>JAUMJM010000009.1:4513333-5875000 GCA_033558235.1 Neomorphus geoffroyi
TTTTATTGAAGCCAGAACCTTTGTTCCTCTTCTCACAAACAAACTCACACAATGGTTTGACCTTGGGTTCTATTCAGCAGAATTATTCCCCACCCTTTACACAAGCACTCAGCTTGCGGAAGGCTTGTCCAAACACGTGTGTGCCAAGCCAACTTGTTCAGCAGGGAAATAGTCAGTATACACAACCTTGTTTTGTTTGGGTCTTTTGGATGTGGGGACTGGATTGTTTTCTTTTTTCTGGTTTGTGGCTCTTTGGGAATGCTAATGGTTGTCTGCTTTCCTGCCCTTGAAATATCTGTTTACCATTTTGCTGGCTCGTAAGTTGGTCATTTGGCATTCGTGACCTAACCAAACAGATCAAAGGCTTTCAAAGGGCAGGCTGTATGAGTACTTCCATCTCCATCACCAGTGCCCTTATTTTCCCTGTCTCCTCTCTCACCTCAAAACTTTGTCTGTTGGTGTGTTTCAACAATGAAACAAACCTCTGGACCAAATGTACAAGAACCTTGTGGTCACCTCAGGGCCACCATTAGCTTACGGTAACCTCTTTGCTTTTGTATGGGAATTAGAGACAAAGTGGCCTTTGTTCCAAATGTTTGTTTGCTTGCTTATTTTATTTCAAATGGCTGTGGGCTGTGACTCTTCTAATATGTTTCCCAGGGACAAGGTGAAGAATGGCTTCATGGTTTCTTTATTTAGAGTGCCTTTAGACATTAAAAGTTTTTGTCATCTTCTCAACACCAAATTAGGAGCACAGACATAAATCACTCAGCTTCTGGGACTGCTGCACAGCAGTTTCATCAGGATTTATAGGAGACAGACTATATGAGATAATAATAAACTTATAAAGGTACTTGCAACATGCAGGAATTCTTAAAGCTGTTGACTTCATGAGGAAAAGTTTGTTCCTTTCTTAAAATGTATGCTGCAATGCTGCTGGAATCTGACCTCTCTGTTGGGCTGGCAGCTAACAATGAGACTGGGGATATACTCATTTTTTTGGCTCATGAAAAAAGAGTAACTACTCATCACGTGCTACAAGTACTGAAAGGTTATAAACACCACCATGAACCATCCATGCCCAACAATGTGCTTGAACATATGTTTGAAGTTAAGCATGCACTTTGATTAAGCAGGAGTGGACCGAGCCTGGCTATGAATGGATTGGTTATGGAGCTACCTACTCTTCTTGTGTGGCTGAGTATGTGTCGTGGATTCTTGCTAAATGGAGAGCTACAGCCTTGACAAATCAAGGTCTAGAATTAAATATAGTCATGTATACTTTGCTGAATTGGCATCCTAGAAAAGAGAGTAATCAAAGTCAGGCCTGGCAACTGTCAGGAGAAGGTACTAGACACCAACTCAAGGAATAAAAGTAGACCTCAGTTTAAGACAAGTATTGTAGATGTGATAAAGAAAAAATTGAATCTATTAAGTAGAAGTCTTATATTGAAATTTAGGAGCAGACATTCTGTAGGATATCTGTGAAACTGGGAAATAGGTCTTAGTGCAGTGTTGAAAGTTTCATATCTCAGGAGACTGAAAACTGGACTGGGTGGTACACTAGAAAGTGGGAAGAAAACCAAGAATATCTTGATGAGATTTAAGCAGCAAAGTAAGAAAATGTAATTTTTCTCTGTTATAAAGGCCTGGATATCCATTTCTATTTAAACTGCCATGTACCCAGATAGAAGCAGCATAGAACTTTTATTTTCATTTTTAGAAAATATTTATAAATCAGTGAGAAGTTTCTGTGGTGACTGTATCCTGTGTGTAGGTAGTTGATGAAGTGGTGTTGATCATTGATTTCCAGGTTGGATGCTTTTGCTCTCTTTTTATGGTATTCTGCAACAAATTGAAGTTGTACAGTGAATTGTTAAGTATCTCCTGCAATAGGATCCTAAGTTGTTTAGGGTGAACATTAAAATTTTGAACCCTGAATGTATGTTCTTAATCAACTTTCTCTTGACTGCAGTTTGATTTTTACCATACACGATTGCAAAATAATTCCATTGGTTCACTTTCTTTTTTGACAGCTTTCACTGAGAACTGAATTTTAATAGTTTGGTAGCTTATACTTGAGTCTATATTTTGTTCTCATGTAGAGCACTATGTCATATCCCTATGATTTCAAGGGGAAGCCTGTGGAAGGGTATCAGGGTAGTTTTTGTGGCTAGAATTGCACAGCAGTTAGTGCAGCAATACCAATTTTGTTTTCAAATCTATGTATTTTTTACTGTCTGCTTGCAGGAAGCCTATGTGATGGTACAACCAGTCAATGTTACTTGCTGCCAGTTTTGGATACTATATTTGTCCGGAGAAAGTACAGAAGAGATGGCCTAGGGATGAAAATGCTGCGTGATTTCTGTCAGTCTTTCAAGGCTGAGGATGCCTTGGGGATCAGCTGCCCTATTTCTGCTACGATGTATCAAGGTAAATCGTTTGATGTGGAAGTGTTAGGTAAGGGTCATGTATAATGTATAAATTTCAATATGGTCTTGGTAGGGTTTTCTTAAGTGTGTAAGAGTTCAATGCACTTGCCTGAACTGAACTTTTGGTAGTGTGCAACTGGTTGCTTTTCTTGAAACGTCTGGAATTTCCTGTAGAAAGGTAGGCCAATATTTGTGTAAGATGATGAGAAGCATAAAACTCACGCTGTTTGACATTTCGCATTCTTAAGTCGCTCTTTCTTAGAAATAGAACTGTGTCATTGCCCTAGACAGTGACTTACATGTTTTATTTGACACCAGAGGGAAAAGACTCATGAGATGTTGTCAAGCCTACACTATGCACACAATGCTCTTGTAGATACTGCATTTGTAAGAAATTAGATTTAATAAGCTGTATATCTGTGATCTGCTCATTCATCCAGTCACATCACTACTTGTTTTGTATTGAATGTCTTTGAACATTTGGCACTTCTAAGAGATCATTAAGTAGTTATATATCTTCTCTGTGTTCACGCTGAAGTTCTGCTTTTCCTAGTAGAATTTGCAGAAAATATCTGTGCTAACATTATTTGCAAAACTGTTCTTTAGAAAAACATTTTTTTGTGAAGTTTCTCTCTGTATGGTTAACAGTCTTTACCATCGTTTTTTGAGGGATGTTTCTATTGCCTTATGACTTTACAGCAGCTCCCTATTTTATCATAGAATCGTAGAATGTTTTGAGTTGGAAGGGACCTTAAAGATCATCCAGTTCCAACTCCCCTGCCTTGGGCAGGGACACGTCCCACTGGATCAGTCAATCTGTTCTTTTCTCTTAGTCAGTATGTGTCACTGAATGTGTACAAATGTACCCCAATATATTGAAATTAATTCCAGGATGTTCTAAGGTGCTACTACTTATAAATTCAGGAAGGAATGGTATTGACATTTTTTTTTCTCTTCTCCCAATAATATCCATTTTTGCTATGTCTTAGACATAAACATCGATCAATGCATCAGAAAGCTGCATTGTTTATGTGTTATTGCTGTTGATATATTGCAAGACTATGCTTTCATCTCAATTAAGATTAGAGATAATAGTAAATAAATATGACTTGGATCATGTTCTGATTAGGTTTTCTAGTTCCTACTTTTATAAAATACTGTATGTTTGATTTTTAGTATATTGAAGTCACTGCTTTTTAAAAATGTAATTGGTATCTTGGTTTCATACTTTGACAAGAGAACGTGACCTTTAACTCTGTACTAAGCGTGCACAGTTTTCACTAGCATGCTATAGAGCCCTAAAAGGAAGTAAAGAGCCATTTAGCATACATCTCTATTTTGGTATATATGTTAATTTCATATAGCTTTTATTGCTTCGGATATCCTTGCATAAAATTACTGACAGCGATCTGCTTGTTACTGCGAGGTAAGTGTTTACATACCAGAATTAGGGGCGTTGTCTCAACATCCCAATGTTAAACTGAGCTGAATGTTGAAGATAAATAACCCATCTAGATCCATCACATCTAGTGTGATGAAACAGGATGGACAGATGGGAGCATGAAAATACTTCTTTTGTTTAGAGGTTGCTGTCTTAGTACAGTGGATGGAGCTGATAGATTGCTGGTTTAGGAAAGTTTAAAAGTGCCCATTAATTTTTTTTTAACTGTTCGTCCTACATCACGTGACTCCTCTTGGCTCTGCAGGCATTCCATAGAATCCTCTAAATAAGGCAGATTTCAGTTTCATAACATAAGGAAACCTAAATATGATTGTTTATCTAAATTAACGGTCAGTGTACATTGACAGTGATAGCAGACTGTGGGAATACCATTTCTCAAGGAAGTTGTACACCTGATACGGGTACCCCTGTTATTCCTTTATTACTTCTCTCTGTTTCCTCTTCTCTACACCCAAAGAGGTAAATGAATGCCAGCCATGGAGTATAGGGTAGCAGTAATAAAATGGAGGATGGTACTGGCCCAAGAACAAACTGATACAAAGCTTTTGTTTATAGGGATCTGAGTAGCCTTCTTGATGGTTCAAGTTGGAAGATACTGAAACACCTTTCATTTCAGAGTAGTGAAGGTGAAAAAAATCCCACAGTACTGTTAGTCTAAAACTTACTAAGAGTCTGGTGGTCCGTGATGCAGTCAGTGCCAGAGGAAGGTGGCTCAGTAAGTCAGCTCAGGTCCTATATTTCTGCACTCACAAGGAAGTAATCTAGACTGAAGCAGATGGACAGGTTTCCCTTGTGCCTGTTTAGGTCATTTCACATAGACTTCTCCTATAAGCCCCAGCTAAAATTAAAAAAAAAGGAAGAAGAGAAGACAGAAGAAAAGATTTCTGAAGGAACTAATGACAGTAGGTCTGAGAGAATTTCTGGAATAGAATACATTCCCTCTTCCACTGTACTTTTTGCTTATTCATGCTTTTACCTATTGGTTTCTCCAGTTTGCCAGAAATTCTTGCAGACTTATCCTGAGGAACAGAAGCGACTGTGGGAGGTGGAAGCACCAGGAGATTGGAGTCAGCGTGTGAATATCTGGTTAAAAATTCAGATGGAGTCATCCTCTGCAGGAAGTGAGTTAAAATAAACAGTGTGAACTTGGCCATGTTAGTTATATAAAGAGAAGAAATAAAATCAAGGGGAGTGATAATAAATAGATGGCTTCTCGGTTTAAACATGGAGAAAATACTGAGTGTGCAGTCCATTTCACAGGTTGTTCCCAGTAAACAGGACAATTCTTAGAAATTATGAGGTAACGAAATTGAACTACAGAGCATCTGAGAGGTACTGAGCAGAGCACAATCTTGGCATAAAGTGGCTGTGACTCCCTTTGCAGTACACTTACAACAAGGTTAGCCCAAAAAATTCCTGTTGCACAACTAGCGTCTGGGTTATAGAGGGGGGTTGGTTTCTCTGAAATTGTTACTAAGAAGAAATTTGTATGGCCAATGGGTGATGTGTTTAATTACCTTCAATTTGATGCTTGGGTGGAAACACAAACATTTTCATTATGTTTTTTGAATATTCAAAGTACTCTCCTACAGGGTAAATCCTTGCTGGGAGCATTTTCTTCCTACTTCACAAAAGGTAGCGATAGAGTAGGAAGACCAATCTTGCTCACGTAATCTGTTGAGCTGGCTTGGGGATCCAGACAGGCCCCTCTGCCACATGCACACAAGGTGTGATAAGCATAAAATTCCAAAAGAAGGGCACAAGTTGTCTCTTTCTGGAAGTACAGCAAGGAGTGCTGCAAAGTGAATTGCTGCCATGCCTTCCCACGTCTATCCTGCATTATACTGGCTTGGGGACCTTCAGTTGAGACACTGTATTTCATCTTGTCTGCAGCACCGCACAGGAGAGTTAAGTCAGAATTTAGCCCTAGGCTGGGTTCCTCTGAAGCCATGATATTTATGTTCCTCATACTTTAAACTAACAAATCTGGTGTTTCTCTTTCCTTTAATCCATTTTGCTTGGTTCAGTTTGTTAATGGCAACTGAAGAGAACTATGATCAGATCAAGAAACAGAAAGTGGATCCCGGAGGAGGGTATACTTTCTTTTTTCTTTCTTCTTTTGCCAAACAAACAAAACAAACAAACAAACAAGCAAACAAACCAACCAACCCCAAACCAGCCAACAAACAAACAAAGAGAAATGATCCAAATCATGGGTAAATATAATTCCACAAGAGTGGCCGTCAGTAAAAAAAATACACGTAAGGGCTGGTAACAGTCTTGTCCAGCTCTGCACATAAATGAGATGTCTCATATCTGCAAAAAGAGGAAGGAGGGAAAGTATAAACCAGAAAAGGGGGATGTTTATGTGTATTTATATGGATTACAAATTGCAATGTGATCTTTATATTGTAAGGCAGCAGAAGCAAGTGAATTTGGCCCTAAAATACATAATAAAAATCTGCTTTTGAAATTATATTCTCCACTCTGTTGCACAGCTCACTAGGCATCACTTCCCTTTACACTGAATGTGCTGAACAGGCTTCATTTCATCCATCTTCAGTGGAAAATCAAATCACTATAAAACCAATATTTGAAACAGTGTGCAATACATTTAATATATCTGTCTAGTGTGCTTCTACTTGTTTGCTGTATTATCCCAATACTGTGCGTATCATGTATCCAGGGAAATACAGAGGGAGAGTACTGGACAGACCACGCCTGTGAAAACCAGGAGAGAGTTTCCCTGGTTTTGTTTTGTCCTAAAGCCAGTGTCATTCCTGCATAGCTCTGTGTGATAGCTAGTGAGGAAATAATATGAGGATTTTCCAGAGTTTGATGATATCTGTTAATAGTAGATAAAGTAGAAACATTTTCTGAGTGCAAGAATCCTTTATCATCTGGCCTAGTGTGCTGCTTACCATGTGTGTAAAAAAAGAAGCTTGTGTTTGTAAAATTGTGAAACAGAAAGAGGAAAATGAGGTAGCATTTGAAATGGAAACCTCTGGAGTTGTACGCTTGCCTCTTCCATATGCACGCAGTCATTTGTCTTCAGGAGGTCACTTGGGAACATAGTGCCTCATTCCTGCTTGTTCTGTTATGTAGAAAGCAAAACACAATGTAATTCAATATTGTCAGCTCCAATCTGGATCTATGGCAACAACCACAAAACCAGGCAAGTCTTACTTTGCTTTGATTTCTTAGATCCATGTCAACATTTGCAATGCTGTGTTTTGAAACAAAATTATTGAGAAGAAATTCTACTGATACTACATCTTCCCTCAGTACTCAGCATTGTCTCCTATAAATGCTGTTGTAAAAATTCAGCAATCATAGGTATTCCAAAAGAGGTTTCTATGAACCTATAAATTTTGCAAGGTTATGTGGCCGCATCTAGTGGCTGTAGAGATAAACTGCAGTGTTCTGTTCACTGCAAATGATACTCCAGTTAGGATGCGCGCAGAGTCATGGATGTATATATACACACATGTATTTCTGTTTAGATGTATACATATATCTATAAAAGTAAAGCTCTTTAGCATGTTGTCACAAATAGCTGCAATAATGTATTCTGAATTAATTTTTATTATTTGAAAAATGAAGAGATTTATTTACAACAAACAGTCTCAGTAATAGGAACACAGTGACATTTCTCCTCTGGGGCTGATTAGAGGAACAGAAATCATTTAACATGATATATTTACACACACATATAGTTGATTCCTTCAGCTAATTTCTGTAGCTATAGTAGCTGTAGAAGCTAAAGAGTACAGGGTAGTTTTTGCTAAATGTTTCAATTTGATCCTTCCTGAGATAAGGAAACTGTAACCACGCTGGCACACAGCAAATTCCAAGGTTTGCGTATGCAGTGGCTCTCTGAACTGAGATTTTTCCTGTGCCTGTGCAGGGGCTTGAGTGTGAAACCTGTAGAATGAGTAAGCCAGGCTCTTTATAGTCCTGATTATTTTATCCCACTACTAAGCTGCCAATCTGACTGTGCTTAGCTTTTTGCAGGATGGAGGTCTGAAAGAGGCTGAGAGGTTTGATGCCTAAACGTAGTTAGGGGAACATCTATTTGAGAAAACAAATCCCAGCTTTTCAAGGAATAAAGAAAAAGAAGAGACGACTGGAAGCAAAACGAAGAGCTGTAGGGGTTGTTGCCCCAGCACATTTTGATTGCCACACAACAATTAAATCAGTTTGTTTTCTACAGACGTGGGTCTCCTGGAGGAGCTATGACAGCACTGGCCCCTGTGGTGCACGCTCTTGCGTTATGTGCTGTGGTCAGAGCCCACCCAGCCAGATCAAGGCTCCGTGCACTCCCAGTTTTCTTTATGCTGACACTTCTGGGAACTCAGGCAGAGCAGCAGGAATAAAGCTGTTCTATACAAACAACGAAGCTAAATTTCTTGCCTTGCATGTTGCCTTGGTTGACAGAGACATTTTATATTAGCATCAAGTCACTATTTATGTTGTTTATGTATAATTTGGTGTTCCTTCTGTCTTGGTTCTAATTTCAGGGTGTTGAATACATTCCTGGTGTTGGGAAAATGGTAGAAGATGCCAGAGAAAGAAAGATGATGCAGCAGCAGCAGGGACTCTAAACTCAAGGGCTCTGAAGAGGAGGACTTAGAACAAGGTCCAGGCAACACTTGGCAGTGCAAGCGATTCTGAAAAAGAACAGGCCCTGGGGGCTTAGTTGGAGACAAGGCTGACAGATATTTCAGAGTTATACTGTAATTGCACTTTCAAAAATCAGCAAAATCTAAGTGTGGTCTTAAAAATGGTAATTGACTGTTCGTAATTTGTAATGCTGGAGTGATTTTTTCAGGTAAGGTATAATTTTTTGGCAAGACATCTTATGCATCTTGTGTTTTGTTTTAAATAAAGCTTTTGTTTGCTAATTGTCCTTTTCTTTTTCTTCTCACCAAGTAATTAAGTGTAGTTGAGTGTAGCTGTTTCCCTGCCCTGAAAAGATTTTATTGGATTGCATGAGATGTCCAAAAGGGAATAATTGGAGGGCTTGTAGATTCTGATGTAAGAAGATATTTCTATGGAAACCACATCCTGCATTATGGAAGAGATACCGCAACACACATTGATATCAGAATGACAGCTGTAACCTTCCTTTCAAAGAGAACAATTGATGTTGAATTGCTTTTATTTGAGCTTTTCTAGTAGAAAAATCTACCTTAAATCCTGTGGTGGACAGGATGGCATACAGACTCCATTAATACACAAGTTTGTTAACAGAGAAGAGTGAGGAAGCTACGAGCCTTAAACTGCCTTTAAATTCAGACACTGTGGTCATGCTATTAAGTTCAGGGTGAAGAACTTTGTGAAGATTACATATTGCATGTTTAATTTCCCATAGGTTATTTTCTAATCTTTTGCATTTTATTAAACTGGAGGTAATGTATTTCACTAGATTACTTATGTTATGGCTTGCTAAGGAAATTTTTTTCTTTCCCAACAAAATCGTTTTCTATTAGAATTTTTTTATTAGTGGGGAATTTCTAAAGCTTGAATGTTGAATTAATGATTAGAGGTGAAACTCTTGAGGATCAGACTTTTAGTCCAGTGGCAGAGAAGGCTTTGCAAAAAGATAGGCTTAGTAGCGAACAGCACTAGGGTCTTGAACTTGAATAGATCCAGCAGCCTGTAATTCTTAAGTGGGTGCCTTGGAACAAGGAGCAGCAGCCATTTCTTTCCAGAAACTAATTCAGCATTTCCAGGGAGACAGTTCTGTAGGCAGGCTTTATAGGTACACTGTAGGAATGTATATTTTTCCCTCTGTACGACATAATTGCTCACACATAGCCCTGTCACACTGTTCTTGTTTAAGGTCGTGATTTAACATCGTGTTTATTCATGTATCTAAGTAACCCCTCCCCTGTTGAGCTGCTCAGTAAACCATGTGCCTGAGACACATCAAAATCAGACCTTTCTAGGCATCTCTTTTTAAAAAAACCCTATAATTGGAACTTACAAGTTTTTGCGAAGAGAATTAAAACACTGAATTTTGTACCCGTCTTAATCATGTTGCTATGGTTCTCTTGTCTCAAAGAGAATGCATTTAGGAGTAACTTCATAATCAGTTCATCTTCAGGTTGCTGATTCATCTAGTCACTAAGGGTGTGCTGTAACGGCTGCTACAAACTGTGTCTCCTCCTGTGCAGCAGCCTACAGTCTTACTTAATGTATAGTTAAATGCATACCATTTTTTTTCTTTTTTTTTTTAAATGCAGTATTTGTGAAGAGTTGCAATACCAGTTGTTCCCAAGTATATAGAAAGTGATTATATCGCTCCCCATAAATATCGATTCTGGAGTTGCAGTAGCGTAGTAAACCAGCCTCCTGTCAAGTCTGCACATAACAGCCTATGTTGTAATTGTCAGGGCAAGGTAAAGTGGTGTTGTTCCATTGAGTGGAGACTATTATGGAATTAAATCTGATTTAAGTCTTTTAAGAATATTTTATCTAAGAAGAGCCCAGGAGGCTCTAGATGAATTTGTATCAGAATAAAGAAGATGGATAAGGTACTGTGTGTGGAATGGGCAGGGACTTCATTTGATTAAATTAATTCTATATGTAGGGACACTTTGAGTCAGAGGACAAATCAGCAATTCTTCCATATCCCCAAACTGAATTTCTGTTTCACCTCTGTATTTTTCAGCAATCCACTGGCTGCGTTAACAGCCACTTTACTGACTGTTCTCACAGAACAGTCTTGTTTCTTTCCCCTGTGTAAGAATTGTGTTACTTGGTTATGTTTAGCCTTTTGTTTTCCAAGGAATGCTTTTTCATCAGAAATGCTCATGATGGCAACTGGGTGTATTACAGAAATAAGCAAAGGTGCGTTTGATGAGGTGGTGTTGGCAGATGGCTCAGTGCTTTCTAATCAAAGAAAGTTGTCACGTCATCCTTCTAATCATCGAAACTTGTGACAGGGATGTTCTACATTCGTGTTAGCAATGATCTGGGTTGATGCATGCCAACTAAATAAAATATTTGAATTGCTCTCAAGAAAAGTAAATATATGGATTTTAAGGTTAGAAATTTCATTACGTTAATCTGTCATAAAGTTTTGCATAATGTAAGCCAGACAATTTCATGCATGGTTGCTGTATCAAAAATCATTGGTGGTGTTTGAAACAACCAATTTTTTAGCAAGGCTGTTTTGATTTTCAGATGTTGGGCAGCGGGAAATCTGCCACATTCATTGTCAAGTTGTTCTAAAGTTCTTTGTTTACAAGTGCACCCGATTTTTTTGGTCTGAATTCATTTTTCTTTGGTCTCCTATGATGGATTTTGCTTTTCTCTTTAATGCTGATCTATGGCTCTGGTCCTATCAAGATTCTTTCAATGTGGGGATGGATACCCTGTGGTCTATCCTGACATCAGCAAACTGCACTGTTTTATGGATCTGTCTCTCCGAGGCAGGTTTTCCTGAACTTGATTCATTTTTCTTGTCCTTTCAGAGAGATTTTCAATTTTTCAAATGTATCTTAGAAGCCTGAACATCGTGAGAGGCCCAGTTCCAGTTACAATGATGCTATGACCATTATGGGTTAGCATTCCCAGCTGCTATGACCTGTGGTTATACATCGTCTCAGGATTCTTTGGGCTTGTGGATGTCTTAATGGCGAACACGCGCTGTAAAACTTAAACGACACGGAGCAATTAAGAGGTACCTGGTTTTAATGGCTGCAATGACTGCAGACTGCTACTGAAAATGTAGTCGACCCAGTGTCATCTTTATTATTACCACGAGATGGCACCATAATATAGCGTAACATTGTCACCATCTCTTGGGTACTTGAGAATGGTGGTCAAGATTTAAAGACATCACTGGTTGGCGTGACTTCAGTGAAAGGTTACCAGTTCAGAAAAAGGAGGTTGTCTTATGTTTGCCGTTCAGTCCCATTGTGTCTGTGGAGTTTGTATTGAGTGGGCCCTGGGTTGATGTTTTCAGGTATTTGTGGAGCGAAGATGAAGTCATGCGTTAGCGCAAAACACAAACTGCACCCAGGTTGTGTTCCTTCATACACTTGTCTCACCAGGAAACCCGGGTGGGACTTCTCCCCATTGTGTTTCATGGTTTTCTAGCGTGAGTATTTCTTTGTCAGTTGTTCGATGGATAACTTGTGCAACTTTAGTGATAGGATGAGAGGAAATGGCCTCAGGTTACACCAGGGTAGGTTTAGATTGAATATTAGAAAGAATTACTTCACTGAAAGGGTCGTCAAGCATTGGAAAAGGCTGCCCAGGGAAGTGGTGGAGTCACGATGCCTGGAGATATTTTAAATATGTGTAGATAACGTGCTTAGAGACATGTTTTAGTGGTGGAGTTACATTAAGGTATTACGGGGTCTGTTTGAACACTCATGGACTGCTCCTGATTGCTGTACTAGAAGTCACCTTATAGACACTTCTGATGCCTTCTTTCTGCTATGATTTTTGTGGAAAAATTTTGTATGTTTAGAAATACAAATTAAATACTTCCGATTAACCACTTTTTACTTCCATTACTTGATTATGAGAAGTGAGCCAATCCAAAAGACTGCCTTATAAGTAGGAAAAAATCATCTAACTTGTCTGAACTCATTAGTCTGAAAACCAGACTAACTTGGCACCTTTGCACTGACTGAGTCCAAACAAAGGCTCAGTGACATCCTTAGAGCTGAGTGCCTAGCTGGTGTAGTGGGGATTGATTCTCAGTGACCCATGTTCCTAAAGAAAATCTTGGCAGATCAATGAAACACAACAGCTGGTTTGGAGTCATTTAGGAGGGTTCGAATCCACGTTTTAGTGTCCTTTCTGGTGGATAAGGAAGGGAGGGAACAGTCTAAACTTCAGTACCTAGCTGGATCCTTCTTAATATTTCCATATCAAGGATGTAGCAGAAAAAGACAAAATTAACGTGTCCAAATAGAATTTCTGCTTTGTTAAATTTATTGCTCAACTGCTTAAAAAGGGAATGTGTCCAGCTACAGTTAGTTGTTCAGTATTGACTTAGGCCTGCCTTTCTATATGTCTTGTTGCAGATGAGCATGCAGTAAAATTTAAGTACACAGGAGACAAAATTAAGAGTTTGTAATTAACCCGCTTTTTGAGTTGTTTCGTCTTGCAGTCCAACTTGATGGTAAAGTCTCAGTTTAATCTTTTCTGTTTGCTGTAGACTTTATCTTTGCTTTATTGATTTTTTTCTGTCTTGAAGGTTGTTGAAATTTTTTTTGGTGGTATTTTTTTTT
The DNA here is from genome assembly GCA_033558235.1 of Neomorphus geoffroyi. NCBI lineage: Eukaryota > Metazoa > Chordata > Aves > Cuculiformes > Neomorphidae > Neomorphus > Neomorphus geoffroyi. The sequence continues at coordinate 4,526,482 of JAUMJM010000009.1, forward strand.
AAGAAATCTTTTTGGTTTTAATTTAAACTGAAGGCTCTGTTTTTGGAAGATCAATAAACTCCATCTGGAAGAATTCTTTTCTCCCAGCCACCTGACACTTAGATGAAGTTGAAGTTTTTTTAATTCTCGGGGAGGAGAATTCACCATGATGAGGACATTTGGGCATGTCGGTATTCATTCACCAACATCTGATTTGTAAATTAATAGCTTGACCTCCCTGGACTGTGGTATGTTAAAGGTCAGTGACTGTGAGAGGAGAAACACTTCAGACCTCTGTGTACCCTCTGGTCAACAGGAGTGGCCTTGGCTTAATGGCATTAATTTCATGCTGCTTTTAAAAGATACAGATGTGCAGCATACCTTCAATCCTCTTACCTGGAACCAGTAATCTCGTCCCAGCTTTCTGCAAGGAGCAGGGAGGGAGAAGAGAAAAACCCTTCCTAAAAGGATTAGTTCAGCTGACTAATTTTGTAAGTTTCTCCTTGCTTGGCATGTCCCTTCTCTTCCAAGCCTTTGATAAGTATCTTAACTAAGATGCATTTTAGGTAAATGCTGTCTTCAAGCCACATGATATAAAAGAGCCTTCTGATTCCCCCACCCTCTCCAGATCTTCAGTCTGGCTCAATCTTTTTTAAAGCTATTTCTCGTGTGCTGCATGCAGAGCCCATCTGCTGTAATGCAGACTGAAATGCTGCTTTTATCCTTGTTTGTGTAGAACGTTGGTGGGTAAATCAATTGGAGTAAAAGATGTATTGTCCCTCTTTGCTCTATGTCACAAGCACAAATACCTTCCTTTTAAAGCATCTCTTGGTAGAAGCCAAAGCCTTTGGCACAAACCACCTCTGCTAGTTTGACCTCTTTTGTGCATCTGGAATGGAGGATCAGCTCTGAGAAGCACAGAACAAAACCAGCAAAATAGCAAGAGAAAAGGTCAAGAAAGGGTCTTGCTCCCTGTAGACATCAGAAGTTTCTGCAAGATGATATTTAGCATGTCCTGCCTGAACAGTTAAGGCATCAAAGACACCAGCACTTCGATGGGTAATATCCTCGTGAGTTGTCGAATAGATCGCAAAGCACGTGACTCTGCCATGCTGGGGATGAGAGGGAGGGACCGTATGTCTTTCTGCTCGTTGAGACTGAGAGCTTCAGAGAGCCTTTGGCTTCCAACGGATTCATGTGCCATGCTGTGCTCTGTCCTTGCCTGGCTTTTGACTTCCAAGCCTAAGCTTACAGAGTGGTGCTGTGGTCCTACAGAGGAAGGGGAAGGCAGGTTTCTACCGAAGACAGACCTGACATCAGTTACAAGCAATAGCAGTGCTGGTTTTTGTCTCTGTATTTTTGCCCGGTTGCAGCCTTGCATTCTTAGTCTCAGCCCAGCCAGTCTCTTTGATACAGCAAAATTACAACGACAGAGATGGTTCCCTGCCCCCTTCCATTCTAGTAATGGAATCTGAGAGGGAGGTAAGACAGATCCTGATAATTCATCTCGAAACTTTATAGGGTCAGGACAAACAATATCGCCTGCCCTAGCCAAGGGAAAAAGCCACTGGTATTAGAAATCCAGGAGGCAGCCAGTGTGCTGCTGCTGAGGACTCAGAAGTGCTAGGAAATACAATCCTGGCAGCTTTGATGCTAGATTATTCTGAATATTTGTAGCAGTGGATTGGTATAACTCTTGATCAGAAGGAATCATCTTTGCCAAATCCTGTGCTTGAACCCCTGCCCAGGACAATAAGCGCATATGGTGATGACATGGGCTGAGCTGTGTTCTTCATTGCTGTTACAGATTTTTCACAGTCCCCTGGTTTCATCTGCAATTTTTCATGCACAGGCGCAGTTCTGCTCCTCTCCTTTTGCATCCTGCCCAGGAGTAGCGTGGAGCCTTAGATGAGGCTGCTTTCCCTTAGAAAACCCTGCCAGTATCTGCAATCAATTCAAAACGACTTACCCTGGATTCACTTGTCCTTACTTAAAAATAAACACGGACTGCTGGGTTTTATATATAATTCCTGAAAAAATGCAAGGAAAAAAGAAAGAAACCAAGAACAGAAGAGAACTCATTTGACACAGAGGCACATGGTACAATGCCAATTCGGCTAAAATCTTTCCTGCATGCTGGAACTCATCCAAGGTGAAACTCACTGCGTTGCTGCTTTCTGGTGCTGACCTCACTCGTTCAACTACCATTATTGGTGCATGTGTTCTGCCTTTCTGGCCACAGCCTCCAGGTAGTCTGCGCCCCACTGTGTCCCTGTGATGGTCATTCTTAGGAACCAGGGTCCCATGTTGTGCACTGCTGCTAGGGGAGCAGTTTGAACCCAGGCTACAGTCAGCAGCTGACTAATAGCACCACTTGTTGAGAAAAGCCGTTTGAATCTGTGGCTCCTGGTGCTGAGAAGTGAACTTATTGTGAGCCAAAATTAGCTAGGATATATTTTGGACTTTATTAAATTCCTTTAAAGTTTTCTAAGTCATTTGCAAAGGTGCAGCTGAGAGCTTTAGTTTGATGGTGGCTTAAGGAAGAGAATGAAACTGTGGCCTTAGAGAAAGGGGGTTGATGAATTAAAGCGCCTTTGTGGATGTAAGTCTCTTGCTGCATCTAACTGTAGTTTTGACCTTCCTAATTAGTGCTGTTGGTTTTTTTCTTACTGTATGCAAGCTGTCCTAGCCTGACCTATTGGTTCACAAGATAAAAGGGGTTAGCAGATCCCCTCTACTGGCTTATCCAAATCTTTACTAAAAGTGTAATATCCACGAACACAAATAGAACAACACATCTAAGAATTATGTATCTGGGAGTTTAAAGGGGGAAGGTGGGTAAAATAAGGAGAGAAGTCCATGAGGCTTTGAGGTTATTTTAAAACTGAAACTGAATAGGTCAATACCCCTTAAGCTTTTTGGTCTTTAATTCTCTTAACGGTATGGCATAAATTGTTAATTGTATTATTAAAAAAGCTTTGAAGACTGTATTAATGTAATGTGACCTCGGATCAGTCAAGATCACATTTTCATTATGATTAAAAGATTCCTTGTCCTGCAACATTGATCTCATCTTCAGTTGAACATGTCAGAGGGAAAGGGAATGCTTTCACATCAGGGCAGTAGATGGCAATATTGCATTTCAATTTGCAGTGTACTCTGCTAGAAACGCTCACCTCAGAAAGGGGCCATGAACTTTTCCCCTCAGCTTCCAAGAGCGGGTTTGCGCTTACATAGTGCGTTAAATATTTCAGAAGCAAAATAATTCAAAATCCCATTTTGAATCCAAATTTCTTCTGTGCTTGGTTTACAAACTGCTGGATTACAAACTGCAGCAACTAAACAATCCTGATCCTGCATCCTAGTTCTGAGAATGTGAGGGACCATCAGCATTGTCTGCCTTGTGGCAGGGATTCAATGAGGCAGAATATGACTGCTGGAAGTAGCCTTTCCTGCTTACTGTGATTTTTCTGGCTTTGCTTTGAGAGAGTGGAAGCTGTATCAACTGGTTTAGTTTATATCATGATTGGGAAGTTCAGAAAGGCACCTAGCTAAAATGTTTAGCTAAAATGTTTTCTTCCTTTATACTTTAGTATTTAGACAGACCTTATAGCAGGTCCTGGAGAGGGTGAGAAGAGAGGCTTTACCAAGAGCCAGGAATCAGGAACGTGTGTGTTACAGGGTCTTACACACATTGACTGTGATTTGCCCTAACGTGCTATGCTGCTAAGTAGGCGGACAAGGATTTTGGAATGAAAGTGGCATCTGAGGTCAGCAATTCATGAAATGAAATATGCTGTGGCAGCTTGAAGATATGGTGTATGTGAAGTGCTGCTCCTTCGTTGTCCTGTGGGCATATGCCACGTGTCTCTACAGTTTTGTGAGGTACCAAGGTAACTGCCTTAAAACTTCCTGCTACACAGGGTGATGCAGGGATGCTAGCACACACACCAAGTGATGGGAAGCAGAGGGATGTGCTGGCTGGTGTTAAAGCTTCAGTGCTGCTGACTTTTCTATAAATAACTGCTGTCTGCTGTAATTGGTCACATCACAGTCCATGGTGATCTTTTATATTATTGCTGTCTGCTGGAAAACTCCCGGAGGCTTAAAATAGATACCAGGAAGATCCTGCACCCAGCAGTGTGTTTCCCCATGTGGCACAACAGGGTAAAACAGAATAGTGTTTACAAGGAGCTGATGAAGAATTTTGTGCAGCAGGAAGGATGAAAAAAAGAGATTGCACCTCTGAAATGATAGCAGCAGGCCATCGCTCATGCAGGATATTGCTGGGTCTGTGGAAAGAGAAAATCTTCATAGGGTTTCTAGTGGTGTACTAAATGGGTATTATTATTTCCCTCTGACTTACTTAGGGGTATTTTTTGGCTCTCCATAAAATAACAGTGTCTTGTGAGAAAATGGAAACTAAAGAAAAACAAGTAGGCAGTTGGCTTGTGTGAGAAGTGTGGGGGTAAGATGTGTAGTGCTTTTTATCCTGAAGGATTCAGAATATTTCAAAGACCAGGAATGCTGGATGCTTCATGCCACCCTCCCTTAAATGCAGCCAGCTTGGGGTGGAGCACAACACTAAGGTGAAACCTCCCAGCATCAAGAATCAAGGTTTTCATTAAGGGAGGGCAGAAAAGCACTGGAGTTAGATTTAATGAAAGGACCTGAGTGGAATGGGTTGAATTGCCGAGCTTTGCTCGGGAGTGAGCATTTGAAATAGTTCCTCTTCTGACAACTGAGAGCTGTATCGAAATTCTGTAGACCTGTAGTGGCCTCAAGGCCACCGAATGAGTGTGTGGGTTGTGTATGTTTATTCCCACTTTGTTTCTGTCTCTCTCTGAAGCTGCATTTGCCCCTCTGCAACACACAATGCAGTACACTACATGTGTTAGAGAATACATGCTTCACTGGCCTAATAAAAACTTCGTTCATGTCGACAAAGAATTTATTAGAACTGAAATCTTTCCGGCATTACACAGAAGCTGGCACAGAGAACAGGACTGTAGAGGGACCTGTCAACAGCCTCTCAATTGACTTTTGCTGAGTGATATTTCAGGATTTGGTGTATTTAATGTAGGAAAGGATTGCTGTGAGATCTTAGCTTATGTCTTGGCTGTTTGCTGTTGGTGGGGACTCTTTGGTTCCATCAGTTTGATTCTTTGTAATTTGGAGGAAGCGTTGAAAGTCCACATAGCTTTGGGTCAGAAATGTATTCTTCAAAAAATGCCAAGAAAGAGTCAATGTAACAGAAGTGGAGTAAAAAGTCTACAGGGAAGAGAACAGCAGGATCTTCTGTGGCCTCAAGCAGCTCCACCAATTGATTCCTGGGGCCTGGTTTGAAAGCAAGCTATATTGCTTGCTGTAAAAAGGCAAACACTGGATGAAAGCTGTTGCTCACTTATGCACAAATTTAGACTATTCTGGCATGCATTTGCTCATACAGGAAAGAATTAACTTGTGATTGGGCAGGGTGTCTAGTTGTAGTCGGACATTACCTGCTTTATATACTGAAGTCTCCTAAGAATGAAGAATCTGCCCTTATGCCACAGAGCACTCCAGTAACGTACGACTAGACTAAAACTTGTGCCTGCTGATCTTCAGCCTTGGTGTCAGCCCTGCTGTATGACAGGATCAGTTTGTGTGGGTAAAGGTCCACACCCAGAGCCATATTCAGACCACCTCATCACGTTTAACTTTCCTTGGCGTCTCATCTTCTTCCACCCAGAACCCACTAACTGTATAGTGAGTGCTCTTAATTGTTCATTGTGCTCATGAGATTACATGCCTGCATTTATCTTAGGTGCCGTCACGAGCAGCCTGAATATAGCCTACGTGTGTGAGTTGGTCTTAAAATATTGCAACAGCAATGTAATGGCTAAATGATAGCAACTGCCCCTCAGGCTGTGAAAAAGCCAAACAAACTAGAAACAAATTGTGGAGGTAACTGGCAATTGAAAGAATCGACTGGAGAAATGGGAGGAAGAACTTTAGTAATATCTGAAAATCCAGATGGAGAATTTCAGGTGTTTGCCTTCATTCGAAGGCTGCGTAGGTAGGAATTCATCTTCGAGAGTCCTCAGACCGAAAGGAAACAAGTTGAGAGAAAACAGTACCCATTCGGAAACAGCAAACAGTGACCCGTGAAAAGAAGGAAAGTTCTGGGACCATAAATTCCCAGCTAAAACAACGTTGTAGTCAAGGAAATGAGCACAACTTGTGCAGCTCCAGCAGTAGTTTGTATTTGGAGAAGACAACAATGAAACAGAGTTAGGTTTGGAGAAGACTGTGGTATGCAAACTACAGTACAAAAGCTTTTCTCACTACCAGTCTTTGAGGACACCGCAGCGGGAGAAAATCCCTTCCAATCTTCTGAATTGGTACTTTCCAGACTAGTCTGTGCTACTCTGGCACCTTGCAGAAAGATAAAGGTAAGCTGGTGAGACACCTTCTGCCTCTTGCTCTTATTCATTCAGTTCTTTCTCCTTCAGATGACTGGTTCTCATTGGAAGTAACTAAATTTGGGAGGGAAGAAGAGTTTCTGCTGATGCAGAGTCAGATTTTTGTTTCACTAACAGTTATTTTTCTTCGTTGTAGTCTTCACATATGGGGAGAAGAAACGCACAAACCCCTCTGACACCAGTTTTCACCATGACAGTAATTTGAGTAGAAACAGCTTTGCCTGCAAATAAATAAATAAATATATGAAAAGCTTCACATGGAGCTGCCATGTTCATTCTTGTTTCTAAAGCCCCCACAGGCCATGTCACATATGTGGGTCATGAGGTCTATTGATTATGTGTCAGACCTTTAGGTGTCAGTAATCAATAACACTAACCTGCAGAAAATGCAGCAGAGGTTTGCTAAGTCAACTCTTCACATTGTTCTTTTTCTTCTATTTAAGTTTTCTGTGCCTCTCTAAAAATAACAGAACACATACCAGCAAAGGCAGGGGAGACAAAAACATACTTTGGCTGCCAACTCATTTACTGTCGATTTTCATCTGATTCTACATAGTTCTTGGTGAGAAGGCAGGATGAGGAGGGGCAAGACAGGAAAGGGTATTTCCAATTGAATGGCTTCTGAGAAGTAGAAATGAAAGTGATTGAGTTGGGAGGACCTAAACATTTTGACCCCGACAGCTTATTAATATTTAACAAGGTGCCAGATTTTTCTTTGACACTGTAAATTGTTGCGACTGTCTGTCTCCAGCAGACTGAATCTGCTTTCTCAGTCCACCATATCTAATGTACCTGCTTCCAGTCTTGAATAGTTTGTATTCGCAAATGCTTTCCTTAATTTGCTATTTCTGAGAATAAAGAGGGTAGTTTGGCAGTCTAAGTTGTGAACTTTTTCATTCAAGCTTCATATCTCTTTATGTTCTCAATGGGTCACTGAGCAGACTGTGGTTTTCTTGTGTTGATTGTGGTTTTTAGAATCATTCCTCAAATAACTTCTAACAAAACATTTATTTCCCTTTTTAGTTTGCAGATTGCTTGCGAGCTGTTCACTGTGACAGTTATGTCTTTTAAATGTAAGCGGTTCTGATGAGATAAATACAACAATTTGGATTTTGTATTCTTATTTTTATTTTTATTAATGCAATATCTCAAGATGGTACAAGAAATTGGATTCCTATTGGGGGTGGGAGAAGAATCTATGCCATAAAGATAATGTAACATCGAACGGGCAATACTCAAGATGAAGAGTAGGAGAAAATAATATCTTTATGTATTATTTAGGTGGTCTGCATCCTCACCCTTTTGGTGCCTGTCTCTGTCTCTGCATTATCTAGGTGGATTAGCTTCCTAAAGTAGATACATAGACCTAAATGACTTTTCCAAGGCCATGGAGAAAGTTTGTGGCAGAGCTGGATATTGAACCGCTTTACCAAATCTCAGCCCAGTGCCCTAAATATGTTTTGGTTTGGTTTGGTTTGGTTTGTCAGTTTTTTTGAAATAAAAGACTTTCACACATCAGTAAGCATTTACCTTTGTGTGCTCCCAGTTGAATCAGTGAAAAATCAAAAAACTCCCTTTGTTAAAGAGTTAATTTTGTGTTGAATTGACAGAGGCTCCTTTAATTGGAGACCTATTGGGTTTGCCTTTAGAAACTTCCAGTCGAGACCATGAATTCTCAATGCTATTTATGTGAGTGCTCCACAACGTGGTGTAAACTTTGAGATCTCTAAGTTTAAGTATTTAGGGTTTTCTCTTGGACATGCTTGTCTGTCTACTTTGTTGATTTTTTTCATTGCACCCCATACCCAGGTCAAGGAACTTCTGTCTCTTTTTCTTGTTTGAAGAGTAGTCCAGAACGTCTTTTAAAATGTAGATATATTTTTTTATTGCTCCAGCTGCTCTGTAAAGTCTGATTCTGATAATTCATCTGTTTCCCCTAATCGAACATTTGGTGATTGGAGTTTACAATGTGTTATTTATGCCTTGCTATTGGGAAATCGGCTTCTGTTTTTGCATTTAGAAAGTTTTAAAATGAAACCTGAAAATATTTTCCCTCTCTTTACAATGTTTAAATTGCAAAGCGCCCTGTTGCTGCCTTGAGCTTTTTGCATTGTGTAAAATCCGTCATTTTGATGGTAATCCACTTACAACTGTGCTCAATTACCCACTTGTGCTGTGAGTTGCCAAGTATTTGCTTAGTTGCAGAGGATAAAACCTGTGTGGAAAAATTGGGTAAAAAGTGACTGCCAGGAGGGGTAAACCTGGAGGAAAAGGCCACCAGAGGAGGAGGAATGCTTGAAGTTGAGAACAGAGGCACTGGAAAAGAGATGGACATATAGAAGAAACATGGTAAATGCCAAAAAAGCAGAGAATCATGAAAGAAAAAAAATCCGGAAGAGAAAACATGAAAGCAGGGTGGCTTGGTGGGTGTGGTGTGTCTGGGAGATGGAGGAAAATATTTATGCCCAGCTTTGTACGTGAACTTCTGGGTGACCATGGACCACTTGTATCACCTTCTTGTCCTCAGTTTCACCTTCTGTGAAACAGGTCCTGTGGTGCTTACCCTCCTCTGAGATGCATGGATGGGAAAGGGTAGACAAGAGCTATGGTAACACTGGTTCTTCTGATTTATTATTTTTCTTTTGCTAAGCCAACATTTAGCCAATGGCATTCTGCCCTTTCACTTGTAGGAGAACTAAAAACCTAAAGAAAGAAAAACACACTGCTCCTCGGCTCTCTTTCGGGAAAGGAGGGAGGCTTTTAATTATTTAAGCATCTCCTTTTCATGTTGCTTCTGGTTTTTGAATCGTTATCATTATAGTTGTTAAGGTTATAGGCTCTACATAAATCATTTAAATAAATAATAAATAAGTCATATCATTAAGTAATACACTGTTATTATTTATGGCTGTAGGGAGAGGGTAAGAATACTGTGGATGAGATTGTGTTTAAAATGAAAAGAAGCCTTTGTTAGTCTCATTATTTTAAACACTGCCTTCTGGAGTGAAGGCATTAGCTTTTGGGAACTGTCCTGGAGGTGGCTTTGCTCTGAAAGAATCAGCCACCGAGCTGACAGCCTCTGATCGTCCTGTCCATTGGGCACATCGTGTGTCCCATGGCGTGGCCCCTGCTGTCCTGCAGACCTCTCTTCCAATCTTTCGATTTTTATCTAAAGAAAGACCAAAGTTTTTGCATGAGGCAGCACCCAGCATTGTGGCATTTTGAATAGCAGTGCTGTGTATATATAATATGCATTTGTAAGTTAAATTAGGAAGGTATCACTTCAAAATCTTATTTCTGAAGTGAAAAATCAAATTAATTTTATTTTTAATATATTGTAGTTAGAGAGTGTTCTACTTAATGGTTATATTTGCTCTGAATTTTTTTCTGATTATTTTTTCTTAGCTGAATTTTCCACGAAATTTGAGTATTTGCAAGAAAAAATTGCCCCAGGTACTGTTGCTTATGGCTTATCGTTGCCAGGTGACTGGGGACAAATAAATTCTGTAATTTGGTAAAAATAAGCAAGGCAATTATAAAAGAATTATCAATGGTTGATGAGGAGAAGTATAATTTCACTGATGATCATGTTTCTGTGCAGGGTGATGAGTAACTATACTAAACTGGTTCCTATAAATGCTTAACTGTTTTTCAGGAGGACTTCTTAAATCCAGATGAGTCATGCAGCCCTTGGGCCTGTCCTGAACATGACCACACTGACGTGTGTGGGAAGATGGGTGCATGCTGGTAGTGCCGTTTCTTTATTCTGAAGCAAGACTTTTATCCATAAGCAGAGATTTAGTTTAACTTTCTGAGGTCCTGTGTCCTGAATGCTTTGCAGAGCTCAGGATATAATGGGTGATGGATTATTGTCATAACTTCATTGGACTCATTGAGGCTGATCTTGTTTACACCTCATTTGTGCTGTTCATGCCATTTTTAAAGGAGTCTTTATTAAAATACATAAAAATTGCATTTCAGACTCAACTTTGAAGCACCGGCCTGAAGTTCTAGAGTAGCTACATTATAGGACTTACCTTCTCCTATGTAACTGGGGAGTAGAGTTTTCCACTGGCAAGTCCTGTCTTAAGGATACATAAACACAATTTCTTGCGCTTTGCTTTTGAATCAGCCAGGTGAACCCGGCTCCAGCGAGGAGGAAAAGCTGTGAAGTTTCTTTTCCCTTGAGGCAGGATCCATCCAACTCATTGCCAGTGAGAAATACCACCAAGCCAGCATGACTAACGCTTGGAAACCTCCTGGTGTCCTTACCCTTAGTGCAGGTCCCCAGCTGGGATTTCAGCTCCCTGCACTTAAAGGCAGAGGTTCAGCGCACTAGAGCGGTATGTGCATATATTTCTGATCCCCTCACCCAGTCCTACCAGTCACTGGTGTAGTTTCCTCCTGCTTGTTCTAAATTGGCTTTAATTTTCTTTTAAATAATTCTTAAGTGTGACTTTTTCAGTACAAGACTGGGAACTATGACTAATTATAAAATCATTACATGATTAAACTCAATTAACTTCAAATAACCCTTTGAAATTTGCTTAATGTCAGCCCTTGGCCCTACTTGAACCAATAAATATTGCTCACCTTTTGTAATGGGTGTGAAAAGAGGTGGCTGCAGAGCATGATTGTTCAAGATTCATCTCAGCCAGCAAACAGCCTTACAGAACAGAGTTGAACTGGTCCTAGAGAGCTGGATGCTGCCACATCAAGAAGGGGAACAGTCTCTTCTGCTCGTAACTGGGATATTTTTTCCCCTCAACATTTTTCTCTCAAGTAATAAAGCTTTGGAAACACTTTTCAGCCTTCCATTTGGTGGTCCCAAGCTGCTTTGCAAATGTTAATAAGGGTTAAACCTGGCAAACCCACCAAGGCATGGGAAAGCACTGTCATCCCCATTTAGACAAGAGATACCAAGGCAGAGATGAGTGAAGTGAATTGCATGAGAATCAGTGACAGGAGTAAAATCCTAGGAGTTCTGATGTCCTATTTTACATTTTAGCTGAAGCTGTTCTACGTAAGACTGCAAGTTTCATATAGCTGTAAGAGAGGAGGGGTGTCTTCTCGATTATTGGGCACATCTGGTTGTTGTTTTTGTGGTGGGTTTTGTTTTTCTTTTTTCACTTTATGAAACCATCTTTAGATCCAGTCTGTCTTACAGTTGGATCCTGGCAAGAGAGCTGGCCAAAGCTTGCAGAAGAATCCCAGCAGCTCAATTTTTGTGTTCAGTTCCTGTGGGGACAGAAGGAGATGTCATTATTGCTACTGTTCCTGGCAATCTGCTCTGACTGGGAAGCTGGAGCGGACAGTAGCATTGTTCTCAGTGAAGGTAGATGGTAGATGATGGATAGAATTTTTCCAATAGGTAATTAGATGGGCATGGTAGCTAGACAGGCATAAAGATGCCTGATCATCTACTCACAAAAGTCCCTGGTATAGAGTGCTGGCCAGGAAATGTTCTCAGAATTTTATTGACTTCCAGCCCTTCTCAATGAAAAATCTCAGCTTTCTCGCCGAGTCCAGCCTGAAAATGGATTTGGAGGCTCCTTGGGGAAAAGATTTCAAGTCTTTTTCCTCCCCGTTTTTCCTATTTTTTTGTTTTTCCTGGAGACAGCACATAGCTCTGCAATTGCTGTTGAAATAATAATATTTGGGAACTGGCTCTTAAGGAAGCAGAACAGTTGATTAATGCACCTGTGTGCAGTAAAGCAGTATATTTAGTTTTCAGCTTTTTGGAAACTCAATTTTTTTGCCCCTTTACGATGAGTGGGAGTGGGTCATCAGTGTGAACAGAGTCTCCTTGTTCCTTTTATTGCTGGAACTTGTGTAGTTCTTTATAGAGTCTTGAAGAACATCACATGAAGTCTAAAGCCATCTCTTAAACAATAGAAGTAGTGAGAGAGAGACAGGATGTAAATACTCATCCCTAGACATGAGCATTTATATCCCCAGCTTGCTGTTTGAGTCTAGTCTCATGGCTGGGAGTGCCCTAGGGTCATCATTGAGCAGCTTGTTCGACTGTGACTTCTGAATGATAAATGTCTCCACTTAAATTACAGATCACTAACCCATAACAAAAATCACCACTGTTATTGGCCTCTGCGGGGGCGCTGAAGGGTGACTGGAAAGTTGTGGAGGGAATTCACCTGCTACAACACTGCTATCTCCCCAACGGTAGGTGGAAATTTGTCTACACTCTGTCCTGTAGGTCGTACAGTAGGAATGTTTGGCTCAGCACTTGGCTATCTATTTACTATAGACAGTTATCCTGTCTGTGGTACCGCTCGTCAGAGTAGTTGGGGTCAAAAGCTGAATACTTGGATTTTTGACCTTTGAATGAACCTCACAAAAAATAAAGACAAGGAAATCAGTTCTACAGAACTCTGTCCGGGACTTGAGGTTGGATTTGAACATCAAAGGAAGGGTAGTTCAGAAAGACAGAGACACAGTTGTGTTCTTGAAATCAGAAGAGTGTGTAAATTCCTCATGTCTCTGTGGGGAAAACCCCTCTCCCACGGGTCTAGCTCATGCTTACTGTTTGTATTGTGATGCTCCTTTTGCCATGACAAGTCCTGATAAAAACAATTTAAAAGAAGCATGTTGGAGTCTGAGATGGCTGGGAAGTGAAGGGACCGTTATGTTTAATTACTTGCATTAAACCAGTTTCCAGACTGGCATTAGTTTGGGAATGTCTGTCCCCCTGTTTATACAGACAAAAAGCTCATTATAGCAGACTACTTGTTTGTTGTCTATTACTGGAGGCAAAGCAAAGTCCTAAGCAGTCCTCTTTTCCTCTCAAAAATGAGCACGCGTACAGAGGCAGCAATGATGGGCGTGCAGCAGAAGTCTGGGCCATTAGGGGGTGCAGCCAGTGCAGAGCTGAGGCAGATGTTTGTCAGCAGCCTGTGGACCTCCTCTTGCATTTGTCAGTCAAGAGCCAGTGGTAATAGCGCCCTGCTTTCTCCTGACAGATTGATTTTGACCCTTAATGTCCCCTTCCACCTGCTAATCACTTTATCACGCTGTCTCCCAGTGCCCTTTCCACCTGTAGTGGCCTGGTTTTGTAATTCTCCCATTCCGCTGCTGCCCTCCCCACCTTTTGGCTATTTGTTCTTAAACCCTTCTGCTCCTGCTGGCCCTCCCAGAGGTAGACATTAATATCCAAAATATTTTTGGTTTTGTTGATGCCTGGGAGCCTACTGGTTGGTGGGAGCAAGGGAGGGGGGGTGAAGATCAAGAATTTCCCTTTTAATTTGTGCTTTATTGCTGCTGGCTTGACCTTTAATCAGGTGCCTGATTGTTGTTTACTTGCTGATGGTTTTTGCAGAACGGTCCCTTGTAAATATATACAGAAAGGGCAGGAGAGTAACTGGAGCTTGTACACCACTCTTTTATTTCCTGGGAGCCTATTAAAGGCAGTTTCCAGTTTATCCATCTCTTTGTCGAGTTGCCTCCTGTGTCCATCCACTTCTGCATTTGTTTAGTGGTAATATTAGCGACTGTATCATCCTCCAGGATTGTAACAGCGTGTTTCAGAATAAAGCCAGAGATGCAAAGTGCGCTGAACCCATTAGAAAAAAAATGAAAGGGCTTTCCTTGATGGCATTTAGCTCAATAAACACAGTTTGTCAGAGATGTCTTTATCCCCTTACATTTAAGCGATTAAATGTTGGTAAAAATAGCTTCAGAAATAAAACATGAAGAGAGCTTCTGGCAAAGCTCTGTCCAGTTTAATTCATACATTAAATATTTGCTAGTAGGGTCAAAAGCTGAATGCTTAGATATTTTGCCCTTTGAATGAACCTAGCTAAAATAAAGACAAGGAAATCAGTTCTGCAGAAGCTGTCTCCAGAATACTAGGATCAATTTAAACATCAAAGGATGGAGAGATCACACAGATGGACAGCCATATTATTCTGCGCAATTAATACCCAGAGAGGTGTTTCCTGAATTCTGAATCTTGTGCAGGGAAGATAATATTAAAATTTCAGGGTTTTAATTATGTAAAAGACAGTCCTTGATCCTTCACTCCTGAAAACCAGAACAGTTTATTTTGCATTAATGAATGTAGGAAACATCCCCCAGTCGGAATCTCTGCATTGATGCAATCCTTTTACAGTCAAATTAGCATTTATATTTCTAAAGGTAATTTTTAGACAACACAATAAATAAATGATATGCAGGTAACCTCCAGACGGATGAAGTGGTGCTCAGGCGGCATTTACAATGCAAATTGGCAGAAGATTACATAATAGGAAGCTCTGTTGGTCTCAGCGAGCAGGGAAGGCTGAGCAGCGTTCTGGGTCTCGTGCCGGGCTTAACGCCCTTGCAAACTCTTTGTGTCTTGGTAAGGAATGGCTCGCTCGGTCAGGACTTGGCTACAGAGCACAGCGAGTCTGCGTGGAGGGCAGGATCACTCGTGACTTCAGGTTTACGATCTGTATCCCGGAGAGCTAGGCTCAAACTGCACTGTCAGTATCTGTTGTAGAGTTAAATTCTGGAAAGGTTTCTCCAGATTGAAGCTTATTTATTCTGGGGTTGGGTGCTTTGATACTGAGGCCCTGAAGGGAGAGAACAACAGCCAATTGCTCTGAGCACCTGCAACTGAAATTTACCTGAAGTCTGTTGTAAGTCTGTTCCTCTCCACATAGGCGGAGTCACACTCCTGATTCACATTTCAACAGTAGCTTTAATCTGGTTTAATAATTTTTGCGTATACTTTATTTTAATAAGATATTGACCAGAATTTCAAGATTGAGGTGAAGGATTTTTGTAGTTCAGAAGTATTATTGTACTGCTGGGATTTTTTTGATCACTACTAAAACTCCTAAACTGAACTTTCTTTAGGCAACTAACTAAGTGTCCTCATTTTTGTTACTTGATATCCTGTGCTTTTAAAGGCCATGGGTGACTTATTGCTTTACCTAATTAAAGTATCAGTCTTTTGAAAATCTTAGCCATGATTATTTTGGCACTGTGTATCTCCAAAATCTGTTTCTTCTTTTTTTAACACAGGACTGTACTGCATTGTGTGGATTTTACCGTACCATTTAGGTTTGGATGGTAAGTGGTATTAAGAAAGGATTAAGATAAATAAAATAAGACCCAATATCCTGTTTTTTTTCCACTGACATAAATGAGAATTCTGTCATTTACTTCCATTGGATCTATCACAGAAACGCTGTGTGGTGATGAGGTACACAGTATTTGCTTAGTTTGGCTCTTGTGGGAGTCAATGGAGTGACTTGACTCCAGAAGCAGTGCTGCCTCGTTGTACGTAATTAACATTACAGTGCTGTAGGTTCTGCATATGAAAATCCAGGCTATTGTAAATTGTGGTTTCCTTGCCAACCATATCTCAGCTCTCACACTTCTGTAGTTGTCTCTATGATGCTTTGTGCAGTATTATTACCCCTCCCTTAATAGTGGACCTGGATAGATCTTCAAAATCTAGCTATTATTCTTCCCATCTGAAATACATTAATAAGGAAATAAAAATAAAATCAAAGATGTTTCATTCCGCAAGTAATTCTATTCCAGAACCATTAAAATAAACAGATTTGACATTGGGAATGTTTGAAAAAGATAGTTTTTTGGCAAATGGTCGTAGCTAATGAATTTACATTTATAAATGTAAGTATATCACAATCATGATTAAAGCATTAAAATTGACTCTTCTGCTAAAATGTAAGTCATGTAGCTTGAATTTCATGTTTTGGAAATTTCATACTTGGAGCAAACTGCTTGCCTGCAAATTACAGACTAACACTTGTTGCCAAGAATTACTTTCTGGTGAAATTCAAATAATGAATGTATGTTTGTGTCTGTGGAGAGGGAGGAAGCTAATTTGACTGGTAATGTTTTTCACTGATCATTATTTGGGCGTGTGGCCATTGAGAAAGCTTTCTTGAATTTCTTCTTCTTTCTCTTTGGTTTGTCCCCAGAAGATATTGATTTGGCTGGGACTGCAGCTGTGGGCAGGATTCATTGGTTCTCACCAATTTTTTGCATGTTCTTGGCTGAATTGGAAATATTCATTCAAAATGCTTGTAGTAGCTGCAAGTAGTGCCAGAGTGAACGTACTTACACTCCATGCTTAAGGTATAAGCAAGACCTTAGTCCTGCTGTCTCCTTGTTGAGACAGTTGTTTGCATTGCTTGTTTCCCTGTTATTTTGATCTAATCAGGAAATAAATCTTGTTTTTTCTTGATCAGGGTTACATTGCACATTGAAGACCTCTCTAATCCAGTTTGTGCCATTCTTGCATGATTCCCCAGGATGCAAATGCAAAGGCACACCTAGGAATGAGTGGAATATGGCAGTCTTCCTCCCTCATGGTAACATGGTACTGTGTCAGGAGAGTAGTGCAATTGCACCTGAAAGATCCAGGAAAGGGAGCAGGATCTGGCACCACCCTTCCTGTTGTGGAAGCTATCCTGTTTTCTTTATGTAAATCTCTGTACTGCTGTAAACAAAAGGTAATGAGGCCAGAAGCACAACAGCTGTAATCTGGTGGCTTTGCTGTCTTCAGTGGAACAGTGGTGTGGGGTCCTGATCAGGGACCACCACCTGGCCATGTGTCCTCTCTGTACCTGCCCCTCTTGGTGTCCATACTTAACATTTAGAGCCAGACTAAATGTGGTGTCTAAGGTGTGATTTGATGCATTGCCCTTGGGTGCAAGATTGGGATGTTTTTCTGCTTTCCTTTTCAAATTGGACATCCTCTCTGTTCTTCTGATTCCTTAACAATGCAGGCTTGATATGACATAGGTATTTTGGCAAGCTTTTGAAGCCAGGTTAGTTCCTGGATTGCAGTGCAGCACTCAGTTGGGTGGGTGCAACGGAGAAGGATAGTGTGTTGTCCTGTAAGGAAGGGGCGAGGAGGGAGAGGCTGGAGTACCTTAAGCTGGTTCTGCTGCTAAAAGCAAGGTATTGTCAAAATATGGCCTAATTTTCTTACCTAGGGTGTGTTTAAAGAGGGATTGGCATCAGGAACAGGCCATTAAGCAATTGAAACTCTAATAGAAAAACATAACCTTATCACAGATTTTTTTTAAAAAACCCTGGGAAAATAGCTCAAATATAAGGTTAATTGGAGCCAGAAATGTCAAACTAATGTAGCAATTTACCCTGGGAGACTGCCCTGGCCTTTGAGTATAGCAATAGTACAGACTACTGAGTAGGATAGTGGAGAAATATAATAGGGTTTTATGTAGTCCCCTGTCATATTAAACGTTCTTTGCAATTAATTTCTTGTTGCAATGTTATTTTCACTGACCTATTTTTTTTTGACCTCCTACAATCTTTAAGCTACCAAAGTAGGGCATACGGGAATTCACATTTCTTAAAAAAAAAAAAAATTACACCCCCCCCCCCTTAACTGAAACCACTATCAATACACACGTTGCAGGGTAGACTGATATTAACTCAGAGCAGTATAAAAATGTCATTGGCTCGTTTCAAAATAGCCTGTAGTCTATTAGCTGTACTAATCCATTCAGGAAAATGCTGCTTTTGAAGAGCTCGTTCACAGACAAGTGGGAGTTTCTGTGGACTGAGAGTCTGAGGATGTCTGCCCTGTGAATGAGACACGATAGGCTCTGTTTCTTTTACTGTTAGTTGGGTGTCAGACTAAGATAGCTTGGTATTGTGATCTGGTCTAATTTATCCAAAACTGCTGGATTCAAAAGCTGTGGAACAGCCAGGGAATCCTGCTAGATTCCAGCTGTTCCGTCTCTTGACTGAATCCCTTTCCACCTGGGCTGGATACAAAATCCATTTTCATTTTTTAATCAACAATTATTGAAGTGATATGCTTTGTGTATTTTTATACATCTTCCACAGTTTACTACAGAAATGGCTGTACTTCTCCAGAGGCCAGATGTTTCCTGAAGTCATCTTCTTATCTGAAGGTGTGAGCGGGTAGGAGAGTCAAATCCCAACAGAGATCACTCTGGGGGAGTATGAAACCTTCATCACAGAGACAGGTAGTCTGCTAGAAACATTTGGGTGGTTTGACAGGGAAGGGGAGTGTCATGATCTCTGGAAGTCCCTTTCACTTCTGTTTTTCTATCGTTCTAAAAGATGGAAAGCACTGCCCCAGGAGAGGATACCTGGTGTCCAGGTTTGCAGTCAAGGTGACCAGCTCAAAGGAGAGAGAACAATGCAGGCAACAAAACTTTCTGATCTTGAACAAGAACTCTTAACATAAGCCCAAGTGTTTTCCAAGCAAGTGTCCTTAATGTTTTTCCCTGTAGTAGAAAGGAATTTTTTTTTCTTAAAGTGGAGCTGGAACCAAATATTGTTGAATCAAAGAAGCCAACATTAATCAAAGCACATCAAAAAGGTTCCTCATCAGTTGCCTGGAGCAACAGAATCTACAGCGTAGCATCTTTCTTATGCTAAACTGGAGGAATTCAGAGAAGAGAATTTTATCTATTTGCTCTCAAATGAACGCAGAAATCGTATTTTCAAGGTTTCTTTAATACTTCAGTGAATCAGTCTGTTCAGCCGTCATGATTTCTGAGTCCCAAACTTAGATTGCCCAGGAATGTTTTTCATGCGAAAATCAAACAAAGGAACCTTTAAAACTAAGTAGGTGATGGGTTGTCTCTCTTGACAAAGTTACAGAAGTGCTTCCTGCTCCTTACATTGTCTCTTTCTGTTCCCTCCCTCTCTCCAGGTCCCTATAACGCCTTGTTGCCTCACTACAGATGCATTTCATTCTTAGTTAGTAGCACTTAGAAGCAGCAAGCAACTCAGCTGGATAAACAAACGTGATTCTCTGTTCATTTAGAAATCCTGCCCACAGATCAATACTTTCTGATGTTCCCCAATACACAAGTTAGGGGTATTTGCTATCTATTTCCGGAAGACCCAATTGTTACCTAAAATCTCACGGACACTGTGCAGCAGAGTGATTACTCAGGTGTAGAAACCCCTGAATTATAGATCTCAGCTGGACTGATTCTTACACTTTCTTGAGCAATTGATAAAATACTCACCAGAAAAACTGCTTGGTCCAGCCTGGGGACTTTCAGGGCAGCACTGATAGATACGCAGACCTTTCGTGCTGATTGCATTTGCCAGAAATACACTCCAGCAACACATGACTGTCGTGATCAGCCTGCGGTATCACTGAGGTTGGGGCTATGTTTTTATGGTTTTCTGGGTCACATGTTGTGCATCTCCTTACTAACGAGTTCCAGAGCATTTTGCGAAATGTGTACCCATGGGCTGAGTCCCACACCCTGGCTCGGGGCTGGAACGAGTTGGCAATTCAGCATGAGCGACACTTTGCTCTGGTTATTAAAAGAAGAAGCAAAGAACAGAAGTTCCTCAACTGAATCTGCAGGGGGAAATTTAGTGTGGTAGAATGTAATTATCCAAACTGGAATATGGCCAGGATCCTGGAGTTAATGACACCCTCTGCTCTTGCAAAAAAATGCCATAGGATCTTTAATGACTGCTAGTGGTCAGCGGGCGTCACATCACATTTCATAGATATTAAACAGATCAGAAGTGTAGGTGTTTCAGTCTTTTGCGTAACACAAATATTTCTGGATGGCCTCTGGCTGCAGCCTTCAGGTTCAGGGGGGAATTGAGTTAAGCAGCCAAGGAGGAGACATTAGTCTTAATGAAAATGATCCCATTAATGGCAAATGAGATGCAACTGGTGAAGAACAGCTGAGATGTACACGGAGGTACCCGTAAGGTAATACACGGGTACACCAAGTCACCCGTCATCTTCAGTGACCATCAGCATGTGTAGTTTGGAGGAGTGGAATAAAAGTGGTTAAAAGCATCCTTTGTTTAAAAGGGTCAATTGCTGTGGAAGTCTGAGTTATGGATTTACTCTGATTTCTGTAGAAGTGGAAGCTATGTGCAAATGACTTGGGAAATGGGTGTAAGTGGCAAGATTACATTGTGTTAATTAGCCTGGCGCTGATGAACTGTACAAAGCCTGGGAACTTCCACAGCAGGAAAGAGAGCACATCACAGAGAATCCCTTTCGTCACAACTGACTTGTGCCATGGGACTTCAATTAAAAACCAGACCAAGCCACTTTTAATCGCTTTAATGAGAAATTAGGGTTTTTTAAAAAAATCTTTTTTAAACTGACTGCCTACTTTTCTACAGTGCAGCCCATCGTGGTGGTAGATGAGGTGCTAATTATCTGTCTTGGCTGTTTTTTTCTGAGCGCAATGTTTGTTATTCTGTACTGCACCTGGCACCATAGGCTCTGATGTTTGGGATCGGGGGCATTACTATACCCAGCTGTAATAAAGAGTAGAAGGCCAATGATCCTGTATGTTGTTAAAATGAAGAAAGATTTGCACAGTTCCCCCCCCTTGGTACATTCCAGTACACTTATTCCAGTACACCATAACAGTATTATCTCAGGGAATAGAAGTCTGTTACAGGATATTGCCACTTTAACCACCTGAACTGCCTTTTAGTTCCAGTTTCAACTCAGTGTCAAAAATATTACCCCTGTTTAAGATTAATTTGTGACAAAATGTCATATTAATACAGCTATATTTCCCAGGGGATAAATATGGCCTTTTGAAGAGCAGCCATGGTAGAGTGCTCTATAGGACTATAGAGAATTATCAACAGGCTTTTGCTTTAGCAAATGTCATGCTACCAGAAGAATGGTGCAGTTTGCAGGTAAGTATAGTGTACTGGCTATTTTATTGTAAGAGTGAAGTTATGATAACTTCTTCCTATTAATCCATATCTCATCCCTAATTATATTAGCACCTCTCAGTGAGACCTGATTAAGAATTTGAGGAGGAAACTGTCAGTTACCTATAAATCCATCAGCATTTTATTATATTTATTTTTGGCATCTTAGCTGTTTTGGGAGGCTGATGTTTACTTTGAGGTTTGTACCTCATTGGTAGAATTATTTCTGATTTACACCAATGGGTGCGCGATCACAGTTGAGCCCTATTTGATGCTGAGGAGTTTACTTGTAAGGGGCTTAATCCAGCACCAGTTGTAAGGAACTTTAATTCCAGTGAAACCAATAACAGCTGCACCTGCATGTGCTAAGGCTGACTTTGGAACAGTTTATCAGGTATTCTTTTTGTACTAAAGTAGAATAAACTTTGTATTTCATTGCACCTTCGGTACCCGTAGTATGCTTTGGATATGTCTGAGCTATTGAAACCAAACTTCTTAACAGCCCTCAGATGTAAAGAAAGGGAAGATGAAAAAAAGTCCTAAAACTAATCTCTTGCCTCACAGCATTCCACCAAGATGACTCAGAAAATGACAAGGGAACCAAACTGCAAATTAGGCTCTAGTGTTTGTTGAAGACATTTGCCACCGGTAAAAATGAGTTATTGAAACAGTAAAGCTGAGGACTTCAGAGAAACTTTGATTGACAACAATAATTGCAGCTATTCTTGTTCCTATAAGAAATACAGTGCAGGCTAGGCATAATAAATTTATGAAAATGATATTCTAAATCTGAGCAGATGTAGATGTGGGTCCAAGCAGTTTAAATGTCTTCTGTACAAATTTCTGTGCATTTTTATGAGTTAAAAGTTGCAGGAGATACCAGGCAGGTGTGTAAATTTGCTTACATGACTAGCCAGCTAATAATTTAGTGTTTTCTAAGTAAGCCTCTGTGAATAAAGTCTCTCTGGCATCAGTAGCATTCAGTCAGTTTGAGTTTGGTACCCAAGCCAGGCTGTGTGGCAGCAGAGCCAGGCTGGGCTTTCTGCAGAGCAGATGCACTTCATGGGACATTTCCACCTGGCCTCTGTGTCTGTCTCTGAAGGAAATGTCTAATGGTTGGTTGAGCCACATCCAGCTGCTGCTACACCGGTCAAACGAATTATTTTGTCCTCAGTCTGAGCTTCCACAATGTTCCTCAGAGACAAAGAGGACACAGAGCTGAAGTGCAGTCTTCTCTACCTGCAAGCAGCTTGATGCCTTGAGTGGGGAAATGCTGCAAAGGCCGAAAATCAGGAGCTTTTCTTTTTGGCTAACCAGGCTTACTCACACCTGACACGTGTGTGTTACCAAGCATCAGGCTTTTCTGAACAGTGCCTTAGAACTGAGATGGGCACAAAAGGGTCACGAATACTTGGATCTTAGATGGTGTTCCTTTCGTTTCTGTATCATCTAATTTTATGGTAGATTGACATATGAGAATATAAAACAACCAATGTTTTGTAGCCAGCAACTTTTGGATTTGTCTCTCTAACTTGGTGTCTGTCTTCTATTGCCTTCTCCTGCTCTTGCACTTAATTCTTGTTGCCAAAAGACCCTGTATTTCTCCCAACCCTCTCATGTAGAGAAGGCAGACTTGTAGCTGTATTCTGCTAGCAAGTGGTTCCAATTGCTCCACCACATGTTTCTACTGTGAAAAGATCACTTTTCCTCTTCCCTGTCCTGGTCTGAGATCTGGGTTCATTTTTTGATACCAGGCAAAGTGTGGAAGAAGGGAGCACTGCAGCTAAAAGGCCACAGGAGTGCCAAGAAAGTGACTGTAGAGCAATGGTTGGTTTTATTGAACCTGTTAGATCATGTTGCTGGGAGTTGTTCAGTAGGGTTAACGTTTACAAGGAAAGGGGAAATAAGAAGTTAGTCAATCCACAAGTGGTGAGAAAGAGTTAAATTAATGGGGAGAAAGGAAAAAAAATTCTTGATGCTGGAGAAAGATTATGCTGGCTTACTTATCAGGTTCATGCTGAGCCCAGTCGTAATTGGAATGTACCCTTTGTGAAGTTTATTGGGTCCTGGGGCAGCTTGTTACTGAACCGGTCAATTAATCTATTTTTTTTTTAATGAGTTAGGGGATTTCCTTTTGTGCAAAATCACCAGGAAACCTGACCAAATGCCCACAGCTTGGGGAAAGCGTGGCCTTAACATATAGAAAACCCTTCCTCCACAATTATAAGAGGAAATAGATACCTTCCCTTTTGGGCAGCATGTTTGACCAATCCAGGGACAAAGGAGATGGGATTTCACCATTGACTTGCAGGTTGTCTAGGGAGGATCACCATGAAACAAGATTACTTGAATGCAGCTTGGTGTTGAAGGAAATAAAACTGTTGAGTCTCCCTGCTGAGAGACAAATGATTTCCATTTAAAAACCTGTTTGTTCCATGCCGTAACTCCCAATGTAGCAATAATTAATGATATCAGAAGGTTACGAAAGACATTCTGTTGTGCTTGCTCTGTTCTAGGCATGAAATTGGATTAACACGAAGATAAACTTAGACTTCAAATCTGTTGAGGAAATCAGTAATTATGTCAAAATTCACAAATATTAATCTGTTTAAGTGTGACGGGATACTGTTCATCTATCTGCAAAACATCCTGCCTTGTGAGAATTCTGTTGAAAGGTTAATTTCTTAAAATACTTGGATTTCCAATAACATAAAATTGCAAAGATGCAGCTTATTGAATAAACATAAACACCACCTCTGAAAACGTGGTTATTTCTGTTTCAGTAGCATCCAGCCAGTACCCTCTCATGAAGAAGGTGTTGCAAGGTGTTGAATAAACCCTTGTGCTCTGCTGTGGAGAGGTGACCACCCATGAAAACAACTGACATGAAATGACTGTAAGGTATGAGAGTGCATCCTTATTAAAAGTGTACCTTTGCTGCAAAAGAGCACGTGGAAACACTGCTGGCTTTAGGGGCAAGCAATGGGGGCAGTTACAAATGCTCTGAAGTTAAGTTAGGTAGAATTTCACTGGGTGATTGGATATCTTATCTTCTCAAATATTTCACGAGTCCAATGCTGCTCTTGATTCTGCTATAGCTAGTTTTAATGTACCTGCTGCAAAAAACACAGAAGTGACACAGTTGTGTGAATATGTGTGCAGTGATACAGTCTGCAGTGACACCTGCTCAGGTATAGCTGTGTTGCTACTGATGCTCATGAGAAGGAAGCTCAGCTTACCGTGCCTACATAAGTTGCAGTCATACCTTCCCGTTGCAATTTAGATTTACCCTGAGGGAACACGTTAGCTTTGAGTGCCCATTTAATTAAGTAGCCTGGAAGTACAATTGTATTAGAAATAGAAAAATAACCTTCAGCGCTGGATTCCCCTCTCAGTGGAAACGGAGGTAGTGGGCACCTGTATAAATCTATTATGAATGGTTCTCAACGCCATCTACCACGAAATGTGCATCTAAAACCACATGAGACTTAGAAATCTGTATAGTGCAAAAAAATTACAGTGTTTTCCTTTTCCCTTCGTTTGTTTAAAAATGCAGGCTGAAGGTGCCTTACAGAAAACAGGAGGTTTCAAATCATGAAGATGATTAGGAGGCTGAGAAAGCTATTTTCTGTAGTCATGTGTTGTTGGGGCATGACAGACATCATGCAAAAGGCTGGCAAGTCTCTTAGAAAAATGTTAGTTTCCTTTTGTACACAATGCTGGCAAAAAGAGAGGGTGTTTGTAGCATCAAGTGTGTAACATGTGAGAAAGGTGAGTTTTGCAACTGCTGGACGTTAGAAAACCTGAAGTTGAAGGCTAACAGGCAACTTCAGTATTTTCCTGAGCATGTCTTAAAGCAGATGCCATGCCAGTATACCAGGAAACTGGAATTTTGTGCCCTTAGGTAGAAAAAAGAATTAATAAGGAAATATTTTTACAAATAATAAATATTTTTAATGTGTTCTCATAAATTAAAACAGAAGAAAGCTTTATATATATATGCCAGCCATGTCTAGCCTCTTTATTAAAGTCTGTGGTGAAAAAGAGTATAAAACCTCCACAAGTATTTCTTGTAGCCATGAAGTGGTTTCTCAGCACTTCAAAATCTGTTATTCTGTTTAATTGCACAGAAAGCTAACTCCTTTTCTAGCACGAAACATCTGATTCCTCTACCTTAAAAAAACCTCTCGCTTTTTGGGGAAAGGTTGTCAAATCTCCTGCTTCTCTTCCATTTCCTAGGTGAGCTGTTATCCTAGTAAACATGGAGATACAGGATATGAAGGCAGGTCTGGTCTTTGCATCTGGCTGATCCATGGACAGAGCGTGGCTTTTCCATTTCCCAGCTCCACGTGTTAAACCAGCACAGCTCTGCACCGTGCCTTGTGGCCTTACTGGTGAGTTGGGTGCTTCCGTACAGTGCTCGGTGTAGACACGTTGCCAGTGTCTTGGCTGGGATCATACTGGTGCTGTGTGACTGGAAGGACCAGGGAGCCCAGGTATAAACTCTGGTGACAATTCCAAGACATTCCTTGCTGTTGCTGGCTGTAGTGAGAGCTACAAAGTGTTTGTGGGTGGGTTTTTTTTAAAGACTCTAGTGTTTATAAATTGCACAAACCATTTTATATGAAATTCTATGATGACCAAGTCAAATACAATGAGATTGTCTCATTATTTTTATTCATTATACTACGTATTACTTCTCTTCAACAATTCCTTTTCCATTTTTCCTGTGCCCTGACTCTTCTTATCATGGACTGCTTGCATGGTCTTAGCCATCAAATCATGTCTCTGTGAAAGAAACATCCTTCTATTTATTGTGTCTATTTTTTATGATGACTTTTACTTTGAATTTATTTAACAATACTCTACTTCTTTCCTTTCACTACATTTTAACTGCTCTTTCCTCTGTCATTTGGAACTGGCCAAAGTTGGCAGATCTCAAATTTCTTTTTCCTCTTTGAAATGCGCAGATTCTTTCTCCTTCAGTGATAATGGGCATTGTGTTTCCTTAGAAATATTTTTGGGGGCCTATTATTTCTCAGCCACTTCAGTTGGCAAACTGAAGGCTTGGAAACAAATTAGCTTGGATGGCAGCCCAAGCTGTCAAAATGAGCCTTCCATTCATTACTGAATCATCCACCTCCTGCATTTAGATCTTCAGCCCCTCTTTTCCAGTAAGCTTCTCAGTTGAGTTCTTGGAATTATTTTCTCTGTCACTTTTGAACTTACTACTCCAGTCTACTTCACTTACGACCACACAGCAAAGCTACTTCCCCATTATCTGGAAGTAATGAACTAATAACGCCAGTATAGAGGGCACAGCTGGTCATCGGTTTTGGTAGAACACATTAAAATTATACTTTTCTCACACATTATTTCTCTGTGAGTTACCTGAGGCTGAGGCCTTGATCACTTTGTCAGGCAAGAAATTCCAAGTAGGAAAACTGATTCCTACATGGGTATCGTTAAAATCATATTATTAGTCTTGCTCTGAAATATTCTGGGGATGAGGTAGGAAGTCTTGTATCCCTTACATATTTATATTCCTTAAGTATTCTTCCCCACTTTTCTCTGGATTTCAGGGGGTTTGTGTGGGGTTTTTTCTGCTTTGTTTTTTTCTTCCCTGTCTTTATCGGCAAACATTTTCTCATAGGAATAGATCTCTCAGAAATATCAAGTAGCATCTTTTTCTCTCTTCTCACTTGATGTCAGTGAGGACTTCAATTGTTAAGGGAATTTTCAGATTGAAACGTTTTAGTTTCAGATATGATTTCCCTCTCCCCCTCTATTGTAGTCAACTTCTTTTTGCATCTCTATTTAAAACAGTATTGTTTAAATGCATCACATTTTTTGTTTAGCTAAAAAATTCTGATTGTTAGTGAAAAGAAATTATAGCCAAAACAAGTTAACAAGTTTGAGAGTTCCAGTACTGGCTGGAAATAAGCTGAACTGTGTTGAAGAATTTGTAGAAGACAGTAGTATACAGGCAGAGTCACAGCCTTGACATGCTTTCTATGGGGTAGAGAAGGAGAGCTGGAGCAGATCTTGCTAAACCCAAGCAAGACTGAGATGGCAATTTGAGTTACTGTTTAGGGTATTTCTAAAGTGTCTTTCTGAGGAGAAATTCTGCAGAAAAGACAAGAAACCTTCAGATTTCTACTGAAAATTTCTTACAAAACCTACAGTGCAGGTGGAGAGACCTGATGAGGATTATTAGGCTCTGTAACAGTCTAAAGAAGGTACATATTCCCTTGGCTACTACTCTCTCGTTTTGCTCTCAGGCACCTTTTACTGCTTTGGAGGTGTATTCTTCCTTCAGGCACTTATCACAGAATCATAGAATCATCCGGTTGGAAAAGACCTCTGAGATCATTGAGTCCAACCTTACCTGTCCCCTTACTAAACCATGTCCCTAAGAAACTTACCTACCCATCTTTTAAACACCTCCAGGGATGGCAACTCAGTCACCTCCCTGGGCAGCTGTGCCAATCCCTGACCATCCTTTCAGTGGAGAAATTCTTCCCAATGTCCAGTCTAAACCTGCCCTGGTGCAACTTGTGGCCATTTCCTCTTGTCCTATTGCTGTCACTTGTGAGAAGAGCCCAGCACCCACCTCATCACTGCCTCCTTTCAGGCAGCTGTAGACAGTGATGAGGTCTCCCCTCAGCCTCCTCTTCTCCAGGCTAAACATCTCTAGTTCCCTCAGCCGCTCCTTGTAGGACTTGTTCTCTCTTCACCAGCCTCGTTGCCCTTCTCTGGACACGCTCCAACACCTCAATGTCCTTCTTGTGTTCTTCTTGCTGCTGTTCCTAAGTCCAGGTTGGGCCAATAACCCCAGCAATGCAGCTTTTGCTACGGTTGTCAGCAGGGAAGTGAAGGATAAGTTGAAAAACTGCTTTCAAGTTTTAGATCCACAGTACAGGTGTAAATACCTGCTGCTGTACACAAAAGATGAGAATAATTGTGCATTATTCAGTTCATTCCATGCCATTAAGTTTAATAAACCTTGATTTTTTCAAATAACAGAACTTGATGTATAGTAAAAGCAGATCATGAAGGAGCAGCTTTTCAAATTAGATCTAGCATGTGCTTTTTCACCAACATTATAGGAAGTAATGCTATCATGTACAGGCACGGTAATTCTATCCTGTACAGGGATGGCACACTTGAACCAAGAGTTGAAACCACGAGAATGTTCAACAGTATCCACAGGCCTCTTCCTGTCAATAGCAGTGGAGTTACTCATAGATGTGGCCTGAAACAGCGTCAAGGTACAGCATCCAGGCAGCAAGAGCTTGAGGCTACTCTGATTCTGCAATCAGGTGCAAACAAGTGTATTAAACATCAAACAGAAGAAAGACAAAGCAGGGCACACATGGGATTTCTGTGATGTGTTGTATAAACTGGAGTAATTTGCTAAAACATTTAGAATTCTGCTATAAAATGAAAATTTAACTGGAAATTTTTTTAGGATTTTTCTTCTGAGCAAGATAAGTCTATTTCCCTTTTTGGTATGCAAGACTGTTGCCTCCCAAATTAAATACACATTTAGCAGAAATACACTGCAGTGATTATTGCAATTCAGGGACTAACGATTTCCTTTTTCTCTGGCTTTCCTGCTATGCAGTTGGTTGTGTTCCACACTTATGGTGCTGAATTAACTCCCTGTGGATAATATAGCTTCACTTGTGGCAGATGTCAAGATTTTTAATCAGAATTTAAGTAGCCTCAACTACATTTACCTTAATTCACTTTGGAAGTGAAGTAAGTTAACTCATGCAGAGTAAGTATGTCCACACAGATATTCAATGTGTTTTAGCTAATCTGTTCTAAAAGTTAATTCAGATCCTCTTTGCAAGTGCTCTCCAAAGTACAGATACAGAGCCTGTGGATGAGATAAAGAGTACGGAGGGTAGACAATGCTGGGTATGAGAGCAGTAGTTAGAGAACATTCGGGTGTAAAGGTCTGAGTTTTGCCCCACGAAGTTTCTTGACTTGAACGTAGGAAACTGTGCTGGGGTGTGCTAGTGAGAAAGTAGAAGAGAAGCATAGCTCTGATGAGTGCAATTCCATAGCAAACAAGGAATGTACTTTGCCACAAGGCGCAAAGGTCTGGATTTTTTCGTTCCTCCTTAGAATGAAGTGTATTTGGATAGGAACTACTTGTGGGTTTGCAAAGCAGTCGGCTCTGTGGGATGCAATTGTGATCAGGATGGTTGAAATTACACACACACAGACAGACATGCCGAATGAAAATAAAAATGTATCTGTTAATAATCAGTTAGCAACATAATAATCAGTTAGCAACAGTGCCCAACAGTAGAGTTTCTGAAGACGATAAAACTATGGCATTAATTCCCTGGTGCATTGCTCTGGGCATAAGTTAGCAAGGGCTTGGGATTTCCTCAGCCAGAAATGGACTTTTGAAGTGATTATTAATTGTTCATAAAGGATTTTTTTCCCATGCATTGTTGAGCACTTTACTAAAACGGAGGTGATTACTGTTGCCTCTATGGTTTGTGTCCCCTCCGTTATCATTTGTATGTAACGTGCAGTTTTGGGCTTAACTCCCAAAGCACATGGCCTGCGTGACCATTTCCTTTTAGTCACCGTCAGCAAGGACTAGGGTGACATTAGGTTGGTCTGGCAACTTGCACCAAAATTGGTTACCGGTGTCTACCTTTGGGGGGGTCTGCTTTGTACCCGCATGTTCTGCAGTAAGTCCTGTACAAACTCATGATCAGAAAACAGCTTCACTCTGAAGAGCTTATAGTACAGACAACAGAGAAGTGTTGTGTAGCCTGCAGCTAGAGAACAAAGCGGAAAACACGTTAGGCACGATTAAGTGAGAATTAGGCAACAAAACAGAAAATTGCCTTATGCAACTCGCAAACTTAGGATCCACCCATGTCTTGACCAAGCATACAGTCCTGATAGTCATCTCTTAAAAAGGATATAGAAAAAGAGAAGGTATAGAGGAGGGAAAAAAGGATGAGTAGAGTTATAAAATTACTTTCCCAGAAGAGATTAAATAAAATAGGACAGTTCAGCTTGGAAGAGAGACAAGTAATACAGGTGTGTGTAAAGTCATAGACGGCATGGGAAAAGTACATTGGAAATGACTATTCCTGTTATAAAAAGAAATAAAGGGGCAGTGAAGGGAGTTTTCAAGCAGCCAATTTAGACCAGAACAAATAGAAATGCCTTTTCACACAGTGAATAATTCACCTGTGGAACTTACTGCTGACAGATATAGATTCAAGAAGCAATTAGACAAATTCATGGAAAATAGGTCCAGCAGGGGCTATTAAACATGCTGATGCAGATGCAACCTCTGGCTCAGGAAATCCCTAAATGGCAGAATGCCAGAAGCTGGAAGGTGAAAGAAGCATCACTCTAGACCTTGCATGTTTTTCTGTTCTTTCTCTGAGTACCACTTTGGATTGCTACATAGCGTGCGTCTCGGGCCTCGATGGGCGTTTGTGCTTCTTGGGCTTTTATTTAACCTTTCTCGGGCATTGGTCGTATTCCATTATTATGTCATTTAATTCCCTTTCCTTACAAGGCTGTGCTGTATTTTGGGGGTTTGATGTTTGACAATAGTTGAATTATATAGTATGAAGCATAAAGTATCCGCCTGCTCTCATGACAGTACAGTAATGCATAAGCCAACATAATTAACCCAGTGGCAGAAAACGCTGGTTCCCCAGCCCTATCCCTGCCCAAGTGGATGAATGGGAAAGACTAGCATTTCAGTACTTCTAAAAACTTACTCAATCGATGGTTTAGCAGAAGAAGGGAGGGAATGAATTACAAAGTGCCTACCAGTATCACAGTATCATAAGGTTGAAAAGACTTTTGAGATCATCGAGTCCAACCTATGACCCAACATCTACACCTACTCCTACTTGTCCACTACACCATGTCACTAATCTCTACCAGTAGACCATCATCTTTTTAAACTACTTTTAGATTAACAGTCAGAGGTGAGGCTATGTCCAGCCTGTCTAGCACCATTATAAACAAAGGTGCTGCATTTCTAGATTGGACTCATAATTTCCAGTTGTAGAAACCTGTAGATTATATTAATTAATCTGTAGAGGTTGAATTAAGACAGAGAGGTTTGTTTGCTGGAATAATGCTGTTGGGCAATGGAGAAGACCAGGGGAGGGGCCTCTGCCAGAGCTGTGTGATAGGAATAAGCAGCATCTGGTACAGTCACAGAGATACAGCGACACTCACTGCCTCAGCACTAAATTCTTGTCCAACGTTCTCTGACATTCCCACCCTCGGGAGCAACATTGTTCCTGAAGGCAAATATACAGAGAGCTGCAGAAAGGCCATAGTTTCATTCCTTTGCCTTTTTCTTTTGCTTGGATTAGGATTTCACAGAGCTCCACAAACTGTTCAATGTTAGACACATGTACCTTATACTCTTATTGATGCTATATTCAGATTCTGATGCTGTGTTGAATGATGCTTATCGGTTCTGGGGGGAGATCTTTGTCTTTTTTCTTCTGTGACTAAGAAATGGCTCACGTCGCATTGAGGTCATAGACTGTCTTTGACTGTAAGTGTAACCTTGCGGAAGTGTCTTAACAAGCCAGTGGCACGATCGTGTAAGCTCTAACTTGGCTCCCAGTCAACCTGAGCTTGACCAGGATTTTATAGAGTCCAGAAGATCACTAAAAGGTGATTTTGGGCATATTGTGCTTTGTGATTATTTGCCACAAAACAATTCAAATATTTTTTAAATGTACTCCTGGAGTGTTCGTCCCTAACACTGCCTAAATGAGCCACATACTGCTTTTCTTTTCTTAATCCAAAAGGGATAGACTTGGAGTCACACCGTGGTGATCCCTGGACACAATAAATAGAAAGAATTTTTAGGGACGTGTCTTTGTTGTAGCGAGTGCCTCATAACTGAGAGGCTGTGGGCAAACGGACTTCAGTGTATGTGTATGTAGAAGATGGAGACAAATATCTCGTCTCACCATTTGTAGTGCCATTCAACACACGCCAGTCTGTTCGTGCTGCTACTGACTCATCCCCAGGGTCACCTGGATTCCTGCCCAAAGGGACCCTCTTTCAGCTCAAGGCAGCATGTGTATTGCTCATTCATGTGGTCTAGCAAGTTATTTTGCCGAAGACGTGGGTGGTACTGCAGCCAGTTGAAGGGCTAACACACTGCCCGTGAACTGTTCTCCTGGGCAAAGCTGTGCCTGTATTTCAGCCTGTCTTTTTTGGAGCTTCATGAGCATCTATGTGTCAAATGCTAAGTCTGTCAAACTATTAAACTGTGATTTTTTTGCTTTCTCTCAAGCCACTCAACAAAACTAATTTGGATTGAGAAAATAAATGTCTCCAAGTGTTGTAGAACTAAAGAAGCAGAGGATGTGAGGTTGAAGCTGTCTTATAGAATGTATGGAATAGATAGATACAGTTTTGGTCTTTTTTTTTTTTTTTCCTTTATTTCTTTTGCTTTTTATTTATTTATTTATTTATTTATTTATTTATTTATTTATTTATTTTTAAGAAAAAAATGCAATTCTTTTCTCCTCACTGCCTCCTGAAAGGAAAAATCACCAGTGTTCAAATGATTTTGCAAAAACAGCTGATGCCAAGACCTGCTTTAACTGTGGGAGAATAAGAAAAGACATGTCCAGGATAAATAAAAGTGAGACACTTGCCATATTCATGAGCCTGTTCCTCAGGGAGGCAGTGCTCGCTGCTCTACACCTCTGACTCTGCGCTGGCCCGCCTTCACCCCTGAATGCTGTCAGTGGCTGCATTCTTGTCACCTAAAAGCTTTTGCTCTTTCGGATTCAAGGGCTCTGTCTACATAGCAGTAAGGAAGAATGAAAAGCTTTTCTGAACTGTATAAGTGCCTGAATCAATCAATAAATATTAGTTTAAATGAGCATTCAGTGCCGCAGTCATGATGTGAACCAGAGTGAAAAAGAGCTGCTGGTCTGTTCCCCCAGGAGGTAGCCAAGTGTACTTATTTTCCTGTAATTTTAGCTTCTGTGGTGGAAATCAGCACCTAAATGCCTTTAAAGGGCTGAGCTTCTATTAATTTAATAGGAAGAGATGCTAGTTTCTGTATGAGGCTGCTGCTAGAACCTCATTAATAACTTACAATTTTTCAGCTAATTTTCTTGTTTTTCAGGGCTTAAAATCGCGATAGCGAGTGTAATTGCCTTTCCAGAGGTCCCACAGAGAGTTCGTAGTAGAACTATAGAAAGAACCCAAACCCATCATTTCTGAGGTTTGAGCACCACATGCTGTGTCTTTTCAGGCTAGAAATGTAATATTTACCAATAACTGAGCAATCTTAATGTGGCATCTTACAGGATGGCGAGCTACATAAAAGCAACTTGTAATGCTTTCTGCCCAGTTCAAATGAATTCACTTACTGCATTGTTTACAGAAGTGAGTACGTTCTATCCTTACATGAACTCTGTCAGTTTCCAAAGGGAAATACTGAGAAAAGAGAAGAAGAATCAAGCTATCAGATACAGGTTCTTTTGCAGTGCTGGGGGAAAAAGTAGCAGAGAACGTGCGGTGTGTGTACAGGAATGCAGGTGCCTGTTAGGTTAATTATTAAGGTGAAAAATACATTGTCTTTCCTGCCTTGGAAGAAAGTGGTTAGGGAAGGAAATGTAGGAAAAAAGCTTGCTTCTTGTAGGCAAAGTGGCACACTGAAGAGAGGAGGCATAGATCTGATGGCAAGACAAGGGTGATTCAGAGGTTACCAGTAAAAGAATTTCCAGTTCTGAGTCTCTGTTCTCATCAGTTCAGCTCCTTTGCACGTTGCAATAATAATTACTGTTTATTGGGAGCCTATCCATCAACCGATGCCTCAGGTGCCTTTTGCGATTAGAATATAAAACAAATCGGGCTACTGCACTTAATAAAAAGATTTTTAATCTGTTTCTTTCAAAGCAACTATGTGACACTAAAGTAATTCCAAAGTTAAGTGGGAAGGAGTTTCTGGGAACTAAAGTTGTAAAGTATATGTACAAACAATGCCTTTCTCCAAACACAACCAGTCTGAGGGTTATGTCTGTGCTTATTAAGGCAGAGTAGTATGAAAAGAGTTTAAAGACTGGAAGCATATCTTAGTGCCTGCCCATTAAATGCCTGAGACATGAGAACTAACTTTTTAAACTCTGCTTTTATGATCATCGAGTCTGTGACAGGTCAGTGTTTAGTCTATTATCGTATCAGCTAGTGGCTACGTATTCATTGGAGAGAGATGAGCTGTCCATTATATGTATTTTGTACTTTTATGATGAAAGATAATTTGTGTAAAAGCTTCCAGAGCGTAGGCATTCTGGGATGCTTTTAACATATCAAAAGAATCTGATCTGTATCTGTCTTTTTCCTCTAGCCAAATTATTCACCAGGAATACTGATTCTTTTGTTTCCTTTTCATTCCATTTCCACACAGTCTGTGTTAAACACTTACTTTTTATTTTTTATATAGGGGGAGCAGAACAGGGAGTGGAAGGTAAGGCGCAAACCAAAGAAACAGAAATAAAGGCCTCTTAAATTATGTTTTAAAAATTTTATTCTAATGATTTCTTGCATCAAAATAAAACATTTTCTCTTCTGTCTATAAATTTTCCCCTAATGTTCCCTCATATTTGCCAGATTGGTAAAATTTAAAGGAGCAAAACAATCTGGAAGAGACTATGACTTCTTTACAAACCTCTGCTTTCTTATTAGGCTTATTTTGAATGAATTAATCTTAGTACGTGTCTCCAGTTATCCAATAGAGAGACTGCTTCTCTAGCTATCAGATGGGAAGCTTGGAAGCAGCATTAAGTAATTAAGAGGGCCATTTCTTGTGGTTGCAAATCCCATTTTGTTGGAGATGTTTTTGGTGAAGCCAGAGCAGCTTGGAATGATGCTCAGTCTTCTGAATCATGTGGAATGTTGGAGCTATGCTGCAATAAATTATTTCATCAGAAAAAGATACTATTTGACTGGGAAGTTGTCTTACATTCCTCCTTTTCCATGTGTGCAGTGGTCGTACACTGTTGCCGTGGAGTCGTAAAAGACTCTCTGCTCACTTTTGCAAGCCTCTCAAACTTTCAACCTTTTCAATTTGCAAATCTTCCCCCCCTCCTTTAAAACCACCATATAAAAGATCCAAGAAAGTACAAAGCATATTAGGCCAGTAGTGATTATTTAAATAGTTGTTGCATTTACTTTCAGATGTTTTAGAGAGTATATATAAAATATATAATACGGTGTCTTGACAGCAACAAGTGACTCGCTCCCATCACCTGTAGGAAACGCCTTTACATATCGAGGGAATTCGTAGCTGTGAGCTTCAAGTGTTTATGTTCAGGGTCTTTTCTTTGTGTTTTAAAAAAAATGCTTCATGGTCTTACAGCACCTTTCACTTCCAAGGGCTTGCTCCTGATCTATCAAGATGAGAAATAACTGCTTGATTTAAGTCAGAGATTTATGACACTATAAATCCATGGCAACATCAGTCGCTGACTCAAATAGCTGAGTATCCCCAACAAACTTTAACCGCAGCCTGCAGCAGCCGGTCAGGCAAAAGAAGTGGTTTCAGTGGAGAAAGGAGAATAATGAACCTCCTTTTCTCCAGGTCCTTCCTCCCTCCTTTTCCTCTCATTTGAGTTGACAGTCACAGTGTTCTTCCTCAGTGTCAATCTTCCCACTATGCTGCTTCTCTTGATTTCTGATTTCTTCCGCTCCTGTGTCTTCATTCCTGGACATTTGTCTCTAGAACTCAATTTGGCTGGTTCTTGTTCTCCTTGCAAAAGTTTATTGCCTCCCAAAGACATAGATATGTGTTGCTCTGACTGCTACCCAGACACTGTTCAACTGTGCTTTCCCCTAGTGTGGATGCAGCGTAGAGTCCATTCCACAGTTCTTCCTAAGCTCCTTTTAAGTCTTTATAGCTCTTTTCTTCTTGAATTCAATCTATTAGTCGTTGGCCTTCTGGTTTGTGTGAAGTTTTGAACTGGCTTCTCCAATTGTTACCTTCTTTCAGAGAGCCATCCACCCATCAGTGCAATTAAACCAGCTCTCCTTCCCATTCCAATCGAGAGGAAAGGTGTTCCCATCGTTCAATAAGTGCTTGCTTTACATGCAAAAGTGCATGTCTGCATTTTGCCTTCAGTAAATAGTGCTGCATTTTTAATGAGCTTGTCCATAAATAACAGATTGTGCCACCAAATGCTTTAAATTTCTGTCTTTTCAGAGTCTAAAATAAGTTTTTGCTGACTTTTGTTGGTAATGGCTGAAGGGGGTGGTTTTCAAAATATGCACGGCCAGCCCCAGCTGACGATTGCTTTTTATTTCACTCATGCTGAGTGTGCTGGCTCTTTTGTGTCATGTATCACAGCGAAGCTTGTTTAAATGCCCCTTGCATACTGTAATTGAATCCACTGTAGGAACTCAAACTTGTAGCATCTTTCTCTGGGCCTCTGGAACTTCCTGGGGGTGAAAATCTGTGTTTAACGATGAACTTTGCAGTCTGAAGCCTTATGTGAGAGACTTCCCAAGGAGTAAGACAGGAAATATGTTGATATGCCCTATTTTAATTCAAGAGGTAAATGAGGGCACCATGGGTCATGG
Organism: Neomorphus geoffroyi; assembly: GCA_033558235.1. Taxonomy (NCBI): domain Eukaryota; kingdom Metazoa; phylum Chordata; class Aves; order Cuculiformes; family Neomorphidae; genus Neomorphus; species Neomorphus geoffroyi. The sequence goes on from JAUMJM010000009.1 coordinate 4,563,240, forward strand.
CGATAGATGTCAGCTTCAGGCTGAAATGCTTAGCTCTTTGGTCGAGCCATTGAAACGACAGCTTATGTGCAGCCTCCGCCTATTTCTTGTACCGAACTGAGAAAATGGTATGAAGAGAAATGTATTCTTACTCTTCAGTTTCTGAAACAGATTTGGCAAGGTAAAATCCCAAGTGTGCAGTGGTGCTTTTTGAATTGAACTTGGAATCAGTGACTTGATTCTGTTCAAATGTTAGGCGATGGGGCCAACTTTTCAGCTGAGGCAACTCAACACATTTTAATAAAGCCAGTTATATTTTATGGATGTCAACAAAGCCGTACTGGCTTTTGCTTTTTAAGAATCCAGCCCCACAACCCTTAGAAAGATTTCATTATAATTGTATAATATGGAAAGATGTTTTAAGATTTAGTTTCAAAATAGGGAGTTAGAATGGTTTTGGGTGAAATATGAGAGAAAGGGTTTTTCAGGGAGACCCTGCACAGCTGTTATTACACAGTATCCTGTATAACCCTAATGTTATACCCAAAATAAGTGAGGCCTGAGAAGAACAGCTTGCCATCTGAAGCCAGTGTGAACACACGAGGCTGGGCTGTAACTGAAGGACGCAGAAAGGTGTGGTATTAATTTTATTTTTCATGGTGATAATGGTTATTTTAATGTTTCAAGGTGAGGAAGAACTAAACTTGCTCATGGACCTATGATATATGGATCCGACCTGGTAGAGTATTGTAGCCTGATAAGGTTCCTGGCATATACAAGAAACTCTGGTATGAGATTGGAAGAAAGTCATGAACAAATTGTGTCCTAGGAGAGCTGAGGAGGGCCAGGATGAAAGTGAAAAGAGGGGCAAGTGGAGAGAAAAGAAAAAGAGAAGTTGTGCAAGGTGCTGAATGTGAAAACAATAAGCTTTGATGTGATGAGCATTGGCTGGGAAGCAGAAGGATCTGAGGATGGCAGAGAAGGTAGGTGACTCTGGATAAATGGACTGGAGGGGATGAGGGCAGAAGCCTGGAGGGGAGAAAGCTTCAGTGAGATGAGGCGTGAGATGACTAAGCCTTGGCTGAAAGGCTTCAGCATTATAAATTGGGCAGGCAGATTTAATGGCAGTTTTGACGTCTGGGAGAAGAGCGAGGAAGAGCTAAAAATGCCCCTAAGAATATGAGTCTGTGAGAAGGACATAGCCACTGGCAATGTGGAAAGGAAGGAGAAAACGCATTACCCCCCCAAAGGCTAACAGTTCAGAGGCTGAAATTCTGAGCGCACACAAGTAGATGCTGGGAGCAAGCACCGACTGCCCCATTAAGCCCCTCTGGATCTCGCGTGCTGCATGGGTGGTGCACAGCTTCCTTCAGTGGAAGGAAGGGTCGCACTTCTGTCAGCTCTCTGTGCCAGCCATAGAACTTGCTAGAGAGGTGAGAATAGGTGTTTTAAGGCTACAGTGAATTACTTCTCCCAGAGCAAAAAGGGAATGTCAGGGAAATAATGCAACTCTCCGTGATATCAATTTGCTGTGCAGTACACCTGAAGTGTTACATCTCATCCATTGCCCTTATCTCATCCAGGGCTCTGCCCTGGAGCTCTTTCTAGTCTGGCTAACTAATGCCCAGTCCATGCAGCAGCAAGCTGCTGCCTTTCAGGCCTGGATGCGGTGGCAGTGATCAAGTGGAAGGTGTGCCAAGGCACAGCCTTTCCTCTATTGTGTATGAAGCTGCGGTCCCTTGAGTCCTTCCTTTCTTTCTCTTCTCCCTTCCTGGTTAAATCTGGTCCTAGATTGAAAGCTCTTTGTCTGCTCTGGTGCTTTGAGAGAGGCTCCTTATCCCCACGCTGCGCCGCACAGTGCGGTGTGGGCCCCAGGAGTGTGCACGTGGGAAGGGTGTTCTCTGGAGAAATCTTGGGAGCTTTCTGTTTCCCTTCTGGCACCACTCAGCATTTCTGTCTTTGAGTACACCACAAATCCCATCCATTTCTTAAAAAAAAAAGAGTTTTGTGGGACTTTTTTTTTTTAGGCCACATGCAATGCACAGTATCACAGTATCACAAGGTTGGAAAAGACCTTTGAGATCATCGAGTCCAACCTATGACCCAACACCTACACCTACTCCTACTTGTCAACTACACCGTGGCACTAAGTGCCTCATCCAATCTCTCTTTAAACACCTCCAGGCACGGTGACTCCACCACCTCCCCAAGGTGGAAGGATAGGATAGGATGGCAGGGTAGGATAGGATGGCAGCTGTGAGGAGGAGACGAAGGTTGACCTAAGAACCTTAAACTTCGTGTGACATTTTGGTACAGATTTCCCAGGCTGTAACGAAGCTGCAGACCCCTTTTCCCTCCTCTTTTTCCAGATCTGCTGTTTGCTGTGGTTCACATGGGCCAGAGGCCGCTCCTTTTTCCAAAATATACCACAGCATCTGCATTTGGTTCTGCCCAGCGGAGGCACCTCTGCAGGGCACTAATTTTAAGTGCTGCCATTGTCAGTCTGGGTCTTTTAAACTCAAAAGTTTGATGCCTGCAATTTGTCAGTGCTTTCAAAAATCTTGGCCAGATGGCTTTATAAATGCAAGGAAATAAAATGATAAATGTCAATACGGCTATGGCAAAAACGTGACAGTTCAGGGATATTAAAAGGATGGCATTTCACAGGGAGTCTCTCACTCTCTGTTTTGCTTTTCTATGCCCAATTTTTGAAACAAGCCACTTTCAAATATGCAGACGTTGAAAGATCCTGTGTTGAATTTATCCCTTCCACAACTCCACCGACTTGTACCAACACTTGTCCCATCCTTTGTAGCTGATTAATTTATGTTCATTTTGCTTCTCCAGTGCCAATGAAAGAATTTAATAGACCCTTATTGTTCCCTGCAGATACCCTCCCTCTGTGTGGAGAGGCATCCAGCTCTGCTGTGGGATGGCATTGTTGTTCTTTCTCTTTTTGATTTCCTTCATGTAGCAGAAAGAGATTACAGTAGGGGAGCTATCTGTGTACTTGGCTCTCCAGGGAATTCGATACATGCCTGCAATTAACCTGCATTTAGCTGGCCATTGGATGTTGCTATTCCTCTACAATAAACACAGATGGTCGGCAGTTTTGACTGAGTATTTGTATACTGCAGGTTGGCACAGCTCAAGTCAAAATAAATACAATTTCCAGACGGCACAGATCCTTGCCTCTCCTTTCTGCTTTTTTGACGGAGGAGGGGAAAATCTGAACAGTATCCAAAACCACTTCTTGTTTGGCCCCCAAAATAAGTATTTCGCCTAAAAGCTGAAGTTGATTTCAGATCTCAGCCCCATCAGTCTGTCAGGGAGACAGTAAAAGAGGAGACAAGTTTTAATCAGGATTTAGCAGTGAAAGTAATTCGGTGGGAGGGAAAGTACATTTTGAATTGCACTTAATATCACAAGCTCTCATCTTGCTACTGCTTGGAATGCTGCACAGCTTTAGTCCTTTCATGGGCGGCTTGAGTTCTGTGGATTAAAATAAGATTTTGGAGGTTTGTGGGCGAAAATACATCTTTATGTGTTTCTCAGTCTAGAAAGTGAAAAGAATATGTTCCAACTGGAATAGCTTTTTCTGTACTTGTGTGGGGAAGGAAGGCTGGGGTTGCAATGAGCATCTCATTAGCTATTAATTATTTTCCTCATTCACAAAAATAAGAGGTTTCCTCCTCTGCCAAAAATGTGGGAAAAACTAAAACTAAAATAAATAATAAAACCCCCATGGTTGTTTAGTTTAAAGAAATTGAGCTAAGCATATAAAAAATCTGCCACCAGGGTCAAACTTGATGCCATGTGTATTTTTTTTTTTTCATTAAAGGAGTGCAGATTTTGAGCCCGAGCTATTATTTCCGGTGACTTGAGGCCCTCCGGGGGCAGCAGTGAAATGGAAAAGAGCACGGCAGCCTGCTCTTGGAACTGATGCTCACTGAATCTGAAAGGTCATGTCATGTTTTCTGGCAATTGACTCAATGGGTTTGGATTCTACAACATAAGGTCGGGCCGTTTTCACTCAGCACATGTTTACTGGGGAATGTGCCTTCCAGTTGTTTTCACATTGACCTTATTACCCTGCCACACTGATGAGCCTGGCACAAAAACTACTTTTTGTATTGCTGTGTGCACCACACTCCCTCTCCTGCCTCTCCAACATTGATGCTTTGGGCTGCAGATGGAGGATTTGGTGTATGAATTTCCTCTGCTCCTAACCCCCTGCTTCCCGCGCCTCTGCTACAACACAAATGCACCAAAGCCTATTCACTGCACACTTTGGAAGGACAAAAGGGTGCAGTGGGACCAACGGATGTTTGGTTCCCAGGTTTTGCAATAGGGAGGAGAGGAGACACACACTCTGGACTATAATCTTGGGCAGGAGGGTTTACAATGTCTGATGTAATAGCCCCGCTCAGTGCGCCTGCAGTAGATGGGGCTACGAGTGGGATAGACGCTGGGAGGGCAGGGATCACAGAGTGGGGCTGGGACGCTTTGCACTGGGCAATGTTAAAAGGGATGGAGGCTGCAGTTCCCTCTCCTCTTGGTAAATCTGCTCCTTCAGTGCAAAATATACTGGCCAGTTTTTACAGGGATAAATAAAATACTGCTGCTATTTCTGCAAGCGCATTGGCAGCTCTCTCCTTGCAGCCACAGAAGTTCTTGTGCTAAGAACACAACATGCGTCTCTGCCACCTTTTCAGGCTTAAAAAAGTGTTTTGGACTTCTGTCAATTTTAGGAGTTATAAATTAAAGACGAGGACTTTATTATTACTTGGAACGCTCCCATATTTTAAACAGTTTGAGGAAAAAAAGAGCTCAGATATTTGCAAAAAGTCATTGAAAGAGACAAGGAAATAAAACTGCTTTTTTGTATGGATGCATTGCTCAACCTTGTCCTGCCACTCGTTTGTCAACCCTGGCTGCCCCTGTAAGAAAAAAAATGTTGCGCTGCTTTGTCATTGTTTGAATATTGCTCTTTCAATAAGGTCAGAGCAGATGTACAGCAAATCCACTAGTCAGAGAGTGAGGCAGGCTGTGATGTTACATGGGAGTGTCAGGACCTAAGGAGTTGAGAATTTTGGTTCTGGCTTGGATTTTATGTCTGAGCATGGCACTGGCAGATTATTTTTGGAGACAACTTCACAGTCTGCTGAACAGAAACACTACGTAAGACCTAGGGATTGGTTATTACCTTAGTACTGACGGGTTCTGAAGGGGCTCAGGTGCAGGAGATGCAGATAGGACTTTGGGCATGTTTCTGTCAATAAAATCAGAGCCCTCCTCAGAGGTTTCAAGGAGTGCCTGTTATGTTCACGAGGATGAGGGCAGTGTCAGTTATGTTTCTTTGCCACTGACCAGTTTGATTTAGAAAAAAAGGCATCGTAGTCAGTTATTATTTGCCATCAGGATTGCTTTTGCCTGAATTGCACTTTAGGAGGAAACTCGCTGGAGAACTGCGAAAGAGGCTTTCTAGATGCTATGGGGAATATGCCATGACTGGATTCCTAACGCAGCTATCTCCTCGTCTGAATATCTTCTCATATATCAAGCACCCTGCAGAAATACCCAGCATAGCTCTGGAAAAGGAACATACACCTGTACTCGCCTGCTGCTGTGTCTGAGACCCATGCACAGGCTAAAATGCTGATAATTGCCGAGGACGAGGAGGGCTAACACATTAACACAGCTGAGGAAGTGCTGAGCATGCTATGTAGACACACCAGCCTGTTTGGCACTGGCTTCATTACCACATAACCAGTGGGCAATGTGGAAAAGCCTGTCGTGGCAGATTGTTCCCGAAGTCTTAGCCAGAATGTGGCTGCTCATGCAATTTTTAGAACCTTAATTTTCACAAGACATGCAAGCTCATCTGATTTTGTAAGGCCATCTTGGGTAAACCATCGCCTGACTTAAACCCTCAAGTGAAGCCTTCTTGAACAAAATCCTGGCTTTTGTATTCAGAAAGTGATCGCTGTGTACTTAAAAGCAAAAGCATGGACTGTGCAAGCATAGCAGCTCTGGAAAATACTTCTAAAATTGTTTCTGTTAAAGTCTAGAAATTACTGTTGGTTTCACCTAGTGGGCAAGGCAAGGCTTGAGAAACACATGTCCATTTTAACCTGAAATAGAGGCAGAACGAAGTTTGTTCTGTGTGAAATTCCCTTGTTTTATAATCGTATGAACTAGATTATTTGCTTCGATTCTTATAGTTTCAATCTGCTTTTCCAACAGTTTTGCAGTACTGCTCACATATCCACTTTGACTGGGAGCCGTTTTAATGGGTCAAACTGCTGATTTCACAAGAGGCTGAAGGGTAAATACCCTCCTTGGAAGGGTATTCAGAACTCAAGGAATTTGTCTTGGAAGGAAAAATCTAGTTTAAAGTGTGCAATACCATTTCTTAACTAAGTTTGCAAATGCCCTATGGTTGGCTGTTCTGTTCTCACTTTAGGTGACGGCTATGAATTAAGAGCCCGAGGCTTTGGCTAACATCTATAGGCAAGGCAATGCATCCCCAGGGCCTAATTCAAGAAAAGTTGTGCAGGTGTCATAATTAGCAGTTTCCTGTTAAAGCTCCACAAATAAGCTGCAATCCTCAAGGCACTCTTGCAGATTTGTTTTCAGACCAATAATATTCATCTGTAACCTTTTTTTTTTTTAATTACCCAAGCTGCACATTTAACTACCCTGGACCTACTGGCTTAGATTTTGCCGAAAATCAGATGTGAACAAGGCTTAATGGTTCCAGTTGCTCACTAGCTACCATACGGCGTGCAACTTGCCCTTAAATGAGGCTGAGGTGCACAATAGTTGAGTCAGAGCTGAATGGAGGACTTTGGTTTCCTACGTTATCCCTCCTCGCCCTTCAAGGCCAATAAACTTGTCATAAAGGGAGGAAAAAATGTGAAAAGTTAGGAAGCAAAATGCAATCCTTAATGGACTCTACATGTGCTGCAGCCACCTTCAAGTGAAAGTTGAGGTACCAGATTTTTTAGCACTTGGACAAAGAATGCCTCCCTCTCCCAAACGTAACAGCACATGGACTTGAAACACAAGTGTTTTTGGACTAAATAGTCTTCGCAGTGTGTGTGTGTGTGTGTGTCTGTGTGTGTGTGTCTGTGTGTGTCTGTGTGTGTGTACATCTGCAGCAAGGGAAAAAGAAAGTGGGAGGAGCACCTTAATTGTGGTGTGAGTACATGTCAGGCAGATACAGAAAAGTTTCTCACATCCCATGATCAGCAGGGCATGTGAGGACTTTACTGTTTTTCACAGTACAATAAAACCACCACTGCCAGCTGGATTCTGCAGCCAAACTGTATGCCTTAGAGCTTATGTGTTTCACATCACTGAAGGCTACATAATACTTTCAGCTGGCATTGCATTCCGTTTGATATGTCTGGGGATGGAGATAGTTAGTCAAATAATCACATCGGCTGATGTGTTAGCTCAAACAATGGCTCCTTCCCCCTCACATTTTGGGAGCATTAGTTTGGGAAGATGGGCACAAAAGCTTTTCATCTCTGTTTTCTTGATCTGTTTCTTTCTCTGTTTAGCCTTTAAGTGTTGACAGGTTGTGATGCTATTACTTCTCTTGGCGTGAATTTTTGTGAGACAAAAAGAAGGATCTGGTCAGTTTTTTTCAAACAGATCAGAGATAAGTCAGAGAGAAATGAAAGCTTTGAGGCTTGTTTATTCTGAAAGGAAGAATTTAGCCTTGGTATTGGATAGTGGGGGTTGTGGGGGCTGAATAGGAAACCATTTAAAATAAACTCAGTATGTGCTATTTTCAAATTGCAAGTGAAAACCACAGAAGGTATACATCATGCAAAGCACATGGGAACAGAATCATAATTATACTATTTAAATGTAAATAAAATACACTTTGGCCAGCCAGGAAAAATCCTTGCTCTTCAAAAGTCCCTTTAAACCATGAAAGCTGCACCTGGGGTACAAAGGTGCTTATGGAAATATCTACCTATTGTTGTGACTCTGTGCTGGGTTTGACAATGATCATGATATTGTCATTCATTGTGAGCAGAACTGGAGAGAGCGCTGCTGCAGGGAAGTATGCTAACCATCACAAATAATTCTGTAATGTTTTCTTTAGTAGATCTTTCACTGAAATTTAAGATATGTTTTTCAGTGATTCAAATCTTCAAAACTGAATTCTTGGTTAAATATGTGGGTCTGTGGCTTTCAGTGTGTTGGTCTAGAGTTTATGGATAGCATAGAAAACGGAAAAATAGCATAGACAAACTTTCTGATCTGTTCATTTTGGAAGGAAAGTCTGTATTATCCATCAGATTTTAGCAATATATGTGGATTAGGGTTTGTTTAGGAGGCTGATCTTGCACAGCAAAGACTTCTAGATCTGACAGAAACTCTGAAGGAATTTTGGATTGGATTTTCTAGTACATGGAGCATCCGTGGTGCAGTTGGTAGAGATGTCTGAGGCACAAGGAATGTCATAGAAGCCTTGCTTCAATGAAGACCTGGATTATAACAAAAAGGCCCGGCTGCATGCATCTATGTGCCTTCATGAAAGACAGTGAAGCACCTCACTTCTTCCAAAGCAAGGGTTTTCACTAAATGCAAAGAACAGCCATTGCACAGACAGAATTCTTAATGGAGAAAGAAAAGTCATAGGTGTCATGAGGAACCTACCTCACTAGAACCTTAAAAGCAAGAGCAAATTGGAGCTTCTTTAGTGAGCTCTAGGAAAAGAAAAGAGGAATTCTGACTGTTGGGATCTAATGAATCCCACTCTGGGTTTCCAAATGCAAAATGATTTCACTTCCCAGTTCTTGTAGAATTTACTGCGTTTGTCTGCACAGGTTCCCAAATGCCTGATACCTTTCACTGCAGGTTATCTCAACTAGCTTTTCTACCATAAAAAAGAAGTGGACAGTCCTTAATCCTGTAACCTTCTTTGTCACATTCAGAAAAAAACCCGAGCAGATGAATGGGAACAGATTCCAGCTCAGCTGGGCACCTGCAGGGCAAATGTAACACCTTGTGTTCGTTTCCTCTTCACACACTTAGGAAAGTAGCAGTATGAATGCTTGGGTGGCAGGGAAGTTTTTCATATGGATGTGAAAGGTAGAGGATGAAAGACAAACGAGGACTGAAGTACCTAATTTCATTCCTGTAATGTGTGTTACAAATGAGTAGGCAAGAGATATGGTTTCTCTATGTTACTCGAATGTTAAGTTTTGTTGGGTTTAATTCCAGGACCAGAAGCCGCAAGGAGGGCAGATTATTAGGGTTTGTGCTGTATGTGGTGATGCAGGAAGGACAAGACATGGGAAATGTAACGGTCTCTCAGCCCTCTTGCTTACATGGAGATGGAAAGGGATGTCACGTAGTGGATTTCATCCTCCTACATGGAACTTTTGCTTTCTCAAGTACTGAACTACTTTATTTTCTTCATCAGCAGGATTCTATAGCTGTGTCATTTCGTTCTAAAGTTTTCATATGAGGATCTTCTAGGAACCTTGGCAACCTATATAGATGACTTAAAAGAAGCTATCTAACAGTGCATTCTTGAACATCTTTCTTGTATTGTTTTTGTGTCTTCAGCCTTGTGTTGCTAAAACATAAGTTGTAAAAGTGTGCACTTTGGCCTGACACAGAAAATTTTCTTGCAAACCTTTGGAAAGGTAAAACCTGGTTTCCTTTGTCCTCACTTTGTTGTACAGTGCTGTGTGAGCGCATATAACTGATGATAATCCATTGCCACCTCTAAGCCTACTTTAGGCAAACAGTTCTGCACCTTCCTGTTTCTTTTCTGTGCAGGAGATCACTCTTACAAACAAACACACATTGCTACTAGAATACTGTGAAACACTGAGACAGTTTATGCTGCCTATAAATGATGAGGTTAGAATGCCAGTTTGTCTTTGCTTACTACATAATCAATGGAGAAAGCTGAACTCCCTCTTAATACTGGGATTTGAGTCACTCTGTGGAGAAGCCTACCTCTTTCCACTGCTTATATGATGAATGTGATCACCCAAGTGAGACACCTACATTCATGCTAAATTTAAGCGATGTGCATGCTCCCATTGCTTTCAGTTGTAGCTGTACCCTCCACATCTGTCTGAAGAGACCGAAACATTCATTTAATTATGAAGAGGATCCTGTGAAGAGGATTAGGGGTTTCAATGAAGAAAGAACATTAGGCTTTGTTGGAAGTTAATCTCTGATGGTGGCACAGCACAGCAGTGTGCTTCTCACTATCTGCACTGCTGAGTACATTGTGTCAAATAATGAAGCCACCTTTGCACATGCAATCCCAAACTCTGTTGAGTTGTAATGTATGACGTGGTGTTTAAGAGAAGCACTAAGAGTTACGCATGAAAGAAAGGATCCCTTTCATTTCCTGGAGGCCCTTCAAATCTTGACCTCATTCTAGGAAGAAAACAACCTGTGAAAACATCAGATCCTGTTGTCAATTGCAACTCAGAGAATACAGCACATGCTCCATATGCTGGAAGAGAGTTGTGAAAATCCATAGAGTATCATGTGCTTGTGCTTAAAAAGCAGCTGTCCTTACACCTCCACTCTGATAGCAATGTAACTGTTTACTTAATAATCTCCAGCTTCTTGATGCAGGCACTGCGAATGCCACAAGTGAAAGCTGGGTGTCCTTTGGAGTGTTGTACCATCCTCACCATAGGCTTTCAGCAGGAGTGCATCCCAACAAAGACCTCCTTGTTCAAAGTGGATATTAAAGTGATAGATTCTCTCATTCATCTTACACCTGCAAGTTGCTGATACTGAAGGACAGAAGTGGAAGATGAGTTGACAGGGTGGTACCATATCACAGGGGCGTGGATGGAGGACCTTAGATAGTATAAGTTCACCCTTGATATCTGTTTGGATTTGGGAATATCTTCTCCTTCAGACTTCAGCAGCTTGTGATATTAGGCTCTATTATGTCAAGCTATGTCACTCTGGAACCCTGTCAGATGCCCTTCATATTTTTGCACTGACTGATTTAAAGAGGGTCAATCAATGAAATCAATGACAATGAAAATGGGGCAGAATAAAAGAAATGCTTTCTCATGTAGCATAGGGGCTTGCTGTCAGTGGAGGTTACAGAAGCAAATACTGCAGATGAATATTAAGACCTGAACTGCTTAATGAGATTGCTGATCTTTGGAAAAATTGATGTATATAGGAATATCTCTATCTCTTCTGATGTTTCTTTAGAAAAAGAACTTTTTTTCTTCTCTATGATCTATACTAAATATCCTCTCTCTGTCCCTGCATTACTGAGAAATTCTGTGCAGCCAAATGCACCTTTCGGTAATCAGTGCACAATGTTCCTATTGCAGCTACTAGGAGTAAGTGAACAATAAGCCATTTTCCCTAAGCCCCATAATGAAAATGGCCTTGTGATTCCTAAATACTTGAAAGCACATGCTATGTTGAGGAATTGTTGACAACATTGAGTTATTCGGTACCTCTCTGCATGTGGTTCAGCTTTTCCAAAGTTCATGAAGCTATTGTGATAGACTGGAAGTTATCCTGCCATGACCTAGACGTTGTTTTGCTCCAGGCTCAGTATGCTCCTTGTTATTAATCTTATCGTAGAAAGCCTTGAATAACCTGACTTGAATCTCTCAGTGATGAACAGTACTAGGTTATGCACCATTTTGATCATGAACTCTTGTACGCGAAAATACCCTGGGAGCGTCTGCTTAGAGAGTGTATATGTGCAGAATTACAAGACCCAGAGTTTATGCGCTCTGGATTTACAGGGAGAAATCTTAAGTTTAGCAGAGAATTCTACCTATTTGTTATATTAACTAAATTAATCTTCTATCTAGTAAACAAGACCTTTTGTTAGAAACAGCCAATAATTGGTGAGACTTCAGAATTCCTTCTCAGTGATATGTGTGTGTTGCTACATAATTGTGCTGCCCCTATGCACTTCTGTCTTGTGACATTTATGTAGCACCTGCTTCTAACTATCTTTTAATGAGCTTTTGGGTTAAGAGAAAAATTAACTTGTCTCCCAGTTATTTTGTTTTGTCTAAGCCTCCTTCTCATGCATGAATAATAGTCAAAGTTGCTGATATCTATTTTGAAGTCCTTATTTATTATATCAGTATGTGACCTCTTCATACATTACAGGTGTTGGGGCTGCTGTAAGAATCAAAAGTGAGAAGAAGAGAGACCTTTATCTGATCCCTCTCCTGGATAATCACAGAGTCTGGCGTTGTGGGCAGTCAGAAGACAGAGGTACCACTTAAAAGTGAGAAAAGGAAAGCTATTTGGAATCAGATGATATGCTACATAGTGGGAAAAATGCACCGGCAGGCCTTGGATCTGAAGAATCATAGAAAGAAGTAGAAAAATTCAGAATCCCTGAACGTGGATCTCTCTTCCCAGTCCTGGCCCAGCCTCCCTTTGAAGTCATGTAAGTCCTTTACCTTCATAATGCCTTTGGCAGAGTTCCGCGTGTCTGTTTTCTGTTATGTGAAGAACAACCTCCTTTCACTTGTTTGAACATGGCTTTTACAGGCTTTATGCAATGGCCTCTCACTCTTACATTGGAAGAGGTGGTGAACAGTCCATTCTCGTTGAACCCTTCTTCAGACCACTGATGATTTGATAGACCTCTAAAATAATTTCTATGTCATTTCTTTTCAAAGTTGAAGTCCTAAAGAGTCTATATGAGCCTTCGTTGTACAAAAGTTTTCCATACTGTCTCCCTGAATCTTTTCCAATTCTAATAGACCCCTTTCTGACTTGAATTGTCCTCATTGGGAAAAAGTAGGATTAGAATCTGGGTCTTCTTGTGGTGGTTTTTAATTCTAAGGGTGTAAGGTAGTCTCCTCTACTATCTGCATTTCAGCATTTATCTTCTTAAGAGACTACTACGTTTGTGATGTGAGGATGAGCTGCCCCTTTCCCTAATTAGATTTTTCTTCATCAATGTTTTAAAAAACAGAGGAAACCTGAAGGAAGATGATGGCAAAAGCTCCAATTACATCATGATCACAAATCCTTGAAAATGAGCTGGGGCTGATGATGTTTTTTAATGTGGGAGGTACTAATGACCTTAGCAGGTTTCATCTCCAAACCAGTTTTACAAGCAATCCTTTCCAAATTGCTTCAGCAGGACCTGCTAACCAAGCAAACATCTGCAGTGTAGATATGCAATGCACTAGGTAAACTCACTTTGTTTTCTGAAGTCTAGTGTCAACCATCTGCAACAATTTATCTTGGTTCCATCACTTTGCATGCAAAACATCGTAAAAAGGCTAAAGCCTACAACTGGCACAATGTAATTCTTTTGCTGCCAATACATCCCCAGAATGTGGACTCGGTGCCCTGGGGTTTATTTTTTCCTATGGAAGACTTCATTCCATAGCAACCAAAACACAACTGGATTCCAAACAACATCCTAAATATCAAAAGATTCTGGCTTGTCTGATACTAATGGAACCCCCACCTCCTCTGCTATTTGTTAAAACCCTTAGGCTGATAAGGCGCTCATCCAAACTCTGACCTTGGTCTGACAAATACAAAAAATCATCCAAACCCGCTCAAACTCAGTTTAAAAACTGCATTTTGGAACAATTCAAAAGATAAATAAATAGCTGAAGCTTGAAAATAAAGTCATAGCCTAAGGCAATGTTCACTATTTAAAACTGATTTGAAACCCTCAAAGTTTTCATGGCAAAGACAATTTTTTAGCTTTACTACTAGCGCTGGAAGTTAATCTCACTGTTACTTGGCTGAATAAGAAGATCTGCATACTGGCATCTCTTGAATAATTTGAAGAAGCAACTCTGGCGTTAAGGAGCAATAAAACATGGGGTTGTTTCCATTAATAACTTTCTTTGATTAAATGAGAGTGATAAGGAATAAAGGGATTCAGAAATGGAGGTCATGGTAAATGGGCCGTTCAGGCTATCTTTTTTCTACTTCGAATCTTCTTTGGGAGTATGAAATATTATTACAGTTTTCGGATTTACAGACAAAACATGAACAAACAATGACTGAAAACGCTGCCTGCAATTCTAATCAGCCACATGTCACTGGGCTTACAAAAGGAATCTCTGACTTTTTCTCACAGCTGAGTTTTTTCCCATTCTCACTTGTGTTTGGGAACAATCCACAAATTGGAGATTTAGCCTGCTCTGTGAGCCACCTAATTTTGACTCTTCTGAATTCTTTTCAGTGCGAGCTGGATAATACTTGCAATGAGTTATAGCAGCCACTTGTAACCCCTTTTCCACTTCACTGGACATGGAGGTGTTTCAGTTTCCTCAAACATTTTTCAGTCTCAGAGTAAGAGTGAAAAATGCAACGGCTGCCTCGTTTGTTCTAAATGCTCTAAACATTGTGCTAAAATGATTTCCTATTATTAGAAGCTCTGCGAGGCATAAGTCCTCAAAACATTTTATTCAACTGTTCTTTTCAGTATGTGCCGGCTCACAAGAGTGTCTGTTTCTTCAGAGCCCACCACTCAACTGTCTCACCAGACTAGCTCTAAGTTGCTTAGTTGTTCTCTCTGTGTTAGCTTATATTTGCCTGTATCTTTTCAAGTACCCTCACTTAGCATCGTAGCCTTGTGTTTCCACTACATCACCTCATTGACTTGCCCAGTGGTCCTTGCTGGGACATCTATGCCATATATTCATTTCTGAACCCAAAGCCTGAAGGAGATAAGGCTGCTCTGTGACAATGCTGGTGCAAACCTATTTCTGTAGAAATAATAACAGTAATAAAATAATGTGTACCCTGTAGAGGCTTTGCCAAATGTAATGTTGTGACTGGCTATTTATCAGAGATAGAGACTATTTATTTGTGGTGTTATCCACACTCTTTTTTTTTTCCACAGAAAGGACACTTCTGTCAAGGTTTTCTTTTATTAAAACCCAAATCTCCACAGAGCTCTTCTACTTCCTGACAACACTGGAAATTTTTACCCAGTCCTACTTTATCTATTTCTGTAGACTTTATTTACCTGCTAATATCTTTTACTATGCATGTTGTTAAAGTTTTACTTAGTTTAAATTATAATTAAGACACTTGGCAGACTTGGACTCAACTCCCACCTTTACAGAAATGTTGAGCACTCTCAGTTCTCGACCTTGAAACAGGGGGATAGAACACTTCATGTGTCACCTTGTGAGATGAGAGCATAATTTCTCACGGCTTTACAACTCCCATATCTCATTATATGTGTGTGTGTGGTGCCAAATTTAACAGGCTCACTATTGTTGGTACTTCCCTGTGCTATTGTAACCTGAGCAGTACTTAAATAAGGTAGGACACGGAGTGTCTTCAGAGTAGGGTGGATGTGCAGTTGGCTCTTACCTTTCCTTGAGACGGTTCCACTGATTAACGTTGATGAACTTTTCAAGTTAGGGTTCTTGCAGTCTTCTTTCAGAGGAGGTGTAAAACAGGTACAAAAGAGGGCAGTGCATTGCACAGCCTCCTGGTAGGATGCTGGCAAGGAGTCTGGCATTCCAGTTCAGTTTGTAGTATTTATTTCTCTGCAAAGTAGTTTCATGGCAGGTAGTTTCTTACTGTCAAAGTCACTTTCCATTCACTTCATAAATTATTATGAGCTTTGACAAGTCCTTCAAATTTGGTTTCTCCTTTCCTCACCCCAATGTGTTACAAAAATGGCTTGATGGATATTTTGAAAGTTGACATGTCAGTAGATCTTTCTGAACTAATGTACATTTTAGGTTTAGTAGCATCACAGAAGCCAAAAAGGGAGAAAAGGGAGTAAGGTTAAATTGTATTCAAGGATGTTTTTTTCTGCAGCGACAAACCATGAGCTTTTGCATATTATCAGAAGGTTTGAAAAGAGGAGAAATCTAGTTTTAAAACTAGTTCTTCCAATAACATCTGTGTATATTTTTTTTTATCATAGTGTTTAAATTTATACATATTTTGTGTATTTAATGCAGAGAGATTATTTTTCATTGCTTTTCAACTGTTGCCCTGGAATATGTTCCAGTAGAGTGTACTCACTAGCCCCAACTATTTAAAAATAGTGAGATTAGACTGAGTTTTCCATTTTCTAATCTCTGTCTTCCTTTTCCTTTGTTTTTTTTTTTTTTTAAGTTTTATTTTTCAAATGGTTAATTTATTTTGTTCCTTGTTGTACTTCAGGAAGATGCCTGAGCTCTTGATTTCTAATTTTTTTTTTCAATAAACCAGAGCACATGATCTTCTTACACATCTGTGCCTGATGTCATTAAAATTGCATTTTCCCCTCAGAAAAAGATTTTTGAAAAGTTAGCATTTACTTTCGACAAGAATTTAACATGAAACATCACTTTTACTAATGTAGTTGGATGCAACGTATAATAAAATACAGTGAGGTCAATGCCTAGCAAAGAGTTTTATGAGAGAAGGCATTTGAAATGTGATTTTTAAAAGTATGTATTTGGTTTTGTATCAGGGTTTCTAAGAACAGTTTCGCCCAACTGACAAGCTTGAGTGGACGACTCAATTTAAATCTTAGTCCTAATATCTTGTGGTCTTCTTCAGCTTCAGCTACCTTCATACTTGAACCTACCTTGAACATGTTCTGATTGTGACAACCTCCAAAAATGGACCTTTAGTAACAAAATGAATCAGGTAAGGGCAAAGGGAAATCCTCAGTATTTACAGGGCATTTCACCTGAACAGAATCTGAGTAGGAACATCAGGATGTGCCTCATGATTCAGACCAATAAAGTAAAAAGGCTTTAGAGCAAACAAGCATCTGTTTTATGGCTGTTCACAGTCTAGGACATAAAACCTTGCTGTTTTGTGTGGAATATTGATTAACACCAATGTCGCCCCTCATGCTTTGTGAAGAGCGTTGTGTGATCTCTAGTATCCATCTGGATGATCAGGAGAAAACCAGGTCAGATGCGTGTTTAGTATCTCATTTGAAGGCTCTCATTTCCAGATTCAGTCTCACTTATCATAATGCTGCACCAAATCTGAGTATCTACACACATCTCGCTGTGAGATGTGACGTGCATTACTTCTTGACCCACAGGCAAGATATTAAATAGAAGCAGTGTGAGCAATGCTGGATTGCTTTTATTAGAATTTTTAGTCTGACACGTACAGTCTTCTGGATCTGAGCTTAAAGGAGAGTAAGGAATTACCAGTCAGCAACATCAAAACTTTGTTTCCAGATTTTCTTTCTTAGGTACTTACAAAAAATTCCTAATGTGTGAAACTGTGAATATGAAACATTTCTTAGGTAAAAGGAGAAACTTTTTGTACAGTTAGTGTACTAGGGCATCAGCAGATGGAGAACAGAATCCAGTCACTGATAATCTCAGCCTGCTGAGAATCCAACCTGTTTTGTCCTTTGCTACTCCTTTGCTCTATAAATCTAAATTGAGGCTTTTCTTGTTTTTTCTTTCTTGGTTTCATTTGTTACCTTGGCACTGCAGATTAAATGACTATACATCTTTCATAAAGTGCCTTGAGATGTCTCAGCATGATAAGGTGCTAATTAAATGGAAGTTGTTGTCAAAGTGGAAGAGGGGGTAAAAGTTCAGGGCTACCTAGTTTATACACTAGTTTAGTTGATGACATTAGTGAAACTAAACAGGAACGCTTCAGGCACTTACAAAACCACAAAACATGCTAACTCAGACAGCTCTCAAAACTTTGTTGTTTGGATGCATACTCAAATGCCACCGATGAATCTTAGGTAAAATCTCTTGAGTCTGTAAGAGTGTGTCAAAAAAATAGTAATTCCAAGGTCTTGGGAATATTGCTCGTTCTTCCTGCCTTCAGCACCGTGACAAATTTCACCAAAACTGTCCTCATCTTAACTCTTCTCTTTTGTAGCTGTGTTACATGTTTTATACGGCTGTGAGGACTCTTCATAATAAAAAGCGTTTTGTGATTGGCTGCTATTGAGATCCAGCTGAAATTCTGAGGTCCAAGGAAAGTATTCATTATCCAAATTTATTTATTCATATTTCTGATCTCCTAACATTTCCTAGATTCATATTTCACAATTGGCCTGTACATCTTACTTTACATAACAATTTAAGATCACTTAGAATGCATCAGTAAATGTCACGCTCCTCAAATTGTAATTGCAATCAAAAAAGTGTTATTCATTCCGAAAGCTCTAAGACACATCCTCCCTTGCATTTACCTAGTGCTTTGAAAACAAAGCTTTACCCTTGGGATAGTCAGCATAATGTCATTAGATCAAGATGAAGATCATAACTTACTAGGTAGTAAGAGAATCAAATGAACACTGCGGACTTTGAAGGCTTTATTTGAAGGCCTTATGTGATTTTTTTAAAAAAGTTAGTGAGTTTGTTAAAATTGGGTGTGTGGCTTAATGCAAAAGCAAGTGAAGTAAGAAGACTGAATTGTAAATTAATTGTTTGAGAGACATGAATTTATATTTCACTGAGGTGAAAAGAGAAAGAAAGAAAATGGTAATCAGATTACTTCAAATCTTTGTTTAGGATTTGGTTTGAACTCTAGAGGGATTTTGTCAGTTACTGAAGTAGTTTTTGCCATGCTAAGTATAAATAAATCGATCAGTTTAGTACTTGGTTCTGTGTCTTAGTAATATTGGGAGCACTGATTCAGTAACAACCCCAAATTTGTCTGAACTAGCTCTGCTACATAAGAAGACTGGAAAAGGTGAAGCAGCCCATTTCTGTGTTTAGATCTGAAGCTGGAACTTGGAGACATGGAGAGACATTCAGAAGTCAGAGACAACAACCAGAATAAACACAGGTCTCAACCTGTCCTGGAATGAAAGGTTCTTTGTCCAGTCCATCTTGCTTCTCTGTCGTGGTTATGCATCTCAGAGGTGGCAGTAGCTGTGTCCTCAATGGCTGGACAAGGATGGCTTCACTTGCTGTGGCCTCTTAGCTGGAGAGAGTGGTTTGACCATCTGTAAATGTATCTTCAGTGCTGCTGGCTGAGAAGGGCCTCTTCCCTTTCTATGTATCATCTAAGAACTAAGGAGTTTTATTCTAGCACGTTAGAAAGATCGGTGTAAGCGACGGGTTGAAATGACACAGTCACAGCATGTCATGTTGAAACCCAAGGACATAAATCAAATGGAAATTTGGGAGTTCACTTTGAATCTGCCACTGTCACCAGAGTTAGGGTCTTGCCATAGTATTTTCCTTGCTCCCTACAGGACCTGCATCCTTCCATCATCTTGTCTTCTTAGTGATGGATATTGTGTTTGCAAAAAGGAAAAAACCACATTATAGGAAGAGAAGGAGGCTTGGCATAGTTTTTTTCCTCAACACTGTTTTCAGGACATGAAATCTCATAGATACAAGGGCCAAGAGCTGCTACATGAGGACAGGATCGATTCAGTCAATCAGAGGGAAAACCTACTGTCAGACCTTTAACCCACTCCTCAGAATTATTAGAACTCCCAAATCTCTTTGCAGGCCGTTTCTATTAGACAGATATTCCCATGTTTTCATTTTTTTTCTCCAGAAGTAATTTTTTTTATAATTACCTTCATTGAACTGCACTTACCATCTGTGAAGTGAGAGGCACGTAAATGATTTATTAGCCTCAGTTCCTAAATGTGCTGAACAGCATGGGATTGATCTGGCTAGTGACAAATATGGGATACATGACAATGGAGAGGTGGCCAGTGTTTGATGGAGCATCGTGCTGCTCTGGTGGGGGCTTGCACTGCGGGACTGTTGGCTGTCTTCCAGTTGTTCAGAAGATCAATAAAAGGCAGGTGTGCCTTGGCTCAGAAATACAAAGAAATACCTTGAAGCACAGTTCTCCTCTTGATAAAATCATGGGCCACTGTACCTCTTGTTTCTGAAGTAACTCCTCATAAAAGGCTCTAAAAAGCTTTTTGGCAACAAAGAAAACCTTTCTAGAGTCTAAAAGTCGATTCAGATTCTTTCTTGTCCGTGCAATGATAGAAATCCTGAAGGCTGATTTTGGTTCTCGCTTTGTTTCTTTTCTTGCAAGTTGTATCTATGAGCTGTAAGACGCTTCTGATGGTCTCTCCTCAATCCTGTACAATGTGGTCAGTGTTCTGTGGGGTTCAGCAGAGGCAGCACAGTATGGAGCCGAAAGCTGAGCCGTGTGGATCTAGCAACGAACGTAATTAGAAGGCAGTGAAAGGCTGCAGGTTTAAGCACTACTTAAAGAGGAGAATGTGGTTCCTAGCTAAGCGGGTGATGGCAACAGGGATTATCTGCCTTTCATCAAGCAATATCCTGTCTCTGGTAATAGGCAGGGGCTCCTGACTCACATCTCCAGCAGCATTCTGATCTGAGCAGAGGCTGTGAGACCATGCTACTCACAGAGCAATGTTTTGCTTCCTCATGTAGCAGACACTCACAACTTCTGCTGACCTCAGAACTCAGCAGGAGCTGAGATGAAGCAGCTCCAGCCCTTCACAGCGATGAGATGGCACCAACCAGCTGATCTCACAGATGGAAGTGATTGCAGGTGAGCCAGAGCCTGCTCCATGCAGATTGCCTGAAGGATCTTCACAGGAACATTGGCAAGAGAGAGGAGGTTGCAAAACTAACTTCAGTAGTGTGCTCCTGCTGGGGGTTAGGCATCTTCCTTCCTCCTTCTCTCAGCACAAACTGAGAGAGTAAAAAAAATCCAGTACAGACACTGTGTTCTGTTCTCTTCACCCCACCGCCCCCGCCCCAGTTTAATGTATGCAGAGAAACACAGGACTGAGCTCAGAAAGAATAACAAAAGGGATGAATGTGTGTTGGTTTAGTCCAAGCCGTGGAATAACTTGGCCCAACGCTGTGATTTAACAAGCTGGGTTCCAGATCTGGCTGCGTGTTGCAATAGTAAATAGAAACTGTGTTGTGGCTGGCAGCTGGCAGTGAAGAAGACGTGCAGGGCTCTCTCGGGATGGTTTTAAGTAGCAGATAACCCAGTGGCTGAAATGACGCAAGTTGAAAGGGATCAGCTACAAACGCACCCCATGGCTTTTCTGTGCTCCCAGCACTCCCCTGCAGCCTTGGGCAATACAGACCAGATGTGTGGTGCCCTGCCTGGCAGGGGAGGCACCGGCATAGGTGAGCACAGAGCAAAATCAAGCAACAAATGAGGCAGGCAGGAGGTGTGAGGAGGTGTTGGAGGGCTGCGTGAAGAGGATGGGGTGGTAGGGAGTTCTCCCTGTGTCTTGGGCTCACCCTTACCATTGCAAGATGGTTAATGGCCCAGGGGTGAGTAGGAGGAAAGCTCTGCCATGGGGAAATTGTGCAGTACGTAGGGTCTGATCTGAGCTTCTGAAATTTCTGGGAGTCATCATTCAAAGCCGCACAAACTGTCATAGCTGTTACCGTGTCGGTACAATGTACTTAGACAACCTTGAGCTAAATTTTGGAACCTGAACATTCATGACTACCTAGATACAGGGTCTTCCTCTGTCTTCTGGTTATGATTGTTCTCGGCAGCCCAATCGCACCATTTGAATAAATATCCACTTCACCTGTCGTACATATCCGAGACCACAGAAGTTGATGGATTTTTCCTTCACTTTTTCCATAGTTTTCTCTCCTAAAATAAGGGCTCGTTTGCCTCAGACTTCCAGCGCTGTAGCTGTTTCTCCTTTATCTGTTCTTTTCCTATCCCAGTTTTCAAGGTACCCACAAAGAGGCATCAGTAAAACTGAGGCAGACCTACGATCTGAACTACCCTGATCATGGATATGGTCCAAACTCAGGGCCATGTTTAGGAATGGGGGGAGCAGATCCCACTTGGTTATCTTCAGGAAGCACAAAAAAAGTACCGGGAAAAGAAAACCTCAGGTAATATTCCTCTTTACTGGCTGATTAATCCATATGTCCAAAGAGCGGCATGTGGCCAAATGGAGTTGATGAGGAGCAGGGACAGATGGCAGCATGTGATCTGGAAACTATACAAGGTTTTACACCTAGTCAAAGATACAAAACCAGAGCCCTGAATACTCACAGTTCTTTTGGTGTAGTTAGCATCATCTGATTCGTTATCTAAAGGTCAAGATTTAGGCTGGCCTCTATTCCAAGGATTATTTTTGGTTTATTTTGAATCTGACTTTCCTCCATAAAATGCTGTTCCTTCTGGTGGAGAAGAGGACAGATCTTTGCAGATGGCAGTCCAGGGCATAGGACAGCTACATTATTCTGCATTAAAAATTTTTAAGATTCTTTCAGCCAAAACTTAGGTCTTGTACTTTTCATTTTACAGATCCTCCTCTGGCTGCAGAACCCAATGTACCCGTGTAGATGTGTTTGCTGGAGTAATTGTTATTAAGCAGCAGTTTCCTTAGTGACACAATACATCCTCATTCCTAGAAGAGTGATGGGCACACCGCTTGCCGCGTGAGCGTTGAACTCAGGTGAGAGGTGCGGGAGGCTCAACAAACTGTTCCCCTGTGAATGCCGCAGCTCCGCAGGGGTGACTTGGCAGGCTAGAGCTGGGGCTCCGTGCTCCTGGAAGGGTGAGTGGTGGGGCAGGATAGCTATGAGCTTTGTTCAGAGTTCACTCACAATGCTTGCTGTCCTCGGATTTGGGGGGCTTGAGAATTCAAGGGAGAAAAAAAAAAATAAATGAAGGAGTGAGAAAGGGCTGAAGAAAGAGAGCAAAATATTTTTAAAGCTCTGCAACATCACCTGATGAGCGATGAATCCGCAGGGCGCAATCCAGTTTAAACTGGCTTTGGGAAACTGAGGATAGCTCACTTATGCTTAATAATTAAAGGAACGATATGCTTCCCTACTTGCTGCACTAAAGATGAGTGAGGTTTTATCTCTGCACTACTAACAGTGCCAGTGACATGTTCATAATGCTGTAACACATTTCTCTGCACATACAGCAGAGAACAGGGCTTGTGGCAATGGGCCAGAATCACTTAGATCATTTTAGCAGGGACACACTGGAGACTAGGAGACCCCATCAAGGAGCTGCTTTTTCCAGTCTGTAGCACCCCATGTTGTGACATTCCTCACACTGTTGTCCCCCTGCATTACTTCTGACAACACAAAAAGTGATTATTGTCTTCAGATATAAAAATCAGTTTAACTCAAGGCAGGGTCAAACTGCTGTCAGTGTATTCAGATATATGTTTCAACTTAGTTTTGTCACCCTGTGAGATGGAAAATTGCAGCTCTCTGTGAGGTCAAATCAGGGTTATAAACTTTGTTTGTGAACAATTGAGTATGAAACAAAGTCTGATTTGCTCAGATACAGGTAATGTTGGCTTTTTTTCCTCCTCTTTAAAGTGCAATCCTGCTTCTCCATGTTGATTTTAAATTATTCAGTTTAGTGAAGCAGGAGGGCTTGAGAAATTTCACAAATAATGCATGCAAAAGGCTGGCTTTTATACTCCCGATGTCTATGGGATTCTGCAGCAGCCTGGCGTGATGTGTGGGTGAATGTGTACATGTGCTTTTTTTGTGCTCGAACGCATACTCACACACCCACTCTCCCTGTATGCATTGATTATGGTACCCAAATACCTCCTAGGGATCTCTCTCTTTCTGTGGCTCTGGTACAATTTGTTCTTGAAATTACTCTAGGCATTGTATAATTCTGCGTTGAACACCCCCACACTGATACAGATACAGATTGAAAGCTGATAGGCACTGAAATGAAGTGGTGTTCAAGTAATTGCTTTTCTGCTCTCACAATATTTTCTCCTGATAATTAATTTCTCAGGAGTTGTGTAGGTCCTGTCTTGGGCCAGGAAGAAGAACTAGATGACCCCATGTGAAGTCCCTTGAAGGCTGGGAATCTGCAACTGTAAACACATCAAAAATGGAGGTGTCCCAGGAGATGCCAGGTTGTCACTCCTCAGTTCCACACCTCTGAGACACAGGCTGGTCTCAGCTCATAGCGCAGGTGCTATAACTGGTATCGTAGCAGTTAACACAGAGCTTGTGACATTTCATCCCAGAGGAACCAAACAGGGACCACATGATTCCAAATGGTGGGACCACGGGACAGAAAGAGATGCAGCAACCAACAAAATAAAGTGGAGAAGCTCCCCAAAGGATGACAGTTTATGTTGTCAACATGTGGGGAAGTGTAAAGGCTCTCGGTTCCCTATGTCAGTCACCATTTCAAGTATTCTTTCCTTGTCTCCTGAGACAGGATGCCTCCTAACTGATTGAATCTTACAATAATATATTGCCCACCTTGATACCTAGTGTATTCTTTCTATTTTGTGGAATTAATGTCTTTCCAAAACTGTCAAATTCTCTTCTCCAGCTCAGAACGTTATTGCATTTAGCTTTTGTTCTCCTGATAGTGTGGAAAGTACGTTTAAAGATGGCAGCATCTTCCAAGGGAGTTACTGGGTGCACCCAGGCACAAACTCTGCTTCTGTGCCTTGACACTGCTGCCAGAATACTGCTGATGCATCTAGCATGGAATAAATATTAGCTATTGGGCACTTCTCCCAGAATGTCTCCTCTTGTACATAGTGGAAATCACCCCATATTTATCTGATTTATGCATAAATGGAGTGGGGGTATGCAGGGAGAATCTCACAGGTTGTTTTCTGTCTGCCAAGTTTATGAAATACACATTTAGTTGATGTTCTCGCCTGATGAAGATATTTCAGTTTTCTTACTTGTTAGATTTCTGGCATTTTGTATCATTGTTTTTCTTCACATAGTACTTTACTTAAATGTTTTCTATCCTTCTGTCTGAATTATTCTATACCGTGCTGTGCCCTCTACATGAAGATGCATGATTTCCATGGCTTTGTCCTTAACGAGTCATCGGCCAAAGGTGTTTGTGCTTCTGCACTTGTTTGCTTTCCTCTGCTCTCCAGTTTAAAAGCCTGTTTAAAAACTTCCTGATTTTAAAGGCCCATAAGACTATTGTGCAATGAGTCAGAGATGTCTCTCCCTCTTGTATGGGCCCCTTCCCATCACTTCCTCCGCAGTGATGTCCTGCTAATGAATCTACTGTTTTTAATATCTTCTCAGCCAGGTATTAAACCTTTTTTTTCCCTGCCTCTCTTTCCAGTCCCGCATAGTTTTAGTGGGAGGGTTTTCAGAGAATATTCATTGTCTTCAATTTCCTTCCCTAGAGCCTAAATTTTGCTCCCAGAACCTCTTTCCTGCCTTCTATATGGAATTTGTGCCATAATGGACTAGGCTTTCCCCCAATACCTCCTGAAAGCCAGTTCAGACTCCTTTGTCTTGGCAGTCAAGTCACCATGTAATCCTCTCTCAGGTCGCAGCCCCATCTGCCTGTTTGCCGATGGTAGGAATCAGCTTCAAGCCTGAATTATGGTTTTGCAGAGGTGCCTAACTATTGGCAGGAGACTGATGGCTGAGCCTGTGAAGAGGCCGGGTTTCAGATGTGTGCTTTTGCTTGGCGTTCCCTATTGTGCTGGCTCTTGTGTCTTCCCATCAAGTCCTTGCCAATAGTGCACGGACAACTCGGGCTCTGGCTTAGTATTGTGCATTTTAATCTTAAGGATAGATTGCCCAACACCTAAGTTCCTTTCTTGACTGCTGGCCTGACTTATTTGGAACCAGAATCAAGATTTGGAAAGACTTCTTTACTGCTTTTGACAGAAGGCTGTGGGTTTAAGAGGCCATCCACTGTATATTCTGACTTCTAGATGACTGGCAGCATTCCTGGAACAGTAGCTCTTACTAGGTTGCCCTACGAGTAGAAACCTCCAGCAGATGGGCATGAGGATCTCATGGATAGTCTCTTTGGAGGTGTTGCAACTTCACATCATCAGCTCTGTGTGGATGACACGTGGCATCTCCTGTACAGCACGATCTGCAGCAGAGGTGTGAACTGAGCATGTGGATGTACCCAAGGCAGCTCATGCATTCTGGTAGTCACTGGTCCAGCATGTGTGCTGCAGGTTGGGCTCTGTCTGGTTTAGAATTTCTGATGATATCCCGTTGGATATCTGGGCTGTTTGTTTTTATAATGATCTGATTTGTAGTCAGACATACCTTATTCAGAAGGTCCTCTGAATCTAGATTCAGATGTGAAATTTATGGTCTTCTCTAATTTGTAGTCACTCCAAGACCTGAAAGATCCTCTGTTTTCTGTGACAAACCTATACCAGTGTGCAATTGCAGATTCTTACATTTTTTCTTCCTTCTTCAGCTGTATTCTGTTCCCTCCCTCCAAGCAGCAGGCTATGTATGAATTACCCAGTACAGTTCCACCAGCTATGAAGAGTCATTTGAATTCAGCACACCCCTGTGTGTCCTGTTGAGTGTTCTATCAATGTGCCAGCTTCACTGTATTAACCCAGGAGCAAGGGAAACTGCAAGTCACTCAATCCTTGTGCTTCAACAGGTTTATTTTATTTAATGAAGTTTGAATCATTTTATGGCAGAACTGGGCTGCAATTCCAGCTGAGCCCTTTTGAGCCTGCACATTCCTCTTGCTGCACACCTTTAGGGTGTGCAGCAAAAAATGCAAATTAATGAAGACGAAGAGGAGCAGTGGTTCTGACATGGTTATTTTTCTCTCTTATTAGGGCACGGATGCTCAGACGATATTGGAAGAAGCTGCAAGGTTATTACTTCACTCATCGCATTAACGTTAGTGTTTTTCTTTGAGAGATCAGTGGCAAGTAGCTGTTGACCACCCTGACATTTCCTAGAGTTTCTGTCTCTCAACAAACTCACCCTTCCCTGTAATACTTTGGTACGCACTATTGTAAATTACCTAATGAGACTTTTTTTTTGTTCCTAGGCATAGCTAAAACATCAAAGGTATTTTGTGGGAAAAATAAATCAAGAAACAATGAGTCAAAAATAGGTGAGGTGCACAACTGGAGTATGTCTGTGATGGCTGTGGCCCAAGCACATTTCTTTTTTAACTTTGCTATCCTTCTCTGTCTCATGTAAGCATAAATAAGTTAAGTGTTTTGCAATCTGTGGAATGTGTTTTTTCACATGACCACCATCTGAGCTGCTATATCTCTGGCCTCTTGGTTGTTTGGGTTACTGATAGTTGTCTGTCTGGTGGTGTTTGATGTTTGCTTTCTCCCTTGACTTCTCAACAAGTTACACCAAGAAACTTTTCCTAATTTTATCTTTACACTTCTCTCAGCCCTAACAAACATATCTGAATTCTAAAGTTTATTCCTGTCAATACAGTGCATTTCACTTTTAACAAGTGAGTGTTTGTCTACAGAAGGAGATATCAGTCAGGGATAACTTTGTATGATCACCCTGTGAAAGCTCACATTTAGAGCCCGTTGCCTTTGGAAATGGGTGCAGATTATTTGCACTGTTATTCCAGAACCCATATCATGTCAGAGTCTTCAGGCATCCTTTATTTTTTCTCCCCTCTATTTGAATTCAGTATCCTGTGTCAAACAAGCCTGAATTTCAGCCTTCATCAAACCCGCTTTCTCTTTTAGCTGAGATTTCTTCCTAGTGCCATGGGACTTGAGATATGCTGGAGATAGGTCCATCAGACTGGTCGTCTGTTAAACGCTCACTGAACTCGACAGAAACCACTCCAATGACTCCAAGGACTTTTGGGCCAGTCTATGAAAAACCTTAACCCTTCTTTTATTGTATTTCCCAATCCTGTATGTTATCAGTTAATTTTTTTTTTAATGAGCAGTGGGTTCCTTTTCTGGCTTTTATGATTCTGAGATGAGAACAGTAATTTTGAAAGCAGAGTGACTCTCTCATGCCTAATCTACAACATTTTTTCCTCCCATCTGAGGACAGGGAGTTCTGAAGCTTCCTGCAGGCCTTGATTTGGTGTGTGTCAGTGAGATGTGCTGCTCCACTTGGCTTGCTTTGCTCATGGGTAATTTGATAAGTGATAATCACGGCCTGCAAGGAATGCCAACCCTGTCATTCACGCCGTTCCAGTTCATGTCTTCGTTTCACCTGGAAAAGCCACTGTGTCAGCTACTAGTGGCCTTTCTAGCTCCTCCTGATTAAAATAAGCACTTGTCTCTTCAACTCTTTCGTGTAGGTGAAAGATATCATACGAGGTTTTTAAATTAAATGTTCTATTTTATTAAATCTTACGCAATGTTCTCTTCGTTCCATGATCTGGGGAAGGAGATGTGTACAACAGGCTGTTATTGGTCTGTGGAGGGTGGAAGCCTGCCCATGAATTAATGTAGACTATCAGAAATCAGAGTACTCTCAATTGTGCTTATAGATGAGGGCGAAAGAGAGAGAAAAAAGAAAGTGGGTAAAAACACAGAGGAATCAGAAATGCCAAAGAAGAAGCTGTAAACCCTGAGTTCAATCCAGCAGTGAAAAATCTCCTTATCTCAGCCCCCCATCTGTGTGAAAATACTTGAATTACTTTTTGTTACAGGAAATACTTAAGTTGTAAAATCACACTATCTCAGTAGCAGCCAGTTTGCCCATGCCCTGACCACTGCTCTCCAGCTCTTCCTCTTCTCCTGTGAGCTTTTTGGACCTCCGTATTCCCACCCTTACACTAATTCTTCTCATTCCCATTTGCCTTTTGCCTTTCATCCACCACATGTGCCCCCATAGCCCCTCCCACCTCTAGTGACTCTTCTTGTCCTTTAATTTTAATTGTCACAAAGGAGAGGGACCCATGAGCTCTGAAGTGTGCCAGGCAGACTCGCAGCAGTTTAGCTAACGCAGGTCTGCCATGGCACCTCACAACCTGATGAACTTTTGCTAGCCCAGGCTGTTGCTTTTGGGGAAGGCCTGTGAACACGGTGAGACTGGAGAGGTGAAGCCTTCCTGCCCCTCACACATTGAAAGGTAGTACAGGGAGATCTGGTGCTAGATTTGCGCCCTTGGAATCCACTAGGCTTCTAGCTCTGCAGGTACCTGGTCTGACAGTATCTGAAGTGGACTTTTAAAAACCATTTTCTGGTCGGATCAGTGAGACCTGACTGAACTTTCCTAATTTGATGTTACACTGACCCTACTTCTGATATATATATATATATCTCTCAGAATATTCTGACCCTACTGAGAATTCCTGGAGGGTTTGTATCCAGTGCAGTTCTTACACTTTTCCATGAATGTCCAACAGGCACTGTTACCGGGGGCAGCGAAGGATAAGAAGGAAGTCTCAAAACTATTTCTTCGTCTTATAATCAAACTTGGAGCCCCCAGCCCAAAGGAAGCTGTAGGAAAAAGAAGATCTCTTGCTGCTAAAATGATTGTCAGGAGGTGCCTGACAAATGATGTTCACTTCCAGTATTTGTCACTGTATAGTGATGCAATGACCTTCACATCTTGGGTGGAGTTGTTTGATTTGAGTGTGCAGAAGACGCAAGAGGACCAAAGTCGAATCGTCAGACTTTTGGGTACTCCTCTGCTGTGGTATAAAGCGCAGCACAGCTAGAAAAGCCTCTAGGGTCTGTGGCATCATCAGGCTTAAATAAACAGTGCCAGTGGTGAGGCTGGTGGGTGCCGCAGAGAGGCCGGTGCTGACGGTGAGGCAGGCACTGGTGGTGGGGCTGGTGCTAGCAGTAAGACTGATGCCGTGGTGAGGTCTGTGACAGCGGTGAGGACAGTGAGTGCCACAATGAAGTTGGTGAGGGTGGTGGATGCCATGGTGAGGTTGGTGGGTGCTAACAGCAAGGGTGGTGCGTGTCGTAGTGAGAGCAGTGCATGCCAGCAGTCAGGGTGGTGGGTGTCGCAGTGAGGCTGGTGAGGGTTGTGGGTGCCATGGTGAGGCAGGTGGGTGCTGCGGCAAGGCCAATGCCTGCAGAGAGGGCAGCGGGTGCTGTGGTGAGGTTGGTGCCCATGGTGAGGCTGGTGGGTGCTGCGGCGAGGTTGCTGCAGGTGGTGAGGCTGGTACTACGGTGAGGGCAGTGGATGCTGCCGTGAAGTTAGTGATGCCGGTGGGTGCCTGCGGTATTGGCTGGTGGCACGGTCAGGTCAGTAGGTGCTGCGGTGAGGGTGGTGGGTGCTGCGGCGAGGTTGGTGTCTGTGGTGAGGGCGGTGGGTGCTGCGGTGAGGTTGGTGCCCATGGTGAGGGCGGTGGGTGCTGTGGCGAGGTTGGTGTCTGTGGTGAGGGTGGTGGGTGCTGCGGCGAGGCTGGTGTCTGTGGTGAGGGTGGTGGATGCTGCGGTGAGGTTGGTGCCCACGGTGAGGGTGGTGGGTGCTGCGGCGAGGTTGGTGTCTGTGGTGAGAGTGGTGGGTGCTGCGGTGAGAGTGGTGTCTGTGGTGAGGGCGGTGGATGCTGCGGTGAGGTTGGTGCCCACGGTGAGGGTGGTGGGTGCTGCGGCGAGGTTGGTGTCTGTGGTGAGGGTGGTGGGTGCTGCGGCGAGGCTGGTGTCTGTGGTGAGGGCGGTGGATGCTGCGGCGGGGTTGGTGAGGCTGGTGGGTGCCTGCGGTGCTGGCTGGTGCTGCGGCGCTGGCCGGTGCCTCGGCGGTGCCGGCGCGGGCAGCGGGTGCGGGAGAGCGCGGTGCCTGCGGGCAGCAGCCGGTCCAACCGCAGGGCCCGCCGCCGCCGTAACACTAGAGGTCACTCTGTGACCAGGGATGGAGCGCGGCGTTCGGGGCCTCGGGAAGGTCAGCGGCTGCTAATCCGTATAAATTGCTGAACTACAGGCAGAATTTGTACCTAATTACGAGCCGCTCTGATGCGGCGGGGCTGCTGTCCCAGCGCCAGCGCCCGTTTCCAGCGGGCACCCCTGCCCTAGTGCTGAGCTCACCCGAGCGCCCGCACTGAGCTGGGGACCCCGCGCACAGCCCGGCCTCGTTCCAAGCTATCCCAGCCTTCCTCCCTCCATCCTCCCTGCCTGCGGGCTCCTCAGCTGCCCGGGAATCCATTTAGCTGGAGCTGCCTCGGAGCCCGGGGGACAGACGGGTTTAGCGGCGTCACTGCACAGCTGAGTGCTGAACTCTCTGCCTGTGGAACCTACATCGAAAGGATTTAATTCTGTCCCCTAATAATCCCTTTTCTCTCAAACAGGTCAGACCGGAGAGGCTGCCGCGGCAGCTTTCAGCCTCACTGGCGTTGATGTTACTGGTTTCGGGGCTGGTTAGTCATGCAAGGCACCCGTCTCCTCTTAGTGAAAAGTTTTAATATTATTTTTTTCCCTTCCTTAACTCTGGCCACTCAAGAAAACAAGGTTCCTCTGCTTTTCAGGTCCCTGAAATACCCCTGTAGAAGTTACTCTGAGTGCAAGATTTCAATGATTTCTTCTCCTACCCTTTGAAAAGACAGATAATTTTGGGTCAGCTGAACCTACTTGGAAGCTGATTGAACAGTTAGCAATTAATTATGGTTTAAAACAAAGAATAAGAAAACCAGTAAAAAATGCCTCATTTTGACCAATAAATAAAGCATGTTCACACCCCTCCCCCAGTCTCCCAAAGGATCAAAGGTGGAACACCTGATAAGAGACTGAACAAAACGCTTTAGTTGACCTAAAGCATTTTTGCTAAGTTTATTTTTACAGTTTGGCCATAAAACGCAAAGCTGGTTAATTGTGGAGCTTTATTTGTAAGCCTTCTCTCAGCTCCTGTGGAGTCCAGGTGTCTGCTGGCAGGGAAAGGAATATGCCCCACATCCCTTCTTCTCCATGGAATATGCCATTAATGACCTCATTTTGCTGGAGGTTTCTAATGCTCTCTCAAGGGTTTCGTGGCGTGAGGAGGCTTTGCACTTCCCCTATTAGGGCAGGTACCTGCTTGTGGCTGGATTCCATGGTAGTGCAAACATCTCACAAATCTAGCCAGAAATAATTGGGATAACAGGGACTCCTTAGTCTTCGTTCACTCGAGGGTCACGGGACGTCAGATTTGACTTTGCTATTGAAGTCAGCTAATGTACTGGAAATTCCTTCATTTTCTCCCTCTGGAGGCATGGGTTCAAATCTGCCATAAATTACAAGTGACACAGGTTCAGTACTCTTAATTAAATCCCACGAGGTTATTTTTGTGTGTCAACACTCCCCTTCTCCTCCCTTCTGCACCGTTTGGAGCAGCCGAAGGGCAAGAAGGACTCTAGCACCGCAGGTGAAGTTTCTCCGTGCAGCGTTCAACTGTGCAAGTTCAGGCAGGGCTGGGAGTGCACCCAGACTCTCGCCTGGCCTGGTATCCATCTTCCATTGAGCTTGTAATGTCACGTAGATTCTTCATACATTTAAAGCATTCAGTTTTGTGCAAGATAGTTGTTCCTTGTGGGGAGATAACTGACTATAGAGGATTTCTGTTATCTGCAGCATCTCTCCAGCCTGTAATTCATTGATTTCCAATCTGCTCTCTAAAGGTGCAGAATAGAGGTGATCAATGCTACAGTGCTGATGTGAATAAAGTGTGCCCTCTAATCTGCATTATCAACGGCCCACTTCCTGATATCCTGAGCTGACCTGGTCATGACTGTCTCTCACACAGATAAATACACTGGCTGTTGCTAACATGGCCCGAAAACCTTTAGAACAGGAACGAATCAGATTCAGTGTGGCTTTTCCAGGGAGTGGCTAGGCCGATTCAAACCTCTTTTAAGCTAATTTTTTTGTAAAGGCACTAGATGTTGCTAGCATTTCTTCTAGCTTAGATTTAATTTAAAAGCTTTAGTTGGTCTGCTGATTTTCCTATCAGCATGTTTAAAAAAAAGGGAAAGAAAAAAGAAGAGAAAGCTGGGGGGGGGGGGGGAGAAAGGGGCCCAAAACGTGGCACTTAGAGAAGAACTGTTTAGAGAGCAGGATTTTATTTAATAAACACTGATCAATTGAATTGATTAACCATGAACACATTACAGCAGAGTTTGTTGTTGCTGCTGCTGATAATTGCAGTTCATGTGCATGAGAATATTAAATGGCTGTTTGCAGGATCATTTTCATGCTCTTTTCATTTAACAGAATGGAGAAAACAACAACTGTTGACAGTGATTTTGGTTAGGACTCCAGCGCTGCAGACTGTGCCCTCAGGATGCCTGTGCAATAACTCTATCAATTGTGGCCATTTACTCTGTACTTCCAGACATTTCTGCAAGCCTTGCAGCTGTTTTTTTACTAATTCGCTTGGTAATTAGATCTTATCATGCTGGCTCCATGGCTTTACATAAACTGTAAGCATTTGGAGCTGCCATGTAAGACATTTTAGAATTGTTTGTGTTGGTTTGTGCTGCTCTGCAAAGGCCAAGGTGCTCTCAAAAAGCAGTAGAAATAGGAAAGCTGTTATAGCACGTAAGTTCCTGCTTATTTAAGAAGGTTCCCATAGAGGAAAGAAGTACCTTCTCTTGAATTAATCACCAGAAGCCAAGCAGCATTGGTGGGTTTCATCTTGCTGGATGCTGAGCACAAACTGAGAGCTCTGCTCCTACACTCTCCTTCACCCTCCAATACACATCTTTGTCTGCAATAGGAGTTGAGGACTTCAGTAAAAGTATTTTATCATTTCAGATATCTCATTGATGTTGAAGAGAGGAATACCACAAACCTGTGAGCTCCGCGTCAAGAGCTGGTATCAGCCATGCCCAAACAATATGGATGGAATGACAGTGAGCCCTTCTGTGGCAGCTTTATGCAGTGGTATGTGCAGTGCAGTTTGGGAACGGTGGATCTAGGTGCTGCTGCTGTTGGAACGGCCTTACTAACACAGACTTAATGATGTCAAAGGAGAAAGTGGTCTGCCAGTGACTGCACAGCTGGGCCCTGCTCAAACACCATCGCATCTGGTGTGCTTCCCATTCAAAAAGGAAGACAGAAGTCATTCCTGTGCAAGCTAATGATTTGCAGTGGGACAGCGACATTGAGTGTGGTGAGACCACAGGACAAGTCCCCCTGTGGTGCATCCACACTGACTGGTGGGTCCAGCCACACCAGACCTCAGAGCAACAAAGATGGGGAAGAAATTCGTCAGCAACTAGATGCACACCATCTCAGAGCCTAAAGCAGTGTTCAGCAGTGTAAAGATATTCTGCTTACCAGTCCTGGGCTAACATGGCAATTTCATGGTGGTAGTTTGGGCCATGTGGGCTTACTGAGACAGTTGTCTTCTAGCAGTGGTCCCGCAGTCTGCTGCTCCTGGTGCGGTGTAGAACAATTGCAGGTCAGAAGAGTTTCACACATGCACCTGATGACTGACAGCTAGGTATGAACTCTGTTTTCAGATCACATGTTTGGTTCTGTCAGTTCTGTGCTGTACCAGGGAGTGACAGAGTATGGTTTAGTGTCAGAATTGTTGTTGTCCGTAGATCACTTCAGTCACAGCTGGGTTTTCTGTTTTGTACTCTGTGTGCTTTGCACTTTCCCCAGGCGCACAAGCTAGGTTGCCTGTGCCTCAGAAAGGTGTCTTTGCTGTACCCTGTAACTACAGTGAAGGTCCTGTGAGTGGGAACATTGCAAGGTTTGCAGCTCCAGAGTTCTGCATAGTTAGGGATGAAACTCGATTAACAGGACCCCAAAGAGAGCTTGAATGTAACAGATGTCAGTGTAACATAAAACTCATAAGCTTTTTGTGTTTAACCACAGCAATACAAAATTTTGCAAGAAAATCTCACGAAGGACTCAAAAATATTTGAGGAAGAGGTAGCATTTCCAGATGGGCTTTGGTTGTTGTATCTGTCCAGTGATACCGGCAGATGTCATCGTAAAAGTATTTTCACCACTTGTAAAGGAGTAGTTGTAATGCAATAGCTGTGAGGGTTTGAAGAGGAACGTGAGGCAGTTTACATAGGGATAACTTTTATTAGATAACTGATACAGTTTTGGGGAAAAACAAATAAACTTTTTGTGACAGGAGTCCTAGTTTGGGGATTTTTTTCTGGAGTTCTGGAAAGCCACAGGTCCAGGGATAGCAGGTCTTTTGGAATTCATCTTCGGTAGCACAGTGAGACTTTCAAAAGGATGCTTTGGTTTGGGGCTTTTTTTCTGAAGCAGAACACCTATACCCCGTGGTGCTTAAATTTGTACTCTGGTTGAGCTGATCTCTGAAGGCTAAGATCTGTCTGGGACGTGATGAGAGAACATCTGGGACCCCTAGGGCTGATCCCTTCAGAGGGACTTTTGCCCTGACTCTCTGCTCCTCATGAGGGACACTAGTGAAAATGGCAGATGTGGTTCCATTAGAAGCATTAGAGAAGTCTGCATGGATGATCTTTTGTTCTCCTGTGCTTCAGGAAAGTCCCTATAACATGTTTTATGCAGTATTGTTGTCTGAGTGAAATCATGGCTATATCTTAGTTTGTACTTGTGTCAAAAATTATATTATGGTCCCTTGGGTGAATTCACTGATTTTACTCTGTAAAGTATAATAATTTCAGAAATGGTCAAATTTGGACCAAGTTAATATGCTCTGCAGACATTTGTGTTACATACCTTGGCATTTGCCAGCAGCTGATCCAATAATGCATGCCTAGAAACTCCAGTGTGCATAGTATGTATGCATTTTGTATCACATAGAGACTGTCAGAACCAGTGCAGTAGAAATCTAAATGCTTCTATCAACCGAGACAAATGCAATAACTAGGAAACTGAGCAAATATATATATATATATTTAGAGAGAGATAAATAGATCTGGATGTATCAGGTATTCTAAATTTCTTCAGGTAATAATTCCTTCGGAGAAGTTCAGCTTCAGTGTCAAGCTTTGATCCAAATGTATACCAACTTCAGAAAAGTTTAGTTTAAAATCTCTACATAGCACTACCATACCTCACAGATAAATCCTCACACCCACTAATGGCTGATGTGCTCATAAATTTCAATGATGGTAGTGAAACAGGCAGTGCAAGGTAGATGTATCTCAGGACAACAGAATGGTGACAGCAGCACAGGCCATTGGGAGGTTAGCAGCAATCATAACAACAATAATGTCTCTTTTTAAAAAATATGTATTTAAATAAATGGGTTCTAACATCCATATGTCTGTTCTGCAGAATACATAGGTGGCTATCCCAGCTCTGGAAAAATGAGGTTGAAAGCAGGATGTCTGACCTGCACGACAAATACACGACCCCAGGAAAAACATGCTTTAGTGTGAAGGTAATGCTGTGCTAGAACAGGACAGGAGCTGCTCTCTGTCCCATGTAGATATCTTGAGTCATCTGAAGTGGCCTGGGACGTGTGTATGTGGCAGGGCAGTTTCCTGTGGGTATGGTTCTCGTGTCCGAGCCTGGCACTTCAATCAGCCGGGCACACGTCTCCAAGCTGCGCCGTATAGGCTGTGGTGGGGAGGATGCTGCTTTTCCCATTATAGAGCAGCATGTAGAGAGAGAATTTACTCCTTAGCTTCTGAAAGCTCTGTGTGAACTTCAATATGATGATGCCAATTTTAATCAAAGAAGTGTACTGTGGACGTCACCTGCATTTTTATCCCGTTCTCTTTGACAGAAATAGAATTTAAAGTTCTGCTAGAGATAGAAAGGGCAGAAACCCCCACTTTTCGACTCATTTTGCTTGCTGTTATTCTGCTACTATAATTACCTCTAAACATAATTATGGGCAAGACAAATGACATTTTTAGCTTTGGTCTTTAAAGACAAGAGTTAATTTCATGCTTTGACCAGAACTATGTTAATTAGCCTCTACTCACTCTCTTTGTATGGAAGTACATCACCCAGGACTTAGCAGAGGTTGCCTTTCCTGTATCTTTGAGTAATGAAAGGACACGGCATGGCAACCAAATCAAGGGCTGCTGCATTAACAAGGCCACTTTTCTGCCCATTTATCATCTATTAAAGGTGCACTAGTTTGTAAAGTAACACCACCTTCAGCAGGGCCGCCAAGAATGGCTCCTCATTTATTTTCTGCATGGTTTAAGTTGGAGTTAGACCCACCTTGTAGCTCAGAGGTGACAGCCAGTAAGAAAAAGTACACTAATTGAGACATCTCAAGGGAGAAATAGAAGAAAACTGAAAAGGTAATTAGAATGAGAGGGTTTCAAGCTGGGTAAGTAAAATCGAATGGAGGTGCATATTAGGGGCTGTTACAGATGGGAAAGAAAGTACTTGGAGAATAAAAAAAGAAAAATGAATATTAGAGAACAGAGCACCCTTTTCACACTTGAAGAATAGAGGAGAGAGATAAAAAATAATGTAACAGTGGAGACAGAGGCTGGGAAAAAAAGCTCCAGAAATATGAAGGACATATTTAAATGTAAGAGAGGAAGAATGGGGAAAAATAATAGAGCAGATCAATTACTAGAGCCATAGCCAAGGAAGGAGAAACTCTCAAATGAGTATTTCTGGAGCTGTTGAAAGGTCTCAGTCCTTTGTAGGGGATGCAGTGTGTGTTTTGTCTGTGTAGCAGGGGTTTCGTTTGGGGGCTTACTCAATATTTGAATTTGCTGCAGTGTCAGTAGTCCAAATGGAGCGCTAGGATGAATGCCTACCTGGGCAGAATTGGATTAATTAAATGCTATTTGGCAGAGCTTATAGCTGATACCAGACCTTTTTGTAGTGGCTGAAGTTTTAGATCCTCAACAATATTGCGTGTGTGTCTCTTTTGCTTTAATGTCAATTAGTTAGGGCCATGTTAATGTCCAGTCCCAGTTTTTCCCATTTGAAACCTTCCCTTACTTGCTGTATAAGGATCATCTGGGTTGCACCCAGGTCATTTCCTCCTCACAGACAGGGAAGCTGAAGTCACGCTCAGGCAGATGTAAACCCAAACCAAAGCAGACAGTCACATGAAGAGGAAGACTTTCCTGGTTAAGCATGGAAGATGGCCATTGCTTTCCATCGTGGTCACAGTTGATTAGGCAGGATTTCCCCTTTTGGCCCTTCTGGAGGCAGGAGGCTGGAAGTGAAGATCGTCTCCATTGGTAAGAGATGGAGTATGGCTTCCTTTGCCTGTGAGGCAGGGAGGTGGGACCCCAGAGCCAGGGCCATCACAGGGGAATTGCTCACCCTGAAGCACCCATGATCTCAGTAGCTGGTGGGCTGGAGGGACAGGGTTATAACTCTGTATCGCAAAGAATGCTGTACAGAGGTATCTGAGCTAAGTCTAAACAGGAAAATCATGCTTGCACCCTCAAGTAAATGATTCAAGGGAAACAGGTAGGAGTTGTTTTTCTGACTGTCTTCATGGGACTGGACCGGCAGTATTTGTTCACATTACAACTTGTTTGTACAATGTAATGTTCAACAACCAATACATTTAATGCTGGTTTTAGTTACTAAGTTGTATTCTTGAAATTAGTATTCATTTATTGTGGAAATGGAGTTTTCTGATCCAAGTAGAGAATTTGTGGTTTTAATTGTTGGTCTCATTAGAGCATTTTCCCCCACACTTTCTCTGTTAGGTTTTTCTTTTATAGCCTTCACTGATAAAATAGTCAGAAAATGGTTTGTTGATTCATAAAAATTGTACTGGCTCTACTGAAAATTCTGAAACCTTTAAAGCTGTTAATAGCACAGTGGCATTTTTCAGGTGCTGAAATTTTTGGGACACTTCATCAAGAACTATTTTCATGTTTCCATTTTAATTTTTGGTATTTAAGAAAATTAACCCAGAAACTGGAGACTGTAAAAAATTTAATTACATTTCAGAGCATGATGCTTTTCTTCCAAAGGAAAAACTAAGAACAATTGAAAATTTCCTAAAATTGAGAGAAGAAAAAAACACTCCAAACTTGAAAAAGACAAAAATTCCCAGACACTTCAAAGAGAAGATGTATCACAAAATTAAAACAAAACAGAAAACCAGTCAATGAGGGCAGACATACCCTGGCTATTTCCCATTATTATAAAGGCTGTTTGTACAGCAGGAGTGTTCATGAACCATCAGGATTGCAGCATTTGATGCTAAAAGACAGAAAGAAATTAAGCCCAAGTTAATTACCTTAATTAT
Source organism: Neomorphus geoffroyi (assembly GCA_033558235.1). NCBI lineage: Eukaryota > Metazoa > Chordata > Aves > Cuculiformes > Neomorphidae > Neomorphus > Neomorphus geoffroyi. The sequence goes on from JAUMJM010000009.1 coordinate 4,601,951, forward strand.
GGACACTGACCATATACTTCCAGGATAACAATTGAATCTGTACTTCCCTGGTAAGACACAGTCAGCCTTCTGCATAAGAAAACAGTCACAAGTTCAATGGAAAATGACAAGGCTCTGAGTATCAGAGTTTCAAAGAGTACAAACTCACTCTAAGGACTTGGAAAAACAAAGAAAACCCCATGACAGCCAATATTCTTCATTCATCATTTGAAACTCTGCCTCTGAAAGTGCTAAGAACGAATTATTTTCAATATGACTTAGCCCCGGGGGATTTGATAAAAGGGGCTTTTCTTCTCCAGCTGACTAATGAAATGTGGTCTGCAGAAGACCTTAGTGACTTGGATGGCAGTTCGGAGACTCCCCCAAACTCAGCAAACTTTTCTGATCCAAGGAAACAAAAACTACAGGTGTGTCACAAGCCTAAAGGAATAAGGGAGCTGGGTAGACAGTGCTCATTCATCAGCTCTGTAAGCCTGGAAGTGTCCCGGGGAAAGGTGGAAAACAAATTAATATCCCATCTCCAAGCTCCTGTAGATTCTCCAGTGCTGAACTGTTCCAAGTAAGGAGAGCAACTTTCATAGCTGGGAGAGAGGTATCTGTCTTCCACCACAGATCAAGTTACACAGGTGATTTTCTGAAAAAGAGAGCTAATGAGGAGCCAAGGTTTTTCTTTCTTATGCAGTCTATTTTACCAGTGCCAGATGAGCATTTACCAGACCTGCCTCCTGAAGTTGGTATTGAAGATCTGGGATTTACAAAGTTGGCTTTCCTTCCTTGGAGAGAAATGCAGGTCTCTTTTGTCACCTCCATTAGAAAATGTCCTGTTCTAATCCTTGCAGACGTTTCCTCCTGACGCCAGCTGGTGATCCACTAGCAAGCGAGGCGACTGATAGTTCTGGGAAAAGGCATAACCAGCAAGCCCATGAATGGCTGGTTTTCAAATGAAGGAGTCAAAAGGAGTAGAAATTGTTCCCTCTCATGTCAACAATTTTGTTATTTGTTTGCCTGTGTTGTTCTAGGGTGGCCCTGTAGACTATGTGGCCAGTAAGCACATGGAATTCATTTGAATGACTTTTAATTTCCTTCAGTATTGGTCCATGCAGTCAGACCACTCAAACCCCTGTAGATGGCCTTAGGTATAGGTAGGTACACTCAAATTAGCTGTCAGTTCATGTGATTCCATCTTCAGTAATCATTCCTTTTTCCCTAGAAAATCTGAATTGGAGCAACATGTGTCAGAATAGACCCAAAATATTTCAAGTTTCGCTTATGATCTGATTTATATTTAATAATCAGGAAGTTGATAAATGAACTTCGCTGTTCTTACGGTAGACATCTGCCTGGCAGGGATTGCAACCCTGTCACCAGACTGTCCCTGTTAACATTCATTTTGTGTGGAAGCTGTAAGCCACATTCCTTGAAAGTACCTAATTTTTCCAGCTGCTTCTTATCTGTGTTCCTGGTAAGAAATTTCATCTGTTATTTCTTGATAGTTGAATTCTGCTTTCTATTTGGGTTTAATTTCTTATTTACAATTGTGTACGGTAAATGTGTGTTTATATATGCTTATGTACTTATTTTCTCCATACCATGATATTGTTATCTCTGTCAGTGTTCACATCCAGGCAGACAAATGAGATGAACAAATGGAAACAAATACCATTAAGTATCCCCAAAAGCTACACCCAAATGTTCAAAAGAGGCAGAGAGAACACATGCCCTCCCTGACTGCACTGCTGGGATACACGCAATAGGAATTTGATGCCCTTCAGCAGGTAATCTTGTGATTTCTCACCACCTGTCCGTTTCTCGAAATTCTGTTTGCCCTTTTGAAAAGTTTAGCATAAACAACATCATTAATTATGCTTTACAGCCCAATAATAATTACTAATAGTGGGCATCAGTGCTTGTCAGCCTGTTTATTCCTAGATACTTGGCTACCTTAGCCTCTCTCTCTTTCTCTCTTTTTTTTTTTTGGAAGTAGTGGGGAAAACACCTGAATAATTCAACAAGAACCTTTTACATTATGAACAATATAATCAGCTGGCAAGGGTGAGATATCTTATTTCTACAGGACGCTAACTCAAGTATTACAAGTGACTGCAAGATTAATGCCAAAACGCAGTAGGTGGGGATACACATTTTCCTCATTGTTCAAGGCAGGAGGGTTGAGGGAAGAGCGTGTATTCCTCACCATGCCTACCTAATGCCATTTAATAATTTAAATCCATTAATCGGTTAAGATGAAGATTTAGCGTTGCTTGACTCACCACCGCCGAGTGGCGTGTTTGTCCAGGCTAAATAAAAGGTCTTAAAAATATTGTCCTCTTGCAAGGGAACTGAGAATACCACAGCTTTCTTCACGAGAGGCTTCAGGTTTTATGGGAGAGAAGGGGTGTTACTATGCCAAAAGTGCTTAAGTAAACAATAACATCCGTACATCATAAGTAAGTGTCTGAGAATATTAGCTGTTTATTTCACTGACGTACTCTGAAGAGTCTATGGGGGGCTCTTTCAAGAGTCAGGACCTCAATGTAATATACAAGCTTTGATTCTGATATTTCCCTTGATAACTCTGCTCTACCATATCGGGGTCAGAAGTCAGCAAAGGTTCATTGGCTGTTGTAATGCTCACTGTCACCAGTAATAAGTACAAAGGACTTGCTTTAAAAGCTGGCTTATAAAACTTTAAGGAAACTTGGATTGCTTAAGTGAACTTCCAAGGCTCTTCAGGGGCCAAGTGCACTTTGGTTGTCTACTTATATTAATTTCACAGAGTTTAAAGGGTCAAGCAATGCAGTTGGTGATGCTTATTAATTTATGAAACACAGAATCTTGCACTATCTCGCTTTGACCACTTTTGCTCTCCTTTCAGAAAATTTAATATACATTAAAGCTTGCTAGACAAGGGCGCCCTAAAGGATTAAGCCCTAAGTTCACAGCTGGACTAAAAGGTTCAAAGACGTTGTATCCGCCACACTGATTTGATTCCTAGTGACGTTCAAACAACGGTACCAAATTGTAGATGTTTGAATGTGTAAGGAAACAGCAATTACAGGAATACCACAGGATGGCAAAGTACTAGGATTTATTTCCTTAAAATGGTAAAACTGATTACAGTCTTATTCCTTCTTTCATGGGGAAGGGGATGTGTTTGATCACATCAGCTTGTGGGGTCAGTGGTTGTCAAGAACATATTTTGGTGTTACAATATAGCTTGCCGAGCTCTAAATGTTCATGCAGTCCTAGTAACTTCACAGAATATATTTGATTGTTGAGGTGATGCTGAATTGTGTTCTGGCTAGGTAGGAAAATATTAGCCAGAAGGCAAGAAGGAAAAGAGAAATGGATAGCTGCTGAAGTAACAGGATTAGGATTTAGAAACCTGACATAATCCTGTTCAGGGGTATTTCTGCATTCTGTTTACTTGCTTTTGAATTGCTTTGGTGTCTTGTCCAAGGGAGATAATTCCAGAAGTCATTCACACCCAGGCAGCAAATCCGATACTGGATTCAGGTGACAAATGGACTGTGATTGCAAAGCTACCCAGAAAATTGGAAATCAAATCGGCTGTGATGGTTGGTCTATGTGGTCTCCTTTAGGAATCAACAACAGGGAGAAGAAAATGAAGTGTGTCCCACTGTACAGAAGATGAGTTTGTTTAGCCAGAGTTGGTAAAGGGGGAAGCAAATTTCATGTTATGTCAGCTCTAATTCCTGAGGCCTAAGGGAACACTCACCTCGAGGAAGCAATTGTACTTCACTGGAAATTTGCTGTTGCAAAGAGAGACTCTAAACTCTGTAAGGGAGTCCCAGTGATGAAGACTATTTACATTGCAGCTGGGCCCGAACAGCCTTGATAAGATTGTGGGGCCCTGTGGTGCATCACATGCTGGGAGAAAGTCTGTGGCTGGAGAGAATTCATAGCTTTCATGAGTGGAAAAGAACAAAAATGTAGGGAGGCAAAACAGCTGGGATGAATTTAATGTGATCCACGGCACTTCATTTCCAGCCAGAGAACAGAACTCACACGTCCAGGACTTAGCAGCCTTACCCTTGCATTTTAAACCCTTTAAACAGAGAGAACAATGCAGAAAATCCCACATGACACGTGAGAAAGGGGGTTGTGCTGAATCCCTGTTAGCATTTCTTTGCATTTACTTGCTAACAAAAAATATTTTACTTCTAGAATGACCTCTGAGAGTTTATACTATGGGGTATTTGGTTTAAAATATATTGTAACCTTCTTTATTTAATTGATCAGATCAGCCTTGAACACTCAAAGAAAAATCTGCCTGTTCTGAATATTGCCTGAGGATTTAGAAAGGTCTGTCTTGGAAACAGAAGAATGAGATGAAACAATCATCCATAAAGCATGGTAAGAGAGAAAAAGAATAAAGGAACAAGTTATGTTTTACTTGTCTTCTTCCAAGAGATAATTTGTTTGGTTGTTTTTTAGGGTAGACCTTGGGTGTGGGAGATGCTGTGGAGGTGCTCTGTATGGTTTTAAGGTGTAGATTTATCATGGCCCCTCTGGAGGCCCTACAGACCCATCTATAGTCACATGCACTTTGTGCTACATATGGGAAAGAGTCTGAGAGGCTCTTAGTATTCTCTTCACTGTCCTCCATTGGTCCTTGTCACAGAAAGAAGGAGGGAGAAAGATCTGTCATGAGCTGGAGCTGACCCCAGATGTTGTCCAAGGAGTAGGTATATGTGGAACTGTCTTCCAGGTGTTTCTCTAGTGCTAATTGCTTTAGTATGTGAAGGAACCCTAAAACAGTACATTTGCCATTCCTTCTGTTAGGAATTGAAAAGCTGATTGTCTGAGAGCAGAAATGAATGAGTGCCAAAGGTTCTCATTCTGCCTAATGCATTTCCAGTGTCTTGCTAGAACAAATTTCAAAATACGGGCAATTTTTCCTCCTGCTCAGGTAACTTGCAAACAGAAAAAAATTCTTTGTTTTGCAATTTGATTTGCAATAAGACTGCATTATTTACAGCTGGAGTTGTCGGAGAAAATTTCCTAATGACAGATGTCAATCAAGTAAATATTTGCTATCTTACACTTGAGCAGAAGCAACACTAAAATTTCAATTGTGTCATTAATAAATAAGAAGCCAATGGATTTGAGAGCAATCGAAAGCCCATGATCACTTACTCTGAAAGGGATGATTGTCAGTCACACCTCGATGGCATCTGCTTGCAGATATAATGAAGAAAGATTATCATTGCTCTAAGTGACTGCAGCAACTCTGGTCAGCAAATAATAAAAGACATTGTTGCAGGGATTGGACCTGCCTCTCAGGTGCTAACAATGTTAAGTGATATCTCAGTTGAATTTTGGGTTGTCATTTATGTGACTGCAATCAAAAATCCAGAAAAAAAGGGCCCTTCCTTTTTTGTGATATAATTAATTTCATGCTGTTCTCTGCACTTCTAAACTGAAAACTCAGTTAGTCATGACCAAAGTCAGCTTATTTGTGCACTGATGACTCAGAGAAGAAAAAATGAAAGACCTTTAAAGAGAAGACCTTGGTTTACTATTGATAAACCTAAATAAAATGTCAGCTATATACAAGTTTCCTTCATTGCCTCTCTTAGATACTGACAGGGCAGGGAGAGACTGATGCTGGCTGTGAATGAGAGCCATTTGCTGTGTCCTGCGGAAATGTAGAAATAAAATATTCTTTTACTATTCCAGCTTTTCCTGGGGTGCCAGCTGCCTTTGGGAATTTTGCAGAGTACACAGAATCCTTTTGTGTCTGTCCTTGCTATGCTTAGGTTGTAGCTTCAATTAAAGGTATCTGAAAGTAGCTTCGATATATGGTCCCATCTTCATAGAGAGGGACAAATGTGAATAAAATGGGCCAGCCTAGTTCTGCGTAGCTAAAGTGAGAAGCAAGGAGGCTGCAAGATGTGCTTCTCGTTTACAGATCCAGTCAAGCATTCCAAAGGCCACCTTGTTTAGCAGGCAGGTGCCCCTGGTTGTCCTGAGTAGGGTGGCTTGGGTAGCAGACTGGAAAATATAAATGGCACAAGAGAAATCTCTGCCTTTTAAATCGTTCTATCATCCTCATATTTCTATTGTGGTCACAGATGATACAATGAAGAGTTGATAAATTCACCTGCTCTTACACCAGGCAAGTGCAAAATCTCTGGGTTTTGGATTTCTTGCATTACTTGGGTGAGAATATTCCAGCTCAGTCCAGAACAAAGAGCTAAATCCTGCTGAAACTGTCAGTCCCCAGGGGCTTGAGGCTATTGTCTCTAATGCACATATAAAAGTCAGTCATACCAGCTGCAGATGAAATCACAGATGAAATCTTACTAATTAATTGCATGAACTTTCTTGCTGCCTGGTTTGATATTCTCTCAGCCTTGCATGAATATCCAGGCACCCATACTGTACACCTCAATGGGGCTGTTGGTTTTCCAAGGAAGACTAACAATTTTTGTGCCTAAAATAGCCATGCAATTACTTCTGCTCACATGGTCTTGCAGAAACAAAATGGTTTCTGAAAACTGGTTTTGTTCACATGTGATTGAAAAGTTGCCCTACGTTGTTCTGCCAAGTTAGGCACCGATTCAGGTTTATGACCGTATCATTAATATTTTAGTACCGCATCAGTAACTGGTTGCTATTAATATGTAGTGAAACAGTGATATAAAAAGGGAGATGTTCCCAATCATTTGGCAGAATTTGCATTACAGCTGGATGAAATTTATAACACATCTTCTGCAACCTACTGGTCTGAACTCCTGTTATTAAATTCTGCTGTGTTTATTTCTCCTTTATGTTCACTTTGGGCAATATTCTATCAAGATTCCTGGCAAGCACAAGAGTGGATATAGCTAATTTCAACTGACTGCAGGGGAAGGACTTTGTGGAAAGTGAATTTTGAATTAGCACTAGTATTTGCAGCAAAAACCTCCCCCTGAGAAGTCTATTCCCCTCAGCCTGGCGTCAGCAGCACTTAAGTGCATGTGAATAGCCCTATTGACTTCAGGTGGGCAGCTGTTTAATTACCTTCCTGAATCAAGGCCAGGACCAGGAAACAAGCTCCCAGCTTATGACCTGGGTGTGCACTCAAATGGCTTGTCTCCCAACTGCCCAACTTCTGTGAGTGACCTGCAGATTGTTTGACTAGGTAATTTGGCAAATACTTTCCAGTCGAGAATAAATTTGAGGAAATCATCATCCGACACACAAAGAGAGGTGGAATTTGTGCAGTGTATTTTTCATGACAAGGCAGCTATTGCCCAGATTTATTCAGCCTGCATGCCTCTTCCTGTTTCAATACTGCCAGCAATCACATTTTTCCCCACGTTTTATTTAGGAACTCTGAAATGACAGGTCTCTTGCCTTTCCACCAGGAGAGTGGTGTGCTGCACACAGCATGCCGTATGTGGGAGGAGGAGGATAAAGAATGACATGTTACTCTGTAAGCTGCAACTATTTTTTTTTCAGACCCACATCTGCTCTTGTCCCTCTTCTGCTCTCAGATCAGTCTTTGGCTTCCCTTAGGAATCCAGCTGTGTCATCACATTGTGTGGCATCCTAATATTTCATACTAAGCTGTAAGCCAATTAGGAATGACTACTTACCATGCTGAATCATAAGAAGAGAAAAGGATAATGTGTCCTTCATATAACGAACCTCCTCTTTTTTGGCAAGATGAATCACCTACACAATATATTTGTAAGCCCTATGGCTTTTCACTATACCCAATTAGGATGCAGCGTCCTTTCACGCTGCTGCAATATTTTAAGGGACTTGTTTACAGATGGATGCTTATTGAAAGTGCTGACCTGCTACCATTATACCTCATACCACTTTTCATCTTCAGATCCTGAAACACTGGACAAAACTTCATGTTGTAATCACCTTTCACAAGATGAGAACACAGGTGCGGCAGAATACAAATACCACATCTGGAATTCCTAAATGAACTAGTGACCCTGGATGAATCTATAAATGTTATCCCATGCCACCCAGAGCTGAGGAAGGTGTTGATTAAAGTCAAACTGTGAAATACAACCTATTATATATAAAAGAAAGAAGGAGGAACCATTGATACGTATTTGGGAATGCGTGAAGTGTTTAGTAATGAGCATCAAAGAGAAAGATATTAAAATTTATTTCCCATGCTGAAGTAATTAATGGGCTGTTATGCCAGGTATCTAAGCTGCCTGGAGGTCTGGCATAAATAGTGTTCCAGCAGAGGATGCAAAGTATGATTTAAGATTAAATGGAATGGTGTTAGTTCTAGCAGAGCACTTAGGATGCCCCACTTCCTTCAATTGCTGTTTAGTAAGGTGCTAAATAGCTAGTGATAGTATTTATTGTCTGAGAGGTGAGGTACTCCTTTCATTTTGTCTTTGGATCCCAGCAGTGTCGCAAACTGAAAACTCCCTTGACCTGTGTCTGGTATCTGCCGCCTTTCAAACCTTGCCTAATCTTGTTAGTCTTCACTGCAAAGCAAGGAGGGCAGCACCCCAAACGGCAGCACCCTCACCCTACAGGAGCCAGTTAACTACCACCCTCAGCCAACAGACTGCGTGTACCAAGTCACGTTAGCGACTGCGTTCACGTAGGAGTGCTGCCTGCAGATACATCCAGGGAGAAAGGATGGCCTCATATTCAGCTTCCCAAACTGCTTTGCTTTCCAGGGTAACTAATCCCACCTGTGCTGAGCAAGTTTGAAGGTTCACAGGTGAACTCTGATGGCAAGGTAGGGTGAAGAATGTTACCGCCTAAGAGCTTCTACAAGTAGAAGAGGAAGGCTTATGGTATTTTTCGTGATAAGAGAAATCTTCAGTAAGTCGAAGTTAGCTCTGCTGTAAAGGTTTTGTGCTTTATCTGAAATAATACTTCTTTTATAAATGTGGGGGTTTAGAAACCTTTTGGCCTTCAAGAGAATACTGCCTGTTTAGGAGCTGTACCTTTTTGTATTGTTATTCAAAAATGTCTCAGTTAATCATTACTAAAGGCCTTGCCAGCTTGTGTTACAAATTCCTTTTTTTAAAAAAATGCAGCATGTATATAATTCATGTGGCTCCTCTCCTCATAGATAAGGACTCTTCTAAAATGTCAGGGTAGGGGGAGGAAAGAATACCTGACCTGGAGGGCAAGAATATTGAATGCACTGGTGTTGGACCTGACATTCCCTTAGTATTCACAGAGATAACATCAATCTCAAGGAACCTTCATGATATAAATACAGAGCTGCTGCATTTAATATGTATTTCCAAAGGAATTTCATAGTAATTGAGCATTAAATGATGCCCACTTATTGTAAAGTGTTACCGTTTTTATTAAAAATTATAAATGGGCTTCAGCGGAACAGAACATACCAGATTCATACCACCAGCTCTATTAGTCTTTATGTTATAATTGTCATTGACCGCCTTTACTGTATTATTTCTAGACAGTTCATAATTTTCCCAGCTGAACAAATGAAGATTTGTGAGCAAAGAAAGCCACTGACTGGATTATGTAGTGCCGTTGATTTTTATTCTCCTTGTTTCACAGAATACGCTTAAAAATCTTGCTGTCTCTGTGATGAGCCTTGTTAGCACCCGGAGGAGCTGGCGTGAGTTGGATGGCAGTATCGCATGCTGTTCTGCTGCACTAGAAGGCTCAGCTCATGGGGAACATGATGTCAGATCTGACCTTGGGATAAACCTACTGGATGGCCAAGTATGACTCAGGCAGCCTGGATTTGGGGGTCTTTGCTCAGTATGTGGGTTAGAGTGAATCGTTACAAATCTATGTCTGTAATAGAAAGAGCGACTGCCCGAAGGGAACCAGGATGCCTATTTTGCAGGCAAGGCAGTGCCTATTTAGGAAACTGTCTCTCACTCAATAACATTTAATCCTGAGAAAGATGATACCTTCTATAAAGACGATGGCTTTTGCACAGGTTATCAAAACATCTACCCGCATAGCCTCTCTTCGCTGCATTTTTCAAAGCTTTTCAAATTTGAAGAACAAAGACCTGAGTGAATGATGAATGTTTGGTTCAGTTTGCAGGGAATTTTGCTTATTTCACTTTGCTCCTTTGTGCCATTTGGGGATGCTTATACATTAAAAATTCCTCAAAAATAGGTTAACTGTAAAATGGTTTTTAAGATTTAAAAAGGGTAAGATTTGAAAATTGTAAATTGATATTTATTTGCAAAATTTGACCCAAATCTATTAATTATTTTAGTTCTCCTGAGACTATAAAAGAGGTAATTAAGTGTTCATAGCAGAAATGGTCTTAGAGAACATTGCTATTCTAATGTATTTTCATTAAACAATAAATAATGAGCCACCAAGAAATAGGAGAGGAACTGCAAATGGAAGTTATGGCAAGATTCATTATTTCTGTTTATATTCTTGAGGCCTGAATGAAATCACACGTGTGGGCTATGAGTACAGATCTTACCATCTTTGGCAGATTTGATCAAGTCTGATATGGTAGTATTTACCTTTCAGATGCCTGTATCTTTTATTGGATCTTGACGCATCATCCAACTCAGATTAGCAATTTGGCTTGTTAATTAGCAGGGCTTCTCTGTAGCCTGTTTGTCTCTCCTGCTGATCTCTGCACTAGCTGTAGAAACACAGCCCCACGAGAAGATCAGGAATGCCTAAGACCTTGTATAAAGCACTAAATGCTGGTTTTGTACCAGGAAAAAGTGAACAAACCCTCTTGTACCAATCCATAAGTTACTGGGAAGTCTCTGATCTCCGGGGCTGGGGGGAAATATCTGCTACAATTATAGAAAGGAACTATCTGTTCAGTTAAAATAAAAGCAAAGCTCATTTGAAAATTATTTAGTACACATTTATGCTCATGAATAGCCCATCTCTCTATTCTCAACCTGTACTTGAATAAAGATGCAGTTAAGGATTCCTGTGCAGAATTCCCCAAGGTATCTCCACTTAATATAAAAGTATTTCTGACCACACAAGTGAGGAAAGGTACAAATGCCATCTTATCTTTGCCCTTATTGTTTGCTCATGCAGCAAGTGCTCACACAACCCCTGCTCCTTCTGTAAGCCGTAACTGGCCTTTGTGTTCGGGTTTGTACATGAAGTGACAGGAATTACATAGTCTGACTCCATAGATGAAACTTTTCACAAAGCTCTGATAAAAATGAGCCCCTGGGGACTTGCAGGATGCTGCCTTTGCTCTGTGAGACTCCGTGATGGCAAAGCCAGCTATCAGTTGTTAATCCCAATGCGTCATACAAGACGCTTTCTATCTCCTCCTGTAACGCTAATGCAGCTGGAATTCCATAAATCAAATCTCAGCAGTAAAAAGGTTAATAAGTTTACACTATATAATTGAAAGCCATATTGGTGATTAAAAGGATTTTATATATCAGTTTTCTGGGTCACCAACTAATTATTTTTGGTGGCCTGTAATAAAACATAGCACCATAGGCAGATAGAGGTTGTAATCACATAATATATGGAAAAATGCATTTACATTTATTTGAGAAAAGCTTGTGTATACCAGCTTGTTGAATAGCCTTTGAGCTATATCTTTCCTAGTTCAGAGACAATGGAAGAGCTGCACGCTCTCTGCACTTGGTTAGGTTCTATGCAAAGTTACTGGATTGAGTTTTGAGGTCTGGCACACTCTCTCCAGAGCTAAGCCCAAGGGAACCGGCTGTCACCTGTGATGGAAAGGTTCTGCTGAGACACTGGAGATCGGATTGCTATTATAATTCATTTTAATGCATTCTGCACGTACTAATCATTTATTGGAACAGGATCTTCTGTAATAGGGACATGACTAGGAAGAGACAGAGGCCATTGATCATCCTTGTATAGAAAGGGTAGTTAAAAAAAACAAACGCAAAAGAAACCTGTTCAAAGGCAGGTGTGTGCACATGCACAAGGGATTGGATATTCAATGTGGAGATAGAGAAAAACTGAACTCAAAGCTCAAATTCAAATTTCTTCAGTAAAAAAGAAACCATCTGTACAAGGGGCAGGTACGTGCATGTGCATGAACGATCAGGTATTCACTGTTGAGGCAAGGAAAATTTGAGCTCAAAGCTTGAATTGAAATTTCAACAGTTCTGTCAGTTTGAACGACCCTTTGGAGCGGAACACCCAGACACAGACATTTCAGACTTGGACCTCTGTTTTGGAAGTTGTATTTCTCTGATTACAACAAGAAGCAGCTGAAGGCAAAGGCAGATGCTGGGTGTGCCTGCAGATTTGCTGGGGGGTGCTGCTGTGCGTAGGTACAAATGGCTTGCAGGTTACTTCTGTAGCCTCCTGTGGTCCTGTGCGAAGTAACACAACCACAGCCTGTGTTAGGGAGAAGCAGCCCACTGCTCATCTCTGTTGTTCTGCCCGTTAAGCAAAGGGCAAATCACAGCTGGGAAACAGCACAATACAGCGAGTGTCGGGTACATCCTTCCCTCCATCAGGGCAGGGTCTGAGATGTGATCAGAAACAAATGACCCCGATACTCAAATCACTCCAGGATGATGCTTGCAGAGAGTGGGACTTTCTGTGACAGGTGCGTTTCTGTAATATGTCTTAGACCTTTTGGCTGCATTTTTTTAATTGACAAATATTTAACCCTTAAATACCCATTGCACAGAAGCCATGCCATGCCATATTATACTTTAATGAGTAAGGTTCAAGTCCTTGCCACTAAAATTATTTGCTTGTTGTATTCTATATCTAAATAAGAGCTCTTCTGCACCAAAAATAACATCTTTTTATTTGAATTAAGTTCTTAAAATCTTTCCTAGCAGCATAGCTAAGGGGATACTTGGTTTTAAACATCAAGTTAAAAGTGAGGTTAAAAGTAGAATGGCAGTTGTGTGAGTAATGGCCTGTGAGTCAGCTGCTGAACTTGTCTTGACAACCTCCATGTCACCACCAAGTCAGAAGGCATTCCTGTGACAGTCTGAGGGTAAAGAAATTAAAAAATAAACTGGTAGTTTCCACTGGTAGAACACCATATCAGGGCTTTCTGAACAGAGGCTGAGAAGGGGAAAGGCAAGCCATAATAATGCAAATGAGGAAAGAGTAGGGATATGTATTGGAATTGCCTACCTGGGTGTGATGCACTGGGTGTATTTCTCTGAAGTTCAAAGGAAAAGCAAACTAGTTTGAGAATCTCTGACTGCTGGAGGGGCTGTCCTAGCTGACACAGAAGAAGCCTGTCTCCCAAGGGTCTTTGCAGCTATAGCTTGGTTAGATTTGATTTGAACAGTCTAGGACCAAGAAAGAGCCAAATAACACTTCGCAATCTGCTGTTGTCACAGGCTGGAAGCGCAGAATTGCTCGCCTTTCTGCTACTTTTTCAGTCTCTCTCTTTGGGGAGATTTTTGTTACCGGATTGGTAATGGCAGGAAGTTGTTATTTTTTCACACATAATCAGCAGCAGAAGACTGCGCTCCCATTTCAGCGTCTGGGTGCTTAAAGACATCTTTGTTAAAATTGGCAAGGAAGGTGAAAAGCAAATTGAAAGGGATCACAAGGTGAATTAGACAAGGCGAATTAGACAAGGCCTAGTGGTAAGGTAGTGCCTGTGAAGAGAGGGATCTAATGGCTTTCATGAGAAAGGACTTCCGCCTCCGACACAGTTAATCCTGTTCTTCTTCTGAATAATAAAATCACAACAATATCTAACCAGAAAGAAATAATGTGTTCTGCATAAGCATTTCTCTTCTATAGCATTATTAGAGATAACAAAAAGAAATTTGAGCATCCCTTTTGTATATTTCACTTCTTGGGACAATGGTGTTTTCTGGATGGAGCTTCTGCCAGATACATTTTAGGTAACATAGACAAGGAAGGGGAGGATCACCAAAATGGTTCTGTATCTGCCCTAGAACAAGAGGTCAGGGCCATAATATGGCTTCTACTACTACTTGTCACTGAAATCCTTTCACTTCACGCCTTATTGCGTAAGTTCAATATACTTTTCTGCTAAAGCTCTCCCGAGCACTTAGCTCTTTAAACTCCCTACTCAGCAGGTGGCTTATTTAAATGTGGCTGTCAGGTTGGCCAATGGCCAAAACCAAATGGCTCAATGCGTGAACCGCAGTGTTTGGGTTTAATTCTGCTCTCATTTCTGCCAGCAAAATCCTCCTGGCTCTGGTGGGGTTGTATGAGGTACAAGTGAGAGCAATACAGGGCTGTCTGCTCAACTGTTTGTCAGATAAATCTATGGCCAGTCATTTGCATTATGTCAGCTAAACATTTGCCTGGCACTTTTGCATGTGTGAGCCAAGGAAGAATTCTGGATTGTTTGAAATTAAACCCATCATTGTCAGCTCTCACTTAACCACTTCTTCCGTAGTGTGTAAGTAACTTATTTTGCAACCCACAAAGAGGAAATGTAAAGTTTCTCTAAACAATCATTGCAAATTGGGGTATTGGGTGCTTAATCGATACTTCGAAATTCGGTTCTTATGGCTGAACAAGAGAAATAGAGAGAGGGTGGGGGCGCATGGTTTAAATTAAATATATGGAAAATAACTGCTGAATGATAAAAATATATTTTAAAAGTAAGCAAACCTATTTTCCCTCTGCCTCTCCATTAAACCTGTCAGGAAAGAGCCTTTACAACTAGGTGGTAATTAGAGAGGAAAAAGCAGTGCTGGCAGAACAGTCAATCTATCACATCCTCCAAAGCCTAAATGTTACCAGCAATTAAACAAGTTAGTAGGGGAAAACTTGACAAGCAAGTTTTATCACAGAATCATCTCCGTGGCAAAGTCCTGGGCACTTTTATTAGATTCCCCTATGTAACCTCAAAGATTTAAAATCCAAACCCAGAAATGCACATTTAAACCAAAGTGACTATTTTCTTTCCAAGGCTACCCAGGCGCAGGGAAGATTAGAATGCTAAAAATAAAACAACCTTTCCCACCTCCCCCTTCCTCGCCCCTCCAAAGTCAAATCTGTCCAGGTTGACTGCTCCATTAAATTCAAGAACAAAAAGTTATAAATTGAACATACAGAGAGCAGTGCCTTTTCTTAAAGTTATGTTTCCTCGCCTTAATGGATTTAGCTATGGCAGGGAGTCAGAGAGAAGCTGTCTTAACTAAATCTTTGACTGATTATGCATTTTTTTTCTATTCATACAAGATAGATTCATCATTCCAATTTGTCAAGCTGGCGAAGTTCCAATTAATTACACCAGGAAAAGCTCAAGCTGCATTAGGCCTCTGTCAGGCCTAATCTAGTGCCTCATTTACTGGAGCCCCAAATGAAGAGATATCAGAGGTGTTGTTCCTCTTGGTACTTAATTTGATGAATGCCCTAGCAGCACAATTGGTGGCAGAGGTGTATATGTGTGTGTCTCTTCGTCAGCCACCACTGCTGAAATCGTCGTGCTTTCTCTACTAATTTGAGGGCTCATCTGTATACTGGATGTTTTTTTGGAAGGTCTATTCTTCATAGATATGCCAAAAATTTCTTCTGTGTGTGCATGTGTCTAGGTGTGTTTCCAGATATGCTGGACCTGATTCTGATCTCAGGGATGTAACGCAATGGGATTCAAGGCCTTATATGTAAATGCAATGCAACACAAGTTAGATTGGATTCTATAAAGGGGCCGTAAATTTTGACATCCTTGTTGCTTTGTGTTTGCAGAGGAAGAGCAGCTTTGCATGTTGCTTCATGCAGTGCTCATAAGAAAGTGGGGCTTACCATACACATCCGCCGTAAAGAAGTGTTCAGAATGCTTGAGTAATCTGAACAATTTGTTTGCTATATGGATTTGAGTCTTCGCTGTAAATTCATACGTGCTGTATCAGCACAGTGAATAAGTATCTGCAGGTACAGATAGACTTTCAGAAACCACACTGGTGGGCTACTATAGATTATATGCATCCAAGGCTAATTCTTAGATATTTTATAGTAAAGACACTATAGACCAAGAACATATGTTTCTTTTCTGCAACATTTTACGTACGAATTATTCAGCATAAGGTGCCAGAATGCCAATATGTTTAGCTTACTTTTGGATTTTAACCACTGCTGTGATTAAAGATGTAACTGCACCAATGCTGTCACTTTGCACGTAGGTTTAGGTGTCTCAGAATGGAGGCAGCATTAGCCAAGAGTAAAGTAGCTGTGTACTTTGGCTGAGTATAGCACTAAAAGTCTTCATTTGCCAGCAGTTACCATGCTGGGATTCTGAGTTTATCTTCCACTGACTGTATTTGAAGGACTGGTGTGTGCAGTGATGGTTTTTAATGGCAGCTATCAGACATGCATATGGTGCTCAGTAGGAGACCACATTCAGAACAAGTGAGGAGAGAATTGATGCACTGATGACTGTAGTATGACAACTCCTCTGTAGATGATTTGAACCTCAACTGGTGCTCAGTTTTGGAAGGGAAGCCTTGGTCCTGAGAGTTTGTATCATCAAATTTGCATCTGCCATTAGTGTGTCAAAATGAGGCAAATCCAGTTGTGCGGGAACAGGGATAGCAACTCGAATCTTTTAGCATTCCTGTTTTGTTTCAAGGCAAAATCAAATAAGGAAATTTAAATCATCATGGGATTTAAACCTCTTTTCACTCTGCACAAGAAGGTTTTTGCTGGACTTATACATTTGAGGTTGGTTCTTACGTTCTGCTTTAAAAGTCACTGTGGACCAAAACCATATGTTTCTTTTCTGCAGTACCTTATGTATGAATTATTCAGCATAAGGTGTCAGAATGACAATATGTTTAGCTCACTTCTGGTTTTTAGCCTTATGTTTTATGCTAAACAGGTTGTTTAAACTCACCTGTTGAACTTGAAATAGCTAAACACCTTCTAGTTGGGGCCATGAAAATCTTAATGGATTGTGTGAGCTCTTGTAGTTTTCAAGTCTCTAGACCGGGCCTTTGGTTATTGTGTTTGTATCCATATGATGTGGGCTGACTTGGTTTTGCACCAGCAGTTCCTTTATATTTGCTGGCATTTGCCTTTGGTTTACAAGCCTGTGGGGGTATTTTATGAGTGATTTCAATATATATTAATGCCAGCAGCTACCTGAGGCTGTCCTAAGCTGTCAAGGGCAATGTAACTGCTGTAGGTGGAGATTGTCTTGGCTGCTTCTTTTTCGTATGTGCCACTACCACCAAGGTGCTGGAGTGAGCTCTATCCTTTAGAGACATGAGAAATGTTCAGTTGTCCTTCTGTTGAGGAGATACGAAGTCGGAGGCTCAAAGGATGTGTTTGTGGGCTGTCATCTTCTCTTGTTGTGTACTGATTTACCCAGGGGCTTAGCAGGAATGTGTCCCTTGATCTGTGTTGGACTAATACTGTTACAAACGAGAATTATCTGGGTACAAAAGGGAAGGTATGTAACATACTACCAAAGGATCATATTCACCTTTGTTCTGGGCGCCAAAATGACGTTTCTTTACTGCTTAAGTCCCACTTAACATTTCAAAATAGTGCCTATACTTCAAAATAGTGCAGCGCAATGATCACACTCAGTGGCTTAAGGACTTAAGGACTCTGATGGCTCCTGAGTCTTTAGACAATACAGAAGGACATAAGCATCCCAGAAAAGACAACAATCCAGGAGAAATGTCTCTTTTGGCAGGGATGTGACTCAGAAAGCTAGAACTCTCTTCCTTGTGTTCTCAGTGAATTTTCATCTGCATCCAATGCTAAATTCAAACTCTGCAGTACTTCGGTCATCACAACAGCATCTATCTCTGAGGAATAATTACAGAGGATGAGTTATTACCTTTAAATAAGGGGTAATTAATGCTCCCCACTTTGGTTTTAATGAAAGGATTTCCTTATTGGGGGGACAAGAAATATATCGTATCAGTAGTGTCCCTTTGGGAGTTATTGGCAGAAACTCTGTGGTTAATAATTTGGAGTAACAAATAAATGTGGGTAACTTGTGATGTATGCATGGAAAAAGAGGTGTCAAATTATTCATTATGAATTATTCTGCCAGTTCTAATAATAACCCAGCTGTTGAGGAGGAAAAGAAAGCTAGATTTGTCAGTGCAGACAGACCCTTTTACAGTAATTCTATCCCTTTCAAATGGAAAAATATAAACTTCCTTTGAGAACAGAAAATTAGATAAGACAAGAAGAATGGGATCCCCGCTCCAAATCCATTTTTTTAGCTTAATGTACACTAATGGATACTAAAAGATGGTTGATTAATGAACAACCGGTACACCAACCAGCTGAAAAAACACATTTTGGCAGTCAGTGCTTGCAAAATCCATACGTTAAAGACAAATTCAACATCTGTCACTGTTTTCAATATGGTCAGGTGCCCTCCTTATCCAGGTAGAATTGTTTTCATGAGGAAAAGCCAGACTCTGCGTGTGTATATTTGTAACGTATATATTTATCTGTATGTGTGTACATGTACCCATGTTGCCAACTATATCTTTAGACACATCTTGGGAGATGTTTTAATGTTTATATGTAATACCTGAAGAAACTTGATTGAATGGCAAACCAGTATCTGGCAACTGGAGTGCAGGTCTGGGATTCGAGAGAGATCAATCCCATTCCTGGCATACCCACAGGTTGCCATCTGACTGCAGGCAGGTTCTTGCTCTCCCCTGGGGTCTTTTCTTTTCCCTTCCTCAAAGGTAGTGCTGAAACATTGTCCACTAGTGGTTATAAGCTCCTTTCTTACCTTTTTGATACTCACAGGTGTTGTGGGTGTTTTTTTCTGAGAGGATGGTGTAATTAATACCTATGTATCAAGCTCAGTGTCAAGCTCAGTGTTTCAGGGATGTTCTCCTGACCCACCAAAGCTGAAAATGAGCAGACTCTCTTAACCTTTCTGGATGTGGTAACTTGGTCCCAAACACTCCCAAATCACTTAAGGAGAATTTGCCGAGCTTTGCTAACTTTGAAAACAAGTAGTATAGCCTGAGCCAAAGCAGTTAATCTGAAAACATGTGAGGTGAAAGAAAATAATTAGCAGATTTTTGTAGGTCTTTATCATGTTTGAATATATTGCCTTTAAATATTTTTTTGGAAAAAATATCTCTGCTATGGTATGCTTGGTCTCATTTAACACTCTCATGTCAAAGGGTTGGAAAACACTAATACTCTTTACTAATGAATCCTTTTCTAAAATATTAATAAATTCACCTGGCAGCCTGTATGTCATCCCTGCTTTGCATCTTGCACAGTGTGTTCACATCTGATTAAAATGTGAGCTGTCCAGGGCAGGACCCATGTGTTCAGTGCTGGCTTGCTTTCTGGTGTTATTATAAATAATTAAGATAATTATCCAATATGTTTATGACAACTGACTGCTTTGGGTCGGCTTCTCCAAGGAGTCCTATCATCAATGAAATTCTGCAAATGGAGGGGTTTGCAGACTCTGGCGCCAAAGATGGATTGCCTAGAAGCTTTCAGAGCTATAAACAATGCACTTTCCATTTGCCTTTCCATACTGTATGGACTTAATCAGAAACTGTAATTTTATAGTGCAAGTAAATGGGTGAGAGACATCAACAGCGTAAGAGAGACAGAGCCATTGTCTTTTGCGATGCCAAGTCCCAGAATATTAAGAGTTTGCCAAAGGCGTTTCAGAGATAGGTTTCCTATTTTCATCAATAATTTAAAACATTCCCAAGTCTCCTCTGAGTAGCTCAGAATAAGAGCTGAAGGCACGGATGTCAGAAGGCAGAGTGTCTCCCAATTAGTCAGGTAGAGTGCTTTTTTGTTGACTCAGCCGGGGCAAGGGTGGCTATAAAACCCAGACTTAGGTCCTTATAGATTCCTTAATAGTTTTTCTTCTTTAAATTTGTGGTAATTTGTATGAGACGAGTGGGCAGTCCAGTCCCAAATCCGCCAGGATATTCATTAGTGTCACTGAAAAAACACATGGACTATTGTGTGAGTTGGTGGATATTGTTGCTAACAGAAAATGCTGGAGAATCTGCACCGTATTGTATGTGAGTGAGACCCAGAAAGAGGTAGCAGCTTTTAAAAGCTGCTGGAAACCATGGCGTGACTTGGGGGCATTATCAGCCAAGGAGAGTTTCCAGGGATGCCTTCTAAATTGGTGCTTCATTTTTTGAAAGCATTGCCATTAGGAGTGCCGAATGTGTATGAGTTATGAGGAAGCGGAGGCATTTTATTCCTCGCACGCGTGGCTCTTATTAGAACATTTGGGTGTTGTGCAGAAAATTGCTTGTGGGTCCCTAGATATGGGTCATGTGAAGGAGTTATTCTGAGTCAGCAAATTTGCAGCAGCTCTCTGGCTACATCTGTCTGGATGTGTCATGAAGTTCTTGAGCATGCTATCTATTTTTGAGCATGCTAAACATTTATTTACCACACACCTTATTGTACACTAAACTCATCCACCTAGCAGGCAATTTTCTCGTGCTTAGGCCACTATTTGACCCAGCTGCCATGGAGGAGGCTAAATTAAGTCCAGCTGATCAGGGCTGTCTCCACGGTGGAACAGGATATTAGCCTCTATAGTTGTATGACTGTCAGCTTTTCTACACATTTCACATAACCAATTTCCTATAATATGCAGCTTTTCCTACCATTCTTTTAATTTGTGTGTGTGTGCGTGCATGTAAAATTATTTTTATATTGCATTCCCTGATGTGGTATTCAAATCTTAAGCTTCACACTAATTAGGTATTATTATTTATTTATTTATTTTACTTTCTCCTGGCACTAGTTATTGCACCTGTTATCACAGAATCATAGAATGGTTTGGGCTGGAAGGCACCTTCCAGCTCATCTAGTTCCCTCATCTCTGCCATGGGCAGGGACACCTTTCACTGGATCAGGGTGCTCAAAGCCTCATCCAGCCTGGCCTTGAACACCTCCTGTGATAAAGCAGCCACCACTGCTCTGGGCAACCTCTGCCAGTGCCTCAACAGCCTCACAGTAACAAATTTCTTCCTAATGCCTAATCTAAATCACAGTATCACAATATCATAAGGTTGGAAAAGACCTTTGAGATCATCAAGTCCAACCTATGATCCAACACCTACACCTACTCCTACTTGTTGACTACACCACTATAATGTCTCCTCTTTCAGCTTAAAACTGTTCTCTCTTGTCCTATACCTACCCTCACCGATAAAGAGCCCCTCCTCAGCTTTCCTGCAGCCCCCTTTAAGTCCTGGAAGGCTGCTCTGAGGTCTCCCTGTAGCCTTCACTTCTCTAGGGTAAACAACCCCAACTCTCTCAGCCTGTCCTTGTAAGGGAGGTGCTTCAGCCCTCAGATCATCTTCGTGGTCTGCTCTGGACTCACTGTAACAGATCCATGTTGAATCTTATACTTTAGTGCTTTTAACTGCCTGTAGTTCCATCCAAAACATGCTGGTTTCTTAACTTGCTTTGGAATCGTGTTTTGTTGCATACTTCTACTTTTTAAACAGAGCTTTGCAGTGCTTGTGTGGCCCAGTGGCAGTGCCTGACTGTGAAGATCTACTCCTTTGGAAAAATGCCTTTTTTTCAAAGCTGTCCCTTGTACTGTTGAGATCAGGTTTAAAAATAGGTGGTTACTAAAAAAATTGCAAGTGCCTTGAAGACAGAAGTTTTAGAGATTAGAGGAGCTCTAGAAAACGGCGGGTTAAGAGACAATGAAGAGGATGGGATTGTAGTGAATCGAGGATTCATTCCCCCTGTAGGTTTTTGTTCCAGCACTGCCTTCAGCCATCACGCAGAGTTGCAGATGTTGTTACCCAGGCCTCAAGCCCTGGCTCCTTATCGTGTCTATGCACCATCAGGAATCTCATTCCAAGAGAAATAGATCTTCAGCTCTGCAACTCGGATTTTCAAGGTGTGTGGCATTTTACCAGTGACGCAAGCTGTGATACAGTGTCTAACATGTGGCTTGAGTTGTCCGCGTAGGCAAAGCCTCCCCATGCATGCTCATTGCAACTAAAAGGTAATCCAAGGATCTTAGATTAAAACTCCATGTCCTTGATGCTCCAGGTCTTGTCACTTTTTTGTTAATACGATGGAATTTAGTCAGCTGCAAAATATGATTTGACGTTCAATACTTTTGTCCTGCGTCCTTAAACGCTGTTGAAGCTCTGTGATCCTTGGCAGGACCAAATTCTTATCTCAATTGCACTGTTTTGGTTTAAGGTGACTCCTCTACACTGTAAGGATTTTGTTCCTGCTCTTCCCTGCTGTAGAGTGCCAACTTGCCTATGCTATATGCCTTGGGTTTTACTGATCAGGTGGCTGGAGAGCTGGTAATATGCCACTGGGCCAGTGGCTTAATGCAGGAATTACTGGAAGCAGCAGCCTTGGAGTGCTTTTTATGAGGATAACAAGGCTTTTGCAGACATAAAAAGCAGGAGAAATGCTTATTAGTTATGGGGAAGGTGAAAGGCTTAGAAAACTGATTAGTGTAGCAGTGTGGTCAGATTGAAATGAAAGCTCAGTGGCATAATCGTTAATTGGGTGCTTACTTACCTACTAATTTGAGCTTGGATGTCAGCAGTACTGCACTTCATCTCAAACTAGAGGTCAGGCTTTAATGCTACATCATAAATTACGTAAAGGCACAACACTAACAATTAGATAATTATGGAGACCCATGCTGTTGCAATTTAACTGGGCAAGTTCAGGGCAATCGTGACAGGAATAGTGCTTAACCCTGCATCTGCTGCCTTTCTTTCAACCTGACAGCCAAATGTATGTGGCCAAGGAGCTACCCAGCCGTCTGGCAGCTCACAGGTTAAAAGCATCTTCTCCTATTAGTCAGATTCATCAGATGGCCTGAGTGAACTCTGAGGCAATATTGCAAAAATTATAATTATGATTCAGAAAGAAAAGCCTGCGTTTCAAACTACAGGAGATTCTGGGCAGCGCACAACAGTCAGAACAGCTTTTGTGTGGAAGGCTGCGTTGTGGGGATTTTATTTGGTTCTGAGCCAAACCTATGTATATGTTTACTTTATTTACTCTGCTAAAATAAACCACTATGCCAAAAATAAGGTTGTGGATAGGGATCTCTTTGCATGCATCTGTGCTGCTTAGGACAGACCCACGAAACCTTATCTTTTGAATACTGGAGTCATTCAGTCGATCACAGCCTTGTGCTTGTGTGTGCCCGGCTGACAGTGCTGCTTTCCGGATCAGAAGTAGCATTGTAGAGCAGAGACAAGGCCACTGCAGAGAGTGGCTCGTCCCCAGCTGTGTCCCTGCTGTGACCATACTAGAAGGCACGTTGCCCAGCTGCAGCCTCTGGTGATTCTTGCCCGTCAGTCCCGAGAGCATTCAGCGTGGCTCCTCTTGATGCCCATGAGGGCTTTAATGGGGGGAGAGTTCAATCAATGCTGGACACTTGAAAATTCGATCCACAGAAGAGATATTGAAGATCAGGATGGAAAACATCAGTCGAGTGGATTGGAAAGTGATTGACAGTGGGATGAAATTAATAATGTGTGGATCTTGGGCTGCTCGGCTCCACGGTTTCAGACATAAGCAGCGTACCCTCGTCTGGAAATTCTTAATGAACAGTGATTTCTGTGGGGTGTTCGAAGCCTACAGGCTTTATTGGATTTAGGCCTAGGACTTTTTTTAGTGCTGTCATTTTACTTTTGTTCCTGGTCCTTTTGGCAATCAGATAAACCACTCGCACCATAGTATTTTATTACCTCTGTAAACATTGAGGTTTGTTTGTTCCCTGGGTGGGGCTGAGTGAACTGTGCATAAATACTGCCCATCACCGGTGTTATGGCTGTGTTTATTCAGAGCATTTCATATAATTCAACAGTAAAATGGTCTTTTGAGGAAGTATCTCCTATTAATAGTATTGGTGTGTTATAGCGTGTCGCTCACTGATGTTGCATGCCGAGGTTTTCATTCCTGGATTGAGGGACTGACTGCATTAGGTTTAGCAATCTCCTGCCTTAACCTTGATAGGTAAAATACCTTCAGGTGCTGAGTTTGTTATAAAAAGTGTTAGGAAACACTTCAGCTGTAGCACGCTGCTTTTTGGAATATAATCTTATCACCTTTATGTATAGGCTGCAATATAGCATGGTCAAGTAATGACACATCTGGTTACCTGTTATTAAAGGTTGAGTTATGGTATACTTTTTTTTTTGCTTTAATTAGTCTCTGGTAAACAAAAACTCAGGGTCTGTTCTGGTCTGGTAGTTCTCATTTTTCCTGCAGCCTTCCCTGCCCTTATGAGTTTATTAGTGTAGAAAAAGTGGCAAGTAGTGCTTGCAATGTCTAGACAGCTGTGGTAGACCAAGCGGTAGACTTGGCCTGAACCAAAGGCCCATAATTACAGTGCTGGGCTTTCCTGGGGTGATCCATGCTACATCTACATCAGTTGATAGAGGCTATTCCCACGCCCAGATTCACTAACAGCTCTGCAGAACAGGCTGCAAATGATTCTTGAGCCAGATAGTCCCTTTTTGAGGCACTCTAAAAAGCCCAGGAAGAGGACCTGGACCTCTGTGCTCAGGCTGCTTGAAAACTGGATTTTTATTTTTTTTTTTAATTGGTACATTTTAAAGGAAAAAACAAAGCCAGACTTGACCATGGGCTGGGCTACACCTGACTGTGTGGGTCTGGAAAGCCCCACACAGAAGGGGCTGGGCTCAGTTTAGCAGGGACCAGCAGGGCCTTTCTGGCCTTTTTAAAGAGATGACTCAGAGTCTGGGTGCCAGCGCTCCCTTCAAGCAGTAAAATCAATCCCATTCTTTAGCTGCCATCCTCCCAGCACTGCCTAGGGGAGAGCTAGGACAATCGTTGTTGGGAAGGGCCCAGTGCTACACCAGGTTATGATGGGTCTGAATAAGGTCTTAAAAAGCCTTTAATGGATTGGAAATGATCTTCAGTGCAGGGGACATGCAGGAATAGCCTAGAAGGCATGTTGACAGTTTTGCCTTCCTAATAAATTTGACACTGCTCTCCTGCAGCAGTTGTGAGTATTTATTGCTGTACATCATGGCATGAGTCTTTTTCCAAAGGGTCTAGTGCCTAAGGTCCATGACAATCTGATCAGTGCTTTAGACCATAACATAAAAAGACCAGCAAGTCCTCCTGGCAGGCCTTACTAGCAAAAAGCGTGCTATAAATAAACCCTCTTACGGGGATTGCAAAAGGAAACTCTGTCCTTAAGATGGTGCAGACCCAAATGCCTTCAACTGCAGGCCAAAAAGAACAGCTGTATTTGCACGTGTAGCTCCTGCGCAGATCCCCATGTAGGCAATTGTTCACAGCCAACTCGAGGATATGGCCTGCAGATCGATGCTTGCCCAGATAGCCTTGAGCCAGAGATAACCCACTGCCAGCCTTGGAGATTTCACTGCTATCTTTAGTCTTTCTCTTAAAGCTGTAGCTACTGGAAGGAGCAGAAGGAACTGGAGTTGCAGTTTTCATTTTAAAAAGCACAGGTTTCTAGAGCTGAGAAAGAAAGCTGAGCAACACAAAGCAAGCGTGCCCTCAAGGTTCAGGAAGCAGAAGGTGAATGAAAGGTACCTGCAGTGATTTCTTTTGGAAGGATCACTTGATGTTTGACCTATTCATGTGGATTCCTGACACTGGTGTCAGGGCTTTTGCATCCTTGGGACTGGCACCAGCATTCACAGAGCAAAGAGCAAAGGCTGGAGCTGTGGTTTGCTCATCTGAGCATGATCCCAGGCAAATGTGACAGTGATGTGCTGTGCCTGAAGCATATCAAATGTTTGTGCTATGACTTAAACACACAGTGTTGAGGAAGCACTTAATGCTCACAGAATTTGGTGCACCATAGCACTGGTGCTCATTCATGGGGTTGATTCTGTAGTAGCCATTAGAAATCCTGTCAATGCTTTAATTCTGTTACTTCCCTCTCTCTACCCCCAACCCAAGAAATAGCCATAGAAGATAAAAAGTTGACTTTCATCAGCCTTCCTGTCTTCAAAAGCTTGGGCTTCTCCCACTGTAGTGTTTTGAATACTGATTTCCATGGGAGTTTTGCTAGTGGATCAAAGATTGGGTCGAAGTGAAGATGACCCGAACTGTACAGCTGATCAAGTAAATAATGTAAGCTCGACACATTGGGAACAAAGCTACAGGTCCAATTCACTCAATATCTGCAAAGAGCTGAAAGCTATGACTTGTTCCTTGCTCATCCCCTATGTCTCTGGGTTACGCTTCAGCATCGATAGTGCAGGAGATCACCAGCTCTCTGGGAGTTCAGCAGCCCCTGCACACAGACTAAGGAGAGAAATATTGACAATTTTGCTGTGAACAGTTTTGCTGGCATCGGTGGTTTGTTATTCACATGTGCAGCAAGGCTCTGATATAAAATAAAGATCCTCTCTCTGAAGAGAAGTTGTGTCTCCACAGGTCTCTGGAGCCTGGTGTTTCAAAATAAGGTCACTGAGGGACCAGTGGTATTGCCAGTGGGTTGGACTCCTCTGTCACTAAGGAGGATTTATGTGGGGTGGGAATGTGCTGGTGAGACTGGCAGATGATCTGGGTAGACCCACGAGCATGAGACCTGTTTTACTTCTCCTCTGGCACAGACAAGGTGATTCCAGCTAGCCAGTGTAAGCTATTTCACTTGCCTCCCATGCCAGAGAATTTTGCCAGGGACTCATGCTCTTCTCTGAATATTGGAGAGAGAGAGTCTAAAACCTAGATATTGTCTCCTATCACTTGGAAGAGCAGAGGTCTGATTTCTCTCTGTACTGATTCTGCCTTACCATGCTCTATTTTACAGATCATGCCAAGACTTAGTTTTTTTTGTTCCTGTAGTAGCACAGCATTTCATGCCCTGTGCTGTGACTCCTCTGCCCCATGCAAGATCCTCTCTGTGCGCATTTCTGGTGCTGTGAACTGGACCCCAGAAAAGTCTTGCATGCAAAAGAGCCCCGATAGAAAGTGCGGTAACCCTTGCTGTAGCCCTGTGTTACAACCCTTCTGTGTTATAGGATCAATTCCCAGGACTGTGCAAAGCCTCATGCAGCGTCTCAGAAGCGTGTTTAAGGTCAGTGTGCTGGTCTAACTTATTTATACAAAGCCTAAATACTTTAGAACAATTGTATGCTTGACATGAAGCTCTGTTTGATCTGGATGTTTTCGCTCTCTTCTTTGGATGTTTGTTTACAATCAAATAGGAAACTTTACTTTGTCTTTGAAAAGCCAAAAGTAATGCTTTTTGCAGAACTAAATACTCTATCTCATGTGTACAGCAGAGATGTACCACCATATACATGATTTAAATGTGCATTGATTTTTCCAAGTGAGCTTCCAGTTAGCAAATCCCATCAGTCTGCCACTTAGCCCCCCCAAAATACTTACAGATGCAATGCTGTCTGTGCTGAAATTGAAGCTATCTTTAGGAAACTTTGCACCGTGTGATCTTGCCCATAGTTGCAATCAAGAACAGCACTGCTGTTGCTGACTGTACCACTGCTCCATCTGCAAGAGAGGAGGTGGTGAATATTGGTGGCAACAAGTGGTGTCCAACTACAGTAACTGCATGGCCTGAAAGAACGAATTCTGTGCATTGGTTGTGCAGCTGCCTTTGAATCAAGAGCTTCTGGCTAGTCTGCCCAAGCAGAGACTGAAAGTCATGCAGAAGCAACATCTTAGTCTTGATTTCACTTCTTAGAGAAAAAAAGCCTTTAAGAATTCCTATTACATTAACATTTATTTTTGATACAAATGGCAAAACAGTTTGGCAAACGGAACCTTTGCAACTGAGAGATTGAGTAACAAGGGAAAGAAAATGTCAATGCAAGTTAAAGCAGATTTAATAAAGCAAATAAAAACAATATACTGACACTGAAATATAATCTTAACACTCTGACTGCAACTAACTGAAGCCAGGAAATTCTCAGCTAAGTGTTCCCTCAGCCCTCCTAAATCAACCCATTTTGCTTAGGCATTGTTACACATAAGCGCCTTTATGAGATGGCCCCAAAACACTGGATGATAATATGAACACTAGGAAGATATTTATTTCGTCAGCTTTGTGTTTGGATATGTCTGTGATGGATATATCCACACTTACTCTGCAAGCCATTGAAAAATCAGCTAAACTTTAAGTATATGCTTACACAGTTTGCAGAATCAAGGTGACCGTGCTTCAGGAAAAGCGCAATCCATAAGGTGATACTGAAGACACCACAGTATTTCCGAGGTCGCTCTGTACAAGCTCTAACGCTGCTTTTCACAGATACTAAAGAATTGATCTTCACAAAATCTATACATTAAGAAACCTTCCTTTGCCAGATGAGAGGCTGAGGTACTGAGAGATTAAGCTATTTACCAGCAGAAGTTGTGTGTTGCAGTGCCAACACTCGAACCTAAGCTGTGAGTGCCTCCATTCAGTGTTTTATTCCTGAGATGTCACACTCATGGACAGAAAAAAAATTAAAAAGTTCAAACCCTGGGGAATCTGAACTGCCCTGCAGATGTATTGTAATCCAGCGGATTTTAAATAGAGCAGAGAGGGAGCTCACCATGCCCTGCTCTGGGTTAGCATTTGGTTTTGGGAAATGAAGGCCTCCAGGGCTAGAATTGCCTGGAGTCCTGCTTGAATCAGAGACATAGGATGAGGGCTGGATCAGGATGGAGCTGCCACATGAGCCTGCTTTGGACGTAGGAGGGGACTTGGAGAGGAGTGGTGAACACTCTAAGAAGCATGGTTTACTCAAATGCAATTTTTTTTTCCCCAAAAAAATCTCAAAGGAAATGTGGGCTCTGAAAATAGAGTGCCACTTGCATCTCTTCGCCATCTTTCACTGGAAATCTGGCCCTTAAAATAAGTTTGCAGTTCCGGTGCTTCATTCTTCTACAAAAAAAAGTTTTTCTCACATGAGTAATCCTGTGAAAGCCTTCAGAGTCTCCTTCAATTGTTAGGTCTACAAGTCTTTTGGGTGAGATAATATAAGCAATGGTCTTTGCCAAGTGTTTGTGCTTTTGTTCCCTCACCTCTTAGAAGTTAGACCAACCAAATCTGAACCTCCTGGTACTGTTTGTAGTTGAATAAGAAAACACTGATATCAGCCAAATATATGCCTCGGTTTTTCTGATCCCTTATGTTTGGATAATGCACCTAATATTTCTCTTCCAGAAGCACAGCAGAAACAAACAAATTTCTTGCCCAGAATTGCCTTGCTGCTGGATTCCACATCCAAGAAGCTCTGACCTGTTTCTGCCTCTTGAGTCCTCATTGCTAGTCCTGACCATCTCTTTATTGAAGAGCCTTCACAGCCCATATCCATCCTGCTTATCACTCTTACGTAGTATTGACAAATCTGTGCCCGCTTCTGACAAGCCACATCTAATTGATTTTCTACCAGCAAAGTTTTCCAGCAAACACTTACACAGTATCTGGCGTTGTGAGTTCCCCATGGACTCAGGGAAAGGTAGTGAATATCTTCAAAAGTCTCTATTTTTGTCATACTTAAATCGTGCTTCCTTTCTTGCTTTCCCACTAAAAGGCTGTTGAAGACAGAGGAGCAGTGACATGATACCGATCAATTCTTCTTCATTGCATTTACTTCCCCCCCTCCCTATTTTTTCACACTTCCCCACAAGCAGATTGCACCCACGTGGTGTTTCTGTTTACCATGCTCAGGCTGTGAGATCTGTGGGACTGGGGCTGCCTTTTTTATGCAGCCCCCAGAATACTGGGATCTTAATCTGTGCTTAAGACTCTCAGAATCCGTGGTGACACAAGCACTGAATAGTCTCCTCTGCTTGTGTGCAGGAAAATCCAGTAAACCTATGTGGATATAGCTCAACCCTGCTTTTAATTCCTAGGTGGTGTCTGTGATTGACCGCTTTGGAAAGGCCCTAAGTGCTCCTTTCGCTCATCTTTAGCGCACCCAGTGATTTAATGAGGGTATGGCTGCCATGCCGAAAGGGTTAGATGCAAGGATAACTATCAGCACCGTTCCAGGTTACAAGATGGTCTTGGTTTGTTCCTGTAGTCTGAGGGTGGGAAGATGTTTTCTTCCCTAAAATCCCATTTATTCTCTGTAGTAGTTCAGAGCCTGACTTTTCTTAGCTTTTACCTTTCTGTGAGTACAGGGCTGGGCCAAATCACAGCATAATCTGAGCTGTCAGTCATCTTAATAATTATTATTACCCCCCTGCTGATGCTTTTCCACATGAAAGCAAGGATTTCTCTGGCACTTTTCTTACTTTTCTTTCAAAGATAGAAGGTGGAATAACAAAGTTCTTAATTAGCTGAGCTGGTGTTGGATAGCTCAGTGTCAGATTTCCAGGTCATTGTTTGATGGAGGAATGATAGGGGAAAGTGATGCATCGACATTGATTAAAGAGCAGTGATGAAGCAAGATAAAATTGACATTTAATTCTTCCCAGCTAAAGTAATGTGACTGACAATACTTAAAGGTGAACAGTCTTATTTCTTGAATCAACAATGCAACCTGTAAAAACATCCGTCACAGCAGTCTTTTCTTAATTACTAACATCTAATTAGCCCCAACTCACTGTAGCGCACTGATTAAAATAAAAGGTGCCTGCCACTCGTTCTATTTTGGGTATATCTGAGAAGGGCAGAGGATATGAAATTAACTGGCACTTAAAATTGTTTCAGCCGGATATCTTGCAAGGAGTCCTCAAGCTTTTCTCTCTATTCTCCATTCCTTCAGTCAAACATAAGAGTAATCTCAGATGAGGTGTTTTTTTTCTGGATGCTGACTAGGGACAACTTGCTGGAAGCACCGAGAACCCCCTAGAGGGATGTGGGAGCACTGCAAAAAGCCAAGCTACTGCCTTTCCTGCTGTTAATAATGGGGAACAGTTAATATTTTATAGGACTAAACTTGTTATTGTTTTTTTTTAAGTGTAGTGCATTTTTAAGCTTCTATAAACGAGCAATTTAATGTTGCCTCACTTTAGTAAAATCCCAGCCTCCTCCTTTCAAGTTGACAAAAAGCTTTTGACGATCATTTCCCATCTCTTAGCTTTTTCTGTTGAAACAAACAGGAGGTAACAAATATAAATTGCCCAATACCTTATTTTCTATAAGGGGTCTGAAGTGCAGCTGATTACTCTGTGAATATGTTCATATGGCAGAAAAGAGCGTTCAGGTGATAACGCTTGAAGTGGCGGTTAATGCTCATTTTCCAGCTCTGATTGAGTTGGAATATTGCTTGTTGCACCAAGGTGACGAAGGCAGGAGATAAGATCCTGGAGAAGTAGCATCTTTTTATCAGTAGATGGTAGTATAACAACACGGAAGGAATGTAGCTGCTTTAAGGCTGTCCCAAGATCCAAGCTTTTATGCTTGAATATTAAGTGATAAACAAGACAAAGAGAGGCAGAGAATAAGTTTAGACTCCTGTTATGTTTTACTTTTCACCAAATAGTAGTTTACAGTAGAGGGAATTAATGTATGTTTTTATTCATGATTTATGCATGGTTTATCTAGAGAAGCGTGAATAATTGATTATTTTTGTTCTCTGGCAATGCAAAAAAATTAAAATAAATATGGCTTTTTGAAGCAAAAAAAAAAAAAGTTAGGAAATCAAACAGTGAAAGGGAAGGAGCAGACTCTTTTTTGTCAAAATAAATGTTTTATTTCTCTCCAAAACAACTGTTTTGTCCATAAATGCTTTGCTTTTAAGGATAGTTTGAATCATTTAACATAAAATTAAAGGAAATTGCCAAACAAAACAGTTGTAGTTCAGTTCTGGCTTGTACATATCAAAATAATGGGGTTTAAATGTTGTTTCCTTTCCTGTCTCAAAGGCAATGAGTTTTGTGAAACTGGGACAAGCTTCCCAGGAGACGGGCACTGCCAAATCTGAAATTATCACGAGAATATTTTGACCAAAGCAATGGCCATCCTGGCTCTTGGTTTGGCCATGCTGCACATGGGTTTCCAGCAATGGAAATACAAATAAAACAGAATAAACCTGCAGAGGGGCCTCATCCCTCTGTAAGCCCACATTTGCAAAGCCTTTCATTTTTTTTTTTTTTAATTAAAAGCAGACTTTTCCTGTATGTGAGCTCAAGGATCCCAGGGGCTGGATTCACAACATAAATGCACTTAGGCTAAAGAGAGCTGTATTGATTTGTATCAGTAGAGGATCTGGCCCAGTAGGAACAAGGTCTGCTTTTCAAGGTAGTACAGCATGTTTGTGCATTGAATTCTGTGCTTTGGAATTAAAATCAAGAATCTGATGGCAAAAAAAAAGAAAAGAAAGGATTTGCAGAGATACTGACACCCATCTTTCTCACTATCCATGTCTTTACATCAGTAAAGGCAACACTGTAGGGGTGATGTTGATGAAGATAAAGGATGTTTTAGTTACAATTGGATTCCAATCCAAACCCTACTCTATGTATTTGGTTATGGTTGACAAATGACACCTTTCTTTTATGAAATTCTGAGGGAGAAAAGAATTAATGAAAATTTCCAATTTCAAGCGTATTCTGACCAGGTCTGTAGCTCAGTAAACAGTGACACTATTTTTCTTCGCCAACATATTCTTTCCCTCTCTCTTAAATTCTTTACTGCTAAAAATGTATTAAAAATATTCTCTATTTTAAAGTATACTCTAATAAATATATCCCTGAATTAAAATCAATGCTACAATGTGGATGCATGTATGAATAATAAAAGAAAATCTCTAACAGTGTATCTACAAGAAGGAAGGGTTCATCACCAAGAGTCTGATATACGAGTTGCCATGTTGTTTTATTGCACGTTTATGTGCATTTGCAATTTAAAGCGAGGTTAGGGTCTTTGTCGCTGAAGTATCATCTGGGGTCAGAGGTCACAGAAAAAGAAGAGCCAGAAAAGGTTGTTTCCTCAGCATGTCGTGGGTCTGGGCAGCCACCTTGGGCTCGGGATCCATGCTGGGTGCCCTTGGCTGCTGGCAGGAGGGGCATGACCTTCTGTAGAGGGCTGAGAATTTCTTATTCTATTAAAACTGCAGTTTTTTAAGTTTATGTGGTGGGGGCTGTAATTTCAGAGCAGGTGGAGTCCTTTCCTGTAGTGTCCAGGGTTGGGGATGCTGTGGCCAAGGGGAGGTTTCGATGGTTTTCCAGGGAGGGGGTGGCTCTTTGCAGTGAGCCTGGACTTCCAGCTGCAGGGGTGTCCCTCCAGAGCAGTGGCTGCTGGCACACATGGGTTTACAGTGGGGTTTTTCTTTGTGTTGTACCGGGGAGCGTACCTCTAAAACACGGCCAATTCTGCTGTTGGACACTGTGATAGGTAGGGATGTAACGAGATACAGTTCTTCATCCTCAGATACTGTAGGGATTGAGGTCAGTGTGTGTGTATGCGGGTGTGTATATCCCCTGTATTCACATGTTTGGTGTCCCTGAAACAAACTCCACGAGGAAAGCTCTGCACAAGCTCTGATTGCATTTATTTTGCTAAATCCTCCCTTGTACTCTCCTCTCGCTCACTCCGCCTTTCCGAGGGCTGTGCTGAGGGTTTGCTGGCAGGCACATGATATGACTGAGAGAGCTGCGGAGAGCTGGAGGGGGAGAAAGCAGAGGTCTTTCGCTAGCAGCATCTTTCTCCGTGCCGAAGGGAGTCTATGTTGTGTTTTGTGTAGTGCTGCTGGTCTTGGGTACAATTCCTGGTAAGCGATTTAGCAGTGCAGGGATGCAGCACTGGTGCCTGCCTGCGTATCTGTCATCCATACAGAAGTACCGCTCAGGAAGGCGTCTGGTAAACTGTGACTGAGCGAGCTTAGCACTTTAGGCTGCACAGGACAAAAATCTATTGAAGTGCAGACATATTTGGAGCTTGTGGAAAAGGAGAAGGACGTACAAAAGCATTTCAGGACACTGGAGTGCATAGAAAAGTCATTGCCTGATACATGTGGCACTTCTAGGGGGACGCTCAGGCTGTGTAAGTAATACAGTAACAACACAACTCACACTGCAAGTGCATTCTCACTGTATCATATTCCTGTTACAGGAAACTATCTCTTTATGCATTTCCATGTAAAGGCACAACACAGGTCCAGGGGTTTCCTGCCACATCTGAACAAATGCTCTGGCATCTTTATTTCTTAAAAAATAGAATAATCTGTTAAAAAATATTCTGATAAAGCAAAAGCATAACAAACTGGCTCGCTACAGACAAATTGACCCGGCTTATTCTGAACAGATGTGAATTTGTGTTATTTTGTGTACTGAGAGATGATACCCCAAACATAGTCTCATCTGGATAGAGATGTGTGTTGTACTTTGAGAATCCCAAAAGGCGGATGAGGTTTATGTCTGTGTGGGAATCTTCCTGGATAGAGAGATGAACCCTGACCAGAAAGAATGATAGAGTTGAAGAAAACGACTCTCAGTAATTTTAGGTGGCTTTAGTTAAGGAGAGACTGGTGCTACTGTGCTTGAGTGCCCGTTGTTTATACCTAGTACCAGCAGGCCAAGTACGTGAACATTGTGCTAATGGATTAGCTCCAAACCTCACTGTTCCCTTCTGAAGAGCAAAGGACCACATGTGCGTGCACATCTGGGACTGACACAGCTTGGTGAACCTGTGCTATGAAACCACAGTGATAGCAGAAAGCATGATGACTGCTTGCAGGAGTTCAGGTCAAGGAGCTGCAATAATTCTTGCTTCGTGTTCAGGTAGGGGAACCTTCAAATGACAGAATGGCTAAAACAATTCACTTCTATTGTCTCAGTCGTATTCCAGTAAAACCAAGTGTCCAGTCCCGGGAAAGGTGAGCTCTTCCCTGAGGATCTGCATGAAACGTGTGCACCTCTGACAGGAGAGGGCCCGCTCTTTGTGGCTGAAGCTGGAGAAGATGCTTTGCAGTGGCACATGAAGGCTTGCTCATCTCCAGAGAAGCCAGGCTTTGTGTGCAAGGTGCCAGAGCATGGGCAGGGCAGCAACACTGTGCTGTGAAGATATAAAAAGCCAGTTCCCTGCAGGGTATGGAGGGTTATGAAGGGCCTTCTGAGGCTTAGTGCCTCTGTAGACTTGTCTGCCCAGACCAGGCTGAGAACGGTGGGATCTCCTCAGCAGGTTGACTCTGTGCTTAGATATTTAAGTCTTAAAACCAGCTTGCTGGCTAATTTAACAGAAGTTACTGTTGAGTGCTTTGGAGACAGGGGAGCAGAAGTGCAGGCTTTTACAGCAGACAGGTCAGGAAAAAGAAAACCAATAAAAAAAGGACACTGTAGAGGAGGGGGAGTAGAGGAGAGAAATGTGGACCCTCCATAGCCTGTGTGAAGGAAGAGATTGCCCTGTTTAGAAGCAGTCTCACCTCAGGTCAAGTATTGCTCATAAGGTCTGGGGAAAATGACAGAAGAAAACAAACTAGGAAGAAGTAAGTCTGGAGTGACGGATAGTTTCTGTTGAGCTGAATATTTCTTGACCTTGGCAGAGTAAAGAGGAGATGTCTGTGTAAGGAGGCGCCGGGAAGAGGTAGTTCCCAGACCTGATAAGGTGGGATGTAGCTCTGGCAGCACGTTCGCTGAGGGAGGGAGAGAGAGCTTCTGGTTTTTATTTGTGCAGCTGTAGACCAGAACTCGCTCTTTCAGCAATACAGCTCTTCTTGCAAAGAGAGAGGACTCTGAAACTCAATAAGAGTTTCTATTTCCTTCTCTTCTGAGCTAGTGCCACTAAGGGGTTTGCACAGCTCCTCTCTTGCACTCACTGGCTATGGTAATAAATAAAAAGAGATCACCCAGGTGTATCCAAAGCTAAACTTTCATCTGCAAACTTCGTCTTTGATACTGGGATCATTATTCACTTATACAGAGCTTAGACAAAGATGAGGAACAGTTCAAATCCAGGGCAAAATTCCTGTCATGCAGGTGGATGCTGAAAAACAGGAATGACTTGTGTGTATGCTATGTTCAATAACAGAAAGTCTGGGATGAAAGCATTTCACAGGCTTCTCTGCCTCACTGAAGGCTTGATTGAGAACATAAAACTCTATGTGTAGACAGAAGTTGTTTAACATCACTTTTAAATACAGTCAAGTTAGTAATTTTCTTTGTAATTTTTCCAGCTGTTTATGTGCAAGTCACCTCTGGAGAGCACACTTTCTGTGCTCTTAAAATCAGGAATTCAGTTATATTGCTGAACCTGCTATATTTAAGTAGTTGCTTTTGTATAAAAAGGCAACCCATTTTTTTGTCTGATAAGAACAGAAAAATGTGTCATGCTTATGCAACAACTGATATTGGGTCTAAATAGCTGTCTTTCTTGAATTTTTGATGGTTTGGGTGGTATTCTAGCTAAAATCTGCTCAGAAACCTAAGAAACTACTATTTGAGTGCTGTTCGTTGATAAGCTGTAAGAAATTGCATTAATAACAAGGTCAAGTATCACAAGACTTACCTTAACTCTTCTTGCCCCTGCAGTCATCTGTCTTCACTTACCACGACAATCCCTAACTCCAGGAACAGGATCCTTTCCGTTTGGGGTGAGATTCCTCTTCTGGTGGACTTTTACCACTTGAACAAGTCACAAAGACTCCTCTTCAAGTCTTCTGAGAGAAAAAGGCACTTCTAAGGTATGATTAATCTCATCCAAAAATAGAGGTTTAAAGGAATGAGATGAATAGCATTCTAGGAGTGCTTATTTTGGTCTTGCCGACTACCTTAGATGTAGCATTCACAACGTCTAAATATAGATGTGATGAATTTGATCCTTGGTATCATTCTGTTAGATCTGATGTAAAGACTGTTACAGTTGATGGAAATACTCTCCTGTAGGTGTAGTTATATACTGCATTGATCTTATTCCCGATACCTTACTATGCATTTTAATTTGAGGCAATACTGTCTTCCCTTTCAAGAGGTGGAGAGAAAACAGTCAATTACACCATGAAAGCCACAAAGCTCTTTCAGCGATCCAAACTGACTGGGAAGTTATATTTGAAACCATTCACCCATTCCATTAAAAAAATACTAGGGAGCGTGCATCCCTATAAAATAATGATGGGCAGAATAAACTGTCTGAAAGTATCTTGCCTACTCCATACCATTTAATCAAGAGGCAGTGAGTGGAACTGGCCTAACATTTACAAAGGGAGAACTGACACAATGCATATTTGAACACCATGAGAAATAGCATCACCGGGGACAGAGAGTGAGTTTAGTTAATAATGAATGGCACATCCTATAAAATACCATTACACAGTGTTCAAGGCCCAAGAATGATGACATAATTATTAGGAGACTGGGAGATTAAGATATAATTTAAAAAAACATGACAGGGGAGGGTGTAATTGGGGAGACAAAATACACAGGAAGTTTGTAATTTACATGTCAAAATACCTTTTTCATGTTTTGATTGGATTGGACGCCGCCTTTCCACTTCATTTATCTTGGCTTCAATTAGAGGCAGGAGAAATGACATCTCATGTTCATATTCTTGACACACACTGCTCATAGACACTTTCTAATTCTAACAGACAGTGAGGGGAAAAGGGAAACTCGATTCTGCCTGCATCATGGACTTCTTAGTTAACCCCTAATTTGTTTCTAAATGAGGCTGTCACTGTGGTTCAAATGAATATGCGCTTAGGAATCAGGGTGTGCATTTGGGTATTAGCTTGTAGGCAGGGCTTTGCATGTTGCATGGCTGATTGTACCCAAAAGCTGCTTATCTGGGGTGGGAGGGGAAAAAAAAAGCTAAGAGCATTTTACCCACCAAAGAACTTTCCTATATGAATGGTGGAGACTTTTTTATCAGAACAGCCATATTCTCAGTGTGCCTGTAATCACACAGAGCCATCTCCAAAGCAGAGGATGTGAGTTGTGATTTTCCCCTTTGGCAGAATTTTTGCTCTTTTTATTTTCTGCCTGTCTCTTTTATCTGGTGTCACCATGTGTTTCCCATCGAGCTCTGAAGTCTGCTTCCATTTTTTTCAGGAACTGTGCTCTATTTTACAGCCGTCCCCACCCAAACACATACACTAGAATGTCAGAAGTGTGTTTGAGATAAAGCCATGGGTTTCATCAGGACTGAAATATCTGCTCACCTGAAGGCATGTACTGAAATCTTTCCTCTCTTGGCAGCTGTAATTGCCCTTTAAATTCTTGTGCTTCATCTCAAAATCTGAGTTTTAGTTGTTTCCAAAGGCTGTTGATTTTGTTTTCCTTTCATTACAGAGAGCAGTGCACAATTTGAGGTGATGGAAAGAGGGCAAAACTTTTTCCCTCTATTGGACTTCTGATCTCTAAAATGCTCTTTGAGGCATCCTAAAGTGTCCAGCTGCAAACAGAGGTACTCAAAATCGTGAGACACTTATGAAAACATGGTAGGCAAGTTTCAGGCTTGTCAGAAACTCTATTCATTGAATTTCCTTATAAAGCAAAATTGCTTCTGGAAATGCTAATCAGGAAATATCAGAGAAATAGCAGTCCTTGAGACATCTCCTCTGAGAGGGACTTTGACTCAGCAGACAGCAAGAGAAATCAGAGCAGCTGTGTGAGGTCTGTGCATATTCTGTTTGTGTCCTGAACTCTATCAGAAACCCCAGAAGAGACGTGAAACTGGATGAAGCAGACTCTACTGCTGTTCCTAATGCTATTGCATTTTTGATATTTAAGCTACCTGCAGCCATGCAGGATCACTCACCAGAAGGCTCCCTCTAACACTGGCAGGATCTTACTACTATCAAGTACAGTCAGGTCTGAAGGTCTTGAAAATGGCTTCAACTGCAAGGTAAAATAAAAGGAAACAAAAAAAGGCTATGAGGTAAATAACTGTCTTAAGAAATACAGTCTGGAACAGACCAATCATTCATCCAGTTGGCATGTCTTTGAGTGCCCCCAGAAGATGTTATTCAGGAGGAGTATGTGACTCTAGC
Source organism: Neomorphus geoffroyi (assembly GCA_033558235.1). Lineage (NCBI taxonomy): Eukaryota > Metazoa > Chordata > Aves > Cuculiformes > Neomorphidae > Neomorphus > Neomorphus geoffroyi. Next base: position 4,640,695 of record JAUMJM010000009.1, read on the forward strand.
CACCTTCTGCAGCCTTTTTCCTTCATACTCCTCCAGCATCCATAATCATTGGATTAAAGATGTTAGAGGGTACATTCCTGCCTACTCCTTTGATGGACCTGTTGTCCGTGAATTTCTTTAATTCCTTTAAACCTTGCAGGTCTTGTCTGCCTTGAGAGCCTCCTGTGGCAGCGAGTTCTAGAAGTTCAATAAATGTGTTGCTTCACACAGTTTTGCATGCTGCTTTTCAGCAGAGCAACCTAACATGCATTGTAAACTTTACTAGGTTCACCTGCAGAGACTGCATTGAATGTCTTTGGAGCACAAATGTTATGAAGCTTTCAAATATACAGTAGTTTGAGTCAGAGAATTATTCCACTCCTCTGCCATTTCCAGGATAATACGGTCTGACTCTCCCTCCTTGTATTTATGTGTGTTGTAAACCATGCAAAGAGTCCATAGGAAGTCAGTAGGACTATATGTAAAGTTACTAATGTATATATTTGCTACTTGAGGAGTTGTTGTCCAACATTTTTCTGGAAGAATTGTGCTCCCGGTGTGGATTGTGCTATCTCAGCTACCTACCAAAAAAGTAAACAAATAAATAATAATAATAAATCCACCCTGAAATAACTTTGGCTGTCAGGCAGAACATTGGTGTGGTAAAGGGAGATGTCTCAGGTGTTCCATAGTCTAACAGACATTTTGGTAGCTTATGGATTTTACATAAGCAGGATTCAGATCATTCATGAATGCATGAGTGAATAAACACCAGGAGAAAGAATACAGCTGAAGAAATAACTTACAGATTAGCAAATTCACCAGCTCCATTTTAAACTCATGTTAGCCAAGTTAAGTGAACAATTTCACTCCACCTTTCATTTTGTATTCCTTTTAATAAAAACAAGGTTTTAGATTTATAGAATGAAATGGAATATGTTAATTTTTAGCTATGGAATGGCTTCATCTCTGTATTCAGTTTACAGTGTGCCCATCTGAAGGTATCTGGACAGCAAAAACACTCAGTATATGTGCTGCTGCACGAGGTTTACATATTAGCAACTTGTGGGCTAATATGCAATACCTGGAATCACCAAAGTTAATAATTGTTAGTTTCTGAGTTACTCACATGCACTTATCCCATGTTTGCTTAACACTGACAAATACAACAAACTCTTTCTGTGGGAGTACTTCCTGCGATTGATTTTTGTTTTTCCTGTATCTTGTTTTATGATACTTGAGAGATGGGTACAACCATACTTTGACTGTTCTAACAAGAATTAAACAAAAGAGGAATATACACTGGCAAGAGACTATCTTCAGGGACCCGTAGTTCACTACGAAGAGGCTTCTAGCAGAATAAATTATGTTTGCCACTGTTTTGCATGACCCACTTTGAGCAGGGATAGATTGATCATCTGGCAAAAGCCCTGGACTGGCTAAAATATGGAACTTGCAATAGAAATCTGTATGTCTTTATTTCAGTATTTGTCATGAACAAGGACAAAATGGAAAATACAGGCCAAAGGCCTTAACTGAAGGCTGTGGTACCCCGAAGACTCAGGCTAGCGCACACTGCCTACATCATTAAGCCATTGGCAACAACACACTGAAGCTGTGCCCAAATTTCAATTCTTACACTTCAAATAGTCTCAGCTCTCACCAAATTAATATTTAATGCACAAGTGCACGCTATAATATTCCCAACTGTGCAATCTAATATTAACAGCTATTTCATAAACCAACAAGGCCCATTCAATTGGTGACCATTTAAACTATAACATGCCATTAAACTGTAAAAGCAGCCATGAAAACACAATTAAGATTCATATTTGTCTATCCGTCATCAAAAAAGGGTATGGAACAATGTCAGTACAAAAAGTTGGAATATAGTTCCAGCAAGGCTGTTCAGAACAGTAAAGGGAGTTGTGAAGCAAATTCCTTCTTGGAGTTGCAGTTTGGTTGTTAGAGCGAAGTAGATCACATCCGTAAGAGTATATAGTTTTTAATAACCTTAAATGAGTCCGTGAGAATATGTGGCACTATACAACTATCATTTACTTGTGCTTATCTATGGATGTGTCTAGAGAGTCCTGTTTCTGTGCTAGTTCTGCAAGGGCTACATGAGGGGTGATGGTAAAGAGGGAAGATAAGAACTTCACCCTTGTCTTTTGGAAGCCAATGGTGCTGCACTTTATCTGACTCTTCTAATGCTCACATTCTGAAAAATCAACTGGTAAACTGGAGAGGATGCAGAAAAGAGATGCCTGGAGTAATACAAGGGCTGGGGAAAATGCTTTGCTATGAGATACTCTCAATCTTTTTAGCTTTTCAAAAAGAAGACTGAGAGATGACTTGTCTTCAGTGTTAAGTGCATCCACAGCAGGGAAATTCTAATTTGTAAGAAGTTCTTTAATCTATTGATGAAGTTATAACAAGAACCAGTGTTTGGATGCTGAAGTGAAATGACTCAGGCAAGTGTTTATCTCATCAAGGGTAAATAAGCTGTGGTAAGTTAAAGGCAAGGGTGATTTTTTTTCTTGTCTCCATACCAGAACAAGAAGCTTTTCTGAAAAACATATTTATTCTTTTGCATTGTCTTGTCAGGTGTAGAAGAAAGAGGCCCTGTGCATTGTACAGGCCTAAGTAGTCCTCCTTCTTTCTCTTTTTTCCTGGTCCAGGCTTTGAAACAAGTTGGCCCAGAGTCCTTAAAAGAACGTGGAGTTTGATGGAACTGTTGAAACACATTTGAGGGCTTTGGCCTAAGCAATTGAATGTTTTTTAAAATTTCATTAAGGAGTGTCCTATGAAGTGCTTTCAGACTACTGCATTAGTTCTCATTTTAGAAATAAAAGGGAATTGGTCTGAAATTAAGTAGAATAGCAGGGTGAAACTGTGAACTGAGACAAAGTACGATGTTAAAGGTCATGTGTGTGATGTTAAAGGTGCAAAAGTGTAGAGACTGGTGGTCATAGCCAGTTCTAGAAATGGACCCTAGAACAGCCACTCAGGAAAGTAAAGCGGGTCTTTTCCAGCATCGTTACACTTACTTTTTGGGGCCCTATTAACATGGTAAGGAATGAATGCTGGGCAAAAGGACATTGCAGGCAATCTTCTTCTTCTGTATTTTCAATGTTTTCTGAGTTTATCAGCTTCTAAAGAAGAATAACTGTCTTATTATATTTAACCGTACAAAGCCACTTTTGCATTCTTCTCAAATTTGTGACCATTCATTGTACATAATACCAGCATTTTGTATACAGTCATTGCATCTTTGTGAATATGTGCTGGGCTCTTCTCGCAAGTGACGAGCAACAGGACGAGAGGAAATGGCCACAAGTTGTGGTTTAGACTGGACATTAGGAAGAATTTCTTTACTGAAGGAGTAGTCAGGCATTGGAACAGGCTGCCCAGGGAGGTGGTGGAGTCACCATCCCTGGAGGTGTTTAAAAGATGGGTAGACGAGTTTCTTAGGGACATGGCTTAGTAGGGAGACGGGCACAGTTAGACTTGATGATCTGAGAGGTCTCTTCCAACCTTATGATTCTATGATTCACCTTTGGTGCTCTGGTGTTCTCGATACCCTTATTTTGCACTCACTGAATAAGCTGAAGGCAAAACCTTGGAGGTCTGGCCTTGCAAGTCCCTTTAATGGAGGGCCATCGGATAAGCAAGAGGAAAAAAGTTGTCTGACCTGCTCTTCAGCATTACATTACCATGCATTGTTATACCTGGTGCTGAATTTTAGCATCCCTTAAAATATCTTTTCCTTTTATTTGTACGGGGTTTTTTTTCCCCAATCCCTACATCCCATGCAAATAAACAAGTTTTGTGTTGGCTAATAAAAAGAGCCCTAAAAAGTTTCTTTGAATATTGTTCTTCATCTAAATAAGTATTTTAAAATAGACTGGGGACCAGTCTGTGGTTTACTACACACATTTTGAACTTGATGTTTTTGGAGGTAGGAGCAACCTATTGATAAATGACTTGCAAGTGACAGGTTGTAGTCAAATTTGACCCAGGGCAGGAGTGACCAAAAGCCGGTGAAGTTTGATGTCTAATCTGAAATGACCTGTTTGTCTCATTGGAAGTCTGAGAAGTTATTCAAATCAGAAAAACCAGTGCTGCAGATGGTACCAACTGTCACTACTTGTTGGCAATCATGTTAGAGAGGGCAAGAACCTGAGCAAAGCCTTTCAAATAGAGGGTTGCAGCTCTCTGTCTCCTTGTCTGTTGGAGCTGGCATAACAGGTAAAGCTGTTTTGTGAAAAAAAAAAATCTTTAAAACTGTTCAAAGCATATTGATTGCTTACTTGAAAATGAGACTTAGAATACAAAAGATATGTATTTCTGTCCCAGTTTTCAGTTCCTGTTTTTTTTTTTTTCCTTGTACACCTTGTACACTATTTCGAACCCGAACTAAGGATGGAGAGAGTAAATAGAGGAAAAAATTCCAGCTCAAATTGAATGAAACCAAACTTCCTTTCAGAGACTTCATATCTGGCTTAAAATGTATCTTTTTTTTTGTGTGCGTTTTATCCCCCTGAATAACTAAGAATGATCTAAAAAATCTATTTATGGATCCAATTTTTGTCCTTAGATGTCTGATTGTCTATCTATGACCTTTCTGTTGGAAACTACCCAGGCAGGGGAATGACCTTGGTGAGGTTCATAGTCTTGTGCTGATTTCTGTAGAGCAAGGCTCTGTCTATTGTAACTAGGTACTGTAGCTACAACGGGAAAGGAAGATAGAGTAGAGAGTCATGGACTGGGATGCTGAAAATACATTGATGATATTCCTCTTCATTCAGCTTCAGACACAGCAAATTAGAGTGATTCCACAGGGGAAAAAAGTGCGTAGCTCTCTATGGACCAGTCCTTACTAGGATGAAGGAACACTATTTCTTTACATGATGGAGCTGTAGTGATAATGATATCACTGGCTGGGAACAGCCTGAATTTTCATATCACTATGACATGTAGGAAGAGGGATGCCTCGGGTAAAGCAAACAGTGAGTCAGATGTCTCTTCAAATCAGACAAGGCAGCTTAAGGGATATGTTGCTGGCTGGTGAGCACCATGGAGAAGGAGCTGAGAGGCATCGTCCAGACTGCAAAAACCTGGAAGCACCTCTGAGCTGCCAGACACAGGTGTATTTCCAGGTTGCATATGGGGGGGAAAAAGAGCTGTGCATCACTCCCCAGGTCTTCTGTCCCTGCCTGTACTTTGCTTTCTAGTGAATGAAATAACCGTGGGTGCAGGAATGTTAAAAGCTATAACATATCCTGGTCAGGTGCCCTAAATGGATGAGTGGGGACCAGAGCCATAACAGCACGGTGCAGCATTGTTCATGACTTGATTTAGAGATGACTTTGATCTGTCCCACTTTCGCAGGTGGATGATCACTGGCAGTTCACTTCCTCTCTCCTTGCTGATTTCCTCACTTGTAAAGAACATGCAAGAATATTTTCCTTCTTTCATAAAATACTTGAAAATCTCCCTACAAAGATGGTGAAGCATTATAATAAGTAGAAGTCATTATTCAAAAGTATTTTCTGTTTCTAATTGGCATTGTCTGGGTTAGTTCTGAGCTGTCAGTCCATTCCTTGGGAAATGAGCTTGAGCAGACATCAAAATATTGCTGTGGGAAAGGTGCTGTATTTTTGTACATTATTATTATTGGCTTGGAAGTAACTAACACAAAATGATTTCTTTAGGTTCTCTAGCAGGAATCCCAGTTATTCTCTTCTGCTGCATTACACAAATATGTAACATGTGATGCTACCCAGTGATGGGAAACAACAGCTTTATAAATAAATGCAAATGATAAACACAGTTCTATAGCGTGTTCTTTAGTTCTATAGCACTAAAATCTATGCCTATAAAAATATTCATGTTAGTAGGAATGGATGCCTTTATTTTTACCTGTATATGAGAGCGATGCTGGAGTTTTTGAAATATCAAAGAGAAATAGGGAATGATTTGTAGGGGATTTGTTAGCTTTAGAAGTCGTATGAAAACTCGGCTTTGAGTTTTAAAGACTGCAGGTTTGGGGGGACTGTGTTTCTTTTAAGGGCTAAGGAAAACATTTCCGTTTCTTCGCACTTGAAGCTTTCCGCTGTTCTTTGGTTACGTTGCCGTGCTGAGCTACAGACCCCAGTGTGCAGTCAATTATACACTCATGCTGCTTTCAGATTCACTTACCCAGCGATGATGACTGTCTGTGACCGAAATCCATCAGAGAGTTATTATCTCCAAAGCAAAAGCTTCAAATGTTCAGGCATCTAATCTGTCCCTGAAAATCAGTACCTGTTCTCAGAAAGACAAGACCTTAAATGACTTACTATTTTGGAAGCCTGATGGCTGAAAACACTTTTGAAATCTTGTCTGTAGCTTAACAATTCAGGATTGTCTCGGGCCCGTTGGCCAGTATCAGACAGTGCAAAAGGCACCTGTGGTACAAAAGGTCATCTGGATCATGTTATAATTACATGAACCTCTTCATTGTGCACCATGATACCCACAGTAATGCCAGATAATGGTTTAGGTAGCATGCTAATTGGATGCATAAAAAGAGTGTTTTAAGCAGAGAATCTGTAGCTATCCCAGTATTTTTGACATGCACACAATTAGCAGATGTGCTTCTTAGCTCTTCTAGACCCACGATTCTAGCTAAAATTTTGAGTCTGGTGTTTGATTTCCAGAGGGACTTTGATAGGCTTCAGAGGTGGGCCTGCGCAAACCTCACAAAGTTCAACGAGGCCAAGCACAAGCCCCTTCGTTAGGGCAATCCCAACCACAAACACAAGCCTGGGTGGGGAGTGGATTGAGAGTAGCCCTGAAGAGAAGGGCTTGGGGGTGCTGGTTGATGAGAATCTCCACAAGAGCTGACAATGTAGACTTTGCAGCCCCGAAAGCCGACCTCTCTTGACCTCTCTCCAAATAATCAGATTTCTTTTGACATGATTGCCAAGGACAAGACTCACAAGCTTGACTACTTCTCTTCAGATGGCCACCTTCCAGAACAACTGCTGCTTTGTAACCGCCTATGAAATAACTGGGAAAAAGTTTGTCCAGAAATATTGTTTCTCTTCTCTGCCTGATCCTGTTATGGTGTAAACTTTTAAGGCCAGAACATCTTAACTTGAGAATATTAGAGAAGACTATATGAATTAGTAAGATTTACTGCACATATAAGGTTTTTCAAGTGGTGGATAAATTAATATCTTAATGAAATGAAGGCTCAATCATTTATCTTCATCTTTAAAAAGGAATTGGTCTTTCGGGACACTTTCCTATGGTCATTGTAATGAAGGAGTATTTCAACACCTACTGCATCATCTTTGCATCAGTGCAAATGACAACACAAGTCCAGTGTTATGGAACTAGCAGGTAAACCAAAATAAGTCAAGCGAAATCTGTATCACCTTTCCTCAGCTCGGGATTTCTTGCATCTGGACTACCCATGCTGACATGCCTGTCCCCTTCCACGCATTAATGCCCTTTAGAGCACTCTTTGAAATGTGACAGTCGGCACAGCGAGGAGGGGTCTGACAGTCCTTCCATGCAGGACTCCACAACACCTACTGGGACTCTATGATAATCCTTTTCGAAATCGGGATGGGATGGCATAAAACAGGGACATCTGGCAGGTTCAACAGAATGGATCAACTGCAGATTCCCCAGTTGGTGAACTTGGCCAGCAAGCTATTTAAGCAGATGTTTGTCCTTAGGCACTGAATGCTTTCTGGATGTGTCTTTCCCCTGCCTCTCAGGAGCAAATGCCAGCGCAACAGAAATTCACATAAGCTCACTGACCAGCATTAGGAAGTGTTGACCTGATGATGGGCTTCAGCATGTAAACTGGGTGCCCTGAAAGAACAGAAGCTAATGCCTCCTCTGGGGAGTTATAATGAAGAAATTCAGAGTATGAGGAGCATTCTGTGTAGTGTTTGCCAGTGGTTGTTAGGTACAGTCTCTTTTATTTTTGGAACAATTTCATCTTTCCTGGCATCTATGATTTGAACGCTATATTGACTCTGCTCTGTATACTTTCAAGCAGGTATATTAAAAATGCAAGAGGAACTGTATTTTGGAGGAGGGTGGGAGAAAAGAAAGAAAATAATTATTGTTACACATTGGAGCATATTAATGAATACATTAATAATTAATCCACTGTTATGTTTTCCCTAATAGTCATCAAAATCTGTATAAACCTGCATTACAATACATAACATCTCATTACAACGTTTGCTCAAAAAATCAATGCATATCTAAGTTATTTGTGTCAAAACTCATTTATTTCCACAATAACATGGACTGTCAAACCTTGACACGCTGTTAATAACATCCAGTGCATTTGCATATTATTCAAATATTTCCTTTTATGAAATGGGGGACTTTTACTTACACCGTCCTACTTGCAGTGCTTCATATATTTGCACATTAGCTCAATTCACACAGTTATAGAAGGGTTACCTGTGGCAACTAATTATACTGCACTTTATGCATATTAATGAGCCTTGTGAGCAGCCGTTCTCTGTTCTGTGGTGAGATGAGGGGGGAAAAATAACAGCGTAAGTGGGAGACCTATTACAGGCAAAATGCAGGCGAGTGGAAGACAGATATTTTATAATGTTTTGTCTTTGATGCCCACAGCCTTTTAGAACAGACCAACCTGAGTGGGAAAAATACCTCACAGCAGTCCCAGCAGCTTTGAGGTCAGATGTGAAAAATATTACCTTTTCTATTTCTTTATTTCTTTCTTCTATTTTTTTCTTTTCTTCTCTCACTCTCTTCCCCCTCTGCTGCCACCTTTGGTTTCTGGATCGTGTCTTTGCAAGGTGCTGAGTGGTGCCCTCAACCATGGCTGAGATCAGCACCTCATAAGATCAGGCTCTTAATGCGTAGCCTAAAGCCACCATCTGCCCTCTGATGAAGTCATCTTGAAAAAGCCCTTTTCACCTGCCTAGATGAGAGCGACATATTTTGTTTTGAAGGAGCGTTTCAGCAGCACATGCTAGCAGGAACGGAGCCCCAGCTGTAGGCTGTTCAAGCGATACCCGTGACCAGGTGTCACAAGGACAATGAGAAGAGTCGAGCCATGAGAATGGAAAGAGTTGGCAGCCCCACTGCAGTACAGAGAGAGGGCCTCTTTCTGTGTGAGCAAATGCACGCACAGCGATGGAGCTTTCTTTCCCTCTGTAAAAGCAGGTGATGTGTCAGCTTAGAGGTCTTGCAAAGGGCAAAACCCATCAGAGGGGTGAGCCAGAGTGCTCTTGCAGGGCACAAAGTGCTGAAGCCTTAGCTGTGCTTCCTTGCCGGGGGGTTTCTTGAGCTTGTCTCCACCTACTTTAAGAAAAAGAAAAAAAGATTCTGCGTCGACACAATGGAAGACAGAAAAGGAAGATTTGATTTTATGCAACAGCAGATGTCTCCTAAGCAGTAATCACAGTGTCAGATAGAAAAAACTAATCATATTTCAGTAGCTTGTTCAGATCTCTGATTAAAATTCAGTGATACCCTTCCTGGATCCTAAAATGCAACAGTCATCAGAAACAAAAGAGAATGTATCATAATTAATGCAATTAAAAGAGCCCTTTCCTTTCTCTCTCTTTTTCTGAGTAAGCTATTCTGACCTTACCAGAGATTAAAATTACTCTTCTCAGAACTAAAATATGATTCAACATAGGAGTAAGAAATTCCAACTCCTTACAGCCCTCTCCAAGATGTCAGTACATTGGTTCTTGTGCGCATGGGAAAATAAATAGTGTTGGTTGCTTTTGCTTACTCCCTTCTGAAGAGAGGAGAAGGCAGATGGAGTTGTGCATCTAACCTCCCTTATTTTCTGCCACATACAGCTCTGTCAGTGATGTGGTTATTTCCACTTGCAGATTTAGTCAGAACTGGCAGTTAGCACCCCAATCTACCCCCTCTAGACAAGCCAAATCTGTAGATTCTGAATTTTTTTACAGTCAGTCCCTGAGCCACCTGCTATGCAAATTGGCCAGAATTTGCTGACTAAATCCCTCTAAAACCAGAGCAGCGTCCATACTATGGTTCAAGTGCCAGTGGAGTGCTCAGTCAATGCAGTGCTGGACAGATTTAGATACGCATGGTGCTGGGTAGCCCTGGGGCAATTCCCTTGCCATCAGCTGGCCCCAGCTGAATCAAGAAATCAAGATGTGCTGGTTGAAGAGTGAAATCAGGCAGTGCCATTTCATGTTGATTCCAATTTCAGGTCTGATAATCAGTGAGTTTTCACAGGGATCTCTTTCAGTGAGGATTTATTTGGCTTTAGGTATGAGTTATTTTTGATCAAAACCAGAAAGAAAATTATTTGAATGATATACATTAAAAATAAATATAAAATAGACAAATAGTTTAAGATAGCTAAATGTAGCACAATACTTTTTTAGCAAAATGGCTATATTAATTTTGTGATGAGGACTCAGGGAAAGGGTCCAGAAACAAAGGGGACATTTGTTTCTCCTTTCCCTATTTATACCAGCTGGAATGACAATGCTCACTTCATTTAAAACAAGACTATATAAAATCCTTTTTACTTTACAATAGCACTTGAAGACTTTTGTGGACTGTATATAGTTTAATTCAGTATCTTAGATAGTTGTAAAACTCGGTTTACTTGTTGTTATGAGGGTTTTGTTCTAGTGGATGTCTTTGGAGTAATTATTTTGTGCTGTATCCTGTACCAACTTGGAGAAAAGAATAGAAGCATGAGTGAAAGGCTAGTTAAGATCTACAAGCATTTCTTTTATTTCAGAGCTTCTGAACTCTGAGTTGCTACTATTAGGTGTTAAAAAAAATTACTCTGATACTTCACTAGAAAAGCTGACAACCTGCTGTCTTATTAACATAACTCTAACGTGTCTGAGAGATCCACCACAGCAAATTGATTATGTTCATGTCTCAGCCACAGTACTGATGATGATACGCTAGTAAATATATCAATGCATCACAAGCTTCAAGTGCAGAAGTCTTTCTGTGACATTTTCTGAATGAGATATGAAAATGAGAATGGTTTGTGCGTCTACTCAAGTAGCTAAGTCTTGAAGGCTGCACTGTTAGACAGAAGTGCACTTGGCAGCAGTGATTAACTGTGTGGTCTTGGTAGTCTCTGTATTGTAGGGATGTCACTCAGACAAGCAATGCAATAGCTTGATCTGTAGATTCCCAGAATAAGAAAAAGCCAATTTACAAGATTGTTTTCTTCCTGAAGGAACAAGAAGTGAACGGTCCCTAAGCTGAGAGATTGGCCTTCTGGTTCTGTTCTGTTCCTGGTGGAGGGGAGCATAACAGGCCAGGAAAGGAAGCGGATAATTATTGCCCCGAGGCAGGTTAATTACCACAGGTAAGGAGCATGGCTACAATCAAAATTATTTGACTTTACTTCCTTCCTTTTATGGATTTTCTATGTGACTAGGCAAGTCCTGTGGGTTTTTTTCAACCTAGATGTAAATGGGAGTAATTGTGCTCACTTTCTTCTGTCCTTTACCTGACTCCCCTGATTGTGTCTGGCGTAAGGGAGCTCTGGGCTTTGTTGATCTGTCCAAGTGCTAAAACGATAAATTGAAAAGGTACAGTAATAATAGCACTTTGGGACATCATGTGCAGGTTCTTGCAAGAAGAGAAGGAACATTTCAGTGAGCCAAGACTTGACTCTGAATTTTCAGGTTTGAAGTCCCAAGGCACTTTTAACCAAGCCCTGGGCTTCAGACAAGGAAGACATAGCAGGCAGTCCCAGATTAAGGATCTCATTTCAATTAGTTTGTTTGGGATGATTAAATTATTCCTAATTTGGACATCCTGCTCAGTGGGTTAATCTTGGGTATTCCTACAGGTTAACTCAACAGAACTAATTAAATACCAAAACTATAAGGCCAGTTTCTCTAGCGTCACGATATAACCAAAGTAGAAAGCTCTCCAGTGGCACCAAACTGTTTTTCTGGTTTGTCTTCAGGAACAGCTTTCCCTCCAGCAGTCACCATAGCACTGTGGGAGACCAGGCTTTTACCTTTTCATCAGTGCTAACATGTGTGAACTTTTCCAAAGCTTTTGACCCCATAGAAAATTCTTCAGGCTGGTTCAGACAAAAGGGTAGTCAACACAGGTGGTATCCTCACCATTGTAGGAGGGCAGAGCACACACAAGACTGAAACACCACATTAGCTTTGGAATTTTTTGACACAGAAGCTAATATTTCTCTATGTCAGTGACAGTGGGAGAGGAAATAGACTCCCTCTTCTTGCTCAGAAACGTGGTAACCAAGACAGGAAACTGAAGACAGACTAGAGGCTGGATTCATTCGAGGAGTCCGTGTATGGTCTCATCTGGCAACAACTCTCAGGTATCCTTGCAGGAGGAGGTGCCTCTCTGTGCTACCAAGGATGGGTTGGTGCTGCCAACTTTATTGCAGCCTTGGCTTTTAGAGGAACTGAGAGTTTCTGCAAGCAGCACCACTGCAACTCTGACACTTACGGGATTTTATTGCCCTTGGTGGCAGTCCTTTCCTAATGTAAACCTGAGCTACTGTATCTTACAGGAAAGGACCTAAACAATGATGTATTCAGGCTGATGGGACTGGATTAACCCATTAATAAATAGGAGGTGAAGAGAGCAATCTTGTTGAACGTAATGTATGCTAATGATGTGACCTGGCTAATGGAGCCCTTTTCTATATTCTGTCATTGCGCACATCAATTATGCAGCCTCAATTATCATCCTGTTTTTGTATCATGTGGCTGAGAAATGAAAGACTTAATAGAGATGTTTCACCCAGTAAAATGCATGATTAGGTTATGAAAGCAGAAACTCAAGGAAGAGAAATAAAAAAAAAAACAACTTTGTTACATTATATCCTGATTTAATTAGCCAAAAGATATTATTCGGGGTAAGGGCCTTTGAAGTTGTAGAAATATTGCTGTAGGCTCAGCAGCAGAGATGACTAACTGTCTTAAAACCTACAGCAAATACACTGACATAGCACTTACACACAGACAGATTTTAGCCAAGCATTGCAAATTAGGCCAAGATCATTGTTTACTCCATGGGTTAAGGTTCTTGATTAAGGGGAAAAGGAGGAGTTGGACTTTTGAGGGTCAGAGCTGTAGTTATGTCTTAGAGGAAAACAGCAGCAAGTCCATGCTACTAGTGACACCTTGGTGCATGTGGTAGATTGCAGGGTATGTGGTGACTTTCAATAGCAGTTCTCAAATAAATATGTTTCCCCCTCTTTGCTGGGTGGTGCTCTCCTTTCCTCTTCCTTTTTTTTTTTAACAGGTGGGTTTCACCAAGTTACCTGAAGTTTTACTGGCCTTGGGATTCTGTGTCCATCACAACCCTGGTGATGACGACACTTCAGCTTCCTAGAAATATGTCATGTTCAGTCCTTGATACCTCAGGATGGTGCAGGTATTTTTTGTGTTTCTGGCATGGATACAAATGATAGCAGCCCTGCAGGACAAGGGAGGATCTTGGAGACAGCCCATTGGGTGATGAGGGGGAAAAAATGGAAACACAGCTGAACCACTCACACTTGTGCTAGAAGAAAATACAAAACAAACTGTAGCTTTTGAAAGGGTATGGAAAAAATGCAGCGGAGAAGGAACTAAGCAGTGGGATGAAGGTAGACTGAGCTAAGTCATCTCAGCATTCCTCAGAGCTAATCTAGACTCCATTGCCTTCAGCAGCTTGGTGACTTTGCATCAGGGACAGATCTATCCATTTCAGACCTGATCTAAAGACAGCTCTCTGAGGTTTTTTTTTTCATGGTGATAACTATTACTTCCATATTTGTTTTAGAAATAACCAGCAAACCAGGCCCCAGATGAAAATCGCAGGACTGATTCACATAGTCTTTGACTGAATTGGAGTGACACAGAAAACTGGTGTAAAGCAAGTGTGAAGCAGGTCCTTGACGTGTATCAAAGCTGTTAGTTTTTTCCTTCCCCCAGGATCTCACCTGCAGTGATAAGGAATGATGTCATGCTCATTGAGAAAATGACTGAGACGACAAAATGCCTCAAGTGCTATATTTAGTCATTCATTCTTGGCCAGTCCACCTTCTGGTCTCAGTAAATAAAATCGGGAGAGTCAGGGAAAAATAAACACCTGGGCCAACGATTCCAGCTGTAGCTCTTGGGTTTGAGTGCCTCCGTTTTTGGCTGCCTGTCCGGAGAAGCGCATTTATGGCCTGACTCCAAAGAGCTGAGTTTGCAGCTGAAGCTCCTCTTAACTGCGGATGTCTGTCGTTTCTAAAAATGGTTGATATTGACCTAAGCTTTTAAACGCCTCCCTCTGCAGCAGCCAAATAAAATAGCAATAAAGCAGTGATTTGTTAACTCAGAGCAGCATGTTGTCACAAGCTGTACTTTATCTGTGGTGCTAGCAGGCTACGTAATTCAGCATTAAGTTTCCTTATTATCATACGTTTTGTGGACAGTTAAGCCATCTTCAGATGCCCTGTTCACACCAGCCCAGTGGCAAACATCTGTGATCTAACGTGCATAAGTGGTAGCAGCAAAGAGCAGGAGTCATGTATATTAGGTGGCTGAAATTGGTCAGGTCACTTGCTGTCTGCGTGAGGAATGGTATTGAAAGACTATGGGCTATGGCAAAATGAATTTCATTGATTTTTTTTTAATGTACCTTGGACTAATTTTGTGCAGAAAAGAGCTGTCTGAAACTTTTAAGGTGTTGTAAGAATTTTAAATTTGAGAACAAAATTTAAAAAATCAAAGGCTTTTGCATTAAGAAACTCTTGTGAGGTGCAGTGAGGTGGATTGGTTCTTTTCTCTAGAGATTTTTGAATGGTGCCATTTAAATAGTAGAAAATGTTGGGTTTTAATGTCTACATCGCCCCTGTTCTTGTACACGTACATTCCTCAAAAGCTCTACTGCAAACTTCAGTTTTAATTTGTGTGCCTTTGTGGACAGGAGTGGGGTCATGCTTTTGAAGTATACGTGTCATTATTGCTTTGTGTACTTTCCTATTAACTTCAACACAGTATTCGGCTTATCACTGCTTGATCCTTCATGCATCTCAAATGTAACACTAACTGCTAGGCTGCAAGTGTTTCCTGACCTTCCTTTCATTTCTATACAATGTCCATGTGATC
Source organism: Neomorphus geoffroyi (assembly GCA_033558235.1). Lineage (NCBI taxonomy): Eukaryota > Metazoa > Chordata > Aves > Cuculiformes > Neomorphidae > Neomorphus > Neomorphus geoffroyi. The sequence goes on from JAUMJM010000009.1 coordinate 4,655,811, forward strand.
TATTGTAGCTTTGAAAATTCAACTGCAAGGTAGAGATTTCTTTGCCAGAATTGATCCTTCTTTTCCTCAGAAACCATCAGATAAAGGAATACTTGTGACAAATAACCATGAGAAAGATCACTACATTAGAAATCTTTTGCTTTGTGCTGGGCTGGCTCTGTGTAATTTGGATGGGTCCTCAGTTACTTGTCTTTCACCTTTGGGGTAATTATTTGCTTGTGAGTGATGAAGATTCTTGATCCCATTTTGACCTGCACAACTTCTGATAAGGAAAGATTTGCCTTTAGGCTTCAGTCCACAAAAGCCCGATATCCTTTTTTTTCACCATTACATGATAGTAGTTGGAGAAGTTGTAGAAGATGAGAAGCTCATTATAGCTTTAGGGTCATCACAGAATGACTTTACCCAATGGCCTTCAAGCACTTCTACAAGGGCTTTCATATAATCCCTATTATAATAATCTTGTATACATTGTTTTAATTTCCATATCCTTTTCATCTAGCTACTGAGGGAAGAGTGTTTTGCCATTATTAATGTGTTTAGCCTCGAAGCTTGTGAGTTAGAGAAAACTTCATTATGCCCAGGGCAGGGGTGGGTGAATTGAGGAGCAGAGAAAGGAACGTGTTTGCTAATGGTCCCATAGCCTAGCTCGTGCCTCACTCGCTCAGTGTGTGACTCGATGAATAGGATCAGGGCTTAATATGGCTTGAAGCAGTTCTTTTGAATGGTATTTTGCTGCATGATAGTATAATTTACTGTTTGTTTAACTAAGATAGAGTTGTTCTGTGCCTCTTGGCTGGAAGGGGTTGAGTTTTCCTAAACTTGGACAATTTGGAGCTTCTGATAAAAAAGAAAATACACCAAATGTATAAGAGAAAACACCAAAAGTTTGAGTGCTTAAATGATTAAGACTGAAACTCAGAAGGGCTGTAATTTAGGCACTGCATTCTCCCATTCACTGCTCTGTGGGAACCTGCTTTCACATGACACACTGCAGTTATGCTTTGAGTACCTGGTTTTGATGGATCATGGAAGATGGAACTGGGATCAGGAAACCTGGCAGGTGGAAAAGACAGAGAGCATGAGACCCGCTCACTGCATCCCTGCTTTGGCATCTTCTTTCACAGAAAGCAGGCCCTTATTGTCAGAAATGCTGATCAGTTAAAACTGTGTTTCAATTGAAGCTTCTCACCAGCTCTACCCTTGCTTTCATTTGCAGTTTCTCCTAATGTTTTGCCCACTGGGGCTCTGTGCAATGAAGAAATGCCCCCTAATTCAGAGGTGACTGTTAAAAATGTGTGTTAATCAGGCAGCATCATTTACGGGAAGAGCTGCAGCGTCCAAACAAAACTGCCCTAAGTGTAAGCATTAGTGGTTTGCAACAGCACTGGCGGTGGCAGGATAAGACATTTAAAATTCAACCCATGCGCTTTCCATTCCAGAGAATTTTGTGGTTTGCACAGGAAGGGTTATTGATAGTTTATCCAAATGTTTTTTGACAGACCCTTTCACACATTCCTCCTAGGTGGCACAGCACACAGGGCTGCGTTTTATCACTGTTGGTTGGATGTTACCCAAGGCGGCTGTTCTGCCCTTGTTCATCACAAAACGATCCATAAAGCAAATTGGGATATCTAAATGCACCAGGCTGTTCACAGATCCCACAGCAATTATTTCAGTGTTAGATGTAGAAATGTTTGCCAGAGGTGGAAAGCAAGTTGCAAATTGTATGAAATTTGCTCTCTGCAAGTCGTGGCTGGTCTCAGTCCACTCACACTTGCTCAAGGGGAAGGATGGTCTTGGCAAACCATCCCATCACTAAGTAGAAGACATATTTGGAGCTGAAATATTAAGTGTAGCCCATCATGGATGGTCCAGGTTGGAGGTTGGACGAAAGGACAAAACTAATCTCTTCCTGCCTCACTGTTTATGCATTCTTCAGCCCTTGTCACCACCCCCTTTGGCCACTGCTTATCATCTGGTGGTGGGAATATACTGAACCCACTGTCACTGACTACTGTGATATCAAGCTGACATCTTTTCTAATTCTTACATAGAGGAATTATCCAAATGTCCTGTCAGCTCTCTGCAAGAAATTCTTTTACCGCATGTGACCTGTAGATTCCAGTCTGGGAACAGGGGATTAGTACTCTGAATGCTAAAGCTGATGGATAAATGTGCCTAGAACATGTGATAGGACGTGTGTTTATCATGTGTGTCTCTGTGTGGATGCATGTTTTTTCATGTGTTGCATGTAGAGATGGTTATTTGATGACTGTCACGCATGAGCAATATGGGCAATGTTTCCTCTCTGACCTGTGCCTGATGCACGTGTACGTGTGCACACAGTGAATGCCCTCTCTTTGTGTCTGCAGGGAGAGCTGCGTGAAATTTGGACCTTTGCTTTCATGCGAAACACTATCAGATCATTCCTTTGCTGAACTGGTTGATCTGATTAGAGGTGGCTTAAAAAAAAAAAAGAAACGAGTGGAGTGAAGTGAACAGGTGGCAGACATAAATACACAGCTGTGCATTATTGCTGATTTTATTGCTATTTTATAATGTTGTCCATGGTTATTTTACAACAATTTTCTCTATTCGTGTCATCGCTGTAAATCTCTTTGTAAAATGGCCCTAATGTGCAATGAATACCATCAAGCAAAATGGAGAAACTTACAGCATCGCTCTTGTTGTGAAAAGAGAGACAGGGAGAGAGATGCAGCTAGGGGAAAAGCAGAAAGCCATGGGGAAAGAATTAGGGGACTGAAATGATTGTTACGTAAGGAGGGTAAATCTCTGCCTGTGATGCCAGAAAAGCACCGTGGGATAAAGCAATAGCTCGTTTGACCCACTAGATGGAGATGGAAAGAAGCATTTTCTACATGAGGATATTCCTGATGGCTGCCTGCTATCTACTCTGCTTGCTTATTGAATGGCTTTTACTTACAGTATCTTAAGCCTATCCTTAAAGCAATTACAAGATTTCTCCAGAGTAACATTTGGCATGTGCGGGCTATATCTAGGCTTTTAGCACCAGCTAATTTGCCTGGCCTAATTTTGTATATGTTCCCATTTATATTCACGGTCAGTACCTATTGTAGTTACAGGCTTTTTCATATAAAAGGCACCTCATTCTTTTCTCAATTTTATTGAGAATTAATACAGCTTCTTGTATGTCAGCAGGATGAGGTTAGAGAATTGGAAATACTTTTCCTTCTGAAAATCAATGTCTCAATGCCTCTGTCCGTCATTAACTTTGCTCACTTCTTTAGTGCCCATGAAGTCTTTCGAGGTCGAGTCCCCTAGCTAGGACAAGCCAAAATGCAGAATTCCTTCTCTGTTAATTCCAGCACCAGTGCTTGCTCCCGAGTCCAAGGCAAATTTTACGAAAGTCCTTTGTGAAAAATGTCAAATTCTATGAAATGTTGGTGTGATGCATTCCCTTATTCTGAAAGTCGATTTTATCACAAAATGAAGCCAAAAGCTTACAAATGCCTCAAACACGGAAATTTTGGGAATGAGGAAAAAAACTCAGAACTCCTGGCACGTGATATTTCTAAGAGAAAAGGTAGCGGCGGTGCCCAGGTTGCAGCAACCTGCATGCCGCATGGCTCCATAGCTGCACTCCCTCACCGCTGTTGCATCTGGAGTGCTCTCAGCTTCTGGGTGCTCCTGTGTGCCTCTGTGGTACCACAACTGCCTGCTTTTCCCAGATGCTCGTCTTCCCAAAACAGAGCCTGCAAGCTCAGCTTTGCTAGCACAGCCTGAAGAAAGCGTAATTCCCATCCAGTAGCTCTCTCGGAATCCGTGCCCAGGCACTCACTGCGATGTGTTAGAAGCTCACAGGGCATTTTTTACAAAATATTTTGGATTCAGCAAAAGAGCATCTTCCACTGAAATGATGCGTTGCCTGAAAATTTCTGACCAGTTCTGCACTGACTACTTTGGGATGTGGGGAGCAACTCAACGAATACCAGAAAGTCATGGAGCATCTTCTGTGTTGGGATCTGACTGTCCTCATAGTGCTCAGGAACCAGAACAGTCTTTGCGGTATTTTCTGAGAATCTCTTTTATTAAGATTTAGTGAACAGAGTTCTTTGTGTGTCCAGGGCAGGCTAAGAGCCTGCAGCTGAGCAGTGGCATCTCTGCTGATGGATGCTGAAGCACAGAGCTGCATTTCATTTGCCCTTCATTACACGACCATTACACGAGTGCTGGACTGGCTTACAGTCCCTTCCACTTTGCAATACGCTGTATTCTTGCAATGTTCCTCCTCTACTGTTTGCAAAGACTGTGATGGCTGAGCAGAAAAAGCATGTTTGAACATGACCATGAGTATTATACAGATCATGTAGTACTACCCCACAGGGCCATGCTCCAGCCGTTAAGGTTGTGTATCTCCATGCGCTGTTTGCACCTGAAACGTTTGCTGCAGTCTCTTGCAACCCCCAAAGGACTGGCAGCTCCAGGGCAGCACTTATTCTTTCATTCTTTGCTTTTCTTTCCTCTCTTGATTATCATTTACTGCATGGGGCAGACAGCAGATATCCATTTGGAAATGTGGGTCCCAGGGCTCACCGTGCTCCATTCCTGCAGGTCTCAGCCTTTGCAGCGCAGAACCTAAGATACTTGTTCAGCTGTTTATTCAGTTTTGCTGTCACATTTCATTCTTCAAAGAAGTGAGATCAGAAACCACTTTAGCAGACCCTTCTCTCTCAACAACCAACTTCACGAGTCACTTTCAAGCCTGCCAGATGTCAGCAATGTGAGCAGGAATTACAACACTTGGGGCTGCTCTTGCGGAGGAGCTTTCCCACACACAAGCTTTGGCCTCCATACAAATTTATGGGTGATTTTTAGGAGGTGATGATATACAGGATGCCAGAGTAAATGCTGTAATGGTCTGCTAAGGGTTTGCATGGCATAAACTCCACAAAGGAGAGAAGCAGTGCAAGTGTCATTCCTCTAGCAGGGTCCATAACTTACCAAGGGTGGGGGATTTGTCCTGCCTGTGATTGGGAGACTTCCATCAGAAGAAAACAAGGAATGGGTTTTGATTAGATGGAGTTTCCTGTAGGCTTGAAATGATGCTGAGATGCAGTTAAAGGCCTGTACCACTCCGGAGTGACTCACATTTGATGTGGCTCAGCAGCACTGTCCTATAAGACTACGTTGCATGGTCTACGGTCTGCAGTTGCCCTAGTTGCTTGTCCCTAAAACTGCCTCGGGGGTCTCTCTGCGGTTAGCAACATGTTTTAATCCTGAGAGAGATTATTTACTCTCATATCTCAGCTCTTACAGCTGAGCCTGTGCCTGACCTTCATTTCAGAGCCCCCCAAGTACTTGCTGTAACAGCTGCCTTGTTGGAGGTGAATTTTCAGCTGTGCCATAAGATGCTTGCAAAGAAGTGTGTTATACTTAGCTATGCTGCTTGATTCTAGCTATGTTATTTGTCCCACAGGACCACAAATGCAAAAATCACTTACAAATATATAAAAGCCCCCAAACCACTGAGCACCAGGCAGAAACACTCTTTTACAAGTCACTGATTGCTCCAAGGGTCTCTCTGACGTTTGAAGCCTGCCATTTGTTGGCCTTCTGTAACCAAATACACAAACTATGTCTCTTGGGTGGCAGGAGGAGCTCGTTTCCAAACCTAAGTGCTGTCACCAGAAGTGTGTTAGAACAGTAGAAGATAATATTTGTTTAAAGAGAGATTTCACTTTACAACTCAGAAATGTGTATGGTTTTTCAAGCTGATTGCAACTCTCTCTTTCTCTGGAGAGGACGAGTGTGTTGTCTGGCAGTAAGCTGAAGTGGAAGAAAATTGGAGCAAGGGTTTTTTGATGATATTTGAGCAATATCTTGAGAAAGCCAGGCAGCAGATGATAGGCAGCAAATACATCACTGCAAGGGATGGTGAGGGCAAACTGGCTCTGCAAAATCCCCCTTCCCTGGTGGGAACCTAGAGCTACTGCCTCCACAGATGCAGGGTTGCAAAAGGTGGATAGCTCAGCTCATTTTACATACATGAAGGGCCATAGACTGAGGATGAATCTAATCCTTCTGTTATTTGGTGCTCCAAATTCCTGTTAACTAATATTTTATACTGTTTATTACTCTAGTACAAGTGGCTGGGCACTGTGAGTTTTTGTGCTCCGATGGTGAGGCTGTGCTTCCAGTTTCCAGCAGAGGAAAGCTGTGTGTGTGGGTGTGGGAGTGTATGATCATACAGAATTAGGATGAGGAGTTTCTGTGTGTTGAAAGCAGGACAGAAAATTTCTCCTGTGGTTAAATAAGTGGAAGTACTCAAATAGCAAGAGTTGGAGGTGGCTGCTATCAGGAAGAAAAGTGAGGGTAGAAAATATCTTGTATGAGAGTATAGAGCAGAGGGGAATAATCTCTCCTGTGTGACAAATTGAGAAGGGAGTCACATTTGGTGGCACGGGCCTCTCTGTGTGTGGGGCTGGGGTGAGGAAGGCTCAGTGAAGCTAGCCTATGCCTCTGCTAAAGTAAAGATGTTTGAAAGGGAAACCTGCAGGTCAGTCTGTTTGACCTCCAGGGTCCCCTTGACGTGTGGTGACAGCTTTCTGTGCTGGGGGCACACGACCGTGGGCATCTTTAACATCCCATGGTCTATCACAGGTAACACGTTTATTGAAGGATCTGTCTTTTGCATGTTGTACACCCATGTATCTATTTCAGGGTAGAGCAGCTTCATTTAAACTGCAAGGAAAGATTAAGTTATATTATTGTCTTAACATGACAAGAGGGTGACAGACTCCGGTTTCGCTGCACAATGGTACACAGCGAAGCGGAACTTGGGACATGCACCTTCTCCCTCTTCGGGAGGAGCATATTGATTGAAGAGCCGTGTTGTGCATTAGAAGGATGAGAAAATGTGGGTTAATTTCGACAATCTGATATAAAACACGAACACCTTTTTCTTGGGCTAAGCTGCAAAGGGGGGTACTGGGCCTGTCAGATGTCACAGTGCAGGCAGAGCAGGGGACTCCACAGCACCGAGAGGGATGCAAGTCCTGTGGAGGAACAGCTTTATTTTTTTTCATCTTTCTTTTGTTGTCAGCTTCTGACCTCTTGACAAATAAATGGAACTTCACCCAGATGGAAAAAAATCATCCTTCTTGTTTTCCAGATGGGAGTGAGAACCGTCCCTCGCTTGGGGACTAGTTGAGCGAATTAACAGAACTTCACTTTCAAGATCTTCTCCCTGCCTGCTGGCAGATCTGCATAGGTAAACTTAGATTTTGATGCAAGTCTGGCACAGAAAATATCCGGACCTCCTTTTCTTATTTGCAAAGCATCATTTCCCTACCTTACAGGAGTGTTGTGATAATTCCTTAAAGATTGTGAGAAGCTCAGATTTGGGGGCGATTCATACAGATGACTCAACAAAGATAGAGTGCTTTGCAGTGCATTAGACAAGGTGAACCAGGCACATTTGATTAAGAAACAGATGAACATTCAGCAGCTGGTAACGTAAACATCAAAGCTCTGGTAAAAATACATATTTGGCTTGTAGATCTGTCTGTTTTACTCAGTTTTGGCAGGACCTTGAAATCTTACAAGCTTTCCTCTAATAACATGGTAAAGTGTGTCCTGTCCAGGTTTTCACATGACCTGCAGGAATATTTATTGGGCTAGGAAGAAACCATGGAGCTGTGCTGATGGTTTAAACTCCTGAAGGAATCTATGCCCTGGGAAAAACAGGCACTACATTAGCTCTGATAAACCTCGCAGATTCTCCTGCTAATATCCGAGGTCCCATAGACTTTCATATATTCCCTGCTGCTTGCTGCTTACTGCTTACAGTAACCTGTGGCATAGGAATGCTGATGGTTGGCTCATACACAGTGACTTTGATGCTAGGGAGGCTCTTGCTCAGCACTGAAGGGAAATAGTTGTTCTGGGCTGCTCTCTCAATTATATGTGTGATGTGCTCTCAGTAGGAGGGGGGATTTGTCAGGAGAGAAGATGGGGTTGCTTCTACTTTGACACCCAGATTTAAATAGCCTCTTGGGAACACCAGACCTCTGTCTGCTGTCTCCTAGGTGAACACCTCAGGGTCTGACTGTTCTGCACAATAACTGTAAACCTCCAAAGCTTGGAGCGTGAAGCATTTAGGAATAATAAGACCTCTTTTTTGTATTTCCTTACATCATGACATCAGGGGAATTCTGCTTAAAAACTGACATCACGAGACTGCTTAGTGACTACTGGCTTTGACTAAGTAGCTACCACTGGTACATGTGATAGCCAGTTTGTTTTGGAAGGTTGAATTCCTAAAAGCTCCAGTCATACACACAACTGCTTACATAAAGCATTAGTTATGCTTAGTTCCCTAACAAGATTTATGTATGTGCGGTGCTAGAGACAGCAAGACCATACTGTGCGACAAATGCTGTTCTCTGACAATGGTGACTCGTGCTCTAGGTTAGATACTGGTAATTTATCACAAAGGCTTGACAAGTTTAACAATACATCAGGTAGATTTACTCTCACTTTGAGCTTAATGTTCCTCATTCTCTTATGTTCTAGAAATGATCCTTCAGTGAGGTCCGGAGGCTGGGAAGCTGGCTTAGAGGTATAATGGGACTCACTCGTGGCTATCGTCAAATCTGAAATTGTTCCTTTGAATATTGTCTGCAGCCTTTAAGATGCAGACTGCAAGACTTTAATGCTGCCAAAGGGCTTTTCTTGGTAGAGAAAAATCTTCCTCTTGATATTCAGCAGTTTCTTTATGGGGTTGTTTGGTCTCTAGACATGAGAAAATCTTGGCAATTTTGATCATTTGAAGAGAATGAGTAATGCGTAGTGCTTAGTACAGTGTGTAGCTCTTCAAATCACTGATTATGCTTTATTTTCTATTATGTTGAATGGAGTGATTCTATTATGGACTATCATTTTCTCTTTTTACTACAGTTTATTTCAAGGATTGCTGCTGGAGCCCTATCTGCTGAACATTTCTAGATTACAATTGACTATCTAAGACTGTTTCAGGAATGCTTAATGGGCCAACTCAAATTAGCCAATCTGAAGAAGTGAATTTTGGCCTTGAGAGCTCACTGAACGCATGCCATTCTGCAAGCAAAGGGAAAAGGCTGTCAGAATTTCAGTAGGTGTCAGTGTGGATTTTAAGCTGGATGCGCAACCTGAGTATTTATGTTCTTTTCTTTGTGGATTTATCACAATCCTGTCCTCTGTTATCTGTCCTTGGTTCAATTTAACCTCTTCTTTCCACACTCTGATCAAAGATTGCTGGTGATATGGTCACTAACTTAGACAAACAGGGCCAGGCCTAAGAGATGTCTTTCACTCTATGGTCGTAAGTCTCCATGAAACCATGACCCGAATATCCTGCTTGTGTAGCTGGGAACTGTAACAGAACCACACATCTGGCTGGGGCACAGGGGGAGACACTTCACATCTATCCTGGTGTGACCTTCAACATCCTTATCTGGCAGGAATTGCTAAACCTACCCGGGAAGATCAAAAGAGCTCATCTCATTTAGCCCATCAACATCTGTGCCTAACTCCGATTGCTGTCAAGAGCACATCAAAGGTAAACACGAGAACAAACAGGCAAATAATGGCCAAGAAGAAAGGTGAGCTGCCAGCAAGAGGCCATCTAATCTTCAGGGAAGATATTCAGCATCAGCCTTCAGAGAGAAGGCTGGGATGGGTGACAGCAAACACTGAGTAAGGCAGAAGGCAGCAGGCGGTCAGTTTATGGCAGTTCATTCCAGATTTGGGGCAGTGTTTCAGTGCATTTCTCATTTGATTGCCTTATCTGACTCTAATTACTACATTATCAAAACTTGTGTGATACGTACTGTCACTGCTTATTGACGAGACTGAACTCACGAGCATACTCTTCAAGCTACAGAATTATCTACTTTATTATATTCTTCCTGTTTAGCTTGAGGAAATTACAAAAAGGAAAAGAGCAACATATAAGCTAGAGGCATATCTTTTTCCAAAACCTCTTCTTTCTGTAGTTATTAAATCTCGCAAAAGTTTTAATTTCATAAACAGAAAGGGATACAGAGGCACTGATGCAATAAGTTGTCTTTCAGGGATCATTATTAAAATATCAAGGAATAATTTAATTTTCCCTCTGCATGGTTTTATTTTCTCTTCTGGCTGTTTGAGACGGGATTGTTCGTGTGTGTAAGTCACAGCTGAACAGTGCACTGAGTATTCAGGGGAGAAAAACATCAAACTGGACCCAAGACCCTCTCAGCTATTTTCTAGGTGATCTTCATTTGAGTGGCATTTAGCAAGTACAGGGAGCACCAGGAAGACTGATATCCATTACAGAGCAATGCAGGAGTCCTCAAAAAATTAGGAGAGCAACTACAGAGAGCAAGGCACACCCTGGCCAGGGCTCTTCATGTTAGGTTTCTTAGCCCTGCAGAAGAGTGTAGCTTAGACCAGGGGACCAACTAGAACTGTGTAAACCTCTGAAACTCCACCATGAGTGTATCTAGCCAGCAGCCTTGGGACGTGCTTCTCTCTCCTCACTGCTGGCCAGAGCTGTTGTGCATTTGTTAACTGATGCCTTTTGTTGCAGAGATGTGGATTTCAGGATTGGTTTTGACACTACATCCCCTCTTCAGGGAAGCGTGTAAGGAGTTGTTTAAGTAAGGCTAATGCTTGCAGAGTGTGAGGCACAAGCTTGTTTGTTTGCTTGCTTGTTTAAATGAAGATGGAGTTAAGTTCATGCTTAAGCAATTTCCTGGTGGAGGATCCAAGCTAGAGCTTTGTGACAATAATTAAGGGGCCATAAAAAAAAAAAAAAAAGAAAAAAGGTTAGCCCATATTTGACAGCAGCCCAAAGGAAAATGTGAGTGCCCCTCATGCTATTAAAATATTCCAGTGCATTCCCCTGGTCATGCTTTCATTGGGAAAAACCACTTCAGAGATAGGCCTCAATGTGTGTACCTGTAAAATCTCCTGTGTGTTTGATGTTGGCGCTGCTCTGAAGATGTATTTTTCCAACGTGAGCCTGAGTCAGTAACACACAGCTCAGAGGAAAGGCTGGGCTCCAGGTACAAATACCGCTTTCGTATCCTTTCTTTGAGGGCTTTGAATTGCAAAAAGAAATGTAACCTGGCTGTTGGGTGTGTTTCTGTTTTGTGTTCAAAAGTCTGATGTGGAGGAGACCAAGAGCTGGTAATGGGTATTGAGTTAATTCCTGCCTTCATCGTTGCTGCCTTGCAAACTTCAAAGTGGGACAGCTGCTCCCTTTACACCTACAAGAATGATTTCCAGAGCTGAAGCAGGGTAATTTTCACATGCAAATTCAAGAGGCGAGGCTTCCTTATCAGAACGGGTGGACATGCTCCTTAACGGGACAACAGCACCTCTTCTTTTCTTCCCAGAAGGGGAGCAAGGCAGTAGAAATAAAAAGCTTTCTTTTGCTCCTGTTTTAGAGGAAAAAAATGTGGACCTTTGCAAAAGGGGAAAATGCCACCTTGTGCTTTGTTTTTATGCTTTGAATTGTGTTGAATGCTGGAAAAATAGAATTCGGTTTACCTTCTAGACCTTTATATTACATTTTTCATAAGCTATTGGAAGTATAACACGGAAATCAAAGACCTGGCAAAGGAATAGGTCAGTTTTACAGTCTCCCTCCTTCTCAGGCTTTTGAAATACATGGATTTGTGGACATTAATCCCAATGTTATTAATGTAGTGGGAAAATAGGGAGCAAATTTATAGTATTTACAGTTCTTTCTTGCGTTTTTTTCATATTCTCTTTGGGACAGTAAGTTCTCTCATTTGTTATTTCAAAAGCTGCCTTCTTGGTCTTGAGTATTGGTGGTTTTTTTCATTGATTTTAACAGTGGAATTACTGGGAAGAAAAGTTGTTCAAAGCAGAGAAGAGTGAGTGCCAGGGGAGCAGGCAGGATAAAAACTGCTGGTATGATTTAGGCAGGTCACTTTGCAAGCTTAGGTGCTCCTGCTAAGTCATCTCAGAAATGACCTGGGTGTTGGAGTTGCTCAGCTTCTGAAAACAGCCTGGGATTTCTTTTTCAAGCGGTTCTGCAAAGTGGGCTGTGGTTTTTCAGTGCGGAAATGTGGCTCTTGTGCTTCCTCTGCTTGATGACTGTATTTGATCCTGCCTCTAACTGTTGGTGGCACCTTGGTGAAGCAGATACCTCTAGCAGATTTTTAAGCTTGGCCCTCAAGCACGAGCCTGCATGCAGGACGCTGTAATATAAATAGCTAAAGTGCGTATATACTTGGAAAGCTGTGTTTTCACAGCAGAGCCTCTCTCTGTTAGTTTCCTGTGTGGGTTTTCAGGTGTGTGTGAAGGTTTTTAACGTGCTTAGGAAAAAGCCTCCTCCTGATGCAGAATGTTTTTGGGTGAGGGCAGTGCTTTTCATTGGGTAGACTGTGACTGAGGCTTGCTCTCCTCGGTCAGCACACAGAGAGTGTGTCATTGTTGCCTCACCCAAGCACACAGGCCAGCGTGTGTTGGCTGTCACCTCCCCACAGCCCATCATGTCTCTCCCAGCTGTCTGAGAGAGAAAGGACTGATGAGCGCTGCAGAAACTGAGGACTTCATTGCTAATCGCTCTGGACTCTTAAGTCTGATGAAAATAAGCCTTTATTAAATTAAAAAAGATCCATCTTACATTAGTGTGTGCCCTTCTACTGGAGACAGAGAAAGCAAGTCAAAGGCAGCATCATTCAGAGTATTCTTGTTTCAGTTAAAGTTCAGAATAGAGAAATGTCTCAGTCCCTGAAGCCTAGGCCAGATCACCCCAAGTCTCCCGTCTGTAATGAATCAAACCGAAATCCCAGCTCCAGCTGTTGTGTGAAGTGAGAATGGGAACAAAAATTCAGATTTAGTGGAATGAATCTCAGTTCGTTCTTCAGTGTTGATAAACGTAAGCCAGGAACTGGGCTGAAATCACACTGTGGGTGAAACAGACTTGTGGCTTTGTTCTCACTCTTATGTTTAAGAATTACGTGCATGTGGATACCATTTCTCCTGGGGTTTTCAGGCACCTCTGTGTGAATCAGCATGCAGACAGACATAATTTGGCTGAGTGCTCTACTCCCCTAATTTTGTTCTGCTTTTTCATGCTGCTGAGATCCCAAAGTCAATGAAGTACTATTGTGTTTGCACATATGCATCTGCCTTCTCACTCTGACAAAGCTGTTAGCCATCCCTTTGATATGCAAGCAAAGTGATGCAGAACTGAGGTCTGAGCACTTTACCTTTAGTTACAGAAATCCTAAGGAGGGGACCTTGGCAGAATTACAATAGAGCTGATAAGATAACGATGCCTGTGCTGGGAAGTCTCCCTTCCTTTCCTAAAACAGCCTCTTGAGGTATTAGGATTCTGGGTCTGAAAGCATGGCTTGACACCACCTACAAATCAGCCCAGATGACTTGATAACATTAACGATCCCTGGGAAGCTTTCTCATAGACCTGGTATGCTAAACAACTTTTGGATGGATAGAAGAGATCTCTGAAGAGGCATCTCTGGGTCACTGATGCTGCCACTTCACTTTTTGTGGCAGCAGGCAGGCAACATGGAAACTGCAATGCCTGGATGAGCAGGGCAGTGCAATATCCGTAAAAGCACCGTATGGTACCTGGGGCAGTCCATGGTCATGAGGGATGCTGTGGCCTTTGGTGAACCGGTATATAGGACCAAGCCTGAAGAACCGTAAGGCATCTGACTCCCAGATGAGAAACTGTGAACTGGTGCCATGCGCTCACGGGTCTGGGACAACTCTAACCCTGACCCTAAGCCTCACCCTAAGCCTAACTCTAATGGCTCCCTGAAGACAGTTGTCCCCATAGAGAGTTGGCCACAGAGAGTTGTCCCTTCCCACATGCTTAGGTACAAAGTGAGAGGGAAGTGCACCTTACCTGACTTCAGAACAGGGTATTCCTTGCAATCATGCACTAACCCCTCAACTACCACAGTTTTCAGAGAGCTGTTTTTTCCTCTTTAAATTGCATACTGTTGTCATGCTTTTGTTCATGGAGATCAACTCAGCTCTGCCCATGTCCTGCAAGTCCAGCTCACCTCTACAATCTGGAGAATCACAGGAAGTCCATTTAATGAAATGCCCACTTGAAAAGTCCTGCTTCTGTTGAAATCTATGACGAAACTCCTACTGATTTCTTGTAGGCTGAGGTTTTTTCCGAACTCGCTGGACAATGTGGTTGAGTCTTTTTGATCCAAAGTTGGGGCTCTATCAAGGCAGTAATCCTTCCTGTGTTTAGCTATGTTGAAAACATCACAAGAACATCCTTTTACGAAGTATGTTAATACTGTGTTCTTTGACCTTGGTCATGTGAGCAAAAATGAATGTTTATGTGTAAGTAACAAAGATAAACATTAAATAATGTTTTGGGGAGATTTATTTTAGGATTGAGAAGAAAATGCAGAAGATTTATTGCATATTCTGCCTTAGTAAAAGGAGGGGAATTTTCCTAAAGAGCATGTAACAAAGATAAAAGGTAATTGCAAGAAAGTTGAACTTAGGCTGAACTTCTCAGCGAATACTGGAATATCGTCCCAGAGGATGTGGTGGATGCCTCGCTGTCTGAGTCATGTATAATAATGCTAGGCTGCATCTCTGTTCACTAAGAAATGTATAGTGGTGAATGGCAATATTGCACTTCCTCCAAGGGGTGGATTCTCTGGCCTCATTGGTCTTTTTTATGCTCATTTCTGTGACAGTGTGTGGCTTGTTTTGACAATTCCCTTATCAGAGAACAGCTCCCTCCTGCCTGTCGAGTCTTCTGAGTCAGTAAGACTTGGGGAGATATTAACTCATGCTTGCTTTTACATCAAACTTATATGCCATCTACATGGGAAAAAATATCCCTCAAATCTGGCTAAAATCAGGCTTCTCCATCCAAGCAAACTTCTTTGGCAATAAATTTAGGATAAAAACTTATTGCTTTTAACAGAGATTGGTAATACTGAAGACAATTTATGGTCTTAGAAGATACACACCTTATAAAACAAAGTTAATAATAATGTTGAAGAGCTTAGACAGATCACTCACTGGCTGACCAGAGAAGAGACCACAAGTGTACTACGCAGTAACCAAAAAAGCCAAGCATCAGAAGTCAGCAATGTGTTCATACAGCATAGAAACTGCAAACTCCGGCAAAACAAGGGAGGAATCTTTCCCCATCATAATTTAGAAACTGGCAAAATACAGAATAACCCTTATACTAGGTAACTGCTGCTGTGTGTCTATGGAATAAAAAGGACCTTCTTCAGCTAAATGGGCCATGGGCTTGACCTGTTTAACATGGGAAATCTGTGGAAAAATTGGGCAAGAAAGGAAATCTAACCAAAACCAAAGGAAAAGGCTGTAGGTGGTTCATTGTCAGATCGAGTCAGCCTAAAAGCAGCAGAAACCATGTCAAGTTATTTTGAAAGTACTTGAGCCCAACCCACCATTATCCTGACAATCCTAATTAATCCGTCTGACTCTCGTTGTGGTTACTGTGTACATGCCCTCTAATAATCATCTGTTGTATTGGGTAGCAATGTAACTTCATCACTGTCATAGGGCTTTTGAAATTAAGGGATTATTAACCAAGTGATTAGCGAGTACAATCTGATTCCACTGCCTATATTCTACCTTAGCAGATTCAGAGTTTCAATCATCTCTGTAAAATGCCATGCCCAAGATGTTCCCCTCTATTTTACTTCTTCCTCAACCTCACTGAAGTTTTGTTGATGTAATTAGTCTGTTTCCTGTACCTGTGAGGGAAGATTTGGGTGTTGGCAGACTGAGGCTGGGAAAGAAACCAGAAGCAGCGAGTTTTGGTGAGAAAAGGGGAACTGAGCCCAGTTTTCTCTGGGCAGGGAGCCAGGCTTGACCAGCAGTTGGCCTGGGATAGATGGGCGAACTGTATTTCTGAAGAGTTTGAGAAAGGTAATTTATCCCAGTGGGGCTTTTTGATATTTGCTTGCAATTACAGTTGTTTTAGCAAAATGAACAGAATTTACTCTTTGGATTTCCATTTTCATGCCCAGAATTTAGAGTTGCAGGTACCACCTGTTAACGCTATGCAAACAAAATATAATTGACTCCCGCAGGAATCCCTCTGAAAGGCAGTACCTTGGGATTAAAGTTGCAGAGCTATCTATCTAAAATGATGTGGCAGATTTAATTAACGTATCTAAAAATACACAGGCTGCAATCAAGCCTTTGCTTCTGCCCATGTCTGTTCCCTGAAGGGGAACGCATATAATTTTCAAAATCTTGGGTTGTCAGCCACCTGTGAGTTGCATCTATTGATGCATGAGATTATCATAAAATTAATTTGGACACTGCTGAATTATGAGGTTGAAAACAGGTTTCTCACCCAGTTTAAGCAATATGCTGTCAATAATGTTCTTTCAAGCCCATATGTAGAGCATTGCTAGACAGCTACAGTTACCAACTGTAAATGCATGGAGATTGGATGCATACAGCCCCTTGTGGCAGAGGAAGATCTCCGTAGTGTAGTACTGGGAATGACTTGGAATGACATGAATCTGAGCAGCAGATAACTACAGACATCAAATATATTTCACTGCTTGTCACTCGGGAGGCAGATCTTTGCTACAGAGTCAGAAAATGGCATAGAACTGAAACAGCCCAGGAACCTTCAGTCAATATGTCTATCTATCTATCCATCACTTGGGGTTTCAGGCTTTCTATCCACTTTTTAATTAAAAGAACTTGTTTTTGTTAAAGCAGCAGTGAGCAGCAATGAAATGGAGTAAAGATTTTAAGGGAAAAGAACAAATAACATTTCTTACAGTGTTAACATGGTCTGCATAGAAGTTGCTCCCAATGAGTCATCTTGTGCGTGCAGGTTTTGGCATTATTTTTTGTCAGTTGATCATAAAGGTCCTTTAGGGTGCAATAGAGGGCCTGAAGTGAGATGATCTGGCAGAATGAGGCTATATTAATGGCTTCACTCACAAACCCAGATGGGAGAGTTCAGATCAGGTTCTTCTCTTGTAGACCTCCTATGAGCTCAATGAAAATCTCCCAGGCCATTGACCTAACCAACCTAACCGGTAGTAATAGTCCTTGGAACTGATGTAATATCCTTCATCCAGAAATTTCAGACTCTGTGTGGGAATGGAGTGGGAAAACAGTGCAAATAACTCTTGGCACTGACATTCTTGGTCAAATCTTAAAATCAACCATGTTGCTGCACAGGCAGTCCCGTGTGACAGGATGCAGCTCTGCTGAGAGGTGACTTAAGGGAATTCAGGGTTTGGAGCTGGTAACTCAAACTCTTGGCAAAGACCACTATATATTGCCTGTTACACTTAGTCTCTGCTTAAAGGTTATCTTACAGTCTAGACATTGATAAAACCTCTTTTGAGAAGCTGAAAATGGGGAATCTGCTGAATTCCTGTGCCTGTGACTCTTGGAAGGACTGTAGCGCATAGACCTTATTTCAGCCTGCTCGCGATGGTTGCTTCAACTGCCTGCTGATTATCTGCCTTCGTTAGCAGAGCAGATGGCTGTCAGTGCCCCGGTAACTCAAGTGGCCTCCCCAGCCATTTTTATAACTACAGTTCAGGGAATAGACGTAGGTGCCAAGGTGACTGTTCCAGTTTTAAAGCCCAGCAAGATAAGATGATTGAGAAAGCTTTAAATAAAAGCTAACCTGTGGAAATCCCTTGACAAATCATCCGTTTGTGAACTTTTACTTCCTCTTGCCTTGCCTTAATCTCCTCCATCAGACAGGCTAAAGAAAGTCAAGGGTACAAGAGAATTATTTTAATTTATACCACCAACCTCATCCACATTAACTGCTTGGGCTGTTTGCAAAGACCTTCTGTCTATGGGATAGTATGTGTCAGAGGGCTGAAACCTGGGGTTCCTTCAAAATGGAGTGAAAATACAAAATAAAAATGGGAAACTAAAATATTTTCTTCTGATAAACAAAAAGGGAAGCAAAGAAGAACTGCTGTGCAATGCAAAATGCAAGTTCTTTTCTTTACCATTGGACTTCTTTGCTATCAGCAAAGACCTGTTCTAAACTTTTAAGAGTGCATTTATGCCTGTGCCACTGTCTGTTTTATTTTGTATTCCTGACCACAGTGGGATTGCAGGGGTATTTTTGTGTGCCTGTAAGTACACATGGATCTAATGAAGTCTGCTAGGCTGCTTGAGGGCCTCAGTACCAGATCAGGGCTGAACAGTCGGTGTCGTGAGGCTTAATGACTTTGCACAATGTTAAATTGTGCATCCTCTTGGAGAGAGAGGGTTCTGGCTCTTTTTCAAGATCTATAAATACTCTGGAAGTCGGCCTGATTTCTTGTTGAGGGCTGTGGGCACAGCGCAGGGTGACTGTGTGCACACGTGTGCTCTGCGGGGAACTCCTCACCTGGTACAGGGCCTGCAGTCCCCCAGTCTCGGGCAGAAAACACTGCAGAGAGAAGCAGGCAGCTCCCCCAGGCAGGATGGTATTATTTACTTTTTCACTTTCCAAATACCTAACAAAAGTGTCAGGAGGCCATTAAATAGCTCATCTGTCCCCCAGTGGGTGTCCTTCGCTCAGGTGGGGAGGAAAATGTCCAGACCTAGGTCAGACAGCGGAGTCTTTTGGAGAAGGACTGGGGATGGGAAGGTGAGGAAATTGTCCAGGGCTGTGACTAACAGTTAGGGAGAGCTGAGACACCTAACAGCCTTCATGTCACCGAATCTGTGTGGGAGAGAAACACGTGGGTGACCATGAAGCTCTGCAGAGTGATGAGATATGGCAGAAGTAGCCCTTGTGCACAGCACTTATCACTGCATTTGTGAGAAAGGAACGATTGCTGTAGCTTCCAGGAAATGCATTTTATTAATATATGTTACTGCTTTTCATCCATGAGCAGGGGAGCGAGAGCACAGATCATGTCTGCTTACTGGCCATCTGCTGGCTTGGGTCTGTCAGCAGGAGGCACAAGGGCAGCCCCAGTAAATAAGTCCTCAAAATTGTTTTTATAGCAGACACTGAAGAAGGCTTTTGGACTCCAATGTAAATGCTGCTTCTGGAATTTCTCAGTGGATTTTATTAGAGCTGGCTGAAGCTGGAGGAAACAGTCCCTCTGACGTCAGAGACTTTATATCAGGCTGTTTCCATTTTTGTGCTGTGTTCCTCTGGGCATTTAAGGCATTTCTGTTACATGGCAGATCCGCCCGGAACTGCTTCATTCCTCTCTGCTCTGATTTAAAGCAGATAAAAGTTCTTGCCTGTTGCCAATTACTAGAACGTATTTCAGTCTAATTTCAGGTATCATTTGGAGTTTATCTCAGTGCATACTTAGTTCTCTGGAACACGAACCTTGGGCAGACCAGGCTTCCCATAAATAAGAGAACAAGATGCTGAGCCTGGTCTGTTGCTGGAGATAGACGATCACGCTCTCTCTTCCTGTGTGTTGTAAAATGTGTGGTGCTGCGTCTGCTGGCTCCTGGCCAGGTGTTTGAGCCTGTTTAGCTGTGGCTAGACTTACTGCATGTGTTCTTCATTCATCACAACCGATGTCTGAACTTGGCAAGTGTTCCCTAGGCCATGGGCGGCAGCTTTGCCAGGTGAGCCGTTAGCGGCTGGTCTCGGCGTGAAGTCTTCTTCCTGCAGATCTTGAATGTGTTTCAGCCGTGCTAAACAGCAAACTGTGGCCACGCTCACGTGCACGCAGTAGTGGAAACATTTTGACACGCAAATCAGAGATGTCACTTCATTTAGCCAACGACTGTTGGCTGTGAAAGACCTGGACTTGTGCTTGGACCTGCAAGAGACCAGATGGCTAATATGGTCATCAGCCATTGCACCGTAATCCCACATCAAAACTTGGCTTTCGACAGAGGTCTGTAAACAGGAGTGAAATGTAGAATGTTAAATACAAAGCAAAGCAGAACCACTCCATTACAACCCGCAGTGATGGGAATTCAGTGCTGCTTTTAAGCAGCAGGGTTCTTAACTCCAGGCTTTTTCTATTTGGTTTTATTTCCCAAACCCTGCATTATCTTGTTAGGAGAGACATTATTTCCCTTTGGTAATTTCTCTTCCCTTCCTCCACTCTCCCACCATTTTTTAAGCTCACAGTGGGAAGATTAAAGTTTATAGTTTTGGAGCTCTGTCTGTCTTTATTTCCTTCCTTTCCTAATTCTTCAACTCATCACATTAAAATAACGCTAATTAAATCTGTTCTCACATAAAATGCGTCCTGTCTTGAATAGGCAAAATCACATCTGGACTCTCCAGAATTCGTCTAACTTTGGCAGTATTTCAGCAGAAATCAGTGGCACTATGCTGGGGTAAGATTGCTGTTGATAGAGCAGGGTCAAGCCTCTGGTTATTTGAGTTATATGCAGTCAGTGCGCTATTATCTGTCAGAGTTTGTTAGCTTACACGCGAGGTTATGTGAGCACAAGTGCAGTGCTTGTCTGGGTCAGCTTGGGCTCAGCACCGGATCAGTCAGCTAGGAGGGGGAATTGCGAGGAGCTGTTTGGATCCTCTGTACTACTCTGCTGGTTTGGGGGAGGGACTATTAGCCTGGGAGTAACGTCCAGCCCGGTGGTTGTGTACTGCACCCAAATGAGAAAGTCTGTGGAAATCATTGAGCAAAGACACTGTCAGAGCTGGCAGCCAGAGTCCCTGTATCATTGCTTTTTGCTGTCAGATTTATCCCAACCTTTCAAAACCTACTTAATGAAAAATGACTATTAGATTGCTGTGCAAGCTTTTGGCTGGTGTGTATTAGGAGAGTGGGGAACACTTCTTGGATCAAGTCTTTGGTGTGGACTTCTCCTCGAAGGTAATATCCCAGCCACCTGAATTCAAGATGTGCTTCCAGCTGGCTGCGGCATTTTTTCTCATTATTTGTCCTGGATTCCTGTGTTTCTGTACACAGCTGTCTTTCAGAAGAGGCTGGATTTAATGGCATGGGATTTTTTTTACTCTTCCCAGAGGTTTTGGTACCAGTCTTTGTGTTTCTTTTCCAAAAGAAGAGTTGGAGACTCTGTAAAGTCCACGTGAGACTTTGCTGTTGCAATCAACCTATGATAAGGCCGCAATCTCACACGCTGAGATAGGTGTGTGGTTAGTAAATAGCTTTGGGAATTCTTTGGAATAAAAGATACATATCCTGTGTAAATGTAAGTGATCTGATTCATTCTATCGCTAGGTCTGTGCTGAGCAGCAGTGCTGGGCAAGGATCACACATTGCCATTCTATGCCTCTTGGGTTACAACGGAAGACTTGCTTAGATCCAAGAAAAACTGCTTCTGTGCTTGCCTCTGATTCATGCTGCATAGCTAAATGCCATGGGAAAGCACTTTTAATACAAACATTTTTGTTTATAGGCAGACATTTAATTATCATATTACAGAATTCTCAGGACCAGCTGCCACATGAGATTTCTGGCTAGGACATTTAACATAAAATTAAAACACAGCGTCACAAGTCCATTTAGCTGAAAACCTGAGCATAGTATTTACACTTTTGCATTCTCTGTAAAAAGCTTCCTGGATGATATTTCTGTGCAGATTAGTCATGAGAAGTCAGCGTGCTGTAAGCTTGATGACGTCTTTCTGACTGGATCAGAGAACAAATATTGTGATCTGTTCAGCATGGGCTCCCTGCGAGAGATTAAATTTCTTCTCCAAGGAATCTAGGTCATTTGCTGGGATCGGAGCACTGGGCATCTATGGAGAGGAAAACCAAAATGGATTGTTTCCATGCTTTTGAATCCAAAGTTGTATTGATAATCTTGAATGCTTTGGGAGAACGCATAACAGTCCCAGTACACAGTGGAAAATGTTACATATTAATAACTGTGAGTAAAGGAAATCTTGGAAGCCTACTTCTAATCCTGATATGGTTTGCAAGATGGAGTCCTTGTCCCAGGCGAGCAAGGATTTTATTTGTAATTTTTATCTCCTCATTGCAGTCTATTTTTTTCCTGCACCTGTCACATCTGCCTGCTGGGTCACATTCCCCACTCTGATACTCTGTGTGCTCCATGAAATCGTTGCCTCTCCTTCTCTTCCTGCCAGTTCAGTTTAGTCCCAGTGTCCAAGTCGAGATGTGCTTCCAGGATGTCAGTAAAAGCTCACTAAGTGTGAGTAAACTGCCCAAAGGTGACTCAGGAACTTAGCTCCTCATGAGTGCAGAAGCACAGGATTTCTGAAGCATCTAATTCCCCTTCTAGTGCCCACCTGCCAACAGTGTCTACAGGAGACAGATGCCCAGGTTTCTAAAACAGGGGTACTGGAAAATGCAATAAATCCCTTTCCTACAGTTACAACCAAAAGGAGAAATCTGCTGGTTTCCTGGTCCGTTTTAGTGGGCGTTGCCAGGAAATTCCATCCATTTTCACTCCACACTACTGTCTCTGGGTCTCTGGATCTGGTCTTTTCCTGTGAAGCCATAAACAAACCAGAACGCTGTCGTGTTTCCATGTGATAAACCCATAGCTGTCAGACTCCCAAGAAGAGCTATGGAAGTTTGTAACTTTGCAGGCTTTTTGGGGGTCTGCCTGGTGAATGAATGAAAGCTGGAGCTATCTGGGCTTGAGTGCTGCTGGCCATAACTCATGTAAGGCATAAAATTTGCTGTAACCTTTCAGCACTGGCTCCGGAGTTCTCAGCAGTCTTGGCAAAATGTGGTCAAAGCAGTGCAGCCTGGATGAGGGTCCTAGACAGCTGCTTTTCTAAGAAGATTCTGCTTCCGCTAGGCAGAATGTCCTCTGAAAAAACCCACATTTAATACACTTCTCTCTTGTTTGGTGTCAGTAAACTGGATGAGGAAGACCGCTTCTGGCTTTGTAGATACCTTGCAGTAATAGAACTGGCCAGGTTTTTTTCTTCACTGTATGTCAAGCAGCCGGTTACCAGGGTCAGTGGTCACCCTGGGCAATGGTCTTCATGTTTGCTGAGAGGTGGATGGGTATTCGGGCTGCAAATGAAGGTTTATCAAGCTGCTTGTCTGGTGCTGCAACCTCTGAGCTCAGCAGAGATGTGAGCACATCCAAGTAGAAGTACTGAAAGTGAAAAAGGGAGCAAGGGGAGGCGAATACTAAAGCATATGGAGAGGGAGGGGTGTCAATTGTTTATCTTAATATTTTTAATCCCCTCCTCCCTTTATCCTGAGGTCATAAAATGTTTTTTTTCCAGCAGTGTCATAATATGAAGTAATACAAAAACACATCCTCCTGTTGCAATATAATCTGCTGGTGGAAACCATGTGAATGTTTTGAAAGACCAAGAGTTTCTTCACAGATCAGACTGATTAGTATGTCTGAACTGCAACTCAAATCACCAAGCATCTGCCCTGCATTGCCACACTGGGTATGAGGAAAAATGATCTGTAGTCCACCAGAAATACAGTTCATTCTTTGACATGCTGGGCAAGCCTCTTTGGATGGTGAAGAAAATGCTTCAGAGATGGGGAGAGAGGGAATGAAGTTAAATAAACCTAGAAGATACTCCATGTAACAGCTGCAGGGCTGGTGACAGGCTTTTGGCTTAGAAAAAAGTAGTCAAGGACAGATTTTCATAGCTGCAGTTTTGTGGCCTTAGAGTTGCAATAACCTTGGTATGCATCTTAGTGGTGTAGAAAACCCTGTGTTTGAAGCAGCTGTCATGTTTCCACTGGGCTTCTGAGGGAAGCTTGAAGGCTCTGTGAGTTCCTCACACCGATGGAGCGAAGAGAATGGACCAACGTTGTGACTTCAAGGGCTGTTTCAGAAGGATGAAACGGGCAGTCTGTGAAGGGGTGTTGCCATTGCCATTCCTGCTGAAAGCAGGAGCCCCAGAAGAGGCTGAGCATGGCTGGTCTATTGGTGAGATCTGACCCGCTGATTTCCCAGGTAGAGTCCTTTCCACGTCTTTCAGAAAAATCAGCCTTTACCCATGTTTGAGTTTCTGGGGTGCCGTCTGAGCTCAGATGTCTGTATCTCAAAGCTGCCAGTGGGCTTGCACAGGAGGGGATTCGCACCATGCTGCTCTGAATGCATCTTCTTTGTCCTAACTCCTTCTGGGACTGAAACCTTCGAATTTCCCAGAAGTCAGGCTTTTATTTACAATGCATCAAGTTGTCTTGATGAGGTTGTTGAGATATCACCAGAAAAATATTTTCTGTGAGGTAACCAAAACCTCACAGATTTGCCGTGTGAGAAGGAAATACTTAAAAACCATCTCTGGTTCCCCTTCCGCTTTGAGTGCCTACAGTGCT
Source organism: Neomorphus geoffroyi (assembly GCA_033558235.1). Taxonomy (NCBI): domain Eukaryota; kingdom Metazoa; phylum Chordata; class Aves; order Cuculiformes; family Neomorphidae; genus Neomorphus; species Neomorphus geoffroyi. The sequence continues at coordinate 4,680,058 of JAUMJM010000009.1, forward strand.
AAGTCACTGCTGTAAGTGCTGTACGAGCCTGTAATGAAATCCGTGAAGTTCCTGGGCTCTCAGAAGCTGCGTGACCATGGGGACTGGCAACTGACACATCTGGGGCCGACCCAGCAGCGAGCACCAACCACGTGGCAGTGGCTGAGAGCACGGCTGGGGTACAGCCCCACACTGGCAGCATGAATGAGCAGGGCATCCTTGACACGTGAGGCTGATGTAAGCACTTGTGGGTTTCTACATCTCTCAGTCTCATCGTGGGGTTTGATAGAGTTCTTTTTCCTTTTTATATATTCTCTTGTTTTCACAAAGTCTCCAGTTAACTGCAGCCTCACAAATGAGATGATTGTTAAGAAAAGCTATGTGAGACGGGTACGACGTGAGGTAGGAACAGTGGTTGACCTTCTTCCAGGAGAAGTTCACAGAATTTCTCAAAATTAGAGACTCATATTTATTTTAACATCTTACGTAACATAGAAGGTGTTGTGGTTTCATTAACAGAATAATTAAAACTGCTAAGTAGAATTTAAGACATAATTGAGGACTTCTCTAGGATTGTATTTGATAAATTTTATTTTATTTTAAAAATGTTCTACAAAGGAATATTCTGCTAAACTGTGTCTGAATTCCAAACAACTCTCTTGCCAGTTTCACATCTTTTCAAAAATTTCACCTCAGTATTTTCAGCCAGTTAGAAAATGCTTAGCATCGAACACTGTCAAATCTACAAGACTTGCTGTTCATTCCACGGCTCTGTCAGGTCCTCATGATTTCAGCTGACTGCAATTAATAATGGTAATATTTGTCTTTACTTACTTGGGGCACTTGTTTTTCAGAGGTGCGTTTAACACTTGCAGAAAGAACCATTGACCCTCTAATCTTTCACTGGGGGGATTAATCCTGCTGGGTTCATACTGTAAGCTCAATGGGACCAAAAGAGCTGCTTTACTTTATACAGAGCCATGACCACTTCAGTCCATGAAATATTTGTCTTCTCAGCTGGCCTGTGACTCTCAAAGCATTAACATGGCAGAGAGTTAAACAATATTTAAATTACTTTAGGATTCAGATGACTGAAAAAACCGGAAACCTCTGTGGGTTCAGATATGCTTCACCACATTTACAGCCCACAGCCAGCAATCTGTGAAACAGCCCATTGCTGATAGAAACACAAACAAGGGCTGTCAGAAGATTTCTGTTCAAAGGTCAGTGGTAAATGACAGACACTTAAAAATGTTGCCTTGTCTTTATTCCACAAGCTGGAAAATAATAGGACTGGATTTTGATCAAGAACTCTGTTTTATTCCCTTCAGTTGTGGGCTTTGTTGTCTCCCATACCCTAACACAAAATATAGCTGATAATAAAAGGAGGAGAGTTTTGATGGTTCATTTGGGTTTCGGATTTTTTGGATTTAAGCTATTTCTACACTGTTAGCACCATTGGTTTTGACTAGGTCTCAGTCTGTTTCTCCTCATTTTTTCCAGTCTGAGACCTCTGCCCACCAGGCAGGCTGGCTGCTGAGCCAGACCCTCAGGTCCCTGTGTGCCAGCAGATCAACTCATACCCAGTGAACACGTGCATTTTGTTATTTGGTACAAGGGCACAACGAAGGCCCTTCTGCAGGAAGCCGGTTTCTGAACAAGGAGCCATGGGTGGCCCTTATGGCTCTGAGCCGTGGAGAGGAGTCTCCTGGCCAGCAGGATTGGGAGCAGAGTTGCATTAGCTGTGGGCTGAGCTGCAGGAGTGTGATCTCGACAGGCAGAACTCCAAGGACTGGGGATATGAGTTCTGGACTATTTGAAATCGATATCTTCTGAACCTTTCTGACACAGTTTGAGATTATTTTGCTAATTGACTGTTTGAACAGTTTTGGACAGTTAGGGTTGTGGGGCAAAAAACCCCAACCACAAAACCCAGCTTCCTTTTTCTTTACGAACATCCTCTTTTAGAACAGGAAAGCAGGTTGGAGCTTGCATAATATGAGAGACCTCACTGCTTGAGTAGGTTTCCACGTTCCCCCTGGGAGCCACGGTTATACACCCACAGCTGTGTATATGTGTGTGCTCATATAAACTAGTAACTTCTCCAGCCATATCAGAGATGTCAGGAAAGTGTTTCTATCATGATTCTGAAATGAAAATCTTCTCTTTAAAGAGAAGTAGCACTGGATGTGTGCGTGATCTTACACAGTGCCAAATGCCCTTCATATACGTTTCTAAGAAAAAGATTTCATAGATGTTTAGCCGGCTCAAAACAACAGGAACATGAGCCTACGGGTGCATCCCGTCTCCATAGCGCTACAGACAGTAACAGTGTCCCATCGCTTCATGTTAACCTGTGTGACGTTGTCAGGGGCACTTACAGGGTCTGTCCCTCCAGAAAGTCACCTACTGCTCTCCCATGAGTGGGATGCCTGGGATGGAAAGGCTGAGCTGGGGTGTGGTGGTGGTCTCTTTTTCTCTTGTTCATGGCCTGCTTTGCAGATTAACTCCTACTCCTGGAGGTTCCCATCCAGTTTATGGTTCTGGACACTGCTGCCTCAGACAATTTTTTTCTCTTTCTCTCCAGCCCACTTGCCCACCCAGCAAACTCTGGCCCTTCACCTGCCCACAATACAGTTGGTTTTGTCTGGATATCACGTTTCCATGTAGGACCAGATTCTGCCACTGCACTTGGTACGTCAGGATTGTTCTCTGTTAGGAGGTCAGGACCCCATGTGGAAGGTGTTGTACAAAAATAAGAAATACGAATAGCTCCTGTCTCATGGACAGTGCGGTCTAAGCTTCACAACACATTTTCCATGTTAGCACAGCATTCTCTGCAGTGTGTTCATGCCCTTCCTTTGTCTTTGTTAGCCAGGTTAAGATCATCTTCAAATAAGGATCAAAATGATCCAGTATCCTGCAGAACAGGGGGAAAATGTCTGTAGTCTTTTTACTCAGAGGAAAGATCCTTTTCATTTACAAGAGGTACTGCATTTTCAAGAAAGCCTTATTTCCTCTCCTTCCCGTCCATCCTTCTGCCGCTCCATGATTCCGTAGTGCAGTATCGCACTGGTGCCTGCTCCAGTAGTTGAAGTGAGCAATGGAGCTGTCACGTTTGGAGGTAATTAAAGGTTGCTGCTCTCAGTCGTCACCCAACAAGGTACCCTTTGCACAATGTACCTAGTGGAGACTTCACCCTGTGTTTTAGCTTAGTTTGGTCATTTCATTTCTGATAGTCCTTCCATTATATCCCTGGAGCAATGCTTGCTTGGAGGACACTGCAGTAAGTGACTTCTTCGTAATCTGATTTCTGATTCTTAGTGGCCTGGATAGACCAGCATTAGTTTTCTATTTCAATCTGATCCACCAGAGTCCTCTGCTGCACAGGGCTGCTCTTTTATATCACGTATGTGGGAAAACCACAGCTTGATTCAGCTGGTCTCCAAAGCAAGGCCAACCAGGTCATGTGCGTGCAGAGCAGAGAAGATTAACAGCCTTCTGCTGTGCCAAACACAGTGCAGGAGCTACACAAAGAGGTCTGCTCTTGGCCAGAGCTTCTGGGAGAAAAGGGGCTTCTACAGGCTGTGATCAGGGTGTGTGATACAATGCAATGATACCTGTTTATGTATTAAATCCATACTTTGTCATCTGAATGCTAGCAGGATTCACTCAACCTCTTTTTCACCAGTTCTGCAAATAATGGACTGTTCCTGAGTGCAACTTGAAACAGAAATTCCCCCCAAAACATTGGTTTTAACAAGTCTACTGGAAGTTACAGTTCAGTCAATTATCAGACACAGGTGAGAACAAAGTGAACAGAGTGTCAGAGTGGGGACTGGCATGGGTTTGGTTGAAAGATCATTACTCTCTTCTTTATGAACGGCTATACTTCTCCTTGCTATCCAGGCCCTTACTGATGGATTGTCGTCTGGAAAGAGAGAAGAAAAAGAGGAGGGAGGCATAATGGTCTTTTCCTGAATTAAGGGAACTAAGCGTTGTGGAAAGAAGCTTCATCTGCCATTGATCAGAAGATCCTTTCTGGTAATTAGGTAAGACAGGGGAGTATGCCAGACTCCTGGGCTCCTAAGGTTGGAAGAATGTTGCCGTCAGTTATTACCACCCACCTTTGCTTCAGAGCAGCTGGCTCAGGAAAGGCACAAAGGAGCAAAGCACAAAGCTGACAACGTAATGAGTGATTTGACTTGTTGGATTCTAGAAAAGATCTGCTTGAATCTGATGGAGTTTGGATGTATTCCCCATTCCCTTTGGGGCTTCCCTTTCTCATGGTTCCCCGTCAGATGCTTTCAATGCTCAAACCCAATAACATTTCTTTACTTGGCATTGCTAGACTGCATGTCCAAACTGACATCCGAAATTCCACCATTGTCCCCTTGCTCTGTCCAACTCAGGAACGCACATGATCCTCCTCAACATTTGTCAATTTGGTTAACGGTGCAGAAAGATGAAGAAAACAGCCTGTTTCTTCCACAGTTCAACATGTACATGGCTGACAGCAGCGATGTTTATTTTTGGCAGCAAGCAAGAAACAGAGACATGGTTGAGCTGATTTTTCAAGGGCTGTGGTCTCAAAGGCCTCTTGCAGCTTTGTAAACTCTTTTGCAAAATCCAAGAGCTTTTCAAACTCCTGGATACGACTGCACAAATCTTGGAAAGGCATGTGCCAAAGTCACTCTGCTGCCTGTGCCACCTGTTTAGATAACCAAGCTGCTATCTGCTGCCTGCCAAACCCGAGGCTGAACTAAAGGCATAGGTGTGAATGGGAAATGTTGCAGACTGGGAGAGGGTGGATCTTCTCATAAAATGTTGCCTGTCTCTCTTCGTCATACACCAGCACCATAGGTCTCAGCTGTGACCTTAGAGGATGACTGAGCTTAGCATGAGGATGAAACTACCTGTGTGAGAAATACCCTAGGAACTGCATCCTGTCACTCTGGCAAGATCTTGACTTAGGTCTGGGTGTGGTGAGGGGTAATAGTCAGGAATAAGTTGGTTTAAGTCAAAAGTTTTCTGAGTACCTCCTTCACTGTGGTTTTCTCTAGCTTGGCAACCTCCAGCGTTACTGAAACGTGACTGATGTAGGCACAGGGTGAAATGGTTCCTTCACTACACAGAACCTGCTGGAGCTCCTGATCTGTCCCTTGTCCTGCTCTGGTGCTAGAGAGCAAGAAAGGAGTTTAGAAGGCCACTGACTTCTGCATCTCTCAGGAAAATTACTCATCTGACACATGCAGCTTGCAAACTGACTCCAGGACTGATGTGCATGTATTACAGCCATTACTGTAGTGGTTATCAGGTGTTTGGAGGTTGTGGCATAAAGGCTTAAACTTTTATTCTTAGTAAGGGATTGAGATTAGGTGTCTGAATTTAAAAGCAGAAGTTTCTACTATCTGGAATAAACAACCATGAGGTAGGCAAAGTGGTAGCATTCTTGTGTGCTGGGTGAATACAGCACAAAAAGCAGGAGGTAGTAAAGACTGATTGGCAAGCAATATTTAGAGAGTTTTCCAGGACAGACTTACTAGAAGTACAGAGTAATTGTTAACTATTGCCCTGGCTCTGCCTGGTGAGATGTGGGTTTTTTTCATGCTGGTTGTGAAAACAGAGGTGAGTGGCCCTCTGTCCTTTCCAGATCATGTTGAGTTCAGCCCCAGTGACACCAGGTCTTGTTCTGGACCCAAGAGACTGAACTTGAGATAGATGTTACAATCTTTGCCCCCTTTTTGTGTCTGTCCCTTAAACCAAGAGCTTTTAGAGTGAAAATGTGCATGAATCTGGTGATTGCTCGCTGGACCTGGACCCAAGATCTAAGCAAGATGCATTCAGCCATCATGTTCTACCTTTCTTTCCAAAAAGCAACATTATCTGTTATCTCCAATCAGAGGTAATGAAAAGAGCATTTGGTATCCTGCAAAGCAGCACCGTCTTACGTCTGTTCTCTGTTTCAAAATCTTCGTCTCGGTTCTGCTTATGGGTGGATCACAAAAATAATTACCTAAATGAACTAGGTGCCAAAACACCATAAGCGATCATGTACTCCAGAGAATAACAATGATTAGGTCACCCTCCTTGCTTATCTCGGGTTCCCATCCTTAAAACAAGGGCAGCAATATTTTTGCTTTTAAAATATCAGGATAAACTTGTTCATGTTTAAAGTATTATTTGTTGTTATTATTATTACTCACATGGATGACAGGGAAGCACCTAATGAATTCTGGTTATGTTACAATAGGCCATGACTGCTATTGTCATGACTAACAGCATAAATTTACTAGGCTGCCTGTTTATACTAATGCAAACGCCACCACATACTTGCGGTCCATTACCAACAGATCACCGTGGCCAGGAAGTTCTTATGGTTCTTATGTTACACCTCTGTCATTTCAAAACCAGCAGCCTTGCTCATTGAATAGAGTATCTCTGCATGTACCTCCTAGCAGGAGCTGCCTGGTGTGTTCCCTTACTGCCTAGCAGTAGCAGGGTCTGTCTGGAGCAATTTCTTCCTTTCGGCTTTAGAAGACATAGAGAGAGAAGCAGCTCAGACTTCCAGCTGTTGATTTCAGATGTCTTCCAAAGAGCAAGTCCGTTCAACTATGAGAGAATCGATGCAGAAAATAAATTCCCTCTGTGCTCAAGACCAAATGCTGCTTACCCTTTTTCTGTAACAGAGATCTTTTCTAATTATATTCCTTAATAATTTGTAGAAGTGACCTAGGATGCGTGGGGTGACAGAATGGGATGTTACACGTGTGTATTTGGGTAAGTAGGAGTGGTATCGTCTTTGCTGTTGGCTGTCAGACAGGCATGACGTCGTTTCCCCCATTTGCAGCCATCACGCTGCGAAAGAGCAGACTTACAAATAAGCCATCCTTCCCAGGAGCTCTGCCCGTTCCTCCAAGGGCTGAGCCGCACGAGCCACACACCCCTTTCTGGTTGGGGCCACCTCTTCCCGGCTGCTGCTGGCCTGTGGCCCACACCTCCACCCCCGCATCCGGATGGAAGTCTTCGTTTTTCACCTCTCCCTCCTCCCAGTGAATTTTCAGCCAAAGGCCACCTCTGAAAATTGACAACGCGGTGCGTTGAGTCAGTCCGTGCGCAGCTCGTGATTCAGCAGTTGTACAAGTTTCATACCTGTTAGGGACATGCCAGAAACCACAAATGTTCCCAAACCAGCAACAGCAAAAGGAACTGGGAGGTTTCCACTCAGCCAAAGACAATGTCTGCAGTAGATTTTCTTGCAAATTGGTTCAATTTCATTGCCAAGAGACGAGAGCAGGAAAAAATGCCAAGGGATGAGAGCTGGAAAAGCAGCAACTGGATTTCTAGAGCCCAGAAAGCCCAAGATCTTCAAGAGAACACGTGACACATTACTCTGCACTGAAGTCTGCTCAAAGGGAACAAAACTCTTCCTGGAAGCAAGGCTATTAAACCATTAAGTATTTTAGGCAAATCCCAGGCTGTGAGATCAATTAAAAGAAAACACTCCTGAGGTGCATGGAAGCAAAATACAAACATCTCTGCAGGCATCAGCTTGAAAATATCATTATTCCAACAAGAGTTGGCACAGAAGCAGTCGCTGCATGTCCTGGTGCCAGACCCCAGGCAGAAGGGCTGCCCTGCTGCTGATGGAGTCGTGTGTAACCTAAGAAGGGGCATCTCCTGGCATCTCATGATGCCTCCTGCCAGCTCTGTCTGCCAGAGAGCCAGGAACGCGTGCCAGTGATGGCAAGATTGCTTCTTACTTAGTGTAGTAGAGACTGGGACACAGCCTTATTAATTTCATTCAGTCGTTGGCTCAAATGAATTGAGCTGGCAAGGAGAGCTGTGACAGCAAATGCTTGTGTTGTGATCACAGGAAGCCTTGTTCCCTGCCTTCCTCCTGCTCATTTGCCACCCCCTGCTCCGTGCAAAGATTTTAAGATCAATGCAATTTAGGCGTAAGGGGGAAGGGAAGGACTGAACAATTGAGGGCTGGAATAGAATGGCCTGTCTTTGCTCAGGGTTTGTAGTTGTGAGGCAGCCAAGATAACAGCGATTGGTGTGGAGTTATCTGGAAAGAAGGGAGTAGTTAAGGTGCGACTGAAGGAGTGGGAGGGACTGGTGCCTCCAGCCTGTGGGTGATGGCTTACACTTGGGAAAAGCCACACCACTGTAAATGGATGGAGAGAGTGGGTGGGGGAGAGAAAGAGGGGACAGTGAAGAATCAAGCCTGGTCTATCCTGGATTGCCATCCTGCATTATATTAAAATGTCCCAGCCCAAGATCGAGGATGTTGAACTTCTTGTCAGGCCGTTCTCTCTTCTGCTTTCCTCTCCCAAAGCAAAATTTTCTTGCAGCATGTGTTCAACAGTTGTGTTTCAGGCAGAGATGGGGATCCCCTTGAACTGTGAACTGTTGTAGGCACAGAAATTCTTTCTAAATACTCTTGAAGTCATTTTCCCAACATGCTTGGACTGTAAGCGTGTGCCAGATCCCCATAAGGGCTGCTTGGCTGGGATCAAACAGAAGGCTTAATGACAGGAGATGCAAACGAATGCTACAGTTGCTGGTTAAAGACAATCTGAGCAGAAGTGGGTGGCTGAGCTCTCGCGGAGCTGCTGGTCGACGTAGGGGTTGGAGTGGGGCTGGGAGGGTTCAGCCTATGAAGTGCACTAGTGCGTCTTGGGGTGACACAATGGCTTTGCTGAGCACAGGGGGCAAAACGCATGGACATGGCCTGAGCAGGACTCTGAGCTCTGCTGGTGTTTGTTGTGGCTTTGACAAAGTTGCGTTTCATAAATAATTTTAAGCACAAACTGAGTGCAAAAGGGAAAGATGGTGCCCTAAGCACTGCCTGAGCTTTCCTAACAACTCCCACGGTGCATAACCAACAGATTACCTGCCTTTCACCGTATCCACACACCAGTACAGTCTGCACAGTGTTTGATAGTCAAGTGCTTCACAGCTTGGTTTGGGCTTCTGCCTGGAAAAGCTACATATCTGGCACCTACCCAAGAGCTATTTATAGTAGGAGTTCCTAGAAAAAAGTGTGGCAGCTTCAGAAAACAAGGAATTACCAAATAATTCTGTAGAGAGCAGCAAATTACTCCCCCTGTCCCAGCCCCAAATCCTAGTGAGAATTGGTACAAGTGACTTAATGAAGGAAACACCTCCGAGAATCAACAAGGAAGCTTAAGAGTCCTGCATGAAATGCCACGTCATGGGCAACAGCCTATGCAAAAGGTCATGTGAGCTTTTTGTTCTTCTGACAAATCCAGTTGAAACAAACCCCGAGGACATGAAGACTCAATCCTCCAGTGACATGGCACAGTGTCTTTGAAGACACTTCCAGTATGTAAATAGTGATCTGTGCTTCACCCTCTTCCAGTCCTCAAACCTTTCTTGGTTTTGCTGCACATCTTAAATAAAGGCTCTGTTAGAGAAGAAAGTACCACTCTAATATGACCTCTGACACCATTAATGTTGTGTGTTTATACAATTTCAAACACTCCTTGCAGTTCTGCAATACCTTCACTTGTTCCACCCGCCAGACTACTAGTTGTAACAGGCAATAAATTATGGGGTTTTTGTTGCTTGCTTACTTTATACACCAGCAATTTCCTGGTTTAGATGTCCAGAGAAGTTTTGTAGTCTTTAATTTAATATTATTCATAGATTTTATTGAGTATTAGTTAACTTTGTAAAGCACTATAATGGGCAGCATCTTTTTAATTACATATGGCAAAACCTATAGAAACAAAGGAAAATTGACCCAATTTGTTATAGCTGGTTTACAAAGAGCCCCTGAGGTGACTGAGCATCGCTTTTCCTCTTTATTATACTTCACACATTTCCCTGCTCCTGTCAGTTCAGATCACACCTAACTTCTCTTTCCTGAAGCAGCCCTTGCACATAGTGCTGCTGCCCCTTCTCCCTCCAGCCCTGAGCCAAAACCCAATGTCTTCTCAGGTATTTTAGGCAGGAGGAAGAAGATTGACACAGTCTTGTAGAGTTTTATTTCTCTGCTGCTTACTGGAGATGTGCAAAATACACTCAGCATGTAGTGCCTTGCCCCAAGACAATTCCCCTGCGCTCTTCTTGATGCTATAGACCCGTTGCTTGCTCTCATTGCTCTCTTGTTTCTCTGCTTTTCTTTGTGTCACACAAACCTGCAAAATAGAAGAGAAACTCTTCTCTGCCAGAAACCTGGGTGGAAACTTTTCCTGATGCAGGAGCCTGTGCCTGTGTTTCAGCTGGAGGCTGCTCTTGTCTCAGTACAGTCTCATCATAAAGTTCAACTACTGCCTACAATCCTCCTAAAAAACCCTTTTAGTCCTGTTGAACTGGTAATGCTATCACGTCTGTCATGGAAATGACCACGAAGCATTTTCTACAACTACCTGACTTCACGATGGCCGGAGCACTCTGTATCGGTTCATGTACCTCCTTTGTGCAGCAAAAGCTGCCATAAGCATTGAGACAATCTATGCCCTTTTCGAGGTATCCATCAAACGCTGTCTGGCACATCAGTGAGGTGTGAGATAACAGCTCCGGTTTGTACAGTTGGAATATGTTTGAATATCAGCTACACCGTATCCTGGATGCAGCATTAATTAAACAGAATGGCCCTGCTTCAGGCCCCAGTGGACAAGCATCCGCATGGCAACTGTGAGCCTTGTTGGCTGCAAGAGATTAAGGAATTAATTGGCAGGGTTAATCTTCATGTCAAGGTTCGAAATGAATTGTTAATTTGTTTGGATGAGTGTAAAGTCCTCTCCCAGCGATGGCAGGTGGGATCACATGAGAAAAAGCCTGCGAAGCTGCCCTTCGTGGGGACCTTTCTATTTAGCACCTCCTGCAAACAGACCTCTCCAATTCGTTACCCTGATGTGCAAGACTCCTGTGTGGGGTCAGAGAAGCAGGTCGTGCTGCTCGTGTGAAAGCTCACGTCCTTGCAGACAACAGCACAGCTGCTCTGGACTGTGAGATGGGAGAGGGGCTGGCTGCAGCTCGGGAAGGCGCCTTCACGTTATGGCTTTTCTTTTTCATCTTGTTCCCTTGTGCTAAGCAGATCCAAGTGCTGCATTGCAGAATCTGAATCAGGCCAGCCTTGGATCTCAGACTGAGGGAAGGATGTGCTGACACAAAAATGCTGCTGTTGGGGCAAGCGGTACCAGCCTTGTACACAGCGTGCAAAACGTGATGGGTCTGTATGGACACTAAACCCGCTCAGACACTTCTCCTCCAGGACACTGCAGTATGAGAATCTGTCAGATCAGTTAATGCTTTTCTCTTTCTGCCCTCAATTTACACGCAGGACAGCAGAATATTTTCCATTTTAGTATCCTTCTGATATGTTAAGGCTAATGCATTGGTTACATCACATTAACACATGGGATAAAAGCACTTCAGGGCTTTAATTATTTAAATGAAAATTTAACTTTTTGTCACTTGTTCTCTCTTTTGTGAATTGATTAATTTAATTAGTTCAGCAATAAGAATTACTTTCTTCTCCTGCTGTGGTCTGATCCGTTGTGACCGACACAGTGTGATTCTGGATGTGGCATCAACTAGGACTGGCCTATAAGTAGACCTGGGCTCTTTCTGAGTGTGCAACAATCCTTTGCACTCAGAATACCACCCAATTGACTGTGCTTTGGTTCCAGCATCAACTCTTACACTCAGTCTTTCATTTTTCCCCAAAGGAGGGCTTAGAAAAGTGTGCATTTGTGTTCCCCAAAGCTGAGGCACTGCTGTTCACAACAAAGAGGCACTGTGAGCTTTGACCAGGAGAGGTGTATGATAGAAAGTCTGATAATGATTCTAGACTGATCTGCTGATGTTGATTTGTAAGAGTTTGCTTTTACACTCCATATATGGGATATATGCTCCTCATTTTTGAAAAACCTTTGTATACGCGTATAAACATCACACAGCTGGGTACTGAAATACAGGTCTGCAACAGTCCATGGTGAGCCACCGCTCTGTGACTGTTGTCTAATTTATGGGGGAGGCTAACGCTGTTCCAAGGCGCTGTAAAATAATGAGAGCTTTTCATAGCCAAAAATATTTGGCTGGCTACATCCTGCCTGGGCACATAGTGTGTCACCATGTCTGAGATCAAGTCCTGCCAGTAAAACTTTGGGAGCTGGGGGCTAATTGTTGTTTTTGGTGTTCAGATTGAATCCCCTCCCAGAAGAGTGCTCGCTGCTGCATCTGTGCCCTCTGCCCGACACTGACTGCTTCTCCTTTCCGCACCTGCCCCATTTCCCCACTTGTATCCATCCCATACTCCCCACGCTGATGGCTGCCTGCCGTTTTCACCCATTTTCCTTCTATTTAATGACTACAGATGTCTTTGTGTTGCTCTTCCCATCCGTGTGAGCCTACGGATGCTTCCATCTGAGTCTTATGCTACAAGCAAAATATCAATAAGAAGTTTTTACTGGAGAGGGAAGAGCAAGGCAAGGGTGTCCATGGAGGTCTTGGGACATTGAGTACAGACAGAGGCAAAGCAGAAGGGCTGGTCTGATGTTTGGGTGATGTATTTTGTTAAGCTGTCACATCTGCTGGGTGCTAAATAAAAGAAGGCCTGGCACGATACTTATTTAGGTATCCTGAATCTGACCAGAGCCACTTGTTACTTGAGACTACAAATAATAATAAGAAACTCTGTCAGCCTTTGGCACAGCAAGTATCTTGTGTTTTGGGCTGTTCTGTAGACTTCAGATTATTTGAGGCAATCTCTTCGTAGGTGTCTATCAAGCACCAGAACTTGCTCCTACTTTCACCTTGTGTTTCACGTTCTCCTCACCTTACAGGCAGCCAGATGGCTGAATGTAAGCCAAAACTAAGAAGGATTTCCTCTTTTCTTTTGAACGGACGGGTGCTCAGAGGTTTATCAGTAATACAGTTGTACTTAATCAGATAGAGTCTGTCCTGTGTAACCAAGCAGCCCCACAGCACGTTGCTGGCACTAGCAGCTACCTAGTGAAGTCCCACTTGAGTTGCCGTTTTGCATTCCATGTAAAACTGTGCTTTATTTTTTTTCTTTCATTTACTGCTCACAGTCAGTTGTCCTAAAATGCCAATAATGCAGTGATGTTCTAGTACAGCTTTTGTGCTCTAGCATTTCATATTAATCTTTTGGAAATTATGACCACTACATAATTTGGAACAAGACTTTCACCCTATCTGTACCACTTATAAGATTTTAATATTAAAAATGAATGACTGGGTTCGTCAAAGACCTAATTAGTTCTTCAGAGAATCTACTTTGTGCCTGCAGTATCTGTAGTGATGTTAATATATTATATAACCAGCTTTAGGAAATGCAGCAGTCTGAAAGCCTGTTCCCACGTCTCTGTGCTCACTCGCTACCCTAAGGAGGGTACTGAACATCCACCGGATTTTACTGTAAAGCAGGCATTTCCGCTGTGGAGTTTTTTGAGACGTAGTAGGGTAATATTCTTATTTTCAAATCAATTTTGTGCTCTCTAAGCACTTCTTCTTTGGTATACGTAGCCAAGATTTTACAAAATGAATTAGACGTTCCCTTTTGCTGTTCAGATTGGGTGGTGAAGTAATGGAACATGCCCCAGGAATTCATTAAATGCTTTATCTTACTCTATATGAGTTGTGTGGTTCAGTGCAAACATCACAAGTATCAGAGCTGCAAACATAAGCCTGCAGTATCTGCTCTTGCCTGTACAGTAGAGCACATAATTTACTACCTGTTTAAACACAACAAATTTTAATAGGCAATTACAGCTTGTCAAGAGGAATAGTTCCTTATAAAATTTAACAGTGGGTTAAGTGAAATTACTACTGTGAACTTAGGATACCGTAAGATTAGTAAGAGACTTTTTAAAATCTAATGCCAGAAGTTGAGATTTTGCATTTTCCTTTCTACAAGTCATGACCCCTGCCGAAGCTACAGTGCTTGAACATGTGATGCTCAACAGCATCTTTGCCTGGATTTTCCAAAGAGAGGTTTGCTGCCTTCCCTCGAAAGCAGAGACAAGCAAGAAGAAATCAATTGCCCTGTCTGTTGTTCCTCAAATCTTTGGGAGTTAGGACCCTCACGGAACTCCCATCATCTCATTTATGGCTTAGGTGAGCTATCTGCTAGATACAGTTTGTCATCTGTTTCCCCATGGCAGCAGGTGTTCTGCTTTAATCATTCTGTATTATGGTTATACAGTTGTTCTGATGTATTCAGATCAGTGAACTACACAGCAAAGATAATCTTAACAATAAAATATCCTGTAATATTAATACACAAGATGAGAAATCCAATTAGAGTACACATCCTGCCACTTCAGTCATCACCGGGAAAATACAAGTAGATCCTGTACATTATACAAGAACTAAAGGTGGGAACAGACCACATTTCATAAATTTGTTCCAGTTCTTGGCTATGGATAGTTCAAGGAACTAAAGCAGTGACAGCTGAAGGTAGAGTTCCCAGATCAGGGAATCAGGAGATGTGTCTGTGTTTGAAGTTGGCAGAATACAGGTATTTCTTGACACCACAACCATGTCTTACAGACACCAAAGCAGAGATGATTGGCACTATATTGGTTTGACACTTTTATTAACAAAGAACCCATGGGGCTCATTCATTAGTACAAAATACAATCATGTTCCTGTATGTTAAACAGCAAGGTTTTTTTTTTTTTATTTTGTCTCTTTTCAACTGTTTCACAGTTATCAAAACAAAGCCCCTGCATATTGAACTTATTATTGTGCAAACAGTAATTATTTTAAGATCAATTTCTGCACTAAGTCAAGTCTCAAAAGAGCAGAATTTAATCTTGTTTTCACCCCTCATTTGAAGGGTCATGTGTGCTTCCTAAGAAGCACATTCTAGTTGTTTGTCTTTTTTGCAGCAAACAATCTAAGGCCACAGTTTATCTGCAAATAATAAAAAACAACTCAAAGATTTTAGGAAAAAAGAAAAAAAAAAAAAAGCACATCTTTACCCTTCATGCTTGTTTGCTTGACCATGTTTATGCCAGGTAGCACACATCACCTATCAGGTATTACAGTCCAAAAAAGCACCTGATATTCTTTAAGCTAGTATTCTGAATTATTAACATGCAAGTTAATACACAGCCACTTTACTTTCCAAGTAACTATAATGGCATCTGTTTAAGGAAAATATGCTTGTTCCCTTTCCAGGTAATGTGAATGAAAATCCTGTATTGATTTTATGGGCATGCCATCACCTACATAAAAAGGCATGAGAGCTACATCTTGAGACTTAATACTAATTTTCAGAATGTCCTTTTTAAGACATGCACTCAAATTTTGGTTAAAGCTGCATTGAGAAGATAATACTTAGAAGTTGCAAATGAAAGAAATAACTGCAGTTTGGAAACATGAATCAGTCTGTCTTTTACACTGATGGAAAAGTAACTTGAGGTGAAGTGCTAGAAATTAAGACAATGTAAGGAAGTCATTCTAGAAGACTAAAAATATATATCTGTGTATGCCTGTAGAAAAATCCCTGCTTCTTACATGAAGACTGATTTCATATAAAACCATTTAAACTTTTTAAAACTGCAGTTACTGGTGAAATGAAGGAAACTCAATTACTGCCTTGTAGTTATTAGAAAGTACAATGTTTTACCACATGAAGCACCGGGTTTTAACCCCAAACCCTTCTGTAAGACATCTGGAGTAGTTCTAGCGGTTCGAAATCCCCTGTAGGTTAGACTCGACTGTAAACATGCATACTGAGAATGCTGTGTTTCTGCTCCTTTAAGTGATCTGCTGATGGTGGCTTACTTATTCCAATTGATGCTTGGCAGGAAGCAAACATTTAAATGAAGGCAGCAGAAGGACCAAGTAAAAAGCTGTGCCTTCACTCTTAGCAGCAACAAACTCTCACTGTTCTAAATGACCTGAGGAAGAAAACATTTAAATATTGCACCAAAACAAAATTAAACAGTAGAAACAAACAAGACAAACAAGGAAATGCTAACAAAAATAGTACAGATAGCAAATGACCAGTGCAGCCCCTGACAACAGATCTCTAGACAAAAATGCAGAAGTAATGAAAAGCTTTGTGCCATTTCCAGAGGATTTTGTTCCCCTGATGTCTGCTTTCACTTCAGTTATAAGCTAAGTCTATTCTGGGTATATTTACACCTCTCCCTACGCCTCCTATCTCATTCACTAACCACAGAAACCATTTAGGGTCCCTTTTAGAACCTTGAAGTATACTGGAGCTTTTAACAAGACTTTTTTTTGGTCTCAAATCTGACCGTAAGTAAATATCCAAAACAGAGGTAGGCTTATAAAGGCTTCTGAATAAATAAGTATTGTCCATTTTGCTAAGTATACCTGCTGTTGGCAAAAGGATTCTCCCTTGCCATGCTTCCCCTTACCATGCTATCCATAGGCTTAAGATGCAGAAAAAGAACTCACAGTAGAAGAGGCTATAATAATTCCCTTAAGAAATCCCTTGAAAGAAAGCATAGTGCATAAGCTCTTATCAAAGTTCAGTTTTCTTTTACATACTTGGGTCTTTCATTCAGTAAATGGTTGCCTTCATAATATTGCATAATAGCTATTCTGTCATCCATGTCTTTAGGATCATTATGAATGATGAAACAGTACCACTTGGCAGTTGTTAGAAGGGCAGGTTCTCATGAAATACAAAGTTAAGCTAGAGCGAAGACTTTACTCCCCGTTTTCGTAGTGTTCCTTTTTGGATGCAAACAGGGCCAAAATGAAGCCACTTGAACACCAGAATCTTTTGGAAATGTTTTCTTACCCAACATTCTGTTCTACTACACAAGTTCTACAACAGAAGTTCTCAGTATTACTATGTGAATTCTTCCAGAGTGTTCCACACAAAACAGAAATTCTTTTCTTTTCAGAAGATCCTCACGTCTCCTCCTCGTACTTTATGTAGTATATCCACTTTTTAGAAAGCATTCAGTATTTTCAGGTACTCCCGCAGTATCCACTGTGCAGACTAATCGGGCAGATTCTCTTCCATCACCAAACATGCTCATACCTCCGTTTTCCTTTCCCTTTCTTGTAGACAAACTCAAGTTTTGAAAAAGAAAACTGTTGCCTTTTTAGCTGCACTATCAGCTTAAGCAGCAGAAAGATTAAGACATTCATTACAATGAAGCTCATTACAAATCCTCTTCAGATCATGAATGAAACGGGCTGAACTTCTTCGACATCAGTTGGATGGGGATCGATCTACAGAGACAAGAAAGGCAACAATTACTGCTTATAATCCTTGCACTTCTGTATGTGTTATTCCCCCCCCCCCCCCCCCCCGACAATAAAAAACAGCAGCTGCTGTTTATTTTTTTACCTCTGAATAAAGAGGCGGAGGCTGAAACCGGAACTCTTGTATGTAAGCAAAAACAGGACAACACAATTGTTCCTCACGGTCAATTGGTGGTGGATAAGCAGGAACATGTCTGGAGAACTCTTCCTCAGACACTACATCAGCATAATTTGGTGGTGCTGAAACACAGGAGATGCTACTGTCAAATATCAAATAATCACTCGCAGCAAGACAACGTAAGTATTACAGCATCCAAGGCCATGAAAACCGCGTTTAAACATTGTACTATTGTCAAATTGTAAGAAGTGCACTATACTCACAAATAGTATAACTAGCACTACCTCTTTAGTAAGCTTAGGTGACTCAGGAGGAGCACTAGAGATGTTTTTAGGGCTACTCCAGCAACAAACCCATGTTGTATCAAGATATAGTCAGTTATGATTAATTTTAAGTTGTCTACCTCCAAAACAGAATTCCCACAATCAGAAGTTAGTTATTTCAAGATTCAGCTGAAAGTAATCAGATAATGGTAGACAGGCTTAAGAAAGGCTGTAGTTAGGGTATCCTCACACAATCCTTTTGGATCCCCACTTATATTTATGTGCCTCACTTCTCATGAGTCATACTTGAATGGCTTACATCCCCCACACTGGCACTACTATCCTTCTGTTGCAGACAGTACTATGCTGTATAATAAAGAGTTCAATATGTATTACCTTCAGGCTGTTCTGGCATGGTCAATGCCAGCCAACTCATATCCATACTAAACTGGCTGGTAATGCTGGAATTTCTGCTTGAAAATCCAATACACGGAATAGTGCCGATCACCAGAGGCATTTCAATCATCAATTTCTTAGCACCAGGAATATGGATATACACCTATGTGACAACCCCCAAACGAAAGAAAAGAAAACATCATGAGACCCTACTGAATTGCCGCTTCTAAAAGGTACCCTACTCCCTATACTATAGATTGTTTAAAAATTAGGAGTTTTCTCATCCCAGATGTTTAGCTAATACTCTGTCAGCTTTCCTTATGTTCCAGTAACTTCCTTCTTTCTGTGTCTTGTCTCTAGATTACATTAAAAAATACAAACCAGTTTGACAAAACTAATTATGAGCTTGACTTTCAATGCCATTTTCCCAATTCTGAAAAGAATCACTAGTAGAGAACCATTCAGCTGCAACTACTTTCCTGCAATAACCTCTGCATGTCTAAAAACTAAGCTGTTTCTTTGTCAGGAAACAGTTTTGCGTTTTCCCCACTGTTCCTATCTTTCAATTTCAGAATCTCTTTAATCGTCTTCAGTCTTTCAACCTATACGATATGGGATATCTATTTATATTTGTTGTTCTCAAAATCAAAATCTAATCTCAGAGAATATTCTTCTGTTCCCAACTCAATGGACCATTTAAGACTACGTTCATTTGTTACAAAAATCCAAACTTACAGCTAATGAATATTCTACCCTAATAATACAGCAGTCAAGTATAGAGGGGGATACAGGTGGGATTTTCAGAGTTTTCCCATTCCAGGTATCTGTACTCCCAGAGGCAATATGGTTTCCTCGGACATTGGCAACCATCTGACGGAAAGTTTTTGTCTTCCCACTGGCCAGGTAAGTTTGTGTTTGGAAAATGGCAGCTTTTGGAACAATCAGACGAGAAGAGCAGTTCTCAATTTCTGCATAGATTGGTATGGCTTCCCCTTAAAGACAGAAAAAGTTCAATGAATAATTTGTATTTATCAACTTTCCTCTAAGAGTATCAAGGCATGTAACGCAGCATGTACATCAACTGCAATGTTATGAGAACAATACTTGTTAGTTTCCTCAAGCTAGGTTTTTTTAATTTTGCAGAGTGGTATCCAGGCAGAATTATAGCCACCTACTGAATTTTATGTATAAACAATGATTCATTTTAAAACATTAAAACATAATATGAGCAAGCCATAAAAGCTTTATTTGCAAATTATGCGCCAATCTTACTTTGATTTAGTACTAAATGAATTTCAGAATGTTTTATTTCCTCAATGTACCTAATGTTACTGACATGACAAAGAAGCTGCTACAGCTCATTCCTACAGAAGTGTAACCCTACATAAACAGGACATTACATTCCCAATTAATTATTTTATCCCAAATAAAAACATTTTGTTCTTTACATGGCTTTTCCATAAGATTACTAACAAAGGGGAAGCAATAGGCAAGTCAAGATCATTTTTATTAAGGCAAGTTCATACAGATCTCAATTTACAGAGCTATTCTCTCAACTATAAACTGTTGACTTCACAGAGATGAAAAAAACCTTATTAGAAGTTTAATAATCACATTTTGAAGATTACTACTCTTACCATTACAGTATCCCTTCCTCTCAATTTTGGCACTGAGAGATACTGGCCCAGAGGTGAAAAACCAACAGCCAACCATCTTCTCCTGACTTCTTAGAACAGGTGTCTATGAAATAGAGTATTTTTCATTTTATGGCATAAAACTATCAATCACTTGTAGTTTAATGCTACACACATCAGTTATTCTTATCTGGCTCTAAAATCCACATGATTTGAATCACTGTACTACCCAATGTGATTGGAGATTTTTCCCCACCATGTCACACGGAACCAAAGTTTGTCTATCTGGACACACGTCTGTTTTAAAATCCCAGTCTGCATTTAAACCCTGTCAACTAGGTAAATACTGAAAGCAATGCGCATCTGAATGCAATCAGTCTTCAAAAAGATTGATTTAGCAAATATTATAAGTGTGACTTTTTAAAGGTCTAATGGAGTACTGCAGTATTTATATTCATGTTCCCCAGCACAGAAGAATGCCAAATTAATTTCATCTGCAAGCAACTAACAGTTAAACAGGTAAACTATTTTCACCTTTGTATGCTTCATAAGAAAAACATATACACGCTGAGCTGAGAGGATGCATCTCCATAAATGGCAAGCCACACAAGCACCCAAAAATTTATGCTTATGACAAAAACCAACATCATTATTCATGGAGGACTGTCACATTTTACATTTACATTACGTTTACATTGACTGTAAAATTTTCATTAGAATAAACTTAAAACCTACAAGTATGGGTCAAGGGTCCAAGCCAAGATTCAAGCTACTTAAAATGACTTACTGTGCACCAGCCCTCAGTCAATACAATCGTGAAGTCTAAAATTTGTGGTGGTGTGCACTTTTTTGGTGGTAGCTTTGAAATCCACCAAAAGAGGCACTGTCTACTCTATGTGCCCCACAGCCCTCTCCTGTAGAGTATCTTTGGTATTCTCTACCCTTGAAGTATCTGGATATGCTGTTTTCATACTCCTGACATACACTGTCAAATATAAAGACTATATTCTGCTTGCAGATGTCACTGCCAAAATACTTCTCTAAGTTCTCTCTAGATAAAAGATTAAAGTGTAAGCATATAAAAAGGAAAAAAACCCTGCTCAAAACATCTCTTAACTACATTCACATGATGAAATGTTAAAATTATCCTAGCGTTCTAAATAAAATAGAAATTACTCATTCATATTTAAATGAATAACCATTTAGATCCAGTTGCTATCATGAAAGTGCAAGGTATAATTTTATATTATTTTCATAATATGGGTTGAGATAAAAGAATCCAGCTCATTAGCTTCCCTCTTGCCTATTTTCTCATTACTTAATGTCTGATCTTTCTTATAACTCTACAGTATTTCTAGTGATTATTAGAAACTCAATGCTTTAATGTGGCCAAATCTGTCATAAGGAAATAACTGAAAAGATCTCTGAAGCAGCTGCATGGACGCACTTAATGTTAGAAAACGACATGCAAAATGGAAGGATACGTAACATAATGGCCAGAGCATAAATGACAGGCTGGGCATGATTAATACTCTTCTATAATTACTGTTCCTCAACCTACTATTATTGTAGAGTTTAGAACACGGCAGCCCTGTGAATGTAGTTGCTCTGGTAAGAGTAACTACTTTATGCTTGTGCATTATTATTATTAACCCTTATTTATGCAACTGAAGCCTGCATAACTTTTTGGCAAGAACATCTCTGCCAGCAGGGATGTAATCAATGCTATTAAAAAAAGCCACTCTGTTTGCTATTCACACAACCTAAGATCAACTATTTATAGATAAAAGCTTAGGGAGCTTATATGCTTTCACAAGTCAGAAAATGACACTCCAGAATAACACAGAAATGGTTATCGCTGAATGTGAACGCTTCTTGGAAATGATTTTTTTGCAGCTGCCTTTGAAGGGGGGAGGAGGAGTGGAGGACCCTCTTACCAATAAAGCTGGTGAGCTGATGTCGATATGGCTAATGACCTGAAGCTCTGTCTGAACACTTTGATCGGGTGCCGCAGGCCTCTCCAGAACAGCTTTCACGTAGTACTGAATACTGCCATACTTCCCGGAAAAAGAGGTCACCAGAGGTCTGAAACAAGCAGCCATGAAAGCATTACTGTAAGTTTATAATTCAGTTCCAAACATGAACACTTCCTGTGTACATAAATGTTTACCAATTTACAGCTTGGGCTTTTAGGGCCTCAGGGAAACTGAAGCAAACAAGGAATGTCTGTGTGGTGGTTGATTAAGACAAATATACAAAGCTGCCCTATCAGTTTGATATTAAAAAAAACGCAAGCCAAATTACATTAAGTTAATGTTCCACAACAAGCAGCGTCCGGCACAATTCCTTCAGTTGGATTATTTAACTTACTCTTGAGGGAGTTGAAAGCTGAACGGAAATTCGTGTCTTCCATCTAGAAGAATTAAGCTTTCCTCACCTGTAGCATAAAAATGAATAGTATGTTTTAGTTATTCCATAAATAGAAGAACAAAGCAGACGCTTTTATAAGTTATTTATGTATAAAAGCACCCAGATGCAAAGGACTAAGAGAAGCTTTTATTGATCCCAGTGGGTTCTGGATTGGAGCCCATGCTTTATTTATGCTGTGATGTGATTTCAATGAAAAAAGCAAGGAAACATGGAGACCTTCAGTTTCAGTTCAGGATTCTGGCCAATTTCTAATCCAAAATGGCTTTTGAAAAGTATAAAGTAAATTTCTTTTCCTTTCAGCAGGACAACAATGAATCTGCTTTTTCAATTAAAGTAACTCTTGTGCTAAAAAGTTGCAATTCAAGGTCGGTGTTATGAAATGCTATTAATATATTGATAGAGGGCCTACTGCAGTACAATTTTAAAGGTCTCAGTTTACTTTTCCTACAGATAAATCCGAGAAGTGTTTTACCCTTACAGAAAGAAATACCATCTCCCTTTAATTTTTCAGTCCTGCTGTGGCATGTGAGAACTGCCAGCCAGAGACCCATGCCACAAAGAGCCCCTGCTTCCTTCAGCCACTGCAAAGGGAGACCGGCTGCTTCCAGCGTCTTCCACAGGCAGCTTTCCGGGCACTGCTCTCGTGCAGAGGGAACACGCAGGTGACCGCTGTAATTTGGAGAGGAGTAGGAAACCAATAGAGCATAGGAAATGGAAAACTGCAGGCTTTCCCTTTACCCTGCTCTGCATTTTCCAGCCGTTCACATACAGACTGAGAGCAGCCGGAGATGAAGCCTCCCCCAGCACATACGTGGAGGCTGCAGCTGCGCCAGCTGGAGGGTTGCAGGGCAGGAGAGCTCGGAGAGCTCAGGCACTCGGACCTCGCACTGTTTCTCAGCATCCCGCTCCCGCATAGACTTATGAAATGGTTTGGGTTGGAAGGGACCTTGAAGATTAGACAGTTCCACTCCCTCTGCCACGGGCAGGGACATCTTCCACCAGACCAGGTTGCTCAAGGCCCCATCCAACCCGACCTTGAACACCTCCAGGGAAGGGGCAGCCACAGCTTCCCTGAGCAACCTGTGCCAGGGCCTCCCCACCCTCAGCGTGGAAGAACTTCTTCCTAACGTCCAATTCGAACCTTCCCTCTTTCAACTTAAAGCCATTTACCCTCGTCCTGCCACTACACGTCCTTATAAAGAGTCCCTCCCCAGCTTTCCTAGAGCCCCTTCAGGTACCGGAAGGCCGCCACGAGGTATCCCCAGAGCTCGTTTCACCTCCTCGGAGCCCCGAGCCGCTCCCCTTGCTGGAAGAGGCGGGCGTGGGTGCCTTCTCACGGCGGGAGCCCCAGAAGCCGGGGTGGAACTCAGCCTCAGTGTCCCCCATCCCGGTACCCCGCCCCGCCCCCCCTCTCCCCGGTGCCACCCCCGCTGCGGGTGGGGAGCCCCCCCCCGTCCCGCTCCTCACCTTCGGGCGGGTCCCGCAGGAGGCTCTGCCGGATGTCCAGGTACCGCACCTCGGCCTCCCGCCGCGGTCCCGGTCCCGGCGGCCTGGCCGTTCCCCCCCAGGCGGCCGCCCCGGAGACGCCGCCGGCGCTCTCGCTCCAAGCGACGCGGGCTCGGCCCGCGGCCTCCAGGCGTAGCGCACGGAGCGGCAGCGGCCCCGCCAGCTCCAGCAGCACCTGCCCAGACACCGTGTCCCCGCTGCAGTAGCCGCCGCCGCCGCGCCGGGCCTCGTCCTCCAGCACCAGGGCCAGCGTCTTCACTGCCCCGCCGGCCCCGGCGCCCAGGCCCGGCCCGGCCGCCGCCATCGTTCCCCGGCTAAGGGGGAAGCCTGGGGCCGCCCTCGACGATTGCTTTAACGGCCGCTCGTCTCCCCCAGCGATCGCAGCGCAAAGTCCCACCTCCGCCCGCCGCTCATTGGCCGCCTCGCAGCTCCGTGCCCTACGATTAGCTGGGGGCCGCCACCGCACCCCCTCCTCATTGGCCCCTCGGCGAGCGCACGCTCCGAGTGCGTCACGCTGCGTGATCGCCGCGGCGGAGCCAATCGGGAGAGGGCGGCCGCGCGTGGACAGCGCCCCGATTGGTAGGGCGGTAGCGGCTGGATGGAGACAAGGCCAATGGCGTGGCGCGGTTACCACGTGCACAGCCCGTGGATAAACAGGCAGGGGAGGGGCGGGGCGAGGGCTGCGGGGGCGGGGCGAGGGCGGTGGCCGCAGTCCCTCCGCCTCCGGGGCTGCCAGCCCTCGCCGTCCGCCTGTCGTAGAATCATAGGATGGTTTGGGTTGGAAGGGACTTTGAAGATCGTCCGTCTCCAAGCCCCCTGCCAGGGGCAGGGTCACCTCCCACACCACGCCGCGGCCTCTGCCCTGGCAGCGCTGCAGAGGAAGTCCTCGGGGGGCCTCCGCTCCTGTCATGGCTGAGAACGTGAAATGGGGCAGAAAGATGGTGCAGCTGCTCGCCCCCGGGTTGCCTGGGCGATTGCTGCAGGAAGCCATAGAAACATAGAATGACCTGACTTGGAAGGGACCCACAAGGAACATAGAGTCCAACTCCTGTCCCTGCATGGGACAACCTCAACATTTGCACTGTGTGTCTGAGGGTGTTGTCCAAATGTTTCTTGAATATTGTCCTTGAATCGTGTTTTGGGTCCCTCACTGCAAGAACAACATTGGAGTGCCGGAGCGCGTCCAGAGAAGGCCAATTGAGCTGGTGAAGGGGCTGGAGAATAAGTCTTATGAGGAGCAGCTGGGCTTTTTGAGTCTGGAGAAAGGGAGGCTGAGGGGAGACCTTATCACTGTCTACAACTCCCTGAAAGGAGGTTGTAGTGAGGTGGGTGTTGGTCTGTCTTCCCAAATGACAAGTGATAGAATGAGAGGAAAATGGCCTCAAGTTGCACCAGGGGAAGTTCAGACTAGACATCAGGAAAAATTTCTTCACCAAAACAGTTATCAGGCCCTGGCAGAGGCTGCCCAAGGAGGTGGCTAAGTCTCCATTTCTGGAGGTGTTTAAAAGATGGGTGGCTGAGGTGCTGAGAGATATAGTTTAGTAGTGGACATGTATGGTTGGACCCGATAATCTCAAAGGTCTTTTCTAACCAAGCGGTTCTATGATTCTAAGTCCATGCTGCCTGTGTGAATCAGCAAGTGGGAGGTGAAGGGGCTTCATCAGTAAAGGAGCCATCCTGCATTGATTGGAGACCTCACTGCCCACACAGGTGCTGAGCTTTCCTGCACTTTGTAAACCAATAAGTGCCCTTGAGTTCCAAAAAGTCAGATCTGTTACCCGGTGTGCAGTAAGTCTATAACTACAACACCAAGAAAGACATAGTTCTATTCAGATTTGCACAGCTCCTGGGTACTTGGAGGTTTTCCTCAAATCAAGCACATCTTAAGGCATTTGTTGCCTTAATTTATACACAAAGTTAAACAAAGCTGTATGTTATTCATCAAATGTGTAATCACATATTTACATGTAATGATAATAAATGCCAAGTCATTCTTGCACATAGTGCACATGCTCCGAGGGGCTCTCTGGGAGTGTTTAGTGGTGTCATCCCAAAAATTACCTGCCAAGTTCATCCATCAGTCAACTCGTCCCAATCTCGTCCCAAATTTTGGCTCAATACTTCTAAATCACTGTCTTGAAACTTCTTACTTTATTAAAGTTCCTGTTCCCAATTCAAAAGCTGCTGATAGATTGCATTATTATTTCCAAAAGCCTGATTTCCTTGCAGCTGAAGAAACTTTAACTAGAAGTACACATTCCCATCATATAAAAACTCCAAAAGATAATCACTAACTGGGACCCATCTTACGTAAGTCTCCTGTCTGATCTTAAGATATTTCTAAGATACTTAAAATATCTTGCTTTTTCCAACACCCTGGCTCAAGAGCTTGTGTCTACAAACCTGTGTTTTGTAATTGGGTGGCTGGGTCGCTGGATGGCTGCACAGAGCTGCACAGATTTGCCTTCTGCTGCGCTTGAGCAGTGCGGCATAAACCTTCTCATACAAAGATGTATCCTCTCGTATAAAGCAAAGTTTCCTGTTATTTCCAATTCTTAGAAGTATGAGTTTAGGAGAATTCACAGAATCTGTAGGAAGAGGAGAAAATGTGTCTGTGTTGGTAGGTGAGTTTGGCCAGATCTGTCTGCCCAACGGAGCTGAGGCTGCAGCAGCCCCATGCCCCAGATCCAACAACAGGCAACCCAATGCATGCTACAAAATGAAATGCATATACTGGACAGACACTAAAATGAATTTTGCACTAGGAAGTGTCATATTTTATGATTGCCCAAGCGGGCAGTCGTGCACCTTCCTGAAGGTGTGTGTGGTGAGTGATCTATTGGTAACTAAGAAGTCATTACCTGACCCAAGTCACCTGCCTGCTTGAAGCTTCTGACAGCTGCATCTTCCTGCATTCCTTCATCCCTCTGGAGTGCTGGAAAGCACCAGCCTGGTGCTTCCCAGCTGACTCAGTTAATTACTGAAATTAGCAAAAAAATGTCTTCCAGACTTAGAGCCTTGGCTTTTGAATAATTGGCAAGATAACGTCAGGTTTTTCAGAATGCCTGGCATACCTTTGTGAGATCTTGTTCCATGGAACATAGGCTCATATTCAGAGTTACTTCTGTGATGGAGAACTTGTCCTTGCTAAGAGTGAGATAGGCCTTTTGAGTGCCTTTCACTGGTGACAAGTTAATGCTCAGCTTTCTCTTAATTGATAATAACGTGAGCAGACATAATGTGGTTAAAGATGGGGTGAATTCATAAGCTTCATTTAGGCCCTTGGCCGTGGATTCCCTAGGTTATAAAGAAGAATTATGTAACTAAAGAAAATAACGCTGTCATGGTTGGTTGAGTATTTAAAGAATTTTTGGGTATTCATATCCCTTTGTGCTTTTTGAAGTGTTTTTTATAGAAATTGCAAATGTTGCATTATAGTTTGGAGTTGTGTATGAAATCGTGCTTTTTGTTTTTTTTTAGTTCAGTTGAATTAATACAGCTTGAATATCTTGTTTTGTGTAAATCTGTCCCTTATCCAGTTTTTGCATTAGCAAGTATCAGGTTAGTTTTGTAGCCAACCAACAGAACATGCTTGGATGTGTGTACTGAATATTTGCCAGATTTGGTTAGGTACGTGTGTATGTGATTTGCTGCAATTGATTTTGAAAGTTTGATACGTATAGAGGAAAAAAACCAACCCAAATTTCACACTTTTCTTTTTTTCCTGTATGAACTAAATCCTGTAAAAAAGTCATTAACTCTCTTATAGATATTATGCAACCATTCAAACGTTGCCTCCTATTTGCAAGTGCAAATGAGCCAGATAGGGAAATGAATAAACATGGACAATTGCATATGAAACAAAACATTATACAGAATTATTGAGAATAAAGAGGCTGGAATACCTTGAAAAGTTAGCCCCCAGATGATACTTGTTCCAGATATTTGCCCTTTAATATACTTCTTTTATTTCAGCAGGGTTCCAGGACCAGAATTTGTTGAACTTACAATGGAGTGATTTGTTTTCTCATCCACCCATCTTGAGAATATTTTCTTGTGCATGAGGCATTTTAACCGGCCAACCCATTGAAGTTGCAGCACGGATGGTGTAAACCACCACACTGCTATTTTAGTCTCTGATAAGCCAGAAGGAAGGAACAGAAGATAAAATGCTCAGACAGTGTGGGTGTATGTGTGTGACTGGATATTTGTGTGGGGGTGTACGTGTGAAAGACCAAGAGATATGAATAACATGCTCAATTGTATTTTCATTCACTTATTTTGCCACTTTATGAAGGATTATGTAAGAAGGAGCTGCTTGAACAAGTTAATTAATGCACAAGTTAGCCTGTAAGAGTAAAGAATACAAAAAGAAAGGTCTCATTTGAGAGTATCCACAAAGCTGTGAACAGCTCTAGCAGTAATCACAGACTTATCTCGAAGGTGAAGGAACTAGGAGAACATCTTCCTACAGCAGCTGGTTAATTTGGAAAGGGCTGTTGTGGTCAGATCACTGAATTTTAATGAATTTGGCAGTGTAAGACTCTACATGTAGTAATAATTTTTAATGCATTTCAGTGCACATATTGATAATAGACTATCAGGACTTGAACCTGCCAGAAGGATTTTTGAAAGTATTCTATAGATATCAAGTTTCCACACAGGGAAGGACACCTGATATATAAATAACCAGTTTTGTGGAAGATACAAAGTAAGAAGTGGTCTTAGCAGCAGTGAGGTCTGCCAAGAAGGTCTCTTTTTCAGGGATCCAAGCTGTGACTAAAAAGGAAGTGAAAAACTTGTTCCTGGTAGAAGGGAGCTGAGACAGAGCGCTTAATCATGAGTCAGGCTTCAGTACTAGGAGTCTGCCAACTAAGCCTTTCTGATTTTAATAGCCTGACAGTTTAGGGACTAAACAGCTATTTCTGCTACTGGAGGAGCACTTTGAGAAGTGTTTATGAGAGATGCTAACGGCTAATTTACAAACTGTGGCTTTCTTCTTTGAGATTGCTGTACTAAAACATCCGTTCGAGTGTCTTTCTTATGCAGTACCAAACACAACAAACAAAATCTGGTGACTGAACTGCGGTTCTGTTTGGTGGAAGAGCCATGAGATGAGCTCACAAAGGTGGGGGGCAGTGTTTAAATCCCATACTGACCTTTCTGCGTGGAGGGGAGGATTTTACCATGTGCCTCAACGTTTTTCTGCAAATAGTCTCAACTATCTCAGTGGGTCTGACAGGCACTAGAAAGCAGCTGAGTGAGAGCAATGTCCACCCCTGCAAGCAGATATTACAAACTCTTTTTAAGTCCCTCAGAATGTAGGGCCCTTTTGCCAAATATTCAGAAATCATCTTTCTGCATTTGTTCATGGAGTCAGGACAGGGAGGGATGGGATGCCATTCCTTTCTTTCCCTAGTTCCTGGCCTTTTACCAGTGAGTTCCTTTATCTGTGCTGTGCCAAAAACGCAGCCCTGGAGCAGAGTGTGAATTCTCCCTGGCGCTCCCAGTCAGCACTAGAAGGCAACGAATGGGTGTTGGTGACACTTGCTGTCACGTACAGTTTTTTATTGCTTTTATTCTATTACCAGTAATTGAAAGGTCAGCCAAATTTTTCTTACACGATTAAGTGACATTTACAGATAGAAGATTGCAAGGAGCCAGAGATGCTTTTCCAAATGCTTCTGCAAATGCAGTGCCTGGCAAGTCTGATGTGTCACCACTGCCAATGTGTAAAACACCAGTGATGATATTATAAGAATCATGCTGGACATGGTGCATCAAGAAAAGCAAATACTGAGATACTGGCCCAGGAATCTCAAGGTGCAGGTTTTATCTCTGTAGATGTTTGTTCACACAGCCTATCGGACAAAGCACAATCATCTTGAAGGCCAAAGGACCAATCTTAATGCAAGATTATGTCTGGAAATAGAAAATCACAAATGGAACAGCCAATGTAGGAAATCTGAGGCAGAGGAGGGACAGTGGATGTTGCGTTAGCGATTGAGAACCAAACTGTCAAAGCTCATGTACCGAGTGCTTGGTTCATACAGGTGCCTCGTACCCTATCCTTAGCTTTTGAGGAGTGGGAGAGGACCATCTCATCCCTGGGTCAAGAGGCTGGAGTGAAGGAAAAGGTTGTGGTGCAAACTACAAGGGATCCTTTCCACTTCCAATGGCAACACAGTGCCAGGACCTTTGCCTTCACCTGCAGATGAAGAGTCTCATGAGGTGGCAGCAGCAGGCCTGTCCATAGGACAAGGGTCCCCATACCAGGTCCTAGGCCAGTGCATTGGGATTGCAACCTAGCAAGTGATGGGCCATTGTATTTTTTCATGCAGTGGTAAAGAATACACTTGGGTGACCTGTTTGCTTAAATATTTATATAGTGAATCAGATTGCAGGATCTGGTATGGCTGGTTCCCTTGCATAAAAGCGATCTAAATCCAGCACTCAGTTGGGCATCAGAAGACTGCTTGAGGGTGGCTTTCAATATTTACAGCTACTACAGGCTTTGCAAGGAGCACAAGTAGAGTAAAATGCATGCAGTTAGAACATCCCTTCATCCTGGTGTCCTCTGAGGAGAGAAAGTTTTATTGAGGTTAGTAGCACCTGCACAATTAGAGTGGCCTTCTGGAAGTGCTCCTCTGGAGGAAGAGCTTCCTACAATTGTAATGTCTACCCCTCTGCATTTCAGTGACTTCAAAGCAAGGTGGTCAGGAATATTTCTATAAATATCTGACACAGAGGGAGGATACAGATTTCTGTTGTTGAATCAACTCTGAAACAGCAGCTGCATTATGCATGTGTGGATCGTGGTTTGACGTTCCAGCTCAAGGGAATGAATAACCAGAAAGGGCAAGGGGAATTAACAAACCCGTTTGGGTTCTTAGTTATGTGCTGCTTTAGCTGGTTCCTACAATGGGCTATAATTTGAGGGTTTTGAGGGCTTTCTGAAGTGCTTTTTTAAAATTTAAACTGAAAAAAATTGAACTTGGTATGAACCTGAATCTCTTACCAGAAAACCTCACACTGAAGGGAAATGCGTGCCTGGATCTGAACTCATTTTTCATAGCGCATTTCGGTAAACGGAAATGTGTGCCTTGTGGTGGCTCTGCAGCCATACCAGTTCACACCAAGCAATGACGTGGGGTCATATCTCTGAGAAAACACAGATGGCATATCCATAGCCTTTGTAAAGATAGTTCCAAGTGCACTGTTTTCTGGACAGCATCTGGTTGAAGGAGTTGCCCTCATGGCTGTGTGTGGCTCTCCGCGTGCTCCAGCAACACAACAATTAACAGATGTAGAGGTGCTCCACGTGAAGCATTTTCATCCACACCACCATTTCTTATGACTGCTGTTATTGTTCAGGCTTGGGAAAGATATTACTTCAGCAGAAAATGGAGATAATGGGATGCTTTGTGCCAAAAGGGAATGTAGAGTGAGAATTACAATGGATGGAAAGTGGAGTCAGCAGCCTGAGATAACCCGAGTGATTGTCAGGGTGGGAAGCAGCCTGGGATCGCAGTTGAGCTCTGCTGATGAGAATGCTACTTTAACTTAGAACAGTGTTATTTGGCTTTTCCTGCTATTTCAGTATGATTTGCAACATAGACACGGTATGATTCTGCCCTGAAAAAGATGTGTGTGCCTTGAGGTGCTTATGCTTGATGTCAGATTGTTGGATGCTATAGGAGAAAGGATGATATGAAAGTTGTACAAATGCTTTCAAATACTCGACCTCCTATGTCTGGAGTAGCAGAAGTTGCTCCATGATGTGGAATCTCTTTCCTCATAAATGTAAGGGAGGCTTTGGAGTTTCATAGTAGCTGCTCAGATCGAGTCCCTCTAGTCAAGCTTACCCAGTATCACTAGCTATGAAGTTTTCCTTGCAGGCTTGCGCTCAAGCTTGAAGTCCACACCGTTACTTCAGTCATCATATAATTGCAGTGTCTAGCACAGGAGGAGGATGAGTGAAAGCACAGCATCATCACAGGGAAGGTGTGTGGAGGTGGGATCTCCCCAAATTCTCCTATCAAGAAATCAACCCTGGATGGCAGAAGGCAGAAAACAAGCACATGCCGAAACAACCCAGCTCCCTAACAACCTTTCCCTAAAATCTGGTGACCAGAACAACCTTGGATATGTAAGCAAGGCATGTCATCACGTCAACCAAGGATATTCTTGGTGTCCAAGAGAGGGCATCAACTTCTACCTCCAAGTGCTTTGAAGGGAGGTAGAATACCCCCAGTGATGGAAGCTGACTGACAAACCTAGGGGGGGAAAACGCTCTTACACTTACTGGTAACCAGCTGATGCTGCAAAGCATGAAATCTGTTCACAATTATTGTCTTAGGGTAGAGCTGCACCTTTTATGAGTGTGTTCCATTATGGAAGTGAATCTGAATTTCTCTCAAATTTTTTCATAGACCCTGGGGAGACCAGGACATTTTGGGTACATCTTCCTTCCCCTTCATGGATACTGGCTTAGAGCATGCATCCTAGAAAAATACTGAATCTTGCCATAAAATTGCCAGGACGTGGCAGCACTCTTATTCTTTCTAGTCACCTCTAGCTTTTATTAATCTTGCTTCAAGGGAATAGTATTCTAATGCAAGGTAGAAATTATTAATTTGTTAATAGTAGGTAATTGTTTTGCTACTTTGTATGAGGTCGAATAATTCCTATTACTGCATTTTTTTTCTGTCTATCAAGAGTTACCACCCTCCTAAACCTTTCCTTTGGTCAGCTGAAGAACTTGAATCTTTTATGCCTCATTTCCTAAGGCCCATTTTCCCAACCCTGGGAGTCTGTGTTTAAACTGGTGGCTTTTTAAAACCATTATTGGGTGAGCCTCATTTAAAAATATTTAAGCAATTCTTGGAGATATTTGTTGGTAACCAATTCAAGCTGTGACTGGAACTGAAATGAAAAAGCTGGGGTGGCAATACACAGTTAAGCCTGTATTTCCTTTTAAAATAAAGCACACAAATTATTATTAAGTGCAAAAAAGTTACAATTGCCTATCACTTCAGTTATTGCATTATCTGCATATGTATTTTCTGTGTGTTATAGACATGCAGTTATACATATATATCCGTAAATACATATGTATAAAAGGAAAAGCTCACTTGCTATGGTAACTGTTGTTGCGGAAGCCGATAATGGTCAGCTAACCGAGAAAAGCATGGGAGATAAGAACAGATGTACTATTAATACTGTTCATTTTTGGAAATGCGCACAATGAAGCAGCTATTTTGACACTTTCTTCTGAAATATGAAGTATTAGGCATTGTCAGAGCCAGGGTACAGGGCTAGGTGAACTTTTAACTGCCTGCTGTTGTGATTCTTATCTTCCTCTATGGGGTGAATTAGAATTATTTGGATCAATGAATGTACACAGTCTTTTCCTGTATCAGAATAACATTTCACATTCTCTTGCCATTATAACACACCAGAAGATTATTTTCAATGATAACGACAAGACCACGTCAATCATAGGACATTTGTAGTGGGAATTTGCTTCTTATTACATCTTTCATGTGGCAAATTTTCCCCTTTTTTCCTCTTGAATTACCGCTCAGAAGTTGGTAGCAAAATGTTCAGAATTCAAAAAAGCGAAAAAGAAAATGTCTCAGTTCTGCTGCCACCGATGCTCTAAGTTATACAGGCATTAATGTTCTCCTGTGTATCCATGATTATAAAAATGGCACAGGCAGAGCCTCCATTTTGTTCTGCTTAAATATCTGTACAGATCACAACTTTTCCCTGATAGACACTATTGTTGGAGAACATTAGTATGCACTACCTGTATTTTTCCATGTTCAAAGGAAGCAATCACAGAGCACTTCATTTATTTTACTAAGAGCTCGGTAAATTCTGCTCTGTTGCCATTCTGTGAAGAAGGTGTTTTCATGTAGAAGCATTATTATTAACAGATTCTTTTCAAATTTCAGGAAGAGTGTGATATTTTTATTTGGTGTAATGAAGTCTGAGCACTTATAAAATTAGTTTGTTTTAAGGCCTTTAATTTCTTCCACACTTTATTTTATTACTTAATTGGAAATTTCTTCCATGTAGATAAGTTTTTATAGGCCAAATGGTAGATTTTGGGCTTGGTGTGTAACTGATGAAGACACTGACCATTGGTGTCCACAGGATCTGAAAAACCTAGAAATGGACTATGAAAGATGCCAACTGTAAAACAACTACACCAAGAAGTCAACTTATAAAGAGCAAAGATTTAGCTCAGATACTGATGGAGCAACTAACTTGGGGTGGCTGAGGTAAGGCAATCTGGATCCTTTTAGTGTCTCTGGAGACAAAGGAGTGTTTTCAGATATGTCTCAGACACTGCCAAGGATTTAGAGGTCAATCTCGCTCTGAAATTTTAGGATATTAATTCACATTTTCCAATGTGATGGACAGAGCATAAGGCTTTCTGCAAATCAGTAGGATTTAGGTTCGTAAGTTGGGAAGATGCTTTAGAAATGGCGCTGGTTATCACCTTGAATTAACACATTTTCTTTGTTTTGATCATTCTGTCCATTTTTGCTTAGGACTACTTGTCCTTCTAATAAATAACCAATTTAAAATTAATTATAATTGGTTAGTCTCTTTGAAGTCTCCAGTTTTCATACTTTGCTAATCTGTAAAACTTCCTGAAAAAAATGATGTCATAATCGCAACATTTTGCACCTTGACATTAAGTGTTTCTTTCACTTATAGCCAATTTAAAAATAAATATAGAAACTTTGTAATAATCTCTCTTTACAGTTTGGGTTATGAGAAGCTGAGAATTCCCTTAGGCTTGATTGATAAAACATGGCATTTATCCTATTCCTAGGATGATGTTCAGCAAACTTTATGACAGAGGGAAACAGCTGGTAAAGTGGGTTCACGGAAAGGTGAAGGTAATATAGACATAAAAAACAAGAGGATAATGATTTTAAAAGGGATAATAGTTGTAATAACACCATTAACCTTTTGCTTCAAATTATTGAATGTGTGGTCTCTTCAGCAGGCTAATCAAAGGTTTGCATTAACTGCAATGCAAGAGAAAGTGGCAATATACAACCTGAGGTTATTTTTTTCCCTCTTCCAATTATTCACTATCAGATCCTTACCGAGGAAAAAAAAAAAAGAGGGAAAAACCAACCCTTTGGCTGTTGAAGACCCCTTTCGATTTTGAAGTGAAGCTGACTTGCTTTCAGAAGGAACAAACTCCTGCTTCCTTCCTGCTTTGTAAGAGCTGGATTTTGCAGGGGAAAAAATGAATAAAGAGAATTTGTTATAGATACATAGAAATCAGTCAGAGATGTAGGCAGGTAGCGAGGTGTCACAGGGCAGAATGTCAGTAAGAGCTGGTGCTGAGCTGTTTGGTGGCACTGCACGGAGGGAGATCACCTGCAGAGACCCACCTCAGAGAGCAGGTGTACACACCTCCTCATAAACAGTGTAGGCACGGCACTGCAGAGGTCTGGTGGCTCATCTGGGATGCGCAGAGCTCCGTGCTGCTCTGTCTAGGTCGCTTCTGATATCTAAACAGGTATTTCAACCTGGAGCAGAGAGAACCTGCCTGGTTTTGCTTTCATGTTACATGCACACGCGGTTTGACTAGCAGGAGCAGGCTACACTTTGCCAGTTTATTCATATAACAAGGCAAACACATTGATGGGGGAAAATTGCCATGGATTATTGAAAAACTCCCAGTGACTTGATGGAATTGTTTGGGAATATGCCCAGTTGGACAGATCTGCTCCGTCACACGATTTTGCAGGTGGTGATCCTCACTGTTCACTTAAAGCATCTATCCAAGGTGCATATTGGAGCACCTTCAGTTGGAAACTTTCCTTCTGTGTGCAGACAGTGAAGAGAGAACCACACGAGTTAGACACCCAAAGCAAGATTGCCTGACTGGCTTGCAATGTGTCGTGTCAATCTAGTATGAAAAGAATAAGCATAAAAGGAAGTTTGCACTGTTCCTTGCTGACAAACCCCCATACCATTAACAGCCTCATTCTGTGGAATCGGAAGACGGAGAAAGACTTCAGGAGCAGCGTGCCTTGAATTTGAATTAACCAGATTGAATTTAAAATCAACAAGCTGAAAGGGCCTGAGATAAAAAGTCAGAACATTCAGAGGAAATGAGAACTGTTCCAGGAACTAAAGGTGGAAGAAACACTAAGTCACATTAAAAGTATTCAACCAGAAAAGAGACACCTTTTCTTTTTCTGGACAACTTTTCTTAGAAGTCGTCAATAATCAGTAACCTTTCCCAGGCACTTTCCCAGGCTGTTTTGAGTAGCTGAATCCTTTGTTTCAAAACCACTCACCTATTCACTGCCCTAAGTGAGAAGTAATTAAGGTGGACAGAAATCTTGGCTACTATATGGATATATGCGGCGTAGAAGAGAGGGAGGAAGGGGAGTGAATGAATTTTTCCAAAAGATAGCTCTCACAACGCGAGTCTGCTATAGTGTAACGTTAAATACATGTGTATGTGGGTGTACCGCTCTATTCATCATTCTGTCTATTGATCTATTTATTTCCATATACACACATGCTGAAGTACATATGTGTGCATTCCTGAAAGACAATAAACTGTTTAGGCAGTACTTTGTCAGAATATCATTTAGAGAGTTATATCCTTTTAATGCACAGTAGTTTAAGCAAACTCCAAAGTTCTTACTCAGCAATAAACATGTTAAATCATCTTAAATACCATGTCATAATGACAATTTGATGCCACCAGATGTGGCACTAGGGATTTTTTTTTTTTTAAATGCTTTCCTGGAGATACAGCTTCCTGAATTTTAAATTCTCTAGCCTGTTTGCACAGCTGTTAGATCACAGAGCTCTGCCATCTTTTTGCCTTGCATCAGTTATTCATTAAATCATGTGTGGCATGACTGCAAACTCACTGCATCTAAAACGTTTAGGCTCATATCCACTTCACCCTCATAAAGACTGAATAGTTGGGCTGTAGGGAGGGGGGGCATATGAGCATTATAATCCAAGCGTGGTATCCATTCCAACTGCGGAGCTCCTTCATGGGGAGATTTTAGAGGTGCAGTCAGAAGACTGTCCTTCACACAGCCATTTCACTGGCTACTTAGCATCCTAGATCTATGAAAAATACAGATGCCTGGCCACTTTCCTGGCTTTTCTCACCTCATTAGCCAAGAAGGCAACCAGATCAGAAGCACAGGACCACTTCTGCACAAGGGAGACTTGGGAAAGGGTCATGTTAGCAGGATACAAGAAAAGTGGAAAAAAAACCCCAAAAAACTTCTCACAAAGAAATATTATTTTACACGGTGCATATTTAAATAGTGGATCAAGTAATGGGAGGCTGTGGAAAAACTCTGAGGCCAACAACAGAAATAGATTAAACGAGGAGCAAAATGAGTGGAGAAAATGTGCTTTCCTGACCCTGAAACACAGTGGTCTAGAGGCAATCCATAATCCAAGAAGTCCTTAATTTCTGATTGATGGAAAGCGGGAAACCCATCTAACGATCAGCCTGTCGATTTACCTGACAGCAGCGCTGGACCGATTAAAGATGGGACACTGGGCCTTTGCTCTAGGGCAGTATGGAGGGACCATGATGTCAGGCTTGTTGTCATGTTATGATTTGTATGGGTGAGAGCTGCATGAGCTGAAGTGGCAAATGTGGCTACTCTCCCTCTGAGACCTTGCCTTAGGTGTGCCTTTTCCCCTAAAAAAAAAAGGTGGTGGGTGTGTGAAAGGTGTGTTGGCAAGGATTTGAAACAGTCATGGAGTTTGTGCAATTCAGGTGTGCTAACAAGTGTGATCAAATCTGAGGTGAAAGCATTAATGGTGGAATTTGGAGCCATCCTTGGGTGGGGCAGAAATCATGGCTTGTGACCCCAGGGGACTGCTGTGGACCTTTCCTCAGGGCTGGAAAATCAGCACAAGACACTGGAAGCCTGGATATCTGTAGGTGACACATACATTCCTGAACGCACTATCGAGTTCTCATCAATCAGTGCCAAAGGATTACTCAGTCCTGGTTTAACACAAATTAGAAAAACTCTTAATAAGGCTGATTCAAAGCCCAGTGGAAAGATTGCCATTGCCTTGCATGGAGTCGTGTGTTGATTTGCTGTTTGGCTCTGGGGCTGACACATGAATGTTTGAGAGTTCTGTACCAAAGAGGGCATGACATGCTGTCTAGATTACTCTTCAGTGAAGTGTAATATTTGATAACATCAGTAAATACAAAACAGAAATAAAATGACAACGACATTTGAACATCTTGTGATAGCAAATGAGGTGGAAAAGTTAAGTGGATATAGAAGAGGATCCCCAGAGGTTGGATCGCAGCACGATACTGGTAGGAGCCTGTTTGTTGCCATACTGATATCAACATGTGAAGCTTTAAATCTTTGTGTATTGTGGCTGAACTGAGAGATTTGCTCGTAGCTGCCTTTTCTCTTATTCGTATTGTATAGGCTGTCCTCCTCTCCTACCAGCCAACAAATAACAACTCCGTGCTAGCTGTAGCAGCAGTTTACATGGAAAAGCAATGAAGCAATTTCAGGAAAGTATTTGATGTAATTTTGGCTTTTTTTTTTTTTGCTGTCACTTAGCAGCTAGAAAGAGGAGATGCACTGATGTGCAGAGCCAGGCGTGTATTATGCAAACTCATATCACAATCTCATTGACTGTTTGTGGACCCCCATATCTCTCTGTTTCCATCTGTTGTTTTAAGACTAAGATGTTTGGAGGAGGTCCAAATTCCTTTCCCTTCCCCAGTTTGGGTGCAGTACCTGCCTGCCTTAGGCTCCCTACACAGACAGCAGAGAGAGGATTCTCCAGAGAATGTGATGGTTCATTTCTCTCCCTTTCCCCCTTCCCTCTTTCCATCTTCTTCCCCTGAATGCACAGGGATTTTATAGGGTGCCTAAACACCTCACACCGGTCAAGGGTCCGAGTTGGCTGGAGTGAATTTGGGCTATGCTGCTGTCTGCAGCGGGTCATGGTTCAGAATTAAGAAAACACAGACTGTAAGGAGTAGGAACGTGTGATCCCTTGGTTGCCCGTGGCCCACGAGTGGGCAGCAGCAGAAGCTGCCATGTCTCAGTCTCGGCGGTAGCTCATGGCTGATGCAATATTTCAAGAGATAACAAGGGAACTTCGAGCTCATCCAAGAAAACAGAAATGTCACAGAAGATAAATAAGCAAAACCATAAACCCAATCCTATTAAAATTAAGTATGTTTCAAGTTCTGAAAAGAATGACATTTTGGTGTTAGATTTAGCGAACAGGAAAAGATTACATGCGTCTTTAAAAGAAAATGTTTTTAGGGGCCCTTTTAAAAAATTGTATCCATGTTTGCAAGTGCCATGTGCAAAATATAAAAATTAGAGAAAGGAAAAAACCCCAGCAAGCAGTGGAAATAGCCCATTTTGTGAATTATAGGAAAAAATATACCATCTGTGATTTAGTGCAGTTTCTAAGATCCCATCTGTGATTGAAGCACAGTCTTCGTTGAAGGCTGAATCCCTAAGCCGTTCCGTATGATAAAATAT
Organism: Neomorphus geoffroyi; assembly: GCA_033558235.1. Lineage (NCBI taxonomy): Eukaryota > Metazoa > Chordata > Aves > Cuculiformes > Neomorphidae > Neomorphus > Neomorphus geoffroyi. The sequence continues at coordinate 4,719,200 of JAUMJM010000009.1, forward strand.
TTCACTTGGAAGACGTTTGGGCTAATGGGTTTGTTTATCTGGAAAATGGCTTCTCTAGATGAGACATAAAAACCTAGAGGCCTAATTTTGCCTTCAGTGGCCGACTACAGCTGACATCAGGAGAAGCAGGAGTGAAAGAATGTCAAAAATCTAGCCATCGTTTTCTTCAAAATTTCTATACTGCTTTTTATCAGGTCCTGTTCTTGGGTATCAGAAGTCCAGACAGCGATTTCATAATCTCTAGTGTCAGACATTGTGGTCACTGGCCTCCTTGCACGAGGAGGGCTCACCGTGCTGCTACAGCTGCACAACAGAGGCTCTAACTATTTCCTTTTGTTACTGCTATTAATTTTTCAGCAGAGTAGACTGAGAGCGACGTCCCTCAAACTGGCAGAAGGCCTCCAATACAGGTGTACTTCTACAGTCTTCTGGTGCCTTTATATGTGGTATCACAGTGATCTCTTAGTCCTAGTCCAAAGGTGGCCTCGGCTGTATCAGGTATTTATATAAATGCAACATATTTCATTCCAATCCTCTATTAATTACATGCACAGGTACAGACTGGCACGATTTCAGTTACCACTGGATTTATTTGAATAATAAATGCATTCACCTGTTTAATATATGTTTATATTTTCTACTTTATATAATTACATACTGATTATATAATTATAGAAAATAGTTACATATTTTGCACAGTTATGCTGTTACTGAAATAATGCCCGCAATAGAATATGTGCGTGTGTGTGCACACATGTTGAGGAGAATAAAGCTGTGGCTGTGTTTTTCAGAGCTGTCCAGAGCTGGTGCAGCTCCATCTCGAGTGAGGTGTGCCGCTTGAGCAGACGGTGCTGTGCCACAGGAGAGTGTGGGTTATTACTGTTACCACCTGTAGGTGAATCTCGCTCTATTACAAAGTGGTTTCAGCTTCATTATAAAACACCTGTGATAAGGATGCTCATCAAGCCTGGTTTCATGCTCAGCTGGCTTTGCTCCCTGTCCCCCTCGGTTCTTATGCACTATGTGAGGAGCACGTGGACTGGGGGTGTTGCTGCCCAAACAGACACCCCAGAGCCAGCATCCCCCTTAATGCTGGGCTGTGGGGGTTGGGCCACTGAGCCCCAGTCTGTGCTTGCTTCTGCTGGATTTAGGACAGACCTTTCACTCTGACTACACGGCCTTGGAGCACTTCAGGCATCTTGCCAGGCTCGTGCTATCCGCCACCGCATGAGACTGCGAGGGATGGGGCAGATTCGTGTCACGGCTTGTGACATCCTGCTGGTGGGTGCAATTGCAGCTGGCTGTCGTGCAGCCCTCTGGTCCGGGTGCTCTCATGCTTGGGGGGTTCCCAGTCACTAGCTTGATACAGATGAATAAACAAACAAGTAGCAGCCATTGATAGCATCAGCATCTGTGTTTGTAGTGATGGCGAGTGAAACGATTCACCCAAACTAACACAACAAAACAACGTCAGAGCTGGGAGCGGGACGCTTGCCTCCCACCTGCCTTTCCCAGGGATCAGCACTGTGAGGGAGAAAAAAAGTCCTGTTCAGCAGCATAAACACACCCTGGCTTTGCCTCTTCTATACAGTACAGGTCTCACAGCCAAAGGGTTAAAAAGGAATGAGTGCATTTGGCATGCTGTGCGGAGCACCCAAAGTCTGAACATGAATGACCAAATTGCTTTTTACTTTTTAAATTAAGCCCTCTGTCTGTATGCACACAGCTAACACTGCTGTTCCATTAAATAAAAGAATTTGTTCCCACTCTTATTTTTAATAGGGTAAGACCCTGCCGTTCCATCTCACAACTTTACTGACACGAGATCTTATTAAAAGCAATCCTCCCCCTCTCCTCCTTGAAATCTGAGCTTCTGATAGCTTCATCCACATTGTGTTTATTTTATATACACAGCTCTGCAGCTGCTGCTTCCTTCTTCTCCGATAAATGACAGCATAACTGTTGCATCCACTACAAAAAGTAAATAAAATTAAATGGGGAAGAACAATACGTCTCTGTCAGAGAATAATAACTCTTTTAAGGCATGTATCTAAATTGTACAGCCCGATCTTAATTGTAAGGGTAATTCTTTGTTATTTCAAGCAACTTGGAAAGTGACAGCAAAGGCACGCTCTTGGCAGTACATCCAGAGAGACTTCTGGGGAAACAATGGGGAGAATTCTCCTGAACTGAAAGGAGATTGAAGTGTCTTTATTAGGTTAATAGGGCTGTAGTCTGCGATGAGAAAGAATGGGAGAATATGCTACAATCTGTTGGTTGGTTGGTTTCGAGGGATATTTTTAAGCGCAGACAGGGCTGGCTGAGGCCCTGCGTGGGTATTGTATGCGAGGCAGTGAGAGTTTGGTGTCAGCATTGACAATGAGAAGCTGTTTGATCAGCCAACCTCCAGCTCCTGCATCTTTCTCCCTAGGGAGGACCGAGAGCAGAAGGTTTTCCTCTTCCTCCCCAGTTGGTGAGCCAGGCTGGTCCTGTGCTGGACTGATGCCCCCAACATGTGACACCACCCAGGCTCCAGACCGGTGCCTTTCTGTTGTCATTTCTCCCTGTCCCACTGTCTCTGCCGTTGCAGAGGAAGCCACCGCCAATGGTGGAGGCCAGCAGCAGTTTGCTGGTAGTTACTGGTGCTGTTTAGCCACAGCTGCGGGCTGGCGTACAATTTCAAGATGTCTATTCAGTCGTTAGACCAAAGGCCTCTTGAAATTTGCCCTTGATTTGTTTGAGGAGCTGGGAAATTATATTAAAGCAGAGCAAAGTGGGAGAGGGTAACATGAACTTAAACTGCTAAGCTAGAGGAGGACCAGAAACTGGAATTGTTTTTGAGAATCTTCCAGCTTTTCCTGGAATAAGGAGAACCTGTGCAGATGTGCAATCAGCTTTTCTAACAGCTTGAAAAACTCAGAAACTGCATAGCTGAGACTTTGAGGGGAAGCAGGTTGTTGGAGGGGAGCTAGGGACAGCAGGCAGTGGGGTGGCTGGGGGAAAAAGTAGGATCTGGTAGAGTGATTTGATGGAGGAAGGCAGAAGAAATACTTCAAAGCAATGAAACAATGCCCTTGGTGAGGAAGTAGAAAAGGATGAGAGGACAAAAAAATAATCCAGGTGATGACTTAAAAAAGCCTGTAGAAATCTTTTATTTAAAAGAAAGACAAGAGAGACATAAAGCTACGAAAGGTGAGAAGTGCACTGTCTGTTTTGAAAGTAGCTAAGAAAGACCTTGGGAAAGATCAGGCTGGGCAGAAGCGCTGCAGCTCTAAGGGAGTAGCAACAGTTGACAGTCAGCAGAGGTGGATGCCTTATCAAAAGGATGAAGGAAAAATGGCTATAAAAGGAATGAAGGTTTCCAAAGCAGGTGAAGTAGCACTAGTGGGAGATTTGCCCTGGATGTTATCTGAGAGATGTGTGGAGGAAGGGGTGAAGAAGGGCATCAGCTCAGGAAAGCTTGCGGCGTAGCTGTTTGTACGCTGCACAGCAGGACACAGCCTTTCTGCTCTTCTGGGTATAGAGCTGGTGCTTGCCAGCTCTGCCTTTTCTGCCCTGCAAGCGATGCCCTGCCATCAGTGTGACGCCACAGGCTGTGCGGGCATCCCTGGGAAGATGCTATGGGGACTGAGCTCTCTGCAGAGGGACCCATGTGCCAGGAAAGTGGGCGCTTGCAGCTGTGGATAACCTGAGTCTTGAGGGCAATCTCAAGCCTTTTACACATCATGTTTACCACGTAACTGGTGGCCATTTACCCTTGCACCGAAAGAGATAGCGGTGAGTTGTTTACCGTGGCCTCCGCCTGCTTTCCTGCCCTGCTTGCCAGGCACTTGCTGGGCTGGGTGCTGCCTGGAGGCCTGACTTGGGAGATGATGGGATGAAACCTCAGCTTCCAGGAGAGGAGGAGGAGGATGCTTCAGACCATGCTCACGTACCTGCTCTGCAAGGCAGGCTGAGACTGGCTGTGGGTTACTATTCCAGTGTAGCTTCAGCGATAAATGAAAGGAGGCACGTTCCTGGGAATGCTGGCCCTTGTTTCAGCTCCAGCTGGCAGCAGGGAAAAGGGTAGCTCCTTGTCCTCAGCCAACCCAGAGGACAGTCTGAGGCACCTGCAGGCCCCCCTGTCACTGTTTCAAGCAGGAGCCCATTCTGCTGGGCTGGACCATTTTTGCTCTGTCTGCTCCATTGAAGACTGACCGTGAGTAACGCAGCATCACTCAGCTCCCCCTGCACCAGCAAATTCCAGGCACGAACCGAGGGCAACATCTACCCCTTAGAAATGATCCCAGAAGTACCAGGCACAGCCTGCTATGAGAGTCAGGAGGAATCTATAAACCCAAAGCTGCACCCTGATTTTCTGATGCTGCAGTTTGGTAAATGGCAACAAGGTCATTGCTTGGGTCTGGTTTTGTTGTTTAATCAGCAGGAAGATTTACAGCTTTTGGAGATTCTGGCCTAGCGATTATCATACAGATGCTCCTTGCATATGCTTCAACTTGAAGCAAAACACAAAGTAGTTAATATTAATATAAACTAAAGCTCATAATGAAATAATCACATCAGAAGAGATTTATCCTTTGGTGAAGGCGAGAATTTGTCTGGGAACTGATAATTTCTTTTTCTCTGTAGAGTAAACACTGAATTAGGACCAACGAGGTGGTGAGGATACAGTAGGCAAAAGGTTTTCCCCTGTGAATTAGGGCAATAAATGAAGTTTTCATTTAGTTGCATAAACTCATAACCTTTCTTGCTGCAAAGTGCCATCTAGTGTTCGCAGCCATGCCTGCCAGCCCCTCGGCCAGCCAGCAGTTGTAGTGTCTGACTGTGAACAACTTAAAAAGACTTAAGGTAAGGCAGACAAGCAAATAAACTTGAATTGTTAATCCCCAGATGTTATTGGTCTTTAATACATGAATGTAGTAACTTGGGCAAATGAAACTTCTTTATTATGGGATGGAATAGATGTTTCAGCAGGCTTCAAAAATTAACCTTGATCTCAGAAAGCAAAGAGAAGACCATGCATGAAAGCAATTATGGAAATTCATGCACAAAATATATACCAAATGACGTGTCAAATTTGCATGTGCGGCGAGCATCATGGTACTATTAATGTTTGTGTCACAGCGGTACTTCTGTGTGCTTATGAGGGAAATGGAGTTGGACACCACACATACAGAGCAGTGGGAGATGATCCCTTCCTCGCAAGTCTACAAGTCAGCTTGGAACAGGAACAGGAGAGCACCTTAATGACCATCGTTCGCTATGAGTAGGTGTGCGCAAGTTAATTGTGTATGCAAATAAGTCGTGCAATAGCTAATGTACTTCACAAGCCTAAAATCAGACCCAGCAAAGAGACAGATTAGCATCTAAAGTGCAAGAATCGGGGAGCTGTGATCCACGAGAATGCTTAGACATTGGAGACTGAGGGGAGGTAAAAAAGTGCACAAAAATAACTCTGCATCCAGGTTTGTATCTGAGGCATCTTTTGCATTGGGCTGAGGCTGTCTTGATTGGCTTGGAAATCTTCCTGCCACATCTGATCACCCCTGAAACCACCCTGAGCACAGACCACAAACACAAAGGTTATTATTATTATTTGTTGTTATCTGTAAAGTGCTGACAGCACTTAGAAGTGCCAGAGGATCCATGCCTTGGGTTCTGTCCTTGCAGTGGCCAGGAGCAGAGTCTAATTAGCCCAAACAACGTCCGTGATAGAGAGCAACCCTGCTGACAGGGAGCAAATTAGGTCGCTGACCTAGCAAAGCATTTAACCACGTGCCACACTTTTTAGTAAGTGTATCTCTGGATTAAGACCTGGATGATGTAACCTTTTGCTGCCTCTAATTTTTTTGATTGCAGTATGAAGCACAGCTCAGCTTGCTGGCTCAGAAATCCCTGTTTATGGTATTAACCTGCTTTCTAAATTGACTCCTTGTATCTGGACAAAACATCAGAGTTTCCTCTGAAACTGAAGGATCTTTCCTATCTGCCTTCTTAGATTCCTCCTTTCTGTTTGTTCCTTTGAATCTCTCTTGTGTTCCTTGTCTCGCCTTGGTGATAAATAACAAATCAAGTATAATGACAATGAACAACCTGGAAGGCTGCACAAACTATAGTGCAGAAATACCCAGTTTTATCTTCCTGGAGTTTAGGAAATGGAAGTTGACTCTGAGCTTGAGGGAGTCACCTTGCTGTAACATGACTTTAATGAATTTCTCAGAAAACTCCTTGGCAATGAGGAGCTCCTCAAAGGGAGTTTTGATTTTAAGGTTTTACCCTGGATTTTCTCATGCCATGGGAGCATGTCTACTTTACTTCCCAAGTCACAGTATGAGCTTGGTGGTTTCAAGGTGGGGAGAACTGGATATTTGTGGAGGAGACTCCAGCTGGAAACTGGTGGGTGTTGCACTTGATCTGCTTGCATCCCTGAGTTCAGGAAGCCTCCAGTACAGTGTGCTGCAAAATAGTCTCCTATGATACCCGCTCTTCCCTTGTACTCATTGTTGGACATCTGAAATCACTGAGCTAGGTCATGCTCCCATGTCACTGCTCTTTTCTCCCAATTTCTTCATCATTCCCACCTCTTCTAATCCACTGCATTGTTTCTACTGCTGTGATCGGGCACAGTAATACAGACGACAACCCCACTTCTCTGTCCCTGCTCCGCTGTGAAGTTGTACCCTATACATGTTTATGTTCCTGGTCCTGAAATTATACCCATACATGTCCTGCATGAGGACGGCAGATGAAGTAGCTGCCTGCAGAGCCTTTACACCCTTCACCGTGATCATCCATCACTTCTACTGAGCTGGGAGAGTTACTGTTATAATGTATGCCGAGTTAAAAAGTGCTTGGGTTATTTTATGTTTTGATGCAAAATTAAAACAATGAGGGAATTTAACAGCTCATGCTGTAAGTTATCCTTGCAACTATTTCTCATTTGCACTGTCCAGAAGTGCCTGGTGATCCCGTTCCCGAGTAAGTGCCTGAACCTAGATGTTCACAGGCTCCTCAATTGGCAGTACAAGAGAAATACAGATAAGAGAGTGCTTCTGAGTCACAGAGAGGAAGCTCAGAGGTTTGCATGTAGGAATTACAGCTCCCCTTGCAAGTGGAACCGCCAGTTCTTTAATGAAGCCGAAGTGCAACACAGCATATGCCCAAACAGCACAGAGTGTGCTGAGAAACTTGAACTGGGTTTTGCTTATTGTCCTGTACTCAGAGCAGTAACATTTGTGCAGATCATATCTGAAGATGTGGGGGGAAAAAGCCCACCCCTCTCTTAGTTACAGCACATTGTGTTTCTTTAGTGCCACCTCTTGGCCAGTAGGCTATAACGTTTCATACAAAGACTGGAGCATCTCATGTGACGTAAGTGTGCTAAACCTGCTCTGCACCATGCTGGTCTTTCATGGAAGAAAAGAAGCAAATATTGCAAATTGGCATAGAAGAATAGCCTGAAATATTTTGTATTTTTTCCTTTATTTTTTAACAGGCTTATGCTGTGATGGGCATGATATGAGTTGTGATGTATAATCCTACCAGCTGGTGTGTACTCAGGCTTTGACTATGATCGTACCAAATAAATCAAGCATTTTCAAATAAAAAAATACCACAGTATATTTCCCAACACAAAATGAAATTATTAAAGGAAAAGGTTATCCAACATTTGCTTGGTTTATCTCGTCTTGACTGCACTTTCAACATACCTTTTGGGATTTATAGACCATAGGATCGGAAGGACCCCTTTCACCACATGGGGATGTTTTTCACTAAGCCTTCCATCAAATTCAGAGATTTGAGTTGAGCAAGATGACACTTTTTCAGACCATGGTCCACAAATTCAAGGGTTTACGGCTTATTTGTACAGAGTCAGAAAAAGGTAAATAATACAAGCAGGGCAAGCTGAAGTTTTGCTACCCGAGAGCTGAAACATCCATAGCAATATTTTCAGAGGTCTAAGGAAAGTTACTGCGCACGGCTGTGCTCTCTCGGTAGGTGCTCTGGGTGAGGTTCTCAAGTCACAGATCATCCATTACATCCTCAGGTAATCTGTGAAGATGGTTAATTGCCTCCCTGTGACATAAAACACACAAATCTGGTTTGTAGGCTGAGCTCATGTAGCTTTCATTTCTAGCCAGTGGTTTTTGTTAAACCTTGACAGTGAGCTCTCGTACCCAGGACTATCTAATTTTTTGGAAAGCACGGATGCTATCCGAATTACCAACTACTGATTAATGAAATGAACTCAATAATATATTGAAAAAATACTTCTAATATGAATTACATATGGACCAGCTTTACTGTTTATGTCCTTCCTCAGTCACTGATTGGAATGGTTTAACCAAGTGCTTATCTTTAAGCCTCAAAATAATCCCACTGAACTTGGCAGTAGAAGGCAGCCCTCGGTATTAAAAATAAAATCTCCAACCCCAGCACTTTACAGTTTTAAGACCCGGCAACCTAAGTGTTTGACAACTGCAAATGTTCTTTCCATTTTGACTTCTCTTGGGCATATTATGTGACTCTAGTTTTACTCATTAAAGTCTCATATTGTGCTTGTTTTGTTAACAATCGTTAGGGCAGGGGTTCTTATTCTTAATTGACACCATCTGGAAATGAGAAGGAAATTGCTCAGGATGAACACAAAGATGAGGAAAGGCCTTGTACTTTTCCGGAGTTGCAAAACTTGTCCCATTTGGCAAAGCCAAATCTGACCTGGGAACCAACTTGCCCTTTATTTCTGCAGGAGGCTGGAGGGAGAGGGAAATTTTCTTTCAGGAAAAAGGGAATTTACACATTGCCAGCAGAACCAGAAAATAATCATTTAAAAGCAGAAAGTTGCACAATTCAGGCTGATAGCAAAGCAGGCCTTTTTATGCAAATGGAATATCTTTGTTCCCAGTTTTTTTTTTTCCAATCTTGCACCACTTGTTCAGCATTTCCTCATTTTCTGGCACCGGTTTCCATAGCTGCATGCAATCACACTCTCACACAGATGCCATTCTGTGTTCAAAGCACTGAATGCTACAGGGCATATTAGTGTTTTTATGCTTTAGATCTATCTTTATGTAACTTCAGAGCTCATTAATATATACCATCTTATGTGATTAAAAAAACAACAACCTGGCACATGAGAAGCTTTGAACAGGAGAATGGATTGCAAGGAAAACGGCTTTCTTCTCATTATGCAGATTTTAAGCTAGGCATGAGATGGTCACAGGGAGTCAATGGAGTCAACTTCTGCAAGGCAATGATTCCCTGACTGCAGCTGAGCAGACTGTGTGTCAAAAAAAAACCCCAGAAGGAGTCAAATGCTATTTGAAATAGGAAGGTTTTCATATCATGATTTCACAATAGTTGACACAAATGAGTAAAAAATCCCATGTTGGTCCTTTTAAAGCTGTTTAAAGTCTCAGGTAAAGCCATTCTCTTGCACTAGAGATGGGACTGAGATGCAGATATACCAGAGTGATGGGCTCACTATGAACATCTAAGATCACAGACCAGAAAGGTATAGATACTCTGGTTGCTGGTGAAGCACAGTTCTCCCTGTAGTTACAGCCTGAAATATTGGCTCTAACAATGTTGTGCCAAAAAAGATTAATATTACATGTGCCAAAGTGTAATTCTCTAGCTATGCGTGCTGGCTATGAAGGACTGACTTAATGAGTATTTCCTGCACCAAATAAGGTGATGGGGGAATTTTTCTGACTGTCAGTTCCTGCTTTCAAGCTGCTTTCTGTCTAATGACACCAGCCTGTTCCCTGCTCACCAAAAGCACAGGCTGTTTTAACAACACACGCCACAAGCAATTGCCCTTTCTGGTTGCATGTCTGTCTCTGACGTGTCTGTCTCTCCTGCCAGGGCATCCTGATAACCTCTCAGAAGATCCCACGGCACAGACTCACAATTCTCAGTCACACTGTGATGGCTGCAGCGATGAGGTGCAGCGGGAACCCAAACCAGCTCATGATCCATCCAAAAGCTCAGAGATCTGAAGGTAGGGAAACTGACCGGTGCGATTGACAGCGATCAGAATATGAACATGGTTCTCAAGGGCAAGAGAACATTTTGGTGTGAGGAGGAAGGAGGCCAGTGCAACATGAAACAAAAAATGTCTGTTTCTGAGATAGCCGTAATGCTGTAGGCGTCTTATAAGGCAACACTGAGCAAAGCAGGGAGATGCTCCTCCCCAGCCCTTCTAGGAGTCTATGTTTCTAAGGAACAGCTTTCTATTAAAAAAAGATACGTTGCATTACAACGTTTGGGAATCTGCCGTTGTTGCGGCTTGGGCAGTGGCAATAATGGAAAAACTGGAGTATAATCCACCCAGTTCTTACTAAAAGCTTCCAGAAATGGGCAAGCAAATGCATTTCTCCAGTCTTAATCCTGACTTTGTGTTAAGGAGTATGTGACCTGGGTAGCAGTGCAGCCTTTGGCTGGCCGGGGGGTTGAAGGAGAGATCCACAAACCCCACAGCCATTCCATACATTTTCCCAGTGCTGGGCAGTTTTCTTCCCCTTTAGCTTCTTCACATTCAAAGGGATGTACTGATTATAGGCAACTATGACAGCAAATTGTGGCTAATGTATGAAATGAAAATCCCTGCCTGATGGCACAGAGATCTTAGACAGCTACTCTGCAATTACTGCCTCGCTACAATTTCTGCGGGGTGTTACTTACTCCAACACAATACTGAGCACAGGCAATTTACCACAGAGGTCATAAAAAAAAAAAATCTCATTAAACCCACACCATTTAAGACCAGGTAGTTTCCCAGCTCCTGTTTCTGCTTGGTTCGAAGCCTTGGAGGCTGTCTGGGTGACTGCCCCTGGGAAAAATCCTTCTCTGGCGTGAAGAACAGCAGTTGCGGAGGGTGAGCTGTGTGCAGCACAGGAGGATGCAGAGGCTGCCGAGCGTCTGCTTTGCTCCCTGCCCTGCAGAACCAGGGGGATTGAGCTGGCTGCTGGGAGTGCAGGTGAGGTGCAGGGAGGCTTGGAGCTGAGCAAGTCGATCGAGTAGCCAACAGCCTGAATGTAATAGCTGTTTCATTTCCGGGAACAGCAAAACCCCTGGGGTCTTGGCACGCTGTCCCGCCGGTTGATCTGTTGAATACTCTGCAAGATGCTGGACCAAATCCTCTCTGCAGCAGCATCAGGTGCTTGCAACTGCTGCTGGCAGCAGGCAGGGCCGGTTGGCAGCAATGCGGGCTTCGTGCAAATGTGCTGATGTAGCAATGACACGGGAGCTCCTGCCAGGGCCCTGCCTGCAGAAGGCTAGGCAGGCATGAGAGCTATCTATGTGCAGTGTAATTTCCTGACAGCCCCAGCTGTGCTGTCTCCTGTTTGGAGGTGGTAGAGGCCCCCCACAGAGGTGCCACAACTGTGCCAGTCAGGGTGAATCAGACTCTCCACACAGCCGCCACCCAGGCATTTTGCCTTCTCCAGCTGATGACTGGAGCCAGGAGATGGCATCTGTGCAGCCCAGCTTGTGCCGCCCGCAAACCGGCTTCAAGAGCTGTGTGGAGGGAGGAGCGGTGTGGGGAGCAGGTGCTCCATGGGCAGTCATGAGCCTGGCTGGGGGTCAAGCGCTTTTGGGAAGAAACACACCATATCTACTCCTGGGAAGGTTTTTCATATCCCTCTGATTGGAGACTCAGTTCAGCCCAAGAGAACATCAATCTAAGTATGGATGTTGAAAGAGCCCAACAAAACCCCATCAGTTTACTGACTTTTCTTCCAAGAAAATGACATTGTATATTTAAAATGACTTAATTCTCTTCCCACTCCACTTTAGTTCATCCTTTTTTTTTTTTTTTTAGCTATAAATCTTTGTTTTCCTTTCAAATATTATGATTTATAGAAAATATTTGATATCGATAGGGAAACAACACAATAATATCAGTTACCCAAAGAGAAATATTTGTATATACAAGGAGAAGTTAACCTCAAACACTCAGTTCACCTATTCATGTGTGATTTATATTGCCCCAGGCTCCGAGGCAGAGAGAACATTGACACCCTTTGATGTTGAAAGAAGCCTAGTGACTGGCCTTTGGAGAGATTTGTGATGTCTCTATCAGCCTGTCAATGGAAAACCAGGCAGCAAAGCCAGGCCCCCTAAAGATTTCAAGGCCGTGTAGCAGAAGGATCATGTAAGCATTTTACTTTCACTGAGTGCTTGAGACATTGAGCGTAAGCAGCTGGTCGAATTGGGTGGTTAGAGGGTGCCGTGCTCTAGTCGGCAACTCACATCTCTCCATGACTGATGTCCTTTCAGCCTGGAAGAGGTGCCAGTGTCAGTGATGGGGACATTTAGCAACTGCACAGCTCTGGGTGATGGAGTGCTTTGGTTTTTTGTGGTAGCCTGGTAGGGTTGTGATAACCCATGGCCAAAGTGAGGAACAAACCTTGATTATTAGAAATGGAAAACATTTTCTTGCACTTGTTGAGGGACAAATAGCTCTGCTCATTTATGTGCTATCAAGTGTCCAGGGTTTTCCATGGATCAAAATAGTCTTCATTAGGTTTGACATCCCACATAGGAAAGGACAATGCTGTAACAAATGAAGAGGCACCAGCAGTGTATTCTGCACTGTGCATCACTGGTGTGGAAACAGACCATGCACCAATGTTAGCAAAGGGAAGCGGGAGGCAAGAGGGAACAGGAGCTGATGCTCCTTGTGCATCAAATTCCCAGGCAATGTGTTGAGTAACACTTTGGAAGATAGGATTAAAATTCAATACAATGCTGATAGATCGGGGAAATGACTTGAAAACAGTAACGTGATACAATAAAGACAGCTGTAGAATGGTATACACGGAATTAGGGCCTGTTGGCTTGGCACAGCAGGATTTGAGGATTACTAGGGATTATGGACTGAAGATGCATCTGAAATATGATGTTATTGCAAAACCAAACAGAGGACCAGTGCTTTGTGCTCATATTGAGGCTGAGAGCTCATTTGATTCAGGTGTGTCCAAGGTTGCAGCCCAACAGCAGAGGTACAGAAACCATCCAAGCACTTGGACCCTAAGATCAAGGGGGAGGGGGTATGTACCCCTTGGCAACGACGGAGTAAGGGACTGTCTGGGGGGGAGAGACTGTAGTAGCCAAAAACTGAGTCTGCTTCCTGGTTGTGGAGAACCAAAATGTGAAGCTGCAGGTAACTCAGCAGCAGAGAAGGAGAATGGGTAAGGACCCCAGTGACCCCTGGAGAGGAATCACACTCAGTCTGCTAATTTTCTGGTTCAATTTATATGTGATGGAGACACAAAGTTGTAAATTTTTTCTTTTTTTTTTTTCTTTTTTTTTTCTTTTTTTTAAAGCCCAATTCTGTTGGGCAGCAATGAAGGGGGAAGAAATACGGCAATAAATTCCTTTTCTGCCTTGGGTCCAGCACTGGAAAGCACTCACACCTATAGCACATAGCATCAGAGACATCATACATTGTCCTTAACTTGCTCTTGTCCCTTTGGAAAGTCCAACACCAGCATCATCCTTCCCTGTCTCTTCCCTTGTGCCCTTCAAGTGAAAGGACTGTAAAGTCACAGGCTTAAAGGTTGTGAACGGGATATCTGAGGCAGGAGAGCAGATATCCACACATTTGCCTCAGTGGGAAAGTGGAGAATAATTGTGGGTTCTGATTTTCCAGGGAGCCTCTGTGGGGAACTAACAGTCTAGACTTGTCCTTTTTGAGGCCTAATTATGTCTTTCTGTCAAGATATAAAAACAAGGGTCTGTAGCATCACAAGGGAAAATGAAAGCTATTGGCCTGTGTTCTGCATTTAATAGGATGTCAAAATCTAAAGCACAGTCTGACTTTTTTTGACTGAGGTTAGAAAAGAAAATGCAACTAATTAGGCTGTTCCTGAATATCCCTCTCTGTCTGGTAGCTGCGGACTTGCAAATTGTAACATACTGGGAGTCCCAAACTCTCTGATCAGTGCTGCTGTCTGGATGGGAGGTGCCTTTCCCGCTGACAGGATTCAGGCTCCACTTGAGCAGTGTCACTATTAGTGGGGACAGTTCCCTAGGAAATGCCTTGTGCCATTGTACCTCTCTGTGTTAAGGAGATGGAGGAAGAGTGCTAGGGTTTCAGACATCGCAGGAGAGGAGCAGGGTGCTCCGTGGGAAATGTCTTATGCTGCTGCTGAACTAGTTGATTACAGCTTGCCTTGCAGATTAATTTCCAAAGTCTTTGGGAATAAAGGAACATTTGGAAAGTACCTTGTGTATGAAATGCAGGCTTTACTCTTTGGGTAGCATGGTCCCCAAATCAAAGTAACACATAAGAGTCTCCAACATACATAAAGTGTGGGAGTTAGAATTCAACCAGAAATACGCCAGGCATCTTACGTGTGAGCTAAAGCAGTTGGTCCCAACATTTTCCTGGTCAAGCTGCTCTTTGATGTCCTGATCTTGCAACTGCGCCTGAGTTCTGACCATTAACTCTGCTCCCAGACCCATAAAGCTGCCTCCTTGTTTGCAGCCCTCCATCAGCAAGCACCAAAGCATAACACGATCGTGTACCTTTCGGAAACCTGAGACGACAGGAGGTGGTGGCCTGTTTTGAAACAACTAATTACACATGGAATCTGCTACGTCAGGGAATGTTAGGTGATGTCCTAGTGCCTTCCTTGATCCTTTAGAAGTCAGTTTGAGGGTTTTTTTCCCCGTTGAAATAATTTCTTGGAGAGAATTGCAACAGTTATAAGTTCCTTTTACCTTTCCCTTGTCAGCTGCCCTCATTCTGAACCAACGCTATGCTCAGCTGGCTCCTCATGTTTTACAGATGAATTGAAATAAAAGTGGAATTCGTCCCACTGTGAAAGAAAGGAAGAGGAAAGAAAAATAACTGTCTACAAAATTTTTCATGCAAGTCCCACATCCTTAGTTTTGCCCTTTTTTTGACACAGAAATTTGATTGTATTCTGCTTAGACATTCTGGGGCACCTTTTTGGTTTTCATTCTTCTTTTCTGACCTGACTTTGGGTTAGTTGGGAAACCATCAACTTTACCTCACAGTCAAAACTAAACACTGCCAATCAAACTCAGAGGACATAAACGGGCAGGAAAAAATGTGGCCTCAAAATGGTGATTTTTTCTGATGTCACTTCTGCAAGGTCATGCAGAGGGATTTGAGTCAGGAAACAAGAGTGAATGAGTCCGTAAGAAAATGGAAGGTCTTTCCAGGAGTCAGCCTGAAAAGAAAGAAAAAGGGTGAAAAGTAGTATAAAAGGAGACAGACTTGTATAACCCAAAGGAGCTTTGGAAGCAGAGAGAAACGAGAGCACCTGGATCTCCTTGGCGACTGCCAAAATACTGTGCGACATCGCCTCAACACTTGCAGGGAGATTTATGGTCATATTTTTCAATAACTGCACACTGATTTCACCCACAAATAATAGTTTCTGCAGACACAGCTAACCCATGTGGTAAAGCATGTCTTTTCCCAGGCTGTAGCTGGAAAAGAGACTTAAAGCAGCTTAGGGCCAGTATTGGAAGCAGAAAACTGTTGCTCAATATAAAACCTTTTCTGGGCAGATTGTTTTTCTCTGGCTTTGTATGAAGATGCCTAATTTTAATGGACCCATGGGTGGCATAGACTGACATCCACTGGGGCAATGCCAAGGAAAGGAAAATAACTTGGTCATGACTTGTGGAAACATCTTTAGCCTCGTGTTTCTCTTATGTTCTCAGTTGTAAAATCTATCCCTCTAAAAATTAGGATGGCAACCCTGTGGCCTTTCTATGGATTATTCCTGATGGCCACCAGCTTTATTAGCAAAAAAATCTGTGAGGAGGCAGTAGTATCATTTTGGTGTAACCCCAACTTACATCCATGAAGATGGCTCATCCGCTGCTAAGTCCAGGCAGGGACCAGTCACAGGCTGCTTTCCAGGGCCCTAGAGCACAAGCTTCCCAAAGCTTGCCGAGAAGCTACTTAGATAAGCTGTATTTTAGGAAAGCATTTGGGCTGGTCTTAACCTAAATGCTCATTTAAGTCTTACTGAATCTTGGTAGAGATGGATTTAAACATGTGCTTAAATAACTTCCTGATTGCAAGCTGTAGCCCTCAGTTGGGTATTGCTGCCAGTTTAGCAACGATAGACCTCTCGCGGCATGAGTAATGCGCAAGTTAGGCAGTGTAGGAAGAACGAAATGATAAATTATCACTTCTGAGAGCACAGTCAGTTTGTTTGCTGTCCCCCACCAGCTCCTTCCTTCTGCAGATGTTCATCAGGGTTCTCCAATCAGTACAAAAGCCTTCCCGGCTGCCCCATGTTTAGCACAGCTTGTCAGGAGCTACCGAAGTGACTCATTAGAGCATCAAAGCATGGGTCATTTCAAAGTTTTGTCCTTGACCAAGGCAATCAGAAGCTGCAATAAAAATACAGGCTGCTTACAAAGGGAGGGGGGGATTAATAACCACACAGCTCAAATTTGGTGTAACAAGTTATAAAAGTGGAATTGTGGGAGTGAGAGGGTTTGGGGTTTTCCCCCTTTGTTTTCATCTGTACAGCTGAAAGGTTGGAAGGGCCATGCTGCTCAAATAGAGGATTACTTTTGCCTTTTAATATGCCACATAAAGATGACATAAAATTTACCCCTGTGAGTTGCCATGTAAATGAAACCATGTCAAATAACACACAGGAAACAACAAAGCTTGCTCTGCTCTGCAACGAAGCATTTCATTTGTACTTAGAAATCCCAAGAACTGAAAAAACCCAGGGCCATTTCACATGTACATCCCCATGCAAGCCTCCCTCTCATAACAAATGGTTTTAATTTTTTGGGGGGAGAAAGGGTTGAAGATGGGGGGAAAAAAAGGTCGTCAATTCCATGTTAGATGATGGCACAGATTCCTCAGCTACCAAACGCAAGGGCCGAGCAGAACAAAGAGATTTGCATTCTAAGTGATGCAAAGCAGCCAGCAGTGTTTTAATGTTGTGTTTGCTCTGTGATGTCTTCATCAGGCGCTCAAAGGCAGCAGCTCTGGCAGCAGTGGGTCCCCGCGAGCCTGTCAAACTCCGTTTCCATGGTTTTCCTTCAGGCAGCACCATCGGCAGACAGCACGGAAACGGACCCCTGCAACCTGTTTTGAACAGTGTCTCTGATGTAGGGCCCCAGAGCGGGCATCAAACTAGCAACAAGCAGCAAGAAAATAACAATTTTGCTTTTTGCAGGTGTCAGAGCGGCAAACAAAAGGCTGTTTATAAAAGATGCAACATCCCCTTTTTGTTGGTGTTGGCAGTTTAAAGTCAGCTGGGCAGCCGTTGAGGTGAGGGGGTGAGGACGAGGTTTTGGAGGGGGTGTGTTGTGAGAGAGGGAGCTCATCTCCAGGAATTCCAATTGTTTCCTCTTTAATCCTTTAGCCTTACTAATAAGGCCTTCTCATCACCAAACTAATAGCTATTAACAATGTTTCAATTATCCATTTGCATCAGTGAGGAAGGCTATTTTCTTCAAACAGTGTCACATTTTTTTTCCAGACAAAGAAAGCGTGAGGGTCTCACTCTTCCCTCACCTTGAAGAGCACTCTTTCATTTAAGTAAAAAGTTCAGAACATTTAAAGCATTTGAAGCCACATTTGAGCATTGATACCGAATATGCAGGAGGTGAGAAAGATGAGGCCATGGTCCTTTACCACCAGGGCTGCCTGTGTGCAATGATGAGATGGAAACACAGCATGTGGTATGAGAGCAGAAGTCAGGAGAGCTGACAGCCAGACCCAGCTGGACCAGCAAATTTGTGAGCAGCTCTGGTTAGGGAACTTCACCTCTCGGTGCCTCAGTTTCACCATGTGTGAAATGTGGATAATGATCTATTTCTTCCTTAGTGAAGGACATCAACTTTATGCCCAAACATGATATAAAGCTCATAGTTACCCTTGTGGTTATCATGACACTACTGACTGGAGCCGATGTAATTCCCTCATGGCACAGTTTTCCATTAAAGAAAATTGATGGGTCAGATGCTGACCAAGCTACAAGAGAATCTGCCTTTTCCTACCAATTAGCTGACTTCACCACAGCTGCTTAGGGAGGTGCTGGGAGCCACCAGCCTTGTTGGCTCCTGTTTCTTTTGCAATGCATCTGCCAATCCAGGGAGAAGCCAGGAATCAGAGAGCTTTGGGAGCATCAGATCCCAAGCTGCCTTTCCTTTTTCCTGCAGTGGAAAGACTCGAATGGACATTTGGTGTTATGAGAGTTATGGCTTCTATTCAGGAGCTGTATGTGCTGAGCTGCAAGCTCACCACATGAGACTTCCACATTCATCAGGGGCTGCTGCAGCAGGGCTTTTCTTTCATACATCCGTACAGTAGAAGCTGTAAGGTCAGATTCCTGGCTTTGAGGTTCCCAACTCCTCTGCAGTTTACTAAAAAGAAGCCACAATGTTGTATTCTGGCTCCTGATTTCACGGTTCCCACTGCCTCAGAGACACCCTCTCATTTTCTTGAACTAAAAAGGTAAAAATATTTGTGGGTTTGCTCCAAATTACTGTGAAGGCAGTGGAAAAAATAGCCAAGTCTCATGCAAAACAGAGATGCATTTTTCTGTAGATCTCTCAGTGCGAAGCACTGTAGTTCATGGTTTGACTGAAGTTATCCAAAGTACCTTCAGCAAAGATGTTCCCATCCTCACAAACCTCACGTCCTGCACTTCTAGATGCTTTCAAAGTGGAACGATTTAAGACTTTACCTATAATTAATTGGGTAGTTAATTATTGCACAGTATCTGCATGTGGAGTAGACTGATGTCACTAGGTGTTTTTAGAGATACTGATGGTGTCAGAGACCAGATACAGTGATGCAGCACTGTAAATGAAGTCCTACCCTGACCCTGCTTTTCAATGAATAGTCACAAGAGTTGTGGAGAAAATGAGGTTGGAATGGAGAAGGCTTTCAAACTGGTTATGACATATTGGTTATTATTATTATTTTAGACTTTAATTGATCTATTTAATAAATCCAGACTATTTTAAAAATTAATATATTTTCTATTTACAGTACTAATTAGTAACAGAACAAGGCCAAATAAATCCATAATGACAGAATAGGCAAAATATTAGCAGATCTCAGCATTGCTAATCGCTGTGTACAAGGTTTCTAGGTCCCAGGAAGAGTTAAATTTCTCTTCCACTGATAGAAACAACCCATTTGGTCTCAATATATTATTGTACAGTGCAGAATTTGCTCTGAATTTCTCAAGAGCCAACTGTAGAGCAGAGCGAATGTTCAATGAAATGAACAGTGGCTGGCATGAAGGGATGGGGTGAACAAGCCGCAGACTCTAGCAGAGATTTCTTTTGATCAGAGGAACTGCTCGTGACTTTTGTATAGTGTCTCATGATGAAAAAAAAAATCCTCTGGTGGAAAAAAAACATGCCCGTGTCACAGTGGAGTCAGAAGCTGACGGTTGTAGTGCCTGGACTATTTTTTTAATGAATACTTATGTTTGCAGGGTATTGCATGATCATACAAAATGTGCCTTTGTATTGTTTCCCAGTTTTGAAAATAGCTGTGAGTGGTGTGGGTTAGAGCAAACAACCAGGCAAAGCAGAACTAACTTCATTCAAGAATGGTTTGCAGCCATAATCCTGTGTAGCAGAGTAAAGGGGACCCGTCCAGGGAATCACTGGAGGGAACTGGGAACAGTTGCTTTAAAACTGAGGGCTTTGGGAAAAAAAAAAATAAAAATCCCATCTTCTCTGTATAGCTGCACTGTTATTTATGGATGGGGACTGAGCTGAAGGGAGGGAGTGGTGTGTGGTGTTTAAGAGGCACTAACCTTGTATTCTCTCCATTGCGTTGTGAAGTGTGTTCTATAATCAGGAACTTTAAAGTCATATTTATTTTGGAATAAGAATATTTAGTCCTAGTTTGGATTAAATCTTTCCAGAATTGGGCTTCTCACCTGTGTGGGCGCTGACCAACGTGGAGAAACTGGCTGCAAGTGTGGAAGAGAAGCCTTACCCAGGAAGACACTGCCTGCTCCAGTGAGGTGAAACTAGGTGGGGGAAAAAAAAACATTGCTATTTTGTAATGAATTATGCACAGAGCTACTCCAAGAGTTAGGCAGGGAGAAGCATGTTAACCTCCTGTGTGCCGGGAACCAAGTAACACCCTTGAGCCTCAGCACCGAATTATTAATTATTGTGTAGGATCTTCCTCCAGTGGGTATATTCCCATTCTCATGCTTTGATTTAACAGCACAATCTCACCATTACTATCACTATTATTTTATTTGCTATTCTTACTTTTCAAGCTATTACAGAATTTTTTTTTTTGACAGGAGAAAAACAGCCTTACTCTGCCAGTAACCAGGGCTTTATCATGTAAGAAGTCTTTCTGGGCTGTCAGATTTATATTATTCTTTGGAGTCACAGTTGGGAAAGGTGAAAAATAAAATGAAAGAGGACAAAGAATTTAGCAGAGCACAGTGTGCTAGAGGTACCCTGAGCAGAGAAAACACACTGGATGACACAGTCAGGGTGAAACAGAAGTGGGAAAAAGTAATTTTATCTCAGCATTTGCTTTGGCTGACTTCTCAGTCACCAACATATTAATGGCTCTTCCCCTAGCAACTACAGAGCTTCCAACATGCGACTATTCTTTGGTCATAAAGGCAAAAAATGAAGTTTGCCAGAACAGAGCTACCCCATTCTGGGCTGCTGACAACAGTCCCAGACTGTCCATATGCTCTGCTGCACTCAGAAGTGGTAAAGCAACATTTTCGCTCCCGCTGGTGCTGGTGGTATCCCTGTGGTTGTTATTGTTTCCATCCAGACCTTCTCCTCTTCCCCAGAGCTCCTGCCTGTTCTGTTTCAGGCTGTACCGACAGCAATGTCACAGCTCCTGAGCGCCGAGGAGAGCGAACAGATGTAGCTGTTGTTGCTTCCCTGCAAGCCGGTGGCATGGCCTGTCTCACTTTATTCCTAGAAATGGCTCATGCTGGGTGGCTGTGAAGGGGTTTAGAGTGATAGGGGACATGGAGGGAGCAGGACTGCTCCCACAGGGCAGGTCCAAGCAGAGGTGGGCGACTGGCTAGTGTCCAGCAGGGTGGAACAGGACCTGTCACTTTGGGGCTACAGAGGCTAAGAGTAGTCTCTTTTTCGAATGGTTTATGTGTAAGTGATGAGATGGGGAGCGGGTCCGTGGCTCCTGTTGGGATAGATAGGCAGCTCCCAGTTCCCACCTAGCAGGAATTCAGGCTTCTGAAGGGTTTGGTAGAGATCAAATAAAACGTTGCCTCTCAGTGAGAGCTATAGGATTTGGCCTCTCTCTGCACACAGGCAGAGCACGGGTGACAAATGAGACCCTCAAACACTGCCTGTGAAAACTGTTTTCTTCATAGTATGATTCATAATTGGCTTAAACTCACGCTTGATTTTAAAACGGTGATCCCATCTTCTCCTCCATCTCTCAGCTAGACACCTTCATCTTGCTTGAGCCTAGCCAAAATCTAATCACGGAATGGGCCACATGGTCCATACACAGGGTGAGCAGGCATCTAACAATGGTGGCAGCCTGGCCTCATATCTGCTTAAGCTGATTGAGAAACTGCCCCCTTGACTGGCATCACCTAATTGCCATATTTAACTCTGAATGAAGCATCCTGATGTCTTACAGCACCTGGCAGAAATCTTTGCTCTTGTACTGACCCGGGAGTTCCCAATGCATTGGACAAGTTCAGTCAGGTCAGCAGAAAAGCTGAAGTTACACCCCAATGCTGATTTCTAACTTTATCCACTAGAAGCAGAGAGAGAAATTCATTGTTCTGATTGTTGCACTAATGAATTGTTAATGTAAGGAGGTTGAAGGTGTTGAGAAGTAATGGGGTCCCCATTACCTTTACTTGGATTTGCACTATGAGAGACAAGAGTGGACAAAATACAAGGCTCTTTCCACTATGAAATCTATTGTTTTCCCGATCCTACTCTTATTACAACTTACTGTGCTTTCAAGATGAGGAGTTTCAGTGCTACGTGCCTTCTGTGTTTATCTGCACGCTTGTTGCTGAGGCAGATAAGAGACTTTATTCCCTACATTATCATTATTTTTCTCCTTCTTAGAAGCCAGTTTGATTTCAAAACAGAAGTGAATATTTCAGCTTGTTTTGCAGACCTAAAGTGGGGCTCTAGGTTTTTAATACTTACTTATATCCATGAAAATAATCAGATTGAAGAAGCTTTTCCAGCTTCTTGGGCTAAACCCTTCCTTTTTGCTAATATTCACTTGCTCGGTTCATTATTCTGTGCTAGACTCTACCCTCCCTTGATTGCATGTTATCACCTTCAATGGAACAGCTGTGTCATTGCTAAAGGGTGTTAATCTTCCCCTATCTAACACCTTATTGACAGCTAGAGTCAGGGAGGCCCCCAGTCTTTTCTGACTTGGGTGACTTCTCAAAATATTCTCTTTGTATCTTCCTTTTCATTTTGTACCAATCCTGCAGTAGCCTGACCTGGAGATGTAGCCACAGCCTAGGGCAGCCCCTCCTGGGCTGCTGCAGCCAGGTTTGAAATGTTCTGCTTATATGAGTTCTAGCAATTATAACCAGGAGAATATTCCATAACAATGTCAAGGGACAATAAGCCACAGCTAATCAATAAGCACAATACCTACGGCACGCCAGAGCCCAGAATAGAAACTGCTCTGGCAGGTGGGACAGCTGGCTTGAATTTTTATTTAGTGGTTGTGAAAGGCACTGTGGTTTTCAGCGAGACAAGAGCAGCGCTGACAGTGACAGACCCCCATTACATTGTGCCACTGAACAGAACGAGCCACTTCAGCAGATAGAGTTCTTTTTTTGCTGAGAGTTTTGTAATGGGTTGGAATTAGTCTAGAATTTCATTTTTCTGAATTCCCTTTGCCTAAGAGTGTTCTGGATTGCCCTGCAGTTTCCAAGGTCACCTTGATTTTTTGAGGGTCTGGAGAGTTGCTCTGACTCTAGAAAAATCCAGGTCAAATTTGCATACTGAGCTGGTTACCTGTACAGGTCTGCCTTAAAGCAGCCAGCGCAGCAGTGGGCACCCCAGCTGGGATTTCTGCCTTCCCTCAGGAATACTGGCTTTTCCAGAGACAGCCTGTTACGGAATGGAACAACAATAGGCAGCACCATTCTTTTTAGCATTTATGCTCCTTCACTTTCAAATAAATGCAGATATTCAGATTTATCCCATCTGTTTTCAAGCAGAGTCCTGAGCTGCGGAAGCTGGGAACAAGCTGCCTTTTCCTCTAACATCAATGGAAAGAGACCAAAACCACTGAGCCCGCTTAAGGCTGGTGTTGCTTTGTAGAGGTCTCCCCGTGGGTCATACAAGAAACCTTGAGCAAGGGTTCCTAACAGGAGTCTTAAGCAGTTAACCCACACCAGTTGTCCTGGCCTCCTCTTGGACTCACTTTAGTGGAGTGATGGCCACCAGAAGAGGGATCTAAACATCCCGCTGCTGATATAACCTTAATTTCTTACCAAGCCTAAGCATTTCTGACAGTAGAAAGCATTTGCCAGCAGACTGCTGAGCAGATCAAGATGAATACAGTTCTCTTGTTGTTTGGATTAGGAGGTATATCCAGAAATAGGAGACAAATGGGATCATAAAAGAAATGTAACGTTTATTTTATAAAGCAATTTACTCACCCTGCCTCTCCAGTACTTAAAAAGGCAGCTGTGTTCAATGGGGGTTTGAGTACAGAACTGAGAACTGCGAATAGAGGGGCTTTTGCAGGACTTGAACTGACCATCGAATTTTATTCCCAGTGTAATCTGAGTTATCTAATTGACTGTGACTAACAAATTTATTAGACCAGTCAAAACCAGGGCAAAAGTAACAGGCAATATCAGCCCTGGATGTCTTTACTGAACAGGCAGTTTACTCACCTGATGACAGGCGATATCCTCATTTGAAGATAAATGTGCTATGACTGTCAACTGACTTCAAACTTGACCCTCCCAAATACCGTATTCTCCTTCAGATACACCCTCTGTGGGGCTGCAATTTTAAATAACCTGCTGCATCTCCAAAGCCACCGGTGGGTTTTTTGAGGGCATGAACTGGGCCAATGACATTTTCAGATAGGCTTGGCCAGATGTAATTGTTAAAAAAACTAGGTCAATGCAGTGTGTTGTTAATGAAAGAAACACAGACCCCAGAGGAAATATGAACATCAGGTTATTTGGCCACCAGCTGATTCCTTATCAATAAGTGATGTAGCAGAAGGCAAAGTTATATTAATACATGCTGAGAGGGCACTGTCACATGGAGATGCACCGCACTTGGGATAATAACCTGGTCTTGATATTCTGGAGCCCACATCAAAACAGAACATGTCTGACACCCATTTTTTTATTTTTTCTTTAGTTTTGCTTTCCACATCACACATGAATGACCTGCTCAAATAAACAGGCTTAGCTGACTCCCACCACATGAAGCCTGGGCCCTGGGGAGCTGAGCTGTCTGGCTAGCACGTCTGTAGGATCAGGGCTTCAGTCAAGTCATCGCTTGCTGGCCAGGTGAGCTTGCCCTGCGATAGTTTGATATGTTCATAAATTACACACAATTCTTTTTCCCATCTCTTGAGAAGGAAAACCATCAGAAACTGACTGAATATGTGATCTAACGTAAAATGAAAGAGAAATGCACTCAGCCTAGTAATAAGTTTGCTTCAGGATGTCGGCTTTGTTCGCTCTGACCAAATTCTCTGCCTGGAGCTCACAGCCAGACAGCTAAGAGAAGTCTGAATATTATTTAAAGGATTGGTAAGGTCACGGTGGCCTGAGCCTCTCGGGTCTGAATTAATCTCCTTGGCACAGCAGCCTGTTCTTACTCAGCCGCTTGCGCTCACAGGTACATTCGTGTAGAGCAATGCCATCCAGTGGTTGCTCAGATTCATCACAAAGCCAATGGCTCCTTCCTAAGGGACATTAAACGAACAGAAATGTTTCTGCTCTTGTTCCCAGCTAAAGCGTTTCTCAGATATTAAAAGATTGTGACAGTGGGCAGCTTGATTGCTTCCAGCTTCTTTGACTTTTTTGCATGTAAACCCCAGGTATGTTTTAAGTAGTAGCCATTTGAAAATCTTTAAGAGATATTTTGAGGGAAAATAGTACTTTCTGTATGCAGCCCAAATTCACTAACTTGTCACCTGGCCTGGATTTTGATGTGGAGAGTGGTTACATTGAGTCACATGGCAAATGATGCTGATTTTTGAGACAAAAATATGGTTTCTGAATTAAATTTTCTCTCTGTCCAAAGCTCAGGAGATACTGAGTTTGTTCAGTGGGATATTTTACCTTGAGGATGATGCCCAAGGGAAAGGATGCTGTGCAGAACCTTTCTCCATCAATGTCACATTTTAAAGAGCCCCAGTATTGCTGGCTACCCAAGGGCTGGGCATTTTGGGAGGGGAGACTTAAGCTGCCTGGCAGCCTCTCTCTGACCTTCTCCCAAAGACCCGCTGTCACACTGTGGCACAGACAAATATCCTAGTGACTAAATTAAGATGTTGACTTTTTTTGCCCTGTCCAAGTCAGACATAATTGCACAGCTGCAGGTTGGGATGATGCGTCACCCTGAACACCCCAACCCGTTGGACGCAACCTGTCTCGGTGCCTTTGAGCGTGGGCTCTGGCTGTGCTGAAGGGTGCGAGCTCAGTCCCACTGAGGGGCAGCCCAGTGCAGCTGGGCAGAGGACACTCCTTGACACCCCAGCCCTTTCCCACTGCTGCCAGCCAGGGTTGTGCGTTTCGCTCACGCTGCTGCGTTTCAGCCCCTGCGCTGCAGTACAAATTCCAATCAGGCGCGACAAAGCCCACCGGGTGCTGCTGACAACAGGTGTCTCATTAAACATCTCTCAACCTTACAGGCATTCGCAGACAAGAACCAAACTCACACTCAATCACAGCTTAATCACAGCCAAACTCTATTAACAAGTCATACTAATTACCAACTTCTAACAATTTCTCAGGTTCAGAGGCAAAATATCCTTTCTTTATAGATGAAAACAGACTTGTGATACTCCAGCTCTGGCCATAATTAGGTCCTTTAAAAAAAACCCCAAAACTAAAATAAAAATCCAGACGGACCCCTTTGTGCTAACCATCCTGGAAGTACAGTTGTACAAGGAGATGATTTGTTTGTTTTAATTTTGTATCTGCTATGTCGCCCACAAGGGTCCAATTAGCTTGTTACAGATGCTTGTATCAGTTTTATCCACTTGTCTTTTTTTAATTTTTTTTTTTTTTTTTTTAAGAGGGGTAACTTGTAGCACAGATTGCTGGCCTGCAGGCATCCAGAGATCAACAACCAGCTTTCTGTCATACCAAGCCCCCTGTGAAACAGGCAGTCCTTACCCACAGCATTCATAATGCAAAGGGTAAAACGAACAGAGGGGAGGGAGGAGCTTCCACTGGATTTTGGATTATCAGGGATTAATCTGGTATATTCAAAAGTGGCCTGAAGGTGGCAATTCTGCCATGGCTAAGAATAACTCTGACAAACTTCACTTGCCACACCTTGGAAATTAAAATGCAGGTGTTATTTTTAATAGCATGAAGTGCTAACTTGCAACAAAACAGAAAGCTCTTAAGACGTGGCTTTGAATTGTGCATGTCACTATTTATTCTTGTCCCCTGGTATGTTCAGCACACGTGTAATTCCATGTTAACCTGAACGCTTTCCTCCATTGTGTGGCTGTATTGAGTGCCCGACCACTTGAGAACTCACTTGTGTAATCGATACGCTTACAAAAGGGTACATATAAATAACATGAAGAATCTGACTTGAACTGACAGTAGGGGTGTTGCAGATAGGGCTAATGCCTCATCCTTAACTCATGCTGCTGCTAGAGAGGGAAAAAAACCACACAACAGACTCAGTTAAGGACTAACATAAGATTTCCTGGCATTTTCTGAGCAGTGTGGTTCAAGGGAGAAAACCTTCCCTGAGTACCTATTGTGCAAAGTCCAGGAGCTAGCTGTTTACTTATTCTTGGGTTTAGTTGCCATTTGCTTTTCTTCTCCTTAATTTTAAAAGGGAATTAAGGTTTCTCCTGGAAGATTGTAGTGCTGCAGCTCAGCAGAGACTCACCAGCTTGAGACAGTTTTGTTTCTACAGTGAGGTGCTGCAGGATGAACACAGGATACCTGAAGATCCTAGGAGAAGGCTGCATTTCCCAGGGTCAGCTGGTGTAGTGTGGGATCCCGGTTCAGATGGCTGTGAGGGTCATTAAATGATGTGGCAGCTCCATGGAGCCACAAGCATCTGAACGCAGCTTCAGGGAAGTGCAGGGTGACATGCGGCTATGAAGAGTGGGGTAAACCCACCCACCCTCACTTCTGCCTCTCAGCCCCATGGGCTCTGTCTGACCTTTGCTTGCCCATGCTGCTGGAGACCAACTGCAACCCCAATGTGATGAGGATTATGCTGTGGCTTAATGGTAATGTAAGGTAGGGTGAATTGTTCTAAAAATTATGCTTACCTGGCAAAAGCAGAAGGCTTGGGTTTAAGGTTGGGTGTTGAAGGCCTTGTCTTGCAAGGGTAAAAGCCTCTAGTCCTGACACTGCCATCCTCTTCCATCCTGAGGCTGAGTGTGTATGATGAAGTGATGGCTTGCCAAGAGCATGGGAGACTGTGGAGCCCATTGGTTTTCCAGGTACTGTACATAATACAACACAAAGCCTTTCTGCAGCTTTCAGGCTGAAAATGGACCAGATCAGTGTTTCCCTGCTTTCCAGCCTCCCACATGAGCTAGCAGCGGCTTCCCAAATGTGGTTCAGCAAGGAGTTCTGGTCCCACCAGAGAGTGATGAGATGCAGTTAAGAAAAGCTACAGGTGAGTAACAGAGAGATCCTTGGCTCCATCTGCCACTGGCATAGTGAGCCTCTTATCATCATTGCAAAAGGTGGCACCTCTAATGTGGGCACTTGTGTTTCTACAATCCTAAGCAGATGTGCCTGGAGCAGCCATCCTGCTGCTGACAAAGTGGCACCTCTCATGCCAGTGAAGGTGAGTTTCTGAGGCTCAGCAACAAAGAGAAATAGTGGGGTTTTTCTTTGTCAGAATGCTTGATTTTAGTTTAAGATCCACTCCTGCTTGAGTAGCAGGAGGAAAAAAGAAAGGCCTTTGTCACAGTCCGGCAGAGCAGGACATAGCCGCGTGCAATGGACTAACCATGAAAATGTTCATGCAGTGTTTCATTGGGGGAAAATGGGAGGTTTTGTCTAGCAATAGTTTTGTTCCTCTCCATAAGAGGATGTTTCAGAGCAGAGCAGGCTTTTTCCTGGGTTTTGCCAGATGAAATTTGGCAGAAGAGGCTGGCAGGTGTTGACACAGGCTCCAGAGGTTCATCTGGTTCTTGCATTCCTTCAGCCTGCAAGCCCAGAGCTGAAGTGATCTGACTCTGTTTGGGGCAGTGTGCATGATCAGCAACAAGCCTTCCTAGTTCTGCGCTTTTTGACATATGGATTTCTTTCTCCTTCATGGGTTTTTACTATTCCTGAAATTAAACAAAAAGAAAGAAATTAAAACAATTCAAGCTCTACTATATTGTGGAGCTGTCGTTTCTGATCAGAAACTGACATTCTGCTTCATGCTTCTCCAGTGTGGAAATCTGTCAGGTAAATAGCAATCACCTCGTAAAAGCCTCTAAACAGCTCTGTTTTATATTTTAATTGAGGAACAGAACATTTTAAGTACTTTTATTGGGTGACGCCTGCTGAATGACAGATGTCCGTGGCAGAGTAACGCTGAGCACACTTTCATAAAACAGAGCAATTCCTTGCTTAAAACATTTACAATTAAAGGCTTGATTGAATAACAATGAGTTCTGTGCATGGAGCTCATTTCTGCACTTGTTTGTGCACCTGAATCAGGCTGTGATCGTTCGGTAGGTTGGATATGAGGTGCTAGTTGCTTTGTTCAATGACCAAAGAGTGCTCATAGGCACAGCTGGAAATATGCCTTTGATTTTCCACTGAGATAGAGATAGGTACGCTATGCTGTGCTGTTAGACTTCCTAACACCTTTGTTTCAGCTGGGATGCTGGGTTTGGTTTTGGTTTTTGTTGTTTTTTTTTTTTAAAAGTACATGTTAGTAAGTCTCCCAATTTGTCAAGAGCCAGAGATTTTAAAATGAACACTAATCCTTAGCAGCTGAGAAAGTCTTAACTAGCTTCTCTTTTATTTTTCTATCTAGCTCCTGTGACCTCTATTACTGTAATACCAAAGAACATCACCTCTGTTAGCACACTGATCCTCACAATATCTGAAGGAAGTTAGACTGGTATTAATATTATTCCGTCCTGTTATACACAGAGAACTGAGGCACAAAGAGGTCAAGTGACTCACCCAGAGGTTGTCTTTGAAAAGGGTGCTGCACACACATGACCTGTCTTTGGATGGTATTTAAAATTTAGCCCTGTGAATGTAGAAACAGGCTCAAAGAAAGTACAAGATACCCAACAGCAACCCAGGTGACATGGCACAAACCGCAACCTTTTGCTCAAGCCAACTAAGAGCTTCAAGTGAAAAAGGATTTCGAGTTTCACTCCAATCGAACTGAAGACAACCATTTCTAAACTGACATGAATACAAATTTGTGAAGGCAGTGAAAATCCTAACGGTGAGAACCTGAACTTGGGAAAAACAGCCTCACTTTTCTCCAAAAAGATGAATCCACAAAATAGATCTTGCCACAGCAGAAGGAACATGTGTCATGGGAACAGCAGAGGCAAAATGTGTCAGGAGAAAATCTTGACGGATTCAGCCCAGGACGAGAATGTGCAAATTGATGCAAAATTAAATGCAATTGAATGAGATAACACATATCCCAGAAATGAAGAAAACTCACAGCATACTCGCAAAAAGATGAGTTTAAATCCAAGGAGAGGGGGAAGAGGGGGTGTCTGAGGATGTCTCAGCTGTCCCCAGTGACCACGTTTTGGCAGGAATATGAAGATTTCCCCAAAAAGAAGTTGGGAAAGTGGTGCAGAAATGAGAAGGAGTAACTGAAGTGCAAGGGTCAGTTACAGAACTAAATGGAAGATGTGTAACCCAGCTTTCGTGCATAACAACAAAGCAGGTTCTAAGTAATGATATTGTTTGTCTGCTACTAAAATGCCACCCTGTATTTCAGTTCTGGGATGCTGTATTTTTTCTCTTCCTGGCCTACTCTGCTGGCAGTTATTTTCAAGAATTGCTCTTTTCCAGCTCCAAAGTAGCTTAGTTTCAGTTCCAGGAGAAACAAAACTCTAAACTGGCCTTATTTGCAAAATCTTTTAAGATGTTGGAATGTCCTCTGGTTGTAAAGAAAGGGAGTGCGACTCAGAGCCTGATATAAATATATAAAAGGGTTCACTATTTAATTAAACATAATCTTCCTTGTGGCATAAATGACTGAGCTCTTTCATGCTAAACATCCTTGATTTTTAATGTACTACTCTCCATTAAGTGACAGCACAAAATCTCGTTCTTGCCTAGGCTGGCCCATCACCTGCCTCTGCTGCGGCAGCACTAGCCACCCTGCCACTGCCAAGCGAATGCTTTGGGAGCTAATGACTTCCTACTTTTACATGACAAATCCATCTCCCTGGGTTATCAGATCACTTCAACATGTCTTTCCAGTGCCAAAAACCTACCGATGCTGTCCCCAGGCTGCTACGGTGAGGAACCCACAGCACTGCACAAAATCACGGGCTGCCCTGCTCCACCCTTAGAAGCAACCAGACATTTCCAGGTGCTTACAAAACCAGCATGAGGTGTGTGTGTGGAATCATGTTTTGGGGCCGTTATTCTCTGCAGAAAACAGTCACCCTGATGTTGCACCCACGACTGAGCTCAGCACAAGCAAAGGTGTTTGGCTGGAAGTGTGTGCTGATGGAAGTGCTGAGGATCTGGCTCGTAGACCTGCCTTTGAAAAGGGTCAAGACAATCTCACGCAGGGCACAAGTCTGTTAGTTTTGTTCTTGTTTTTTCTGTTTGTTTTATTTTTTTTTATTAAAAAAGGACAGCTTTGACTCTTTTCTGGCAATGGTATTCTGCTGTGTGTGAGAAATGAGAACAGGTCAGTCTAAAGGGAAAGCATGCAATGTGTTGTCTATAAGCCTAAATAAATATCGAGCCGCCTGGCCCAATTTTGGTTTTACATACTTAAGGTGACTTCTATCAACACAATTTTATTTCCAAATCTCTCCCTTTTGTTTTTAACCATTCATAGCCATTACCTGCTCAAAACCAATAAATAACAATAATAAAAAACCCTTACCCATTACTAAGCAGGATGTATACTGCTCCAAAAAACTACTGGGACTTTCTAATGCTATGTCTAGTGCTCCTTACTCAGTGCGATGTGTTCTTTCAGCCTTGGTGTGGGCTGGGAGATGTCTGCAGCCATCCCAGCACAACAGCCTGGGCTGGGGCATTAGCATTCCTCAGAGGTGCCCCACTGAGTGTGATGAGGGTTTTCACGAAGATGCAGCCAGGGCTGGAGTTAAAGCACAGCAGCATTGAAGTGAATCTTTCCAGGGATGTTTGGACGTGAAGCACTCATGGATTGCTTCAACAATGACAAAATGAGTCCTTGTGCCATATTCCCCAGGCTTCTTCCTAGACGTCTACCAGCTACACCCTTCCTTCCCGCCGGCAATTAGCACTTACAGTGTTGCAAAGGGAGAGGAGATTGGCTCTCTGCTGTCCTTCCTCAGAAATCTCTCACACCTTCCCCACTGGGTGGGAACTTGCACTGTAGGTTAGGAAATATTCTTGTAGTGGAATTACATTTGCAGCAGCCTACCCCCTGCCTCCTGTTTTCTTCTGACTATTAGACTCTGCTGCTCATTGTGATACATGAACACAAAAGCTCAGACAGAGCGTTTGGTTCAGCAAAGCCCCAGATCTCCACGACTCACTCTGTTCACCCTCCTGGTACTGCATATGCACAAATTGGGCCCAGTATGTTTCATACAGGGTAAATGGAGCTGGATAAGTGCTGCAATTTTAATGGAAGAGTGGGGTGAAGAGAGAAGTGGAAGAATATGACTGCTGACCTTAATTAGATGAGATAAAAAAGTCAAAACATGATTCCTAAGAAAACTGAGCAAGCCTCTATTGTCAAGTGTTTCCACATGGATGTCACTGAGAAGAGGTCAAGTGCTTTCTATGTACTTTAGGTAAGCAGTAGATTGTGAGTTCACAGTCTGCACTGGATTTGAGGAGCCTCTGTGTTCTGCAAGATCATAAATGAGACTTATATATGTAAGATTTGATATCCACAACAATGTTACTCCAGAGGTGCCAGGAAATATAGTGGCGATTAAGAATTACAAAGTTTGCTAGTAAAGCTATGCCTAATGTCATAAATGACTGAGCCCACACTTAGAACTGTCTCAGCCTCCTACTGCAAAAGAGCAGCAATGATGGACTCTTCTAGGAGTGTGCCGTTGGTGGCTTTCTATGATAAAGACATGCCTCCTTGCATCTTCATTGTCATGTAACAAATGCACATGGCCTGCAAAATTAAATCTACTGCCTGAGAAATGGCTTATACATCAGGAATAAAGACCTCTGAAGAAGGTAGCTTGTTTATATATTGCTGTGAAGAACATCAACTCGAGTTAAAATGTTAGGCATAAAATTCTTCTGTTCACCTTTGCAGCTACCCAGCCTGAAGGTTAAGAAGACTGAATGTGGTAGGTTGTACCAAAACCAGCTCCATTTCCCTACCTGAAAGAGGGACAACATTGAAATCAGAAATTACAGCCTTATTTCAGATCTGCAGATTCAGTTCTAGTGTTGTTGCCAGCAATTACAGTAGCAGCGTGCATCTCTTGTGCTCAGCACCTCTTCCAATTGCTTGGAGAGACCGTGCCCTTACTAGAGGTTGCGTTTAGAGACTGGGAAACTGAGTTAAAGAACAATGATCTGAGTCCACAGAAATCAGTGGCAGACCATCCAGAGCCCCCAGCTAAACCCAGCAGATCTAATAACTTATCCAGCTTTTACAAGCAGGAAGAAAGGACAGGAGTGCTATTAAGGGTGTAACTGGATAGAGATGAGCTGCTGAAAATCTTCCTATCTGTTCGCTGGGCTTCACATGAGGATCTGAAATAGCTGGGACCCAAATTATTTAGGGTGCATTCCTGGGAGGAGAAAATGAGGCATGAAACTTGGGAAGCTCACTCCCAAAGACTCCTCATGGAAGCCAAACTGTAAGGCTTTATATGCATCCAAAGCAAAAAATCCCTCTTTCCCTGTAAAAAGGAAAAGAAAGGGCAGCTGATTTGTGAATGCTTTCTTGCTAGAATCGTGGATTTGAAATCTCTGTCCTTGATTAAAGAGGAGAGTGCAATTACACAAGTCATTAATTATTACTGATAAACCAAAGTAGTGATGGACCAAATAAAAACCTCCTGCCACTACAATTGGATTCTAGAAAAAGACAGACCTGGGAGCCTCCAGCGTATTTGCATTTTCTTTTTCTTTTTCTTTTTTTTTTTTTTTTTGTGAAATACGTGTTTGAATGGCTGGGTCTCCAAACCCTGCATGTACTCAGAGTACGAGATGTCTAGAGGTACAGATCAAGAGAGATGAACTTTATCTACATGGACGGCAAAAGGCAGCTTACAGTTCCTTTAACATGTGACCAGTCCCAATTATGGCTTCTTCCACATGACATCAGTATGCAATGGAGGATCTTGCTTTTTTTTTCGCCAGAGGCAACTGAATACATTATCCAGCAGTGAGGCGTGGGGCAAGCGGATGCGTAACTCTGGGGTGATTTGGATTCCACGCTCGCGCGGGGGTGTGAGCCAACCTCAGAAGTCATTTTCACTGATGCTGACACATAAGGCATCCCTCAGAGACCTGTCTATCAAACTGCAACATGCTATGCAGAAAAATTAGATTACTCATGCTACAATAAAGAAGATGACAATGATGAAAAAAAAGGGCTTCAAAATATAACAGCTATTTATTAAATGAATAAAAATCCTGACAACGCGAAAGTAGCCTAGAGACTTTTTATTTATTTATTTTATCTCTTGCAACCCATTTCTATGAGGGCTAGTTGGAAAAACCCTATTAATTCAGACACTGCCTCTGGAAAAAAACCCACTTCATCATGATTGTCACATTACTGTACTTGTGAAATATCATCTTAAATACTCATTACGATTTTGCTGCTGGTCTTGCTGCACTCAGCAGCAGGATTTCCTTTGGCTTTGATAAGAGCAGGATCAGACCCTCTCTCTCTCTCTCTCTGAATTGCAAATGGATTGTTCACGTGTCAGCTCGGTAACTAGGCAAAGTTCACCATGCTCAGTTCAAAGCATGCAAGATGAAGCTCAGGGCATTTCACTCTCAGTATTTGCCAAGTTCCTTGGGTCTACAAAAGTGTTAAAGTGGTTTAATACAAAATCCATAAGACAAACATTATGCAGGTAAGTGTGAACTCCCGTCCAATAAAATC
Organism: Neomorphus geoffroyi; assembly: GCA_033558235.1. Lineage (NCBI taxonomy): Eukaryota > Metazoa > Chordata > Aves > Cuculiformes > Neomorphidae > Neomorphus > Neomorphus geoffroyi. The sequence goes on from JAUMJM010000009.1 coordinate 4,753,670, forward strand.
TATTTCTTTGGGAAAAAAATACAAAGTAGTAAAACATACTTAGTAAAGAAAAGAAAAGGCTATGTGAAGCTTAGTAAAATCCTATAAATCAGAATGCTGAACAGCTTCAGGAAGGGTGATTTAAAACAAATCTGCAGAAGAGCACACACATAGACATAGGCATATACACAGTCCGTAGCTGGAAATGGACATGGACAAGTGCCGAGGTTCGAACACCTCAGACAGCACTGCAGGACTGTTTTACAATATCAGATAACATTTGGTTGACCGAATGCTTATTTTTCTTTTTTAGTAATAACACACCTATGCTGGGGCTTCTGTGGTTTTTTCTCATTGAGGTTTTCTCCAGGAATGCTATTTGGGATGGCTAAGACCTCTTATAGCTGTACTAGTTGCAGCTGCAAATTCTATTTTACCTATTGTTATCATTTTTTAAGGAGCTAGTTGTATATTGGCTTGATTTGCAAAGCAGCTTCAGCAGTTTCCCACAGGGTTTACTCTCCTGTCCCGAGCTTTTCTTCTAAATATTTCTTTCCAGAGATAAGTTCTGGTTCCCATCCAAACCAACAGAAGAATACCGTAAGCTTTTCTGTGGTCTTGTATCTTGCGCAGCCTTAGAGGAGCTCGTGGCCTGCTGGCCCGAGCAAAGAACAGATGCAAGTTTGCCTTTCCCTGCTCATTCTCCAACTGTGTGACACTGCTATGCACGGTGGTGTCTATCAACCCGGCTGCACCCTTCAAGTCTGCTTAGTAGTTTTTGGGGGGTTTGGCTTCTTCATACAGACATGCAGTTTCAACATTACCACACATAGTGGAATTACGCAGAATTATAGGTCTCTAAAATTGTCAGGAGCAAATATGATCAGATTTGGTTCTTGATCTCATTACTGTCTAAAAGATTTGGCTGGCATTTTTAAATGCCATGATTTACGTTCTTCACCTTAACATGGCCCTCGGTGGTGTAAACCCAGTAACTCTATTATTCTCCAGGGCAACTCTAAAGAACCTGATTGGAGAATTTTCACAACACTGTGTTTGTAAGAAAATATTAACATGGATTAAGACAAGTTGATAGATTTTAAACCAGGCTATAGAGTGAGAATCACTGAGAATAAATCAAATAACTTTGCCTAACTACAGAAAGTATTTGTAAAGCCCTATAAGGTTTCCATTTCCTAAAGCCACCTGCCATCTCAAATGCCCCTAATCAGTCACAGATGCTGGATACCAACCTGCTAACCCTATGGCTTTGAGAGAAAATATTGCACTTTGTAAATTCATTCTTGGGTGTTTCTTTAATTTTTCTTAAACTAAACTTTCATCCCTTATTTTCCACTTAAATGTAATGAGTTAAATAAAATTTGACATTTTGCCCTGCTCACCCTTACAGTTCCTTTTTTTGCTTTTGTACCTACTTCTTGAAGAGCCTGAAGACCTCTTTTTTTTTTTTTTAATCATTGAGGTATTTTTTTCACTCCACATCTCACGATCATCATTCTGGTGTTGAGGAATCCTACTAAACGCAGAGTTTAGACTATTTTTCTAATCCATGGCTTATGGAAAAATGTATGGGTTTTTATGTTTTTAACTGATATTTATACCCATGATGACGTACCAAACACTGAACTTTTCTGAAAAACTGTGGAAAGATATTTTAACCTTCCAAAATAAATAAGAAAAAAAAGGAACACCAAAAAAAGAGTCTACTCCTTAAGAAATAAGAGGCATTTTAGAGGTCTCATCCAGCACCCACTAGAATCAAAATAAGGAATTGCACAGATTAGGGAAGGGTACAAAAACAGGCCCTGGTGCCAAAGACCATTAGATGCAGTCAGGCTGTATCGGTACTCAAGCAGAACAGTGGGTTTGGCTTGGCTCTGGAAGGAGCCATTATTTCACTTTAGCTTGTGAAGACAGACTGGGAGTGGGAGTTGTAATGAAGGTAGGAAGCAGACTGGATTTTATTAGGCTTCCATCATCTTTAAGAGATCCCTGACCAGATCAGGTTTCAGCCTCTCCCTTCACTCTTGTGTCAACCTTTGGTTCTGTTTTCGCTGGAGGATAAGTTTCATTATATTAATAAGCAGCACAAATGGTTCCAATTGTGGAAGAACCACTCTGAGCTGTCAGAAATGATCAGAGGAGAAGTTTCATAGCCTCCTCTTCTTCTGGTTCCTCAACTCTGCACTTCCCCAGTGCACTTCACATTTTTAGTAGCTATGACTATAATAAAAGGTACGTTTATATTTCAGCAAGGATAGATTATTTTAAGTAACTTTATTCTCTGATCCTGGTAGTATATCAATGTTTGCAAACCAGACGCTAGTGGGAATAATTGGGCTAACATCCAATCTCCTAGCTGAGCGACTAGATCTAGGCATACACTTAAATGAAACTATACATCTTCAATCTCTTATTGGAGACAAATTCAAAACACAAATGTCTTTAGTTACGCCACCAAACCAGCAAGTTTGCATTTCTTATTGCTAATAAAGTGGTGGCGAGAAAAATCTGTTTTGCCTCAATAGCTGAGATTGTTGGCTCCCTATTTTGGAGTCATCCATTAGTGTGTACCAGCAATAACATTCAGTGTTTGTCTCCCTCACAGCATCCACCCAAAAGAAAACATTTTAGGTAGACAGAGTAATTAAGGAATCCCTATGAGGATCGAAAAATTACCAGATTAATTTTGCAGATAGGAAAACGAAGCACAGAAATTTTTAAACTCATCTTGGCTCAAACCAACCAATAGAGAGCAGATGGTCTGACTCAGAATCCTGGGCTCTAATCACTAAGAGAAAGGTGGGCATCCATGAGACAGGCAATCCTTGAAATGGGCCTAGTGAAGCTGCTGGGGCTTTGTGCAGGAGCACATCTCCACCAGCATCCATCCTCCAGGCTGCAGGACTGGGCTTTGGGTTCACAGAGTTACCACAAAATGACTGAGGATCGCGCTTCTCCCTGACAGGTTCCTTACTGCCCTGGGAGGAACTGAGTGAAGTTTAGTTTTCAAATTAGACTCACCCAGGACTTGTCACTGAAATGTCATGTGCAAGATAGAACAAAAAAAAAAAGAGGGGAGAAATGTAAAAGGAAATCTTTGTAGCCGGGACTACCTGACTCTCCCGCAGTAGGAGACACAGAAATACTGTTTCATGTCATGGAGATATAGTTAAAATGCAGACTGCATATCCTTGTTCTCAGAATTTGAGAGGTGTGGTTTATGCATGTGGACAAGCCATCGTTCCTCCCTTTGATCTATCACTTTATGTAAAGGAAGGCTTTTATGTGTTAGTCCCATATAATACATAATTTAGTCTGAAACCATTCTGAAAAGTATTACACTTTGGGTACATATGCTTCAATTACTCTTCAAATTATGTGGAAATATTTTATGACATTCACAGATATTTCAAGTTATAAAAAAAATCAAAACAAATACAGAATTTTTGTTTACCATCCAAACTAATTTGTTCTCCTGAGGCAAGTTTACATGTATTTTAAGAGAATTCTGCCATTTTATGGATTTTTTTTTTAGAGCAGAATGTAAACTCTATGTTTGAATATTTAATAGGAAAAATGTCAGAGTCATCATTCATTAAAATTACCAGGGGTTCATACTGCTCTTTAGCTGTATGTGTTTATTCCCTTTATGAATAAAACTACTTAACATAAAGAGTAATAAACAGAGTTAAATTCTCCTTGCTCAAGTGCACTTAGAGCTGAACTTTCAAATCAATCCTATCACCCTTTTACAGAGTTGGCCAGAGGAAAGCCTGACAGAGTTACTCATAAAACCATGAACTGCTGATACAATATGAGACACTAACGGTGAGCAGGGCTGGAGCATCCCCTTCTCCTATAGTAAGAGTTTACATAGGGAGGACATTGTAAGAAGTTTTTTTTGCAAGAGGATAGTCTCCTCATTTGCTTTCTTCCACAAACCTGCTTCCAATGACAGATCTTAGAGATGGCAACAGCTGGACACCAGAGGTGAAGACTAACAGCAGTGTCACTGATAGCCTCCTGTAGATCACTGCACCTTTGTGCCTCGGTTTCCCTATTTCTAAATTAAGCATCCTCATACAAGATATCAGGTTTTCAATCAGGAAAATCATCTTAGCATTTAATTGGTTATCTTCTATTTTCTTCTACTGAATAAAAGGATGGCAGTGGCCTCATATAGTTGAAAGAAAGAATCAACTCCATTTCACATATTAGAGAAAGCATTTGGGTGGCAGATCTTGCCCTGTGAGACCTCTGAACCGATCCTCCAAACGTAGGACTGTTGGCATTGTTAATTCAAATAGTTCAACTAGAAGAAGAAAATGTTTAGCTTGGAGGCATTTTGAGTTTCATACACAGCAGAGGACTCTATAAAGAGGTGTCCTGCCAGCCATTTCATCTCTGCTCTCATGACTGGGCCACTCACCTTCCACGGTTGCTGTCTTGCAGGAGGTGGGACCCTTGTACCCCCACAGCTGTGATCAGCAATGCGGCTGGAAACCATGACCGCATATCCTGGCTTCCAAAATCCGATTCCCTGAAGGGGAAGAGCTGAATGGGCCTGTCGGCACCAACCATCCACACCTACGTTACAGCCAAAGGCACATGAGGAGCAGTTGGTTATGCAGCTGGGCTCAGTGCAAGCTATTAGCCCCTAGTGTTTCCCGAGGCCTGACTTTCTTCAGTGCACTGCACAAGCCAGCCCTTTCCCACGCGACATCTGAACTGAACCTCAGCAGCAGTGCCCAGGCTCTGATCGCTGACCCAGCCTTTACTGCAACCCATCTGCCGAACTTACCCAAGATGAAAGGCGTCAAATGACAGGATACAGAGTGCAGAGAGCTGGCAGCAGAGGTTTCTTCTGCAGACATCTTGCTGGTTGTTTTAAGGTCTTCTGCCTCTAAGTGGCATCATGCTGAGTGATTGAACACTTGCTAGAATCTGTTCTACCTTTTATTGTAATGATTTCTTGCAGAGCTCCCACTTTCCAAACTCTGAACTTTCAAGACTACTGTCTGGATGTCAGAGCCCTTTCGTTAGAAACAACAGAGGCTTCTGGAGTGATGGTCCCCCGTACTACAAAATCTCTTTGGAAAGCCACAGCTCTTAAAACATCACTGGGAAACACAGAACTTCAGCTTTTAGAGGAGGCTGTCACATCCCTGGGATTTGTAATCAGAGGTATTCAAAATACAGCCGGGCAGAGCTTTCACTGATGCAAACTACCAGAGGCTTACACTGAATCATACCCATGCATGACCTCGTTTATTGTTTAGTATTTGCTAAAAGCAGTTAGACCCAGACTGTCTCATAATGCAGCTTCTGCTCAGAAAGCAAGAAACAACTTGGGAGGGGATAGAGGGTGTTCCAGAATGGATGGGACCGATCTACACACACGCACATGCGTACACACATGCTTTGTCTGATAGTCCTGATTTCCTGAAGCAAACTATACTCCTGAAACCAGCCATCTAGCACAAGAAATGTTATATGTTTTAGACCAGAAGGAAATAATCTCCTCTCAGTGCCATAATGGGCTCATAATGCTAAAATATTCAGATATTCAACCATCCACCATGAAATCTGCCTTTGCCTTATTACTTTATGGTCCTTACACATTTTGCAGAGTTTGAGGCTGTTTGCTTTACTTAAAAATGCAGTAAGGTTTCCCTGTCCCTACATAATATAACAAAATCCACAGCCCAAACTCCTGAACCTCACCACAACAAACAAACCAGGCACTCCAGGAAAATTATTGACTCTTTCAGAGGACTAGAAAAATGTACACCAAGAGAAAAGTTTTTCTATATTGAGGGAAGGTTGTCAGGATAGTAATATAGTAGAGTGAGCAGTGAAGACTGGGAGATTTATGTGCCAATTCTGTGTATGATTTACTTAGATGAATTGCTCTATGTCAATATGTAAAAATCCAATAAATATAACTCCCTATACAAAGGGTTGCTCCAGTCCCAATGTTACAGTGGACAGTTTTGGCAGAAAGTCAGGATATGCATTAAAAACACACTTTTTGAGAAGTCTAATAAATAAAAGCTCTGAAATATAGTTTCCTACTGAGAAAGGCATTTTAAATCATTTTGGTAAAGAACTTAAATGAGGCCTTAAAAGGAAGGGGAAGCTGGGTCCCTGTAACTAATTATTTATAGGTATTTTGAATATGAGAGTCCAAGAAAGCTGGCTCCATCCCCCATTCTCTGCCACAATAAATGGGAAAGAAACAGCCATTCCTCTTCCCTGCTCTCACCAAATTAAAAGTCTGAAGTGTTAGAAAGAGGAGGAGAAAAACAGAGGTAAAACGGGGAACAGGCACCTGAACAAGGAACTTCAGAAGTCCTGAAAAAAAGACCTGCATGTTTTCTACCAAAATAAATAATATGAGCAGGGGACAGGCCTTCAGTTCCCCTCTGAATGACCCAAGAGAACTAGGCTGTTAACTCACTGTAGTTCCCTGAAAATGGAATGTACCGTTAGTCATTAAACACCAGAGGGAATGTTTTCAGAAGTGAATAAACATCTGAATAGCCCTGGTCTTCCTGAAAGTCAAAGCAATTCAGAGACTACACAGAAGCTGAAATTGCTGGAGACTTAGGCTTCTAAGTCACTTAGGTGCTTCTGAATACGTTATCCTGAAACACAGGAGACATTTTGTACGTTGGTGACATTTTGCATGCGTGCAGCTACCCACAGGCCCTGCCTTAGAGGATTTACAGTTTGGGGACCTGCTACCATTCGCAGTAAACTCAGTGGGGCTGAAGAAATGCTGAGATGGGAGAGTCTGTGGCTGCTCAGAAGTAATTGGCACCTCCCTGTACTGGATCTCACATCAAGCACAGCAATTCAGGTCCATTTCATAAAGCAGGAGGCTCTATGTGGAAAGACTGAGAAACGAGAGACTAAAGCTCAAAAGCACAGTGCATGTACTGGAGATATTTCTGCTACTGTAGTTGTACCTATCATGCTTCCTACTGAGGTTACCGAGTTATTAATCTTTGATGGACATCCAGAATTTCCTTTTTCATTTTCAGTAGATCACTTCACCTCATACTCCCTTTTGCTGCCAAGCATGGTCATCTATCAAGAAGCTGCACAAGAAGCTGCTCATTTTCCTCCGCTCCATCAGCAGTGCTTTCCTCTGAGCTCAAGTTCAATCCTCCCTCTAAACCTGACCTTCAGACCTGCTTTTCCATTGCAGGGCTCACTGAGGTAGAGTTAGGGCCACCACTGCACTGGCAGAATCAGGAGGTTGCTAACAGGTGGTACTTTATTAAAGAAGGAAAATTAAGAAAGAAGCTCTGAAGATCTAGGGTTTAACAAAGCAGGTGTGCCCCTACATTTGACCTGGCCGCTGTAACATCAGGGGACCCAAGAGCACACCTTTCATTGCCTAGGGCCAGTCACATGCCAAAGTCTTTTAGTGTCCTCCAAGACCCACTTCCATGCCAGACAAGCCTGTCCAGACTTCCAGACCTCTCCAAAGTCTTGCAGTCCTGATGTGTGCACCACCAGAACTTGCAGACATGTCCTCTAAGGTCAGAAATACCAGAAGAGCTCAACTACAGAGCACTAGGACCAAGTTCTTATTTCTGAAGCTGATACAACACAGAAATACGTAGCCGGGTTTTCAACAGAGATCAACAGCTTGAGGGCTTTGTTGAACATCTGTCTGTAAACACAACAGTGGGAACTGCAGGATGCAGCTCTGAAAGTTTGGTACTCGAAGAACTGGCCATGAGCTCCTCTCAAAAGGTTGTCCTATATTTTCTTATGAGAAAGACTGATTATAGAAAAAGCAAAAGAGCCAGCTGCAAACACAGACAACAGGATTTTGCCCCCAGTTTGAAGTGGGTTTCAGATTTCTCCCAAATCACCAAAGATGAACGTTCCTGGACAGTCCAAAAGCCAAAAAAAAAAAAAAAGTGGAAATTTGAATTTAAATTGAAACTTAAGCATTAAAAAAATTACAAAAACATTTGTTGCTGTCATGAAAACTTAAACTCAGGTTTCTGACATTTTAAACTTAATAACCAAAAACATCAGCCATAATGATTTCTCCATCCAATTCAGTATTAATATTCAGACAAATGCCAGGGGCTGTCACTTCCCATATTAAGGCAATCCACATTCGTTTGCATCCAGAATATCTATGGATTTTGTTCTTCTGATGAACAAACTGTAATTTTTAAGCTGAAATGAAAGAAAGGAAAGAAGTAGAATAAGGCAGCTGAGTATCTTTTGAAAATACATCAAAACGCATTTTCTTTTAAATGCCTGAAAAAAGATCTGATTATTTAGGGATCCTTTCCTCTTCATTTCATTATCATTATGTTGTCAGTGTTGGGTTATCTAATTACTTGGATAGAGCTGGAAACTTCATTTTCATGCATTAAGGTATAAGAGGACTAGCTTGTCTGGCTCAGTAGCTAGTACTTAAAGAACAGCTGTAAAAAGCAGAGTCAGGGAAACTGCAGCACAAGAGGAAATCCTCAGTAGAATTCAAGTGCTTTACGTCTGTCATAAACACACTTCCAGATCAAATTAAAGGAATTTCTTTTAACTCTATTCACAGTCTCCAAATATTCTGCTCAACAAGCTGCCGGAGATCTTAGTCAGTCTGAGGAATGAATCATATTCCTCTTGTCATTTGGCTGTTCTCCGCTGACTGCTAATTCATGGTATATTGATTTTAAGACTCTGTTAAGACATTATATTTTCATGTTAAGCCAGGAAAGCTTTTCTTACTGAAAAATCATGCCGCATCGTCATTCTTTACAATATTCAGTTTTGTTCATCCTCCATTATTTAGAATGATTGATCAACACAATTTAATCAGCTTTAAATGGTTCAGTGGATTTTCCACGCTACTGTACCACCTACATTTTTTTCTACCAGTATTTAACATCACAACATGAACTCTGTGTATTAGATTTTGTGTTTGCTTATTGATGCAAAATTTTAAAAGACCACATAATTGATGGGGTACCATACTAGGGTCCAGTAGCATTGTACTACAGAGATCTTGGAAATCAGCTGCTTATAGAAATAACTTATTATCTAGAAGGAAGACTTTAAAACAAAGATTATTAGAATGACACAAATATTTTTCATAACTGATTTAAAACAGGTCAAGGCGTTTAAGAATGCCTGTGAAAATCTACGCTATTACAGCTGGTGAATAAAATTTATAATTAATTAGATAGTAAGTATTTTGTTTGCTTCTTTTAAAATGTCATTAATGGTGATGTCTCCCATTGGTGTAGTACAAAACCGCTGTTGGCAAAAATCTTATTACAAAACACAAAGGCTTCATGTTTCATACGCTTATAAAACTTAATTCCCCCAAATAACGCTACTAATTTGGGTTCACTTGTAGGCACAAAGATCGTACATAAATATTTTTGGCATGTAGTGGTATTACAACTTCGCTTTTATTTAAGTGTTTGTAACAGGCATAAGATCTTTGTCACTTCAAAATAAAATAGTTTCAATTAAACAGAAGGTATTTAAACTTTCAATAGATTCAACAATTCTTTGAGAACTCTTTGAGAACTCTTCCATTCATGCCAAAAAACTCAAAAACAGGAACAAGAAGTATTTCATTTCATAAAAACTGCTTACAGAAATGCATTTTTCCACCCTACCCAAACTTTAATGAATTAGTCTACAGAAAGTATTTCAGTGGATTTTCTTGACTTGCAGATATTTGGTGTATTAGTTGCTGATTGCAAATACAGTGCAGGCAACTTATCCGTTTTGTTTCTGAGTTACAATTTTCTCAGAGGAAATACATTCATAAAAACTTATATTTAAAGTATAGATGAACATTTTAAATATGAAGTTTCTTAGGAGCAAAAAAATCAGAGTAGAAGCTATAGATCAGCAAACTCCTGAAATGGGCACAAAACTATTTAAGGCTAAAAGAACCTCAAGAAAGGATAAAGTCATTAGCACACAAATAAAAGGGTATCATATATTTACATGTATAATTAAACGGTTTATGCATTTGCAATGTATTAACATTAAGTTTAGCCATGTTTTTAAGACTACTTTTATGTTAAATATATATGCTTAAGCCCACTTACTGGTGGGGAAGAAACAACATAGAAATATAAAAGTATACCTTGTTATATGTAGTAAGAGATATGTAAGAGGCAAGCTTGAGTCCAGGAATGATAAAATGTCAGGTATGTCTGGGACCTAAATGAAGCTGTACCAGAGCCCCCACAGAATTACAGGGTTTGGGAGATTCTATTTCATATCACAGGAACCTACACACCGGATGCAAAATCTCTTTGCATGGATATATGAACTATATAAAAGAAGAAAACAGCATTCACAAATTACTTCTAATATGTAAAATCAAGCAATATCCAACTTGAAAACTGAGGAAGCTGGGAAAATAAACCTACTTATATAGACTTATGTAGGTAACACATAATATATAATAACTCCAAATTAGTTTTTACCCAGTAATGTAAACGGTAACATAAACCTACTATTAAGAGTGGTTTACACAATAATTTTAGCTAAGAAATACACTGATGGGTAACTCACCCTTACCATTAAGCTGTAGTTTATTAAACATTTTGTATCTGGGACGTGAATAGACTGGAGGATTAAATTAGAGGATCACTTCACAGCTAAGACTAACACTTCAGTCAATGCAAGATTTTGTCCATTCAATGCACCTTACTAAGAACAGGCCGAGTTCTGCTTTCAATTACTGAGGTGCAACTTTGACTGAAGTCAACAGATGTTGCACCTCAGTAACTGTTAGCAGGACTGCATACCGAATAAAAGGCTAGGAGAAAAACTCTGATTAAAACATTTTTGATGAAAACCTGATTTTTTTCAAATACAGGAAAGTTTTGTGAACAGAGTGTAACACAGAAAAAAGCCTAATTTTCATCAAATATTTTTCTGCCTAAAACTTGAAACATTTAGGTTTGAGTTATCTTTTGTTAATGACAGATCAGATTTTTCTTGGAGGAAAGAAGACTAATTATTTGACACATTATTTGCTGGAACAAAATTATCTATGGATTGAAAAGACAAAGCCGTACTGAGAGTGCCAAGAAGTGGAGACAGGAGGAGAAATGAGAAGATGGAAAGCTGGCATTGCTCAGAAAGCTTATTACAGATTCTCAGTTTAGTATTTTAATTCCTTAGGCAGAAGGGATGGATCTAGATAGGTACATGGCTTTCATTATGGTGATATGCAAGTAGTTCGTCAACAGGAATGAACTGATAGTCTGGGCATTTGCTAAAGGTGGATTTGTTACGTGATTGGCAACGAAACAGTGGCTGGCAGAAATACACTACAGCAGTATTCCAGTTCTCATGCACTGGACAAAACACAGGCTCCAAAAAGGGAGAGAAATTAAGCCTCCTTAAATTTAACTATTTCCCAAGGTGTAAATCCAAGCAGGGTTTCAGGGATCAGAATGTGTGAAGTAAGACAGGTGTCTGTCCCTGGCCAGCGCAGTCTGGAAGTGTTTAGTGCATACCATAAGTGTTGCCTTGTCTACCTCAGAGAGCTGCTGGGAGAGGAGCAAGTATGATGAGAGAAAAACAGAGAAAAGCAACTGCTTTGCTCACAACAGTAAAGAACCTCCTTGAAGGTCAGCTTGGTGCTTTGGGCCATAAAGGAGAAACACAAGTGAGACTATAAATTTCCCTTTCACGAGAAGTCCAGAGAGTCCCATGAAGCCAATAGGACTATTTTGAGGATGAAGAATCACTTGCATCAAATAAAAATTTCAGGATTTGGCCATAAAGCATGCAAAATATATTGTACACTCATGAAATGTGAGACAGCACTGCAATGATACAGACATTACTCTTGTATATGCTAGACATCTCTGCTGTACAAACAAACCTAATCTTCCATTCTTGGGAAAGATTATTGAAAACAGAACTCCTACAGCAGATAGCTGAGGCTGGACTTTGACAGCTTAGCTCATTTCCACTCCAGAGATTTGGAAAGTTATTTGGGATAGCTGCTGTTCCTCTGTGGCCAGGCTCCCATGTGGTCTCACCACTTGATCAACGTGCGATGGTGCGATACGCTTTGGCCTTTGCAGATGCTGTGTGATGAGGCCAAGTGCTCGTTCTGATAGACATGAAGAAGACGGGACACAGTCCTAGACTGAAAAGGTCTCTTGGCATACAGGAAATGATATGTTAATTGCTAAGGTTGGACAGCAAATCAAGTGTGTTTCTATGGAGGACTCCTTTTTATTAATTGCATAGGAAGATTTCTTGGAGAAAGGAACATTTTTATTAACTTCTGTTCCTCTTGTATCCAAAAGCCTCAGAGAACAGATCCTCTAATTTTTTAGGCAATGTGAAATACGTATAAAAAGAGTCGCCATTGCATAGACCTTGCCTGCTATTTTAAGGCAGGCTGCTGAAGTGTGTGTGGGTTAGACAGACTGTGAAAGAGGGAGAGGAAGGGAACGAGAAAGGTTAAATAGCAGTAGGAAACATGGCTAGAAAGGACTATTTGCACAACTGATGGTTCTGAGCCGCTAGATTATGCTGACAGTGTATTAATCATATGTTACAGCCATATGCACACACACTGATAAATTTATATTTGTCTGCCTATAAATGAACATTAGATGTAAATATATGTAAATTATTGACTATTTTGCATCACATTAATAGGATAAATATTTTAAATATTTGAAATATAAAAGAATCTTTTTATATAACACCACCAGAGGAAATTACAAAAATATGTATGTGGGAGATGAGCTTATGGCCTACACTAGCTCCGAAGATTAGGCTTGAAATCCCAGATTGTCCACAGCCTCCTTCTGTAACTTAGCAAAAGCTTCCAGAAGCATTCCAATGAATTAGGAGGATAAGCAATTTACCATTACCAGAAGCACTTCTGCCACTGACCCACCCATTCTCTGGCCATATGCGAAAATCACAAGTGCTTTTCCTTATTCCAGACAATTAAAAATAGATGACATGTAGGTATACCCTTGGACTCCACTCCCATTTCTGTTTATGACTCTCAATGAACTTGAGGAGGGTTAGTAATACAAAGGATTAGACTCATTCTACGTCACTGCTTTGTCCCCTGTGTTTTTTACAGCTCTCAGTGTTTATGAGAGCAGCCTGGGACCATCTCAGAGCACCTTTTGCCTCCTCCATGTTACAAAGAGGATGGAAGAACATATATTCTCCCAGACTGAGCAGTGACTGCAGGACCACTGCGCACCCACTGGATGACCCTCACCCCAGGCCAAGGCTTAAGTGGTGCTGTGACTGTCACCCAGCACAGAGCGGTACATTTACATAGACAGAATTAAACATTAAGAGTTGAGTTTACTCCTTGCTTTATATTTCTTTTGCTGCTGCTGATCTGTGCTACAAAGCTTGCGGAAAAGGAGCACACAACTCCCCCATCTCTACTACCTAGAGTTCTTTCAGTATGTGTATATAGTGATTGCCTTGCTTTGAGACTATCTTCTAGATTTTTAAAATATTTTTGTCATTTGTTGTTTTTTTTTTAACTTTTGCCATATGCTGCCCTGTTGACACTGCCTCTGGGAGGGGGTGTTTTGCCCGATTCCTTGACAGTGCTGAAAAGTCCCTTTGCATCCACCTCTCCTGTACTGTTGCTCCAACTCCTGCACTGCTCGCTATGGATGAATTCTTGCAGTCTTTCGTCTAACCATCTCTCATATCCCTCGTCAGAGGCCTGTGTGCTCAGCTTACATCCAGTCTCATCAGGATGTCTTTTTGATTTAAGCCCTTGTCTTCTCCCTGCTAGGCCTAATACCTCATCTGTTAGCCACTGCTGGTTTCTGCATTGTTTCTTTATCCCAGTCATATTGTGTGCTGTGTCTAGGCTGACATCTTCTCCCTCACACCGTGGCTCATTTGGTCCCTTTTTAGCCCTGGCATGCTGATAGCACCTCAAACTGGCTGTAAACTTCTGCTCTAGAGCTGTCACTGATACATCCTGGGAGAAATCTCTTGCATGAAAACAGCTTTTGCTTTGGAACTTGTTTTTTGTTTGCTCGCTTTTGTCTATTTTTATGGGATTATCAGAAGCCAAGAGACATGTAAAGGAAGAGAAGTGATACTTATTAGGAATTTGTTAACATATGGTCAGAAGTAAGTCAACTTTGTTCAGAGAAGAGAGCATCTGTGGTACCATCCTGTCACTGACAGTAAGGCAAATGGATTCAGTCTCCACTCCAAGACGAAATGTGCCCTTTCTCTTACTTTGCTCCTACCTCATCTCCTTCTCTCATTTTATATCATAGTCTTTATTAACAGTCTCTGCTTCTCTATTAGCCAATTAAAAAATCACTACAATGGGAGCAGAATTGGCTATGCATAACAGAGACACACAAGTAACAGCTAGTGTATCTGCACAAATATCAGCCTTGATTCTATGAAGATGTCTGCATTAAAGTCAATGAAGGTTTGAGTGCATAAAGTTAAGTGTATGTGTCAGTCTTTGGCAGACTGAGACCTTGAAGCCTGCTCAGGCATCATGACTGGGTACAGATAGAAACTTGACACTTGCGATGTTTCGCTTAGCTTTGACAAAATGTGATATTTGGGAGGTTGCTTTAAAAATAAACACAAACAAATTCCCTATCAGTTTTATTACCCTTTCAAATGAGCTTGGAATATAGCTTTCTTGTTTCCCTAAGAAAAAATGGCTTAAATTAATAGAGAATGCTGAAAGAAATGTGGTCTGTTGTTAGTGTTATATTGAGCCTTTTTGACTAACAGACTGAATTATATGGATAGATACAGAATGAAAGAATGAACTAAAAAAAAAAAAAATCAAACCCAAGAAGAAAATGTTCCAAGAGTGGTTCTTGAAGATTTTCAAGGGCATTTGAGTAGCATTTCTCTCACTCAAAAATTCATCGAAAAGGAAGAGTGGATCTTTTCAACAGTAGCACGTCCTTACATTTTCTAGGACAAGGTTACTGCTGGCTGGCTTAGGATGAAAATGTTTCACCAGCACGGGTCACTATTTCTTACTAAGTCATTATCAACCCTCTTTGGAGACAGGGTACTGGGCCACAATAGGCACCGCTACACTGTGATCCTTCTCTGTGTATTCTCCTTTACTTCACATCCAGACAGTGCATTTTTTTGGATGTAGTTGTACATGTGTTATTTGGAAAGAGCAAACACAGGCTTTGAATCTAATACTTCAGTTGGTATTTTTTTCATGGTGGGATGCCCTACTCCAAGTTTATTTGGCAGCAACAATGCCATGTCAAATCTTACTCAAAATTTAGCAGAAATTTTCAAATCCTGAGTGCTGAGAAGAGCCAAGCAGATATAGCATAAAAGTTTCCATGAAAACATTCTCATTCATTTTTTTTATTTGCTTCCTATATCTACAGTATTGGAACATAGTTAACAGTGGGAACACTTGAAAAACAGCTCTACACAATTCTGAGCAAATGCAGGATGATATTCATGGTAAAGCAGTTGCCATTTCATATGTATTACTTAAAAAATTGAGTCACATTGTCTTGTTCATCTAATCGTGAAGGAAAAAAACATATAGTGGGAGAAATGGTGAATAACTCTGGGAAACAGAAAAGCCAGTCTTAATGTACTTCAGGTCTAAAAGGTGTTAGTCATGCACACAGATGTATACACATCCATTACAAGTAACCATGTTGAAATTTTAGTTCAAGATGTAACTTATCTATTTTAAGTGCTAATGTACTCTAGTCGCATCCATGTTTGGTTTTCTTCGCAGGTATTCAAGGATGTTGCTGATGATACCAGTCAATACAAAAGCTTTAAGATCAGCAAAGGATTATGTTGTTTCTGTGGTGAGAGAGGGAAACAGGTTGTAACAGAAAAGAAAACCTTTTGTAACATGTGATCAGTGGATCTAGTCAGAATGAAAAAAAAATACCACTTGGATTTTTAACTATCAAATACTTCCCTGAATAGTTTTGCTGTGAACATTTATGACCATGAAAAGTTGTGAAGAGCAAATGAATCTCAGAAAGCTGCAATCTATTCAGAGGCAACTGAATAGCAGTGAGAGGACTCACTGTCTCAGTTATTCAGCCAATCTAGCTCCACGTTGAGAGAAGATACGTGACTTCACTGTAGTACAGTACACTCTGCTTAAATAGCACTTGCTCCATCTTGGATGTGTTCAGCTTTTTCCACAGCTTTTGTGTTTCCTGACTTTCTTGTTACTATGGTGAATGATTTTCACAGGAGTGTACAGAAAGGATGTTTAGGACACGAGTAGAGACAGCGGCCAAAAATGGTAATGGGACAGTGTGAGTTACAAGCAGGATCTTTTGCTTTTCTATTTGTGTGTGAAGGGTGAGAGCTGGCAGCTAATCTATCACTGTGTTCATGAGAGACAACTGTACATCTCTTGTCCCAGTACTTCAGCTCAGTCATGGCTCTTGCTTTACAGCTGGTGAAGGAGAGACCAGCTCACCCAACGCAGGCAGCCTTGTATACGGCTGCTGGTGTCTGTGCCTGTGACAGCAAGGAAGTCTTGATGTCTTTGTATGCACAGTCTCTTTCTGGTATCATGTCCACAACCTGTGGTGAAGGATTCAGAAGAGTGGATGGATCTCTGGATCACTATTCTTTGTGATTCGGAGTATCCAGACAGGATAACTCAGCCCTGGATCTGTGCAAGTGCTAGCTACGTGGAGTTAATAAAGTTGTGACCTACCCTTGTCTATCTTCATTCACCTGCAGATTCTGATCAATAATGCATATTGCTTTTTGGCTTCTCTTCCCATGTGAGAGGCAAAGCCAATAGAGCAGTGCATATAGCATTACTACCGGCACATTTATGTTTGCTGATGACCCAAAAGTAAGCAGGCTTCTCTGCCCTTGTGCAACCTTACCCTTGGATAAGGGCCCCCCGTTCCTGCTGCTCAGTTCCATTCCCAGATGAAGATTGTTTAAGTCTTAAAGTACTGAGTGTGTTCAAGATGGGAGCAAATTAGGAGACATGTCAAAAGAACAACCACAACAGGAACTCTTAAATGCCAGGTCTTAAATCATTCTGGCAAATTGTCAGTGTGCTTATATTTCTGCCTTACTCCCCCAAGTTTGGTGATGGATGACCACTGATAGGAATAAGTTGGAACTCATGATTTGGCACCCAGTCCCAGCATTAACTAAATCATCCCCCTGCTACCACAAGAAAAAAGCATTGGTTCTTATCCAGTTTAAAAACTTGAAGTAACCACATCAGAAAAATGAATACAGCACCTATTTCTAGCTCAAAGGAAGATGTTGTTAAGCTATAGCACAAAATGTCAAGAGACTACTTTTCCAACTGCAGACAGCCAGTAGTTCTTTCTATCCTGCTAAGGTGCTTTAAAAAGCCTCCTCAAAAGGATATTTATGAGGTTTTATTTTTGGCAAATTCTGCATATCAAGGTATCCAAAATATTTTAATACACTGGCTTCTCAAGGAGATACTTAACAGGAAGAGGATTTCTACTTTTCCTCTTTATGGTGGCATTTATACTGCATTTTATAGATCAGTAAACCAACAGAGAGATTAGGTAACTTGCTAAAGACCACACGGCAGGCAGGTGGCAGAACAGGAACTAAAGCTTGGAAATGCCTCTTGCTCTTCTGTCTGCTGAAGAGTCAGGCTACGCTGACCCGTATGAATGTAATGAGGGAGGGAGCAAGGGAGAGAGTGCACAAGAACTTCTCTCCTTTTATCACACCTTTGCATGCCCACGAGGGCCCTGACCCCTCCTACACTGAGCCCTCTGCAAGGGGGCAGGTTCAGGAGAGATCAGGGTGAAATGTGAACTCTCACCATTTATCACTCCGAGAGGTCAGACTGAGAGTCTGGACGTGTGGCAGAGGCATCTTGGATTTCTTCCAAGGCTGGAGTAGCTGCTGTGGTATGTGCTGCCCAGGATTTTCCAGGGTAAATTCTGATTCAGCTGTAAGTCGTATTAGAGGCTCTGCCTGAAATTTCCTTCATTCTTATCCATTCAGCTGAGGGCACCCAGGGCATCCTGACCACTACACAATATCCCTTCATATGCTGCAATCCTTATACCTCGGTGCCTGCAACAAGGCAGCTTTGCAGCCAATGAAAATTGCATAGTTCTGCTGACACAGGTTTATAACTGCTACGGATCTGGGCTCATATTTTGACTGTCACACACACAGCACAAGCAGCGCTGCTTTTCCCTATTTTCATCATCACCAAGAAGATTTTGTTTAGGACTGTGCTTTACAAAGATCTTATTATAGAGAAATGAAAAGAAAACTCATCTAAAATCTGGTTACATTGAAAAAATCCAGCTGTCTTGCAATTCAATGCAGCTGTGCTATCCAGTATCTTTTTCTCTTCTTTTTGCATCTCTTTATAGAACATTAGCTTCTATAGAAAAATGCATTTTTTTTAAACATGGTTATTTTTTTTTTCCCTTCCCTCCTCATTATTTGCTGGCTGTCATTTTCCACCAATGAAACCTTCAGACTCTGACAAGGAAAATGCAAAGATATTTTGAGACAGAGGAACAGCAATGAGGAAAAAAATAGCATTCATGAAGAGTTTCTACGGGCAATCTCTTGTCCGTGAATTTTTTTTTTATCCAAACTGTAATATGATGATATTATGCAACTGCCTTCCCATATTAGAATCATTATGAGCAGTAGCTTTGTGATATCATACAGCAGGTGCTAAGAACAGTTTTTGCTTTTTCCCCAAAGCGACTACAAAATTACTTACGATTTCATTATAGAACAATCAACACTTTGTGGGGAGAAGTTTGTATTATTTTGTGATTGTGTTAGTGAGGAACAAAAAAAATAAATCTATCTTTCTGGGAAGTCTGCAGTATTCTCAGGGTAAAAACTAAACTGAATTCATTTATAGCCGAATGCCTACGTCCTTAGCCAAGGAAACTCTGATGGAACTAGAAGGACCCCAGTCCCTGCTCAGCACTCTCCTTTCTCTTGCTCACTCAAGTCAGGGCTCTGTGCATCTCATCCAAGTAATGGATGGGCACAAGTAATTGTGGGCACAATTTAGCCAAGATGTAAAGGGTCACTTCAAGAGGAGGTCTCATTCACCTCAACCCTAGGATAAAAAAATGAAACCTGTTTTAATTAAAAAAAATCCAACCAAATGCAGCAAGTTCACAGTCAGGCAGATGTGAAATTCAGCCAAAGCCTTCTGAGAGTCACCAGCCACTTTCAGGCAATGCACATCTTTTATTTTCCCGCTGGAGAAACTCTGGGGCTTAAGAAAGCCTCACCTCTGGTCAGCTCAAGTTACTCCAGCAGGAATAACTCCATATGATTCCTGCTACCAGAGGAAGAGACAGCCACGGCCCAACGTCTGCAGGTCTCCATGCAAGGAACACCAGCAAGCTTATACAGAGCTGCATTTTTTGTCCCAGCATTCCCTGCCAGACTCCAACACCCACATGGCACCTGGACTGCCAGCCCCAGAATGGCTCTATTCTGGTTAGAAATAGGGCAGAGATTTAGTTATAAACTTAATTTTTCAGTCATGGAATTGCAGAACTGTGGTGGAAACTCGAAAGCCTCTGTTCCTCACCCCTTCATTTTAATACCCCAAAGACTGAATTTCTTTTCCCCAAATGCCCACGCTGTTGCTCTATCCATGCCAAAATTTAATTAATATATTAAAAAGTACTTTTTCACTAAAAAGGCAAAATGTATCCATTGGTGCGTATCTTATATTGCTCTTATTTTACAAAACTTAGTACCAAACATTCCTTTAAAAAACTGAAAATATTTCAAATACCTCTGTGTACATTAAGGATAGCCAGCAGAAGTACAGGAAAAATCTATACAGAAAGAACTGCAGCAGTACAGTGAGGCAAGGTAACTGAATAACGAAATAGCTGGAACACTTTCCCTTAATGCAAATTCCTAAAGCACAAATCACAACATTCAAAGCTCCAGCAACTCAGTGCAGTTTTTGTTACATCTGAAAACAGAGATACAGATCAATTATACTCAAGAGAAAAATACCTTAACATCATTCCTTGCAAGAGTACAGCTTTGAGAAAGACATACCACTCTTATAGCAGTGGTATTTTAAATAGCAATCACAGCCGATAGCGGTTCTACTTCTGCAGGAAAACACTGGAATAATATTGTTTCCCAGCCTTGGTGTCACATTAAATCAGCAGTGAGGTCCTCAATTTCTGCTTTAGCCGCTGGTTTCCAGACAGAGATACTTAAGATCTGACTCACTGCAGCTACAAAGCAAGAAGATGAATTAAGCAAGCCAGGTGGTATGTGCTGACCAGGACACTGGTTTTGGTGATGCCAGCTCTGGAATTAATTGGTTTGAAGACCCCTCCACATCTGAGGGACTGCAGGGGGATTTCCAGCTGTTCTCAGAGAGCACGGGTGGAGACACTGGGACACCTACTCAGCACAACCTCATGCCACTGTCAAACTCAACCCTGGGCAACGGGATGCTCTAGAGTAACCCAAACAACCAATGAAAATGAAAAACCACATGTAGAAAGGCTTAAATATGTACTTGCTCCAACACCTCAGTCCACTGCAGAGCTGAAATCAAATCAGTTACACTGATAGATTGGTCTAGAAGGAAATGAGTTGACATAAAGAATGTCTATTAGCCATGATTATAATGAAATCAGTATAGAACCTTTGTTCAGATCACCTCACATGTGGAAGCTGACAAGCTGCCTGTGGACACCTCATCTCTGCCTCCACCAGGCAGGTGTGGATTTCTTCAGGCAGTGTTACAGCAGCATCCGTGCTGCAGGATCATGGATCCTCTCGTTTCCCGAGCCTGATTCTCATACTTTTTATGATAAACACAGATTTTTAAACCATTTGGTCCTCAGGTTAAGGGACTCAGGTATATACAAAGGAGGAAGATTTAGATTAGACATTAGGAAGAAATTGTTCATCATGAAAGTGATGAGGCCCTGGCACAGTTCGCCCAGGGAAGCTGTGGCTGCCCCATCCCTGGAGGTGTTCAAGGCCAGGTTGGATGGGGACTTGAGCACCCTGGTCTGGTGGGAGCTGTCCCTGTCCATGGCAGCAGGGTGGAACTGGATGGGCTTTAAGGTCTGGAGGCTGAGGAGGGACCTCACAGTCATTCATTTCTTCCTCAGAAGAGGAAGAGGAGGAGCAGGCGCTGATCTCTTCTCTCTGGTGACCAATGACAGAACCCAAGGGAATGGCAGATGTGTCAGGGGAGGGTTAGGTTGGATACCGGGAAAAGGTTCTTCACCCATCGGGTGGTGGAGCACTGGAACAGCTGCCGCGGGAAGCACTCACGGTGCGAAGCCTGACAATATCCCAGAAACGCTTGGACAATGCCCTCAGACACACGGTGTGAATGTAGGGATTGTCCTGTGCCGGGACAGGAGTTGGACTCGATGGTCCCTTCCAGCTCAGGGCATTCTGTGATTCCCCTGCACCCCAAACCATTCTGTGATTCTACACAAACAATTGACGGGGAACCCGGCGCTGACAGAACAGGCTCCTTCGGCGCGAACACAAACGCGCTGCACGGCGCGACAGCCCCGCAGCCTCGATGACGCGGGAGCCCCGGGGCCCCCCGCCTGGGCCCCACTGCCAACGGGCGATGCCAGCGGCCCCGCTTTGTGCCGGGCGCGGCCGCCATTGCGCGGCTCCCGGCGCGGCCGGAAGATGGCGCTGTCGCACCGCGGAGCCGGCGCTGCGCGCTGCGCGCTCCCGCCGCGCCCCAACGCGGAGGGGCCGGGGGCCGGGGCGAGGGTTCCGCTGCCTGTGCTGAGAAGCAGTCACTTTTTTATCGACTGATGGAATAAAATCCAGTTCCTGGTTTGGATTTTTTTGGTTGGGGGTTTGTGTTTTTGGTGGGGTTTTTATTTTGTTTGTTTGTTGTTTTTTGGGGTTTTTTTGTTTTTTTTTTTTTTTTTTTTTTTTTTTTTTTTAAACGGGGTTTGTATCCTTATTTTTTTAAAAAAATTAACATGAAAGAATCCGCTCGCTGCAAACTGCAAACCCCCAGCAACTCCGGGGAATTCCTGCGTAGAGATGAATATGGATGAAAATCTATATTACCCCAGGCGCCAGCTGAGCACAGGATGTTTATGAAATATTCCTGAAATGTAGTTTATTTACAAATCAAGTTATCCACTTAGGTGAGATACTTAAAACATTTATGCGTTTAGTGGACAGTTATTATTATTATTATCACTTGTTAAGCACCGGGTGCTCTGTGCTGTACAAGCCACGCACACAAGCAGTCGGTCCCTCCTGCCAGGAAGGTACAACAGAGGGCCCTGGTCCGAAGGCTGGGAAGTTTATCCTGGATCGGGCCAAAGCCTAAGGAAACCAAGGAGGGAATGAAAGCTTTAAGCATTTCTGTTTCCATTGGGCTTGTTTATTTGTTAGCTGTATTTCTTCAGAATACTCACTGGGATCAAAGTTCATTTCAAGGAATTTTGATCATGAAATAACCGGATCAGACGCTGCTTCTTTCTTCCCTTCTTACGTATCTGCATCAGAGGCTTTTTCCTTCTCTCTTTGAGCACTGGGCAGAAAGGATCACATACCCAGCCCTAACAAAACCCAGTTTCATACCATTAAAAGGAGGATAAATTGGAACACTTACGAAGGACTAGCCCAGCTTCAAAAGAATATTTTTAGCAAACCCCTGAGCCCTAACAATTTGGAAAATGAGAAAAATTCCTTAGCAGTTTCCAAGCTGTATTGCAGCACACAGAGCTGTATCTCTGTGTGCTGGCACTGCACTGGATGCAAATATACTGCATTCTCTATTTTTGCCTGTACACACTTTTCAGTAAGGGCACAAGAAAGCACTATCCCTTTCTTGTGTTATAGAAAGCTATAACTATGGTAACAGGATGTCATCTGTTGCAAAATGCTGGGGTTGCATATTTTTAATTTTTTTTAAATGGTGACTTTATGTCCACTTTCCCACACATATGTTAGAATTTTGCATCTGTGCCAAACCTGTGTTCACTGAACTTGGTTTTAGAGTAGGAGAAGGCTTCATGGCTAGTAATCTATGCGATGCGTGTTCTTGCTGAGCAGAAAGCCGTGTCATGCGAGACACGGAATCGAGCACGCCACAACTTTAGGGCAGAGGGTAGCAATTCTTTTCATGAAGAAGAATCTCTCTAACTCATCAAAAGAGAGGCAGACGTTGCCCGTACAGAGTTTAAAATCACAGCAAGAACTTGTTAGCCTTTTGCAACCTCTCTGGACGGAGTCTGTTTCTCCATTCAGTGAAGAGGGAATCACTTGAGGTACACGCACAACCCCTTCCCTTTTAACTGCCTCGCCATCCCTGAGGAGGGTATGAAATTCTGTGCTTCAGAGCAGGGTTGTTCTTTGTTTGTTGATTTGTCTCCTGTTCTGTTCTAAGCAGGTACTTCAAATAGAAACCACCTAATACAAATATCAGTGTTGCAGAAAAAACACTGTTGAACTATTAAACATAAAATCTAGAGTGTCTATACTATGCATATTTTGCATAATTGCATAATTTATTTTTCTATGACATTTCCTTTTACAAAATCATCCCCAAATAACCTCTTCCTGCCTATTAAAATTACATTATTTTTAATGTAAAAGGAGTGGAAAATATGGACATAGCAGTTGAGTCTTTCTATTATGTGCTAGTCCTCATCAAGTGTTTAAACTCTTTTCTTGGGTAATCTTGAATTTTGCGGGTATCAAACAGTTTCAGCTGTGTCAGAGCAGCACAGGGACACGCGAGTCAGAGCTACCTCTGGTATCAGTAATGAGCTCCCTCAGTGCAGTTCAGAATTAGATCTTAGCCAAGTTACAGAGCTTTCTCTGCCATTATTTTTTCTTCATGAATATTGATAAAGAAAAAAAGTGGGTTTAGAAGGTCTAGTGGAAAATATATTTCATAGCAAGTAAATCAGCTAAAGCTGACCAACATGTGTCAAAAAACCAGAACCCTTAAAATTCAAAGGCAAATATTCTGTCCTTAGTTCACCCCTTTATGGTAAGGTATTACAGCCCATTTCACACTGTTTAGAGAGTCACGCTCTTTGCAGGCTGTTCTACTGTGTAAATATGAATGCAGAGCAGAAGAGCCGCCATCCTTCTTGCTAAATTCCCTAAACTTTAGGGAATTTAAACACAGACCTTTAGCAGCATTTTAAGCCCTTTGAATATAAAATTTGCCCTTTCTCGCTTGAATTAAAACTGAAAAGGAAATTCCCCCCAAAACCTTCCCTGTTTCCAAGCTCATCAACCAGATAAACATCAATGCTGATGGGATGGGCTTATTTTTGAGAAATATAATTTGTAAATATATATTCTTTCCATTCATTAGGAGCTGGGCAGAAACGGGTGGTAGAATTCTGGTCTCTGTTATGTAGGATGTCAGATGATATGGTCTTGTGGTTTTAAAAATTATGAATTTGGGAACTGCTTCAGTTCCTATCTATGAAGCGGTTGTCCCTGTGAGTTCAGGGAGGTAAAAATGAAGTAAAATTAAAGACTTTTAGAAAAATACCTTTTATTTGGTACCTATTTGAGAGGTGTCATAGTTTTTCTGTGCCCGTATATATGTGCAAGATTGTTTTAAATGGGGCTTTTTAATGCTACAGATGCATTTTCTGTGAAGTTAGATTATTACATACATAATATCGCAAGAGCTGATTTTACATGTGAAAACTGTCAGGGCACAGCATGCTCAGAGAAGCTGGAAGCATGTGTGCTAAACCTGTGTACAGACAGGTTTGAATTTTTTTAGGCCTCCTTAGAAATAATAGCTCGTATTTACAGTGAAATAAATCGCCTGCCTTTAATGGTCATTTCCGCAAAGCATCTGCTGAAAAGCTTTCGACCACGTGCTGCACCTGCTAAAATCAGATTAAAGAACAACCAAAGCTGTTTTCTAAAGGGTCCATGTCTGGAGGGAGGGTGGAGAATTAAAAAAGGAACCACAATCAGGAAGACTTTTTAAGAAGTATTTTGTGGTTTTAAAATGGGAAACCAAAAAGGTAATTCTCATTTTTTTAATGAAACAAGTAACTAAAATAAGACCAAGATAAAAGCCAGCAGTAAAAAATCAAGTTAAAAGCTCTCCCTTGGTTAAGGTTTAATTGAAAATATAAGGAAGTTTGTAACCAAATTAAAACTATTGCTATACCTAGCAACCCTCCAATGGCAGTGGAGTATTCCACAAAGAATAGATCTTTGCATTCTACTAATTTTTCAGGGCAGAAATGCATCGCCTCAGTTCAAAGACCAGATGTTTAAAGGATGTTACTGGGTAAATGCTGAATTATAATATTAATCAGTTTACTGGTTAATATGGTGCTTGAATATCAGGGAAAAAAAATGCTCAACTCTCAGTACTTGTCTTGATTGAAGGGTAGAAAGGAAGAGAAATAAAACCCCTGATGGACAAAATGTCTCTTTCAGTAATTACTAACAAAGCCAGCTGTGATGTACCTAAAAAGGACAGATTAGGTATAATTTCTGCTTTAAATATTACATCTGTTTTCAATATTTGTGGTCATTTCAGGTCTCTGTGCAAAGTTATTTAATGCTGCCGCTTGTTGTGTAACACCAATGTATTCTGTGATACCAGAGTTCTGCCAGTTCAAAGGAGATGGCCCTATGGAGCATCTTTTTCATGTCATGGCTTTTGCTAGAGGCTTTTGTTTAAAGCGTGCTTCCAGCACACTGTCTTGTCTCTCCCACTCTCTCCCCTGCTCACGTGTATGAAATAGCAAAGTAATTTGCAATATAAATTACAAAATCAACTGTTGAGTTTACAAATTGAATATGCATGAAAATATTGCATAATATTACTACCTTCCTCAGCCTAATATAGGTAAATATGTCTGAAATTTGTGTTGGTAGAAGAGTGGGTATTTATATACTGTAGATATTAATTACAGTTGGGCTAATTTAAAGTTTCTGTTATTAATTCTTTTATAGTTTCATTGCCATCGAGATTAACTGCAGCCACCTACAAGCACAACCATTTGGTAATATTCTTAATTACATTGAGGAGACATTCTTCTTACAGTTAAAACAGTTCTTTAACAAGCGCCATTTAGTCTCTTGTTTATTCAAAATAAATATTAGCCTAGGGAAAAAAAAAAAGACAGACCAATACTCTGAGAATAAAAATGGACCGTAGGGACTTAGACTAGCAATGATTTTGGTGAGTGCTTAATTTCTTGTTTGGTTGAAAAAAGACTGGATTGGCTATTGACAGGCCCCTATCAATAGGCAGACCCCAGAGGTCTGCCTATTTGCACATGGCCTGATTGACTTGTCCTTAATAGACATATAATTGTTGACAAATACCTTCCAATAGACTGTGGCAGGCATGGCCAGGAAGACAAAAGAGGCTTCTCTATGACAAGAGACCGAAGCAGAGTGATTCAAGAGACACAGCACCTTATCCAGGAAATATTTGGCTTCCCCAAAGAAGCTTCTAGAGTAAAACCTGTAAAATCAACCCCATTTGCTGCCTCCAGCAGCTGACAGCCAGCTCGAACACAAAAAGCAGCATTGTCTGAAGAGCATGTGGGATCCATTCAGGGTGTCCCTTCTTCTAGGCAACTTCAAAATAAATCTTAATTGTAACATACAGCTTAATCGTAACAGTAAACCTGTGTACTTATTCTCCCCCCTTTCCCAGAGCCTGTGGTTTTTAAAAATAATACTGTATTTTTTCCTATTGCTGTTTGCTCTCTCTTTGTCCTTAAGCATGCACACCAGCTGTTATTAGGGACAGGATCCCAGGGTAGGTGGATCTTCTGCTGTTCTTAAGTCCTAATGTTTCCACTTGTTCATTAAATATTGTAATATGAATTTTTACAAGCAGAAAAAATTGAGTGCACTGGCTAGAGGCGCACGTTTCTGAAGCTTTCCAGTCTCCATTGATTCTTGCAGCCTTTGTGGGTGCCTTTGAAAACAAGATTAAAAAATGGATGCTTAATGTTGGTCAATTATTTGTGAAAATTTTGGTTGCTTTTCCAAGGCATCTCGGGAAATCTGTGGTGGAGCTTGCAGTCTACATCTAAGGATGTGAGTCTAAACGCAGTGCCTTCACACACACAAATTCTAAATGAGAGAGTTAAGTACATTTACTGTGCTATTATTTTCTGTGTTAAATAACAGCACAGAAAAGAAAACTAAGAGGTGTAGGCAAAGGAAAAAAGATAATAAACTGCATTTATTTGTCCTCAAGATAATGGTTCTATATTAGATATTGCAAGGAATTAATTACATGGATTTTTAGAATGTTTAGTACATTATAGGCATTGCAATACTTGTCACAAGACAAAAGGCCATTGAAATGATGCAGTACAGCCTTAGGCAGCCATAAAAGAACAAATTGTTCAAGTTTGTGCATCAGTGCGAGATCCAAAGAACCCTGGCTCCAAGAAAAATAGCAATGAAATTTAGAGATGTACCTACTCTGTGAATTTACCCAGAAGTGACCTGAAATCTGGATTCTGGCCTTTCAGTCCTGGTTTGGTGCACCTGCCTTTCCCTGTCAGCAGCAAGCTGAGAAATCACTCTTGAAAGTTTGCCTTGCAGTATTTCTTCCCTTGGTCATTTTAGATGCAGTAATATCCTTCCCCTTGGGATATGGTCCCTGTCAGGTGGAGGTAACACCCTTATCCTGTGGCGTAAGCGACTCGCAGAGAGAAGATAGAGACATGGGGGAGGAGGGTCAGGAAGGGTGCTCCTTAAATCTCTAGGCTAATGTCTTCAGCCTCCCACCTCTAAGCTCCCCCCACCTCTTTCCTCCCAAACTAATAAAAGCAACCATTAAAAAAAGAGACCGAGAGAAAATAAAACAGTGCAGACCGTGATCACAGAGGCAAGCAAAGTAGGTTACAAATTAGTGTGACACCATCAAGGTGACACTGTAGACAACCTCTGACACCCGCCACAAAGCTGAATGCCTTGTGCCAAAAAGACCTTGAGCCTTGCCTTTGATTCTTATTGATCAAATACATAGATTAAATACAGTATCAGATGGCAAGGCTAAAGCCTGGGATTCTGCATACAGTGAAGACCCTCAGACATGAAAGAACAGATATACAACAGAGACAGAAAGATAGACAGGGAGATAGAATAATGGTATCGTGAATAAACAGATGTAGGCTGAGGCAGGCAATTTTAGCTGGCAGATGGGCAGGGCTTTTTGTACTTACTGCACTTCTAACAGGTCATGAAATCCAAATGTCAATAATATTAGGAATAAGGGACAACATTTTTAACGGCGTTTTTGCAGTCCCCAAACATTCCTGAGCATGTGCATCCTGTGACCAGCTGCTTCAAAATGGTGTGCGCGCTTGTGTGCCTGTGTATATGTCCATTAATTCAGAATTACTCCAATTACGAGCTTTTGATGCTCCAAACCCCTCTTTCTAACCCAAAAGAGATGGAGAGCCCTCGGCCTGTCCAATCAGATCATTTTCCCTCCTGCCTGCAGCAGATGTAAGCAATTTACTTTTTTATTTCTGCATATTCAGTGCGAGCGGAGCTGTTGGTGACTTCTCACCCCAGAGCCTGCAGGATTCTAACCCTATCAAATTAAAGCATTTTGCTCACTTATTCCCAAGCGCTCGGCTGGTGCTTAGCAGGCCTCCCGCTGCATAGCAATGGCGGGCGTTCGTGTCCGCTCATACCTCGAGCCTAATCAGAGATTATTAAGGAAAATATACAGTGCTTTAATTTGATGAGACTGGTTATAGGTACTGCAGTTAAAGGTCACACTCTTGCGTGTATCTCCCTCAGTCACTGTAATATTTTCCTCTCGCTTGACAATCCTCAGCTCCAAACAATAGGGTAAGAAGACACGTTTATTTTTGTCACACTGTGATGAGCTCAATAGGGACAAAAATGAATTATTTAAACTTCGCATAAACAAACAACCCCAGGCCAGGTTCCCCTTAGCCCACTCACCCCCTCTGCATTTTTGTGCATGTGTGTGCGGGCACACGCTTTGTCTCTCTCTTGCCTTTAAAGAACATGCGATAAAAACCTTCCTCAGTTCAAAAGCAAAACCATTTAGATGTCAAGTCCAGATATGATGATAGCCAGTGGCCGGTGCCTGCTGTTGTCTTCTGGGTGGGACCTTGCCCATTCAGACCCTGCAGAGGCGCCTGGGTACGTCCCAGTGCTAGGTGCCTGTAATGTTCTTTTCAGCCGCTTTGGCTCTGAAAGATTTCCTCACCCAGTAGGAGGTAATGTAGCTATCCAGGGTGAAAAAAATCCTCACACAAGGCCTGATAGAGCAAGCTCCGAGCCTTCCTGCTGCCACAGTGGGAACTGAAGGGGTTCAGCTCAGTCCTATGCAATTTAAAGCTTGAGGGAGTGAGGGATGTGCATCAACTCCAACCTGCCCGTCTGTGTCACAGTAATCACCTCGTGGCCTCGTCTAAATTCACACCGCTTCTTGCAGAGGCTCTGCGGGTGTGGAAATGGGGACAGAGGGGGAGAGACAACAATCTTCTTCTTCTGTCAGCCTTAACTCTGCTGCCATTTGTTAAAATAGCGAGGTGGTTTAGCTTCTTTCAAGAGCTGCGTGGTGGGGAGGGAAAGAGCCAGCCAGTGAGAGACGGGTGGGTTAATTCTAATCTGCTTTTGAGCCTAATGGTTTGAGCATATGTGTCCATGCAGCAGACCAACAGCAGGCTTATTTACCTCCAAAATTTACATGAGAATTGCTTTATGCAGCTGTATGTAAAAATTCAAACCACACAGTGTCACTGTATCACACAGGTCAATCCAAAGCCCAGTGGCATTATAGCAAGAGACAAAAGCCTCACCACTTCAGCAGGCTTCCCTTTAGGACTGATAGTTGTTCTATTAAAAATGAAAAACCACAACAAAAATGGGAGCCTGTTTTCACTGCTACTCCCCTTCCAAAATCCCTCTACATTCCTTAGAGACAGCCAAAGTTATGAGGTCCTGGAGCCTGATCCTGCTCTTGCCCCTCTCAGCAAACTGCAGTGAGGGCTGCAAAGGACGTCAGGATCGGGCCAGCTTCATTTTGTGTCTGTGAATAATCCTATTAGCTGATCCCCAGGCATAGACTTTTTATACACACATTACTGATGGGCAAAGGCAGAAGAGTTCACGGAGGTGCAGTTTCAGTATTTATCCTAAACAGAGGCAGACAGGCTCAGGCTGCTTGGGATGCTACAGGCATCCTGGTCCGTCTGGTAAATTGCTTGTGATTGCTTGGTTGTTGGTTTGGTTTTCTCCCACCAATTTGAAGGCTCTGTGATATCTCCAGAAAAGCCATAGCTGTGGAAATACATTCTACATGCACTTTTTTTCAGAGAAACAAAGAATCCTGCACTGCAGGAGAAATCAGGATCTTTAAAAATCACCTAAATTATACAGTGGGATGCTGCTAGTATCCCACCCTTTGCCGTACAAAGAGCCGCTCTGCTTCAGGGTCCCTAATCCTAGCTGTTTCTCAAGTAATCGGATAAGCTTTGACTGGTAAATTCGACCAGTATTTCTAGCATGAGCATGGTCAGATACAGCATTAGCAGTCTCTGCAGCGGAACTCCCTCAGAAAACGCAAAAGTGTATCAAGGGGAAAAAAAAGTTACTTGCACTTTTTTTAAACTTCATAAAAACTTTTTCTGTGGAGGCTTGGGACATTCTTATTTTAGTCTGAACCAATTATTCAGCCTTAATACATGGACCCTGGTATGCTTCTGTCTTTGATCAGAAAGAACTTGCCTGAAGGCCAGCTCAAGAGAGGTTCAAAGTCAAATGCTTTGATTTAAACCACTCTGCTCCCATCCATGAAAGAAGATGAGAAGAAGCTCTCTAGTACAAGACACAGATAAGTGCATTGCAGCATGTCACATGAAGTATTACAATGCAAAGCATACGAAAAGAGATGTTTCGGGGAGCAGAGTGCTTAAAACACAAATCACCCTAACAATCTGGTGGTTTCAGCGCTGGTAAAACACCCTAGGGATTACAGTAGAATCCTCTAGCCTCTGAGGAAGTTCACATATTTCACAGTAATGGAAGAAATAGAGATCTTCAGCTCAACCAAGGACCAAGAGTCAGATGGTCATGGTCTAAGAGCCTCTGGAACATCATTTGTAAGGGTCTGCTTGCAATGTATGCAAAATAGGATGCTGCTGCACTATTCCAGTTCTCCAAACAATATTTTCCTTTAGACATTTTGCTACATCACTCCAAATAATCATTTAGTTACATGACTATAAAGACCTTTCCAGAGTTTATAAAACTTGGAGCACACAAGACACCCTTGCCCTAATATTTTAGTGAAAAGTAGGATGATGCCAACTGCCTGCCATGAAAAGGGCCAGGACGGAGTGTAGAAATTGCCCTGGATTATGCACAAAGTAGGGAAGTACAGTCTTCTGATGGCAGTTGGAATTTGTTCTCCTTTGCTATATTCCTCAAGTACCTTAATGAATATTTCAGTTTTTGAACCCCCACATGCACAAAAAGGAAAAAATTCTCTTTGGGCTTCACACAGGAAATAAAATGCAGGAAACACAATGTCAAAATACAGCCTTCCACTGATGGTGTCACTTTATTGCTTGGGTTGCAATCACTCTTTGGGGGAGTGATCATTTCGCCACCACGTACATCAACACGGCAGGCAGGCTGTGCTGGCTGGACATGCAGGGAAATGATATTCCCCCTTGCCATTCAGAACTTCACTTTGTTGACAAGAACTAAGGGAATAAAAAGAAGAAGGGATTTTTCTGATTTCTTTTTCCATTTCTGGTGAATGAAAGTAACTTTTCTTTAACTATCAGTGCTGTGGCGAATACATTCAGTCACTGTATCCTGCTGGGTCTTTTCACTGGGGAAGGTTTTGATGGCAGAGCCCTTCTTTTCTCCACTGCCTGATACCTCAGGCATTTTCCTACTTCTTCTTTTCATTAATTTACCCCTACAAATTCCTTCTGGTGTCCCGGTAATTTAAACAAGAGAAGCCCAGAATTCATTGCATATAAGAAAACTCTGTTAAAGCAAATGAGATTTGATTTTTGTGTTGGAATGGGACCTCTTTGGATGAGCGCTCTCCAAACCTTATGCCCACAACTGCACCAGTGATTTCAGCAAGACTGCCCTGGTGCGTGGGCTTTGCTGGCCAAGGCCTCCTTGGCCAAACTCCACAGAAGAGCACAGGTTGCTGCCATCAGCAGCCTTCTAAGAGGTGAAGTAAAACTTGCAATACAACCTACCCTGTTAAACTATCGAGCCAGGCCAGCAAGGTCCTCATTTTATGTTTATCAAATTCAAGTTTTGTGAATGCTGCTTGGTATGTTGCTTCATTTAAACTATGCCTTGCTAAACTCTTTAGCCTTCCACACGTACTAGAAATGCTCTGGGTAAAATACAGAGGGAAATTTGACACAGCTAGAAATCTACCTGGGTGAAAG
Source organism: Neomorphus geoffroyi (assembly GCA_033558235.1). Lineage (NCBI taxonomy): Eukaryota > Metazoa > Chordata > Aves > Cuculiformes > Neomorphidae > Neomorphus > Neomorphus geoffroyi. The sequence continues at coordinate 4,786,150 of JAUMJM010000009.1, forward strand.
GCACTCTTAGAAATCAAGTGGAAGGTAGTTGTTTCTTAGTTCAAAAGTTCCTGCCGTGTTGTCTCCCAAGGAAGGATCTCTGGTTTTTTCAGTATGCTGCCAGTCTCCACCTTTGGTAATGGGCAAAAAACATTTCAGTGCTACTCCAGTAACATTAGAGTTCATAAAACCTCTTCAAGTAGCTGTGAGCCAGAAAGTGAAGAAAAAGAAGAGCCAGAGAACCTTGAGAACACATCAAGGTTCATTAAATGTCCTGGTGAGCCTTATGGAGCCCTGATCAGTTGTGTTTCTTTCTGCAAAGCCTAACGCAGTACGTTGTCTTCTAGGCTGACAGGCCAGGAGGAGCCAGATTTTTAATTGTGCCACAAAACTCAGGAATTCAATAAGGGATTCACAATTCATAAGGATGCTGTTAAAGGCAGATGAGAGAAATGGGAACTTCAGAAAAATCTGCTGGACTTTGGAAAGGAAATTAACCAATCACAATGTAATTCAAATGAATGGAAAGAGAAAAGAGGAAGAAGGAGGGTGAACGCTATGAAGGAAAGGACAGGTTGAACTACAGAAAATTTCATGTGCCTAAATGAACACCTTGCCTTTATTTTCTCTTAAGAGTGGCAACATCAAACATCAGGAAACCACAAAGATACCGTCATTTAGAAATATACCTACATCTACACAGGAAGAGAAATTAAAATGCCAGTGCATTTTGCCCAGGAGACTGGATGATCTCTAGCTGAGAATGAACATGTGAAATTGCAGATGCAGTAGCAACTGTCAGTAGCTAATAGAGCTAGCAAAGTGGCGTACTATAACACGGGGAGGGAATAACAGTACCTACCCCTTTTGTACTTCTTGTACCTTGTAGTATAATTTTCTTCTTCTTAGAGTAGATAAAGGGGATTTAGGGAAGACCTGTCAGTCAATCCTTAATAGCTTACTAGATTTTAGAACAAATTTGAAGAAAGAATCAAAGGGAGTAAAGGGCAGGTATTTACCATATGAGTTTCCTGCAGCTAGACTGTACCAGACTATCCTGAGAGGTTTTTTGATAAAAAATATTTTTTAAATTAAAATTCTTAAAATGTATCCAGACTTCATTAAAGTATTTCAGCAGGTGCCACTTGGGAACTACTTGGTTCACTGGGGGAAAACAGAGAATTAGTCAGAACTCTAAGGTCTAGGTTGGTGACAGGGGAAGTGAAGATGTAATATGCTGCGAGGGGAAATTTGAGGCTGGAGGGAAGATATTAAGGGAGTTCCTCAAAGATCAGTCATTGGACTTATCTCATTTAATGTTCATTAATAAACTTGGCACAAAAAGTAAGAGTGTTCAAATGAAATTTGCAGATTGTACAAAGTTGGGAGGCACCATCAACACAAACGAAAATCGCAATATCATACAGAAAGAATTGGATGACCTTGAGGACAGAAGTAATAGAAATGGGATGAAATTGAACAGTACAAAATGCAAGGTCATGCACTAAAGGACTAATAATGAGAATTTCTGCTAGAAGCTGTTGGGAATGACAAAGGAGGAGAAAGACCTGGGTTTGCTAGTTGATTACAGGATAAATATGTGCCATAATATAATGCAACTGAAAAGGCAGATGCAATCCTAGGATTCAGCACCTGTAATAGTGCTAATAACGAGAGGAAAATATTAATGGTACTACACAAAGCACTGGTGAGGCATTATCTGAAATACAGCATAAATTCTAGTTACCCATGTTCAAGAAGGATGCATGCAAATTGGAGCAGAGGGTACAAAGAGGACTATTACAGTGATCGAGGAACTGCAGAATTTCTGAGAAGAAACTAAAAGAGTCTGCTTGCTCAGTCTACCTAAATGATGTCTTAAAGGGACACAGATACAATTCACCATCACAGGGTGTCCATACTTGCTATATAAGGACATACGCACGTAGAGGTGACCCAGGAAAAAATAGCTATAAACTGGCTTTGACTTCACATAATCAGGGATTTCTAATGACTGGAGTAAAGATTCCTGAGAAGACGTTCCAGTGAGTGTAGTGGAGGGGAAAATTCCAAGCCAAAATATTAAAATGCATGGAGATAAATTAAAATTTAATCGGAACAGATTGTGAATGCTACAACGTAACATAACATGGTGACAATGAGGCAGCAAAGTGGATTTGATATTCCAGACACATGTTCTTAGATTTACAAGTAGGCTTTTGCATTATTCCTTTAAGGCCCAGGAAGATGGGAAGAAACTGGGAAGAGACTTCACTTTGCCATCTGGAAGTATGACACCCATAAACAAGAGATTTTACATCATCAGAAGAATCTTTTGGACATAAGAGTTAGTATCTTGAAATGACATTGAAAAATTTAGTTCATGTGTATGTCATATCCAGAATACATTTTAGGGAAAGACATTACTTTTTTAGCTGAGAAGAACCTTGGATAAAAAATGAATTTTTCCTCATTCTAAGATCCTGCTTGCCAGAAGTAACAGATGCTCTTTAGCTTTCTCTGGAAATACATCTTGACATCAGCAATTTATTAGTAGTCCTGGGTTTGGTTGTCTATGACATAAATCAGCTATTGGTGTCCATATAGACCACTGGAAACAGTTCTGGTTTTTACAGACTTATTTTCATAGGAAAGGAAATATGAATAAAGTTGTAAAACAATCTGGCAGTATCTGGGGGCTCAAATGTCTGTGCTTCGTATACCGAAAAAAAATTTGGTGACATATAATGCTCATGTCTCCCCGATGTGTGTTTTTTTCAGCAACAACCTTTTTATGTAAAACAGGACATTTTAAAGAAATAAGTAAGTAAATAAATAAATAAATACATTTTAAAAGCAGAATTTGCAAAAGGGCAGATTAAAAAAACGACAAAACTAAACAGAAAAACAAAACCACTAGGAGACATCAGAAGAGGAAACAAACAAGAAAGCACCCACCCAAGTGTACAACCAGAATATAATTTTTCCAACAGTTTGTGAGAAATGAAGAGCTAGGAAGGAGCCAGTCAGAAGAAAACAGATATTTTTCCTGGCTAGGAGGATCGGTATTGACCTGATGACTTTCAGTATGGTATCCTACTACAGCATGTGATCTCCTCAACTTCATAAAGGCACAACTTCCAAAACCTTTCCCACTGAGCATTACAATAAGCCACTAAAAATGGAATAGTTTAGCAACTGCTACTGTAGTACGTAAGCAGGATAATGATGACATTTTTAGTGCTAGGGCAGGGCATGTTACTTGCTTCCTAATCCTAGATGGAATTTTTCAGGAAATTAGTTTCTTCTCTAGAAAACCTAGATTCAAACTGACCACTGTTATTGGTAAATTCTAATGAATAAGGCCAAAAAATGCAAAAATATTCAGAAAATTCTAGGCACACACTTTCAACATTTTTTAACCATATACTTTACAATTTTTCTCCAGGAAATATTTTCAGTCCAAATATTGTTGATGTGCTTTTAAAAATAACATGAAAACAACCCAAGCATTTTTGATACAGCAAAGTACTTTTGATAACCCAATGCACTTTTGCATTTGGTGGAGAAGGACTGATTCTTCTGCAAAACATATTTCTTTTCCCCCCAGTGTCAGAAATGTCAGCTAAGTCCTATTTTTTTGATTTTTTTCTTTAATCTTAGTTACTAGATGAGAAAAATCAGTTATTCATCTGCTCTAATGGCAACAGTTGGAGGGACAGAAGGGGAGATTTTACACTGCTGGAGTTTAGACACCTAAACTGGCCAATGCTTGTGCTTAGCAAATAATAATGATGAAATGAATTTTCCATTTTCTAACGGATGCCTGGGGCCAGTGGAGGATGTCTGTGATAGGAATGCTATCAGAGCTTCAAACCAGAACTGGCGGGGAGTAAGGCTACATACAAAATATATAGGTATATACAAATAGGCATATAAGTGTATACATAGGCAATAGTTATATATAAATACAGTCAAATTACCTGAATATATGAACACGTTCCTGCTTTGAAATGGTGTTGTTCATTATGAATGTTCTTGCTATTTTGAAACCTCAGCTCAATATTACATTAAGAAATGTTCTTTAATTGCAAGCATGGAAGGCAGACACATTTATTTCTTTTTGCGTTGACATGATAACATTATCTCACTGTAAATTCTTGGTTCACTTTCTAAGGTAACTGGAGTGGCAACTGGTGTGGAAATAAGGAAATGTGGCGGTATGCTGTAGAGTGCTGCTCACTACTTACTGCTGCACGAGAATAACCTCATGCAGTGGAATTCAATTTGCCCATTTACATGGATGTGTCTTGGATGGGAAGTGTCACTGTTCTGCCTTGCCAAGCTCTACAGCTCCTGCTATGGAAACACAATGAAGCCAAACAATTAGTTAGAATTATTGCTCTTAAAGAAAACTGATTTGCTTGTCTGTCTTCTAAGAAAAACTCAGTTACCGTATACTATCAACCCTGGCTTTGACTGGCAGTGATTTTCCTGGTCTAGTCTGCTGGGAACCTTAAATGAACATGAGCAATTATAAACCCAAAGTCTTCAGCAATTTGTAGGCATTATCTCAGGATAATTGCCCTGAAATGTTCACGTTGCAAAGCAAACGCAGATAATTTAAAAATCCATCTTTCTCTGTCTGCAGTATGAGTTGGGCATAACACTCTTCCCTCCTGCTGGCCTTGTAGTAGTATAATAAAGCTCACAATTGGTGCTTTGAAAATGTCTATTGCTGTCTTTTAGAGAGCAAAGAGGTTCAAATCTGAGTTTAACCTTTTCTGGCTTTATTAGTTTTATAAAATAAAACCTGAGTCATATTTTCTGGCATAAACAAAGAAAAAACTGGAATATTAAAAATAAAGGGAAAAAAATCTGCCTTGAGGAGCTCTGGACAATAACATCCATTGCAAGAAAGCTTTCCTTCTCCCTGGGTAAGATGAGTACCCCTGAGAAGGAATCCCTGGGTCTTGGCCTTCTCATGGCTGTCTGTGCACTAACTGAGCTTAATATTTTCTGGGAGTCTTACTTACAAGCTTCTAAAACTGCTCATAAGCTCTCAGCTCCCTCTACAACTGGAAAAAAACCTCCTGAGAAGTGCTGAGCATTTCTCTCCTCTCATGACTCACACAACTGCCTCATCTGTAGGTGGTTTTCTCAGTTCTTTGCCCCCATCCTACCAAGCAGGCAACTGAAATGCATTCATTGCCTTACTGATTTGTAACGGCTCTTCCCTCCACTGCAAGGAAAGAAGACTGTTTCTGGCTTGCAAGCAAAGCACAGTGATCTCTGGGCTCTTTCTGCAGAGAACTAGCAGGAAGAAAGATGTTTGGAGTGAGGAGGAACAGACACTCGCACTCCCCAAATTTTTTTGGAGGCCTATAGGAAAACAAACCATCGCCATATTTTTTTCTCTCAGTGTAATCAGACTTTTGCAAAGCCACAAAGCTTTTCTCAGTGAAGAATGAAAGTAGTGACTTCTGAGAGGGGAAGAAGCCCCCAGAGCAGAAACACCTGGTACAGTAGGTGTCCAGTATCTGTGCTTCTGCTTCAATGTATCAAATCTAAAGAAGTCAGCTCAGTATTTTCCAGGGAATTGTTAGAAAAAAAAAAAAATCTGAAAAAATTAAAGCTGCATGAGCCCAAACAAAATGTTTGGCATCAGAAGGACCATATAAAGAGAACATTTAGTAACAAGAAATCAATAAGACAACTTATGCTGGAATTCTTCAATGGATGCTTTGGCTATTTACCCAGTAAGGTTGAGTTTGAAGTCCCTATTTTCCTATAAAGAGTAGAAGAAAATTAAAGGAACAAATATCAAGGAAATACCTCTGCAATATTCTGAGTTCCTATAAATTTTGTTGATTCTAGACTGTGCTGGGAGAAAACCTGAATTTGAGAGACTGATCCAGTTTATTCTACCACTCATGGCTCATCTGTGAACACCATGAGAAGACTGGAACTTGAAAACTTTTCTTTCCCTCACTCCATTGTTTTTGACACTGTTTAAGACACCGATGTTGACGTGCTTCATCAAACCATTTGGGAGTCAATAGCAGTCACTCCTGCTGACGATCACACATTTATTATTTGAGTTTCCTCGTGAAAGAGGACTTGCTTTCAAGCAGGGCTCCGTTCTGTGCAGTGCTGGAAGACTGCAAAGCACGAAAGGAACACAGGATATTAGCAGCTGCGCCAAACACATGGCAAGATCAGACCAAAGGGCAGCAGACGTATATTGTCCCTTATTCCACCTCTATCCATTCCTATAGCTGCCCAAGTGTACTTGGGTTTATAGGCCCCGGAGAGTTGGCTCTTTTCTTTTCCCCCTTTTTTTTTTAAAAAAAATAATCAAGGCACAGAGTGAACATTGGAGAGGAGAAAAAGGAAAAGGGGAGTTATCAGCAAGAGGGCCAGCTGAGTGAGGTTGGTGACCCAATTTCAAGCCTACTGGGGGTATTCTGTGACCCCTGTAATTTTACTGCCTCCTGAGTTATCGCTTGTGATTTTCACCGGAGTGAAATGATACATCAGGGAACAATAAGGATTCCAGCAGCCCACAGACAGGCAGAATACAAAGTACCTACCATACCAATAGCTGCCATAACTCTGGCAAAGATGTATTTTTGATCCTTCTGAATGGAGAATCCAACTGCCTATCCAGATCCCCTAAGGCTTTCTTGATTGAAAACGCTAGATAAGGGACTGTTTTTTTTACAGTCCTGGGCCTAGCTCACAGGGCAGAAGCTCCCCAGCCTTCTTTAATGCAGGTCTCATGGAGTTTAATCCAGATTCAAACATCTCTTTGGAGTTGTGGAATGGAACCTGTACCTCATGAAGACCTGTTTCCTTGATGACCAACAGAAAAACCCCTTGCTCACTCCAACGATGGCGTGCTCACTGGAGTCCCACCAAATAGGAAGAGCTTGTAATCTTGGGTGGCTTAGCAACAACACAAGTGCTCTATCAGAAGCTGGATCCTTTTGAATAACAGTTTCAAGGAAAATATTAATTAAGCAGAAGATGATGTCCCATTAGAGCTTTTGTGGAAAAAAGAATGGAAACAGGATAAATATACTCTTTCGGTTGAAATTTCAACTTGCACAAAACCCAGTTTTCTGCAGTTTGACCCAGTCTTTAAGTTCATCATGGCTATCTTAAAAAGGTAAAAGCAAGTATGAAATATAAAATATATGCTACATTCTGCTTCCCACTTAAAAAATGGTACCTTTTTCAAAAAATAGTGAAGTCCTGTTTCATTTCTTGCTGGAAAGGGGAAAATAGTCTTTATTTCAAATCTGTTGAAAAGAGCAAAAGGTAAAGTGACAGAACAGAGAAGGTTATATACACTTCCCTTTGCACAGAGATAAATGCATTGAAAAACTTTAACTAAGACACTTCTGGCAAGATTTCTTGCTTGAATTGAAAATGCATTTTCTAGTTAAAAAGTTTAGGTAAGGAAGTTTTGACTGAGTGCAGTATTCATACACCTTTTAAAAATTACTGCTACAAGCTAACATGTAATTCCAAATCCCTCTGGAAAAGTCCTATAAAATTATTATCAAATAAATAGAATTGTATAGTAATGACAGGAAACCATCTGTGAAATTGACTGGAGAATTAGTTCCTTGATAGCAAATGCAGACAGCAAGGCAAAAAGCGCTGTAGAAGTTTTTTCTCTTCAAAATGTGAATATTTTTAATCATTCAGTGAAAAATTTCTTTCTTTCTACTATATTAATGTGTGAAGAGTCTCTGCACTGAAAGCGTGTGCTGAATTCCTTGTAATTTTTAAAGAAAAAATCCAATCCAGATCATAACAGTGATGGCTTCTTTCTTTCTGAAAGGTATCATTTGAATGCTGAGATTGCTGACACACTTGCTAATGAACGCTATTGCATGGCAGTTTGCAACATGGGCACCTGTTCCACCCACTCCACTGTTTCTCCAGCAAATGGTTCATTTTGTCCCAGCCAGTGGTTACCCACCACATGACAGCGTGTGCGTGGCAAGTGTCACAGGCCAGGTATGAACCAGTGATCTACAGCTCATCTGAAAGAGTTAAGCTACTCTGATGGCCTAATATTTCCAACAGGGAGTTGTTTCACTGTCTGAAGTGAAGGTAGATCAGATACCTTCATGTTCCAAACAAGCAGAAGATCAGAAGCTGCTCTACAGAGCACCGGCAATGGGAACTATCAGGTATGCAGCTCTGTTGCGACAGTTGGTCCTTCAGATTGTAACTAAACCCAAGGTTTCTAATACAAATTTGTGTGAACTTTCCCTACCTCCTGTTCTCTCTGTCAGCCTTGCAGAGGGGTTTGACCATTTCAAGTTAGAGCCTTAGGGTTTAATTATTAGTGCAACAAGCAGGGCTTTCACAGAGGTGACGGGGGAGTGCAGAGGTGAAGTGGCTTGAGACATTGTGCCGCAATAGGGCACAGCGGCAGTAACACTCTCCCGCGTTTCCCACTTAGCTGACTAGGCTTTCACAGAACAGCTGGCTGGGGGGCCCAGGTCACCAGCAGTCCTGATCTTACCCTCATCACCCGGCTCTCTTTGGAAGATGCAAAGCTGCTTTTGGGCCAGGGGCCCCACTGTGATTGGGATACAGGAGCACTTATGCAAGAACGGTGTGAGGAGCAACAGGCAGGTTTATATGTGCATACATCCATGCGGATGCGTGTGCGCGCACACACACACACACACGCGCTTTCTGGGGCAGAAACCTCTCCAAGTTCTTTTGGCCTCTCAGTGCATCTTTCCGTTTTGATCCTTTTAAAGTCCCAAGATTTATGCTTTAGGTTTTGGCACATGATGAGAAACAAAACAATCAACATCATTAGTAGGCAACTCTCCCCTGTGTCCCCTACCACCATGTCATTTACATGCTACTCACCCTTGTATTACTGTACGTACCAGACAAAACTCCACTATTTCATTGCCTTAAACAAGAAAACGTTTTCAGCTCGCTATGTGTTCTTGCCTAGTTCATAGCTTGATTTAATTTTACAAGGCAAGAGCTGGAACAATTATCTGATTCCTCATGTACAGCAGGCTTTCAGTGGTCATTTCTGAAGTTTTACTGGTTCATAACCTCTGTAATCAGAAGACCCGGTTAAAAAAAAAGAAACTAAGTGAACAGGCAGGAATCTGTTCATATTATCCCTTCCTAGCTGTCCAGGCTTTCATCCTCTTTTCTCCCACACATGCCCTTATTGCTCTGCTACTCACCCACCAATGAGGGTCTGTCAATGGCAGTGAGAGGTCAACATCAAAGCACTTTTACAGCTAGCAGCTTGCAGCTAATGCTGGCATTATGGAGAGAAATAGGGAGAGAGAGAAGCATAGGGATTGAATGAATGGCCCTCTCATATAGAAAGAGACCGAAGAATAGAACAAAACCTCCTATTCTCCCACTCTTTATAATACTCCTGGGCCAAGTGTGCGTATGTGGTACACAGCTGAGTTTGAACTGCATTAGCACTCTTTCAGTTTACAAACAAGAGGCCTAATTTAGAAGAAAAATCTCCTATCTGATTATTTCTTTGTGTTCACCCATGTGGCAAAAAATGTCTGTACAGAGAAAGGAGGGGGACTACAGAGGTGCCTTATTAACTTCTTTGGCTGTATCATGATTGTGAAGGGCAATTGGGAGATCATTATTCATCCATATTTTTCAGTCTCAAGGAAAAAGAATAGTAAAACATTCCCTCAAAAATACTTCTATATGGATTCCTATTTTTCTAAAGAAGGAGATGGAAATATTATGGGTCAGTCTCACTCCAACTGTATGACCGATGCTAGTCTTATCCCCTACCCACGAAAAAAGCCAGGAATTATTTTTGTCCCATGCAATTGACATTGAGATTGGATGTCTTCCTATAGAGACTTTATGGCCTTGGTATGGTGACTTTCACAATTCAATGAAATTACTACCTCGGACTAGGTAGATAATTGTAATCATCTCTCCTGGCTCACCAATCTATAATTCTGTAAAGGGGGAAGGGGATTCAAAGTTCATATGACTGCAAAGTTGTTACCCAGGGACTCTAACAGCAGGCATAGGGATGAATATTTCTTCCAGGATTGACAATGTGTATTACTGGGTTTTTCTCCCATCTCTGGAGTGTGGGACATATCATCCTTCCAGTACCACGTGGGTACGTAATCTAACAAATTTCCTACTCCTATGGGGAAATTAAGTTTGGGCAACATCTTTCTTCTATTCTGCACTTTTGCAGTATCAAATTGAAGTTACAGTATTTATCCTTTGCTACACGTGTTATTCTTGTAATAAGTAGCCTCAGGAAAAGATGGGCAAAAAGAACTTACAGACTGTACTGTTCCTAAGACTGAATGTGATCTGCTTGAAGTGGTCAAGTGAAGGCCTATAGCGCCTTTAGGGGAAAGAAAGGCAGCTTGAAAGAAATACTGGGAAGAAGGATACTTGGTTTCTCACTTCCCTTAATGCCTGAGGTCGTCACAGTTGCCATTGAAGCTGGATGTACCATCAGCATACATCAATGCAGTGCAACATATTCAGACCCAAGTTTTCCTCAAATCAGGGATTTCTGACAGCAAGAGTTGGTTCATATCCATTCCTTAGCAAACTGGTTTTACATCCCCAACTGGGACTTATGTCTACCCGTGCAGTAGATATATAGAAATGCATCATCTTAGCTGAAACCATCTTTACTCTGCATTGATTTGCATATAATCACAGAATTGTTTAGGTTGGAAAAGTCCTTTAACATCAAGTCCAACCCTTGGTCTAACACTGCCAAGTTCACCACTAAACCATGTCCCTAAGCACCACATCTACACATTTTTTAAATACACCCAGGAACAGTGACTCCACCACTTCCCTGGGCAGCTGTTCCAATGTCTGACAAAATTTTTCTTAATATCCAGTCTAAACCTCCCCTAGTGCAACTTGAGGCCAATTCCTCTTGTCCTATCACTTGTTACATGGTGGAAGAGACCGACACCCACCTCACTACATCCACCTCTCAGGTAGTTGTAGAGAGCAATGAGGTCTCCCTTCAGCCTCCTCCTCTCCAGGCTAAACAACCCAGCTCTTTCAGCCTCTCCTTAAAATACTTGTGCTCCAGATCCTTCACCAGGGGGTAAAAAAAACTCTTTATGTTTTCAGGGACAGACCCTCCAAGTCTGACATGTAATAAATATTAAGACTTGCCTCTAAAGCATAAATATGACAGAGATTTTAACCATGCTTGTATCCTCTACTTAATGCTGAAAAAAATTCCCTACAGGACAAAAAAAAGAAAGTAAGTAAACTGTAGCATAAATAGGTCTGTGACATGTAACTGCAGGATGCCTTGATGTCTGGAATGCCTTTTGAATACTAATGATCTTCTACTTTATTACAGGGGTCTTTCATGTTGAGTTTTATAAGTATTTATACAGATTTTTAATCAGAAATCAATATAACCAGCATTAGGCAAATCCATTCAAAATCTGTCCCTGGATATTATTACAGGACAATATGTAACAGGGTACTCCTCTTGCACAAAGACCTCTAGATTTTTATATCGTTCAAGATAATGAATGTGCAACTTGGTTCATTATACTCTGATTTATTTTAAACAGAAAGCACTCTCGGTAACCTCAGAGAACTGTGTTCTGACTGTATTGGGTAAAAGGGAGAACTGCAAGTCCAGAAATCAGTGAACCAAGGACTGCTGGATCAAAATCGGTGTTAATTGGTGGATAAAAGAATGCTAACACAGGATCTCCCACCTACCCTTTCTGGGAGTGCAAAACACCTGCTCGTAGGCTATGAACTAAAAGGGCTGAAAGGATTAATTATATTACTGTCCTTTGGGGGTAACTGTATTGGTTCTTTGAGCTCAGTGGAAGGAAAGCAGATAAAGGATATCATTACTACTACTGTTTTGCACACTCAGTTGAGGCTAAGCATGACTATATAAATCTAATAGTTTAAAGTCTTTGCCATGGTCTTGATCTGTTCTCAAAAATCCACATAGGAACAGTGAGAAGCAGTTTAAGCAAGGAATAGCTTTTGAAGCCAGTATACGGACTCAAAACTTTTATTTATCTTCTTGAAGATGGCTGTAACGGTTCATTAGTTAGTGCATGTTCATAACTATAGACTGTTTCAGACAGAAAATAAGGACATAAATATTTAACCTTTGAAAAGGAACTCATTTACTGGAAATCCAACTTTATGAACTAAGGTTATAAATAACTCTGATGTACTGCAATCAGCATAGTATAATGAGATCACATGAATGGCTGAGTCGTCTTTAACCTTTGATTGTTTAAAAGTGCAGATATTCATTTGTACTAAGGATTAGTAATGATGAACACTGAAATGAAGCTGAGTATCATCAGGCACAGACTGGTATAGAATATGTCCCTGGAAGCGAAGGCAGTCCCTTCCCTTCCAGTTTCTACTCTTAAGATTTCTTTCATTCACGGTAATTCAGTTGTAGTCTGTCAAAACACTGAAAGGGACATTTATTTAAAATTTATCTGTAGGGATTTTGTAATGCTAGAACAAGGCTTTTTCACTGTGCCAAAAGAGATCTCCTGAGAGAGGTCTGTTCATGTTACACACTTTTTAAGAAATTGTATTAAAATGCCATGTGTAAAATACATTTTATAAGTATATTCTCACATGTAGAAGATCCGTATTAGTGTGATACACAGAGAAAATTCAAAAGTTTTATCTTTACAGGGTCCTTCCTTGGCATTGTTCTTGTAATTCCAGTTGTCTGGCAAAAGGTGTCTATTAGTAACCAAGGGAAGATAATTCTTAATGGTAATTTTTGGTGAATCGATTGTCTAAGCAGACAATTTAAAGATGACTACATTGCAATATTTCATAGTAATAGACAGCACTTTCCAGCATTCTGAAGATTTCCAAACCGTCCCTGGATTAAATTTTACAACAAGCAGGACTTCACAGGGAAGTAAAGCACTTCTTTATCATTAAATTCTTAATAAATGTACAAGTTGAATCATAGGATAGTTATGTAAGCTGACAAAAAATTACACGAGCAAAAAAACTAAAGACCAGAGTGTTACAGTCCAAATACTGTCACTTTGCACAGCGTTCCTTATCTTGATCTGAAACTATTATCTAATTTTGCAGGATACTGCAATATAGTTTATTGGTCAATATCATGATGAAACAACTGCATTTTAAAAATCACTGATTTTTGTGTGAAAATAAGCAACTGCCCCATCCCGATGTACAAAATATGGGGAAAAATTAAGAGACAGAAAAACATTCTTTCATATAGAAAAATGTGAACACGCTTTTTTTTTCTCTCTAGTTCTGCCCACTTTCCTTAATATTTGATGTTCAAGAGTTGAACCTTGTTCTCAAGAAATGAGAAGCTTCTTCTGTATTCAAGGATATTAAAACTAGCCAGTGGATGCTGCAAACAATGAATTCCTTTCCATTAGGAACATCTGCCTATTCCAGGAGGGATATCAGGAAACGTGTTCAGGCAGAAACACAAATTGAGAAAATGTCTGTGGCAGCTTACAAAATAACCACAACAGGATAAATAATAAAATATTTACCATGACACAAGAAGTCTCCCTCACCATGGCAGTGCAGGGCAACCTCTCCAGCATACTTCCAGCATGAAGTCATGGAAGTAGTGTCAGAAGATGGTTTGTTGTAAATTATGGTCTGGATTGCCAAATATCCACTACACCTCCAGGAATCTGAACTCTTAAGTCATTTAGAGGTAGAGTTACATCTAGAAGAAAGGATATCTTCCCTGGGAGATAAAACAATACATTATGTCTATGTTTTACAGATGTAGCGAGAGGAAAAAAAAAAATTGGAAATGGACACGAAGCTGGGGGAAACTCTCCAGAAACCAGAGAGCCTTTTCCAGAAAAGAGTCAATTAAAAAGGCTTATTTCTTGAGCATTAATACTAACCCTTCCCCTCTTTGGGCCTTTAAACTGTAATACAGAGTCTGTTTCTGATTTTAATTTCATATGCTTTTATCACTTTGATTGAAATACACAAAATCTTTGCCATCTATTTGATCACCACAGTGTGTGCTATAGCTTGCACAGAACGTGCCAGCACGAATAATGTCAATAAAAGTAGTCAAATCACACAACCACTTTTGTAGCAGTATTCCATTGATCTAAGTACCTTTCCCAGGCCTTTATTCTTCTTCTGACTGCAGAGTCTGAGGCACCCAAAATACCAGCTATTCCTAATTTTATCTGAATTTCCTCAGCAGCAGTTCCCCACCCACATTACATTTGAACAGACTCAATGGCCACGTTCCGCTTCAGGGTAAATAAATTAATGCCATGGAACAGTGAGAGCCAAATTAAGATTTTCAAAATTAGAAATTTTGACTTTCTTTTTAAAATAGAAAATGTCAATTATTTTACCCAGAGGAGGGGATTCAATTCATGTGTAGACTTTTCTCTTCCCCCCCCCTTTTTTTTCCCAGGTCTTCTTAACTTCCACAAAGCTGATTATTGACTGAAGAAAGTAAAGAGCTCCATGCACATCTTTAGATACACCTCTAAATCTTAAGTGGTACCCCTGTAGCACAGTTGTATATCATTGTCTCCTCTTGGAGTATTCATGGAAAGACTGAATGATTTCCTCAAAATTACACAGGGTATTGGCATCAAAACTTTTAGACAAATCCAAAATTGCCATATTAATCTGCACCCAATTTTTCTGGAACAAAGCCACTATGCATAATTTTCCCCAAGGAAATAAATTACAATTAAATAAAAACTTAATGAGCAAGGGAAGAGAAGCCTAAATATTAAACTATATGTGTTGGAAGAGAATACAACTTTTTGGCTGAATCCACCATGTCTATAAATTACAGCATAATGTAATGTATCACGTCTCAGATACAAGAAAAGCATTGAAAAGAATAATTTAGTTTCTTATACAGAGAATTAATGATAAATTACCATTTACATGTTTCATCATTCACTAGTACATATGGCTATAATTCAGGAATCGTGACAGTACAAAATCTATTACTCTAACAAAAGATTTGTATCAGACAATTATCTTGATGGTTCCTGTCTTGTTCTTGGAGTAACAGTGTTTTCAAAGGGCTCTGTGAGTTATCTGCCAGCTCTGGAAGTTCTTAGATACCAGTGAGCCTCCCTCTTCAATCGTAAAAAGGTAGAAGAAAAACTAATATTATTTTTATGTGTAACTTAAGAATGCTCACATTCCCCTTTCTCTCTGTTTAGAAGGGCTGCAGTAAACCACTCATCTAGCCTATTCTTTCTGTTCTTTTAAGAGGATTCCACAGGCTTCATTTTTACCTGTGTTTTTCTTCAACTTTTATGTGCTATATAGCCAGTTTCTGAGGACCTGGCAATTCCTCTCCTCTGCACAAAGTAACCAACTTGTTTTTCCAAAACTGTATTACGTTATGACATTACAAACTGGACTCTGAAGGTTATTAATTCCCAATTTAATTTTGTATGGAATAGTAATTCCTAATTCCCCATACTTTATTTATAACGATAACCCAAAAGAAACCTTCCAATTAACTTTTTAATCCCTGAATATGATGCATATATTCTTAAAGGTCTGTATTAAAAGAAATTTCTTTCAGTAGAATACAAGTAAATATGTTACATACCATAGGGACATGGACTAAAGCCGTGAAATATTCTAATCGTGAATTAACTATTGACTCATTGTGCAAGCTTTCCCATGCCTTTTAGCATCCATAAATCTAGCTATGAGACTTCAATGAACACAAAACAAATTATGCCCAAATCCAACTGGGCCTATCTGGTTTCTGTCATGGTTTGACATCATCTGCTTCATTTTACAGCTCAACTCACATTAGCAATCCATATCCAAACTCATGCAATCTCATCTGTGCTACAAAGTCCACAGAGACAAGACCCATCGCTTTATTTAGGTTTTTCAATAACTCGGTGAAGCTCTTCCTAGGCATAAATTTTCCCTCAATACCAACACACATCTCCGTATTTTGATCCTCTACCTGGCTCCATAAGGAAGATCTGAAGTATTTTTGAATGTGGTCTCAAGTCCCATTTTCCAATGTAAAACTTTACTTTTTGGATCAAGTACAAGAATCAAATGTATTTATTGACATTGTCTCTTTTATTTCTAGTGTCTTATCTAAGAAGTTTTCAGCGAGTCTGTCAGATTCCTTGATTAAATCATACGCCTCAGCTTTGAGCCTATTTTTCCCTCAGTTGACATCTCGCCCTAAATACAAGCTTCTGCTTAGGGCTACCTCTTCCTCATTCAAACTGTCAATCCTAAATTTATCAAAACCCAAGATGTGGCTATCCTTTTAACCTATTTATCCACATTAGATAAATCTTGACTTCTCCCCAGGGAATATTTCTGGGAAAATTTCCACTCTTTTGTCTGCTTATTAGGCTTCAAGGGTGTCACATTTATGCAATTAATTTGTACTTCTGACTTCCATTTCTTTCAGGAAATGACAATTAAATTGTTGAGTTCAGACTCAAGACAATGTCCACAGGATCTGAAAACTCTCCTGTACATAGTACTGAGGCTTCATAAGTGTAGAGAGTATGATAGTTCTTTCCTGTAGCTGAAGATTCTGCCTTTCCAATAACAGGCTTTACTCTAACTTGCACTTGATTTTATTTCCATTATTTTTAAGTTATTACTTTTAACAGATTGACAGTCAACTGATGATGGAAGCATTGGGAGCTCTGTAAATGTCTAGATCAGGAGACAATCTCTATAGTCTTTGCCACAATTTAATACTTATAAAAGCACATGAAAACATCAGGTGGGCATGAATAGAGACATTGGATTCAGACCTCCATAGCTGAAAAAAAGATTAAATTGCTCTCGTTTTACTATTTATGTAGTTAAACACAGTGGGGAAAGATGCAAAAGGTTTGACCATCATTCCCCTCTCTCCTATTATCATCACTATTCTGCTCTTCCATTGGAAACAGAATGATAACCGTGGATTAAGCCATTCCCCAATTCAAATCCAAACTTGATCCTGTTCAGATCTCAGCCTACCTATCGAATATGCACAGATACAATCAGTAATCCTACTGAATGTGATTTAGCCTGATTTTCCCATCAGACAATCTTACAGAGTGAAATCAGTGAAGGGGTGCATTTATGTGAAGAATAATTATGTTGGTTCCAAGGACGTCATGTGCATTGCATCAGGAATAAATCTGAATGTAGATGTTTTGCTGCAGAAGTTTTTCTTCCTATCTGGAAGTGTCTGGAGCCCGACCAGTCTTTCATATAACATATTACATTCCCAGGATACACCGATGTGCCACACTGTAAAAACAGTCTCAAAAGAACCTTAACTGTAACTTTATTGTTATAGACAGACAAATGAAAAAAGGAAAAAGAGGGTTTTTGATGCGTAACTGTACCTTTTTTGTGTAACTGTACCTTTATCATCTGTAATTTTATATGGAGCTATGATAAACCGTTCAAACATACTATTTGTTCACATGCTCTTGCTTACAGTGCCTGTTAAAGTGGTGTTTGTTATTTACATTTTCTCAATACAGTAACTATGGAACAAAGTAAGAAATTATAAGAAAGTAAATAGGAAAATAGGATGAGAAGGCAAAGCATGGACTTGGGAAAAGGTTACAGCCCATTAAATGACAGGCAGTCGTGGCCATGTGCTGGGTTAGCCCTGGTCACTCCGGTAAAGAGCACATACACACAGAGTTATCACAGATCAGCAGCAGTAACTTGTAAAATCTGACTCTTAATTCCCAAACATGTCCATCATGCAAAACAGAAGTAGGTATGTGCCAGTACACTTCCATGATTTTAAAAATTCATTTGAAAGACTAAAAATAGCTTCTAGAATACATTAAAAAAATGTGTTTCTATCTTGTTTTTTGTGACACCCCTTACTTCACTTGCAAGAATGTTGCAACACTGTCCATCTTTATGAGATTATAGACCACAGAAAACACACGAGGAAGACTGATTCTCTTTAGATAAGGGCTTCTCTGCACCCATCTGGCAATATAAATAAAGCTTACTAGCGAGGATGGATGACACTCAACTCCAGGCCCTTTACACCGCTAGACTGGTGCAAAGCAAAAAGCCAGTGTCTAGTGTTTGTCTGACAAGAAGCAAATCTATTTTTATTTATAAAACCCTATGGAAAATCATTATAACAAAAAACCCAAACCCCTAGACACTTGTGCCTATTGGAGGAGAGCAAGCTGAAATAGCGCTGAAGACTGTTGAATCTTCCAGGACATTAATAACCAAGAACAGCTAGAAATAACCATGGTAACAAACAGTAGCTAAGTACAGTACAATCACCCTGATTACCATAGAATTAGCACAAAACAAATGTTTATTTTTCCTAAATACGTGTATTATGATGATGATGATAATGTTAGTAACTACACCAAATTACAGAGTATTTGCCCAAAATGCCAATGGCATTGCATTAAATGCTTTGCTCTGCACTTGTTTTCAGACTTGCTTGTAGTAATTTGTCTAAGAAGTATTTTTATAACAGATTCTTTCATCACTCCTTCTCCCACTCTGGCCCCCCTCCCTTGCTCTCCACAAGCTCCACTAATTTGAATATCAGTTGGATTCATTGATCACTTCACAGCTGACCGCAATACTTTTCAGTCAGTCATTCCACCATTAACCTTTTTATAAGGCTCTCACCCAGCAGACAACATGGGCTTGATTTTAATTTACGTTCTGGGATTGTGTACTCGAGGGATTATGCCAAAATAAATGAAAATATGAATTTAAACCAATGGACTATACTCAGGGTTGGGCTTGCTTACATTGAGGGAAAAGGGGCACTATGTTAAATAAAACAGAAATGTTAGTAGCGCAATTGGGAGGGACTTCCATTTGTTTTTCTCAAGCCCCTGTGTGCCTAATCCCACTTCTTGGTTTAATTAATCCTGGAAATTATGCTAGGATGCCTTCTGATCTCTCTGCTGAACTTATCTCTCTTCCAGTGGGCCACTGCTCATGCATGCTGGATCGCAGTAAGCCTACCTGGGAAGTTAACACAGAAAAAAGTCCTACCACTAGGAACTACAAGCTAAACTCTTTGGCTAAAACACTGGTCTTCATCATTTAGTTAATTCCTACCCACATCCCTGGACGCTTGCTTCTGTTGCGCGAGTATTAGGTTATTTTAAATCAAGATCTGCTCCCTGAACATTGAAAGGAAAATGAATTATTCTCTCAAGGCAAGTAAGTTCTCTGATCCAGCCGAGACCTAACACCCTGGTTTTGTTGATACACCCAAAAGGAAGTGTGCTGTACAACAATGGGAAGGGATGGCTGCTGACCAAGAAAGAAGGAACTTCGTAACCCATTTTTCTTGCCAAAGGAAGATTATTTTGGCATTGCTTCCTTACAGTCCTTTATTAAAGATGTCCTTTGCAGATGACTAAAACAAGAAAAATATTCTTGGGAATTGTGGGGACCACCAAAAGATCCTAGTATACAGGTCTACTGGTTTATCAGTATACTAGGGCTGGTGTAACAGTTAATGTTTTCCCTTGTAAGTATGTTGGATGGACCCATTACATTGCCAAGTACAAAGTCATCCCCACTAGGAAAGAATCCAGCCCAAAGCCACCTGTGGTTCTGCCACCTGGGACAATGATCAAGTCAGAACTGAAAGTGAAAGGATCCTGCATGTTAAACTAGAGGACTGAGGCAAAGCTGTTAAGTCTGGCATCTAAGATCTAGAATGAGATTGCCACACTGACTGATAGACATTTGATAGACCTGATCCCCTTGTCACATCCACCTTAAGTTAGTGAAACTGCATTAGCCAAAATACGACGACTCCAAATTTATACTGGTGTCAGTGAGAAGGGAAAAAAATCCACAAAACCCAGGTTTTATATACACAGCCTAGGGAAATGGTCAGTTGCTGTAAGTGTCTGAAACTGCTGAAGTTAACAGAGCTAGTCCGGTTTACACCAGATGAGAGTATTTTACAGGTGTGCATGTGGACATGACACACTGCGTATTGTATAGTTTTCATATTTCAGTACACATTTCTCTGCAACAACAGTACATACGTACACGTCCAGGCACATGCTTAAGCAGATAAGAGTCCCATCATCAGACACATCCACTGTATGTATTAAGTTTCCCAGAAAGTTGAAGTCAAAATCTAGTCACAGACTATCAGACTCACATCAATGTGAGCTGTAATGACAGCTGGCACTCGGCTGTTTTCAAAACCCCCTTTTACAGTATACAGCACCATGCTTCGACACGCGATTGAAGTAATTAGCTGCCGAGCGGCTGAACGTACCCTGCAGAGCACTGGTGTCTCGTCTGACACATCTGGGCACAGAAAGTAATTGAAACAGCTGCTTCTACCCATATGGCAGCAAAAGCTGGTGGTAGAGAGCCTGCTGGCTAGGCTGTACCAACCTCAGACAAATTAGCCATCATTAATCCCAGAATCTGACCAGCATACACACAGCCACTAATCAAGACATCTGGGGGAGGGGTGTCGAGTGGGAGGGGGAGTGAGGACTGCCAGGGAAGAAAGGGGCCATTTAATATCATTCTTAATGGCAACAAAGTGTGAACAAAAAAAAAAAAAAGTCCTTTTTTTTTAAAGAAAAAAGGCAGACCAGCATAGCCCTCCCTCACCAACACTTTTCTCAACCAGCTTGTCTAGGTGGCTTCGCCCACGCTGTTCATTAGAGGGCTGCTAAAATAGCAGCATTGCTTTCTGAAAGTGTCACACTGATATATGCACATGTCTGGCATCACACAAAGATTATAAATAGCAGCGTGTAAGCAAAGAACCTGGGGTATTTTTACATTGTGGTGAATGCAGCAGTGAAGCTAAGGCTGTGGGTAAAAACCAGATGAACTCTTGTACCTAGGTACTTGAGGTGCACCCTCCTGTTCTGCAGGCCTAAGTGTGGGGCAAGCAGACACATGTGGGCTGTTCGCTTTTACGCCTGTAATGCCATTCTTCACTGTGAACTTTGTCACCTGCAGTGCACTTGTGAAAAACAATGTGGTTACTGTTAGAATTGTAAAATCCAGCATGCAAGTGGGAGGACAGGGAAAACTTACACCTCAGAACCACCGAAACAGATTGAGGGAGTTTTGAGGGAAACGGATCTTATGAAGCCCGTGGTATTGTGTCTCTTGCTTGGACTACCTTGTGTCTAATAATGTGTAAGTCCTAATCTGAGCTTTTGCCCTTGCTGGGTTATTTATGCTGTCCTTCTGGATTCCCCGCAGCCTGTTTTTGATACCTTCATCTTCAGAAAGGAGGTTTGGAGGTTTTCTTCCTACCTATCCATTTGTGTTTCCCAAACTTACAGGAACACAGCACTCAAGATCTCTACCCCACTATCAAATGTTGAATGGTTGAAATTAACCAGCTGATTTGAGAGTAACTGAGGGAACAGGCATCCCACCAACTGTGTACACCATGCTGCTTCAGACGCAACGCTAAAAAAGCCTTTGAAAGATGCCAAGTGCATATACATTAGCATTTTAGTTGGTTTCAGGAGTGTGCTTCTGATTAATCTTCTTACTGTGCTTTGGCTTGAATTGTGGTATGGTCTGGGCTGCTTTAGATTCATCCATTCCTCTTGGATGACTCCAAGGCAGAAGATACGTGCCACAAGAGCACCTACTGCACTCCAGCTGCTAATGGGACTAGAAAGAGCCAAGCCAAAAGCAGCCCCTCAAAACCAGAGTAGTGTGGATGCCAAGTTCTCACTGTTTTACCTGACAGACCCACTCCTACCAGACTATTTGCTAACACACACACCATCTCCAACAGCATAAGCTCTGGTGGTGTAATAGCATGAGCGCAACGATTGTGTGTATTGCTCTGCTGTTACCGTATTTACTCTGAGGCAACTGAAAGACACTGTGACTTATTCACAAACTAGCTATATGCTGCAAGCAAGCTCCTGGCACTGCTGCTTTCCTGTTTCTGTTTTAGCTGTTCTCAGCTCTGCTCAGGTAGTACAAAGCAGGATCACTTGCATCTAGTCCCGCAGTGTCCAAGCAGTAGCATATTCCAAGTACTTTTGAGATAAATCTCTTCCACTCCAAGACAAATAGGGCTGCTGTTCTATTTAAAGCACCTATGTTCCCACTCTCTGCCCAGCCTCCAACTCTTCAGCTCTCAGATCCAGAGATGTCAGATGGTCTGTCTTGGTGGGGGGAAATCCCACAATCAAAGGGGGAGAGGAGACCGTAATCAGTGAATTGCAATGTACCTACACACCTTGTTGGCTTGCAAAGCAGGCTCTGTCTGGTTCCACCATCACTTATGATCTTAATGGTGCACACCTCACTTTGGCCATGTGGGATGAAGGATTTAAAGCCACTTATGTCTTGCAGTGGAAAGAGATTCTGCCTGGATGCTCTGAAAAAATTAAGTAACAGTTGCAAGATTATCTGGTGTCAGTGATCTGTCCTCTGCTCACCTCTTGCCCTCTAAGGCTGATTGTTCTTTGAATCTGCTTTGTGAACTGAATACAATTCCTTCTATAGATTTGGAAAGCTCAGGTGCTTCTATGAAATAAGTAAACATGCAATGGCTTTCCCTGTTTGGAAATTAAATCTTATTGTCATGCTGCTTTATGAATGTAAGTGCAAAAATCTGTAGTACATCACATCAAATTATGGCTTCACTGCAGGCTCATCTAAAGGAAGAAGGGCTACAAGACAGCAATTGCTCTGGTAATTAACAGAGTAAAGGAAATAACAGAATGGATATGAAAAGAAAATATGATTTCTTTAAAAGTTTTTTCCTCAAATGTTATTCTCTCTAGTAAAGCACTATGGTTCCTTTGACATTCTAATCTTATTTTATTTATTGTTTTAAACGAACCTATGTTACATAAGAAAAGTATCTGCCTGGAAAGCCCTCCTGACAGCACGTGTCTGTGATGACAAAGGAGGTCTGTAAACTCCAGCACATCAAAAATGATAATACAAGCAATATGACAATTTTGGCAGCTTTTAGTGTCAGTGCACTGGTTCTGTCTTGCCTGGCTTCTAACACACTGCTGAAGACACACAGCTTTGTGGGATGGGCCTGGTTAGAACCAGTGAGAGGAGAGAAAGATGGCCCCTTGTGATTTGTTTACGAGAATGTTGCTTCCATCAGTCTACGTCTGTGAGGGATGGAAGTATGGTGTTAATGTTTCCCTTGACACATGGATCAGGTAATGGTGCCAAAACATATACCTCCCCATCCAGACAGCTTCTGGATCCTGAAGGCAGATATAAGCTGTGTCTTTTATTAAGGCATCTGCAATGTGGTCTTTTCTTCAGTTACAAATTCACTTTATTTTTTTTGACTGCTTGGCTGGCAGGCTAAGCCACTCTTTATTATCAAGAAGGTTGCAAGAAGAGTCACAGGGTGCAATTTTTCTTCCAAATGCTGCTGGCTATTTGCTCTCTAAGTATTTCCTGTAGTTTTATTTCCATAGTTGCACATTACAAATATTCTGCAATATTTTTTTTATCAGCAGTATAAAATTGTGGGTGTTTTCCAAGGACCATATGGAACATTTTCTTTTAATTGTTTCAGAACTACTTAGGAAGCTTTTCCAGATATCAATACTTAAAAATGATAATTCATAATCTGATAGATTAGCATCACCATGTAAGCTGATCCACTACTGAAATACCTGGAGTGGTGGAAACTTCACTTACTCCCTGGAGTGTGTCCAGAGGACAGCAATGAAGATGGTGAAGGGGCTGGAGCACAAGCCCTATGAGGAGCGACTGAGGGAGCTGGGGTTGTTTAGCCTGGAGAAGAGGAGACTCAGGGGAGACCTTATAGCTCTCTACAACTACCTAAAGGGAGGTTGTACTCAGGCAGGGGTTGGTTTCTCAGGCAACCGGCGACAGAACAAGAGGGCACGGTCTCAAGTTTCACCGGGGGAGGTTTAGGCTTGACATTAGGAAGAAGTTCTTCACTGAGAGGGTGATTGGCCATTGGAATGCGCTGCCCGGGGAGGTGGTGGAGTCACCATCCCTGGAGGTGTTTAAAGAGAGATTGGATGAGGCACTTAGTGCCATGGTTTAGATGACGAGTAGGTGTAGGTGTTGGGTCATAGGTTGGACTCGATGATCTCAAAGGTCTTTTCCAACCTTATGATACTGTGAAATACCCTTATACAGCAGCCTCCTTGACATAGGTCCTAAACTAAGTGATGAAATGACTCACTGATCCTCAAACCTTTTAGTCTGACATGTTTCGGTGTCCTGGCTAAACACTTGAAGTAAATGAGATTTCTGTAATTTGGTGAATCAGCACAAGAATAAACAGAACAAAACCCCTCAGAGGTAAGTTAACAATGCATTTTCAACTGAGCAATTGACATAGTTTCAAATGTGGGAACTAGTATTCATATACTTAACTTTTTTGAAGGACATTTTGCTGTTTAAACAACTCGACAGAACCGAAAAATTAGCTACATGTTAATAATAATCTGAGTCTACAATATTTTTTGAGTTTTGCTGGAAACTTCTTCCCCTTTGGCAGAGGAATTTGGATGAAACGAACAGAGGTGAGTGTAGGAACAGAGCAAAACAGAATTTGGCTGCTATAATCCTGAAGCCTGTGGAAAATACAAATAGGTGAAATGACACGGTCAGGCGACTAGGAGATAAAATGAAGCTTTGAGAACGACCCAAAGAGAAATTCAGTGTGCCTGGCTTGGCTAAGTGATGAGTAAGGTGCAAAGAGTCCTTTGGAAAGAGGTTTGACAGAAAGCAGGAAACAAATACTTTAAAAAAGATTGGATGAGGCACTTAGTGCCATGGTGTAGTTGACAAGTAGGAGTAGGTGTAGGTTGGGTCATAGGTTGGACTCGATGATCTCAGAGGTCTTTTCCAACCTTGTTATCACAAGGTTGTGATAACTGTGATACTGTGAACAAGCAGGAGAACGTCCCTGATGGGTGAGTCTTTCAGCATGCTGGACAGTCTCTGAAAACTAAGTTATGTTCTTTGAGACATTGTAAATCTGACTTCAGAATATCCCAGACCTTGGTGGGAAATAGGCTTTTAGGTATGGAACAGTCCTGAAATTGAAGAGAGCAAAACTTACACACTTGCACTGATTATGCCTCTAATTTCTGTCATTGAGAAGGGTCACAGGTTGGTTCAGAAAAAGGAATCCCTTTTGCTTTTTCCATGGGAGCTGGACATTTATCAACTCACACTCCTCGGAAAAAAGCAGGAAGTATTTTTACCTGGCCAAGAATGTGGGAAATGAAATGTGCATTTCTCTTTTTAAAGGAGAGAGTTTGGGGAAGTATGAATTTGAATGGTTGTCTTATAGCTGTGATAATAAATACTCGGTGTATATGAGGTCTTGCAAGGCTGCATTGGTAAACATTTAACAAAAGGACCTCTTCCCACCCTTCTGCCCTTTGTCCACTACTACATTTATGAAACTAATTACATTTTTCTACAAGAGGATCACTGTTTTCCTTGCAATTCCCTCCTCAGTGTGAGCCCCAGGCGTATGTACCACACTGCACAATTAAAACAGTTAGCACAACACCTGGATTACAACTCTGCAGTCAGTCAGGGGCCATGTGTTATATTATTCTACGTCAAACCCTAGCCATGCATATATTCTCACAAAACGCACACACACCCCCAACAGAGATTTCTGAAAGCCTGTGTGCTTTATTTCTTTATATATGAGTAGCTGTTACACAAACTATAACTTTTGTGCTGAGCTGTAGCAGATAATGGCCTGAAATATTTGGTTTTCATACAGATTTGCTTTCAGAGATTTATGAAAAAAATAATTCAATTTGAAACATATGCAGTTCTTCATATGAGACCTATCCTGAGGGCATGTTCTACCTGTGCCTGCAGCTTCCTGCCTGAACGTAACTGGTTATGAATTAATTACTAACCTACATCTTGTGTGTGTGCATGCATGAAGGGATGTACGTGTTATCAGTCTGCCCATAGAAAGTAAACACTTCTTTACTCAGATTTTGTCATCTGCAACGTCTGTTACCTGTCTCTGTTAAAAGCATGTAGTGTGAATTCTCTGGAAAGGACAGATTAAACTGTATTTGCAATGAGTATATAAAATTAAAGAGGGTCTAAATGATTTTTCTAGTTATTTTATGAATAGAAGTATCCTTCAATATTCCATTCAAACAGCTGTGAGTGCATATTCAAAAAGTTCCTGGCTAAACAATATTTATCTGAGTTTCATACCAAGATATCATCTCATTTTAAGTATTATTCAAAACACTGAGCAAAAGGATGAGGCCAGCTCCAGACACCTGACAATTTCAAACGGTTTTCTTTTTGAAGGAAGCTTTACAGAATCTGAGAACGCAGGTTAATTCACAAGAGTGAATCTTCCTCAGAAAGGTACTGTTCCAACTCTCCAAAATTTGCATGGCGATTCTTTAGTCTTGAGCAGACCATATGCATTCCTGACCCTGACTGCTGAGGACGTTTATGATACTCTCTAGAATGTCTATGGTCCCAGCAGCTCAAATCACTTCATCCATAAAGTTACAATGCCATCCGAGAGATAGAGACAGCAGGACTGTAAATGACATCATTCATCTTTCCTGCCAAGTGTTTTTACCCCAAATTGCATTCCCTTTATTTATTTCACACTTTGCCTTCCTACAACCCTTAAGCTTCATCACTTTTTGTGTTCAGCTTCCATAGGTCTTTTTTTTGCATTTTTAAAAATAGTTCTAAGAGAATGTTTTTAATTATAATTCAGAGAAGAAAATATATGATATTGTTGGAGACCCCCTTGGAGCATTCTCAGGGTGGTTTGCTTATAAATCAAATTATTGAGGGCTTAATTGTGCAAACCTTCTGCCTTGCAAGCCCTTACTCATCTGAGTAAGTTCAGGGAGACTTCCCAGTGGGTAAGTGCTCGCTAACATGTGTGCGCAATCTGGCATTACATGAATATCACTCACATATTTTGTGGCTGGCTCAGTGTATTTCTAGTATTTGCAGTGTGTTAGATACAGTTTAATGATAAACATCTGTTAAAAATGATTTATCAACATTATGGGCCATTTCCTAACATCCTCACTCATACTGAGTGGTACCTAATTCCTTGAGGAGTCCCTTCTAAAGGAGAAGGGATCACACACTGAAACACATCAGAATCTGGCCATAGAAAGCTCAGGTCTACTGAATGCTTTGGTCTAGTCAACAAAAATATTTAAGTACACTTAATTTTAAGCATATGCGTATGCCCTGCATCTTTCCCTCCTTAGCAAACAAACAAAAAAATTAAATGCATTTTTTGAAAATTTCTGTGGCCTTAGCTGTGCAGGGTGCTGGCTTTTATAGAGATATTAGCATCCAATTAGAGTTAAGTGTGTGCATATCTTTTATTTATTATTATTCTGTTTCTGTCACCAGCACGTTGCAGGATGGAATCCACCTAGAAGAAAATTTCAAAACACTCACCGCCTAGCAGTTAAGACAGCAGTGATTCAGTTTGTTCCTTAATTTTTTAAATTTATAACACGTAGATGGTTGGCACAGGACTAGCAAACTAACTGTAACTTGGGAAATGTGTTTATCAAAATTTGTAGAAAATCGATACATAAACATGCTAAGTATGTGTACATATATGGAAATGCATAGATGCACATCCTGATACTTTCTTCCTGTATCTTGGCAAACAAATACAAAAATTGTTTCCTCCTAACCCTATCCTGACAGATGTACTGTACTAGGCCTCATATGCAGGGACAGGTATACCCTAAGTAATTTAAATATTCCCTCTTATACAATTGACTATACACACAACTGCTCTCCTGTCTATGGATTTATGGAAATCCCCTGCTTTCCTGCTGGACATTAACAGAGAAAATTAAATACGGACAAAAACAAGAAAAAGGAGACTAACACTTATGTCAGTGATCACGCAGTAAGCGCACTGAATAAGCAACTAATTTCAGTGTATAGATAATAGTGTTAGATAAGAAGTTAACACCCCATATGCACCCTTTGCTGTGTCATTACTACTTGATTTCACAGTGTATGATTGACAAACCAAGTCTGTGGAAGTAAGGCAAACACATTTGTTTGTTATAGAGAACACAGTTGATAAGATGCTTTTTAATAACGGACTCACACAGCCTCAACAAAATACAGCAAGACATGTAATAAAAAAATTGAAAATTTAACTTTTAGTGGTAGTGACTGCGTGTAGAGCCTGCAGCAGTCTCATCTGTCTGACCTTGGTTTGTGAACTACAAATGACCTCACTGAAAAACAACAGAGACCTTTTCTTGCTCTAGGCTGTCTCTTGATTGTATCTCTTCCTTCAGGTTACTGTAACTGCTCTTTTCCAGGGGTTGAGAAGAAAAAAAGAGAAGCAGAGTAGAAACACTTAGCTGAAGACCCAAAGGCCCCCCAGGCCTGCTTCTTCCTCAGTTCTACCATCACTCTATTAATAACGGACAACGTTTTCATTAAACGATGCACTTTCCCGCTCCAGGATAGACTTGAGTTTTCTGTACTGATCATTAGAAGAGTCCCAGGAGGGCTCCTACAACCACACTGTCTTCACAACAGAGACAAGAACTATCTGTTCCTACACAAACCACACGCTATACTGATCCCAAGAGTGAAAGAGACCTAATAACCCATAAGTGAAAGAGGTATGGAGCCTAGTTATCAAATTCCATCCTGCAGGATAAAAGCGCCCCTCATTCAAACTTCTCATATAAGGCCTTTGCAGATAAAAGATTTCTCCCAGCTGCCCCTGAATGGCAGGAAGCCGTTTCTCACGCATGGCAATTACCCTTGTTTTATTTTATTTTAAATTGAAGAAACCCCCCTAATCATACTAGATCTTCTTCAGCTCCGGGTTAGTTGTTGCATTGTGGAAAGTCTTCAGGTCAGTTTAATACTTGAAGCAGTGTCTCTTAAATAGGGACAAATTATTGCTTCTTTGATTTTTCTCTCAAACAATATTATTGATACACACTTAACCCTA
Organism: Neomorphus geoffroyi; assembly: GCA_033558235.1. Classification (NCBI taxonomy): domain Eukaryota; kingdom Metazoa; phylum Chordata; class Aves; order Cuculiformes; family Neomorphidae; genus Neomorphus; species Neomorphus geoffroyi. The sequence goes on from JAUMJM010000009.1 coordinate 4,815,173, forward strand.
TGTTAGGAAGACCATTACATTTTACAAGGGGCTGTACAGACACATAAGGTGATACCTCCCGCTGGTGTGAGGAGTTTGCAGTCTAAAGAGACACTGCATGGTAACTGCATCAGAAACAGAGCAGAGTAACCTCCTTCCCCCATTCAGAATGGATAACATTTTCTCAGTACACCCTCTTCAAAAGGTAAATTAAATACTATTTGTGTTTCCAAAGACTCCTGTATTCTTAATATTTTCTTATGAAAACTGGATGAAGAAACTAAACAGATCAATAATTTAAACACAGAAGTAAACAAGCTCTCATGAATAACTGACTACAGGGAATTCCTCAAAGTGCTTCCTTGAAGTGTCTGGAATAAAAGATCAACAAAACCATTTATTTCTGGAATACTACCTAAAATCTGGCTAGGATATAACCAGGCAAGTACCAGAGTTATTGGGCATAAGGGCATAATCCCACTCAGAATTTTACAACTTAATCCTTGCAAAAATGATGACTATTGAAAATGTTCCCTTAGCATCTGGAAACAGATTGTGTTGCCACTACTATAGTTAATAATGCTGCATGGCATGGCAAATTCCTGGGCACTGCTAGTCAGGCACAGTAAAACGAAGCTTCAGCTTTTGAAAGGTCACCTTGAGGCAGGTTTGAAGAGTATGCTGTTCCACTGTAGTATCATCTAAAAAACTTGTAAGTTGTTGAAAAAGATGTTCCCTGTTCACTGTCATCTTCCAAGTTATAGTATAAGGATGGTCCAGACAGCAGCCAAAAAGAACTTCCTACCAGCTAATGCGTCAGCAGGAAATAAACCTTCCCTCCCTGATGACCATCTTTTATAAAGTCCCAGTGTACAAAATGTACATACTCTAGATTTTTAAATGTCGGTATGACTTGGAAATCTATATGACATAAACTTTTGCCTAAAAATCAATTCTGAGTTACAATTTGATTAGCAGAAAATTGCTATCACATTTGTTTCTACATTTGTCTACCTCATGTCCTTTTCATTCATAGGCTGGACGATTTAAGCTTTCTTTAAAAACTCCCCAAGAAAGTCTGTGACATTAAAATGTCCTTTGATGCTCTTTCACTAAGCAGTGAATATTAACAGTTATGGTGACCCCGTTCCCTAATGCGTCTCTGTTGGATCAATAGCAGTTAAGTGCCACTGTTTTACAATTAAAAAGGGGATCATTTTAAATTTAAAAGCTCATAGCTAATTTTCTTCTTGGCACTTAATAGCATAATTCATTTATGAAAAACCACATAGGGAGAGCATATACTTTATTCTTTGTCGGCAGCCTTATTGGGGCTACTTTTAATACTCATTGTTGCATTATGTATAATTTACAGCAATGCCCAGTCAAGCCGTCCACATGGCAGCAAGTGTCATATTGCTCCTATGTATCAGTTTGATCCACAGGCAAGAAGTAGAAGAACCTGCTGGTTTTTTACTTCAGGGAACATCGTTCTGAATATGCATTTTGTAGTGAATCTCTTTGCATTTTATTTCTGCACCTTCTTGTTAGACAAGGCCTCAGCTCTTTGTAGGCTGACTGAGAGGTCTGTGCACTGCTTGAAGAATTCAACAGGTAGTCAGAAGTTTCTGAAGTCTGGGCAATCCAGGACTGTGTGCAAAATAATACGCACTAAGTAATACAACATTGCACTTTCTACCTGTCAAAAAAATCCATTCCATTTCATCTTAGGAGGTTTTTTATTTTTTATTTTTTTTTTTGCAGTTTAAAAAAATCTAATAGAAGAATTAATGGAAAACCTACCAACTCCTTCCCAAGCCCCCCATGGCTATTTTGAGCTGAAGCACTTCCACTACGGAATTAGTAGCTAAGTGCGTGCCTGCACATTGTGTAGGTTTCAACATCTTATGGCCATTATTGAGCCAATGCACATGAACAATCTTTCTGTGTTCACATCATATATCCTACAGCTGCATATAAGTGGTGCGTATGGGGCTTATTTGTGAGGGACAGAAATTAAGAAGAGGGAATGGCAGGTAGAAGTTTTCCTGTCTTTCATGCTTCTGCCCTCAAGACTCATAGGCACACTGGAAATGGTAAGCAGCAAGAGACAGAGTTGTCTCTGAAATCCTGCAAAGCCTCTAGAGAGGGCTAAACTACACTTGGGAAGCAGGTGGTTTCCAGTATATACACAGAAGGATGGTTTGCAGTCGGAGGCTTTTTGTGAATGCCCTTTCTAAGTCTATAGCAAGACTTTGTCCGATAACCTTGAAGGACACGAACTCAACAGGCAAAATTAGGGATAGGATATAAACTGTAGCTTCTCCATTGTTGTAAAGCATGTCAAAAGTCCATACTGCAACTCAGAACTCAGGCAAAACAGTTCTGTCTCAATTGTGAGACCAGGGGCATAGGCACATTAGTAAAACAATGAATCTATCAGTTCTCAGTCTTTAAATTATTTGTATTTCTCCTGGATCAGGGCTGTTGTGCCTTGAACTGGGTTTATTACCACCCTTACGCAGGCAGTCAGCTGTCTGACTACAGACACAAGCCAATAAAGCAACAGAAAAAGTATAGTTTCGTTAAACTGGCTTAAGCGCAAATCCATGGTTGTAGCATAATTATGCAAGTACCTTCAAATCCACAATAATAATCCTCATTTCCCATTCTGGGATAAAGGCTGCAATGTCTGGTGCTGATTCAAGTTATTCCTAGAGATTCTGAAGGAACTGTATGGCTAATCTGCTCTAGCAAGAATACTTCCAATCTGAATATAACAGCCTGAAATTATCCATGTTATCCACACAGCAAAACACTCACTTACACTCATCCACTTCCCATCTTGCATTAAAAATGAAAATTCAACCACACTTCTGTTTCCTAAACAAAGCAAGATTGTTTTAGAAAATTTTCCCCAAATATCCAAATATTCTGCATCAGTTTAATTACTAATGCTCACACTGGAAATAGCTGCGTGCAGTTTTGGGCACCACAGTATAAAAAGAATATAAAGCTAATGGAGAGTGTCCAGAGGAGGCCACAAAGCTGATGAGGGGTTTAAGAGAGGAAGTCATATGACGAGCAGCTAAAGTCAGTTTGTCTGTTTAGTCTGGAGAAGTGGAGAACTCGCAGTCTACAGCTTCCTCATAAGGGGAAGAAGAGGAGCAGGTGCTGATCTCTTCTCTCTGGCTACCAATGATAGGACCTGAGGGAACTGCAGAAGGATGTGCCAGGAGAGGTTTAGGTTGGATATTGGGAAAAGGTTTTTCACTTAGAGGATGGCGGACCACTGGAACATCCTCCCCAAAGCAGTACTCACAGCACCAAGCCTGACAATATTCAAGAAGCATTTGGACAATGCGCTCAGACAAATAGTGTGAATTTTGGGGTTGTCCTATCCAGGGACAGGAGTTGGAATATGATCCTTGTGGATCCCTTCCAACTCAAGGCATTCTATGATTCCATTTTCAAAGTGGGAACATGGATACAGAACTGAGGAAAGATTAGGACTACACTAGAATAAATGTGACATTTCCTGAACTCCAGAGATCAGTCTCCTTTGACACTGCAGCAGTAGTGGGGTAGTTGTAATTAACTGCATCAATAGTGGGGTTTGTAGATGATTACAGACATTGCTGAAACAGTCACAGCAATGAGGCCGTGTTGGGGAATCATTACCTGACGTTTTAGTAACTTTTTCCCTGAATAGTAATATGTGAACTCTGAAAGATATTTACAGAAAACAGCACTTCTGGCCCCCAGCTGACACTGACGTTAGCAGACAAATAGGCCTCCCTCATTTACAGGTAAAGACTAGCTGGGGCTTTTAACATAAAAGCCCATATTCATCCCGAATTAAATAAATTCTCTTTTAACAAATCACTGCTGTGCATTAGTAAAAAAATGTTGGAGCCACTGAGCTGCTGCAGTATGATAAAGGCACATCAAAGAGAGGAAATGTTCGGGTTAATGCAAGCTTGCTCCCCCAGGGACACTCTCACCCAAATGGTCATCTCTGCAACCCTAGTCAGCAAGGGGACGAGGAGGCTGAAAATGGCAGTAGATCAGGTTCTAACAAAGTGTGCTGGTCTAACACGCCACTGTACAACACAATTAACTGCTTACACCAGGCATTGCCCTGTTTCTGACACGTTACACTTCTCACATTTCATGTAATAGTGTTTGCAAAATGCTCCCGGTTTTCAATTAGTCAGTCTTGCCCTCCCCCTTACACTCATCCCCGCCGTCCTGGTTGACTCCAGTGGAATACTCAGGAGTTACAGTGTCACAGACACAAACTCTCTAAGCATGCGTTTCAAAGACACTGGTGGCAGTCTTGCATTTTTATTATTTTCTTTTTTGAAGCCAGTCGTTAGGCAATTTGTTCTCTACACTTCTGAGGAACCAAATCAGGGATATAACTTCCCTCTGCTTTCCTGCCCTAGGTATACAAGAAATTCGTAACAAAATAAGCAGGAACCACTTCATCTGCAGAATAACCTCTCTGTGAGTGTCCTTCTGCCTATTGATTTGCTGATCTCCAACACAAAATCTCAAACTACTGCTTCATATCCTGCTTCTTTGAAGTAGACTTGTGTAATTGCATGCAGATAAAAATCGAAGACCCAGGAGTTTTGTCTCCCCTCTCTGTGCCCTACAATGAACATAATCACATTTGCCTTTGTTATGCAATTATCCTCTTACATCCTTTCATACCTACGTGAAATGTGTGTCTTTTTGGCTAGGAGAAATGAGATGGTGCATTCTGTAGGCTTGGTTTTCATTAGGTACTAAGTCCTTGTAAGTACCTGCAAGATGGTCAGTCATGTCAGAAAATATACCATATGACTTTCTAAGACTGCCTTGTTACGTTAATGATCCAGATACTGTATTGTCACTTCAAAGACTCATGCACTACACAATTTCAAACTCTCTAAAAGTTACGGTAGATTCAGATTTAACGTCGGGTCCCTGACAGAGACACAGATTATTTGAAAAATGCAGACCGTGCAGATAGCAGGCTAAAAGGCTTAACAGGTCATAGGACTGTAAACTTCAGATGATCAGAAAGCGTTAAGCAGGTTTGTATTTGGTACCCCAGTTTAAAGCAACTCTGAGAAGTAACAAAACCAGCCTCTTGTAAGGATTTGATTTTTTTTTTTTTTTTTTTTTTTTTTTTTTTTTTTTACACATCTCAACTCAGAAACTTCCCAGGATATGAACACCCCAGACTGTGGAACAAGAAATACTCTATCACACAAAAACAGATGCAAATGTGGTTCGTGTTCTCAGTTTTCAGAGCTGAATGAGAAACTGAGCTAAAATAATCTCCTAAAACTCAACTTTTATTTCAAGAAACTGGTTACTTCAAATTGCCTGATATAAAAAAAACAAAGAAGTGAGAATGTCTTTCTGGCTTTTTTCTTTCCTGTATTTCTGATAAAACATTTGATGAAAAGGAGTGAAAATTACTAATTCTAAAATTTTCATGCCACAGAAACATCAGTTGGGATTGAAGATTAACACAGTCTTTTAGCACATCTAGCTAATCCTGCCCTGTCTTTATAGTAGTGTTTGAAAAGGTAGCATCCAATCCATGATATTCAGCATGGCGCAGGATCTTTTCTGGCAATCCAAGAAATAAATGACTTGAGGAAGCAAAAGCAGGAGGAGCTTGAGTATTTGGTCTGTTGCTGGAAAACCTTTGGCTCAAACCAGTCAACCTTAGTCTGGAAAAGCCCTGAGCTGAAGCTGATTACACTCAGGCAGGAGTCAGCCAGGAATGGGAATGACTCCCTGTGTACTGATACTTTACCAAACATTTGGGCATGTTGATGGTAAATATCTTCCCATGGTATTTCCATCATCTGGAATTTCCCCAAATAGATCTACTTAAGAGTCTGTGTATGACCAAACTATACATGGAAATAGACCCTCCTTCTTGAGTATGAATTGTAAACAAAAGCATCAGTTGGAGGAGTCTGACGTCTACTCTCTGCTGACATTCCAGTGTCTGGAGAAGGAATCATTTTTGGACCTATACATTTTCAAAACACTCAAGGTCTGAGATATCAGCTAGGCTGCAGAGCTGATCTGGAGGCCAGAGGCCCCCCTGCTAACTCTGGATTTGGACTAGGGCCACAGAGAAACAGTAATTCTTTCAGTTTGCGTTAGAGGACAATTGCCAATTGTAGGCAAGGTGTGAATATTCAGGGGATTTATATTGCACTGAATCCAGTAAAGTTTTACTCTGTATTAACTTATTGCAATGTTTGAGCCTCAGCTACAAAATTTTAATTAAAGATCAGTAAATTCCATATGGCTCCCAGGTGTTCAGCCTGGTCCCCTGTTCCCCCTTTTCCCCTCACCAGAAAAAAGAAAAAAATAGATCTGGATTTATACATAGAGATACCCTTCACTTTGCCACCATCCTGATATTATTATATCCAGTGCTGGAGACAGAGACTGGAGCTTCCTGCACAGTGTGGGCCCACATCTGCTTTCCCAATATACAGCATTTACAGATGTTTTCAGGAAATTTGCTCCAGGCAGGTGGAAAAAAAAAAAAAAAAAAGGAGTAAACTTCTTGGCTTCCCTATATTATAATCTTTCTTCTCTTGTCCCAACATCCATGTGTAATTCATTCTCCATTCAACCCCAAGATTCCTAAACAGGCATAAAATCAGTCAGGATCTTATATTAAAACTTTTTGGGTTATTTCATTAAGTTGCTTGAATCACAAAGTGTTCGAGAAAAAAATGAAACTTAGAGGTACGAACTTAGAAGTAATTTCCAATATTCTCCTTTTATTTACAATATTGTAAAGTGTCGTAGCACAGAAACTATATTAATACCTTTCTTAGTTAATTTACTCATTATCTTGAAAGAAGGAAAATAGAGTAAGGTTTAAATTGATTTAAAGGTATTTTCCAATTAAAGTGGATTGTGTCATACCACACCAAAGAAAAAAACCCTCTGCTTTCTCAGTTTGTTCCTAGTTTTTTTAAAACTTTGAAACTTCAGAAATGTAATTCTCAGACTTCTACTTGAACGTCTGTTGGCGTTTTCCTCACTACTGCTGAAACCGTTTTAAGGAGGTTAAACAAAAAGAATCACTCCAAACCACGGCTAAGATTCCCTAATCCTACCTGCGATTTTGAGACAAGGGGAATCTACTTCTCCACATAAAGATTACAGTTGCAAGATCTGTCAGTTCCTAAGCCTAACAAATTCTCCAAAGACATTACGTGAAAAGACAAGGAGAAAAAAGCAAGAAAACACATTTGTCTACCAAAGACCTCTTTGGGACAAAGGAAAAGGAATAGCATAACAAAAACTGTACATGACTCAACTTCTTGGAATATCCTATGAAGACAGGCTGAGAGAACTGGGCTTGTTCAGCCTGGAGAAGGCTCTGAGGAGACCTTATTGCAGCCTTTCTGTACTTAAAGAGGGCCTATAAGAAAGATGGGAACAAACATTTTAGCAGGGCCAGTTCCGACAGGACCAGGGGCAGTGGTTTGAAACTAAAAGAGTAGAGAATTAGACTATATATAAGGAAGAAATTACAATGAGGGTGGTGAAACACTGGCACAGGTTGTCCAGAGAGGTGGGAGATGCCCCATCCCTGGAAACATGCAAGGTCAGGTTGGAGGGGGCTCAGAGCAACCTGATAGAGTTGAAGATGTTCCTTCTCATTGCAGGAGACTTATACTAGATGATCTTTAAGGGTGCCTTCCAACCCTAGCTATACCATGATATTTATTCAACTTTAGAGGGGAAAACTGCAGTTTCTCTGCCAAGGAAATCTTGACAATTACACTCAGTGACCATTCAGCCACAGAAACTTTTTAAATACTTGTATATAGATGACAGTTGTGTGGGAAGTCAATTTCCTTCTTCTGGTCCTTTATGCTAGATTTGATGTCACACACAAGTCTCTAAACATGGATATTTGCCATGGCAACAACTGCAGTAGTTTTGCAGAACTCACCTCTTAAATGGCTTAATGAATATGGTATTTATTCCCCTTCTGAAGATTTAGCTTCAGTGACACATTAATACAAACATAAATAGAGCAAATATTTGTGTGCTTCTTTGGAATAACAAAGGCACCTTTATCTGATACGCACAGAAAAGACATTTTTGAACCTCATTAATACATGAGTAGAAGTCAATGGAGGAAAATGGATCTTGTTAACTGGCTTCTTGGATACCAATAAGCATCTCATTTGCCTTAAACATATCAACCTAGCAACGCTATTTATTCAATATAGAATAATCAGTGACATTAGAGAGCCCAGGCATTGCACACAGAGGAATGATTAATCTATTATTCATTCCACAATAAAGACTCCGAGGGATTTACCATATGAAAAGTGATATTCAGAAAAGGAGGTGGTATTTTTTTTTCCTGACCTGTATGGGAATTCCTGTCCTGTGGGATGAATTCCATTGAATAATATTGAGAGTTTTGGTTGTGGGTTTTTGTTTTTTCTTCTTTCCTGCAAGGCAAGAGAGATTTTGGAGAACTGAGAGACTGAATATGTGGTATGAAGACACATGCAGGTACATAACTTCTATAGATTTGTATCACTTTCAAGCTGTCTGAAGAGAGATGGAATTATGTTGAGAAACGGAAGTACCTTCTTGCTAGCTGGTGTCTAACCTGCCATGATGGTTTGTGTCGACATAAGGTTACATGCACATATAGACACGTGCGTGTACATGAACTTACATGTATAGGAACACCTGAGAAAAATAGCTGGAAACGTCACAAGGAAGATGTCTCTGTAACTGTCAGAGGCCTACTCTCCTTATCCAGAGAATAACCACAACTCTTACACTGCAGAACCAAAACCTCTGCTCACTTCCACATCAGCTAACACCAGTCCACTGGCTCCCAAACCAGAGTGGAGCCCAGTACCTCCATGCAGGCCAGTAAACTGCTAGGCTGTGCACCTGCTCTGGATAGTTTAGCTGCAGCCATTAATTTTTTTCATCAACAGTTTAATGATTATTAAGAATCATTCTGCTTACTCTGCAGCAACACCAACGGCCTGAGCTACAGCCCATCAGTAATCTAGCCCTATACACGAACAGATGCACAGCTGTGTGTTTAATTGGTGTCAAGATGGCACCTGAAAAGAAGTTATTTGAATATAGATTTAAATAACAGGACAGGTGACTTGCAAGAAGTACATGTGCATTTATGTGGACAGCTTGGGATTCTGCTATTTCAAAGACCAAAACTTTTCTAATCGCTTTATTTTGGCGAGTTTCTCAAAGAAGCTAAGAGGCCATTACCATCAAGGAGAACTTTTGTCTAAGTAAGCACTAAGTAAAAATTATAGAACTGGGATTTCAATCGTGAAACTGTCTAAAAGGCAAGTTGTTATTTGATTTTGAGATGTCATTGAAAATAAGAATAATGAAGATAACTGCAATTACTCTGGAATGGCCTTCTGCTCCTTGCAGGGTATGCAGTGATTAAATAGCCTTTTATAGCACTTCACTTTTTTTTCCCCGGTGATGGAAGATATACCCAGGAATCCTTGAGTAAGAATGATTTGTTTTGGCAAAGATATTTGTGATAGAATAGAGGGAGAGAGCTAACCTCTCCCTCAGTTAACCCACCCACTCAGCTGATCGGCTTTCCTGTGGGCTGCCAGCAGAGGCCAAGAGAAACTTGTGGAGGGCAGTTCTCCATACCAGCTTCGAACTTGCTAGCACAGCAGAAGACTACAACTTTTGTCGTTCTGGCTGGCATGAAGTTAACTTTAGGGCCTACATCACAAGTATACTGGCCTCAGCACACCCGTAAACACCACTGAGCTGAGTGCTTATGAAAAGCAAACTGCCTTTCTAAGAACATCTTTTGAGTACTCCCTCTTGAAATTATTGGACTCTGAATAGATAGACCTTGTTGGTACATTTCTTTTCCTTTCACTATTAATTTTGGAGAATAATGCAGTCCTACTGACATCCAAATAAGTCATGAGTTTTCTGTTGTCTTAAAATATGCTAGCAATATACCAGACTAGAAGCCCCTCTCATCAGGAGCTCTGTAGCATCTTACCGCTTGCCACCCCTGTGCATCCTAATTGAACTCCAGAGCTCTCAGAGAAAACACTTTTGATAACTGAGATAAGGGTGCTGTTTTATGCCACAGTTTAGCTTACATTATGCAAAACGCTGAGATATGCAAGGCATAAAGAATGGAAGAACAAGGCCTTTAATTGAATTCACGATCCATTTCAATTGAATTGCTAAAACCCTAAAACAGAAGAGCAGTTTTGCATACTGCTAACATAATCCACCTCCATTCACGCTACTCTCCATGAGTCACCCACACCCTTAGTGCATGAGAAGCAAAAACCACCACAAAGCAAGCAGCTGAAATAGTATCTCCTTTTAGGCCTTATATTTGACCACGAAAATAGTGAATCTTGAGACAAGATTATTCTAACTATTATCTACAATTCATTGTTAATTATAGGAAGGAAAATGTCTTCACTTAGAAATTCCAGTTTTCCTGCCAACTAGCTGCATTGGTTTAACTACTTCTGTCAAAAACTGCATTTAATTTAGACTTTTCTAACACAGAACTTCAGAAACTGTTTGCTGCTTCTCAGCCTGCAGCACAGTAATTCAATATGTTAGAATATCGTTCCTGCAGGAAACAGCATTTTTGTGTTACTGTCCCTTGAATTAGCTTATAACGGGAGTGAGTGACGGGAGCGATTAAGACATAGTAGCACCTACCCTGTGATCAGAAGCACAGGTCCTCAAAGCTTTGAGTTACAGGTCCTACAGAAGAAGGCAGAGAGCCAGTGCTGGAAACAGCTCCTGCAGGAGCTTCATGGCAGCAGCACTTCAGCAGTGGGATGGCCCTTTCCCAGTCCGAGGAGGCTCTCACAACCGTGGCAGCCCACCAGCGGCCCTCGCCCCACTGGCCCATTCCTCTGCATGCAAACACAGCTCATTTCTTCACCTTCTACTTGCTTGGTCCTCTAATCCTCTGCTTCCAAGGTCTTGCAACTTCCTGCCTGCGCTCCTCCTTGCAGTGCCCGTATTCTGCAGTCGTATCTGAGACACACCATGCAACAAACACCTTTCCTTTCTCTACAGCAACCACCGTGCCCCAACACTGCACCCACAACCTCCAGGAGGGCTTAAGTGCTGCAGTGAGGGAAATAAACCCTTGCCCTGGTCACATGATGGTACTGGGACCCTCTGATTGCTGAGCTGCTGAGGGCCAGCAGCTGGCCACCATGCCCCACCCTCCACGGTGGGGTTACCTCAGGGTGTGGGGCTGTGCCAGAACTGTGGAAATGACCTCCTGGCTCCTGCAGGAGCAGCACAGTTCCAACGAGCCCCCCAGCCCCAAGGTTGTCTCCCTTGTGCCACACAGGTAGCTGGGATGGCAGGAAAAAGAGTTCTTTGGAGAAGCCAGCGCTGCTATGGGAGCTGCTGGTGGCAGTGGGAAGAGCCTGGAAGTCATGGGGGGTCTCCATGAGTGAGACAGGGCCTATATCTCATTGTTCACACACAGTAACGATCAATAGAGATGTAATTACTACTGTCGCTATTTGGCATAGCTAAAAAGGGTAGCACAGCTTTGTACGGGTTCTTCCATTGAGGATGCGGCTCTGCAATACTCCTTTTATCCTTCTTTACATATTTATTACAACTCTTTAGACTGATCCATGCAAACTAAATGAAAGCAACCAATAGAAAGAGGCCGGCTTGTGCCAGCAATCCCCAGACTGTCAAGCGATCACTGAAGATTGGACAGGTCCTGATGAAATAAATGTTGGCTGCTGACTCTTCCAATTTTGCAACACTCCTCTGTGTCACTGGAGCAGCCTTGTCCAAGATTGAGATATTTGCAAACTGTCATCTTTCATAAATATCTGCCTTGAGTGACACTTTGCCCCCCTCCATTTCCCTTTGAAATGCACCTAGCTGGCACCGAGCCTGCGGGATTTCATTGCTTGTGATAGGTGATTAGCAAAGAGATGATTTCCTCCTCCCTCCCCCTCCTCCCTTCTGCCAAAGGGCTGAGTGACAGGTCCAAAAGGCGAAAGGCAGACTGGGGAAGCAAATCTGCCAGAGGCAGAAGTGATGACACTCCGAAAACACTTCATTCATCTTGCCAAATTACAGGCTGGGCTGGGGACTGATGGGGACTGGAGGCGGGGGGATAATCTTTTGCGTTTGGCTTGCATGCTCTCTGCTCAAAAACATTGCAAAGCAGTGCCTGAAGCTTGAAGGATGCACCCCAAACCCCTTCAATTTCTGCTCCGTAATGCTAACAGGCGAGCTGCTACCTGGCTCGTGTTAGGAGCTTTCTGACGAAGCGTATTAACCGTCTTAGTCATGGATGTCAGATCCCTTAAGTTCTCCCAGGCTTCCTGTATAGACACCAATAATTGGGGCTGAGAGAGAATTGCAAAAAGCAAAAAGTAGTGTCTAGCCCTCACAGACTGAGGGGCTGGTGCTGACTGTACGGTGTGCCTTCACCTGATCTTTTTCATAGGGAACCAATCAGAGGGCAAACCAGGTTTGTGTGGTTAAGTTACCTGCGTCTGTTTTGGGAAGTCTCCAGTCCTTGGGAGGAAATTACCCTGGTAATGAGCCAGCGATGGAGCTGGTTTTCAGTGAGCTGTGAACAGAAACAGCTTCTGAACACCAGCAAAACAAATTGTATGCTTGAACAAAATTCTGCACAAAACTTTTTTTTTGGGAGAGGGGGGAATATGGATTTGTCAATGCAAAGTCCATTGTCTGTTTCTTTTCCTCCTCAAAATGCTACCTAGAGAATGGCACAATTAGGAGATTTTAATTTAGGATTTTTTTTTTCAATTTATTTATTTGAAGTGGATGTCTGTCTTAAATGTAATTACATTTTTAAAATTCACATTTAGCGGTTTAACACTGCAATGCTTTAAATTTGCCGATTAACTACTTCCATGCAAAGTATTTTGCCTAAATCCTCAACTTGTCCAAAGTCTACACTGCTTACATTTTCCGACTCAACAATTCTTTTAAATAGTGAGAGTGCCATCAAAGGAAATTGTGTTTTCCTCCTACCTCTGCCCATAGCCAATGTAAGCATCACTATATCATTGCATCTTGAGTTCACTCTTACAAGTGAAGAACAAGTCAGTTATTTCAGCTAGTGCAATTGAAAGTCTCTCTCTTCTGTCGCCTTGAAGTACTTCAAGAGCCACACAAACTGCTCCCGAACACCGAGAGAGAATGGTTTATTTTTAATGAGTTTTTAGTTACAGCTCAAAGGGAGTGGACAAGATTCTGGTATCCTACACAAGCCTAAGCTACTGTGCACTCAAATACAGGGTTAATGCTAATGTTAGAACTTGTGTGAGTTTGTTTTATCAAGGCCTAAGTCTAAAATAAATGCTGATGTAACTTTTTTCTTTTTAGTTCGGTAAATGAAGTCTTGGTGAGGTTTATGTAGCATCATCTCCCAACTTTATCTCTCAAGATGTATATTGGAGACCGGGGGCATAATGAAGTGAATTCCTAATGACAAAACCAGACTCCTTGTACAGGACAGAGTCAAATGTCTACTGTAGACAGGAGAAATGTAATGTAAAATGAGCTTAGCTAATCATCACTGAATCAAAAAAGTCAGAGGTGGAAAAGATAAACTGCGCTATCTATTCTGGAACTGTTTGACACAAGCATGTTTCCTAGGCATTAAAGTACTGACAGGACATTTTCTAAGCATGCAGATTTAAAACAATATTTCTACTCTGCTAAGTTTTATTCAGCAGAAGTAATTCTGAAGAACTTAAAAATAAAACAGTTGAATTCAAACCTGATATGGTTCCCTTTATTTCTTGAACACTAAAGTTGTGTAAAATCGGGACCCAAAATCTGCACAGTCCCAAATGCTGTGTGCCCTATATCCAAATCAGCAAGTACTTGATATTGCCAGCTGGAAAATAAATTTCAAGACAACAAAATTATCAGATTTTTGTCCTTATTTTACAAGCTTTTGCTACTAAATCGGAAGTGCTGGAAAATGACCATCACCTGGTGTTGGAACCCAGGAGAACAATCAACCGTGAAAATAAAGCACAGGAAGGACCGAAGTCAGCCAACCCATTCTGGTAGATTTCAGTACTAAAAGGGGTGCAAAAAAAACCCCTGATGCTATTTATTTTGAAAAGTTATGTTCTGTCATCACTCAACTATTTACAACTTCGAACGGCTAATTGAATATCACGTACAGCGTGAGGTATGCTAGCCTAACAGCAATTTATCCTTCCCTCATACTTCTGACTGAGAAACCTGGTAAGAGAAATTAAAATGAGCTTCTCAAGGGCAAACATCAAGTTTGAGATAGAACAGAGATTAAAACTTGGAGATCCTTTGCTTCCCTTCAACAGTGTTAACTACCTTGCTATTTTATATGTGTTTGCATGCACCCAGATGTGTAGTCACACACACACTCTCGACAGAAAAAGAATCAGAGAGAGGGAGCATATGGGTAGGCAAACCTGAATGTCAGCACACGGACAATAACACGGTTCTGCATCTAAAAATGAGATCATATGAAGCTGGGGCACACCCATCCGTAATTGCTATTAAAAGTAAAATTCCTTCTCAGCCCTTCCTGTAGCTTAATTACTTTCTCCTGCAAAATCAGAAAGGAGCGAAGGAATTGCTGATCCACAGTGATTTAGTGCTATTGGGGGCTTTCTCTTGGGAGTCGAGGCTGTGATACACAACTCTGAAAACAGCTCAGGTGACTGGTGCCTGCCAGCAGAAAAGCAGTTAAGGCTTGTTCTCTCACCTCAAATGTGTCCCTGGAACCATGGATGGGGCTCCCAGTCTGTAGAGAGGAACAGGATTTGTGCATTTGTTCAAGATTTCCCAGTGGTCATCTCCAGGTATTTCGTAGTCATACGGACTCTAGGCTCCATGTTAAGCTGATGGGATGTGGAAGGATTTTAGTGGATGTAGCCATCTAATCTCTGGAGACACAGGAGAAAGTTAGGAGGAAGTGATAAAAGCTACATATGTGAGCATGAGATGTAGTGTAACCCATCTGTCCACCTACGAACACGTGCGTTGCACACATGACAAGTTAATTGTGCATTCATCAGGACATACTCTCATACTGCTAATGGAAGTCATGATATAATTTTACTTTACCAGTTATACAGCTATGGGCATTGATATCATGTAATAAATTTTATCACTTCAGACTGCTGAACAACACTAGTTAATGCATCTCCACCTGATTTGTGTATTTCACGTGGTGATGTAGAATTACTCTGATTTGGTTTCTAACAGGGAAAGCATCCATACAACTGTCTTTGTCATTTATTGGGCTTTTTCAGTATGTTTGCCACAGAAGAAAAACAAACAAAGAAAACAACTGGTGTTTGCTTTTATTAAAAAATAAAAAAGGTAAGATGTTACCAGAAGCAGTGATTTACTTTTGTTAGGATACTAATTCCTTTCCAATGAGCCCAAATCTGAGCAAAAATGGATATACTTCAAGCAACAATAACCAAAAACGCTGACTTGGAATTTATCAATCCATATTTGGCCTTCTCTCATGCTTGATGCAAGAATGAATAACTGCACATCCACATCACTCCCTCAACACGTACACAGGCCCACTTGTTAAGTTGCAAACAGTATGGCTGTGGTTAAAATGGAATTTCAGAATTACATGGTCACATTTCTCCTAGCTTTTGCGGGTCATCTCTTTTCACATGCAGCTCTGTGTCCGACCCTCACTCTTTAAAGCTTTTTTAAGTTCTGAATAGTGCTTGTCTTCTTAGAACAGTTTTTTTGTGCAAAGAGGGAATATAGATCTAGAATGAGTTATTTTTCTAATGCTTTCCATTAAGCAGCAGCCACTGTTACCAAGTTGTCATCTTTGTTGCTAAGGAGATTTTGTGCACGTGCCAGAATGGGACTGGTTGGTTCAGTGCACCCACCCTACTGCCTGGGAATGTCATTGCACTGGTGAGCTCCTGGATGTTGGAGTGAGCAAAGTTCTTCCTCTGACCTCAGTGCGAAATGGGCTGCAGGAGCAGGACTCCTTGCTAAGGTCATTCAGCACTGCTTTTCCACACCAGCAAAGTCTTGTCTTCTTCCTGCCTCTGAAGTGAAAATGATGAAACATTTCATTTTGACATTTTTAACATTTAAAGCATGCTGATCTTTTATTTCCAAAAGACATTAAATTTCACATGCAGTTTTCCACATTCTTCTTAAAGGAGACAGCAGATAACCTCAGTTACACATGAAATCTTTCAGGCAGTGCTAAGCAACATATTCGTATTTTGACTCAGCCAGAAAACACAAAACAATAATCAACTGCCTGTACTAATCAATGACTTTGGTGCAACTTCTTCTGCCTCTAAATGTTATTAAAGAGCTTTCCTGGCCTACACGGAAGACAATGGAGAGAAAAGCATTTGCACTCTAAACAAAGAGCCTAATTTTTCTCTAATATTAAGCTCAATGGAGCTGTACTAAACCTTTCAAAGTGCAACATTTCTCTAGTCTACAAGGTAAGACTCCAAGACAGGGAGAGACATGTTTTCCCTTGGTGAGCACATTCTGATCAATGTATGGTTTCTATAATTCTTTAATATAGTGGTAAGAAAATGTTATCAGTTTACTAGTGAATCACAAATGGCAACAGGTCAGATCAAATTTCTCACGCAGCATAAAGATCATAAATGCAGTTCCCAAGGCTACATCAACTTTAATAAAATGAAGTCATCCATGTATTGCTTTGTATTAATATTGCAACTACGTTTAGGCATATATAAGCCCTGATTTTTCCTCAAGTGTTAAATCAAATTGAATCACAGGTTTTTATGAGTGATAAAATGATAATAGACCAGATCTGGTCAGCTAGGATAATAACTTGATTCAGTACTTTGGATGTAAGTGTTTAAGGTTTCCACAATAAAACTGTAATGTTATACCTTAAAGTGTGTTAATAACATTAAGTGATGTAACAGTGAAAGCGAACTGACAGAATGTAATACCCATAGGGCCACCATAATAGAAATAATTTATAATGTAACAGCAGTAAAATCTTTAATGTTACCTCAATCCAGTCCTGTCCCCGTGTCTGGGGTTTCAGATTACACGTGATTTTTTTCTAAGCATTTAAGTGTTAACTTAAAATAATTAAGAAAATGGTTTTCAAAGTGGAAGAGCCTTTCGAAGTTGCTGACCTGATAATGATATTATTAACTCTTTCCTTCCTACCAAAGTCCCATATGGCTAATAGCTAATATAAAAAGAGGGAAATCTTTTTTGCTTCTCATTTTTTTCCCATCAAAAGTAATTTAAAGCAATCAAGGAGCACATAGGACTACTTTACTGTATGGAAAAATGATCTCATTCTTACCATTCTCA
Source organism: Neomorphus geoffroyi (assembly GCA_033558235.1). Classification (NCBI taxonomy): domain Eukaryota; kingdom Metazoa; phylum Chordata; class Aves; order Cuculiformes; family Neomorphidae; genus Neomorphus; species Neomorphus geoffroyi. The sequence goes on from JAUMJM010000009.1 coordinate 4,832,582, forward strand.
CGCACAAACACAAAATATGTTGTGAAAGAGTTCAAACAAACACCTAGTTAATGTCATCTCACGATAATTACATGATATTCATGTATGGGGCTATCTGCTAGAGGAAGAGGAAGGCAATAACATGTCTTCCATCCTCATCATCACAAACCAAAACATGACTTGGAAAAGACTCGTTAGGATACTAGAAAATTACTTTTCAGGGAAAGTGCTGCAAGGTTTCCCAGAGGTTCCATGGGATCTTCTGCACTGGAGATCTTTAAGAAGAGAAATGATCAAACCTCTAAAAGTGTGAAGGCAGTGTAGTTTGTCTAACCTCTTGACAGAGGAGTAGATCAGAGAATCTCTTTTTTTTGACATAAAATCACTCCCTCCCTATTTTACAGTGTAAATAACTTCCCTGGAATCTCAATATAGAGTGATATTTATCATCTGTTAAGACAGCTGTCTTCAAAAGGTAAAGGTCTTTATTCTCTTCAAAACATTTAAAAAGTATGAACTGGACAGACATGCACAAAATGTGTGTAGAAATGTCTGTTAGAACTAAGCTGAAAACAATCTTTGTTACTTAACACAGGATTTCTTTAATTCAAGGTAAGCTAGAGCTCTGTTCTTTCTTCCTGGTCAAATGGCCTTCTGAGAATATTGGCTGTGTAAGGCAGACATACCGAGGGCTGTCTATAATGTATGCCATGGCTCAGAGGAGCCAAAATAGAATAAATTCAGCATTTTAATTCTCTTGCAAACCCATCCAACTCAGAACTAATAACCTGTGTCTTTAGAAAATAGTCCAGCATCAGACATACAAGATAGTACTGTGCAATTAAGAAAAATTCTCTGTCTCTCAGGTTCTCTCTGGACCCACCAGGGAATGCAGAAAAAAAACCACCCTGGAACCGAACAAAGCAGCAGCTTATCATCTTGAAATATGCAGAGTTAATCTTCCCTATAAAAACAAATGTATTAAGAAAACATTAGATCCTTAGCCCTCTGTGACATAATTACACAGGCTTCTGATTAAACAGAGGCACTCATTAAGTAAAACATTTTATTTTAGTTTCTTGTTGGTTGCTGGTATTATTGGGCTTCCTGCCCAATTCCAGCCAGGCTACCATATGAACAGTGAAAACAGCCAACATTGTTAATACAATAACAACAACAACACTTGGCACTTCCATCATTCCCTTGATCTCAGCATCTTAAAGCAATTTACAGATATTACTCGGTTGCACCATGTGACAAAATTGTGAAGTAGGTAAGATTGATCACCCTTATTTTACAGATGGATAAAGCAGGGCAGAAAGGTATTCAATTGGCTTTCCCTGGCTGCTAGAAAGTTAGTTGTAAGATCCAGGAGCCTTGAAAAGAAACCACGTGGAATTACTGTTTCAACCATGACTAAACTTTTTTCCTCCTTCCTTGATTGCTGTTGTCATTTATTGGTTCTCTGCAGCAGAAGAGGGCTTGTGCCATACGAAATCAAGCAGCATTGCAAATCCTACTGAAAAGGGAATTTTAAGCTTTGCTTATTTTTTGTAGTTTCAGAAAGCACAGTTCAATTTCTCTCCAAACACATTTGTGTTTATTTATATAAAACAGTAAGGGCCTGATTTTGGCCAGCTAAGACATAAGTTTTGGACTAGGGGTTAAAGGTGTAAGTAGTAGAGAGGGAAGGTATTTTAGTTCCTAATTCATCACATCTTGCTATCCAAGCACATGTAGTGGGGCTTCTTCGCAGAACTTCCAGCAAGAGGAATGTGAGAACTTTCTTGCTTGGGGTTTAGGAATACATTGTTATATGTGTGACCTCTGAGTTGCCGATAGCACTCAGTCGCAAACCTGCTCCCATTCTCCTCATCCATCTTAGGCAAATATATTCTTCACCTGCTGGCTGTGATGGGGGCTCTGGCAGAGCAGAATCCAGGGTATGGCTTTATGTGGCCAAATTTACAAAATAAGGCTCCCATCTCCAGATATACATACATATCTTCAGCCCGAGAAAAGAGTGAAACAGCTTTTGTCTTGCATCTAAAAACACCTCATATTTTGAAAGCTGAGCAGAGCTCACATTTGCTGCTCATGGTATTGCTTTAGGAGAAAAATTTTGCAGAATATAGAATTTCACTTCACACAGAGATGGTTTTCATCCCTAAGCTCACCTTGATAAATATTTTGCAAGGGTGCTCTGGGTAGTGAGGAGAATCACTGGCCATTTGCCAGACTCCTGGCATACAAAAATAATTATTTTCATCTTTCGCCTAAAAACGGGAACTTTGATATCTAGGAGTCTGAGGTGTTAAACTCACCTTAGGCACAAAGGTTTGGAAACAAAGACTCACACTGTGCATATAAATATGATCTATATCCAGATTCCATCAATGTGGGTTGTAATTGTCACTGCTGTAAGTTATCTGTTACTGATACACACCAACACCTACTCATTTGTAAGCTCAGGTGCCCCTTCCTGGCTACAAAAATAAGAACATCGCTCCTTCGTGTAAAACTAATGGTGTCGGTATTAGAACAAGCTTTTAGGTCTAGGTGCATGTATTACAAGAATAAGAGAGGTGGAAACCTGCTTGTCACTGGAAATGAATGACTGGCTTCAAAAGAAACTCAGGAGTGAAAGATTAAAGGGAAGATGACCATGAACTCTCCTTTCCCGAAGGAAGTTCAAAGCTTTCTGATATAGGTTCTTATCACACTAGAAAGAGGGGGGCAAGGAAGATAAAAATTTAAAAATAAATGATCTTTAAGAAATTATCCTCATTGGAGTGTCCTCCAATATGTCTGGTCCTCTAAGTGTTAAGTGAATTGTAACTAGATCCTAGGGAGACAGTTGCAACCTGGTTATCAGTGGCAGTAAATGGAAGATAATAGCCCCACTAGAGAGTTATGAAATGGCTTGTCTTTGAGCTGCCAAAGTGTTTAGGCTCTCTTTTATTATATTCACAGCAGTAATCCGATATGTCCTGACTTCTGTCATCTGTATGTAATGCTTATCAACTCTCTGCCAGTGATTCACCCCCTTGTCAGGGACAATTATTCCTCAAAGTGCTGAGGTTATGACTGAAGCAATATTATGACTGGAAAGAAAATACGAAAGGTGCAGCACATCACAGCAAGCAATCTTGAAGCTGACGTCAAAGCAAAGGAGAACATTGTTGATAAAAAAATAAGGCATAACGGGAGTGTTGCACTGTTGCTTCCATAGCAGTCCTGGGCACTGCTAAGGTCACAAATATGTATGACTATGGTAATGGAAGATTTTCCCATTATTTTATTAGAGCTACATTGTCATACTTCTCTGGTTAGGTGTCTATCTCCATTTCCATTGTAAGCCCCCATTTAAAGCCAGTTAAAACTACGCAGGCAGAGTCTGTCCCGTCCCTCTAAATTTGCAGGCAGGATCTCTGCCCAGGAAATGATTTTTTCTCCAAAGAATCATGAAATGAAAAGCATAATCTAAGGGATGGAGGGTCCAATTTGCAGTTGTTGAGTTGCCTGAAATTACAATAACACCTGTGGTAAAGTTCTGATCCAAGCATGTTCAGGCCAACTCATTTTATCACTCTCTTAAGATGCCTCAGGCAAAACTGAAATAAGTTCTGTCACTCCTTGTATTGCTTATGGATTCGTTAATTTGTGGAAGCGGAGTAGATAATCTTGTGTTTGTGGCTAGGAGAGCAAGAAGGCACTGGGTAAGCTAATGTCAGTGTTGTAGCTACTGTGGGAGCAGTGCTGAAGAGCAGAAGGCAACTTGTAAGCCAGGGCAGGGCCTCGGGGCACCAGAACCTCAAGGTCATTGGGAGAAGGTGACAGGCTGTAGTATTTCTTTGTCTCCACTGGAAGCAAGGGGAAACGATGGCTTGGGAAGCTTTGTCAACAGCAATAAGAAGAAGCAGCTGGTCAGTAAACATAATGGTGGAGACAAGGAGGCCAAAGAGAGGTGCCAGATGGTCCCAGGGGCAGTCCAGCTGACCAGCAGCAGCACCTATGCCCTGCATGCATATGTGCCTTCAATCCAGTGTGGGCTCTTAGGTGTCGGTCACCACATAATTCACTCAACTAGGGGTTTCAGCCTACAGAGTAGCACAAGTGGAGGAAAACAATACCTTTCTGTCATATTTTGGTAGTTCTTGGTCTCTAAAAGTATTGTTCAAACTCTAATTCAGTTCATTTTGTGAACCGGTGGTTAAGCAATGTCGTTTCCCAGCCTAGAAGGCCACGCAGATCCAATTGCAAGGCTGGAGGAGGGCCCTCTGTGAAGGCAAAATGAGCGGGGTAGGAGTACAGAAGGAGGGAGGAGACAGTTAGGGTCGAAAGAAAAACATTATAAATCAGGTAGCTAATCAGAAAGTGGAGCTTACTTAAGCACCTGCTTCTCTGGCCATGGAGATGAATGCAATGTTTGGTGTCGTTCTGGACCGGCCTTCCTGACTGTCCTTGAGAGAGACTCACATGCACCAACAGGGAGCCTACTTTGGTCTCCAGAGTCATGAGCAGCAGGCTTAGCTGTGCTTCCACTGGGAGAGAAACAAAACCTCCGAAAGCACTAAGGAGAGCGAGTGAATCACTGCGCCTTGTCTGGTATATTGCAGTAATGTAATCTAACAGCAATAACCCCCAGAGTACCATCTGGTGAACTTGTGACTAAACACAGCTTGTTTTGCTCAATGCACACAAGCAACGAACAAGGATATATTTTATTCCTTTGCTTCACCCTGCCCAAGCACAACTGGGAACAAAACTATTTCTGGGAACTTTAGACCATCTACAAATCAGAGCTGCAAGCAGTTATTTCTCCCCTACAAAGCATGTAGGTAGCTCGCTCGGCAGGAGGGTGCTCAGTAGTGTAAACTCCTGAATCTCGGTTATGGCCACCTAAGTAGACAGAACTCTGTTCTCAGTTATTCACCACGCATTTCTGACAGTGCAAAATTCCCTGTTAAGGTCCTGCGCATAGGTGGATATTTCAGGTGATATTTCTCAGGGATGCAGGAGGCCTGACTCACCCATGAAGAATATCGGTGGCAAGTTGCTCTGACCTTGGTCAGAGTTAATCCTGCAGGAATGAAAAGGTTCAGATTTCGGTACTCACTGGAAGAAAAGAGAAGGAAGGAGGGGCAACCCCCTACTAACAGAAAGACATGACCAGTGGCTCTGCCATCAGTCATAGCATTGCTTGCATTTGGCATTATATTATGAAAATACCCATTCAGAGTGGAAAATAAGATCAAAGACAACATTTCCACAGTGATGACTTTAGCTCCACTTCACTCTGCTCCCTCTCCTCCTCCTGTCCTTCGTGTTTCAAGGCTCTTGCTCTATTCATCCGCTTTATGCCACCCCAGGTTTATAACATCACATCAGCAGCAGCACTAATAACCTGTGATTCTTTTCCCCTATTGTGTTTGTCAGAGTCAGTAATCTGGGCACTAAAGTAGCGCAGCACTGAAAAGCTACAGTGTGTTCCTATAGCAACCAACTAATCTGCAGGTGGAAGGTGATTGGGCACCTTTTGCACCGGAACAATAATTTGAAAGATCTTTTTCAGTGTGCTGTTCTGTAGCATGAGTTCATTGTATTGCAACCCACCACGAATCATTATAAGCCGTCATGAAAATGCAGCCGTGGCTGCACAAATCATAGCAGAGAGAGACACGTCTTCCAGCAACAAGCCCTTGAAATATTTCACGGCAGGTTAAGAGGCCAAATTGCGTATAGCGAGATGTATTGTATAGGATAAAACAAAGGGCTTGTATGATAAGCTGATGCTGACAGTCTCCAAGTCAGGGAATCCCAGTGAAGTGTAAGAGTGTGCATGAATATGAGTTTTCCTGCACTGGGAAGGAAAAAGACATAAATAAAAGAAAGTACTGGGCAGAGCTCCCACATACAACTCTTCCAAATCCAGTTACTCTGACCTGGCTATTCCCGTTTCTCCTAAACCTTCTCCTGTTACAGAAGCAAATTTAATATTCTCTAATTGAAACCTCTAATTTAAGGCATTTGCTTGCTGTCCTCAAAATCTGAAATCCTGGCCTGGACTTTCACAAGGTGATTAGAGATTATAGAAATCTCTAATTTTTAGATATTCAAACTAAGAAATACACAACATCTTTCTTCTGAAAGTCAGGTGGCTTCTTTATCTTTCTTATAGTAAGTAGTCTCAACTTGAGGTAAGGAGTTGTCTTTCAAAGTAAACCATCTTAATCCATGGAGTGAGCGCAGCATAGACAATGACAGAACAAACGTCTTCACATCAGCCTCAAGAAAGGGTACCTGCCATTTGTGGTCTACGTTTAATTTCTACTCATTTTTCTTTTAAAATACTGGACTGGAAATACTAGATATAAGTAGAAAGATCTTCAAAGCTATGTTGTGCAGTCACAGCCCGTACAGCCACTGTAGTGGGAAGTGAGAGTAGATAGTGTAAATGACGCAATGGGTAACATCACAGCGAGGCAAAAAGGAAATCTGAAAACTCTTGAATAAAGAAAGAGAAATAACATGAGTGCTCCTTTACATCATTTTGAACACAGTGTAGAAAGAATGTCATCATTAAGTGCCTGGGCTTAAAACAAATGTCAAAAGCTCTCATTGCATAGATCAGCTCTTTCAGAATTTGTTGGGGTGATAGAGGAGAAACCTTAAAAACAGAAGGCGAACAGAAGTTTATTTGCTCAGTTATGACCTTCAATATTGCAGCTTAAGAAGCTTCCCTACATTTACAGGGCAAAGATTTCAACCTGGGATGCTTCCATCTTAAACAAATCTCCTTTGAGATAATGTCTCCTGTGTCTCATTTACAGCTGAAGAGTTTTATAAAACAATGTCTCCACTCAAAGCTGAATCAATAAACAAACAGAACAGATACTGCTTTATGATCTATTTTTTTCACTTATCCTTAAGTAGGATAAGCAAAATGTATAGGACAGGTTCACATACTCAATCCAAATTGACAGAGTCAAAGCTCGAATGCAGTCTAGGATATCTCCTAGGGATATTATTACATTATTGAATATTCTGCAGCAAATATCAGTTTCTACCTCTTTCTTCCCCCTCATGTCTTTCAATAATTCAGGAAGTTTTCTCAAAGAAAATTTCACTGAAACAAATATCTCTGAAAATTTCTTAATCAGAATTTTCCAGCTAAACATTGAAAAAATTCGGAACCATCTTTAATTGTGAAATATATTGATTGTTCCTCTCAAAAAATTCATACCTTAAAATGATATGGTTTTTTCCTTTTGAAGGGCTTGGGTAGATAGCATCGTTTTTCTTTCCAAAGCACATCAAAGAGCCCAAATCTTGGCAGGCTTTCTGTTTTCTTTTAAAAAAAAAAGAGAAAAAGAAAGAAAAACATCAGCAAAACAAAGCTAAGAATAACTGCTCTTTTCTGATGAGTTGTGGTGTTCACTTCTAGATTCACAATTCTGGTGCTCACTTCAGGGAACTGCTGAAACAGAAAGCCTGGAGACAGGGAGGTGGAGAGGACTGGAAAGATCAGAGAACTGGCACAGGACAGAGAGCCTTTTGCCTCTTGATGTTCAGGCTGAATCTAGCTGAAGCCATCGCCATTTTTAAACACTTCCATGGGCTATGTGAGGTCAGACTGTAGCCTCTAACCCAAGGGACAAGTTTCCACGTATTTGCAGCTGGTACTTCATTGACAGCTCTGCTGATAACCATGGTTTCCAGTTTGTAGTCTCTCAATTTTGTAATTGAATAAATTCAACAAAATGGCTGGATTTGGGTCAGTCATGGCCTTTGTACACGATGCGCATAGTTTTTTTATCTGGAAAAAATTAGTATCCTGAGTAGCTCCACTTCTGCTAAAATGCTCAGAAGATCCAGATTGGTATTGCTGCAGGAAGGGCTTCAATCTTGAGTACGTTATTGCCCCTGAACCCACTTTTCATTATTTCATTTATGCTCTCAGCTAGTAACTATAACTCACTCATCACAGATCTGTACTCCTGTGGCAGGGTCTGTAGTCTATGCTATTTATATAATATTTTGCACTATTGCCCGATGTTGAGTATGAAGGAATGACAACAAAACAATGCAGCAGAAGTGCCACCAGCTCTTACTCTGTGTGAAGCAACATTTATCTTCATTTACTGTTTAACCGGACTGGTTTATCGGCGTTAGAATTAGATTATTTTAAGGCTTAAAAATCTCCTGGAGAATGTGCAACAAGTAGTGGAGTTTCCACAGCTTTCCCAAGCACAGGTGCTTTGCTCTTATTGAGAATAAGGCATGAGAAAAGACTAGGAGAAGTATTTATACTGGAGTCTGAGGAGAATGGCAGGACTGACTACTGTATCAACCAGAGCTGAAGTGTGTAATCCTTCCCCACAACGGTCTGTTCTGGGGTAAAACTGCTTTTTACTTTAACGGGACTGTTAATGGGACCGTTATCATCTACCAGCTAATATACCTGTAAGGAACACAACATTGCAGGAACTGGCAGTGCGTGGCGTTTCTGTAAAAGGGAAGGGAATACCTGAAGTACAGAACGGAGCTGCACCTCAGTGCACTTCAGGCTTTGGGGAATGAGCAGAAAGGCACAATAAGAGGGCAGCCGATATTAAATCCACTGTACTTTTCAACTTGGAGTGATAAACAAGAAGTGCATCACCTAGCTAACTTGTAAATGACTGAGGTAAAGAGTATAAACTCTGGATAAAGATGATGGGATTCATTGCTAGAACATATCCGACAATATGTGAAGTTATAGCGTGCCCTATTGCTCGGTACAATTATGTGACCTTGTAACAAAGCGTGGCCAAGATGGCAGTGATACTGCATATAAAACAGAGCCTGGTGGAAAGTTGCTATTCTTCAAACTCGCTTGCATCTAGACATCTTTCATGTGATTTCAGAATTTAGGGTGAAAGTGGATCTTAGGTCTTTTTTAAAAAGCCATTTCAAATCCTCATTCATATCATAACTGCTTTTTTCTCCTTTTTTCTGCAGGCCACTTAAATCTCTGGGGCCATGACATTGTCTGGCACTGAATGCAGCCCCTTTTTATCATTATAAAGAAATAATGAAAGCATATGGTGGAGCGACACTCATATTTCAGTGTATGGTGCCTTCCTCATTCTCCATAACTAAGCACTGAAGAATATATAGTATGATGAGAACATTAATTATTTCCAATACACTAACAGAAAATTCCTAACTATTCAAAGTCATCCCTGCTGCCTAGCATGAATGTAAGTTCAAAGTAAAAGAAACCAAACATATCCCCGCTTTTGTGCATTAAACATCAGCAAGTGACCTGTATTTTATTACAGTACACAGCTGTTTTATCACATAAGTAAATAAATCACCATTGAACCAACTTTGGGAACGAAGATTTTGAATAATAACACAATTAACTTTTCCCACAAAGTCCAAATAGCCCACTTGCTCATAGTTGCTACAAGCTGTGATTCCCACGTGAAAGATATCAACTTATTTCCTTTTCCTGTCAATCATCAGTACCAAGTGGGGCCATGGTATGTCAGGTCATGACCTTTCACTCTGGGCATAAGCCTGAAAGCCACTAGTGAATCAACTAGTTTAATTATTTAGGCTGTTTTTAATAAATATAAAAATGTGGCCTTAAATATTTCACATGCTTGTTCAGTTTGGGCTTTCAAGTACCTCTCATCGAGCCCACCAGCCTGAAAATGTGCTCTAATTGGTAGGAAATCAGTCAATTAATAACCAAATCCAGCTTTTGGAAAAGGTTTATTTTGTTGATTTTGAGTTTTCTGGCTTGTGGGTCACTTGCTTGCTGGTTTAGAGGACAGGGTTGTTATTATCTTTTTTTTAATGTAAGATTGGGCTGATTTTAATCAACACAAGCAAGAGACTTAAATACAGATGTGATGGTAGGGTTCAGAGTTTTTCATGTATGGTGTATTTTCTACACCTCTTCACCTATGGGGAGAAAAAACAAGGAGCAAGAAAACCTTATAGGATAATACTTTTAAAAACATTTTTGAGTGATGTCGTTAGGTTTGCTCTTGGGTTCCTTAACAATGGAGAGTTTTATTTCGTTTCAGGTCAAAGTGTGATGGCAAACCTTCTTTGCTAAAAGTATCAATGATTTTTTCAGCCTGTAACTCCCATAGTTTAAAAACCTGGGCCTGAATCAAGCTGCTGACTTTGCCTAGTATTTAGCAGTATTACACAAGGAGACCGCGGTAACCGAACAACCACAAAAGTAGAAAACAAGTAGCAATGCTTTCTGTGCATAGTGAACTAGCCATGTGCAGTGATTTATATTCTACAAACATTTATGCTTATTGCTCAACAAGCTTTCCAGCTGGTAGACACAGGACAGAATTAAACTTGAGAAACGAATTGATGGTGCCTTTTGAAAGAAAGTCCCTAAACTTGGACTGTCAGAGCCAATTTTTACTTTGGAACATTCCTGAAATGTACAGACCTTTCCCAACGTTTTATAGACTTATTTTATTCTTCTTCCCCCTAGTGCTCTAAGACTACTCAAGAAAGTGAGTGTGAAGGACTGTCTCTATTTATAGATGATAAACCTAACTCTTATCTGCCTTTTTCCTCTTCCTCCCCGCCACGTTCCTGGATCAAAGAAAAGGCTTGGGAAAGGGGAAGAGAGAGATATTCTTACTCTGACTTTGCCATTCACTCTCATGGGCTGCTGAAGAGGACAGCTGCTCATTTTGGAGGAAATATCACCATGTCAAAATTTACTTTTCTTTCAAACTGGAATAATATTCTAAATGATGAAGTGTACCACAAAAATGAAATTACCGCAACAGAGAGACCATCAAAGCTATCGTAGTTGAAGTATTTTTTGTTTGGGGACAGTTGAAAACACTTCAACTTGATCCTGTTCATATTCTTGGTTTTGTCTTAATCACTTCAAGGTGTGCACAATATTATGTTAGAATTTGCAATATAATAAAAATCAAATGAAGCATTTTCCTTCTTTATCGAAAAAAAAACGTCCCTGCCCGATAATGCTGCTTATCAGCAATTTCAGCAAAATTGCTGTGGTCCTGAGAAATCCTTCAAATTCATCTAAGTCAGCATTTGCTGATGAAAAGGTATCTTCTTAGAAGTTTTCATTCCGCTTTACTCAAGATGCATCAGGAGGAGCATATGTTTGTAACATGTGAGCAACCTCCTGAATCTCCTGGTGGGTGAGAGATCAAAATCAAAGTATTGATCCAAGGATCTAGCCCTTTGAAATCAGATATGGAAAAATGCTGAGAAGAAGTAGTGATTCTTAGGGGTTTCAAGTGCGTTTAGAGTACGCAGTATCGCCTGGAACATGCTTCAGTTTGCACTTACCTTATTTAGCTTTTCAAAGGATGACCTTTCACGCACTAAGTTCAGCGACATAGCAGTCAACCTTTTAATGTCCAAGGAAGCTGTGGACCAAATCAGACAGTTTAAATAACTCAGCTGTGAACACAGAACCCCATTATCATTTCTATGAGGCTAATCTGAACAGCTGATTCATCTCAAGCGGTTTACTATGGACGATAGGTCTTCACAGCATCCATTTTAAGTTTTAAATCAGATGAGGGTGAAGAACTTTGCACTCAGACACTGTGTTGGGAGGTGCCATATAAAAGGACAGACAGTGAGAAAGGCTTATATTAAAAGGCCTTATTTCCCATCATATTTTACCAGCTGTATTCTGATAGGATTATGGATTTCTGTGGAATAAAAGCATGTAATGAAGTAAAGAGTTAGGGAAGTGTTTCTTCCCCTACAACATGCATCTCCTTGTTAAATGTCTTGTCTTCGCGTGTATCTCACGGCTTTAGTCAGAGAGCTGTATTTACCATGCCTATCTCTGTTAGCAGTACAGAGACAACACAACTCATGAGAAGACTTAGCCTGTCTTTTAGAAAAGGATGGGAATTTTTGATCCCTACCTGCTTTCTGGAGGCTGAACAATGCCAGAAAGGCATCTCGCAGTTCTTTGACTCTCTTTCAATACGTACATGGAAACAAAATAGCAATGATGTCATTACATCGCTCCATTTCCCTTGGACTATTATTTTGTCCGTAGACTGCTGCTTTTTAGACTTTAGCTGCATATTCAGCAATTCCGTAAGTAAGTTCTTCATTATCAACATTGAAATCCCAAACAGTTTTCAGCTCATAATGAATTTTCACTGTTCTCGGGCAACACTTGGAAAAGCCTTTTAGATGATAAGAGGAAGATGTGAGACAGTGAACAAGGTGTTCGTGTTGCTGAAGTCATTTAAGGTTCTTGGTTTCTTCACTCAAGCAGGTGGTGATCAAGAACTAGTACTTCAAATTATTTCAGTTACCCAGTCACTGGAAAAGAAAAAAGAAATAAAAGGATGAAATAAGAGAGTTTTTGTTACAAGCTCCTTTACAGGTTCCAGAGCTCAACAAAATGTATCCTTAGAAGAAAATTTTGAGTCTTTCATTGATAAATTATGGCTTCCTATAGGATATTTCTAATAGCACCCCTCCCGTCCCCCAAGCTTAAAAATGCTAATGGTTAGGAATCTTGGAAAAAAGGTCTTTGAAATGATATAAGAAATTACTGTGTACAAAAAAACGGTCCCCAATGTGCACTTACATGAATCCAAGTATTGGTAAAGACAAAGAGGCCTCAGAGTGCTGAGAAAAAGGAGATAAAAGACAGGCGCAAGCCAAACTGCAGTTTCTGAACAGATTCTTTGAGAGGAGAAAGTAAGTGGAGTTCAGATTTTACAACTGTCTCTTTACCACACACCGACAATATGCTGGATTCATATACTAACAGTGAAATGTGAGCCCAAACTTTGTCATGGAAGTCAATCTATACTTGAGGAAGACAAAAGATTTCAAATTTAATATGCACTTATATGCTTAAAACCTTATGAGCATTGGAAAGATCAGGAGAAATACAGGAACCTCTTGTGACACCATTTTGTAGAAAGGTCAGACATTCTACTTCAATTAAAACTAAGATCTATTTGTATTATTCACAATTTTTCCTTAAGAAACAGAGGCTTGGACTCATTCCAGAAGCTGAGGAACTATTACCAAGATACCTTCTCTACCTGACTTATTTTGAGATTCCAAAATAACTTTGTAGGGTGGGAAGAGGTGAAGGGACTTTGCAGATAGTGAAAGGCAAAGCAGATTCTTGGTTACAGGAGACTGAAGTTATGGAGGGCCTAGACTCAATAGTCCGTGCTTGTGGCCCTGAAGACCTAAAATAACCATATACTGCAGTCTGATCCTGGTATTAATGCTGCTTTTGAATTTCTAAAGGCACAGTGAGTTTTATGGCTAAATGCCATGATGTTCTTTGAAGATTTATGAAGCATTACATTTCATTTGAGATAACTTGCTTTTGGAGTTGAATGGCAAGTTCCATAAATTCCCCTTGGATAAAATCTGAAGTAAACATCACAAAGTTTTGCATGGGTTTCTTGCAATTTGTTTAGGAGCTTTTGTGTCAAAGGGGACTGGAAAATAGCAGGCAATGTTTTATTACACTTATTAAGAACAGTTTTTGAGTATGCAAGTCTAAGCAAGAAATATTTGGAGAGTGCTTCTGTGCTGCAGTTTTCTGGAATAAGTGGCAGTTTTAATTAAAACAATTATACAAGTCTTTGTTTTCTTCAACTTGTTTGATTTAGTTGGTTTCTTTAGCAACAAACAAAGCTTTCATGGCTTCTTCACATTTGCCCAGAATATTAATGTTGCTGTCTTTGATTTCAGAGTCTTGTAGACTTCAGCAGTCTCTCAGTATTGAAGTCTCAAACCAGTGCTAAGATTACACGAGCAGCTGATATGAAAATGTGGGTATTTGATACCATGAGGTTACAAGTGGAAAATCCAGAAAATGGCTAAAAAATGTTTGACCATGAGGAATTTCAGAACAACTGCATTACGTTGCAACTCTGCAAGCATATCAGAGTAGTTATAGGTTTAGCTCTACTTCCTTTCTACTTCTACTCTTCTGTTCCTCTCCTAAATTCTTCTCTTGAAAGTGGTAGGACAATGACATATAAACCAACATTCAGTATCTGCAGTTTCAGCTGTCATACAAAATGAGTTAAAACATATGGTCCAAGGGAGGTCTGGGATTTGATGCAGTGGTGTCACGCTGTGACAGGTAAGCTAAGGCTGCATTAGCTTCTTTAGGGTTATGCCATCCGCCACTAAACCAAAATGAAACATCTTGGGAAACCATAAAGCTTTTAAATAAAATTAAAGAACTAACATTAAATAAAAATCACTCCAAATATTTGGTTTGGATTTTTTCCCCACATAGGGACTGGGTTTATATCAAAAAGGGAGATCTGAAATAAAAACCAGCCCAATATTGCTCTCAGGAATTGATTTTGATTTTATTTCCTTCTGCCGAAGTTACTCCTTACACCTGAATCCGGGTATGCTCCTCTCCTGAAATGGCCCCTCAAGTGAGAACACAGAGCTATAGCTGTCTCTTGGCTCCTGGACAGAGAATTAAAGCTCTCACTGCCAACCACAGTGCCATCCTAAATGTATGTTTATATAAAAGCACCTCTGTCTTGAAAAGATGAAGGATTGTCTCCGTCAGTGTGTCTGCAGAGGCTTGATCAAGGCATATGTGATGCTTAGTAACACAGCTGGACAAAAAGGAAAAAGAAAGGGTGACCTAATATTGAAAAAGACTACTTCTGTCTGAGAATTTCAAAATTTGAAACGTCAATAACCTTCAAAACCATCTGATCCAGTTTCTAGTTGGCCCAAAGTCTTGGAAAAAAAGCTTATAGTGGTGATTTGTTGGTTTGGGTTTTTTTTTCTGTAAAGCTTCTCATTTTCTTCCTTTTTTAAACATTTTTGATCAGCTCTACTATAGCACATCATGTTTTCAATAGACACGTGTGTGTATCTTCACAAACGCTGACACAAAAGTAAGAATCGGTATAAAAAGATCTGTTTTAATTTGGGTGGTTTTTTTGAGAAGAAAGGGGGCTTTAATGCATGTCCCTCTGGAAATACGGATTCAGATTTTGGTGCACATCAGAACTCAAAAGAAATGGTGGGATTTTATTCCACATCATCAATTCTGCATAGTTTATCCCAACAGGAAAAAAAAAATAAATTCTGGGCAGCATGGTTTTGCCTCAGAGGTGACGTTTGGGGTGCAGCGGGCAGAACTGGGCAGGCAGGCATTAACGGCAGAAGCGTTGCAGGTGGTGCCCCCCTGCCAGCAAGGATTGTGGCAGTGCTGGGAGTGTCGAGCTTGACCAGCACTGGGGGTTCAGATCCACTGTGTGCCAAGGGAGGAAGCTAACAGATGAATCGCTTGCTACCTAAAGCATTCCTTCTCTTAAAATTCACCATAAATTAATTTGAAATAGGTAATCTAGTTTGTGCCTGTTGCTGTTTTTAACATACACAGCTATAACTCTCTGGTTTTTTTAAGTTGCTTATCCAGAAATCAGCACATTTTCCTTTCTTGGAGCTGTAACTTAATAAAAGGCAAACCATTTCTTTCTAAAGAATTACAGCTCCTCCCAGATGAGTACAACTAGGTCAGGTTTCAGCCTGGCATAAATATTTTATGTTTGAGAACTAAAGGTCTCCAGAAATTGGGGTTCATATTGGAATGCCTGATGTAGTCTTAGCCATAGCAGCACATGCGGGTGCTTGCTTTAATAAAAAAACCCTTAATCTCATTTGGCTCTACCTCACTGGCAGCTTGAAGTACTTGAATCAAACAGTACAGCTGTGAATTGTGACACTGGCTGGATGGAAGCCCAGAAAACTTTTCCCAG
Organism: Neomorphus geoffroyi; assembly: GCA_033558235.1. Lineage (NCBI taxonomy): Eukaryota > Metazoa > Chordata > Aves > Cuculiformes > Neomorphidae > Neomorphus > Neomorphus geoffroyi. The sequence continues at coordinate 4,848,367 of JAUMJM010000009.1, forward strand.
AGAAAACCCTTGAGGGAGGAAAAAAGAAAAAAGAAAGAGAAAAAGAAGGAAGAGAGAAAAAAAAAAAAAAAGGGAAAAAAATGTTCTACAACAAAAATGGAGACAAAAAAACCCACAACAAAACCTGCCCACCTGCCCCCACTCAAGAACCTGAAACAGACCAGAAAACCAAGAGATAGATGGAATTCTCCGTAAAAAGATTAATTTGTAAGGTAGGAGGACAAACCTGGGCAGCCCTGAGTAGTGGCCCGAGTCGATTATTTTCTGCACAGTGGCAAATAACCAAACTCAAGCTAAGGAGCAGGAAAGCTGAATTATACCACTCCTTCAAAATCCATTAAAAAGAAAAGGCAGGAAAAGAAGGCAGCTTTGAATTTTGTGAGAAAGAAGAAAAACATCCAACCGAGGAAATTAAAAGAGGGTTGGAAGCACAAGGGCCATAAACAGACCTAGCACAAGTGTGCTTGCAATATTTATAATTTTATATTTGTTTGAATATTGATGATGATACCTTTCCCTAAAGCAGATAACTGAGCAATACGGAAAAATAAAATAACACCACCATTGCACATCTGAATGGAAAGAAATGGTCTTTTTCAGAAGGCAGCAGCCGTACTCTGGAGTCATAAGGTCAAGAGGTGACTTTCTATTGAAGGAAAACATTAGAGCTAGATATTTCTCATCTGTCAGTCCCATTAAATACCATTTTTTAAGGACTCAGGACTGTGCATTACTCCTTTCTTCAAGTTAGCAGAATAATAAAGATTCTGTTGCCTTTTGCAGATGTTTAAAGACATGATGTGAAAGACAAATTCTTCAACTAAAACCCTCAAGAAATGTCACTTCTGTGTCTTACTGAAGGAGCTCCAGCACATTCTCTACATAAACATCTGCTGGAAACATTTTAAAAAGGAGGCTGTTTAAATAATGGCTCTGCCTCCATTCTTTAAAGAAAAGAAAATGAATTTTTGTAAAGTTCCCCATTCCAAAGCAACTTTCCTTTGCAACATGCCTCGGCTAGGATGATCTGAGGGAGCAGGCTGTAAAATGAAGAATGAATGTTGAAAATATCCTGCAAAACATTGTATATCAATCACACCTCAGAGACAGTCATAAATCAGTGCTTCCTTTGACTTCAGAAAGTTGTTGCTCTTCATTGTTATGCTAACTTGTTTGTGACAATTATAGCAAGCCTCTATTTACATAATAATAGGATTTTTCTATTAAATTTAACAGACGAGGGGAAAAAAGGAAAAATAATAACCAATGTTGTGTCACAAAGTGGGAAATTTGTGGTGTAAACTGAGAAAAGGAAAAATAAGGAAAAGAAACTCAGTATATAGTCTGCTTATTTTATTTTGACCACTTACCCTTTGCTCTACATGACCACCGCAAGCCTATCTAGACTACCGCATGCTTAGATGTCTGCCACAGTGCTTGACTCTGCAATAACTGTGACTGTATACAAAAGTGGGGTAAGATGCTGAATGGATTTATCTTATGTTCATCAGAAGAAAATCTCTATTCCTGGATGTAGTACTTCTGTTTGAAACGGACAGAAATTAGACATAGTTGAGAAGCCCTCTTAGGAAGTCCATGTTTTCCCAAATAAAATAATGTTTCATCTAACAATGACTTTATGTCCATATTATTGGTTGGGGAGCGTTTAATGTTGTAAGTTAAAAGCTTCAGTAAATATAGCAGATTCCACATCAGAAAAGTTGCAAGTATTTTGGAAATGATATTGTAGGTGTACAAATGCCATTGGATGACTAATATTGTCATCCTTACATATAATGATGTAGGGAGAGTTTTCACAAGAAGTTTTATTATGTAGAATTTAGTGTTAAGATTAACATCAGATGTGCAACTTGTTCTTCACATATGATAAAGATGGATGAATCTACAGCAATTTATCTGGTAAGTAGTCCTGATTGCCCACCTCCTTAGCTAGGAGAGACTGCAGAGAAAAGGCTGCCGGGCAACGTAGGAAAAAAGAGGAAGCGTATTAACAAGCAGAGTGGAACAGTATATTTAATACTTGGGTCAGAATCAAGAGCATATAACAGGTATCATCGGGCTGGAGATCTGTCTGTTGGCATAGCTCAAGAAAGTAATGAGTAAAGAAAAGAATCTTCCATTTCTGCAGGGCTCAGAAGATCCAGTACTTACGCCCATTCTTCAGCAATACCTTAGTTTGTGGCTTCATAAGCAGTACAAAAAAATTACTCTGAGGAAGGTCTTGATATTTTTCTGGCTTTGGTAAGGTACTCAAACGTAAATGAAAATATTTTGGCAGAGATATCTCTGAGGGAAGAGAGATCCAAGAGGCTACATATTCATTCGTAGCCCCTGGTTCTGGCCTCTACCGGTGCTTGACAGTGATGGTATCACTACTTCCCTCTGGATTTCTTGTGCTGTGCAGAAAAGGTCCTAAAATGTTAAGAATATGCTCTTTCCTTTCTTTCTCAAATCCAAGAGAGGTGAAGACCTGATTTCCTTATTGTTGAACACCCTTGATTATCTCTTAAAGTTTACCGAGAAAAACTGCTTTCCAAGCTTAAATAACATAGGTGTAGAAAAACAGTAATATTTTCCAATTGTTTCTTATCTGTTGGAGATTTCTTTCAGAAGTCACTAACAATTGTCTTTCTTGATGATTAGTTGCTATTGTATATCAGCTTGATTTTTGTATTCATATGCTCTCACAAAAAAGGTTGAAAGTTCAGCCTTTCCCAGTTTTCCTGTCATGTAATAGAACATCTTCTATGTGATCTTAGCTCCTAGAATCCCTTGTGACTTTGACTTCACTGCTGAACGCAACCTTGTAAAATTTGAAGTTCACTGGGTTTGTGAAAAATACAGCTCTTTATTTGTATATCCCTTACAGATGCATCAAGAAGTCTGTGTGATGTGATATCCTCAGGCTAAAAGTCAAGCTAATTTCCTCTGTATGACAATTATAAACATCTCATTTAACACTTCCTTTAATTAATCCATTTGCTTTTCTAGCAGATGTATACTTATATGTCTGGTGATATGAAAAATGAAAATTACTATCTGGGTTAGGTTTTAGAAATCATTTAGGATTTAATGGAAAGATGTCCAAATATTACTTTGTAGGTGTAACAAGTAATAAAGGGTAGAAGAATCGAGTCTTTCATCCTTTCCTATAAAGGAGCAACGAAGGTATTTGCTTCTTTCTAGTTTTTCTCATACGGTGATTGCTGATATATACTTTACATTTTCTCTTAAAGGAACCCCTCTAAAGTGTACAAACCACCCTGCAACATTATTTAACACAGCCGATAGACGCCAGCTGTACTGTAAAATGAGAAGTTTCTACCCAGACAATGATTATCTGTCAGTGGACAATATCCTGTTTAGAGTCACTAATGCCCCTCTGCTGGTGCAATGATGGGATATTAGAACATACTTAAGCATGAGCTTAAGTATTTGCATGCAAGGAAAGCTGCAACAGAAAGATGTCTGTGTTAAAATGGCTTTGATAATTATCTTTTTCCAAGGACTTTTCTTCAGATTTTAGGACCCAAATCATTTTGCGAAACATTTTACCATTCTGTGTGAGATCTTACTATTTGTGTGTGCAAGCCAGGCAGGGAATACAGTTTCTTATTAGCAGAGCAGGTGTGATCTAGACAGGTGTAGCCTGATCTTTTGCGTCCTGACCTTCACATAACTTCATGCCTGACCTGAGTGAAGCATTGTCTCAAGGCTAAGAGACAATTTGCTCATGGGTAAAAAAAGAATTACGCTGCTGAGTTACGCAATGCAGCTTTATAAAACGAAGTGCATTTTGGGTATACAACTACAAAGCCTCATGTTTTGACAATTATGCAGAACATGTAAAGGCCCATTTCCTTTACTGAAACCCATGGGTACTGTACAAAGCTTTCTATGTAACCGTGGGCTACAACCTATTCTAAAAGGTGCTGCACTGTTTCTTTTGTTTCATTAACAACCACGCTCTAACTGTTACTTCGTGGCCTCAATGGAAGTCACAGCACTTTATCCCAGTAAGCAAAATTAGAATAGATTTAATTTTGCACTTTATGCTGTGGAAAGATGGCAGATCCCAAGTGTAGAGTTTGATTTTCATGTTTTTGATTTTCAGAGTTCTTTTTGAGTTGGAAAAGAAATATCTCTTTATGGATTTATTTTACCTTGAACATGTTTGCTTCTCATTCACATTTCTGGGAGCTGAGGATATTCACTTTTCCAAAAAAAGAGGGAAGCTGGATGTAGCAGCAGTTTCAGATCTCAGATGCTCTCTCCAGGTTATGTCATCTGACATCAGGCTAATGCAAAGAATTTAAATGAAAGGACTGCCACTGATATAAGCAAGGGCTTTACTGTTGGAAGTAAAGAGCCAGGCTTGAATCGGGGGCTGTTACAGACTTCTTAAAGGACTGAACCTCTTTTGGCCTTTGGTTTCTTTCTCCATTTCAGTCAATACGAAGTTTCTCTTGAGTACACAGGTACTATAGTGATTGCTGCATTTTTTAATTGTCAGATGTTTGAAAAAGTCTTTGAAGGAGGAGGCAGAGAAGGAAGCAAGATGATTGAGTTTGAAAAATAGGAAAAGAAAAACCCTCAAACTTTCTCAATGTATTGATTTCCTTCAAGGCAATGAGGGTGTGCTGAAGGAAAGGGATGGAAGAAAAACCATTACTATGCTTAGTTCCAGAAATTCTCCAATTATTGCTAGAAAAGCCATCTAAAAAGCACTTGAAATTGGTGATATATGCTGTTTACACTCTTTAGGAGGGAAAAAAATCACAACAAAACCCCAAACATTTTCTCCAAAAAGGGGAAAGGTTAGAAATTATTTGTGCTGCATTGATCAATTTACCAGAGTTGTCTTTCGATGGATTGTATTAATGGAACTTCATTTTCTTTTATTCAGCTGCTGGCCAATTTCTTCTCGACTCTTAAAGAGATCAATGAACATGTCTCACTATCTTTGTACAAAATGAGCCTCTATTTTTCCTTAAAGTTTAAGAGACTTTATTATTTTCATTTGTAATGGATTTTTCTGTCTCCTTTTTCTATCAGCCCCTGTTGTGATTTCTCTGATGTCTATCTATTCTTTCTTTTTCATGGATTTTGTCTAAACAACTCAGGTTTGCCTTTCTGTAGGGTACATGCCGGTAGGAAGTTATGTCTTAGATCCAGTAATGTACAAACGGTCACGAATAGGCACAGCTCCTTCTTTAATGCTGGTGTGAATGGTGGGAAGCATCACTAAAACGAGATAAAAATGAGAGCGTGTTGTTTGATGAAATTCAACTGGCAATGTCAGTGAACTGTACTTGTAAATAGTCTCTGTAAAATCAATCAAACATTACTCAACAGGAGAAAGGCTAACAAGTTATGGTCAGTCAGGATTAAACTTAACCAGCTAGTGGGCTTTCAGTTTGGGCTTGTTTGGGGTTTTTTTTCCTAGTTTTGACTAATCATAACTAGATATAACCCTACATTTTCAATCTTTTCTGAGTTCACTTTAGGAAATTATAACCATTTCAAAATAATTCATCCAAATACTTCTGAAACTATTAGTATTTAGGATCTGGTCTTATAAAACTTTGTATAAAAAGAAAGTTAGTAATGTGAATGGAAGTGTTCATTGAGGTAAAATTGCTTGCATGAACGCTCACAGTCCCAGATCCATTCTTCCTTTGAACTTCACGAGTTGATTCTTATTTTCCCAGTCTTTTTTATCATACTAAGTCATTCAAGAGAAATTTCTGTCCATCATGGCCACACACGATGATTCCTCTGGCAAGCACTGATTTTATACTAATCTAAAAACTGTACGCATTTACACATTTTTTTTTTCTCCCAACTTGTAGCTGTTTAAGCCACAGAAGATATCTCCAAAATCGTTGAAGAACATCTTTTTAGCCAAGCTAAAATATGTTTTCATATAATCTTTTACAAAACCACTGAAAACTGTGGGTTTAGTTAGTATTTCTGAAAGCACCTCTCTTCCCTATGAATGGTTGAAAAATTCCTGGGGAATGAAGTTGTTAACAAGAAATTGTTACAAAGTACTCTGGATGTTTTTATTTCAAAAAAAGTTGAAATATTCCATTCTGATTTTTATTTTAAAATAAAAAAAAGAAACTGAGTTTGAAATGATTGTTTGTAATGTGCTGTTCTGCTAAAGTCTTCCTGAAAATAATTCTAAATTTACTAATGAAATTTTGTTGAAATTTACATGACATTGTGATATAGGCAAAATAGCATTCACTGAGTGAAAATACTTTCAATGACCAGTATTTAGCCTATATAACCACTGGAAGTTACAGTAGTTGCCATTCTAGAAATCAGCATTTGTGGGTCTAGTTGAAGATGCTTGGGCCTATTTCTGATACAGCAGGAACAGGTCATGCTAAATGTTCTCAGGGCTTTTGTCCCTTCCAGATTCGTGTCTAAAGATCACCCTTTGTATCTGTACAACAGCTGAATGATTTAGCAGTGTGCACAGATTCAGTAAAGGAGTAAAATAATGGGTTAGTCTCCTATGAATCAGTACTAAACCAAAGTTTAAAAAACAAAGGCACAATTCTCATTCCAGAATTCCAGAATGTCTGAAGTATTGCGGAAATGGTGAAAAGGAAAGCAAAGCAAGGAAAAGAAAAGAAAGGAAAAGGAAAGGAGAAGGGGAAAGGAGAAAAGGGAAAACCTTTGCCAGTGCACCCTTCTCCATTTTCCCCAGGCACAGCCTAGTCCCATATGCAACTTCTGCCTCCCTTTGGCTGCTGCGTTGCTGTTAATAAGCATGTGCTGTACGTTTGGCATGCTTTCCAGCTTCCACTTGCCATTTATTCCTTTTACAACCTCTTTTGTTATAGGTCTCGTGCAGCAAACTGCTGCTTTATGGGAATTTGCAGCCCACTTGACATATGGTACAGGATCACTGGCCAAAATGGCAGAATATATACAATATTTTACAACCCAAGTTCATTTTCTGCCTTGTTCCAGGACTTGCTTTGGTCTGTGCCCAATAGGAGTCTGAATCCCCTGTCATATGATAACAAGACTGGCTCCTCTGTGCATTTGTTGGATGTCTCAACAGCTTCCACTTGGAAGCAATAATGGACTGTGCTGGCATTCGCTCTCCATGAATGAATTCTCCATGAATTCGCTCCTCCATGGCTGAGGTGTGTTACCCTTTGCTTTTTCTTTCTGCTGGTGATCCTCCGACAATGAACCCATGTTGCTGCATGTTTCCCCATACTAAACTTGCTGTATTTTTTGAAGTTGTATTACTGATGAATCAGGTCACTGAAATCTTCACTCCAAATGAGTTTATCACAATTAAATGACTTGCAACATGGATTTATCTTGGCAGTGGCACCACTGCTCTTCTCCTTCAACTGGCAATTAAAGCAATTTTTCTCCTTATAATGGCAGACTTATTAATTAATATCTGTCCCGTACCAAGGCTACATGCAATAGTTTGGGGTTTTGAACTTGGGAATATGTTAGCATTTTGTTCAGTATGTGATGTAAGGAGATGCCCTATTCTGTACCCCACTAAAGGACCAGGTGTATGTAGACACGTGGAAGTTACCAAGTGTGCTTAAAACATGTAAAATTAGTTCAGATGTGATATTTATTAGTAAGAAAAAGGAAATGTAGGTAAAATATTCAGGCTTGGGTCTATTTTCCCTGGAAAGACAGCAAGATGAATTTTTCAACAACCCTTCTTATTTTCCCCCTGCTCAAAGAACCACCAATATATTTTTTGTCTCAATTGCATAACTACACACTGTATAAAAATCTCTTCACTAGGTTCTCTTTGGCCTTCTTACCATGGATACTTTTTACATTTTCATTTAGACACTGTGTGCTATGGGCGTTCTGCCCCTTACACTGACTGTCAGGAGAACCACATGTCACTTATGAATTAAAACATTCCAGTGGAGACATTCGCAGCACAAATCATTAGTTGCTCAGTTTGATTCAAACCACAAACATCTATCATAAAACTTCTCTCTGTGTTTCAAAGGGGCAGCATGTCTGTGTCCCTTCCACCGTGACCCCAGTGAAAAGCTGGCTTTCTGCAAACTGTTCAAGGTCCCATAAGACTTCCCACTTAGAGAACAAGTCCACTCGAAACACCGTATGCGCTGTGAGTAGTCTGATAAACAAGATGAGCAGCATTTTGAATTTTTAAAACAGAAAGAAAGAAAAAAAAAAAGATCTCTCAGCAAAAATATAAAATACCTGGTGGTTAAGCAAAGTCAATAGTTAAGTCAGGTAATACAGCCAGGCCCTTTCCTGAGATCACGCGTGTGTTGCACCCCAGGCTTCATCAATATCCACTGATTCTGGATTACTGCTTCCTTGTACCCCAACTCTTTACAGCTTTTATTCTCTTGCTTTCATTTCCTTTCATTCTGGTTTCTCCCTATTCTTGTAGCTTCTTTGAAAAGATCAATGAACAGGTCTTACAGTCTTGGTGTAAAAAAGCCACTATTTTCCTTTAAACTTTAAAAGATTTCATTATTATTATTATTTTTCATAAGAGGGATGTTTGTATCTTCCTTCTTGCCTGTAGCCCCCCTGCAGCTAAACCTTCTGATGGTGCTTTGTGCTTAAAAGAAAATTAACAGCAAAGAATGCACAATTTGACTTAAAACATATTGATATTGTAAAATGAAGAGACATTTAATGAATTTTTTGTCCCCAGTGAAGAGCCAGTGTAAGGAACAGTAGGGGCTGCAAACAAGACTGAAAATGGCATTGTAATAGCAAAATGCATTTGTTTGAACAGTGTTTCCCTTTTATTTTCTAATGATTTTACAACATTGTCTCTCCTTTGTTCTTTTCATTAGTTTTCTGTGACCACAAAGACATTCCGGTAAGAAAGGTAAGAAAAAAATCATCCATCCCAATTATTTCAGTATCAGGAAAAGCACTTATTAGCCCAAGAAAACACTCTGGTTGGTTGGTGTCCTATCTCGAACACACATGAAAATCCACAAAAGTAAAATCTCAAGCAACCAAAACAACCCAGTAAGCTCTTTGCCTTGCAAAATTTTGCTTCCTGCCAGTCTGGCCTGAAGGAGGAGTGGTTGTTGACAGAGAAGATGCCATTAATATTTCTGCAATTGCAAGAGCATTGATACAACTGTTATTATTGTAACAGCACTTACAAGCACTGTTGAACGTTAGGGATTGAAATACTGGTAGCTGTGTTTGAGGCTTTATTTATTAATGCCTGTAAAATGCTTTAAGATCTTCAATTATAGGATTTTTTACAGAGAGAACTTTTATACTGTCTGTAGCCACAGTGGCCTCAATCCTCAGCTGAAAGCTAAACCAGCATGCTACGATAAATACAAGGGCCATACAATCCTGTAATGTAAGTTAATGTAAAATAACCACAGATCTCTCTAACTTACACTGTTTGTGGCTACCTATATCCACCGGCTGGAGTTTATTAGGGTACATCGTGTCAGGGTCAACCAGAGCATCGCTTTTCTTTCCCCAACTTCTCCCAAACCACCATGCTTCTTGCCAAAACATGGTTTCTCTTGTTCTTTTAGACCACCTCTAAACATATTATCTGCACTAGCCCCAAGATATCAGAGGCAGATAAGTCCTTGGAATTTTACTCAACTATGAGAAAAACAAAGTATATATACTTCTCGGTTTTACATAACACCGAAAAAAGACTTAATGGTCCAAACTTGAGCCTTCTTAGCCTATGGAGTCTGTGTAGCTGAGACATGCCAGCAGCAAACAGGAGTTTTTCCTGTCTTCCACTGCATTGGCTAGATTAACTGAAGGGACATTTAGCCTAACTCCAGAGCCTGCTCAAGTTCATGCCCTCAGGATGCTCATATGATTTTGTTGCTCTGCCAGCATGCTGCCTGTGTTGCAAGGGTGTTCCATCTTTTATCAATAAACCTCATATCATACCATCTGCTTTCACCCGTACCCTTTAATCCTGGGAATGTGGCCTTGTGGTTGTGCAGTAGTTGCCATAATCTGGTTTGGTAGTAGCAGCTGTGAAAACCACTGCCCTTGAACCAGTTGTTAAAAATAATAGTACTTTTTAACAAGTTCTACTTTCAGATGTTACCCTGCACTCTTTCAAGATCCATCCTTAACTTGGTGAGTAGCTGTTCCTTCCTCCTGCTCCCATTGCATCAAGCTGAGACCTGGAGGTGCCCAGCCCCTGCTGGTACTGCAGCTTAGCTGAAAGCTGTCCCTGTCTCCACCATCTCAACCATTCTCCCTTCTCTGATCCAGTCAGTCAATAATTATTTGGCTGTACAAACTTACCTGGAATTTTCTCATTAGTGTACACGGGAAAATCAAAAGTCATTAATATGTGAGATATTCCAGAGACATTTTTTTTTGGCAAATCCAAACATGGCACATATTTAATAGGAAACCAACTCAAAAGTAGCTGAAATTTTAAAAAGAATTATTTATGCTGTCTTTCACACACACACACATGCTTGCAATTCCAAACTACCTTGACTTGCCAAAAAATTCAGTTCCTCAGAGACAGAGTAAGGGGAATGCATTTTAGAAACCTTTGACAAATGCCTCTTCTTCTTAGCCAAATGCATAACAATTTGAAGATCCAGTATGTCAAGACATGCCAGAACCAGAAGAAAGCTCTAGGACTTCGGAGAATGGGACAGCTGTTTTGGTATTGACGGTGGGCAGAAAAAGACATTGCTTGGGTTTTCTTGGAGAAGAAGAAAGGCTCGTTCATTCTGTTTGTTGTATGTTGTTGCAGTCTGTAACCATGGCTGGGTTTTTTTCCAGTACTCATGGAAAGTCATAAATCTGTATTCAACATATGTGTCTGCTCTACCATTTCAAGGGAGATACACCGGCCTTAACATGGGGAATAGCAAGCATTCCCGTTGGCGTTCTCTGAAAGGAGGAGGCATTTTTATTACAAGACTAGGGATGATGGAAACCCTTCCCTGCCTTTCCTGCCTCAGCTTCCCCTGGAAAATCAGACTGCAAATCTATATTAGTCTGCAGTTCCAAGTGACATTTTTGGGAAGATGTAGGGATAGGAAAACTGCAAAAGCAGGGTGAATGCTTTTCCTTACTTGTGGGGGGGGATTTTTCCTTTTTTTTTCTTGAATTATCTAAATTATATCCTGAGTTATTTTATATTAACTGAGGCTTGAAACAACACCTTAGCACCTCAGAAAATATTAGTATTCACCATGTTAATAAGATAGACAGTATCATGAAGAAACAGATTATCTTATAGTTTTCCAGCTTTAACAGTCCTCCTCAATCCATTAAATTAATTATTGTCTCCCCTTTTAACTTTTGACTTTTTTTTTAAGCAGAAAATTTGGATTCTAATAAAGCACACGTGAAAGGAAAGGTTTCTGCAATGATCAGGGACATATTTAGATTCTGACTTACAGCAGGATATTTCATAATTGATTGATAAATTACAAATATCTGTTTAGGTACATTGTAATTAACATTAAATAATATATAATGGTTATCATTGGCAGTAACTGAACAGAAATCATGTTTACCCACCATCTACAACACTTCATATCTACTTAGAACATACTAATACTTTTACTGTAATAAATAACCATAACAAGATCATAAATCAACATTAAATGGAAGCACTGTTTCAGAAAGCCAAACTCTACATTACATATTAGAACAAAGATTTTCAGCTTTTCTTAATAATGGCTTGGTATTTGATTTCTTTTGTCCCATTCACAATACTGATTTTTTCTGAACTAAATTAATTTAAAACCAAACAGGATTTACCTACTAATGAATACACCGTCAAATACCTATAGTCCCAGTTGTATAAATGGCTGTCTTGCCTGAAATTAGCTCTGAGCACCCAATTTTTTACATGCTGAAGACTGGTTTTAGACTGGCTACAACCCTGCTCAGGACCTGAGTGCAGGGTATTCATTCACTGACCTGCTGCTGCTTAAGACCACCTGCCTTAAATCTTCATACCTGCTCAGCTGTTTTAGCTAATTGCTGATGAATATAAAAACCTAAATAACACAAAGTTTGATAAGTAGCATAATTGATAGGATGACAGCTTCCAGTTGTGTGTTCTTGCTTTGCCTACTAGAGTCCATACAGAGTTACACGTGCAAACCCCCATCAGGATACGGCCATACACATTTGATGATAAATTTCTCAAACATTACAATTCTGCAGTGACAAAGCTGAAGGAATGAACAGGAATACAAGACATTTCTCTGTGGTCCATCACAACTGCAGAGGTTTTTGGTTGGGAGACGGAAGTTTAGGTTTTTACACTGGAAATAATAGTAAAAGCACTGCTATCCGGTGCTCCAGGGCTCTCTCTGACTGATTCAAGAGCTTTTGTTTATGACAAGGACACCAATTGATTTACATTTTTTTTGCTTTCAACAAGCCTCTCATGAAGAATACAGTAACATGCTAAAGTGCCAAAGAACAAGGAAAGCACACTGATGGAAACCAGACGTTGCAGCCATTAGCATCGACCAGCAATTGATCAGTGTATAAGCAAGAGAATAGGTACGGGATGATTATTGCGTATACAGAAACATGATTTAATCTGGTTCAAAAGGTGTATTTCCTTTGAAGAGGCTCTTTGGTCAGGAGGAACAAACTTCATTAGCACAAAACCAAGAGTCATGTGAGGAGCCTTTTCTTGGAGATTATGGAAGTCCATCCTTTTGCGGACAGGAGGATATGAAAACATTTTTCAAATGGTACATTAGTCAATCAATACCTTCATGTCAAACAGGGCCTTACTATGTCCTTTGCTTGTTTAATTAGGTATTTTTTAGGACTCGCTAAAACCACACTATCACATCACTACAAGAATACAATTGATTTTGGAGAATGAGTAGGGGAAGGATGACATCTGAGAAAGAGTTCGGTCTTCCGTGATGCTAGTGATCCTGCATTTGTGTCGAACAAAAAGCCCTTGTGTTTATTCAGTGGCACCAATTTTGTTATAGGTAGGTTCTTCAAACTTAAATAAACCTAATAGGGCTTTCTTTTAACTGGAAAAACACCACCCAGCTGTCAACCTGACAGCAGCATGTGAGTTAACTCCTATTGCTCTTAGTCTGAGCTAAAACGACATCACTTTTCACTCTCACCCTGAGACCTAATGAGCTTCAGCACTTCAGATGTGAAAGACCAATAACTTAATCCACTGTTTGAAGCAATCCCTTTTTTAAAGCAGTGCTGTATTTGATTAAACCACTGTAAAGCTCCGCAGAGCCATGTCAAGTTAAATTATATTTTTTTAAATAAAAATGCCATTTTACATGAAACGCAAAACTTCAGTCTTATTGCATTTTTATAAGAAAACCAAATACTATTTATTTACACCCAGACAGACCCTGTTAATAGCAATCTATAGCTGGCAGATGTTACAAGCTTGGATGTGTTTTAAAGTACTAAAATATTATCTTGTGGATTTATAGATTAAAAATATTGAACTATGTTTTCAAAGGTACGTACAGATTCCTTAAATTCAAAGCCAGAAGATATCCCTGCAATAATCACTGAGTGATTATGCAAGTCCCAATATGACATAAACATTGCTACTTCTAACAAAGAACTTTTAATCTCATCAAAACTATCCTTGTTAGCTCAACGGAATATGTTTCCCACAATCCCACATCAACTGGCATTTGTAAGGTGGCCTTTTTGAAACCTGTTACCTGGGTCACTCCGCTCACGCTCTCTGAATATTGGCACAACGTTAGATTTCTCCTAGACCTCTGAAAACCCTCCAGTGTTCCAAGACATTAAATATCAACATTAAAAGCCGGGACAGTTCTTTGGCTGCCTCTGTTAAAATTATTGGATGCAGGTTGTCCACATTCGATATCATTATAACTATCAGTTTTGGCATTTTGGAAAAGAAAGTGTTTCAACAGCATCATAGTACTAGATGACTACGTACCTTGGCTTTTCCCCTAAAACAGAACAGAAATGTTCCTTGAGCACCTCTGGTTTTTTCTGCATTTTTAGTACTCTGCCACAACCGCGTAGCAGTAGACTAGCACATTGTTCAGGTCCTTAACCCCTACCCTGCGATGCATGTGCGAGCACACACAGACACACACACATTTTTTGATATTTCAATACTTTGAGTAAAAATTGTCTTTGTGTATTGGGTTCTAATAATTTTCCTATTCCTTCTAGCATCTAGGCCATGTGGTGCCACTAATTAACCTTTTCTCCTTTACCTGAATAACAGTGATAACAAATACTCATTTTTCTTCCAAGCTGGGCTGTTCATGAAGTGCTACCTTTTTTCTTGGACCCAGAAGTGTGGCTTCAGAAACAGAAGCAGAAATTCTGAGATTGGCTGCAGTAGGTCTGGGACAGCATTCCAGTTGAATTTCAGAGCTTACGAGGGAGAGATGATCAAGCGATCTCTGCCAACAGATGGCAATCCAGTGCTTGTTCTGCCCAAGGATCCTCCAGACTTTAATCTGTCATTGCAAATCTATTTAATAGTGACATTCTATTTAGAGCAACACCATCCTGAGATACGCAAATCTTATTTCATTTGTGACCTGAATCATATTTGCATTGCTGTCTACCCATGTAATGATTAACGAACACTAGACAACAGAGCTGAAAATGACCAGCAATGACACTTAGTCTGCATCTAACTCATTCTAAAAAAAATTCAGCATCACCAAGACTTTCACTGATTAATTTCTAAACTTGGAAACAAGATGCATCACCCGTCTCATCCGAGAGATGTGCATCTCGGAAGAATTTGTGGAAAAATGCATGTGACACACTGGAGCAGATGTGTATCTGACATGGGGAATCTCAATCTCTCGATACATTCTTGAATCAGTAGCATCCTTCAAACCTGCAGGTGTTCTAACAGAATAAAGTTGTAGTTAGGAGAATACTTAGGCACAAAAGGTTGCTTTTATTCAAACTTAAATAGCAGTTGGACATCTTCAGGACTTCAAAATATCTTGCTATTTTCTTTCAGTGTTTAAACCAAGGTTTGGCCAGATATTGGCCAAAACAAAACCAAGCCTCAGAACCAGCCTCAAAGTATCTCCTAAATATATATCCCACATGTATTCTGTTTAACTGGAGAAGCATCGGATTTTGTCAGCAGGCTGTAATGGTGAGAGGAAGAAAGGTGAACAGAAGGACTATCAAATTGTCGTCTCTCTGCTTGTTAAGACAAAGAGAATGATTTCCCTGGACTGTACCATCAGGGCATTTGGGAAGATAACAGTAAATTCTGTAAAGCCAACTCGTGATTTCCCCTATACTTTATAAATTGACCACATATATATATATATATATATATATATATATATGGTGTGAAATTCAGCCATTAAATTGAGAGCTTGTTGGCTGAAAGAGTGCAGACCATTTACCAGAATGCCTTGGGAAGCTGAACAAACTTTCTTTCCATGCTGTGCTCATGGGAACATCAAGTTTTCTCTCACAGAGGTTAAAATGTTTGAAAAGTGGAGGCCTATAAAAAATTCTGTTTATGCAGCTGAAGTTCTGACGCTGTTTACCTGAAATGTTTCTATAATTCCTAAACTTTTGAGTTTCAGGTTGGTGATTTGCGAGTAGCAGATTGCACTCTCCTGAACGAAATCTAACAAGCGCCACAAAGTGAAAATAAACTGGAGAGACTTGAAATAAAAATCACTTCAAGAAATCTAAGCGTTGTGGGTTTTTTTTTTTCTTCCTCCCATTTTAAGCCAACTAAACTCCCAACACATTCTGATCATCTCGCCACAGTGTGTCTGTGCTGGTGACAACTGATTCATGTGTACATTTACATATCCCCTCAGTGCCAGCAGCAGAATACAAAATGGGTCCTCCTGCTCTGGCAGATGACACAGCGCTGGCAAATCAGGAGGAGCTGTCAAAAACAGCTGTCCATTAAAAGAGTTTGCTGAAACAACTAAGGGCTGTTTGAAAATGCTAGGTGGTAGAATTTAATTGGAGTAGCAACTGTTCAAAATTAAGATTAAAAAGGACCAGTCGGTACGGGTGGGTTTCAGGTTTAAGGGGTGGTTTTGTATATGGATATTTACATTTGGGATATAAACAATTAAGTTTGCTGATTTCCTCTGCCTCTTTCTTATGCTCATGCTCCATCCCCTGGGTCAGAAAGTTCAGGCATGTCCATAACTGATCCGTTGCGCATTAAGCACAGCAACCATCCACGCTGGCACCCAGGCAACGCTATTAGAGATAAAGGGAAAAATGTTAAATTCATGTTTTTTAAAAGCAGCCTGTCTGCGTGGGTGCAAATGCTGTTCTGCCGCACTGCTGGTACATTATTAACTGCCCATGTGGACAGGGGCTGTGGTTCGTTTTCTGCAGTGGGAACAAGATGCAGGCACAGACGGCCCAAATGGAGCTTCCAGCAAGTGTGTTCAATTACACCATCCACCCTGTTTAAAGGCCACATTTGTCTCAGCACATAAAATTGCATGCACATAAATGAAGGACTTTATGAAGTTTTTCCTTTAGAAACAGTGTAGTCTTGGGAAAAGAGACCACTGTACCAGCCCAGAAAATTTCATTTTTCTCTAGGAGCTTGATCCGAATGTGCTGGAGGCAACGCTAAGCCCGGGTTTGGCTTAGGTGGTCTCTGAATCAGAAACTTGACTGTGGAATAAATGTAGCAGAATAGAAACACAGGCAAGCAAAACTGTTTGGCAAAAACTAGAGATCCTGCATATTCTCCCTGGTTTAGCTGAATATTTTGTTCATCAAAAACATTTGAAAAAATACCAAAATGAAGTCAGTGTGTTTCATTTTGACAGTGTCAAAACAAAATTATTTTAATTTTGCAACTTAAAAGACTTTACATTTCAGAACTTTGTTCTTTTTTACTTTAGAGAAAAAGATTCAAAATCCTAGGAAAAAGTTTTCTTCAAGCCCAAATAAACCCATTTCTTTTGGGGGGGTTTTTTCCTCTCTGCAGTAGGCTCTAGCGCAGGCAGAATATCTGCATTTAATGCTCCATTTTGCTACCAAGTCCTCATCACAGTGCCTTGGGCACTGCTCGAGTTACGGGCTTTAGCTTGGCACATCTGTAAGTGTGTGTTTACAATCTTTCTAGTACTTTGATAACTTAGTGCTTACTCTTTTCCTGAGATGATTAAAAATCTCCACGGTGTTTCCTTTCAGGAAGCAAATGCTTTGAGACACTCACTGCATCCCATCCATTGCAGGTCAACAAACCTGGTCCCATACAGTGAATGCAGCAAGGCAAGAAGTAGTAAGTACCCAGCCCAGATTTCTTCTGACTTGAAACGCAAAGACCTACATCTTGAAAGAATTCAGAATAACCACGAATATTTTGCAATAATATTTTGTAAGTTCTGGTGCCATTGAATTTTTGTCTTGCTTATAACTTTTTAGTATGCTGGACTCTGGTTTGGGTTTGTTTGCTTTAAATAAAATCTGCTTTAAAATGTAAAAAAAAAAAATAAAAAAAAATATAACCGTTGCAGCAAATCAGAAAACATGCAGGCACTAAAATTAAACTTCTCATTCCAAAAGAAAAAATAGAAGTTGAAAAGGCATTAGGCTTAGTTTCCCAGCAGAAACTTTACAGTAATGCCTGTGACTGCAAGTATATGGCTCAGTGTATGCAATACATCGCAACGAGGAGTAATAGTGACAGCTGGTGGGTTAGTAAACAGATTTCATTTCAGTTTTTGTCTGAAAATTATACAAATTTTTCTTTAATATGATTCTTTGCTGCATCTTCTGTTTCCATTCAATGATGAGGCCATTTCCGATTTGTATCCAAGCTCTTTTAAATATTTTATTGGACTTACCACACATAAATGAAAGAAACAAAAATAATTTTGAAACACTTGAGTAAAGTTTGCAGTCCATTGGAATGATTAAAAAAATGTAGGTTCTAACAGAGTTTGGAAGAGGATGGGCATAAATGGAAAGCATGTTTACAGCCTCATATGCACATAGTGAAACACACCCTAATAAAACCCAATACATCCTTTTAGGGTGTTTTACTTGAACAGAGAAATACTTTTTCTTTAGTATTTTCTGACCTTTCCTTCAGGAAATTCCTTCAGGTAATTTTTTATTTTCCCTTCAAAAGCCTTTGAACTGATGTAAGCTTGAGGAAATGTGCAAAAAAGCAGAAGAAAGGCAACACCTAAGGAGATCCAAAAGACATTATGTAGTGGCACAAAATCACGAAGGCTCATTTTAATTCTTTGCGTGGATATTTACAGGTATGGAGAGAGATGGATCTCTATATGGGTTGGGCAATTTCAGTTAAAAACCCCTCCTATTTACATTTGTATTAAGAACTATACTTAAACATCTATTTTATGCCAAATTACCTGTAACTGGCCAAAGGGTAAGTTTTGAGTCAGGCATGTACCCAGCTCCTAGGAACAGTAACAGGGGTGCTCACACAGTTCTGTGTGGGCAGATTGTAGCCTTGGGGCAACAGCCAGCCATGTCTGAGATGAAATCTGTTACTTCATTACTTCTTTTCATATCCAAATAATGCGTGCATACAAGCAGATTAGCTAGCAACATCCAAGCATGTAATACATCTTTACTGCTTTGTTTCTATCACTGCAATCTCTTGCTGCAGAGGCTTCACAGAAACAGAAACCCCCCCAAATCCTGATATGAGATTATAAAGCGATTCTGGATCAAAACTCTAAAATACCATGTGCCTCTTGTGGGAGGGTGTTGAGGCAGGTAGGACAGGCCTGTGCTAGCATCAGCGCACTGATCGGGGAAAAAAAAGGTCTCATTAGCTCAGACTTTAATAAACTACTTCTGTCCTGTTTAAGCAGCCACTAAGTATGGGTTTCATGACCCTGAACGCTGCAGAAGCACACGTATTTCATGCGTATTGCAGCATGTCAACCAACATGTGAAAGAACAGCTTTCATATTAGGTCACATATAAATCAATATACAATTGCATTGAAATCTAATACATTGTACAGATACTCATATAATCTAGCCATTAAAACATCACTCTCTATTTACTTTTATTAAGGCCTTTGCTTTTGAAGATCACTCGTTCTGCGTGCTCTGTACTGCCTCCTGTCTTAGAATTCACAGTTCAGCAAAGAATTATCTGTCCTAGGTACCCCAATATACTATATTTGCAATGGCTTTTTATTCCAGTCCACAAACATCCTTAAGAAGAGGTGAATCTGACAAATGATAGCCACTACAAGCTAGAAATAACTGATATTTGCACCAAATCCTGGCAGCATGCTTTTAGTATTGGCAATTCAATATCGCAATAGCACTGCTGACCTACAACACATATTTTACCATTAATAACTGGTATCCGAGTTTAAATTCAAAACAGAAGAAACAACTTTGTTCATTTATCTATGTGAGCTTCTTGAAGGGAATGAAGATCTTTCATCCACAGCTCAGATACTTAGAGGCTGGCCTTTATAAGGAATGAGCTCACGAGGTCTTTTCTCTATTGCCTAAAAACATCATCGGTTTTAAGAGGTTTTATAAAAGTTTTAAGAATTATAGGTCTAGATAATTACTCTAACAAAGCCCAGTGAGAGGAGATGGAAAAGGGGATTTAAAGAAGATATAGAAGGTACAAGCTAACTGTGATTTTCTTCTGTAGGGATCTTGAATATTAAGAAGCTTGATCATCTAGCAAGTGCAAGGCAAACGCGATACTGGATGCTCTCACTTGTACGTGTTTCAAGATTGCATTATTCAAGGCAACGAGCAGAGTGCCGCACCACTGTGGAGGAAACTCTTACACTTCCTTGAAATGATACTAAAACCTCTGCACACCAGGCCACTGAAAAGCTATTTGGACTAAGTAAAGCTGCCACGATGTTATCTACAGAGCAAAATCCAAAAGCAGTCTCTGGGTCCAGCCACATACAATGGGCTCAACTGCACAGGCAACACCGATCGCAGCCGGCGCTAAGGCAGCTCTAAATACAAATGCAAATTGAGAAACCAGAAAGGGGGATATAAAGAAATGAGGGATCGTTCTTAAATCAAAAGCTATGGCAGGTCACACCGCTCACTCATCTGTGTGTGCACTTTGTGATTCTCATTCAGTTCTTTTGGATTCTCAAACAAAGTGCGGAGTCCTAAAAATATTTGGAACTATTACAAAGCATAAATTATAAATGTGTCGAGAAAATGGAAAAAGGTGTCTTGGGCCTACTTAGAGCACAAAATGATCTCAACCATTATTCAACAATGATATGAAGATCTTTTATTTCATTTCTTCTTAACAGTTCCCTGTGTTTGCTATCATTTCTTGCCCAGCACCGTGTCAATAATTACTAAATTAGCAGGACGCCTGTACAATTTCAGCTCAAGTGTTATTACTGACAAGTCAAACAAAGAAAGCTGATCGAAAAGATGGGACTCCATCTCCTTATTTAAATGGACCGTGTTCACAGAAGAAGATTGAAACTCCTTTTTCTTCAAAGGAAGAAGGGAAGGGTTTAGTTTACATTTTGTGCTGCTCAAGGACAGAGAGTCAGAGGAAATGCCTTTTTAATGTAAACCTCTTTTCATTTCCAAGGGACAAAAATGAAGGTTATTTAAAAGAATCATGCTTGGTGGAAGAAGTAATTATGTATTTTTTTCAAATCTCAGATGAATAATGCTTTTATATTTCCCTGAGATGACCCAATTCGCTTTGTGATGTGCTCCCTTAAATGTAAGTGTGCTGACTTCTTTGAACCTCATTGTTTTTAGTGTCTAAAGAAGCTGCTCTCATACCACAATGTTGATTGATTTGGGGTCTGTACCAGTGCCCAAATATTCATAAAGCTATTGCCAGTTTATAAAACCCACAAGTGAAAATAGTGTATAATATCTACTTCTGGATATCTCTACAATACATGTAGTGACATGTTCAAATTAATTTTTTGAAAAGTATTGCCAATGCAGCATCCAAATTTATAACTCATTTGGGCTGGAGAGCTCCATAATCTGAAAGATTCTAAAGGATTTCCAAGATCACGCAGACCTTTCTTAATATTTATTTGATGTTATCTGTTTGAAGTCATTTTTTGGTGGAATAAATGTGTATATCTGCTGGCATGCCTAAAGAGGTGAAACAGTTCTGGAGCTTTCCTCAGAGCTGTATCTGTTTTGACTGTTTCATTACTCCAAAAGCTCATTCCCCCAAAAAGAAAAGGTTTCACAATCAAGATTGACAGCTCTTCTGATTTTCAATCCAAATCATCTACTCCAACAGTGCTGAAAGCGTTCTGGAATATTTTTTTTAGGCAGCAACTATGGAAACATGGAAAAAAAACCCCGAAACACAATCACTCTAATATGGTAAAGCAGAAAAGGAGACAAATTCCATTAGTCTTAGTCATCTAACGATTAGTATGTGCTTCTCCCCTAAATCTGGAATTTATTTATTCGTTGTCACTTGTCATGTAAACAAGCCAACAGGGACTACTTAAATCTATAAAATTAGACGTTAGGTTTCAGGCCCTTTAAGGTTTTTTTGATTAGGCCTAGGAAAGGACCTAATCGCTCTCTGACTCTCTGGGCACTACCTTAATGCAAATAAATAAATAAACTACAGCATCTCACTGACATTTTTCAAATGATAAAAATTATTTTATTTTCATTTTTTGGCAAAAGTTTTGAGTTGAGTTCCCACTGGCTCCAAAGCAAGTCACTTCTGTTCCCCCAGAGCTGAATCCAAATACTAATTTCTCTTGCATTCACTTGCATTCTATTCCTTAATTCACAATCAGAGGAATAACTAGTTTAGTGTCTGTCACCTGCTACTTCCAATTCTACAGTCTCACAGGCTAGGTACAATTATGCAAACCAAACCCTTTTCTAGGCTAAAATGACTTATAAATCATCTTTTGCCGTTTCATCAGTCTGAAATTTTTTTTGCAAAATAGTCTGTTCTCTAAGCTTTAATTTTCATGAAAATATTGAATACAGAAGATTTTTTTCCAAAACAGAAGTGTTTTAAAAAAAAATGTGACCAACTGAAAGCAAAGAAACAGGTTTTTACACAGATTTTTGAAAATGAGTGGGAATGTTGCAGTAGACTTCACTTCAAAAAAGCATCAGTCCTTTTTAATGTAGAAGGTATTTTTGAGGCTAGCTGCGAAGTGATCTAGTAATGATGTTAAGGATTTATTTAATTATTTGCCTTTTATTCAAAATCATCTGTAAGACCTCTAGGTAGGATACATTAAAATGAATTACTGTCTTTCAGTTTCTAAAGATGCCATAAGAAATATAGAATGAAATTTTAAAAGAAAAGAAAAAAAAAAAGAAAAAGATATCCTGAATCAGATAAAACTTGAATTTTCACTTTGTTACACAAAGAGGAGGGATAGTCTGTGAAATTGAAAGACAACAGATATTTCAATATACTTCTTGCATAATGCACAAATTAATCTGTGGTGCTCTAGGCCACAGATATTTATTAAGGATAAAAATTATAGCAGGAGAAAAAAAATGGCTAAAGCTGTATTCTAAGACTCTTGATTCAATTACAGAAAATTAAGTACTTTAAAAGGTACTTAATCTCCACAGAAAAAGGAAACAACTTTCCTCAAGGAGCAGATTATACCATATTACTTACCAGGGAGTTTCTTGCACCCTCTTGTGAAGCATCTGGCTCTGATCACTGCTAGATGCAATCTAGGAAAGTGGGTGGAACTCGTCTAATCCTCCATGAGCAAATTCACTAATACGTAAAGAGAGCCATATCTGGGGTAATATGTAGCTACACCTCAGTGATGAGTTACAAACTCACCTGATGAGAAATGAAATGCGCGCTCCCCTGGCACTGCTAGGAAAATTTGGCAGAAAGCTACCACACAGCTACCCACACTGGACTTAGAAGTCAAGAATGAACATCCACATGTTTAGAAAAAAATAATGCCATCAGAAAAAATAATGCCATCTAGACAGCTTTGCATGAGATTCATGTAAAGCCATTCTAGGCAGTAAGGAAATGGATGCCTACTTAACCATCTGTACTATTATTCAAGGAGAAGTATTCTCCTTATTCATACATTGCCAGCCCATGCAGGAAGGATGCAATGATTGCTTATGCTAGGGTGGATTTTCTTTATAAGCAGACTTGTGATGGTGTTTACTTTGGCAGGGAACAAATTTAGCGCTTGTTAAAACCTTTTTTGTTGACTTTTACACTCATTACATGCTGTTGCAGCAACTCTTGAAAATTATTAATAGAAATACAAATAGCCAAATGTTTTTTAAAATCACTGTTTGTTTCTCTGAGTCAAGTAATCAGATCTTCCTATGTAGAGAACTGGGATACTGGAGAAAAGTGTGGCATTGTAAGGAACTAGTTCATTACGGTGCATTTTGCAATATTAATGCTGTGTAATGAAGCTGAGAGGATGGTATAAAGATTTAAAGAAACTCTAAAAATTTCTTAACTCATCTCTAAATTATTATTTTTTTATCACTAAGGTTCCCGAGGGAATGTTCATAACTTCAAAGAAATCACAGCAACAAGCAAAGTAAACCGTTCCTTACCACATGCAATCTGTTTGGCTAAGATTTATCTCCCCTGTGTGAGGCAGCGAAGTGAAGTACCTACCATAAAAGCTTTGTTACCCTGCAAATAACCAAATAGGTGTTGGAGGAAAACAGGAATCTCGAAAGGACAATTCAGATCAGAGATAGGGTAAATTGCCTCCTTAAGGTGCCTCTCTCACTCCATTGACTACATGGAGAGCCACAGTAGAGTATATTCTTAAGTACTGTAGTTAAGTGCCTAAAGTTAGGTGAAATAAATCTAGCCCTCCTGTGTGAAAATATTTTTATACCTGTGCCTGATTCAGGTTTATGTGTTTGTCTCGTGACACTGTATGTTACATACGCAAACATCTTACGCAGTTTAAAGTACACTTTGTATACCCGGGCCCCTTATTACGTGTATTTTCATCTCTTTACGAGTGGAGTACAAAAAGAGGGTTTAAGGAAAATGGCAGTTTGCCCAACAGCATTTAATTCAAGAAAACCAGCATTGTGTATGTATATGTGTGAGATTCTACAGAGGGTTCATCGTGTGTCTAATCCAGCTTCTTTTGAAATAATGTTATATCTTCTTTGGGAGATAGACAGAGACTTGGTCTACCACAACGCTGTATTAAATTCTCAGTAAGTAGAATTCCATGGTGTCTGTTAACCAGGAGACCTTACAAAGTGATCAGCTGGTTCTGTTCGATCTTCATTCAAAATCTATGAACATCTATACTGAATGTAAGTGCACACATACAGACACAAGAAACCACGCGTAGACATTACTGGCTTACACTGAATTTTAGGCACAAGATAAATTCTTCCGGCAATGAAAACCTACAGGAGACAACTGAATCTTTGAAGTATTCCCCCATGAACCTCTTTTGTAAATACCATCCCTGAGGAGAAAACATTTTATCGCACTAGAGTTTACAGAAAAGTGATGACCAATAATTCTCAGAGCAGGCGTGGGTCTCCACCAGCTGGTATTTTCCCAATACCACCATTCACACAGCTGCACGTCTATGTTTCAGCCACCCCTGTAAGTCTCCAATCACGAAAAACAGACTTACATGCTTAATATTCTGTATACTGACTTTACAATAACTCATAGCTTCCTGCCTTGTGGTAGGAAAATGTTGATTTAGTTGCAAGATCCCAACTGAGAACTTCTCAGGGAAGTTGTAATTATTGCATAAGGACAAAATGCACCCAGTGCTGTGATCTCAGTGCCTGGTGTTATTTGGAGTGAAGTCTTCACATGTGCTCCAGGACCTGCAATGCCCAGCTGGACTTACAGTGGAAGGAATCCTTAACAAAAGCAATTTTGCAAGACCATCTTCTAGCAACGAAAACAATGCTATGGCTGCCTAGGGCTGATGCATCTTCTATGACATTATTCTTAGAAAAGGGTGCAGTTCTGATCATTTTATAATAATGTGATCGTTCATTTGAAGGGACTGTGGGCTGGGATCTGCAGCTCATGTGAACCGACACAGCTTCTAGAAGCAAAACCAGCTGACACCTGCTGAGGTCCTGGCACACCAAATTTTAAATGGATTTACAAGTTTCTTTCCCCAGTACCAAATGCTATGGTGTCTACATCAGACAGTCAATTATGTGTGGGCTGCTCCTAAACAAAAGTTTTTCTAATTGTTTCAGATAAACCATCTGTTTCTGATCAAAACCATGGCGAAACTGCAAACCTTTATAAACGTCATCCTAGGTTTCTCTTTTGAATGAAATTAGCTTAGTATTGAAGGGCATCGCTTCAAAGAGCTCAGAGGTACTGCTCCTATCCAAATGTACACGGAGCTCATGAGTCTTCCTACGTTAGAGATATCAAGGGAACAGCTTTCATGCTAGTTTTTTATTTTCACCTACAGGGAAAATACCATGAAGATGGCCTTTTCCAGTTTGGTTTAGTTTGGTTTGGTTTGTTTCTAGAGAAAAACAGGCAGAATTGGCTCAGGATTTCTTTATTATTTTCATATAAAACCAATATCAGATGAAATCCTCACAATGCTTTTTGTTCTACTATGGGCACCTCTTCCCATCAAGATTCAAGTTTTGTGTTTAACTTCAGGGTATTTCTTAACAAGCTGACCACAACAGTGTTTACATTCCCCAGACAGGACTCCCTGCTTAGCTCATTCTTCTACCCAAAAGTAGACTTCGGTGTAGCTGGCATAAGACAAAAAGAAAACTTCCCTTGGACCAACACCAACACATTTCAACAAAGCTTCTGATCAAAGCACAAGAAAGAAATAAGAAACAAGAAAGGCAATAGTTGCAACAGCTCAACAGCTATTGTGGAATTTCTTTAGGGAACCAGAAACCATCCTTTAAATATCTATATGGTGGCTTTAAAGTACGAGCAGCATTTCAACAAAATGCCAAGAAAACTTTCATCAAGGAAGTTTAGCTATTTCCGTCAGTTTAGGGGACAAAGAGGCAGGATGACAATACATCCCAGAGGGGAAAGGCTTCCTTTGTAGGAGGTGAAGAGCAGGTGAAAAGGCAGAGTGCATCTGGTTACAGGAGTCTGGGTACCACAAGTGCAATCCCACAGTGTGGGTTTGCAATGCTTTATAGAAAATATGTCTCTCTTTGTGACTGTTCCTATGATATTATGGGCAAAAGCTTGCTCTTGGTTAATCTCGTACAGCTCAATTGATCATAGTTGAATAACTCCAGATGTAACAATGAGGAATCTGCCTCATTATACATTTAAACCTGAACTTCATGGGTGAAAACAAAATCCTTTGAATTATAATAATGAAAGAATAAAGAAAGAACGATATGACCATGGTTTAAACACACCAACACTGATCACAAGCCTGGTAATGAAACAGTGTTTACTGGCCATGATATTTTTATTTTCACTTAATCCGAAAGATTTCCTGCATGTAATTGCTTTGGAAGTTACAGCTCTAAGGCGCGACACATTTTTGTGACAGTAACATCAACGTGCAGAGAGAAACATTAGCGCTCAGTGTCAAGCACACTTGAGTTTTTCAATACACTTGGAGGAAGATACTCATAAAGGCTCATCACAATGGCATGGAGGACTGATATTCCAGACAATTAGGCTTTCTGCTTCAGATGGGACAATTCAAATGCGGATGTCTCTAAAGCACATTTTCATCCCCTTTATTGCTCACAGGAGGAAAAGAGATGCCTTTTTTGTTTATAAAATGTAGGACTGAAAACTGTCTGAACAGATGCTGGAGACTAATGTCTTACTTTCACTGTTGCAGAAACCACCACTTGGTCATCTCATGCCCTTTTCTCACTAAATCTCATATAAATATGATTATGACTTAAATTGTTGTGATTTACAGAGGGTTATAGGGGTAGAAAATATAAAGCTGGAGTCAGCCATCTGACAACATTCCCTTTCCCTTCCTGACATTTTCTTTAAAATTTACAAAACCTACGCTTGCTAAATAAAAGTGAAGGTCTTTGCCACCCGAATCTAAATTGAATATAATTGGATACTTGTATGTCAAAGCACTCAGAGACATAAATCCAAGTATCAGCACATCAATAGGAAGGCAACTGGGTCACAAGATAACCTATAGAATATATGATATACCTTCTTAAAGCTGTTCTCAGAATTCAAGGAATTCTTTCCTTAGACACTGAGTGGATGTCTCTTATTAAGGGGGTGTTTTTAATGGTCGACAATGCATTTCAGATATAAAGCCGACACTAGACTTCCATCAAAGGTAGAGAGAAATCTAATAGCATAAAATAAATCTCTGCAATACCTCAATAACAGAATGTTTGAACAATTTTCAAATGTAGTCATGAGTATCAGAAATGCATCTGAACCTAATGGAGAGTGCAAAGGTAAAGTAGACCTTGAAATGATCAAAACCCACTTGTCCAAGTAATTATGCAGGCAATTTCTAACATTTATTTTTCATGCCTAAACTAGTTGAGAAGCCTTAGCCAACACAAGAAGGAATCATGGCCTAGTGATATGGACAGAGGATTTCATGTTTCAACAAGGGATATAAAAATGAAATTATAATTGCAGGTGGAATCTTACAAAATATTCTACGAGAGAAGATAAGTCAAGAAGGAAATTAAGTGATGAAATCCTAAACAAGTGAAAGTCTTTTAATTTTACCTTTTCCCTAAATTAACATGCTCCAAGTTTAATCACAACTGGTAGGGCCAGTGCTTACTGTAGAACATATCAAATCCATAATCATTTAGCTGAAAATGGGGTTATGATGACAGGGCAGCAGAGTCATGGCTAATGCTGGCTACTAAGTAGAGCAGTATAGCCAGGTACCTGACTCTGATAAGCTGAAATGTACACGGGTTTTGGTACAGTGACTTAATTTAGCACAGTCAAATCTACAATACACTCAGGGATACATAGTTCTGCTTTATCGTACTCCTTACTGCTGCATATGGACAGACTTCCCTCCCTTTCCACCAAGCTATATAGATTTTCTAAATGCATGCAAATGTATCCAAGATGGCTCATTTTGTTATCAATTCCCCCAGTGCTAGCATTTTAATCATTAACTAATTGTCTCTGTGCTCTATTGACAACTCGGCCACCTTCTTGCTAATTTTTGCTGACAGGATGGAGGCTCCGAAGAACTGGGTTAACCTTTCAATGTCCATTGAAGATCTACAGGTCTGATGACGATTGATTGACCTGGCCTCTATGTTAGATAAAACCCCATCAGCTTTCCAAGTGATTTGTGTAATGAGGCGTTGGTAATTGACAACAGGTAGGTGAACTTAGAAGTCCCTTTCTTTATTGCTCTGCCAAAATGAGTAGAAAATTCAAGTATCTATAATGAGTGCAAACTTGTAAGAGTTAGCATAAAATACGACGCATACTTGTGCACTGTAATATAATGTGTTTTTTTCTTACAGAAGGGCATGGGTATGATGTGCACAAAATACACAGCATTTGGGTACTTTTACATATATAATTGATATGTGACTTTTATAGATGTGTATGTGCATATCTATATTACATATATATTGTATTTGGTGTGTTACAGAAACATATGCTCGCTGCTGTGTTCTCATAAAATTTTCTGCATGGTTTAGGAACCTATATAGTAAACATCAATCTGGATTATGATAACATAAAAATACAAAATGTTTCCAAATGCTTACTGAATGTTCAAGGAATAATCTGTAGCTGGCCATCCAAATTCTTGGCTCCCCACCCAACCCTGACTTTATTAAGAATAAGAATTAAATGCTCTCATATGAGCACGGGATGGTTGCCTTGCTATGGTTTTTAAAGGCAGTCTACACAGCCCTACACCTGTTTTCTCAGTGGTGCTGTCTGGACTATGGAAAGTGCTGTGTTTTCATCTCTACATGACTCATCTCTGCTGCTCTTATTTCAAGTCATTTATACATGCTTCCAAACAAATTTATTCAAAGCATGCCTCACCTTTGTGCTCTCAAGATGTACCCCAAATGATTAAAATGATTCTTGATAAAGAACAGGAACAACTGAATTTGTACCATAAACCGCTATGGTTGTCTTCTTTTAATTTTACCTTAAATAGCTATAAAAAACTATCCACAAGGGACAACGATACAAAACTAAATAAGAGTGAATATTATTAACAAAGCCTCAGCCAGCCAGAAAGCATGAAATGTTCCACCTATGCAGACAGACAGAGAGATGTACACAACAAAAGCACACACACACACGCTCAAATGAAACATAAATATAGTATATTTGTTCAAAATTATTCCCTAAAAAAAAAAAAAAAATTCCACCCAAAATTCTGGATTTGTATCCTCGTTCATCTGTAATAAAACAGAAAATCTCCTGTCTTCCCTCTTTAGTTCTGTGTCCCTGCACTTTCTTCATTCCTTTCAATTTTTTATGCCAAAAATACTTGCAGTTTCCAGATAAGTCTGTGTTGGTGTCCATGTGGCCATCACTGCTTTTCGTCTGATGACACAGACAAAACTGGCAGCTCTTGTCAAAATTCAGCCAATATAGTCTGACACACGTATGTGCATTTCTGTTTGGTGATTTTGCAAAAAATTTTTTGCTTCTTGAAGGATATTAAGAGTCCCTGCACTTTACCTTCATGACCATTATTTGGATCTGACATCATATCACTTACAGTAAAGTTCAGCTGATAATAATGATAATTAAAGAAGTAAAATTCTATAGAAAATAAGATGTTTCTGTAGCAATGACGACTATATAGGTATTATCTTCAGAAAGAAGAAAATGGAATGATCTCATTTGCACACATATTTTTTAAATGACCACCTTTATACACATTTTACTTGTTCTGTATAATTTTGGAAAAGGGGTCTGAGTTGCTCTTTCTACCTAGATCGTGATAAAACGCACCTACTGAAAAACTGGGTTTAGTTGAAGTTTATAAGCCTCCTCCACGTTTTTAAAAATCGATTTTTAAAGCATTTAAAATAAACAAACATCCTACTATTGCCCAACAAAACCTCCTACCATAAAGAAAACATAAAATATTTTAAATATTACCTAAGATGAAAACAGTATTAGTTGAAATGCAACATAATGGCCAAAATCCTGGCACAACTGAAATCAATGGCAAAGCTGTCATTGACTTCAACAGACAAAAGATTTCTTTAAGGTTTTTTTATGTACCACAATGGGTTACCTAAGACTAGTCCTGATTTTATTGGAGGAAACTACCAATTTCTTCAATTGAAATGCTTAAGGGTATCCCTTGAAAAGCAGGAAGTCAATCAAATGAGAAAATAAAGATACACTGATGACTTTCTGCTCGTCATCGAAAGACCACGTAGATCCCCCAGCCCTTCTAAAATGTCAGTCTTCCTCCTATGATGCTAGGCAAAATTTTGTTGGTGATACAGCTGATTTTTCTTTCTCTTCAGCATTACTGTTCTTTAGGGGCAATCCTGTTCAAAACTCATCAGCATGCTGTGACTCCTGCAAAGTGACTTGGTGCAGACTTCCCTGCACCTCTGCCTTGTCCTGCTCACTTTGAGGAAGCCAACGATTAGGTCTTACCTTTCCATAGGCAGAGACCATTTGGCAGATCCTGAAGACAACCAGAGACCAGCTCGGTGCAGTCGAGGAGAAAAGCTGGCTCTGTTTGCTTCTAGAAAAAGTTGAATTTGGGAGAAGATCATGCTGAGAGGAACTTTTGATTTGAGGTGACAGCGAGATCATTTTCCACAGTGAGTTATTGCCTGTCTTGGCTGCAAAACCGATTCTTCAGCATTGTCTTGCACATCATCAGTTCACAAGAGCAGAACAGTAAAGGCACATTTTTATGTTTCTTAACAAAGTCTTGAATTCAGTTAAAATAAGGCAGGCAGCGATCCAAAACAAAAGAAACACCTTACAATTCAACATATTACTATATTTTTAGAAAAGTCAGAAGTGTCTTGAATCCTAGGAAATGTATCTGTGAAATTTTCAACATTAATAACCGAGGTCTATAGAATTTTTTTTCTCTTGTTTCTCCCATTGCTTTCTTGTTCTAGCATTTTTATCTCTAAATAATTAATATTTCCCATATTTTCAATTTGGTGTTGAGATGTAAATTATTAAATTTTATATTAATGCTATATAGTTATAATAATCTCTGTACTGAATTATAATTATCTGTATCAAAACATTATATTAATACGTTATATTAATCTGGGAGCAACAGATTGAAAATATTCTAACATACATATTAAAATTATTGCAACATATATAAATGCACATATATATTTGTGTAAACTCTTATCCACAAAAAATGTGGGTTAAAAAAAGCACATACAATGGCAACTTTCACCCATCATATTAAAACTTAAGTGCTGAAATAGTGAACTTTCAAACTGCAAATTATTCTTATTTAGTATTATTTACTCTATAGTGAAAAATGTTCACAAGCGATGCCTAATATGCAATAACATTAAAAAATAATCTAATTTCCTTTATATAAAAACTATTCAAAATAACAGTTTACCAGCTAACTAAAACCAGAAACATGAGGTCTTGGTTGAATATTGTACATTTAAAGTATGGATTTTATTGATAAAATATGTTGCATCCTCCATATTAGATAGCATGCTGTAAAGAAAAATCAAAACAGTGTGATAATGTTTATGTGTTTAGGTTAACAACCAATAGCCAAAAATGACATTTATTAGTTAACAGGGAACTCATCAATTTCGTATCACCACATATATATTAAAATTAATCTGATAGCAAAAATTAGTGAGAAAATACTGATGGTTGGAGTGACAGAAACTTCACATGGATAGAGAGTATATGGGTATAATGTTCAAGGGTGCTTAAATAACTTAGGGGTTTTAGTGTGTCTTTTGAAGAAGCCTTTTAAGCGGTTTGTCCCGCACGGATCTACTCCAGAGCACATGTAACAATGGAAAGTCAATGGAAAGATTCACACTGTCTTCAGCTACCTCAGGTCTATGCCTTGTTAGGATGCACTTGATGCGTTCCTGCACCTTACAGACCACAGAGAAGTTGTGACTCTTTGGGGTAGGCATGGGTCTGGTGAGTGAAATCATCACATGGATTTTATCTTCAGCTAACATGAATATTAAAAGTAACTCTTTGTACGCAATGTTTTATTCAACACTATATTTCCCTTGCAAACCTCTGCACTTTCTCTCTCTTAAATCTGCCGTAGAACAGTTCCCCTCAACGATATCCCAGAGATTAGTGCAAAAGAAACCTAGGAGCTACTCGGGTGGTATAACAAAAGGCCCATATTTCTAAATCAGCTTACACAAGTCTCAGTTTTAGGTTGAAAGAACAATGAACCACGCAGCAAGCATTGGGTGAGGATCACTTATGGTTATGTTTCCACATTAAAACAAGGTAGGTGTGAAAATTCCACAGAACTAGTAGGATCAACGATCGCAGTAACAGTCCTTCCTCTCTGCTGGTTCTTATTACCATAGGCAAAGCAGAAATCTGGCATCCATTACTAACAACAATAAGTAAACCTGGTCCTTAATCAATCTAATAAAGAATGTTGTTGCCTTGGGCAATTGCTTATGTATGTTGCCTACCCACAGGACCACCAAGCTGAGCATCAGCAGAATTCCATCGTTGGCTCAACCCACATGTGCTCATGTTTTCTTGTTTCTAATGTAATTATTTTAAGATATTCACAACATTATTAGTCTTACATATAAAGGGTGTTTTGGTGGTTACAGTTTTCTTAGAGATGATCTCTCCAAACCTCTTTCTGTATCTCATGACCTATCTTCTTAAGCACTTGATGTGAAAACAAACACATCGGTACAAAAATAATTCCTCCTCTGTGTGGTGAAGGTACCAGCATGGGCTGTTTCTGATGTAAAGCTGGGAAAGGAACTGTCTCCAATGTCTAATATAAATTACTTCAGTCACCAGACTAGAAAGACATCAGGCTCCTCTACTGTTGTATATTTTCTAAATTCATGAAAGTAGATCACAGTCCCTTTCTTCTGTTCTCACCCACCCCACTCTGACTTTGACCGAGGATTCTTGTCTTAAACCCGAGAACTCTCATAAAAACAGTTTTGTGAAACCTGGTGTCAGCTTCACTAACAGGTACAGTCCGGGCTGTTTTCAATGACAAGTGTTTTCTTTGCTTTCTCAGGAATTCCCAACTAGCTTTTTTGCAGTTCCACTGCCCACAACGTTAGCTCTGTATTCCCTTGCTGGAGCTCAGTAAGAGCAGCCTCCCTAGATTCATTTTTCTTCTATACTCCTCGTCTAGATTTCCTCCAATCTGAAAGGCTGAGGGAGCTTCCTTTCCCTGATCCTTCTGGAAGGGAGACAAGGCTGGTCCTTAGACCAGGTACTTCTCAAATGATCTGTTAGAGCAATAAATTGCTCCTGGAAGTCTTCTACCAAAGTTTTGTAC
Organism: Neomorphus geoffroyi; assembly: GCA_033558235.1. Lineage (NCBI taxonomy): Eukaryota > Metazoa > Chordata > Aves > Cuculiformes > Neomorphidae > Neomorphus > Neomorphus geoffroyi. The sequence goes on from JAUMJM010000009.1 coordinate 4,881,824, forward strand.
TTAGGGAACCTCTTACACACGGAAGTTTGAACTTGAGCAATTTCTTTTCATTTCCTACTGGACAAGGATCTCAGGTCCAAGAAGGGCAGGATGGTCTCCAGTGGGTCTGCAGAAGATGCAAAACATGAAAGGCACTTATGGAGGCCACGTTTTCTTCACGCAGAGATCTATAAATACCTAAGGTTTATTGCTTCTGGACAACATGTTGGAGCAAGGACCCTCTCTTGAACTCTAGGTGACAGATAGACTTCAATCTTGCAGAGTCAATACATTGCTCTCCTTCTTCAAGTGATACGTTGAGCTGTCGCTCTGCGCTGCACTGAGGTCGTAGGAGTTTACGAGAAATTTATTAGAGCTTACTCTGAAGATGCTACTGACCCTTGTTTTCTACTCATGCAGCACAAACCAGCTGTTGTCTTAGAACATAACAAAAGCTCAAATATATTTCTCTGCTGTGATTACAATATCTTATTGCCAGGTTGGCTTTTATTGTCTAATTACAAGAGCAATGTCCGAGACCTTCAGTGAAAGAGCTCATAGAGATGCTGTTCCCATCTGTGCTAACGACCGGGGTTCCTGGTGGGACCCTGCCCCCCTTGTGCCCTGCTGCCTGCAGTCTGTGGGAAGCTTGCGTCCACAAGGACTGACTCTACCTTCCAGTTGCATTAGAGACGTGATTTTTGCCTCTGCTCCCTCCCTCTTTCTTAAAGGTCTGAAAACAATGAATCAGAGCCAAAGGATTTAATTTTGTTTTAATGCTGTAAAAACTGAATTGTTTTACCTTGCGCTGACAAGTCGTTCCTTCTGCACTCAGCGTTGCTACCTGTTCTGCTCTGTTGATGAGATTTCCACTGTTTTCTCCCCTGAGTTTCCATGGAAATAGTTTAGTATTGTTATCAAGGATGGACAAACTAAATATGTTTTAAAGAAATATAGTGTAAAAACATACTGGTAACTGTCAACTTTTTCCAGCTAAATTTTGTTTCTTTCTTGTTTTTCTTTTTTTAAATGAGCAGATTCAATGTTTGCACTAAATTAGCAGTGGTATTACAAGAAAATATTGGTTTAACATGCTTAGAAATGGAGGACTGCACATGAAGATAAAGTTTCAGAACACAGATGAACTTCCAAGCATGTTGGTATAGATGACATTTTTTCTCCACTGCAATGTAGAAGGGACAAAGTCAATATTATTTAAGGCTCATTTAAGTAAATAAAAATTTTAATAAACAATCTAATATTTTTTTCTTAAATACAACTTTATCACCATTTAATATTTATAGGGACATCTTACCCATGACAGTGCTGTAACTGCATAGCTCAATTACTTACATTAAGACTATGTATTTCCAGGATTAAGGCTATCAAGTATAATGAGAAAATAATCTCAAAATATTCAAATATTTCCAAATAATTTCTGTGACCTGAATTCCCAATCCACTTTTATCCTTGGAAAAACTCCTCATGGTTCTTTATTTAAGCAAGCACTCAAATTCATCTGTAACTCAGCCAGGCATAAAAGCACCTGCGTATCTTTAAGTTGTTTTTAAAAAAAAAACCAAACAAAAATAGGTTTCAGTATGAAAATTCCTTGACTAGTTCATAGTTTCCTGATTATCAACAAACGTTAAGCAAGTTCAGTAAGCTACATTATATGTACTGTTGATATAAAAAGTTAAAATAATGTTTTAATAGAAAGAACTCCAAACAATTGTGACGTTTTTGTGATGATGACATTCTTCCTATAGAGTATCTCAGGCTGCTTACAGAGCTCTGTAGGAGAGAGACCATGGGAGCCACATGGGAATGAAAGGCTCAAAGCAAAACATGAAAAGTTAGGTATTCCCTTAAATTTTTAGGACTGCTGTACAAGGGGCTTTATAGTGTGAAATGATACTAGAATGGATGTGTAATATTTTTTATTACCTTTCAGTCATGCCTTTTTTACTAGACTTTCACTTGTATCTCATTATTTCTAATGATTATGTCCAGTCCAAAACTGAATTACGTCAGCAGAGAAATTCTGTTACATTGAGTAGGTGTTGAATTGGAATGTTAAATTTGTATTTTCCTTTGGTTGAGTTTCTTTGAAAATAATTGTTACGTAATGCGTTTAGCACACAGGCACGGGACATATTTCAACAGAAATTATTCCTAAAGAATAATATTGTATTTATGTCTTTTATAAAATACATATATTAACATTATTCATACAGACAGTTTAAAGTTTACATATACAATACGTGTGCATAAAATAGTAGCATACCTACTCTCATCCTTTTTCATTATCCTATTTTAAAAATACAATGGGTTCTTTTTCACTGGAGCTAGTTCGCAGCTGGTATCGGAATCTTATTCATATGGCATTGGTTGAATTTCCTCTTGATTTTCAAAATAAGGTTTGCGTTAACTTGTAATTCTCTATTTAGCAGCTGATGAAAATTGACAAATGGGAATTTCCTATGCAGTTTGTGCTTTTCCAGTGTTATTTCTGTGGCTAGGACTTATTAATACAAATTATACTAAAAACCTCAGCTCCCATTGATTCTGTCCACACAGTCAGAGCTTTCAGTATAATTTTACTTTTTGATAGATGTTAGGTATTTAACTCTTGTGATTTTTTTTTAACAGGTATTCCAGTCCAACAGCAGCAAAATGTCCTTCCAAAAAGCCTTCCTACCTTAATTTTTTGATAAGGCCCTTTTTATATTTGTGCAGCTAAGGGAAGGGGAAAAAAATTCTTTACCTGTGTGGCTTTTGGACATTGATAAGAAAAATCTGAGCAAACTGGGGAGCCCAGGGAACCTTTTTCAGATGTTGTGATGCAAAAGATTTTCTCTCTCATCTCCCAAACCCTGTAGATGGAGCCCTCCACTAAGATCTTGCTGTATCTCTAGCACAGATTGACTTCTTTTGGGTTGATGATGATTGATCATGTTGTTTTCTTCATTACTTTAAACCTAATCAGTGCTTGGTGTAATTTGAGTAATGATTGCTCATTATTGGCAATTGTGAAGTTTAAGGCTTTCTTCATTTTACCTCACAAGACAGCCAGTTGGGAGATGCATGTTCATCCCCATTTGGGCAATGTTTGAAGTAAGAGAAAGGGGAACCATCATCAGTGATAGACGGTAGTGAAAGCTTTCTGCAAGTTTATTACTGCATGTTTTCTTGGCAGGGCACTCCCGGTGTTACCCCCATGATCAGATCTGTTCATGAAAAAATGATTTTCTTAGCAGACTGTATCATTTAGGCCTTACTGAAATTCCTCAGTTCAATAAATCATGCTATTTCCTAATAATGTGTCTTATAAAGTGATATGGATGGATTTACAAATAAAAGGGGGTTTTATTTTCTGAAAAATTGGAAAGAAGCAAAGATAATGAACGAGGATCACATACAGGCCAAAACTATATTGTTTCTCATTATCCAGATTCTGCTGCTAACTTTGTTATTTTGAATTAAGAATAAGGGGAATTATTGCATAATGGAGTGGTTGATTTACAGGCGTTAAGCTTGGTAAGCAGAGAAAAAGATGTTAAGCTGTTCAGCACCCGGAGGACACACCATAGGAGTCTGCCTAAGCCCTTCGTTTGTGCTGAAATTATGCTAAGGACATAATGAAAATCTATATAAATCAGAAAATTTCAGATTCATAGATCTGGGAGTAAGGACAGTTGTTATTCCTGGGTCTACTTCTGCAGGTACAGCACTGTCTAAGAGTAGTTGATTATATATAATGATTTATACAAACATAACAATAAAGAAAACATGGATCCTTTCCGTATTATTGGTAATTCTTACCAATTGCTTCAACCATATTGAGCCGAGAGTCACATCTGATGCTTCATGAAATGTTTCATGAGTTTGAAAAAATGCTGTGTAGTTCAGTTGAGATAAAATATGTGGTGCTTGCATTATATAACACAGTTTTATCCTTTCTATTTTCAGTGCTCTTATTTTATGCTTACATTAACACAAATAATGCAGAGAATGTTTGTCAATATCATTAAAACACTGGGTTTTTTTCAGTTGTCTTTTATATCCATAAAATAAAAATTATACTAAATACAAACCATATGAACCTCAACTTATTCTACAGTAAACCAGCTAATTCTGAGGCAAAAAGGTGTCCAGAGACATCAATGGAGCTGTTCTCTCTTTGCAATTCCACAAGGCATTTTGTAGTAGAGAAAGCCGGGATGCTTTCTCTCTCTCCCGTACTGAGCTGACATCTAACAGCCAAGAGCGTAGTATCAGTGACACACTCAGTAACTGAGGTGCCTTCAAATGAGAAGGTTATGCGTTTCCTACCCGACATGATCACACTCAGCCTTAGGGGCAGTTTCAGTGCATGCAGCAGCACTGATAGAAAGAGTCTTAGCAACAGACCAGGCACTTGCTGGAGGGGACAAGATATCTCATTTGCTTAAGTTAGACCAGAGGACCCCAGCATGGATAAAGCTTGGCTTGTTTTTTTTTTCCCCTCCTCCTTTGCTATTTTTCTGGAAAGAGACGCTGCATACTATGACTATGCAACTAAAAATAAATACATTTTGATATTATAACATCACAATAATGTGATCGTTTGAATTCATACTGAGAACAGTAAAAACAATATGCTTTCTGATTGAATTATTCAAGCTCTTAGCTTTTAAGTTTCAATTATAGATACAAACATTGTATGCAAGAGAAACTGAACAATAAACAGCATTTTCTAGCTGAGATATAAAAAGCAGTGAGTTGCAGAAAATGATTTTTTTAAAGATGAAAGTGTAGCCCATCATTAAGATCAAATCTATGAGAGCAGAAGCTCTGCGAAGTGCGATGTTGCTATAGTACGCTACTCCAGATGTAATACCACGCAGACTTGCTTGGCTATGATTCTGACTTATTCAGTAATTACAAGCAACAAAGAAAACAGGCGCTTGATAAGTGCGTGTTCAAATACTGAGTTAGATGAAAAGTAATATGCAAAATCACTAAAATAAGTATAGAAAGCAAAAAGATGTTTTAGATTCTTCTCAGAAATGCAAAAAATATTGCATGCACTTAAAAAAAAAAAGAAGGAACAATTTGCCATTGTTTGTAAAAATGCACAGGGAAATACTAAAGGCTGAGGGTGTTTGTGTCTGTGTGTTTTCTCACATAAGGGTTTGTACTAACACTATTTATCTTAGAAGACTTTTGCAAAATATGGTATAGTCTTACAAGCCTATGTATGCAGAAACAAACTATATACTGGAACATATGCATATGTGAACAAAAATAAACAAGAATCATTCAGTTTAATAAAGATTAAAACCATAACAGAAAACCATGATATTTATAGCCCTAAATTAACTCACCATGTTGTTACTATAATCTATATTACTGATTCTACCCCCCTGAACAATTCTGCAATCTTGTGTCTTCCTTTGGGGACTGATGCTACAAGCATGTGTGCGCGTATTTATAATTTCTTTAATAACGTCACAGAACCCAGCTGCATTGTCTTGATGGCTGGTATTGCTGACCTAATGAGGCAAAGCCATGTTTAACTTTATGCACTGTGAGGCGCTGTACTTAACTCAAATGTTGAAGTTACTCTTTCAAAATGTACAGAACTGAACCACCTAATGTTTTAGCACCTCTCGTGACTTTTCTTCTTAACTTGGGACAAACCCCAGTATTTCAAGCCTCAGAAATAGTTCTTAGCAAGTACATTGTTTGTGGGGATTATTTTTGGGTACAGTTTAAAGTACAAAAGTAAAGAGCTCCCTTTCTGTGTAAAAAATAAAAATAAAAAAGATCAGTTATTTGAAAATTTAATTTTTTCCCAAAAAGCCAGTTTTCAATGAAAATGATTCTTGGTCCAAGCCATTCCATTTCCTGCAACACCTAGAAATATTTCAGCCATGCAGGCACATTAGAAACTATTGCTTCTCCCCAGTGAGTTCCTGGTGATGCCAGAACCATTAACTCCCGAGTATTAGTCGGATGGGTTTCAGATGGCAGCGCGGACCCCTCCTTGTCGAAACCTCAGTCATTCACTTCTGCTCTGGCAGAAAACTCACGAGAAAAAACAAATTGTTTTTTTCTGACAGGTTAGTTCTCAGCTGGATCTGCTCCTTCTCTTCTCTGTGGTGATTCCCTGGGTGGCTGCAGAAGTGCTTGCTCAGGCACAAGCCAGGGCTGGCAGGAGTTCAGGGAAGCATGGAGAGAGGGTACGGAGAAGGGCAAGACTTCTTTTGCTGGCAGCGTTGGTTTATACTGAGTTAAGGTATTCACCAAACCACAATCTGATGTATCTTTTCTAATCATGCAATGGCATTTACTTCTAGTCTGAAAGAAGGACAGCAGAGAGACAGCTGGAGAACTGTGCATGTACAGAAGGACAGTTATTTTCACAGCTTATATTGCTTTACAGTTCTCTTTTGCATAAGGAAATAACTGGAAAAGAGATTAACATGGCTGAATCTAGCTTTTCTTTTTTTTAACATGCACTTGTGACCATTGTTTGTGTAGGTAAATAAAATATGTGACCAGCTTACATTTAAATAGATGGCTGATGCAGAAAATTAGACATGTAAGGTTTAGATATGAGCACAAACTTTAATATTAAGAATAATTTTCCTTTCTAATTGAACTCTGATTCGAGATCTAATTTCTTGGTGAGCAATAGATATTTATGCAGGTACATAACGCATATGCATAACTAAAGAACTTCCCAAACCAGAATTTCTGCTTTTTGGCATATTTTTCATCATTTATCATCATGATTAGTTTTAGATTAGACCAATATGTATTCCCATTTTAAGCTGTTTTGAAAGAGATTCAATATTGATCGCACGTGTTTTCCCACATCAACATGAACAGAAAATGAATGATAAATAAGCTCTCTCTGGATGTTTTGAATGCAGCAACATTTGGGGGTTAATGAAGGTAAAGGAAAAGCTCTCAGATAGAATCATTGGCCTTCTGCCACAAAACTACAGAAGTAAAATGGAGCTGTAATTTCCAGTTCTGAGGGAGCTGAAATATGAGAGCAAAACTCCAGGTCTCCAAGCACAGCACATCACCCTGCACACAAAGTTTAGGTCCAGGCTCCTCCTGGAAAGGAGAGTCTTGAAGCAGTACTAAGTGACGGGAACTATGGTCTAGCGGCATTCCTCTTTTATTTGCACAAACTGGCAGAAGAGGTGGATAGATGATACCATATGTCAGAAATAATTACAGTGCTATCGAGTCTCAGTATGACAAAGAGGAAAATAATGACTTTGGCTAGGGCCAGAGAGAATATAAAACAATGTTTTTTGGAAAAAAAGAAAGGTCAATGTCTGGGAAGATCACCAGAACTGGGGCTCAGTGAAAATAGCAAATTTTGAAGCCAATTCTTCTGGGTTTCATGCAAGACAACAATCTACATTGCTGATAATTCATAGGAAATTTCAGTTATCTGTTAGTTGCATCCTAGAAGAAGCCAAAAGTGTCTTTTTAGCTGGATTTTCACATTCCAGAGCTGACTGACATTTGTATGTGATATCATCCAAAATCAAAACCATATTTGCTGCCCTTAGTGTGGTTCTCCAGGCTGAGACTTCAACACATGACAAGAGGAACCCACAAGAAAGAATTACTGAAGGATTAACTTCTGAGGAAGCAAATTTTGAAGTGGAACACAGCCATCTTCTATTTGAAAACCATAAGATTCTCCCACTGCATTCAACATGGCTCTCTGCTTGCACAAGCTACTTTTTCTCCAATCACCCAATGAGTTGTAACTGCTGGAACGATATTTCTCAATCCCATTCATGCTTCCATGTGAAGACAGCTCTTCCATAGACAAATGAACCTATTCCCATGTGTATCATTGAGATTAGAAAGTCTTGCCGCACAGGAAGTTTAAGCAACCCATTTCCCCAGGAGCTGGTCGTGGTCTGCTTCTCTGCCCTAGCTTTGGTCAGCCTTGCCCCTTGGTGCCTCTTTGCTAGCTGGGCAAATGTACCTGAATTGATTATTGAAAAGTTCTGTTTTGGATGCATTTGACTTGTTTCCTTGAGCAAAGGAAACTTAGCTAACAGACTGCATGGTTGTCCTGAAAGATGATTAACAAGGGTAATTTGCATGAGAAATCGGTGAGATCCTGGAACAGGAAAATGTTGCAGCAACACAGCCCTCAGAGAGACAAATGAAACCAATCAGAAGAGCATTAAAAAGATGAGAGTGATCCTTGCAAGACTTATTTAAAAATCAACAATTGAACCTTTGCTAAATTGCTTCTGCCAGAGGGTTCTTGGTCTCTAACGTTCATAAGCATTCCCACTGGGGAAGAGCAGCAAATATGAGTTATTTACTAGTAGTCTTCTAAGGCAAGCTGTACTTCCCAAACCTTTCTTAAAAATGTTCGGTCCTACCTAAAATGACAGCAAACATTGTACAGCAGTAATGTTTAGGACAGGGCCAGAGCAGAAGAACGAGGCCAATTTGTACCAGATGAAGTGCCAACCCACAGAGATAACCCGCTGGTATGGGCTGCGTCTCTGGCTGCACAGATTTGAAAGCTTACACTCCATCCATCTAGGGGCTTTGCTGATAAAGGGATTTGGGATTTTTTTTTTCACCACTGGTGGGTCAGTGGCAAAAATTTCTCAAGCTGTATGAAATGGCCAAAGGTTATGATTCTTAGACTCCCTAGTCACTCCCTTGGCAAGACAGGCAAGTTGTGCAGAGGTGACTGAGCAGTTTCTGAAGGACATCGTAGATCATGTAGCTGTCTACTGCAGCAGAAGGTGCTCTCCCTGTCTGAAGTGGTCCTGTTCACTCCTGTCCTCCTGTTTTTCAGTGCTGCTGTATAAACATGTCCAGTTATGCCACTCAACATTAAAATAGCTACCAAGTGAGTTTGCTTCCGAGGCAGGATTATTCTAGTGGGAGAGCAAACTAGCACATTTTCCAGACCTTCTCCCTCTACTCCTTGCCAGCTAATGCACCCACAACATAAATGGTTTAATCTAGACCAAAGGGCAATATTTTGTGAAGGTTTCTGGTGGAATCCTGGTAACATATAAGTTGCAAGCATGCACTTGGACCCTTCCTTACCTTAGAACACTTCTCTGGCAACTAAGAATATTCCTCCATCTGGATGATGGCATAATTATATAAATACATCTTGGAGGCTGATATGGGTACCTCTGATGTTCATTCCTTTGCTGAATGCCCCTTCTTCTCCAAAGTGTTATCAAGTATGGATAGGACAGCATGGGACAAGCAAGATTATGGTCCCCACTGCTGTTCTTGTCACACTGAGCTACTGGAAATCAGAGGCTTTAATTTGGAGCTGTAGCTCTAGGAAAATGGACTAGAATTGGACTAGGACTATCCAGAGGCAGGATCAGTATGAAAATTTTCTTTAAAGTGAAGTGAAGGAAAGACCTGAAAAAATGTTCCTTTTATAACAGATACCAAATCTTTGTAAAGTTGGTGGGACGTAGCTGCATGCTTCAAAGAGGAGAAAACATATTGAGTTCAGTCCTTTAGACAACAGTGCTCCAAAGCAGAAAGAACTCTAACTATTTATTTTATACATATTGGTGCAATACACAGTGTAATACAGAATGTCATCTCTTATCTGCCATGAAAAGACACTACCACCATAAACACCTGAGTGGAAATGATCCCCTGCAATCCTGTATCATCTCTGTCATATATAGTCATTTCCTTGGCTGTTTATTTGCTCGGAACACATGCCCTTGAGCAGCACATCAAGAATCTGAACAGTGATTAAACCTCACAGCTGACCTAACCTATTGGGAAGAAATGTTCATCTATTAAGAAGAAAAAAATCTGCCCAGTTATAACTGTGAAACCCAAATACTATTAAAAATAGGCCAAACACAGAAACCCAGTTACAAACTATTTGCTGTCTCAGGATGTCTAAGTCTGGATCCAAATTTGGCTACATAACAGCAACAGTACTAACTCTGTTTCAACATGACTGGAGCCAGTTCTTTGGGGTCAGAAGGATGTCATGCGATTTAAGATAAAGTAGGACTTATTTAATATTAACATTATATATTTTATTCCACTCTTTTGGAGTTATTTTTGTTTGGATTTTTTTTCTTTGTTGTTTTGGGGGTTTTTTTTAAGAGCTGAGATTAAATAGGCAATTCGAAGCTTTTCTGATGCATGCCAACTGTGAGACCAAGCATTCCTTATTGGTTATTTATGAAAGACTTTCCTGGCCGACTCTTAGAGTCTTCCTTATCAATTTAATCATAATTCATTTATTATTGCTTACTGTAAAGTCTAGGAAATCAAACTCCAAGTACAACATGATTTAAAGAGCTTGTTTCTGCTCTCAGCACCCCCTCACTGTGTTTTCAGATGGTAGGGAAAACTCCGTGGAACTCAACATTGTTTAGAAAATTGTTTTGATTAGTAAAACTGTTATCCAGTCCTCTTGCTTGATCCCCACGTTGATTGACTTAGAGATAAAATTTAAGTCCTGAAATGCTCAGCAACTACAAGGTGTACAACACAACCACCCCCAGAGGATTCAAGCATTTTACAAACTATTTCCAAATGGTGCTCCGTAGTTAACCCTGCTTAAAATGCAAGCCACTCCAACAGGTGGAAGCAGTTTTCTACTGTGTATCTCATCTCTCAGGTTGAGAAGGGAATTGTTTGAATCACAAGCACCACAAAGTAGAGTAAATTTTACCATTTAGAGTTCAAAATACTGAGCTGAGCTGGTGTTTTTCATGACAGTACTGGCTAGAAGGCAGTGGTACATGCTACAGGAAAAACATCACATTTATCCTGGTTTACCAGTGTTCCCTTACACAGTGAATGCAGGGGAAAGAAAAGGAGGTGTTTTCTTTTTGGGTCTTCTACTCTTCTTTCATTAAATGTGCCAGATTAATCTGCCCCAGCATAAGGACAGTTCAGGACAGCTTTTGGTGATTTCCTCAGGTCTTGCCAGCAATATTTTTGGTGAGCGGCAACCAAGGGCATGGCTTACCACATATACGAAGAGCTATAATAGATATGCCCTGGGATTTTCCTGATCCTCAACAGTCTGCAGAACTTATGAAGCAGCTCAGTGACTCAAGGGCACTTTTACTCAAAACATGAACCCACAATTCAGGTATTTCACAGCAAAAAGAACATGGCATTCCAGTCTTAGTTTGAAACCACGGGCATATATAGGGTTGAAGTTGTCTCTGAATGTTATTTTGACATAGACATTGTAGAGAAATTTTGATGGTAAAGAAAGAAATTCCGCAACTAACAAAAACTATGAAAATAATATGAAGTTATGAAACATAAGCATTTATGGCAGGAAGTATCTCCTCTGATATATCTTCTATATTTCCAGCAGCAGTGTACATACATATTAAAAAGGAATTTGCCTGAAAGCGCGTGATTAGATAACCCATCTCATATTTAATGTTAATTTATGAGCATTAGGCAAGTTCTTATGAAGCCTTTTTAAACCAATTCATTGCCATGGAGCTGATCATTTGTATCAATCCTTGTACTCAGGTAGTAAAATTCTATAATTCACTTCACTTCACTAGATAACTCTCTTAGCAGAAGACTTCACCAGTGCTCAATATATTATCATCAATATTGAGCAATACTATTATTTCCCACTAACGGGATAATTCATGATGAAAGACGATGCCCTGTATCTGCTACTGGTACCTTTGATGCTAAATAATCCTATTCTCTCTGAACATAAAGGCATGCGGCTGCTCAGAGGAATATGTAGATTCATCAGTTCTGTACTTTAGGCTCCGTTCTGCCACTCACTCCCCCTAGAGTCACAGGAGAATCTTTTAAAACTCCTAATATTTTGGTAGCCATTCAATGGCAAAGCAAAGCCCAACTTGGTTGCACCAACAGCATCCACCAACTTGTTCTCTATCAAAGCTTTTTGGCAGTAACTGGGGAATGAGTCAATGTTAAGAGATGCAAAAGACCTGTAGCTGGGAAGACATGAGAATCCAAGACATATGGACCTGGTGCTATTGACACAGAGGTTGCATTGCAAGATTTATATAGATAAACTCTTACAGCCTCAGTATCCATACGTGGCTACAAAGAGAGCACAAAATCAGGCACAGCCCAATCCTGCCCTTGCTTTCAGATGGTATTGCCAGCCAACTTGTTCATACAAGTCCGATTGGGAAGTATGATTTATTTTATAAATAATGTCAGAGTTTCTAAAATATTGGAGATTGTGAAAGGGCAAAACATTATTAGCATTACAAGAGGGTCTGAAATACAAAAAGCAGATTTGGATTTATAGCTTTGATTTCTTTGCCAAAGCTGGCGTCTGAACAGTCAGTTCAGTTTAGTCTGCAGATAGGGACTCACTCTGACATTTAGATCTGGTTTCTGGTTTCAGATTCCAAATCCATTCAGAGTCTCGGTCTCTTTAAAATTTATTGCAAAAGTTCAGATCTGCTTCACCCTCTGGCCCTGCAATGCCGCAGTAGCACTGCGGCCAGCTGGCGCCCCAGTCCCACAGTCACATCTGTGGTTTCTCCTCATGTCCCCATCATTGGTCTGAAGAGCTAGGCTGAACCCAAAAACTTCAAGGAACAAAGAAAAGAAAGACAGCAGAATACAAACACTGATGTGGGGTTCAAAATGGCATTTGATAAAAGGACATCTAGTGATGCTGGTCCTAAAAACATTCTATGGGCTTGTGAAGCCACGCATTGCTCAATAAAACACTTAATAAATGAAGCATAGTTCATATGTACTAATCATGAAAGAATCTTCGTTACAGAATAGTCTTATAGTGGGTTATACCTAATCTAACATTAAGAGTCTCTTGGGAAGCATCTCTTCTCTGAGTGGGAAAGAAACAGGAAATGCCCATTCCCTTTCCGGTATTGTGCAGAGCTTGATTCCGATGAGGCATCAATTAGCATTTCTCTTGATGAGTATTTGACAAACTATTATTTAAACTATTTCCACTGCCAGGTCTTTGGGAAAATTACACTCAGTGCCAAACAGTCTGTTAAAATCTTGCCTAACAAGTCTGCACGTTCCACACTTGAGAATTTAAGCAGATGCTTTGTATGGCTAAGAGAAAGAGCTCCCTCCCAGCGTCCATGGTGGAATTTCAGGTTGCTTTAATGGCATCCAAATTCCTTCCCACCAGATACATTTCCTACCAAATCATTGATAAATATATCTTCTGTTCAGGCATTAAAATATGGAGGAGAAAACACATCAGCTGTTGTCTTAATGAGGAAGGCTGAGAGAGAAAAGGTATGAATTAATATCCACAAACATAAAAACAGTTCTGCTTTTTGTGGCATATGTTTTCTGTAAGTACAGCTCATAACGTCAGCTGACATACAGCAGTAAAATTCAGAGATGTAAATATTCTATTATTCAAGGGATATTTGAAGACTGAATGCAAATCATGCTGAAGACAAGGATTCTGAAGTGAGTTCAGAGAATTCAAAGCTGGGTAAGAATTTTTTTGAGAAAATTTGTTACCCAGACCCCAGAGTTCTCAATGACTATGGCCAGCCTCTAAAGCACACTAGCCAAAAAATCAATGAAATGTTATAGGAACTGCTTTTTCATGAGATTTCTGCCATTTGGCGCTGCAACCTTACGCAAATAAGTTTTGTGAGGTACCAGGCAGTGGAAGACTAGGGAAGAAGGGTCCTCTCTTTTTGATTTGAAATGAAAGATGAAAGCTTGGGACAAATTCCCCCCAGGGACTAAAATATCACTACCTTCTTGTTACACTCACAAAGCTGTTTCATTTCTAAAATAGAATAAAAGAAAGTAAAATAAAAGAAAACAAAATAAGGTAAAATAATTCTTGTTGATTACAAAGAACCTTATAGCTAAGGATGAAGGACTACAGGTTGCTAAGATTTACATGGTATTTTCCAAGCCTTGATTTGTACTTTTTTAAAAAAATAGAATAATATTTTACTTATTTTTATTTAAAAATAAATAAATTACATGTATGTTAAAAGATCTGTTTCCCCTGCTCATAACTTCAGGTAGTTTTATGTGGGACTCTTGGCTGCGAGTTCCCAAGTTAGGGCAGTAGCCTCAGGGCGTTGCTTCCCATGCTCCCCAAACTCCTCTGACCAATGTGACGGAGATGGCTACAACTTTGTCTTTACCAAATTTCACATGGCAATAGCAGTCATCTGTTCCTCTTCATATCACTTCTCGCTTATACCAGAGGGGAAATTAAACAAAAGCATAAATACCCTCGTATGAACACAGCCAGACACCCTTTGGACCCTTCAGACAGTACCCTTCACCATATTGTTGTATAGTATTTAGAGAGGAGGAAATCCTCATTTTTATTTGAACTAGTCAGTCTTGTAAGCGCCCCTCTTTCACAAAGCTGGATGGTTTTGAGTTTCCACTCCCAACACCACTGGAAGAAATCACTTCCTTTCTTCATTTTATCCTTTTGCTAAAGCAGTACCCAATGGAGAGGTCGATGACCTGGGAACCCAGACACATGGGTTCCATCGTTATGTTAGCATTAAGTGATATTGTGACTTGGTAAAAGTGACTTCACCCATCTGCTCCAGCTTTCCCTTCTGCAGACTGGTATCAACACCCACTTATTGTCTTTGGCCTAGGGAAACAACGCTGTAGTCCCAAGGAGGCGTCGGGAAGGCAAACAATGCCTGTCTAAGGTCAACTTTGAGAAGGAAAGATCTTGCTTACCCCATTATTCTTTGCCACACTGCCTCAGCTTCAAAGGCAGGTTCTTCAAGGTTTTCCTGAAAATTTGGTTATTTCCGTGGCAGGACGGAAAGAGAAGAGGAAGTTCCTTCAGAGCTCCTCGTTCTGGACTCTCATGTCAGTAAACCTCACAAAAACTGTAATTCCTGTGAGCTCATCCATTTACCTCTCGTTGTCACGAGTCTGTAACAGGTCTTGAATTTTCACCTAAGGAAGGAGTTTAGCCATTTTATATCAGAAAAAGATCAGTTTTCAGGAAGTATTTTATTATTCTGAGAGTTCTTAACTGTATACTGAACACATTCTGCAGATCAATGTTTTTATAAGAGTCTGGATTCAAAGGGGTGACCGGAATTTCATTTTCACATTAAGTACCAGCTCTGGATACTTCCTGCATTAATTGTGCCCATTACCAAACAGAAACCCTTCAGTGGCATCAACGAAAACTTTGTTTCCTTCTGCTATGATAAATAATAGTGACATCTGAACCAGAGCAGTTTGAGAACCACTGGTGAAGGATGAAGCTTATGGTGAGTGTATTGAGGTACTGCTGGCCCAGGTTCCCTGTACAAATTAAGATCGTTCTCCAGCTTTGCTAATGAGAGGCTGTTACACTTTGCAGCTGGAAGTTTCTGCCGCAACAAATTTTGAAAGAAATGTTGAGGTAGAAGAAGAGAAGGGACAAGCACAGAGACTGAGAAAGCATACTTATAGCAAGAAACCATCATTTGGACGTTTCCTTTAAGAGTGAATTATATATGATAATGGTTTCATTGTCATCAAATAGAATACAATTAATTTTATTTTTTAGTATGTTATCAGCAAGCAAACCACCAGTATTAGCTAGATACCATCTGGGAGTGACAGTTTCCTTATTACAAAATATGTAAAAATATGGACTCCCTTAAGGAATCTGTTGCACTACATCTGCTCCGATTTTTGTTATATGCTAATGGATTTTAACCCAGCATATGAAGCATGTAAAAAAAATAACAGAAAATTTTCAACTAAATTACTTGTTTCACATTTAAAGTGTCACAAAGACAGCGACAGCCACATATGCAGCCTTAGCTACAGGGGACTGGGAAGAAACAAAGAAGTCAGGAAGAGGCATTTGTTACCTGCTGTTTTGCTATCCAAGGCGCTCTCTCAAGAGGGATTCTAGCTGCCCACATAATTAAGGCCACTTGATATGTGAAGGAAGTATTGGGACTATACACAGCTAAATCTCCAATAAGCTTAGGTGATAACAAAAGATTGTGACTGCTGAAACACAATTATCTTCCTTATTTCCTTCTGTTCATAATATTTTAAACAATCACAATGATTAAAATGAGCTATTACAATTAAGAGACTATTCTCCAGGGGAGAGGGTTGGGTTTTCATGGTCTTCACGCATTTCCTTAACTTCCCTTGCAACCATCAGTTCTTGAGAATCAGCTGGAATGATGGACTATTCATTTAGGCAACGAGGAGCTGTCTAGATTAGACTGAGAATATGCCGGATTAAAAATGCTTTCTGCTGAAATATTGGTGTCATCATTTTTGAAAGAATGACCCATTACCAGAGCTTGAAATAAATGATTGTGCTGCAAACACAGGGCAGAGGAGGACTGGGTTTTTTTCCACTTCCCTCCCCCGCCCCGTACAATTATGTAGCGCTGTAGCTTTAGGCAAACAGAATTTCTGCACTTGTAAAGCAGTTTGGTATGAATTGCTTTTCCATGGATCTCTGTCCCCAGGCCCTGCAACGTGAAATATACCAGGCATTACTTTTTCATTAGCATCAACACAGGACGTTTCTATGCATTAAGCACTAAAAAATATTTCATGATCTGTTTACACTTCATATATATATTAATTAGAGCCGGGAAGTTTTTGACTGCTCATAGGATTTTTGCGTAAGTTTTCTTTAAATAAAAGTAATGCACTGCCAGCTGTGGAGTCCCGGAGATTTTCCAGACTATTTGGAAAGACTTCGTCTTCTCTTGCTTGTGTGCGTATGTAAACAGGCATATAAGAATATATACAGACATGTATGGCCACACGCATATATGTTCACACATACAAGATATTAGTATTTACAGGTGTAAAGATGTAATTCACAAAGAATCTATAAACTCAATATTTTCTAGAATGAAATATTGTGTAATTGAACTCCAAATATGTACGACCTAAATCAAGGTCCATAGGAGGGAAATGTACCTTACACCTTTAATAATCAGTACTTATATGGCTTATACAAGCTGTCTGGTATGATAAAAGGAAAGAGCTTTAGAAATATAAATTAATTAAGTTTTACAACACCCAGGCAAGTTAGTTAGGTGTTCCTATACCCACTAATAAAGACAAAGAGAAGATTTGGGATAAACAAGCTGACTGAGTGACGGAACTAGGAAACAAGTCAGCTGTCCCCAAGATGTCTCCACTTTTCTAACCACCAGATCACATTGCTTCTAGACAAAGAAAGAATATCCTGATCAGGCTAGATAAATCAAAACAGAATACTCTCTCTTTCCTCCTTGATGGCCTGAGTTCTGGATTTGTGATTTCTAAAATTTTCATTCTGTTAATCAGGGAAATACACAAAGGAAAAATGCTATGGCCCAGTGAGGAGATGATGATAGTAGCAGTATGAATAATTTTTTAAATGGGAAGAAAAATGGAAATGGGAAAAATGGAAATGCAACAGATATTTCTGGATAATATGTGGGATACATTTTAAAGAATAAAACTAAGCTGAAATTCAGTCTAAGATCTAATACTGCACATTGTGTTTTGGTGCTTCCTGCTGTTATGTGACTTAGTACCTGCTGATTCCAGTCTTACTCAAGCAGGTTAGACAGTTCACCTAAATAAATCAATAAGTTTAGACAAATGAGTGTCATAACAGGAAGTGATGACTTACGGTAGATGTTTCTGGCTAAACATTACAACTTGCCCCTCCTCACCAAAGAGGCGACCGCAGTCTCCCTGCAGAGAAAGTGCAGCTAGTGAGACGACAAAGAACGGATTTCTGCTGGGCCCAGGGTGGTGGCACGGCACCTGAGAACAGCGGTGGGATTCACTGCCCTGGCTGGCAGGGAACACACAGCATTGCGTGGGCGGCCAAGGAAGGAACCTCAAGCCTCTGCTTTTGAAGAGGGATGGAGGAAAAAAAGAAAGTAACTCACCCTGTTAATGGTATAATGAAAACAACCCTTCGGCGCCTCGCTCCCCTGTGCATTCAGAGGGGAACAGACCCCTGTAGCATTCATATCCATTTACAGGGAAACCCTTTAGAGTAAGTGGCAAGGCCTCCTTGCCTCCTTTGATACTCACTGCAATAACAAATACTTGTGCTACATTTCACTACATTCGCAATGCACCAAGACTATCTCAGCAAGCTGCAAATGCACTTCAGTAGGCTTGGGCAAGTGCTCTAATCAAGTGACTCTCCTCTTTCTAGGGGCAGACTCACCCAAGAAAGGTCCACCTTTAGTATTTTATTTTTTTATTATTATTTTATTTTAAGTTTTTATTTTATTTTATTTTATTTTATTTTATTTTATTTTATTTTATTTCCTAATGTTTTGGACAATATGTCAGGGAAGCCAAAGATAGAACTCATGCTTCCTTTGAAAGGCAGCAATACCTGATGGATATCAGCAAGCTCTTGTCCACACACCCTAACCCAACACCTTTTGAACTTTGATTTAGTCAAGATGTGCTCTCAGAAACCATAGTTGTGTGCGACTTCAGCAGCCCTTTTGAGACATCTTTTCTGATTCTGTGTCGGTGTCACCCTTGATTTCTGTGTTGACACGGTCAAGAATACTGAGTTTTTCTGAATCAATAGTTGGTGGCATTGACTTTGGGGTGTGTTGATTTGGGGTTTGAGCAGTAACTGCTGAGTGCCGGATGGGAGAATTAAGAGTTCACCCTCTCAGAGAGTTGAGGATTCTCCAATGGCATAGTCGGGTATGTGTTAGAAAAGGCCAAGGGGGGGGACATTATAATGGAGCTCAATGAAGTCAGAGCCAGAGTATCATTCCAGTATATTTCTAACAAGATGTACAGAACAGTTTTAAGTGGTACTTAATGTTTTTCCACCTACAGTACTTGCTGTCACTAGACGCTAAATAAAAACGACTTACAACCCAGCTTTGAACTTTGTGAGCCAGCACAGCTGAGTAGGGCTCGCTGAGGACCCCACAGTTCAGGTTCATGGAGACATAATTAAAATGCACAAGATAGATGCTCAATGAACTCTAGCTTTTAATATTTCACAAACAACCTGGATGCCTTTTTTCCTGACCTCCAGCCAAGATTTTTTTTCCCTCCTGATACTCAATCCACTTGTATTTAAGATTAACGACTGGCTATCTGTTTAAGGGCAGTTTTGCCATTGTAACTTTTTAAAGCAGTAGCATGTTACTTTTCCAGCCCTGTTTCCTCCCTAGTAGTGATGACTAAATGAGAGAGAAGCATATACCAACAAATGAGAAAAGTCTTAGCCAACTGATGCCCAAAAGTGAGACAGGATAGTACAAGAAATCCAGCTACTTCCCCCAGATTCCTCAAGTACCTGTATCTGCTGTACTTCCTACTCAAAATAGAAGCCTCATCATGCGTAGTCACACAAAGTAGCTCAATTCTGGAAACTAATAATTCTCCTGAGTTATTTGTCCAGTATCCCCATGAAGGAACTATGGCAGCCAGTAAGGGGGGCGTATGGAAATTTGGGATCAAGCAGAAACAGGATAAGCATTACAGTCTAGGGAATGTAAGAGAGCCTGAGATGCTCTTTAAGAAGTAGATCTGGAATGCCCGGTTGGGAGCACGGCACCACATTTCCCACGCTATTTTGACTCTTGTGTAGACATCGTACTTGAGCTAGCCGTTAGCTTAGTTTATACTTTTACTCCTGATATCAAAAATTCCTTGGCAGAGAGAAAAAGAAAGTTTTTGCTTTGGCTTCTTTCCACATTACAGTGTCCTGGAGACTTTCAATTTCTTTCTTGTCATGCAAATTCCACATATTACTGAATCAAGAGTGAGTATTCTGAGTAGTGTTGTACTCTGTGAGTTAATGAAGCCCATGTTTATTATACGAGATATCTTAAAAAAATGGATGTCTGGGTCTCCCAGGCTCCCAAACCACCTTATATATTCTCTCTTTTCTCTTCTGGTATTCATACACTTAATACCTAATCACTGTATCACTCACAATAGATGAGAACACTGCAATTCAAACCTGGCATTGACCTCCAAGTGTTTTTAAGGAGACACCAGTGAAGCAACTACTCAAAAGGCAGACCACAGCAGAGGAAGAGTGAGAGGTCTGTTTCATGTCAATGTTTCAAATTACCCCAAGGAAAGGAACGTGCATTTTTGCTTCTGGGAAGCTGGCTTTGGCAAGTAGGCAAAACAGTGCAAGAGATCTGATCTGATGTCAATACCAGATCAAAGAAGCTCAACGAGTCAGCTAGTGAGTGAGCTGGGAGCCCTGGGAATTGCTGCTGGCTTCCCTCTTGCTTTGGTGCTTTGCAAATTTCTTAAACTTAGCAATACTAGCAAGGGCTGCTTTCTTCCTTGTCCTTGCAAATTAACAGATTGTTATTGAAGATATTATTTTAGACTTTCTGTGTCTTTGATTTCTTTAAGCACTCAGCTTTCAGAGCACATTAGCAATCCCCCACAGCTTTACTTTCTACCTGCGGTCCGTGTAGTTCAGGGACTTTGTTTTCTCCTCCTGCTCCCTCCCTGAAGTCTGAGAACCAGTTAGCTTAGAACGATCAGTATTGATTCAAAGATTTAAGACATAAACTTCAGTAACAGCAAAAGATTGGCATGTTGGACTTTAGAATGCTAAGCATTCCCTTTGCTTTTCGGAAGCGGTTGGAAAAAGCAACTGAAAGACTCAAGTCAGTGATGTATTTAAGAATTCATCAGTCAACAGTTGAAGTTTTACTTTTTAACAACTAAAATACTTACATCATTGTAATTTGAGACATAAAAGCAAATCATATTTTAGATGGCGGTATATTATTTTTAAGACATATTGTCAGAGAAAGTGCTTTACACAAAAAGCTTCACTGTAAGCTTGTTTTTGTTTGTTCAAGAACAGGCATATCTGGATGCCTTGATATTTAAAAGACATGGGGATATGATCTCATTTTGCTGTAGATGTATGGCAAGAGACTTGTGCAAGATAATTCAAAACAAGTGCTCCCAAACTCTCTCCTGGCTGTGGATCACAGCTTCAGAGATTCTGAATGGATCGCTAATTGGTGCCTGACAGGCAATCATGTACAGCAGCCACTCCACAACTCCCCACTTAGAGAAAAATAGGTAAGTGTACTGTGTATATGCAGTTCCCTTACGGTACGAATGCAAATGAGAAAAGGAAAACAAGTTGTGCTCAGAAGGAGCACTCAGCACCACTAGAAAGTGCCAAAAGTACAAAGTGAGAGCCACTGAATACAGAATATTCATCTTAATATGTCAAATTGATATAGGCTTAGAGCGACAACATCTGAGGGGGAGGCTTAGGAGTCAAGAAAGTGTTCGTTAAGCTACTGAGGGCTCTAATATCCAACAAACTCTTTCTATTCAATGGTCTCTGTGCAGGCTCTGCAGTGATCCTCTCGCTATATAATGATTATCAACCTACATAACGGTGTAGGATACGTTGGTTCTTGCAGATGTATTACTACCCGAGTTTGGAAGTGACAAGAGTAAGAGACTGCATCCTCTTTCTAGGGCAGCGACCTGGACAAATGGGGCGCTGCCAGTGAGTAGATCTCTATTGGCAGCCGTGGCAGTGATGGCAGGCACAGATCTCTGCTCCCATTCCAGACTCTGATGAGAAACAACAGGCATAGGTGGCTTACAAGGCGTGGATGTTTCCAGCCATTTGCTCTACTTCCTTCTGACCTATCGTTCTCCCATCCCTGCCTGCTCTTTATTTCTTACATTCCCACTCTACACTGCTGCAACTCTCACTCCAGATCTAGTCTCCTGGGTTTGCCTCTGCGAGTGGTTCTTCCAGCCCTACGCGTGAACCTGCTTTCCCTCTTATTTTCCTACTGACTTCCAGCTTCTGTTTTGCTCTCTTCCTCATCTGCTGCGCCAATGACTAAAGGCTGGTGAATCTGACACAACAGAAAAGAGTGCTGCAATACCAAATGACAGGTGACCTTTCACAACGCTGCCCACCTGCCTGTTGCATATTTGATACTAATGAAGCTTTGCCAAAAACAAGAAGGATGAAACAATTAAGCTCAATTGCTTAAATATTCAGTAATCCCGTAGATATCTGTATAGCTACCCATACTAAAGTAAATCCTCAGTAACTTCTCCAGGTTCAGTGAAATTATTCTGTGTTTATAGGCAGTAAGAACAACACCAGAGTCCTGCAGATTAATCTTAGCTTACAAAACAAACAGGACTCCTGGCGTTCTGAGGGATCTACACTCAAATATTTGGGACCCTCTGATGGCTGCAAAATTTGGAGGTAAGCCAAACCTCCCATTTATTTTTTGGTTTGCTTGTTTGTTTTCAAGCACAGGTGGTGTGGTTTTTCTTTTCTTTTCTTTTCTTTTTATTATTATTATTCTTTTCCAGCAGAGTAGCACACTATTCGTTTAAAAGCTTCTGTTATTTTAGTGCAAAAGGGTCTCTCTGCTCCACTCTGCCTCTCAGCCTTGAGGTTCACATTGCTCTGATAGCACTAATCTCTGAAGAACCTTTACAGGATCAATGATTATAGTACTGCTAGCCCCTTGTTTTGCAGACTTTTAAAAATAAAATAAAATAAAATAAAAAAAATACCCAGCACAATCAGGACACATTCCTTTTCATCTCTGTCTTTCTCATAATTTTCCATGGCAGAGTTCATGTCAAAAATGCTTGGTTTCCACCCTCCTCCCAATTGTAAGCTCTTCAAAGGGAGAGAATAAAAGTTGGAGCCTGAATCCCAGAGCAAATGCTCCTGCAGCCATGCTCAAGCCAGCTTTTGAAGTCTTTCGGCTCACCTCTTGATGCCAGGCAGGCCCCTATTATTACCAATGTTGTTAGCCATTTCAGCTCCATTTCCAGGCCTACATGGACAAGAGAGCAAGGGAGGCTCTTTCATGTCAGGCTTTGCAAAGCTGCTTCAGTGTTTGAAGGATGAAAGTCGCTCTTGTTTGTTCTTGCTGCGGTGCACAACATTTGGCTTAAAAAATAGAGGATGTTGCCTTTCTTGAAGTGGACTGTGCATCGCTGGACACAATCAACACTAATGGCAGTTCTGCAGTCAGGGTTTTCAGGGCTTATTTTTTCTTTTTTCCTTAAAGAATGTAAATAGCCAAATGTAGAGGCAGCCAGATCTTTTCTAATTTAGAAAAGAAAAATACATGTGTGCAGATATCGGGGAGACGAAAAGAAAGAGGGGGCGGGGGGGGGGGGGGGGAACCAGCCATTTCCTGACGCAAGAGCAGATGAGAGATTATTTTAATGAGGTCCAAGTAATGAGAGACCTTAATTCAGGGATATCGAGAGGAAAAGCTTTTCCTCTGTCCCAAAACAAAGCTGACTTATCCCAGACACAGAAGCAGCCTGCAAATCCTGCAGAGAGCCTCTGCCTGCCTTTGCTGCACAACTTGATCCCTCTTCCCACCTTCCAAGGGGAGGCTGGAGAGAGGGGATTAAAACTTCTTCTCTTTGACACTGTATCGACAGGTAGAATTTTTTAACCCCCTATCCTCTCTTTCCAGGCCCATTATGTCCCCTCAGCCCATGAGCTTCTATGCGCACTTGGGTTTTGAAGGCAGCAAGGGAAGGGACGATAAGAAAAAGGGGAAGGAAAAAGAAATCCCCTGAAAATGAACATCCTTTTCCAGTGAATGAAACCCTGGCATTCTGTCACTGACACCATTCTCCAGCAAAACTGCAGTAACAAGGTTTCCAGATAAGAGAACCTCAAGGAAGCAAGCAACTAAATAAATAAGTACATGGAGAAAGGAAGTTTTTGTTTTGATTTCTTGCTGGTCGTGTTATTTAGCCCTTTATCGCAGCACAGTTCCCATCCACCCCCTAGAAATCCGGTTCTATATCTTCTTCACTAGTAACAACAACAACGCTAAGAAGTCTGAAAGCAGGGAACGGGCGGTCAAATGTGCTGCTTGGTCCAGCTGTGTTTAGTTTTCAGATGCCCATGTGTTCCTTGTTAGGCTGTCTTCCAGCCCTCCTCTGCCTTCTTTTCTATTCTTCACAGTCCAAAACTATGAACCAATTACAGACCGCAGAGTCAGCTATTTACCCCCTCCTGCCTTTACACAGCTATTTCCTGCCTGCTATCAGCAAAGTTAGACAAAGACGACAACAAGCCCAAGGTTTTTACCATAAGTTGAACCATAAGTGAGGACCTGAAAACACCCTAAAGCTGTAACATTTTATGTAGGGGAAAATTTGAAAAGGATTATCTGAGGAAAGCAATCAGCTCCAGACTGAAATCTATCTCACTGGTGTTTATATGATAAAATAATTGCCATTTAGGCCTCTATCACACTTGGAATATGAATCATATGTCTGGAGGGCTCTCCTGCAGAGGTTCGGGGGCAGAGCTTCCTTCTTCACCGTAGTAGCCTCTCTGGAGGTGCACATGGGTCTCTGGGCCAAAGAAAACAGTTGTGATTACAGAGTGATAGAGGCAGCCACATGCTGATTCAAAGACCTATAATCTTCTCCCCTTCCACCCTCCCCCTCCCAAAAGCAACAAGTCTGTAAAACTCATTCACTTGCCAGAGGCTGTTTATTCTGTTTAATGGCCACCTATCACCCCTTCACTCATTCTTTTTAGATTTACTAGACAAGCACAAAGCAAATTAGTGCAAAATGCTTTCAGTCAAGTGTCAGGTGGAATCAGACTTGATGAATACTATACTGCTGGGCTTTATAACTGTAGGAACACATATACTGACAACATTGTCTCCTTCAATTAAAGCTATGCTGCCTATTTTCTGAATCCCTCATAGAATCCTTCTTCCCTCTGCAAAAGTCAAACCTATAACTTTTTAATACCTTATTTTAAAAAAAAGACATTTTGACATACACTGTGATGGTAGAAATGGAGAAATTTCAATGCTAGAAATTTTACGATATGTTTCAAAAATGTATTCTTCAAAGGAAATATTTCAGTGACACCGATCTGCAGCAAAGTGTGGATATGTTCGAAAATAACACTATGTCTGAACCTTGTAATGTAATATTTATAGAATGAATCTTGCTAACTTGCCATAGAAATGAGTCTCCATTGTTGCTCATCCATAAATACACAAGGCCAAAGGAGTGCGGGTGAGGGTGGAGAGGGGGGCTGGTTTCTTCTTGACAAGGCAGGGCAGAGGTGTGCTCTCTCCTTTAAAGCTAATGCACGGAGCAGTCCACACGCATCAGGGGAGAGTGTAACCCCAGGGGAGCGCATGGGTTTCTAGCAGCGTGACTCCCATTAAAGTCAATAGGAGCCATGTGGCTGAAACCCACACACAGATCTCAGAAATTTCACCCCCCGAGCCAAAACCGTTCCTCTGAAGATGGATTGTATCTGATAGGCACAGCTCGGAGTAATGAGCTGATGATGCCGTGCTGCCCCAGGGATGCAGGCGAAGGCAGCTTGCTCTTGCTGGGACACTCGGCTTGCGCAGCCGACCAGCACAG
The DNA here is from genome assembly GCA_033558235.1 of Neomorphus geoffroyi. Taxonomy (NCBI): domain Eukaryota; kingdom Metazoa; phylum Chordata; class Aves; order Cuculiformes; family Neomorphidae; genus Neomorphus; species Neomorphus geoffroyi. Next base: position 4,907,234 of record JAUMJM010000009.1, read on the forward strand.
AGCACAGGACATCCCACACCCTTCAGATGTGCTCAGAAAGGCTTTCTTTTGGTTTTCCCTGAGCTCAGGGACCGTTAATAATGCAGGTTTCTCTGAGCACCCATCAGCCACTGTAATTACAGTGACCTTGCAACAGCATCCACGAACAGACAGCTGGACCAGAAGTAGGCACAGAGTGCCAACAACCCCACCAATGGACCGGGATAACGGCTTTGAAGAGGGAGACACTGTGAAGTTGCCTGGAGGAATGATTTCAGTCATATCACTGTGGCCACACAGAGTCTACCCTGCTCAGAGCCTGTATGACAGCAATGTTCATCCACCAGTGAAAAAAGAGCATGATGCTGCAGCATAGGTTTCTTTTCCAGCAAGTAGAAACAAACAAACAAACATTAAAGCCCATGGTTGTAAGAATTTTCATAACTATATAGCTAACTTTATAGCTAAACTGACAAAGGACTATGAAGCTGGAAGGTAGTCCTATAAATAAAAATTATTGTTATTCCCTTTCCTCATCAGGGTACTGGTTTCCACAATTAAAGACTGATTCTGCAGTATATTACAATGCCTAAAGGCAACTCTAAACAGGGGTGAGAGATATGAATGAGGACCTTTATGCAGGTGTATTCCATGAATGTCTTTTACGCATGCCAAGTTGAGGATAAAATCTAATTTACAGCTCTAAATTGCAAACATGCACAGACCCTTTGGAATGCGTGGTATTCATAAGTCAACTTCAAATTCTGCATTAACTCATACGCAGTTGCAGCAAGAAGAAGATCATAATCATTTCGTCTACTGCTATTTGCTCCATCTGATATCAGAAAGTGCACAAATGATTTCAAGTTGAACTGAATGGGGCTGACCCATTAATTTTCTTCTAATTCCCCCCACCCTCATAAACTTAGTGGTGGACAAATAGGAAAACTATTTTCCTCCCCTCAGCGTTTGTACTTTTAAAGTTTACACATCCTTCTTTTTCTTTTCAAACCTATTCTTAGCTCCTGGTTCCTTAATAGAACTACCTCCACGGTGACAACCCATTCGGGATGAACGTGGAAAGCAGAGGAAGGAGAACAGAAAAAAGACCGTCTTTACCGATATTGCCCAACATAACACATCTCCCTCTCTCAGGCCATGAACAGAAAAGTGGAACGTGAGGCATAAAGACAGGGTCAGCTGCAACAGGTCTGCTATGCACAAATGCCCTGAAAACCAGAAATTTTAATATGTAAGAAAAGCATATGCTTCATATAGGAAGGGAAAAGATATTCTCTACCCTGCTCCTTTTGTTTTCCTAGAGGAAAAGGCAGACACAAAGGATACCATTCATCAACCACATTTCAGCCATCTCTGTAAGTTTCTTTATCTCTAAGTCTTAATTAGTTACGTAGGCTTGTGCCTACAGCCAGCATAGAGAGACACGGTAAAGATTTTTTCATGCCACCTTATTTTTGATATCCAAACTAAATATATTGCCTTTTAGAGATTCCACATCCTCCATGATGGGCCCTAAACTGCAACCTAAATTACCATTCCAGATTTAACAGAGGCACCTTCTTGGACTAGCGTCCATCCTCAGTGCTGGGCTCCTCCACTGAATTCATTCAACCACAAGGTGGCAAATTCTTTACCAGAAAATATCATTTTCCTTTCCTCAGCAACCTGCCTTAGCAGCACACACATGACAACAAATCCTGCAGCACAGTTCAAACAGATATAAATCAGAAAAATTTCATTGACCAGCCTAAGCCTTTTGAGTTATTTAGTCTTTTTCTGAGGCTCGTGCAGAAACACGAAGATTTTGTAAAAATTGGAAAAATGCGTCATGGAAAAGTCTACCAAGGAAAACTGTGAAAACAAATCCGCAACATTTATAGAAATTGTCTTATCTTAACTGTGGTTTCATTTCCTACAGTATCTATCACAGGGTCTTACTAATTCCATAGAGGATGAAGAACTTGGCATCCTACAGCAAAAAGAACCTAAGAAAATTTCACCTACAAATCAAAGGTGCAGAGTCATCGTTCCTACTAAATAATTCACCCAGATTTAATACGCTAGGTTTAAGAAACAATTATGGAAACAAAACCTGTTTCAATTTCCTCTTTCATTTTAAGATGTGACCAATATTAAAGTAGGACCACAGGCTCATATATGAGGTATTTGAACCAGACTCCTTGTGTGACACTGCTGTCTCACCTGCAGGATTCTTTAAGGTTGTTAAAAGAAATTAAAGGTTTTGGATTTAATTATGCTTTCTGAAGGGTTACATTGGGAAAGCTGGAAGAAAGCTTCAGGAAACAGGTTTTCTGTTTAGCAAAACTGCTTTCCAAAAGTGAAATAAATAGGATAAATAATAAATATAAATTAAAAGCAACATAAAACACTCATTAAAATAAAAAATTGCAACATCTAAAAGAATGAGAAAAAGATAGAATTCTAAAACCTAATTGCCATGTACGTTTACGTGCTCTGGTTTGGATTTTTTCTGTGGACTGCAGAAATCTTTTACAAAAATCTTTTTTAATAGTTCTCTCCCTTCTTGACTGAATAATAGAAGTGTATTGACAGATTTTAATCCTCCAGCTTTTTTTTTTTTTTTGTCACATGAATGGTCTGACAGTAGTTCAGAAGCCCAGTTTCTCCCACAGAAAGGATATCAGGCAGAGGCTACAGTAATTCACCTCCACATTACTGCCAACAGAGATGTTCTGACCCAAAATATTCTTTGGAGATGAGATTTGAGAACTGGACAAGGAAGAATAATCAGCAAATCTAATTTTTTTTTCAGAAACCAAATGATGATGATTCAGCATCAGTAAAACAGAACAAACAAAACAATTGCTGGCAAAAGCAAACATGGGGTCTCCAGTGGCTGTGGGTTGGCCAGACTTCGGTTGGCCCAAAGCCCACTGGAGTAGACAAAAAGCCACAGGGGAATTTGAGCTGTGCACGAGTCTGCACACTGCTGCTAAGGGGCTGAGGGAGCAACAGGTAACAGGAAACAGCATCAGTTTGTGTGCCAGAGGCTGAGAACAAAAAGTCCTTGCCACCTCTAAAGCAGGAAGGTCTGCACATTGTTTCACTGTCTGTACAGTGATTGTGGCTCACCTTCACACCGTAGCTCTTAAGCCGTTTCACCCTTGCTAGGTTATTACCCCGGCACGTGCAGCAGTGACACCTCCATCCCAACTTCAGTTTACTGCACGTACAATGACAACTGTTTGAAGCCTTCACTTCCCGTTGTTGCAAATGAGCCATGAGGGTTCATCCTTGCCGCTGCCGTCCATTCAAACCAGGTGATGGGAACATCCACAACTAAATGGTGTTGGTGAAAAAGTTACTCAAATTAGAGCAATCAGAGGGAAAGTCAGGGCATGAGCTAGCTGCTAGGACTGCAGCTGCTACTTGGCCAGAAGCTGCAGAACAAACTTAAGATCAGAGTGAGGTTATAGATTTGAACAAAGCCTCAGGAAGGTTTCCTACTTTTCCATTCCAGTGCTGGGCTTTATCAGCTATTGACCTGCAGGGCTCTCCAAGGGAAACACATGAGACCGACTAGGGAGGAGCAGAGGGATTTCCTTCTTTGCTAAGGAAGATATGAGACTCTGGCGATCCAACACCAAAGACAGATTCTGGCAAGATCTACAGGAAAGCTGCAAGGATCTCCACACCAACCACTGAGGAGCCTGAAGGGGGTCAAAGGAGGACAACCAATCTTCAGGGAAACGGGGTGGGAGACAAGAGAACACATCCAGATGGATGAAATCCTCGTGTGGACTTTGCAAGATGTGGCTGGTGGGAAGAGGCCATGCTCTCCCTCCTTAGTGCCAAACTACTTCCCTTGTTATACCCACGTCACTGAAATCAGCATATGGCTTGTTATCTCCAAAGGTTGTTATACTGACAGCATTTTCTAAGCGTAAAGTGAAGCTATAAACTGCTGCTGGCTGGAAGTGAGGAAAAGTGAATGCTTTCTGCTGGCTAAACTGCAGAAGTCAGAGTCAGGAGTCTGAATAATTTTTCCAGCTCAGCCAGTGGTTCACTCCACGCTGTCGATTGCTGCTCTTGGACTCAGTTCTCACTGCTGGAGGAAAAGGGTAGCAGCATTTTCTATTGTCGGGTGACTTGAAACTTAATTAATGTTTTCTATGTGTGATCATCCCCCTCAAAGGGGAGATGCCAAACATCATAAAGCACTTGGCACCTCTTTTTTCTCTTTTAGTCAGCTAAATGTCTTGATTATCAAAAAATCACACAATAATCTATGCCTTTTCTGCCTGATACTACTGGTGGATTCATGACAAGAACTGCATAAAAATGATTCCACTTTCCCAGACTCTATGACTCATATGGCAGGCCAAGAGAGAACCTGGCAAAGAGGTCAACTCTTCTGCACCCATGTCACTTTTTTCCATATTTTACAGCTTCGGAGAAGTGTGCTGAAGTCCACTGCCTGCAACCTGGTTGGCAGGCCTGGCTCAGAAATTATTTCATTCATTATCAGTACCTATTCAGAACTGGATGTTCTTACACTGCCAAAGAGTAAGTGCCATAAAGTGGTTGTGAAAAATGCATTGGATGACATAAACCAGCCTCTGTTGGTTGCACTAAATATGTCAAAGCAAACTCAGATGGTCCTTTAACTCAGTAGATGCAGCATCATGGGGAAAAGTGCATTCTTCTTCCAGCAAGAAAGAATAATAGCTCAAACACTTGAGGACTCCACCTGATTTCTCCCTTGTGAAACAAAATGTAAAATTTATTACCCACTATGTAACTCACTCTATTGATGGTTTGCATAATTTTTCCTCTTTCGCTTTTATCAGCTCCGTTGGCTTTACACCTGATAGAGCCGAAATCTGAACTGTGTCATTTAAAGACGTCTCGGAAACCACAAGGCAGAGGTAAGGATTGCTATCACATACATTTTCAGGCCAAGTTCTTACCTCTGTTATTAACTCTACAATCCCTCCCTGGGCCTTCACAGCTCTCATTTTACCCTCAGTAAAAATTAAGATAATCCCTGGTTTTGAACAAGACCAATCCAAAGAGCCCATATACTGAATCCATTGCAAAGTATGATTTCCTGAACATTTCAAAGTGGGATTACAATACCAGTTGAGTATATGATTTAAAAATAAAAGGAAAAGACCCTTAAGTACGGCCACAGAAAAATGACACCACATCTTGCAATGTTCCTTTAAAAAAATGAAGAAAAGAAAAAAAGCAAATAAAAGATGGCTGACTACCAGAGTTTTGTGTTAACTTGAAGAGCAGAGGTGATTTTTAATGCTTCAAACATCATTCATGAAATATTATATATATAATTTGTACTCAAAATAACGTGCGGGCTCTCCAAGGAAACATTAAAATAAATAGCTTCTTTAACTCTTTTGTACCTTGATCGTATCTTATTTTGATGAATCAATAAAAGAGAGACGTAAGATTGATGTAGGACAGATCAGTAGGGCAATCATGTAGTTTATTACATATTTATGAGTTTGAAAGATCAAAGGATGTTTTTATGCACATAACTTGGCAAATGCATTTTGCCACGTTCAGATATATTCCAAGTGACTTTAGCAGGAATGTGAAAGAAGCTGGCACGCTGCCCACAGTGCTATTTGGTAAGACTTTGAATGATGGTGGGATTACAAACCATGATAATAAAAACACATACAGCATAACATCGATGCATGTAAACAGTATATGCAAGTGCATATGTGTGATCGTATAATGTGTATATATACAACATATTGCATTTTCTACACACGTGCATACATATGCGAACTACAGTCGTTATTCAACTTCGCTTTAAGCCACTGGAAATCCTTCTTTTTCTTTTAGCAGACACAACATCAGGCCTTTTAACACAAACAAAAGAAGAGAAAAAGGGTGCCCTCCAACTAGAAAACATTCAGTTACAGGCTGCCAAACACAAAAATCACTAAATGATGATGTTTGCAATTACATTTCTTCATCAGCACAGAACATCCTTTCCCCTTTGGATTACTGTCAGATGCTACTTCTGCTTTGTGGGCACTAAGGTGGAAGAAAGATCTCCGCTACCATCAGAACCTGTGATACTGCCTTCTCCCTGCTTCTGCATATGGACATTTCAGATCTTAAGCTCACACTGACCCTGGTTTTAGTCATGAAACTCCTCAGGATGAAAGGACAGAGAGCATCCTTCTCAATGAGGGCCAGAGGCAGGCTGATCTGCACGCATGCACTGCCACCCAACTGATGCCACGTCTGCGCAGCAGCAGCTGCTGGGATAGGGCTGAACAGCTCGCCCATCTTTCCCCTGCTAAATCCATGACTGTATAATCAAGTGGCATTCAATAATTCTCGTTATCCCTGATACATAGAAACGTTGACTATATTTGTATGACAGCTGGAAACGGATTTGCAGCATAGTTAGAGGAGCCCAAGGCAGGCTGAAATCTTGCATACCACTAATAATAAAATTGAAGTGACAGGGACTTTCAGGTAACGAGTGTATGTCTGGAAGGGAGAGGTTTGCTGAATTTCACTAGAATCAGTAGGTACTTGTGATCTAGAAGAGCTTAATTTGATCCTCAAATCTGCTACAGGTTTCCTCGGTGATCCAGGACGTGTCACTTTTTAACAGAGTTTGGAGAACATCATTTTCTTTTAGTTCCATCTCAAATATTGCTGTTTTCAGAACTACTCATTAGTAGCAACATAGCTAAGGAACTACACTTGATATCTCTGCAAATTCCACCCGAGGTAGGCCTCAAATAGGGCTAAAAGATTCATGTATCCAGAGTCATGAGATCCCCTTTTTACATGCTCAAAACAAAACTGTCACTCATTTCTTATTTCCAAAGTGATATTAATGCTTCCCACATGCAGAGGTGACTGACTAAGAAAATCAGCTCCTGTGAAGACTGACAGAAAAGCATGTATCTTCCTAAGATCAAGACAGCAGGACTGGTACCATTCTCCTTTTACAATTTTCTTAATATTATTTAAAAGTTAGTGGTAATTTTTTATTGGATTTAGCAGAACATGACTGATTCAAAGACGCTGTAGAGGCCTGTCAGAATGTGCTAAAATATACAGTACCTGCCAACACCACATAGGGAACATCAGGCTATTACCTACAGCTACTGGAGGGGCGGGCCTTGGGATCTGTCACTGCTTGAAAGGTGCTACCAACATTTAAAATAAAAACCTAGTGAAAATAATGTTCGTGACTCATGTTGGTTATTAGAGTCCCAATGCAAAGATGATAGGTGTGGAAGAGAGAACCACCTTCATTCCTCCTACTCCGTGCTCCATTAGAGTAAATGCGGCATTACTCAGGCTAGGTTTAAGTGTGTGACGCAATGGTAGCACACTCCCTTTGAACAGCTGCTTCATGGTACCACAGATCACATCATTAGGAGATTTTGCCTAACCATTACAGCTGTGATGGATTCAGGTTGTTAAAAGACCACCAAAGCAAATTTCTCTTTCTTTCTGCTGCTCCCTTTCCTCTTTGCTCATCAAGGTAGGCAGTTCTCCTCCACTTCCCTTCCTTCTTTTGGGCTTTGTTCCAAAATCCTCACAGCTAGCTGAAAATCTGTGATCCTTCATATATTTGGCCATTATGCATTTTCCAGCACAACATCACTGAGTTTGAACTTCAGTTTTCCCTTTTTAGGTGTTTTTTTTCATGCCGCTGTGAATTTTGCTGCCCTGAGTTTATACCCTTCCAGCAACAGTAAGCTGTACTCATGGTCTGTGGTAGATACCAGTTAACAGGGCTGTATTACTCAGTTCGCGCTTTGTTCATTCTTTGTAAGTCATTCTCTCAAGCTTCCTTATCTATTATTTCTCTCCTTTCTGAACTATATTCCTCTTGTTGGCATCATTGTCAGTGAAGTGCCCAGAAATGAAGTATTCAAATATCTGCTGGATCAGACTTTACACAGTGTGCCTACCCTAAGTACTCTTCAGGAAACTCTCATCCCAGTATCTTCCCAAGTGGTCACCTCAATGGCCATTCTAGACAGCCCGGAGTTTCTAGTAATTTCTTCTGTGCTATCTGTACTGTCGTATTTGTTGCTTTTCACTTTTTCTCCAAGTTTTACTTGTGTTTATCAATAGTTACTTTTACAAAGGTTTCCTTAGTGTCTCGGGGTTTGATTCAATGAAGGCTTTAAGATGCCATTTAGAATTAAGCACATGAATAAGCTTCCATTTGAAGACAATAGGACTAAATGGCTCAGAAGACAATATATATTTAAGTGGTTTTGTAAATTAAGCTGTAATTGTTCAGCAGTCTTGTGGGATTTCCTTTTTTTTTTTCCTCTTTTTTTTTTTCTGAAGGAAAAAAAAATGTAACCATCTCATCTCTACATTTACGACCGTATTTCTGGTTACCCGCTGGTAAGAAGGTTGTTATTTTCAAAAACTACTGATAGATTCTTTTAGTCCGAATATTTATTAAAACAACAGTTATTTAAAACCCCACCTCACTACATCCCCAAGCCACACCCGGGTCCTTCTGTGTGCAGAATTTAGCAAACAAGGGTGTTACAAGATAGCTGTGATCTCCAACAGCATCAGGACATGTTGAATTGCAGCAAACTTAACAACTTTGTTATTCCAGATATTAGCACTACTGATGAACCTTTACTCTGTTTCAACAGACACATGATTAATTCATTTACAAGACCAACAGGAGAAGGTTTGTCTCCACAGGAAGGGGCTTTGGCAGATTTGCTGGCAGCGTTTCAGGTGGGTGGGTTCAATTTATAGTGCTATCCACAAGTTTTGGTTCACATTCAGGGAAGTGCCCCGAAGTTACTCTGGGCTTAATTATTCAGTTATAAATCCTTCGACTGCAAGCTGCTTTAGCCCATATTCTCTCTGAGCTTCATCAAGGCATGGTGACATGAAGTAGGAGGTGATAAAACGAAAGCCTCCCTGCTCTCTGCCACCCTCTGTAGAGGCCACAGAAGGCTGGAATAGGGACACTTCACTCCTACGTGCCCCCAGAATGCTTTTGGAAGGTGGCATGAAGCACGAGCAAACACATGTGCAGGACAAGTGATGTTTAATTTACTGGTACAGATGTAACCAAGGGAAAGCAGTGAATGTTTTCCAATTCTGAGAGATACACACATTAAAATGCTCCACAAAGAGCAAGTCAGTGTGAAGAATGCTTAAACCCCACTGATTCTGGCAGAGCAACTTGTTGTCAGCAAACAACTATATAAACAGGCTTTTCTGTTGCTGTCTTATTTAGACACAAAAGGAAAGGAGAAAATTAAAGATGGCAGCACACTGATACTGCTCATGGATGCTGTCATCTATCACGCTCTCTAGCCTAACTCTCAGCTCAGCTAGCTAGAAAGCTGTATACATGTAACTTAAGGTAAGAATTTAAAGTGAGAGTTAGTCTGGTTCACAAAGCTGTGCGGACATGTTTATTGCAGTATAATAGTGGCTTAATTTGAATTAGTTAATTAGAAATGGATTTAATGAACTTTGAGTAAGTTGCCATTATGCTGAAGCAAAATTATCCATACGGCCTTTTATTCAGCTTAACTATCTCTCTGTTTAAAAGCTCTTCAGACCATGCCAAAATAACTTTTTTTGTGTAGATAAATTCCTACATAGAGAAAAACCCACCCTCACTTAGCTGGAAAAAAAGAGTGGCTCAAACTTATTCCTGCAGTAAGTTTATTGTCACAGACAGCTCAAGATCAAAGAACAGGCAGCTAGAAGATCTAATTAAAAAGTGAGGATGTAATAGACAAGCCCCATCTTCTGCTCAATCAGCTCTTACTTAGTCCTCAGATCTAAATTTCACATAGGCTAGCACAGGCCTAGAGGTCAAGAGATTTGTTCTTCATCTGAATCCAGACAGGCTCCTTGTCTTGTCCTTTTCTGCTGAAACAAGATCGCCTGTTTTGCACAGCTAACCAAGCCAGCCCAGCTGCAAAGCTTTCATGTTATCCAGCTGTGGTATGTTCACCTATCATAATGCTTGGTTTTGCCTTCAGATTTGTTGGGAGGAGGGGGAAGGTGTGTTCTTTTTATTAATTTGTTTTTAAACAGACATCAAAAATGGTGAAAAGTTTCAAATTATGACCTGTTTTAATATGTCACCAAGTATTGTGAAACTCTCTATTACAAAATAATTACAACGTAACCAATAGTTCCTTCTCCTTGTAGTTGAGATGTTTCCATACAAAACCAGCAGGAAACCATACAGGGCAGACCTGGAATAATAACTATGGTCTTTTTCTTCTTGTTTACAGAAGATTGTGGCAACTGCAGTCCAAATGACAAATGTCTATTTGGCTTGGCCTGCTGGTAGGGTCTGAGGCAGGATCAGAGGCTCCTCAGTGGCTGAGTTCAGAATATAAAGCATTGCTGCCCCTCATTGTGAAGGGTAACTGAGTAACCCTAAACAGTTTAGATGAACTTGCCCTATTTTACTGTGTGATAGACTAGGATCATACCTGCTTTTAACCTCTAGAATCTTATGTGTGTTTTCATCCAAGTTCCTTCCACTTAGAACACTGATCACAGAATTATAGCCTAATTTAGGTTGCAAGGGATGCTGGAGGGTCGTCTGGTCTAACCTCTGGCTCAAAGCAGGGCTAACTTTGAAGTTAGGTATTAAAAACGTTTGCAGTCCTATGAAATCATCTCTCTGGGCTTTGTGAGCACTAATCAAGACAGGCTGATACGAGACCTCTGAAGTCAGTATGAACCTCATCAAGGCTACAGAGGTGTAGAAAGATGAAGGTTTCTGCCCTTAACATTAACAGAAAACCTTCCGGTGAGCAGGAGAGTAATCTGACTCCAAGCCTATAGTTGACCAGGAAATATAATACAAGACTCCAGTTACAAGGCAAAAGTCTTGTATTTTTTTTTTTTTTGTCTTTTTTATGACACACGTTCCCTCAAGCTTTAATTTTCTGACTAATTATGCTCAGCTTACTACTTGAGCTGAAAAAGAAAGATTAGATCTCATGTGAAGAAGAACACGTTATTTTTGCCCCTAGTGTCTGCCTTGCTTTCAGAATTAAGAATTAATTCAGACCTGAAAGATTGAAAAGAGATGCAAGAGTGATAGCATGTCCACTGTGAAGGATGCTTCCAGTAGACTTCAACTTTCTAATGTCTGTTTGAGCTGTTTGCTTTATTATTGCTTCGTGCTTAAAAATACGGAGAAGGTTCTACAAAAGAGTTCAGCCGTTTCTAAGAATAAGCTTCAGGAAGAACAAATGATCACACCAGTTGTTATGAAAGGCTTAGATTTTTTTTGCTGAAACTCTACTAATGTGTACTGGGGGACTGTCTCAAAATGTGGTAGAGGCCAATGCAGGGACAGAGAGGTATCGTTCACTGTCCTCATGAATATTCAACAAAACGTGGCCAAATTATAATCCTCTGCAAATCACCATCTGCGTATGCTCAGTAGAGGTTTGTTAGAGGCTAGCAGCACAATTCCCAGAGCATTCTGTCTTAATTGCATATATGCCATATCTCCCACAGGGCTGCATGCCAACCACACGGGTGTGCTCCATGCCCACATCTTCCACTGACCTAGATTATTCCACAAACTGCACCTCAGGAGGGGTTGCAGCTCAGCTTAAGTTTACACACAAGAAAAAAGAACTTGAGAGTTGTTATGGGAGAGGAAGAGGCAAGTTCTAGATGTAGCAAGTAAGTATATGGGGGAAAAGAAGGTGCCGTTAGCACGGGATTCAGGTTATGTGTTGGAATATGAGATTAAGATTCTAATAAAGTATTTCATCCACATTAATTTTGCCTGGTGATAAAGCATCTGGGATGAGATGTCAAAGAGATGAGCAGATGTCTAGTCTTGGCTGCTCTGAGGCACGCCAGTGCAGCAGTATCTCTATTAGGAAAGTAGCTGAGGTGATAAAAGCCAGAATTATTATTACAATGGAAACAATTTGGATACAGATGAAGAAAAGTTCAGAGGACATTGCCCCGAAGAGTTAAAAAAAATGAAAAGACTTGTCTCAAGAAGGTCATTGAAGTCACAGTCAGAAAGTTAACAGGAGGAATAGGTTCCAGGACAGAGTCTTTAAACCAAGATTTCAAGACAGAGATTATAATCACTTCTGTCAGATGAAGCCAAAATGTCAAGGAACATATGAATGGAATAATGGCCTTGAGATGTGGCCCTGAAGAGGTTACTAGAGACCTTGGCAAGAGCAGTTCCAGTGGAGTGGAGAGAACAGAAGCTACAAGGAAATACAGAGTATTATTGTACGCTACTGTGATTGGCACCAGAGGTATCTGTTCATCCCATTGGCCATTTACTGGGGCCTGGTGGGATATATCCCTAACTGGCCTAAATGGGCTCAACTTCTCCCAAAATTTCATCACTTTACATCCCTCAGAAATTTCAGCCAGAGGAGAAGAGTTAAAGCATGTCTTTTTTTAATTTTTATTTTTATTTTAAAACAAAGAAGCTCTCCTATGTGAAGTAATCCCCACATCACGTAGTGAGTAATTCTTTTCCCCAAAGATCTTGGAGCAGAACACTTTCTGTTTCTTTACGTTGTCTAAACAGTGTATAATTAGGCAGATCTTAAGCTAGCTGCTCTCATTACACAGTTTGATGAATTTGAAAGGGTAACAAACTCCAGGATGAATGATTAGTCATTTAGTCTTACAATACCTTTCTTCCCTTACCCACTCCTTTTCCTATAAATTTCTTTTAAAAAATGAAAACAAAAAACCCACTTGCTATAAATTAACTGAATTATTAATCTCTTGTCCTTTGCAGACTTTGCATGTTGGACAACAGCCAGGGGATCGCAGTACAGTGTGTTGTTGCAGGTATTCCCTTTAGAGACAGAAGACATATATATTCTTAGACATGCAATAAAACTTGGATCTTTAAAGCAAGTAGAAGATGATCTCCCTAGACACTTTGTTTTTAAATTTTCTTTTCAATGATTTAAAACCAACAAGTTGGAACAAGTCTGGAAACAAATTATTTGACCATCTTCCGTTCCAGGGATGCTGGAGCTAGAATTATATGGGAAACGCAGTGCTTAGACTTAAAATTAGGAAGACCTCTCCAGAAGGAACAAAAAAGGTATAAATTATGTCTGATTGAACAAACACAACTCCACTGTTGAACAGCCACTCAATGAAGAGGGCAGGGAGAGGCAATGGAGCACGGTAATGTGTAATATTACTAGTCAATGGGCTGTGTGCAGCAGTGGGCTCCCAAACGCTGGAGGTGTCAGGGAGATAAATAGCAGAGTGTCCTCCTCAAAAATATGATTAATACCCTCCTCGGTCCACTGCTGAAGATGTAGTGGGTGCAGCTGGTTTGGACAGCAGTTGCACAGAGGAAAATTCCAGGACGATTGCAGCAGAGCAGAGAGGGCAAAGAGTAGGACAAGTAGTCAACTGAGTGGGAGTGCTGAGCCCCAACAAGGGGAGAAGTAGGCCAGAGCTGGCAAAGGTCTTTTGGCTGCTGTTTAAGTAATGGTTGTAGAACTTCCATACATGCACAACTGAGTTTCAAGTTCGTGATCTTTGGAGGGAAAAAGGGAGATAAGCTCGTTCAAGTTCATTGTCTCTTGTAACAGTCATGGCAGAGGTGGCTTTCAAGGAGCCATTCTTCACTCTTAACTTGCCCGCTGAAGATCTTATAGATCACCGAAAAGCAGGTGGAAAACTGAGAAATGCAAAAAATAAACTAAGAATGGCATCACTTTTTTTCCTGCAGCCAACTGCAATTTCCTGAAAAAATCAGGAATGTGTCAAGTGAGGTTTCCACACTGCCTTGTTTTCAAGGAATTCTCTAAAATTCTCAGAAAACATCGTTTCATGCTTCTGTTGTCACAGGACTCAGGGGAGACTGTCCAGAGCTCAAATTTACAACATTAGAATCTGAACACACTATAATGTAACTAATGCTCCTGAAATCAAAGGCAGAAGGCTGCGGATGGCTTTATTTCTTAGGGCAGTGATCCCTGCCTTTGTTGGTTTGCAGGCAACAATACCAAGCAAGTAATATATTACCTGCAATGCCATATTATCTACTGTCTTGCATCCACAGTGAATGTCTCAGCATCCCCCCTGAAAGCCTTGGGTGGGGAGGAATGCCTCAGGCAATTTGTCTCCAATCAGCAAGAAGGTGCTGCAAAAGCTGCAGACGCTAGGCTGATGTTGAATGGAAGGACACACATGTTATTAAACACACAAACACAACACAAGCTGCGTACACCTAAATAGTTGTGTTTAACTGAAAATGACAAAAAAACTGGATGGGGGAAAAGCAAAGTTCCAGTGGATTATTGATCTGAAAGACAGTGATTAATAATCACCAGTTTAGTATTCTGCATCACCACTGCCTGTCACACTTCCCTGGAAACAGGATTAATATAAGAAGATATTATATATGTGAGCAAGGCACTAAGGTAGCACTGTATTGATCTGAACTTTAGAGCTGTTCGGTGCCATTAACAAAAACAAAAAAGAATGCAGGCGCTTGTGAAAATGTGGATAGTTGACAAAAGGAAAGCATTTGTTTTGCCTTCTACAAATTGCCAACAGCCTGCTCATCTCTTCCATGCGATTCAAGAATTACCAGCTTCAGATCCCTGGTAAACTCAGCATAACCTACACCAGATCAGTCAGCACAGACACAAAGCCGTTTTCTCACCGTGTTTGCAGGATTGGACCCTGACCGTAACACAGAAAGTTGGTGTAAGATCTTAAACACCCCCAAGGACCCACTTGCAATAACACAGGAACAGCATTGCTCTCCAAGAGAACTCAGAGAAAGGTGCACATTTGGAAACATTACGTCATCCAGGAGACTACAACATTCCTTTTGTCAAAGAAAAAAGTCTAGCCTGACACACACAGGGTGTTTTAAGGAAAAAAAAAAAAAAAAGATAAAATAGATCTAGTTAATATATTTAAAGACACTTTCCATGAAATGAAAATCTTTTAATTGCTTTATTAAACTAATCACTCAAATTGACTTTGTTCTTTTCCTACCTTTTTGTTTCTGGATAAAGAGGGGGCACCACTATTTGTTCAACATAATATTAAGCATAGTCTGCTACTCAATTAGTAAACATGTCAAGAGGTGGGTTAGTTATTCATGGTTCAGGGGCACAGCCCCCTTTCAAAAACAACTTTTTTTTCACTCTAATGAAATGATGGATAATCTGGAAGTAGGTGCTTTAAGAAGATATTAATCATTCTCTGTGGTAATGTTAATCATGCGTTCCATCATCTCCAGATGCTGTGCATCACCTTCCTCGGAGATAAAGGGCACCCAAGCCAGCAGAGTCCTTTTGATCACCTTTCTCACAGTAACTCTCATAAGGCATTAAAAGAAGTCTTCGCATTTCAGGGCATCCTTAAAAATGAAATAGAAAGTGGGAGAGTGAGGTAATGGAGGGATTCATGGACTTCAGTCTTGACCCTGTCATTACTTATGCTGCCCAGATGGGCGGTGCATGGTTCTTTCGTCCTTTGTCCTAATCTTTGACATTTTTCAATGCAATGTTTGGTATGAATGAGGTATGTGAAAAACCCTGATCACAGGAAATAGAAAATTAATTCACAAAAGATTTCAGGGAGGGAGGTGAGGGGAGAAGAAAAAGAAGCAACCGTCTTTCTGTGAAGAAAAGACCAGCAAAATTATTCCCTCACAGCCTGCTATTCCATTCTTAGAAAACATAGCAGAAGCCGGGTCAGATTTATCTCAGCATACTGTCTGTGATGTCTCTTCCAGTTAATAAAACACCCTGCCACTGGAGAGACTTCTGGCCAATTAGACCATTTTTATGACTAATCTTTTATAGTCTTTCTTTTTTTTTTTTTAAGTTACGTATAAACCTAGGGCACATCTGAGATGGCTGAAATATCTCCTTTTGCAGACTTAGATGCTTCAGAGACCCTCAATGCCAAAAGAAGAAACTTTGAAGGCCTCCTAAAGCTAAAAAGTTACTTTGTATAAACTGTTGAATAAAGATAAACCACAGGGGACCCTACCCAGTCAGAGGCAGGCAGTGTTTCTGTCACAGCATGTAAGTGTTAAGGAGAAAAGAAGTTATGTGAACTTGAAATAAAATAATCCAACTTTCTTAAATCCATGTTTAAATACTAAACCCGTATGCAGGGGAAGTGCCCGCCTATCTCAGACAATCAGTGATCCCCACCGCATGCCACTCGTGATGTACTGCTCTATGAGGTAAGATAAAGGGAAGTGTCACGGGAAATTTAAAAACCCTCACACCTATAGATATTTTTGAAAATATTTCAGCCAAGCTGTTGCCATCAATCTTTGTGGATTAGGTGAAATTCTGATGTAATACCACTTTTTTTTTTTACCACAGATTTCATACAAATATACTTTGCTTATAAAAATAGTGGTATTTCCTAGAATACTAAGCACCTGCTCAAAATCTCTGCAGCTTGGTCTGGTGAAGAGTTTGCTCTTGCTACTTCACAAAAATGGGTCATGTTGCAAGGCTCCATTTTTACCTCCTTTGAGTACGCTTTCATCTTTGAAAGGAAACGCTAAATCGCAGGGCTGACACTGGGTTAAGTAGGTGGCACTGTCCTGCTGTCAGTACCCCTTCAGAGAACAGGCAGCGCGAAGCCTTGGGCAGCTGCAGGAAGGATATTCTGTGTGGTAAATAACATGCACCTCATTGGGATTAATAAAAGTACCCGTTCTTACATAGGATATATTCAATAATCTTATCTGTGAGACACCAGAGTGAAGAACCATCGCCTCGATGCTTTCCCACTGACATTAAGGAGTTGCGTTGTATGCACTGAGTTGTGAACACTCAGTTGCCCTGGAAAGCATGGATAAAAAGCATTACCCAATACTTTACAGAATATGTGTAAAGTCTCTTATTTTTTTCATTTTTCCTGGAAAAACAAAGCCACACTTTCTCTGATGTAAAGCCGCCTCACTTACAATATGCATTTATTCCGAAGGTTTGGAGAAATTATATCCTAGTATATAGAGGATGCTTGCAGTGGATTCATGTAGTGCAAAAACTTGATTCCATCTTTGCAGCAATTCATGGTCTGTTTTGTATTTCCCTGTATCTCCTTCCAAGCAGTAAAAACACTGTATTAACATAAGATCACTCGTATAGGTCCTTTGTAGATGGCAAAGCTGAGAGACTAATGGATGTCTGAAATGCGAATGTTTTTTCATTCCTTGTGATCTTGTTAACATATGTGTATTTAATGGTGCTAACATTATTTCTGACTTACACCATTACACTACATTACAGTTACTGTTAATTACACTTGCTATTGGGAATGGTTGCATGACTACAGATCTTTTTTCATGGTCAGTTGTAATTTACTTTTTGTACACACAACTACTCTATTATGCACAAGTTTTTACAGTCCACGTAGAGCCATGGGAAATGTGCTTCTATTTAAATGGGCACAAGACAGAAGTTATAAGCATTGCTGAACTTATGAAAAGGAATAAGATTTATAGGGCCTGGCTAACAAAATTTCTGAATTCAGAACATAGTACTTCACTCTTTTTGTGAAGTAAATCACTTTAAATTAAAAGTATATGAAACACAATAATAACAATAGGCCAGAATTTCAAAAAAGGCTTTAACTCTTCCTTCACTCAAATGTATACAAATCTATTCTGAACATCATAAGAACTGGGACATCAAAACGTAGGTACATTAAAAGGAGCTTGATCAGGAAAATTAGCAAATACAGAGCTGAAGGGTATTTGGTTGATCCAAGGTGAATATGTTGATATACATCCTTTGTGAAATCCTGGAGTGGTTTCCAGGAGAAACAGATATGTAGTCTCCCACTTTATTTCTTCTGGAAAGTGAAGTACTCTTTCATTATTGGTAAGATAGAGAGCTGCCTTTTCTATTCATTGCACTCAGCTCTCTGTGATAGATGGTATATAAAAATTTCATTTTCAATGGTAGAATTCGAGTACAGTGATACAAAGGTACTTTGTGGATAGAATCTATAAATCTTTTAAACAAAGACCAAAAAAATAGTGCTTTCTGTGATCATGGATAGCAGATTTAGATCATGAAAGTTACCCATAACGCTAAGCCAAATGCATTCACCAAATCTTTTGGTTGATAGGGTCAGAAAATAGAGACTTTGCTGAAGTTCCTCAGACTTCTTTTGTAAGTATGTGTGTACATGGAAAACAGGAGGTTAAACACCTTCTAAGCCATCCTGGAATCTATCCAAGGTATTGGCAAAAATATTTTTTGGAACTTACTGATTAAAATTTTGCATACAAAATAGATATCCCTATGCATATTAGCAACTCTGCGGAGTAGAAAGAGTACTTATCCAGACTGTGGGCCAAATCTGGGTTCTAAGTTGCTCCTCAGGTGAAAATCCCATTATTTGTCAGAACTAATTTCCTTGAACAGAGAAGAAATATTGTGCTATGGCCATGGAAATTAATTTTGATACTTCAATTTCAGTAATCTTGGAAATTCCTCTCCTCGGAGTTTGGCTCTGAAAGGTAGAAATTTCTTGAAAAGTTAATCTGAATTGATTGCTCACTACCTGGAACCAGGACCTCACAAGAATGGATGGTTTCTGTTTTCAAAGGCCTGTGATATTTCTGTGATGAAACATAAACTTGACAAGGAAACACAAAGCAGCCTGCTGGAACCGTGCTGGAGAGAAAACTGAACAAACAGCTGCTTAAAGGTTTAAAGCCAAAACAAAGCACTATTTGAAGGTCTCTCTAAATTTTAGGTGGCAATGGGAATTTGTTGGGAACACGGTGGAGCTGCTATAGAAAAGGAAAGGTTTGAGACCTTTACCTATTTCAGAGATACTGAAACTCTGCAGCACTGTCTGGTAAGTCTTCAGCAATGACAGAAGGCAGTGAGAATAGTAAGTAGATGACCATGATATCTTAATAATTCGAATTCACACTTTTAAAGAAAATTCTTCAGTCTGTGGAAGGATACAACGTGTTTCTCTCTGTTAACTGATTGTCATTGTTCTGTTACAGTTTATTTTACCTTCCTCTTTAATCCATTTTACCGCTACACTTAATGAATGACTACTTTTAAGCACAATTAAGTGTTTGAAGGAACCAAGAGATACAGTTTAAGCACAGTAAAAATGTCCAATTGAAAAGGCTGAAGATCAATATCAAAGGTCTAAAAGGTTAGACCAATCCTATCAGCTTTAGCAAAAAGCTGGTGCTAAGCTACCTTTGAAGAAAGAACTAGGTAATGGCCCACAGATGATCTTTGTTCAACCAAGTTTCTCCTGTTTAAGGAGAAACTCTCTCTTTATTGAACACTGTGATTTTCCCATTGCTGAAAATGCAGAAGATTTAAATTCCAATTTCAGTAGTGCCGAAAGATGGGAAATAGTTTCTTTTAAATACTTTTCTTTATGAAAGAAGACAATAAAGGCTGCCTATTGGCCCTCATTATCCCTACCTCTATTTGACTTGCCTACCTGCTCCACTGCACTGGTTCAAGACAATTAATCCTAATATTCAACCCTCCTGCTGTAATTTCTCATCTTGGCAGGTCTCTTTCTATAATGACTAAGGGGGAGTGGCCAAATTCTCAAAACCCCTGGGGTGAGCTGGATACATTTCCACAAACACAGACAACAATTTGATCCTGAAACGTTAATGAAATGTTGTTTTATCAGACCAAACCGGGCAATTTAAAGCCACTGCCCAAATAACCGGGGTAATAAAACACACAGTACAGGTCATTACATCATGGACACAATAAAGTACAAACAATTAATTCTGTTGATGTGGAAAAAAGGCATTGTAGACAATTATTGTTTTATATTTCAGAGATATCTTATATTGAAGAAATATTTGTATTATCTTCCGAATTGCAAATAAAAGGCTCACCCGCAACTCACCAAAAACTGGTGCACAAGTCTCAGCTGCTGCGAACCGGCACAGTTCCCACACTTGTAAATTGGGTTCAACACAATGATGTCTTTTAGTAGCAAACTAGTCACGTCTATTTATGAAATGGATATTATATGTGGATAATGGTCAGCGATAATTTCCTAGATACAAAGATGTTAATCCAGAATTAACTCACTCAGCTGATGGTAACAGAGTTAGTCCAGTTCTAGCGATCTGCAAATCGGAGCAGAATGTGACTCGAACTCTTCTCCTGTCTCCAGTCTTCTTGTTATCCTCTCCATCTTGCTTTCTCCTCTTTTTTTTTCAAAGCCAGTGCCATTTAGTGAATTGAGTCTTCATCTTCCAAGAGACAAACAGGTAGTCCCACAGAGGTAACTTTGCAGAAGGATATTCTACTGCTCCAGTTCTGCTATTCTGGTCACTTTGAGTGCAAAAAATCAGGTGTGATTTCTGTGCTTTTGGACAAGATTGATTTTTATTTGCATTAGGTAAGTTTTAGAGCTGCAGCCGTACAGTATGTAAGGAAACCAGAAGTTGCACTGTGTTTCATAAAAGTTTGGAATCCCTGTATTTACAGACTTATAACTAACCTTAACATTTCTTTTCTTCCTTCTGTCTGCAAAATACCTCACTAAAATAAACCATATCTAAGGATGAGGAAACCAACACAACCAACGATACCTTCCCTGCAGTTAACAGTGCTGTAGCTCTCAAGCCCATTAAACAGTTCTGCATGGTTAGGTGTAGGGTATTTCACCTATTAGGAAGGGAAACTCCCAGGATCTGGACCAGAAGCAGCATTCACATCTGCCCATGGAAGATCGACAGCACTTCTCAGTTTTTGAGTCAAAACCTCAGTGGCATGATATATGAGTAGTTGTGAGTTTGTGTTAATTTACACCTTGTGAAGAGCTAGCAAGTGAGCTAGTTAAACTGCTTTAACTTAGTTTAAAAATTATTATCTTTTTATAGCCATCTTGCTATGGCTGTAGTTTCACATTAACAGCTTATAGACGTAGACCACACTGCCTTTTCTTTGTGCCATGGCTCTTTATAGCTGCAGGGTGAATGGGATCAGGGAATCGATCCATCAGAAAAGAAACTAAACTCAAACTCTTCACTTTTATGGCTTTTTCAGGCAAATCGGTTCCTCGAGTCGTGTTACCGCACTGCTACACAGACAGGCATGCCAGCTCAAAGCATGGTAATGCGTGGAATGGAGAAAAATAAGTGGGAGGAAGAGGAAGTGCTGGATTGTTAATCTTGGCGCCATGACTGAATAACTGTGAACTACAACTCCATGCCTCTGGGCGCACATAGAAAGGTAAAGGAGTGGGACAAATAAAATACACTTTGATATAGTACTTATAAATACAATTTAAAATAGCTTCTTAAAAATTCCTATTGGCACAATATCAATGTAGTAAATATCAATTCTATCTATATCTAAATTCTCAGATCTGAAATAACTTCTTAGAAGTTCTAACAATTTCTACTGAAAGCAGCATTTAAGCCATTAGTAAGCTCATTTCTTTAAAAGTTATTTTATTTTATCTTATTCTGTTTTGGTTTTGACTGTTAATTCAACATAGAAGACGTAACATGTCAAGATTATCAAGATGGTTTTGCCTTCCCTGAGTGTGCTTCAAAAGGATGTTGGTATTTTATTAGCTGATATTGATCATGAAGCAAATAGCAATACATTGACTTAGCCAGGTAAACATAGCCATATCCAGCAAGATGACACCTATTTTTATTTTAACTAGAATTGGCCTCTATATAGCTACCAGGACATTATGAAAGGTCAAAGGGAGAAACACAAATGTTTATCAAATTTAGGACATGGTATGATAAAAGTGAGAGCCAAATTAAGTAAAACAAAAATCTACCAAATTTTTTGTATTATCAAAGGGAATAAAATTTCCTCTTCCTTCACACATTATAAATTTAGGGTTACTCAGGAAATTGCTCATTAGAAAATGAATTTAAGTCATATGTGACCAAAGTCAGAGAGCGCTACTCCTGTTCTGATTGACTGGCTCAGCTATATCAAATAACTCGCACAGTGGAATTTTCACTGCTGCTGGCTAACAGACTTGCAGATCAAGAACTATTTGTTACAAAAATTCACTCCTGATTCAAGTAGTCATTAGACTGCCAGAAGTTGTGATCTGTTCTCAGAGAATTTGGGAACAGTAAAAATAAGAAAAATTAATTGAAGAAATTATTTACTGCCCAATTATTTGGAAAACTCTTTAGTCAGTGAAGCTACGCAAAGCACCTTGAAATCTGATATTAAAGAATAAATCCTTAAACATATTAGCCTAATAGTTTAATTTCCAAATTTACTACTATGAACTTACCTAGGAAAAGCAGTTCTGTGGTGAATAGTCTATATCAAGAACACTATACTACTGTCTGCATCTGACAGCTTTTTTGTACGCTGAGGCATGTGGCTTGATTTAGCTTAGACGCTAACTACAAATGTCATTTTCATTCATATGGCCCTAACTCAGTAAAAACAGTAAGCATATGCTCAAGACCCCGAGAAGTCAACTTCTCACATGTTGAACATTAAGCATAGTCTTACATCCTTCGTTAGATTCTGGGCAGAAAGATCAGGGTTATTCAAGTGTTTAGAGTTGAGCATGTTTTTATTTGCTTTGCTCAATTAAGACTATAATGACCTCACTCTGTTTTGCAAATTCCTAAGCTCCCTGCTTCGATAACCATTATGGTTTTTTACTCAATAATGAAATCTAGAAAATTTTGAATTCTCCATAAGTTTAGCTGCAGTAGTTTACTGTCCAACAACTCCCCTATTTGAGGCTGCAGTTTCTGTAGCACAAGTGAATGGGCAACAGTAGTTCTGGATTATAGAAAGATGTTGAATAACCAAGCTCTGACGACCAAAAGCTCTGATTCATAATCATATTGGATTAATTATGGGGGTGCAAAAGGTTATTGCCCAGCTGTCTGCTCCCCCTTATCTTCAAGGTTACCCTGTTGGAAGTTATCTCTTCAGTCACTGCAGCTAAACCCGACAAGGAATGGGAATTAAACACATCTGGTTATTCCTGAGGATGCCAAAGAGTAAACATGATGGATCCCTCTCAAATCCATTAAAAAACCTGTATTCCCAAAGTCCTGTGCTCTGTGTCCCAATCCAGGTCTTATTAAAGGATGCAGAAGGGGATTGACCAGAGAAATTCGAAGAGAAATAGAAGATGACGGAAGAGCACCTTGACACCCTGTGATTTTAAAGACTGTTTTCTTCATTTTAAGCACAATGGGATTGCTGTATATTCGTGTCCCACTGTTATCTTCTACATGAAAAAAATCTAGCAAGTTAGAGACATTTGTATTATAACATTATATACTGAGAATAACAGAATTATTTCAGTTCTCAAACAATTCAGAAAGCAAGAAAAGATGTAAATAAAACCTGTAGCTACATTTCTGCACAAAATCTTTAGTCAATACTGCTACAAATATATTTTTGGGTTTGTGCTTTGAGGTGAGCATGTTTTATACTATTAGAGTAATGCAAATAACTCTATTTCTACTGTGACCCTAGAGTTTGTCCTCTGCACTGCTATTCCAAGCACCTCACAGCTAACTGTACATCTCCAGCTTTGCTTCTGTCTGAAAACATTAGATGACCTCCCTTTAAGCTTGCACACTGGTGTCAGTATCAACTGCTCAGTGGCAAAGTATCATAGGTTACTTGGTCTCTGGCTCTGGAGTGACTCGAGACAGGGGGAGCGCACTTTGCTGCCTTTGCCACACAAACACACAGAGCAGAGAGATCTTCTGTTTTTCCCTTAAGTGGCTGAAAATCAGTAATAACTAGACTGAAATCAATGGAGATTTACTGCTGTGCGCAGTGTTAACACAAGATGCGAATCTGCCTTTGGCTCTGGTTTCTGCGGAGCTGAATGGGAAGCAGGAATGTGTTCAGATTGCTTTGACTTCACTCACCGTTTGCTGATATTAACTCTATATATTTTAAGCAGACACTTGCAGTTTCTCAGATGTCTTCTTTTTCTCATTTATTAGTTGAGTTATATTTTAACGGTGCTGAGAGATTTACTGTCAATATATCAGATATATTCATTTTGGTAAGGCACAATCCTTGCACTGTGATCCAAATGTTGGACACATCTGTTAGCAGGCCAAGGAATGACCCTGTATTATTATTATTTTTTAAACCTGACAGCTCACACATTTGAAAATTGCATAAAAATATGTAGCTTAGCAGCTCTGCCTTCTCTTTGTACTATTTGCTCACATCCGGATCCATTTTTTCCCCTGCCTGAAGGGGGGGAAGGACAACCCCATATCAATCGCTCTCTATGCCAATTCACATTAGGGAAACCCCTAACTTTTCATTTCAAATCAGCAGCATCTTTCCTTTGATCCAGAAGACCACAGCTGGGAAGCTGACATGACTCGTGCTTTCTCTGCTCCAACCCCCGCACCCGCGCTTTGCTCAGTGGCTCTAAAGAATTCTAGCAGAGTCACCTTTGCTCAGTTTTAGCCGAACCTTTTCCTCCCTGTCACTGACAGAGCAGCCAAATTAATCACACTCAGACCAACTAACGTTAACAATCTGTCAAAGTGGCCTACGAAATGCTTCATCTACTGTAACTAGAAAATTCACCTGAAGACCTGCTGATTTGCCCTGGCACTTCTGCCTGTAGGACAAAACAGACAGAAACCAGTTTTTCTTCTCAGAGTTTTTTCAATATTCGCCACCTCCTCTATTGTTGCTGTTCCTTTTTGTTTGTTTGGTTTGTTCCCTTACGAGAGTTTGGAATTCATTGAGCGTGAACAACATTTTTGCTTAAAGAAGTGCTTGCCCAGTGTTCTTTTTCATGGTACGTGGGCCTTTACTGCTGACAATACCAGGCATTGGGTCGTTGGAGGTTTCTTTTGCAATAATGTCAGTGAATTAATACAGTGACTTTGTGGTGCTTGCTCCCTGCTGTATTTTGACAAATTCTTTTCTATTTTTTTTACCTCTAGCTTTTTGCTTATCAAAGAAAGTACTTTTAGCTGTGTGCTGTGGGTAAATTCTCCACTGTGAGTGGATCTACCCTACAGAAGCTATTGGAATAGAAGTCCCTCGTATCAGTCTAGGATGATGCTGTAAATCATGGGCTTCACCTTGTAAGAGTAGCTCTTCTAACTAAACATCTAGGTCGCTCCAGAAAGTTATTTTTTAATGTTGTTTTTCTAAAACTAATTTATTTACACATTTTTTATGTATCATAAATATAGATTCAATTCACTCTTGGGCTGAATGTTTTGCCACCTATCCCTGAGCAACAAAAGGGGTAAAATCCAGTAAATTAATGAACAAGGAACTATTAAGTTGAGTAGCCACTGAGTTTTCATTTTCATTCTCTTTTGCTCAGCTTGTTTTCACTCCCACATTGATTTTTTTTCTCTTTCTTCCAGTAATAGATACATGAAATCGATCTCCAGATGCCAAGTTGGCTTCTACTCTCCTCATTGAAGACTATTGGACTTGCAGGAAATGGGGACTCTAGGACACATCTCTGAATCAGCAGCTTCAAAAAGCAGATCCTCCTGACTGGTTTCAGGTTTTTAAAGGTGTTCTAGTTCTTTCAAAACATTTTCCTAAATTTACCTTCCTACAGACTGTCTCTAAAAAATGATCAGTTTTTTTAGTCATGTAGTTCCTAAAAGAATTCTTTTTAAGATTTCTCATCTCTTGGAAATTCTAGTGTACCCTTTTCATTCTAAATGTTCTTAGATCCACTGATTTAAGTACACCAGGAAACCAGTGGGAAGCTTCCAAGATGTATGTGGTGTTACCTGGCTCACGAAGTTGAGCGAATCACAACACACTATCATTCAGTTATAGTAGGAAGAATACAGAATAACTATTTCATTGTTATTTTTAAGAGAGCCAAAGTACAACATATTATTGGCTAGCAACATCAAGTGGCAAACTGTTAATGCATTTAAGGCCTGTATTCAACAACACCCATAAACATATTTCTGACATCTGTATTTAAATATCTGTTTAACTTCAATAGGTTTTAAGCATGTGCTCAGAATTAACCTCTATGCTTTTCCTGACACGGAGCTCTGTGTAGGTAAAATATCTACTGTATCAGCATAACCAGGGTCAATATCCAGGTCTTTCCAACCTCCGGGTGCTATTCAATATGTAAGACTAGAGGAAAGGAGGTACGTATGCACTGGCAGAACTTGGACAGGCTGAAGATTTTGAGGCTATTGTTGGGGGCTGCATTGTTTTATGCACTTCCAGATTTTTGGAACAAAAAGCCCTTGTGCCATTTCTGAACATCTCAATTTCATGGCAAAGTCCACCCTAAATAAAGTACTTGTGCCTGTTGCCACCTCTCAAACAGCAGTATCCAGTGTTCATAAAGACTTCCCTGGCAGTCTAAGGCAGGACACTAAGCAGCAGGGGGGACTGAAACGCCAACAGAGAAAATGCTTGCGAGGAGGACCTTGGGTCTGTAGAGAGAGGTGTGAAGAACTGCTCTGATACACGATAGAGAACTGCAAGTCACACTTTCATCTGCAGTTTTGTCTTCAGAGGTCCATCCCATTAGAAGAGAAAATTAAGCTTATCATTCATCAGAGGACTACGTATAATCTGAGCCATAAGAAACATATTCAGTCTTTGCTTACTTCTCAAAAAAAGAATGTGTACCTTGAAGCATGAAAAAATAGTCCCTTATTTGTGTGGGGTTTTTCTGCTATGCTGTTAAAAGTAATCGACTCATTACTAAAACACAGAGAAGCAAATTAAAATATCCACTTCCTATTGGAAACTGTCCGCCTTAAAATGAAAACCAAACCGTGCTTCTCCTCCCCAGTAAAATAGTACCACTGCAACTGGGACTAATTTGCTGGTAGCCTCAGAAAAGAAGCAAAAGTGTATATTGGAAGGAGGGAAGACTGTCCCCAGCTAGGTCAAAGCTGTGGTAACATGGCAAGGCAAACGGGAGAGGCTTGCACAGCTCTTGGCTGCACATGGTGGGTAGCACTAGGCCTTTAGCTCTCCGGGCTGTCAATCTGGCACTATTCACACACACTAAATTCACTTTGGTATTTAAATAAGTGGCATTATTTATTATTTTCCCTTTTTTTTCCATTCCAAGGCCACTACAGGCCACTGAAAAAGAGAGACGCACGTACATAGACACCGGCAGCAAAGCTCAGGGAGCACTTTAGCAGTAAGTAACAAGTACTAAAAATACTGACCTTGCTGCAATTTTTTTAAATGAGGGGATAGTAATATATGGCCCAGATAACACTATATTTTCTTTATTACTCTGAACTTTATTTAATTGACATAACTCTGTGGGAGGATTAGCTTTATACAAATACCCACATTTTATTGTATTGCCATTCTCTAAGGAGTGCACTGCTCATATATTTCTCTTAATGTGGCTTTGCAAATAGGTCATTGCACAGTCATATGCTCAACCACAGTACTTGGATATTTAGAATTCATTGATTATTTTTTTAACATGAAAATCATTGGACTGGCGGATGATGGCTTAGATATATATTTCTTAACCATTGACTGCTAACATTTTCTGACTCAATTATAATTATCAGATATAATTTGTTACTTTATATATATTTATTCAATCATAATGTGGAAATGAAAAAACATGTACAATGAATTGAGACAGAATGACCTGATCCTTAATTTAAGAACTTAATGGAAACTCCAAAGCCTTTTGTTTCCTTTTGTGTGAAGGGATTTACGGACTACCTAAGTGTTAGCACGTTTAGCAGGTTCAAGAACAAATTTCATCCTGAAAGGAAAATTAAAGATCCCTAGGAAAGCAAGATGCAAGGCTTGTCATAATAACTCACAAAATTATTGGCCTGGTGATGCATATACCTAGGGTCAACTTCAGTATGATATTCACATGTTAAATATGGACTGCAGGCTACATTTCAAGTGACACAGACAAGCTCCTGCCCCAGAACACCAAACCATGATTCACGTGGTGCGAGACTAGAGGAAGAACCCCTTCTTCATGAGACAAACAAGAGGATAATGTGCTTCTCTCCATTCATACTGCCTTGCGCTCCACATTTCGATGGAACACTGTGTGCTAGCCAAGGGGGTGACTACATCTCTTACTCCACTCCAAGCATAAAAAGTGCCATCTGTAACATTTGCTTGAGAATAGTGCTAGCTGCCGCCACCACAAAATGTACATGAAATGTAGCCCACCAATACAAAGCCTTAGTTAGCCACCAGACAGGCAGGTCTGCTGAAAAGGCAATTCAGAAATCCATGCAGTGACCAGTATTCTGCCCTGCTTCCTAAACATAAAGACAAAATTATTCCTGCATAAGGGAAAAAAATAGTACTCCTCAACAGCATAAGGATAAACTACAATGGTCTGCATATTGAGAGACAGATTCCACACACGGAAAAAGCGGGCTGCCTCCTGACAACAAAACATCATTGATTTAACTGGCAGTACCAGGGAATCACATCGATTTTGGATGGTGAATCACATGCCTACACAGAGCTCAGAATTGCAGGCTTACAAATGCTATCACTCTATTAGTGATTTTCTTAAAAGTACTGAAGTCTTCACATCCTCAAGTTAGAGAATCATAGCATTTTCAGGCTGATTTTGAGAGACTAAAACCTACTTTTCTAGTCCTCACAGCTACAAAGATAACTGAAAACATCAGATCCAAAGACATCAATCAAGTTTAAATGTAAGATTCGGAATCCACAGGGCAAAAAACCCTATGACTATGACATCTGTTAATTTTTATAGCCTACTTTCTGAAGAGAAAATGTATGTGATCAGAGGGTGTTTATGCTGGGGAAAAAGGAGGCTGTACTTGACTAAAATAATGATGTTCAAACGAGCCTTGTGAAAACAGGTGGCTGTGTAGAAGTGGCTGTGTATGTTCTATCTGTGGCCTAAGGGAAAAGAACAAGCACGGGGAAGTGCAATATTAGGCAAAGAGCATCCCCAAAGAAACTGAAGCTACAGGAAAATCTGTTGAAACTGGCATTCAATTATGAAAAACAAATCATAAGGAACTAAGTATTTCTTTTGTGCCAGAGCTTATGAAACTAATTGCTTTTAAAAAAGACTCATAATTTCTAAGCCAATCTCATAATTTTTTGAAAGTTTACAATTGGCAATGAGACTTAAAGCAATTTGCAAATACCAAGCCGAACAGTGTTGCCGCAGCGCAAGTAAAAATTGCAGAGCCAGAACACTAAACCTTTAGAGTACCACGGAAAAATTATTCCTGCTGCAGTAGCATCTCTGCACATCCAACAGGTTAGGGTGAGAAGTAAAACACCAAGGGAATCAAAGCAACAGAAGAAGCCCAAGACGGCACTACTGTGGATAATTAGAAAGATTTTGCTGCGAGAGAGACTTGGACACATCTAATTGATACCGAATCCATGGGGCTTAAATGAATATAGTGCATGTAAATAGACTTGTCTGTTTTACATCAGCCAAAGTCATCCAGCAGAATCCAGACGTACAAGAGTCTCATACGGAATGCACACACATAAAATCCAGCCTCTCTGCAGATTATGTTCTTAGCAGATACATGGTCAGGATCTCATTTCTAGCTTTCATAATCCAGTGTGTGCATATTTATTTATTGGTCTCTGGATTTGCCGCAGATAGGATCCTTTCCTCTGTTCTAGAAGCTTCATATGGATCTATTGGTGAGAGGCTGCAGTACGTGTAGTTTACTGTGCCTCATCAGGGTGTCTCTGAGGAACCACCAGTTGGTGTTGGGAACATCCCGATGTCTCTGCATTTCTACAGCCTGGCTGAGGATCCCTGAGAGTCGTGGCCACGCGATAGCATGCTCTGCCTGCCACAGTCTCCCTGGTGAGCTGCAGGCAATTAAAAAGGTTGAAAAATCCTTTAACGCATACTGTCGGGTTATGTTGAAGCCTGGCAGGAGGTTAACACACATGGCTTCTGCACAACGCTCCTGTTTTTGTTGATGGAAATGTCTCAATCGCAAGAGAGCTATAAGCTAGTTTACACCACCTGCAGAACCAGTCTGTAGCCAGGCTGGTGGCTCCTTGGACACCCCTAAGGATGTGACAGAATACATTGTATTCTTGAATTTTAAATAGTTTTCTTTTCACAAAAAAATTGCACTTAAGAAAGCTACTGGAGGGTTCAATCCTCAATCCACTTATTTTACAAAAAGAATCAAGAAAA
Organism: Neomorphus geoffroyi; assembly: GCA_033558235.1. Taxonomy (NCBI): domain Eukaryota; kingdom Metazoa; phylum Chordata; class Aves; order Cuculiformes; family Neomorphidae; genus Neomorphus; species Neomorphus geoffroyi. The sequence continues at coordinate 4,937,426 of JAUMJM010000009.1, forward strand.
ATGCCAACAACAGAGAAAAAAACAATTAAATTAAGACACTATCAAGCATCTGCGTGGTTTTCTTGTCTCCCTTCAGTGAATCTGGAGAAGAGTCATTCCCTGTTAGATATACTAGAAGTCTTTTGTTGATATCATAGCGCTGACAAGTGTAATAGTGACAGCAACATCATATGAAATTATAACAGGAATCTTCCTTTCAGCAGTAGGCCTTGATAAATTGGACATACTGATTCCTGGTATTTGTTGCAAGGTAGTGTGGCATCTCTTTTTTCCTTTAACAGGCGCTAATTATTGAGCATCAAATAGCGTAAAATATAACAGCTGTGCATACTGTCAGTGCTATATGGGCTGCTGAAGGTGTCTGTGCATGCATATGCCAATGTGTGAGCAACTGACAGTGGGTGGTTTTGCTGTTTGCTTTGTAAATGCATTTGAATAAACTGGATTATTTTGCAGGACAGTAGAAATTCATCTGGGTTACAGTTGAGTTAACAAGGAGAAGCCAGTTTCTGTGCTGACTTTGCTGCAGTGCTGGGTGAAGAAGCACCTTTCAGACTGCTGGGCATGGCTGGGAAGCAGCTTATGGACATTGAAGTTCTTGAGCCCAGCAACGTTTTGTCCTTTTCCACATGCCAATCTCACAAATGCCAACTAAATTATTAACGTGTTTTCAGGAATCATGAATAGGAAGTTCCAGCATTTGAAGAAGAGGGGAAGAAAAGAAGAGGGGAAAAAATATGAAGAGAAACCAAAATCCCGATGTACTATTTTAAGATTCTATAGGCAAGCTGTGTCAAACAGTAGGAGCAGTTCACAGAGCAGGTGAAAGTTTGCTGCCGAAAGCTTTCAGTCCAAAGAAACTTTTTCTTTTGTGAGATGATTTAAACTGTAAACCATAAATACCCTGGTACCTCCCTGACCAAGATAACAACCTTAAAAAAAAAAAAAAAAAAGGAAAAAAACCTAAAAATATTACCCTGACCTCTTTTGTGGTAAGGTCAGGCTCTTAATCAGTTTCGGGGTATAGCTCTTGAAACGAGAATGAAAGACTTTCTCCCTGAATAGTTTGCTCTCCTCAGGTTATAGTGAAACAAAATATGTAAAGTTTTTTGCTTCTGAGTGTTAGAGCTGCTCTTTTAACTTTCCTTTTAAGTTGGAAAAAATGCAGTGAATAGAATCATTCTTTTCAACTCAAAACTTCTTCATGAAGGGTTGAGTCTTTTTTTTTATGGTTGCACTGGTACTAACACACCAGCTTCAGATGACCTTTACAAGTATCACATGGAGGCTTTATCCTGATTAAAATGGTTTTCTACACAGAAGGGGAAGGCCTGTGACACCACTCCGAACAAAACCTCTGCAGGACAAGGTGTAAAAGGATAAAATATATTGCTTCCTCTAAGAGGAATGGAAAAAAGGACTGAGAGATTCTGAATAAGAGAGAGACATGAAAACCTGTGTTTCATTTTGATTAATTCTGCACAGTTCTTCTTTAAGCAAATGACTAATGTGGCCTTTGACCCACCAGGAGAATTCTTTCAGCTCCATCCTTCAGGAAACCCAAAGAAACAGTGCTAGGGTTACACCTAGTGCTGACCTACCTCATCCATCTGCTTTCAGTGAGCAAATGTCAAGTTCATATTCTTTTCCTATCGATGAAGGGGTGGGGAAGGGAAGAGAGAGGATGAAATTGCTGTAACTTAATACTGGCATCAAGATTTATTTACTGTTGATCACAGCTGGTGAACTTTTTGTATCTTGCATATGCGCAAGGTTGTTTGGGTCAAGGTGCATATGCCAAGAAGAGAAAGGCAGGGAAAGCATACGGGAGAAAGGAAGGCCCAAGGATGTAGCAAAACAGCAAGGAATGAGAGGCTCAAGGGTAAATTTATAGTTATGTGATCTGAGCCCAGAGGGAGGCCTAAGCAAGAATGCTCCCTGACCGTAAAAACGCACGAGCTGGTAATGGCTGTTAATGGTGCAGGGTGATTTTACTGAGTTAGACATTGTGGGGGTGGTGGTGGCAGGGCGGCAGGCATTTAGGAAGTGAGATGATAGTGGTATAAATACAACAAATTAATGGAAGTGGTGAAGTTGTGCGTAGAAGTGTGTGTGCCCTGCTTCCACAGTTGCCTTCCAACATGCATAGATAGAAAAATTAAGAAAAGACAAATACGAAAAAATAAAGGAGAAAGGAAAAGAAAGATGCAGGAAATATGATGAGGAGTCCAACTGGCATTTTGTGCTGCTAACGTGCACGACATTTCAAGAACTGTGCTTTGCATTTTTCCTTTTAATTGTTCTGCCCTTTTGCTCTCCATTCACAGTGTGTGCCATAGCATCCTGCCTGTCTGAGGACAGCGACGAGCAGGCAATGGATGTGCTTATAAGCACTTTGGGTTCACAAGTCTACCATTTTCAATTAGCAGATGAATAAGGGATGTAAGGCAAGGGTTTTATTTTCGATTGCATGTTTTCAATTAAAATATTTTCTTTCTCTCTCTTCCTCCCTTCCCCCCCCCTTTCTAATAAGTCTTTCTTCTATTGAACCCTTGCTCAGGTCATTATACGCTCCTTCCAGCTCCAGTGCTTGCATTAATACCTGCTGGACTTGGTGGAACAATTGCATTACAGGCGTCTACAGCTCTGATTATCATCAGCAACTGGGGATGCTGGCTCAAGGATGCAAGGTCACTTGAATACCAATCCCCATTACCCTGCGGCAACTGCTTCTCAAGGAGAGCCAGTTACTCACCATAATGAGATCACAAAATACACAAGCTTTCTTTGATTGTGATTTCCAGCCCAATCAGCAAAGAAAGAAAACTGCTGTCCTTGAGTAGTCTGGAACCTGTGCCTTTCCCTTTTGAGCTGAAGTAATGGTCTGCCTCAGGACCCACTGACTTAAGAGACCACTGGCTCAGACCCATGCTAACTTGGTTAAAACGCAGGTAAAAAATCACATATATGTTTATTTATACAAATTCCAATATGTATTTTTCTTTTATTTACATTCCTTCAAATGGTTAAATCTCATTCCTTTTCAATGGATATCTGATGACACATTTTAACTGAGTCTCAGCCGAACCTACATTTGATCAGTACGGGAAAAAACCCCAAATACGCAACAGCCAAAGAGGTAATTTTGCCTAGACAATATTGAAACATAGATTCTCTGTAAATGAACAAATAGAGTAGAAGACTATTGAAACAGTTATTCTTTTTGCACAGAACTATTCCGTTATATAATTACCAATACAATTAGTAGCCCACTGTTACTGGAAGTGTAGCTGGTGCATTTAATATACTTTAGGACCAAAATATTATTCATAGATTTTGGCACAGATGTGAAAGAGTCAATTAATGAAGAATGTCTTCCGGTTTCCAAAGTTCTGAGACTTTCTAGCTTTCTAGGTACAAGACCATATATCATTCTTCTCTTCTGTGCTCTATTATTTATTGTACCTAAGCATTCCTGGAAAATGCTAGATGCACAGACATAGTTTGTATACACGTATAAAAAAGAGGTTGTACGAAGTCAGTGACAACTTTCAGGGTTTGTATAAGAAAGAGTGTCTATAAAACACTAATGAAATACTGAACTAATTGTATCATATTTAATGAAGATTTTTTTTTAAGGTAAGAGTGTACTGCCTTGTTTTAAATACAATTTACCAGTTAAAAATTGAGACAATTAAAAAAAAATTAAGCCACACTAATCTGCCGAGTACACTCTACTTTTTTGAGCATTGCTGGGACTGCCCTGAATTCCTGATCTTTGAGCTGAAATCTGTGAGCATAATTAACAAAGTCAATTTGGAAAGAGATCTTTTCAGCCAGGGGTAAGAAATAACCTACTAAGAAACTACAGTTCTTCGGTTTGCCTTCATTCTGTAGAACTACCTAATTCAAGTTATTTGCAAAGGGCAACCACACTGAGATTTATTACAGCAGGAGAGATATTTTGTCTGAAATCTGATGTATGTGCTACTTTAAAATTTCCTTTACTTTGGGGTTTCTGCTACAGGTTGGAAAATAATATCCCCTTTAAAGATAAAGAACAAGTCTCTAAGAGAATCACCAAGAACAAGCGTTGCTGGTATTTTATCCATATAATTACACTCTTTTTCCCTTTTTCTTTTTCCCCCTAAGAAGCGCGCTGGTCAAACATACCAAGTCCCTCTTTTTAGAAGTTATCACTTCAGAAATGAATTTGCAAGCTGTAGCGTTGCGGCCCTTGGTTCAGATCATGAGTTCCTAACCTCCACAGGTCTGGCCTTTGAGCAGAACTTGAGAGAAGGAGGGGGGAAATGAGAGAGAGAAAGAGAGAGAGCAAAAGGATGAAGAAGAAAAGCAAAATAAATCAAAAGCAGCTTTCTTGGTAACAACAACATCTCAAAGGCCAAGTGTAAAAGGACCAGGGCTCTAATGATATCAATTAGGCTCAACCCTCTATGTCATTTTAGATATATTGTACCCACTGAGTATACTTAAGTCCATATGTATAAGGTCATTTACTGGGTCCGGAACATAACAAATTATCAGCAAAGGGTTGGATTTTTTTTTCCCTCTTTTCCCTAACACTTTCCACTTTCTGAAATAAATTACAGCTCATAATGGTTTCATGTTGAGAAGCTAATTTTACTTAATTTTTTTCTGCTATACCAGGAAAATGATTGCGATAACATTGCGTATGTTCATTGCACAATGAACAAAAAAAATACTTGTTTGATTTTCTTCGATAACTTGCTTCAGCTAAGACAGGTGAGATGTCATAGTATAATTGGTATCAAAGATGTCAAAGAGAGAGTCTTTACAAAACATTATCTGCTAATCTTTTTCGGTGTCCCTCATTACACCGCGGGTTTCTTCATAGCAGCATAATTGCATATTCATTCCGAGGGGAAATAGTAAACTGCTAAGAAAAGCAGAATAAGAGTCTTCAATATTGTCTGTTTGAATCTTTTGGCAGGTCTTCAGAAATATGTCATCTAGTTCTATCAACAGCATCTCAGGATGTGGTGACCACCTAAAGGCACACTTGAAGGCTGACAATAAACTTGTTCTACTCCCTACACTTCCTATAACAACAGGCTTCATGCCGGATTTGCCATCATTTTTCAGTCCCTTGGAGAGGAGCTATGCCAATTTGGGCAAACACAGCAGAATTTTGTAACATAAATTGAGTCAGTTCAGACGATAGCTCAACTGTGCTTTTCATGATTAGGCTGAAATGTTGTCTTTACTGAAGATAAACAATTATTGCTTATCATGTTGAATGACAATGCCATTTCTACTGGAACAGTTAGAGAGAGGTTCTTTGATCATACGCAAGATTAAATATCTGAAGCTTTGCCAAACACATATATCTCTTACAGACCAGAGTTTGCTATTGCTACCGGATAATACACAGTATTATTGTCAAAAAGGTTACATATGTCTCCTGTTCTTACTGGGCATCCCGTGGGCACCTCCTATGCCAATTAACACCAATGAGATCAATGGAATATTGATCAGTTGGGATAGAAAAATCAATAGTGTGGTGGTCAGGGCACTCACCTCAGCTGTGGGAAACCCAGGCTCTAATGAATGCTCAATTATTTATGCAAAGTAGAAAGCTCCAACAGAACAGATTGAGGAAGCCTACTCCAGAATAACCACCCACCTGATGTCACAACAGTCTTTAGGGATGGAGGACATGGTTAAATTTGAGCCTCTGGCTGAACCAGAAGATGTCCCCTGGAACACAGAGGTTTATTTTTTTTGTAAAGTGACAAGTTTTCAACACAAGTGACAAGTTTCAGTTGAGTGAACGGGCATTTCAGCTACCTCTGTACGTAGCCTGCCCTACTAATCCCTTCTGCACAGCATGCTGTTGTGCTCTTTGGGGAGGAGTGTGCGATAGCCCATGCTGTGGATGCACCCTCAAAGGGTGGAAACTCCTTTTCACTCTGCCATGGCTCCACTAGAGCTCCTGGGTTCTGCTGAAACAGCAAGTAAGGGTCGGGACAGGGCCCTGGGTGTATTGATGTGCAGCCAGTAACAACCACACAGTTGGCCAGGGGACTCTTGATTACAAGGCTTGCCATAAAACTCAATTGCTATGAACTTTTTTATTACCGTTTCTTGTCATTTAATCTTGCTTTCAACTCCCAGCTTGGCTCTTTCCATCAGCTTGATAAATGTTATATAACCTAGAATTTACTTTTAGTCGCACTCTCCTTCCTTTGGTTCTCTTCCTCATTGAGAGCCTGCACATCTGTTTCATATTTATTAAAGGGGAAAAGGAAAACTCTGTTTACCCTCCTCTATATTTATTACAGTTTATATGTTACGAGTAAAAGGAATATACAGGAAAAGAAAGAAAACAGCTTTTAGTTTGGTTCTTTAAAATACGAATTTTCAAAAATACTTCCTTTTTCATCCAGAGGATTTCCTTTTAAATCCTGTTTTAGTAGTGATAAGTGCTTGCACCTCATGTCTACTTAACCTGTAACATGCTCAGGGTGGGAACTCTTCCGTCCCCTGCATCTACTCCGGAGACAGCATGGAAAGTACCAGTCTCGGAGGCGTTTAAGTACTTCTGCTGTACTGAAGTAGAAGATAGAACAGATGTGTTATGTTAGTCCACAAAAACCCTGGCCAGAACAGAACTCACATTACACTATGAAAAAACCTAAAATTACAGGACAGTGACGGTTTTCATGAACTTACAGTATGATTTCTATCTGGTTGCAGTAAAAGCGTATAAAGGCATTTGGAATAGATGAGGGAAAGAGGGAGAGGAGGAGCAAGACTACATAACATCAACTTGCTAAGGTTTCTACCCAGCTAATAGGTGCAGAGATGACGGTTGCTCTTCTAAGAGGTATAGACAGACAAATTAGACAGGGGTTCAGAAGTCACCACTGATCATTTACCTGGCCATTACCACCTGTCAGTGCCTGCAACCAGAACACTGGAAGTGCATCACAGGAATCAGGAAAGGGTAATGGCTTCCCAGACCAAAATAAGCCCACACATCCATGGAGAAAGGTGCAGCCATGATAATCACAGAGTTTTAAGCTGGTGCCAGTCTTTCCCAGTTATATGATGAACAGAATGACCAGTAACAGTTGTAGACTGTGGATCTGCTTTTACCTGACTGCTAAATCTACCTCTCATCTATATTCCCCCAGGAAAACCAGTTATTCGCGTGTCATGCCTAGATCAGTCCAGATTTACAGCTTGGTATTTCATTCCTTCCATTGTAGGGAATTTCATAAAGTCCAAAACCTATGAAGTTTATCAACTTAAACTTCCTAAACGTGATAGTTATTAAGCTTATGTAAAATCCAAAATAGACTCTGCAAAAGCATCTGCTTCATTTAAACTGGAAAGTTCCAGGCTGCCCAGTGGCTTCTTTATTTTGATCCTTCAGGGAAGCATCTAGAGTCTGCTGAAAAGGTCTAGGCAAGGTGGGAGGGCTCTTATTCCTTGTTAGCAGAGGTAACAGTGGAGAGCAGGAACTGAACCTTAGTTGTCAACTCTAAAATAGAAATCTTTACTAACTCGAGTTACAAAGTAATTCTGCCACTGTGAAAAACAACAGCAATGGAGAAGTACTTTACCCATATGTTTTTCCGAGATGCTGCTTCAATACATCTGTCCCCCATCTTCTTGGAAAGACTACACTTCCTTCACCTACGTACATGGATGAAAGTGAAACATCAGGCGTCTATCATCCAAAAACCTTTTTCTGTTTCTTTTTTCCTACACCACATCTCCAACCTGTAAGAATATTTGTTCCTGTACTGCTATTTCCACTAATTGAATACGAATACAAAAAAATAATATGAAAGAAGTAGAGGGTCTCTATATGCCTTTTAATTATTTTTACTATTTTTTAAAAAGCTTTAAACTGAAAAAACAATCTGATAAATTAATTCTCAGGTGTGAGCATAAAATAAGATGTCCTTTAGGAGCTGGGAATTAGCCCAAGAGCGTCAGGGATACAGTGGCAAAGGGCATGCTTTAAGAATACCGAAAAAGATTTTGTAACAAATTAAGCTGGGGATGAAGCTGTGCCTGATGTTACAGGCCATTATTATGCACAGTTATGAAACACTGGTATGCATTAATAATAAAGATCAGTGTCGCCTTCTAGGGAAAAATTGAGCATTCTTTTAATTAACTTAAATTTTTCATCAAATTGATTGAAAAGCTCTCATCCTTTTTTACTTTCATGTAGCCCTACATTTTATGCCGTAGGCTGAGAGCGGTTTTATCTCAAATACTTGGTGTTTTTGAAAGAGTCCATGTGTTACGAATTTAAAAAAAAAAAAAAAGAAAGGAAAAAAAATCACAGCAACAACCTAGAGGCAAGCTGGGGCATGAAATGAGAAAAAAATAGGTAGCAGCTTTCAAATAAATCACTTTTAAAAATTTTATGTTTATCTTAGAGGGGAAGAAAGAAAATGCCTTTTCCCTCACACCGTGGCAGGGCTTTGGAGCTGTGCTCAAGCACAGGGGTTGACTAGTGTCACGGAGGTAGGAACTTAGCACATGGCACCCGGTTGGAACTGGAGAGAGCTGATCTCCGGATGACTAATGGCTTCTGCTCTCTTAGGTTTCTTCTTTCAAGGAAATTGCTGAAAGCCTCTATCTCTACTTCTGTAGTATGAGGGTATGAACCCTTCCCAAAGTATCTGGATGGGATATTGCTGGATCACTTTTAGGATATCGTTTGGAGCATTCTTACTGCATGCCTGGAAAGTCACAGCAGTTTCTCTGGTGCAATCTCATTCCTCTACAGCGAAGGAATGGGAGAACATAATGCAAAGAATTTGGGCTTTTTCTAAATGGAGTCTCCTCACAGAAATTTTCAGTCTTTTTTGTGCATGGAAATCCCATCCCCAGAGCAGTTATGTAATAATATACTTCACACAGAACTGCTCCATTCACAGATACTTCTGCACAGCAAGACTGGAGGTGACACTAAGCCACTATGTCCAACTGACGTTGGGCAAGAAAATCCCCCAAGACAAGAGGATCCGCACCTACACATTCAAGAAGGCTTGAGCCTCTACTGCACCATCCCAGCTACGTGGAGAACCTTTGGGACATCTCTACAACAACAGGCACAGACATCTATGGACTCTCTCTGTGCACACTCTGGGCTGGACGGGCAGCTTGGGTTCAGAAGGTTTGACTCCGAAATCACGTAGCTGCAATAGGGTAATGTTGTGCCAAAGTCCGGATGTGAGGCAGCATGAACACATGCCTGTCGATATGTTCTTGATGGAGTGGGAGACCTGGGCATGTACTTTTGCACCTTTTCTTCTTTTTTTGCACTTTAGGATGCACGTCTAAAGGGAAGTGAACAGCTCACCAGTTGGTATTTGCATTGCACAGCTCAGTATCTATACCAAATCAATAGAAGATTTTCATTAAGATTAACATCAAACCCTTCTGACGCTGAAAAAAGAATTGAGGGGGAAAAAGGAGGGAGGCAAGGGGAAAGGGGAGATGAATGGATAGAATAAAATACTTACCCTATTCACCACAGAAATATATTAGGCTTCACAGCTTATATTTCCTGTGCATCTAAGCAAACACAGTCCTTTCCTCCCTGTCACCTATTAACATTCTGCAGTGACCAAAAGGAAACATTTGATATTTTAAAACATGGCCTACAGTCATAAAACCTTACCACGTGAGATCTGACAGGATCAGCACAGCATAGGAGCTATCAGCCTGGGTACTTGTATGGGAAATTACTTTTTTACTGGAAACCTCCCTGGAACAGCTGTGTGCGTCAGGCTGATTCTGCAGCTGACATTTCTATCTGAGCTGGAATGAACCAATATCCCACGCTGGTGGGAAAAGCCACAGGAGATGCTGGATCCAATTCTCCTCTCACTTTTATGGGAGTAAAACAGGTGGTTAACAAGATTTCATAGCTATAATGCTGGACTGAGGATCAAGCCAATTCTTCTGGAGGAGATGAAAAAATCAAGATCCTGCAAACAATTCTTACTCCAGTATTTCATTAAACTTTTCATAAAGGTAGAGATACGAGAGGAATTCCAACCTCATTTGTAATCAACAGCAGTGTTCTCATTGACTCCAGTAGGGCCAGGAATTACACCTATTAAATATATTATTCTCACAAAATTCTAATTGAAGCGATTACATCCTGCCATCCTAAATCCCACCTGGATTTTCAGCTGGATATTGTATTCTTCAATTTCTGGTCTTGTACCCTTGTATAGTGTTTCTGTGCACCATTAAACAACTGCTGCATTTCATATCTGAAACAGGTGCAATTACATATCAGTTTTTTACGTTTGAAAAGTACTTTAGGATATTCCAGGGTGAAAGGTACAATATGACTGTGAGATATCGAGACTTTCTCACAGTTAAATTCACTTTACTGTTCTGCACATTTCTAAAGCAGTATAACTTAGGACTCAGCATATACCCTTAGTGTAAAAGAAAGTCTAGGAAATAATTTTCATTAAACCAAGTACAGTGCAAAAAGCCTTTCATTATATGACTGTTTAAAGCAAAGTTTTCAAGCTGCTTTTAAAAAGCATTTTGTTGCCTTGTTTGCAGTTGCTAATAAAAAGCTCCTAATCTATATTTTTATCCAGGCCCATCCTCTCCTTACCTTCCCATTCTTTTAATGTGCACAGCACCTTATGCAGCAGTATCCAAGATTAAAGTTCCTCTCATTGGCATAGAATGAAGGCAAATTATACCGTTTGCAAGAGAAGAGATAATAAAGGGGGAGTCTATAGAAATACTTTGATGAATTATATAGTGGCAATTTTCTGACATTAGTAATGTAGGGCAGAAGACAGTGTTTCTGATATATAGATGTAAATTCATCATCCAGACTGCATTAAAGAAAACTACATAAGATTCCTTGATTTTTGGATTGCTTACAAGAGCAATCAGTAAAATGTTATAGTCTTCTCCAAGGAAGCTCCCTTAGTGCAAAAGGTGAAGAATTACATAGATGAAATAGCTACCCTTTTGTGCTAACCATCATAAAAACAGAGCCAAAAGACTTAGAGCAGCCTGCACCTACATATAAAGGGAAGGGCTTTCTGCTGTATGAATGTACTGTGAATGACTAAAAACCGCTAGAAAATCAGATGGCAATTCCTAATTTTATGTATGTGTATGAATATATATGTACACACACACATATACAAATATTATATATATATATATATGGACTGTTTTACTTGTTTGCAAAATAAGAGAGTATATAATTCTATTTTCAAAATAACATGAAAGACAAGTTTGTGGAGAAAGGCAGGAGAAGGCCATCCAGGTTGCACACAGTAAGTCCTATGAAAGAGGTGACTACAGTAGGTCGGATAACTTTTAATAGGATGTTTAATAGAAGTTTCCTTCTACTGAAGTACTCAAAGTGCTCCATTAGCTCAGTGAAGACATTTTAAAAGGATAAAATATTCATGATAAAACTAATCATTTTCAACCTAAAATTTAGGAAGACAAAGTATATTGCATCTTCCCTGCTTCGGGCCAGGAACCCTGTGGCATTTTCATTTTTGTTAGTTAAAACCACAGAGAGGAAAATTTTGAAAAGCGATACTTTGGGGAAACGTTCTTAGATGTAGAGTGTTCAGATTTCGTTACTCATTCCCTTCTATCAGATTGCAGCAAGGAGGGAAAGTGTAGAGAAAGAGGAAATAATTAGGAATGAAAGGCTAATAAATCAGTTTTATCAATAGCATGAAATGAGCAGTTACAGAAAAGTAAATTTGAAAATCCCATCAGGCACTACAGCTTCACCAAAGCTGCTGCCAAAGTCTATCTTAATCCCTGACTATCTCTACAAAGTCTGTGCCCCTTTAAGCACTTCAGTTGCTATAGGAAGACAAGCAGAGTGGAATGTTGGTTTATTTTCCCCTTGGATCTTGTCTCCACATGTACTTGCCTGTCATGAGCATATCCATGATTTTATCTCACCAGCATAGCTTCATTCAATTTTTAAGATGACAGGAAATAATTTCTTATAGACCAGAGATTTCAACTCAGTCTGACCTTGAGGGCCCTTCAGTGTCCCCACTCAGCATACCACGTCCTGAGTACAATGTAAACACTGGGCTTGAGGTCACATCCTGATCTGCATGTCCAACTGGCTGCACAAGCACTTTCTACAGTGCAGAGAGTAGTCCCAGTGTGCACAGGATTTTATTCTTATTTATTTTTTTATTTCATTTATTTTTTTTTTCCCCCTCCTACATCAGTTTTGGCCGTTACAGAAAATAATGGGTTCGTGGGTGGATTCAGGATGTCAGACAGAGAGAATAAGCATCGCTGTTCACTTTGTAGTAAGGCAGGGAACAGTATTAAAGAAGCAGAAATCAAGGAGTAGGGCCGCCGCAGCAGCAGTAGCTCATCCAAAGCAATAACAACGCATGAAGGCAAGCCATGGCAACTGAAGGAAGGCTGGAATCTAGCATACCCATGGTCTTGTTCTTATTATTACAACACAGCGTGACTAAAAATATCAAACCAAACAAAAGAAATTCCTGCAGGCAAGGGGTAAGAGAGGAGGCCGACCACTGCTGGAAATGGAACTTATTGTTCACCTAAGTAGTGCAGCGGGGAAGAGAAATCACAGAAGCAAAGGCCAAGATCAACAGCAGGAGCAGCACTGAAAGTAACAACAATGTTCCCGAAAAAGGAGCCACAGACTCCAGAAGAGGCGAGTTAGAAAGAGGCTTCCCACCCTCTCGATCCCGCCAACAAATCACGCAGACTGAGTGCAAGCTAGGTGGATGGCTCTGCTTTACGGCAGTGGGGTGCTGCGCCAGGGACAGACCTGCAAACAGCTCAGGGGTTGTGGGTCCTTCAGGAATCGGCTCTCCGGGGACTCAAACAGTAGGTTGCGCTGAATGGAAGAATCAAAGACCCTACGTGATCCTGCTTAGCCAGGTGCTGGGGAAGGCCAGTGCTGCCAGGCTTCCAGCTGCATCAGCCTTCAGGGCAGGCTGATAAAACAGCTGGATGCTCCTGCATCCAGAGGACCCACAGGGTCACACTGGCAGCAGAACACTTAGGGATCCTGGGAGAGCTTGCATCTACGAGCTGGGGGACTCAAGGCTTTCAGTGCCCTGGACACCCTGCTGGCTTTCAGAGCCTGGCACAAGGGCTACTGAGGAAGCAGGATTTTGACTCCTTGCTGGGTGGCTGTTTCCAGCAGAGACCTGCTTAGTTTCTGCAGTCAGATCATCTCCATAAAACACCACAATTTTTCAGTCAGGCATCTTCTGACCAAAATCTTGCCGTGAGGAACCCTTTGTCCAACCCTAGCTCAGAGCAGCCTTGCTTGCAGAGAGAAGGCTGGACTCCGAACATAGGAAGAATCAGGCAGGAGTTATGTATAATGCTAATTTGTAATAAAAACATTACTAATGGTCACATTGTTACTTTGCACTTCCGTGATACCTTTTAGAAAATTCCCAGACATTTCACAAACTTCTTGCCGTACTGCAAGGCAAGACTTTTCACTACCTCTTTTTCCTTCCTAACTCCTCTGGTCTCTTGATCAGTTTTCTTTGGCCGGTCGATTCACCAGCATCGCACTCACTTATGTTACAGGAGAGTTAGCCGTTTCTATTTCATACTCCCCTCCCTAACTCTGCACAGAGTCACGAAGGAAATCTGGCTTGCAGCTGGCTCACGCGATGTGAACTGAGTGGCCAGTCTACGGCTACAGGAGGAAACCGTGACCTGCTGCGCTCAGAGTGAGAGTTTATTTGGTAGAGAGCTTTGGAGGATGGCTGAAACTGAAGGAGAGGCAGCTGTTTGAGGCAGCTGAGAATTGGGAAAAGGTGCAAGGGGATGTGACGGCCTGTTGAGTCAGTCTCAGCTGGTATAAACCAGCAGAGCTCTGTTCACTAAAACTAGGGTGCAAAGTTCATTTCAAGAAAGAAAACAATGGCTGGATAATACAGTGCTCAAAAATGCATCTTCCTTTTATTTAAAAGCAGATGAACTGTGCTGTGAGATGGTGACAGGCCTAGAATTTGATCTTTCCATGATAGAACTGCAGTCTGTTTTCTATATCTGCATAATTTTCTCTTTTAGATTCTCACTTAGTAATGAATAAATATTTGTTTCCCATGCCATAGCGCCTTTTCCATTCCTTCAATTTCTCCTGCATCAGACTGTTTATAAAGGATGCTCCTGGGATGGAGAAACAGGCCTTGAGATCTCAGAGATGATCCTATCTTTAAGCTTCTCCTGCTTCTCCACCTGCTTCATTCCTCCCTTTTTAGCACTGCACAATGCATTGAATACATAATTTTCTCTTCCTCTGTCTGTCAAACACACAGACACATATTTTTTTTTATGCTTGTATATCCCAATCTATAGAAATTCCCCCAACTTGTGCATACATCAGCCACATAGTAAAACAAAGGCTTTTATGTCTTCAAACGGATGATAGATGGATTAGAGAGACATAGTTAATGTGACTCGTATTTTCAATGGATCTTTAACTGACTGAAAACACATAGTTCATGTTAAGTCTTTATTGAAATTCCTATCAGTAGTAAGCATATTGAATAACGAGAATAAACATAAAATGTCACAAGCTTTTTTTTTTCCTGGTGGTGGTTGCAATTTCAGTATATTTGTTATAATCAGCGAAAGCAGTACGCCACACTGGAATAGCTGAGCCTCTGATTCATTTCTGAGGACTGGTGATAGTGCAAGCTACAGTCTGGAAGAACTTTCCTTGCCACCAGGCTGGTATTAATTTCCTGTTCAAAAGGGGCTATATTGTCAATGTGACACTTTAATCAGCTACCAAAGTGACTCTGGGAACGCAGACTTCACAATCAATGTCAATGTATTTCATGTAGTTTCAATACCGCTTAGTCATTTTGCTTCAGAAGTGTGCAAGGAGGGTCAATACATTTCATTAGTTTGTTTCATCTAAAGGACAGTACAACATCAGAACTTTGATTATATTATAAGAATTGCCTTAATGTGACACCAGATTCCCTGATTGTGCAATACCAGACACTGGAGTGCTAGAGGGCAGTCAAATTATCCTTCACCCATGCATACCCAAGAAGCACTAGTGAAGCATGATACAAATGGAAAAAATGGGGAAGATAAGAGGATGCTGATAATTTGCATAACACACAGTAGATTTTAGCTCCTCTAAATGTATTATGAAACTTGAAAAGACGTCTTTAATTTTCAAGGATACAAGTTGCTATAAATCAACTATTTGTTACTCAGAATTCCACTCTATAAAAAGTCTTGGCATATCTGAGGACCCTATCGTTTTCATGCAGTTATTTGTCATTCAGAGAAACATACACCAAGCGCAAATCTATATCTGCATATAAGGAATTCCCTTAAAAGAAAACCTAAAAAATAAAAGCATGAACTTCCAAGAAAACATCAAAGTGAACTTATTCCAAGCCAAATACATACAAGTATGTGGATTCTTAGTATTTGTTCAACTGTTTTACTAGAAGCCTTACTAATAGGACAAAAGACAGGTGCATCTTATTAAGTAAATTAAAGCAAAATCTAAGAAACAACAGAAAAACACAAGTAGGAGTTTGAGTGAAATTATAGGAAAATCATTGAATAAGAAGGAAAGTTCAATATTCAGCTTTTGTACCCCAGGGAAGGACCTGGAAGTGGGCTTTACTTTAAAACTAAGAGAGATAAGCCATGCTGAAGGGCCACTACTGATCTAATTTCTCGGTAAATGTAAGCGTTTCAGGTTTATAAGTTTGTCTGCTACATTAGATGAGAATGAAGAAGTTTGTATGTTTAGCTCATAGGGTTTTTCCAGATTCAATATGACAGGTGTCATTTCACAATATGCTCAGCACTGGCAACTTCAAGTATTTGGAAATAAAAGGTGTGTACTAGTTTATCCCAGCCAATGATACAGCCCCAAAATTTCACCTGCCTCACTGTTTCTAGTAGCAAGAATTGTTTCCAAAAAAATGATCACTGTCTGAGCTGGCAGCTAAAGAGGATGCAGCTGCTCTATCACTCCTCCCCACATGGGGAGGAGGAGAATCAGAAATCAGAATCAGAATTAGAATCAGAATCAGAATCAGAAAAGGAGAGGGAGACTCATGGGTTGAGATAAAAACAGTTTTCATAGAACAATGAAGGAAATAATAATAATAATAGTAATAATAATAATAACAACCACTATTACTACAACAAACACAACAACAATCATATCAGCCCATCCCAAGCAGAGTGTGTTCTCCAAGCAGTGAATGACAGATGGTAAACACAGTGAGCACGGAAGTCTCTAAAGAAGAAGCTTTCTGAAGAGTTTTCTCACAGTTCCAGGAGCCATTGTGGGAAAAATAGATGCATGGTAATGAAAAAACACACGATCAACATGACAGCTCAAGGAAGCACCTCTCATATGCCATCTCTCCCTATCATAACCAAACTGGAAATCATAGAAAAGGAATTATACGATTGGCATCACTTATAGTAGGGGTGTCAAACTCCTGGCTCCCGCCGGTCTGCTGCTCCTGCAGCGTAACGTGTTTCACACACGCTGCACACATGACCGGCGCACTGGCAGGAGCACAGCGGCAAGGAGCTCGACTCTGCCGCCAGGTAGAAACAAAGTGGATGGCCAAATTTGACCCACAGGCCATGAGTTTGACACCCCTGACTTACAGAGACAATAAACATTGCCATAAAAATCTGATCACAACTTCACAAAATCTGCCGCTTATTCTAGTTGTTAAAAGAAAGAAAAGAAGATGAAATTACTTTGATTTTTCCCATCCCCTGTTTGAAATAACTTCAGCTGAGAACAGGCAGAACAAGAATTACAAAACATGGTAATGACTCCAAAACAAGGATGGGTTAGCCTCAAAGTATTCAGATACCTCAGTTCAGAGAAAGAATCAGGGAGGATATTTCAAAATAACTCAGTGTTGATATGAAATTACTTCGGCTGAAGTCAACAATCAAACTCCCTGTGGAAGAAGAGTCTGTGACTTTGAAAATGATACTCACAAAGTCACACAGAATAATACTTCTGGTGTCTTTGATCATGTAATCAAGGTAGGAGTTTAACAAGATCAAGTTTCTCAAGGTTTCTTCTTGGACTTAAAGATTGACTCTTACATTTAATTACTGACTAAATAACCCCTACACTAACTAATTTATTAACTGTAAAGTTCACATTGCCAATAGATGTTGCACATAGACTTTTCATCTTTTATCTCAAGAGTAGTACTTATCAAACCAACACTGTGTGGACTTCTTCAAATAACCAGATAGGAAAGCCCAGCTGGTAATTCTTGAATATCTAATATTATAAATTTAGAGTTGAAAATGTTAGAGCTTAAGACACAGTCGGGTTTTCATATTCACAAAAGAAATGAATTAGTGGATTTTGGATAATCCATGCTCCCCAGTTTGCATCACTTTAGACCCCAGAGTTCCCACATCAGATGTAATTCGGCATTGTTAAAATGGCCAGATTTCAAAAGGAACCACAAACTGCTCTGGAAATGTTGCTGGTGAGGAACGAAACATAATGTTACTGTGAATAAGGCTAGGAAACATCTGTGTAAAGTTGCATTACAGCTTGATCTCATCAGCTCCAAACTTGAGGGTTCATTAAAAGCCATCCTCAAGGACATTCTTCTTAAACCTACAGATAAAACCCACTGGTAATTCTCATACTGTTTTATCGATGCCCCTTGCCATTCAAGACAACAGGTTTTGTTCAGTTTTGTTACAAAACTTTCACGCACCTGTGCTTCTACCATGTATCTGCCAACATGGCTCAAAAAATAGCTCAGTGTCTCACCGTGTGGTCTTGCTATCAGCAGTCCTAGTCTACTGACATGCTCTGCACAGAGTTTCAGATTATCTTCTCATAAAATAGTTTTACAGAGACAAGAGTCAGACCTCATTTTTTAATATGTGGTGTTGCATGGGAAGGGAGGCTTAGACATAGAGAAGTACAGACAGTTTTATTTTATGCTTTATTATAGTACTAAAAAGGATTTCTATAGCGTGCAATATCTGTGCGACACTTTCCATTACTCTAATAAACCCTAGTGCCATAGATGTAGTTTTAGCTGGGTAAGAATTTGGCCCACATGTAGAAGTTTGTATTTACAATGTAGGATTTAATATGGAGGTTTTCTGGTAGGAAATTTAGAAGATTTTTTTAGGAAAAAAAAAATAAGAGCTTGTGTCTATATAGGATCTTTTCTTCCATTCAGTTTTACTGTTGGGATATTCTTGGACTACTGTCTTAGTAATATGAGTGAATAAAAATACATAATAATAGAGGTCTACACAAAAATGAGCTTTTCCTGTTATCAGTAAAATCATAGATTCGAGAGGAGTTAGGGTCTCAATGGATTTGGCTTAATAGAAGTAACAAAGACTTCATATTAAACAGCATATTCCCTTTGATGCAAAAAATTAAGGCAAAATTCCATAAAAAAACAGGAACAAGATAACGAATGTTGAAAATGCACACACTTAATATGTCAGTATAGAAATTAAGATACTTACATGTAAAATTAAGACAGTAGGAAACTTTTTTCCTTGAAAGTAGGTGCAAAAGTTTGGGAAATTGAACTTAATGTTTGTATGAAAACACAGAACAAGCTCCTGGAAGAGGAATATAGTAATGGAAGGGAATATCCTAGGATAATTCTTCAAATATTTTTTAATTACAAAAAAGAATAACCACATCAAGCCAAGCAATCATTACATGGGCTAATTTAGCTTTAGAAATACAGCTAGTTGTAACCACACGATTTATTAGGAACACCAAAAATTATAGAAATAAAAGAGAGTTGATTTTACAAGTTGGCACTTTGCACAGCTCTGATCTTCTGAATGGTGAAATACATCCCACCCCACACAACCATCTGCTCAGGGCAAACATCAGAGGGAAGACCTTTGCCTAAGCTGCCCAGGGCTCAGGTGTTATCAGGAACCTCCAGGAAGCTTTTAAAGGGGAGAGGAAGTTCTCCCTTTTTGAAGGGCTCATGAGTCATAGCTGCAGTGCTCCAACAGCTGAATCATCTGTCCATTAGTAATTGGAATCAAGCAAAGGGCTTCAATTGATTTTGAATGGGAAAGACCCTCTTGAAAACAGGATTGCCTCTGAACAGATGCCTGAGTTTAATCACAAAAAAGGCCTTGAAACTGATGGGATAAGATAGAGGTAGAACACATGGGAAAGATGTGTTCTCTCCAGGAAAACAGAAAACTGTACTTCAGGGATGTGAAAGGAAAACTACTCCTAGGAACAAAAGCTGAGTCCTCAGTATTAAAACTTAAGCCTGATGGGAAAGAAATGCATGTCTCCGTGCTTACAGGGCCCAAATGTGTTTTAATCCACTAGATCTTGAAGAGCAAAAGTCCTTTAAAAGATAGGACTTTTAAACTACACTTTAAAACTTTCCAAAATATCGAGCAGCTGTTGACCACCAAAGAAAAATATATAAATTCAGGTACTCCAAAAAGTACCGTTAGTACACAGTAGAGATGTTACCCCTATCTGAAAATCTTTATCAATATATGTATATTCTAGTCTATAAGAAACCATAGCAAAAGTAAGTTGCACATTTAAAATTTTTTGAAATGACATAATACATTGTTAACCTCCCAAAATAATAACTACATAACATCAGCCAGGCGCACAATTTCAAGTAGGATGTTTGCAACTGACTTCAATAACTTACAAAGAGTTGAAGTAGATTTAAAAAAAAAAAAAAAAAGAAAAGAAAAAAACAGTGAACTCAAGACCTTTCTTGCCAAGATCTAACCTAGAGAATATTTTGACAGCTAAATTATAAACTATGAGAACCAGGGGAGCTGTTATGGACCATGAACTATAGTGTAGCCAGGGAGTGTTATTCAATTAATCATTTTACTCATTAGAGTTAAGTAAAAGCCAAAATAAAGTTAATCAAAGTCTTTTATACCCTATGTTTAGAGCAGCTCCCTGTGTCTTGATGGATTCTTCTTGTAACAGGGACAATGTTTCAAAGACAGATCAATAAACACAAATTCCTGAAGTCTTGAAAATTAACACCTTTGTCTAGTTATAAGTCAATCGGGAAATAACACCCAAAAGAAACAAAGAAGTCAACCCAAGTTCAGTGGGACTTTAACATGTGTGTCCCAAATTGCTAGATTTAAGTTGTTATATTTTTCCAAGCAGCTAATTTTCCCTTTTTGAAGTACTCACAGAAGGTCAGGACCAGTTTAAACATCAAAGCTCTATGAATTAAACAGTTTTATGGAAAACAGAGGAAGAAAACTTGCCTGAAGTAAAACTCTACAGTGATGGAGCATGGCACACCTGTCATCATGCCATGTTGGAGTAGAGTTGAATGCATGGCTTGCCTTGGACGCACACGTGCATACACACATACCGCACCCCAAGAGCATTTTGTCCCTGAAAGAAACCTCTGCCATTTCATAGCTTGATTAAGTCTATGCTTTCAACCATTGACTGAATTTTTATGAATTGCTGTAGACATGTTCTTTCATGTTTCAAAATACTGTAGGAAAGACAACACATAAAGTATGGATGTTAATTGCTAGAAAATAATCCACAACTCAGGGTCTCTGAAAATTTATCAATAAAAGAAGCTCAATGGAAACAGCTCTCCTTTAGAAGAAAACAACTTTTTAATTAATCCATTTTTAAGATAATACAGTTTTGACAACTATCGTTAAAATATCTCTTCAATAATTGCTACTGTAATTTCATTTCTACTGGACAGTCCTGAACACAGTATATACTTTTAGAACAAAATTAGTAAGAAATTAATTCTGAACTTCTGATTAATAACCTCTTGCAGTGATGTCTAATGGAAGACTCCCATGAGAACTGCACTTCCAATGTTTTGGGGAATTTTAAGAGGACACTTATCAAAACATAGTCAAGTCCTCTTGGCTTAAAAACTGAGCCAGAAATCTAGCAAAATCAGATTCACTTCTTTAGCCAAATCTAGCAGTCTTGTGATGATGATGAAACAAAAATCCTTGTATCTTCCTTCAGTATCCACAAAATCTTAGGAAAGTACAGTAAAGAGCAGAATAATAGAACCTTGCTAGAACAAAGAGGTTAAAAATGGTATCTGTATACATGTGGCTTACCTGCTCCCCTAGACACTACTTAAATCTGTTTGCCAGAATGATTGCTTTCCTTTTGCTGTTACATCAAGCAATATATGAAGCATTATCCAGCAAATAAAAGGTGTGTCTAACCACTGAAGATAAACTCCCGTGCACAAGCCAGTTGATATCCTTGTCATGCTGAGCTGATACTGAGAAACATTTCCCAGAAGTACTCAACCAGATTCTCAAAGCAAAATGTCTTGGCATGGCTCAGCACTGCATGACTTGTGTTGGTGGGACTCCACTAATTTCACTGGAATTGTACCAACAATAAAATCAAAGAAGACAGTGATAAATCAAATTTTTTTTACCTTTGCCATCTCTGCTGCTGTACTTTAATAGCATAAATTGTATTAACAAAAGAAAAAAGAGGCGCAAATATAATACCATCAAACATATGGGGAAGATATGTTTCATTTTTCACAAACAACCTGTGTTTCAAGAACTGGGCTCCAGGGCTACATTCTTTGTAGAAAGGAAAAAGAAAGAGAAAACGAATTATGTGACTTATTTGACCATTTCTAGCATCACAAAAGTGCTTTCTCCGTTTTATATTACAGGTTAGAAAGTAAAATAAGATTGAGAAAATAATAATTTCATAGATATATGTAGCCAGGAAATGTTTGGTAGATGATCCACTGGAAGAAATATAGTCTATACTGATCAGACACATCCACTGGTTCAAGTGGTGTGCTCAGCTACATCCGT
The DNA here is from genome assembly GCA_033558235.1 of Neomorphus geoffroyi. NCBI lineage: Eukaryota > Metazoa > Chordata > Aves > Cuculiformes > Neomorphidae > Neomorphus > Neomorphus geoffroyi. The sequence goes on from JAUMJM010000009.1 coordinate 4,959,332, forward strand.
GACAACATCTTTTAAGTAGGTCTATTGCTATTCCAAAATAACTTGTATTCTAAGAAGCAGCAGGCAGAAAGCAGAGATAAAAGTAGCTAAAGTCCTTGATGCATTAATTCACCAATTCATTTTTAAAACAAACAACTTTCTTAGAATGCAAACTGCTACTCCTTTGGCACATGGAGTACATGTCAAAATATCCCGAAGAGCATTATTTTCTTTAAAAAATCGTGCTTAAAACGTAAGTAAAGCTATGTTCAAAGTGTATGTCTCAGGCCAGTTGCCGTTTTTTGAGAGTAATGGGTTTCGTGAATTTCATGGCTATCTGACATTCACTCCCCTCTTTCTTTGAATTCTGAATAGCAATGGCTAAAATATTATTTTAAACCGCAAGTGTTGACCTTTCAGAGGTGGGTCCCCATATGGAAGGTGAAGGGCAGGTGTCCTGCTGAGATAATGTCACTCCTCGGCTTGCTGAAAACCATTGTGAAGTGCACTCAGAGTATGACGTTATCTCAGCATGATCCTCGCACCCTGGAGTGCCCTACTGCTTAAATGACAATGCTGAAAGGTGGTAGGAGGATGGCAACAAAAGAGAAGTTTTACATCAGGATGGTGGCTAGATGTAGTACAGCTGGTTAAAATAATTAATGAATTCAGAACTGACAGAATGAGCAAAATTCCAATTCCACCCCAAGGACAGCTTCCAGAAAATGCCATGAGTACAATATTTCATCCAATATCTGGTCTAATATACAATCCTTGAATCAGCTCCTAGAATCATATGCCAGTCAGAGCCGTTCATACAAGAGTGAAATCTGCAAAACTTAATAAAAGTCAAGTGGATGTCAATGGGACTATCGTGAGTTATTATGAGAAATAGATTCAAGCTATGATACAATGCCAGTGGACAATTCGTGACTAAACTATCTGCTGTGATTTATTTGCCACCGTATCCCAGTCTGTGGCAGACATGAAGAGTTGAAACCTGGGACATTTTCCAGGTTTGAAACTAGTACTGGAATCAACACGACCTACCTGTAAGCTTGCACTGGACCTGGAGGGAATATCAAGACGATTTCTTAATCAAACTAAACCCAAACTTCTCACCTGGTTTCCTTAAGGAATCCCTCCAAAGTATTTCCTAGTTATATTAAAACACAAAACCCCTGCTACCAACAAAGTCTGTGGCAGATCACAGCTGTGTAAGGGGCACAGCTGGAAGGAAGGCAAAGGCACTTCACAAAGCTTAGGCTTGAACGCCGCTACAAAAAATATGTGCACTTGCAGTGGCCTTACAAAGTCAGGCACTGGTCACTGGAAACTGAACTTGCGCTCTTAAGCTTCCAGGGGAAGAACAGAAGAAATAGCAACATGTATAGCGAGAAGCCTGATTTCCTATTTCCAACCTGCCCTTCTTTTCTCAAATATGGCAGCCTCTCTTCAAGGAGGCACTTTGGCTGGCATTGAGAACAGAGAGCTCAAACTAAAAATCCGAACGTTTGGCAGCGAGCCTTTGCACAGGCAGCAGCACAGGACATGCCCTCCAAGCATACGACAGGCAAAATCCGTATGGCTGAAGGTGCTAGCACTTTTCTAAGCCATTTTAGTCCATCTCTAATGGAAATCTAATGGAAATCATAAATTACTGGAAAAGGTCCACAGGTGCTGAAATTTACTACTGTGTTGACTGCTGGCAAGGTCTGAAAGTGAGGAACAATGCAAGATGTGCTATGAAAATGAAATATTTATGACATTCATATTCTCCCTCAAGCTTAAAGAAACCCCAGCAAACCTTTTCCTTAGTGAGCAAATAATAAAGCCAAAAAATGAAAAAACAAAACAAACGGGGGAAGAAAGAACAAACCTTAATCTGTGTGGATGTTTCTAGAACCATCTTTGCAGTGGGCATACTTCTTGTAATAGGTCATAAGTTTAATTTATTTATTTAGAGTATTGTAACATTATCTGAGTGTAAGAATAAATTGGTCTCAATGAAGAGAAGAATGGAATAGCTCATCATGTTAAACTCTGAATAATCAATAACATTTCCCAATATGCTATTCAGTACAGTACATTGTTAGATATTATATGCAGAGAGAGGAAGTTGAGATAATTTTTCCTTCAAGTAAATGCTTGCCATAGTTATTGTAGTTCATATGAGACAGGAATGACTTGGAGCAAGGACAATAAAAAAGCAGGGGGGAAATTACACTACAGATTTGATCTGGCTTCCACAATCGGTTTGGCAATTGGTTTCATTGGGAACAGCTTCAAGCCTTGCAAGAATTAATGAAAAATAAAGGTTGGCTTTGAGCAGAATCGGCACAAAAGATAATGTGAATGGCATAGCAGGTTTCAGTTTTATGCATTAGACATGGGCATGGGGGTGAAGAACAATCACTTTTAGATTTTTCAAATGCAAACTTTGATATTAACTTGGTGGCAGTCCTGTTTTAAACAATTCACACCTAGTTGCACCTTGAAAGCTTAGCAATCACACTGATGTCTACCATATGTGCAGAACGGCAATTTAAATTATGGGGTGACACAAAAGCTAGGATCCTTCTCATAAGGTGCAGATATATTTCTAGAACATACTTTGTTTTTTAACACTAATACTTTAGAGGTAAGTCTGTGATTGAGAGTCAAGGACACGTTGTTTTTTCTGAAGCGCAAAGATAGAAATTATAGCAAGTACAGAGATAGAAGCAAATGACCCCATCATCAAACCCATGTGCAGAGAACCTACGGGAGACTGTATGTTCTTCAGCAGTAGCTGATTGTCCCTCCAGGTTGGACAACATTTTGGATTATGGCACTTGTCTTCCTCTCCGTGGAACATTCGGTACGTAACGGATCAAGCCTGATTTCTAAATGACTCCACAAGAGGTCACCACAAGACGAACAAATTGTTGTCATAGATTTTGTAATGTGATTGCTTAAATTTCACAGGCATTGATATACATCTGCTGAATCGGGTGGGAAGGAGGGAAGTGAAAAAGCAGTATATGTCATGCTTGTGGTATCCTGCACTCCAACAAGGTCAGAAAGGCAATGGTGTTGGAGCCTAATTGTGCTACAAATTACGTTATTGAGTGACATTACCTGTTTGTCCTGGGATCAGCATCATATTGCTTGTGGAGTTCAGGTTTTGAGGACGCACCTGCACCGGTGTGTGCTAGACAGATGCCTGTTTTAGTATGGTTTGAAATACATCTGAAACTGGAAATAGTACAGCCACATACACAGGCATATAGACACGACACCTGCACTAATTTACTGTTAAGAGACTGAACCAAGGAACACATTGCTGTTGCAGCCATGCTGAACTGGTGTCTCTGATCATGCTGTGAGGACAGGCAGCTCTCTTGGGACTAAGGGGGTTATGTGAAGAATGATGCTGAGCTCTGCCCACTTGCACCTAATAAGGACCTAGCTGAGCCTCAGAGAAATATCATGGCAGTGGGGCATGTCCACATGCTGTCTTCTCCTACTCACTGATGAAACCCAGTAAATTAAAGTGAAGAACAGGGGCTGGGTAAGAGTTCATGTTTTGGACAGCTTAACGAGAAACTCTTCGAGGTGAGGGTGATATTAATCCCCAACAACATAGGGAGAGACTTAAAAGTGGCTAGAAACTTCCTCCACTTATTCAGCAAAACATTTAAGTATGTGCTCCCCTTGAAGCGTTATAGCTGGCTTATTCGTATACTTAATACAAAGCATGGAAGAATCACATGCCTTAAAAAACCCCCACACTCTCTGGGATCTAAAGAGACAGATAAACCAATATGTTCATCTTTTTTTTATTTGCCTCTGACATTCTAAAGGTTCAGGAGCTGTGAAATTCTGAGTCTGGAAACAGTTTCCAAGTGCTGTTTTGTGTGCTGATTTGATTTGTACAAGGATCAGCCTGAGACAGGTCACGGAGAGCAAATCACTTTAGTAAGCTAAACAGTAGTAATAATTTTAAGTGCTATTTCCCCCTTGAGATTAATTTTATTTTCTAATATAACCAGAGGCCAGTCAGAGAAAGAGGAGAAGAGAATGACATTTGCCTGGACCCTAAAAGAAAGCTTAATTGTGGAGAGGGGGTTCAAAGATAATGGTAAACAGGGAGAGGCAACTGTAATAACACAGGAAGACTTTACACTGATGGAGGATGAAATCCACCCCTATGTACAGGGCTAGTACAAGGATCATAAAGTTTCAATGTTTACGCAGAGCAGAGGTGAATTTCACCCCTGGTTACTTGTCTGTCCTCCAAGTGTGTAGGCACAGAAGTACGCAAAATAAACAGACCCAAACCCCACCATAAGTGTCTCGGAGTAGCAGGATAGCACAGTGGTATTTCTATTTTATGCACAAAGAAACAGTGTCAAAGAGGTACTGAATAACAAAGACTGCTTTAAGGATTTCAGTGGAAAGGTGTGTGTATAAAGAGAGAAGAAGAAAGGTGGGTTTAAATCAGATAAACCAAGAAAATCGGCAGGAATGTCCTTCCTTCTGCACAAGGCAATTAACTGGATGTTCTGTGAAGCTCGGCGCGGTCCTTCCCCAGTCAGTGAAAAGCAGCCTGTTCCCAACAGCCACAACAAAACCTGACTTCTCCAGACACAAAGGACCGTGATTGATCCCTGGGTGTAAAAGCTCAGTTCTACTCGTTCTTCCTGTGCTTCACCAGTCCTGCAGGATGCATTTTTCTATCATAGTTCTTCATAATGTCTTACCCATACCCATCCACTAATCCCTGTATAAACATAGACACTTCCGCAAAACAGTCATTAAATTCGTTGTTTGCCAGCACTGTCATAAACCCTGCTCAAGGGCTGAGTAATAATTTGTGGAAAAACCTTACCGCTATTGCAGATTGCATGATCCTATAGGCACGGTTATAATCAAATGAAGAATTTCATATCAAGTATTCCTGTACTTCCCATAATTTGTATGGGATTTAATTCAGCTGCCAAAAGAGTTAATAAAAAACTCTAAGTAACTTATGTGGGGCGTGGGTTGCATTCTGTGACCTTTTATAAAAAGTAGAGATGTTAAGGTTAACCAAAACCCTCTTCAAATTGATGCTGATTTGGGTAAAATGTTTAATGAGAAAGGCAAGAATTATGATTATTTTTTAAAAGAAGATATTGTAGTTTTGTATTTCTTTTACTTAGACACTGACGCTGAAAAAGGCAGGATAGAAAATATAAAATTTTGTGAATTAAATTCAAGACTTACTTATTTAGTTGTAGGAAAAATAAGCCAGAATATCAACATGTATCGCAAACTAAGACTTCCTGTTGATAATGAGAATCTTTGACTTTTATTTTTAAACTTAAAAAGATGTATATTTATATTATCTTGAAACTCAAAATACAAAACCAGTCTAAATCATGAAGCAAAAGCTCATTTGCACACTCTGTTCCTGAGGTATGCCATCTGCAATTCTCTCTGGGTTGTCCATAGCGCACAACCATGGAGGATTAAAACGTTAATCAAACACTAACTACAGTTTCCATCTTACAGGCACTTATAAACATAAGACCCTTCCTATATGCAAGTAGCCCCTTGGAGTTCAAAGCATTTACTTACCTATATGAAGTTATTTACCTGCGCAAGTGTTTGTAGGTTCAAGGCCTATAACCTGAAAAGCAACAATAACGTTTTCAATAGTCCCTCTTGAGCTGCTTCTTGGAAGCCGTTTGCTCCGGGAAGGAGAAGAGTTTCTGAGTATCTATCATTTTAAATAGCGTTCTTCATCAGGCCTCTCTCTGGTCCTTCACAACTTCCGAGGTTTAAAAATACAGTCTTTTCTACCACCACTGTCTTACTGGAGATGCAAAGCATATGGTAAACTTTGAGTAAACGGTGCACCCTTCCCTGGAGAAAATACATTTAAAAATAAAGCTGCTATAGAATCTAAAAAAGGCATCGCATTTACAACACGCAACTAAGCCTCTGCTGTACAATGTGAAAAATTAAGAGAGCTACAGCAAGTACAACTTTCCTAAACAAACAAGGGGAAAAATTGGGAAATGGTGCAAAAGAAACCTGAAAATTATACTGACACCGTTAGCAATAATATTTTCCTCCATTAAAGTCTCTTACCGTCATTTGTCAGATTTTACCTTACGCATTAGATCTTCCTTCGTGTGTATCCTCCTAACTGTCTTTCCTGCATTCAAAGAGGACAGTGTGTGTCACGTAGGAGTTGATTCAACAACTGGATCTACAAGGATGCACATCTGCGTTGTTGTGAAGCCCGGTTCATTTCCAATATAAAATGCTCTATAGATAGCAATTTTCTTTCCACTGTTACTAAATGAGTTCAGGAGCAGAACTTGGCAGCTTTTTAACGTTTTACTGGAATTACTGGGAAAAAGTGGAGAACATCATCATTTCCAAATGATAGAATGGGGAACTGAGTGAGCAAAATTCAGTTCTCCATAGGAATAGGGATAGGACACTGAAATTCTATAGGATCCTTTTTTACATGTACAAATGGAGATTTGGGAGATGCTTGACAGCATAAATAGCCTTTTGTCAACTAAAAATCAGCCAGTCTCTGAGCTGAAGTCAATGGAGTTTACACCACCTGAAGAAAAGACTGTAAATTTTTGTCCTAGATATCCCATTTGGATTTGGAGAACAGGTTTTAAAGAGGGAAATAGAAAAGACCTGTTCCTACCAAATAAATAAGGCAAAATATACAGCACCAGCTACTTAGATTGCCCCAAAACGACTCTTTTCTCCTTTTCTCCTGAGCTTGAGCCTACATGAGAAAAGAGTGACCCCTCATTAATACCCTCCTTACAGACTGCTTATTGTTTTTACTTGTTTTATTTCCTTGCACTTGGAAATAGAAGCAATAAATTTCCAGGGAAATGAAACTCACTTATCAGATTTTCCAAGCATCAAGTTTCATATTAGGAAAGTAAAAAAAAAAATAAAATATCATTCTAACTGGACTCAGTACAGCTGTAAACCAATATATAGAAGCTCTATCAGAGATTAAACCATCCTGGTGGGCTCACTATTATAAACCTCAAGTTTCAGTCACAAACTTTCCTGTAAGGGACAACAAATTTACAGAGCGAGTATTTAATGATTCACAATGTAGGCCCCTCAAATCAAATCAATGCAGCTGACATTTAACAAGATCAAATATTATCCACATTTAAAAAAAAAACATGGATGGGCAGTAATTGTCCCTCACAAATCTTCTTTACCAGCTTAATTACCTGGGTATTCAGGTTTTATTTTCCTTCCAATAAGCATTTTTTTTTTAATTTTAAATCTAACATCCTGATAGGAAAACAGGAATAAGAAATTTCTTGATTAAAAAAGTTTTATTTGTTCCTCCTAAATACCTCTGATTTTTTTTTCTCTTTTTTCACAAATAGATGGATGCTTTCACTGATGATATTTTGCTAATTACTGCCCAGTTCTCTTCTCAGAATCCTTTTAACAGACCTTGTTGAGATTTGAGCTCACAGAGAGCAGGACAGGATCAGGCTGACAGAGAAAATCCTGGACCAGGTTCTACCGTTAGTTGCAGCATTATCAATCAAGATTAATGCCACAAAACTTAGTGGAATGAGTCTAGAATTAAAGCTTTTCAGCAAGAATTTGGTTCACACAGTGAAATCCTCCCACAGGGGCAAATATAAATACGGGGGGAGCGGAGGGTGCAGAGCAAGGCGATTTCAAACCACTGACCACAGTGAAAGGAGTTCAGCAGCTTTTTAGAAACCTTTTAAAATGCCCTGTCTGGTATGAGAATTCCCTATCACATGTGTTTATGGACAACTCTACGTAGCCACACACAACAGCCCCACGGAAGAGGCCGGAGCAGCTCGGCGGAGGGGACAGGGCAGAGGCCCAGCTCCTGGGGACCCCCGCGTCACCTCTGCCAGCAGTTTTGCCTCCAGGACTTTGTTCCCTGACACCCGGGACTGAGTGGGCTTTTGCTTCTCAGCAGCCATTCCAGACTGTCAGACAAGCCTTAAATACGACATCAAAGTTACTGTTAGGTTTCAACAAGGAGACACTTCAATGTGTCCCAATCATGCCTTAATCTTTAAGTGTGGGTTTTTCCCTCTCTCTTAAGCATCGAGCTGTTTTGTTTTCCGTCTCTCTCCAAGAGCTCTAAATGAGCCAAAGCATCGCTAAGGCATCAAAACAAGCTGGAACAAAATAAGCCTTTTTTATTTTTTTTTCTGACGGTTACCACGAGGAGGCACTGCAGCCTGCTTTATGGAGGGATTTTTTTTTTTTTTTTAATTATTAAAAAAAAAAAAAAAAAAAGGGCAGGAAAGAAAAGAGACGAGGAGAGGGAGGGGAGAAAAAAAAAAAAGAACCAACCACCCTGGTGAAGTGTCTATTCGACACCAGCACGGCTCTGGTGTCATTCCCTATTTAATGGCTGTCAGTGAGGGGGAAAGACAACGTGGTGGGTAATTAAAACCAAATTGCAGGCAGGAGATGACTGCAGAAGAATGATATTGTCATTAATACTGATTTAACATGCACCTGGGTAAGGTGAGAGAGTGCAGCTAGGGAAATCGCAAAGGCACCGGGGTTGCCTAATTTAAAGATGTAGGGTTTCTAGCCAAAGCTTGTTTAAAACCCGAATAAAACCATCATATCATGACAGCAGATATAAAACTGAAACAAGTGCGCTACACATGTCTGTAAAAAGAAAAAAAAAACCCTCCAGCCCTGTGTTCACTGCAAAGCAAGGGCTGCATCCTCTCTGAAGTTCAAAAGTACATTTTTTTTAAAGAAGGGTTTTTGTTGGGTTCTCTCATATCTCAGTTTCTTATATGTTCGTTGCTTCCTCTGCTTTTACAAAGCTGACTGACGAGAAGGGACCTTTGTTAGATGGAGGGGAAAAAAGCCACTGAAAAATCCAGTCTCCCTGAGAAAAAAAAATCTGCTCTATTAATATTTCAGTGAGTAAAGATCCCCCACCCAGTATTTAGTGCAGGACTGTAGTGCAATTCTTTCATGAAGAAAGGAAACCGTTGGCTAGCTTCTGAGACAGGAGATGAAACAAGGAAAGTTTGTTAATGATAACATGTTGCAGACTCACAGTTTTGTACCATTCAAGCCCTGACAGGATTCATTCCTAAGGCTCAATTGCAGATTCGGTAGGGCTGGGTAAAGCTTGTTGTCTGATCAGCATACTGTTAAATGCAATGTAAATCAGCAGCTTTTAATTGTAAATCAAACTTCTGGACTTTTCCTTTATGAAACAAAATCTATACTTCTTTATTTCTTTGCCTCCTCCCCTTGGTTTTTTTTTTGGCAATTCACTCTCTGAACATCACATCAAGTTCAAATAATTGGAATGGGAGGTGCAGCCTTCTCAGGCGACATATTGCTGTACAGGAAAATGTTCAACCTACAGCTGAAATCAGTGTAGTAACCGACAAATCTCCTTTTGGTTTAAGCGTAGATGAAATTCACACACTTCAAAAATGGCCATCTTTCTGCCATACTCTTAGAAAATAAGTTATTGAAGAAGTCATGAAGATATAGACACATTCCATAGAGAAAGCATATTCAAAGGCTAGACTTCAAAAGAAAAAAATATAAGCAAAATAAAAGTAAAAACGAAGATAAAAGAGCTCAAGTATAGAAAATAAATGCCTTTGGTCCTGACCTAAAGCCTGTTGAAATCCACAGTGAAGTTCCCAGGAAATTCAGTAGACTTGATCAAACTCATCATAACCATTATTATGACAGGATCTCAGTTTCTCTGCCTTATTTTCCCTTTCTTTATCACTTACAAAAATCTGAAAAGTAGAGTTAGACTTTTAATTAAATCACAAAAACGTTTGTCTTTTGTTTCTGATCATTTGCACAATTCCTCCTAAGCACGCTATCTGTAAATAAAACACTTCTTCATCTGCCTACACTCAATCCTGCAAATTACAGGCAAGCAAGCTGTGCCTACTCCTTTTACGCTTCTGGTTTGGGGGACAGAACCAAGCTTACACTGGCAGAAAGTTCAGAAAACGTTCCTTTTCAGAGGGTGCTGCAAAAGCAGCTCAGCTCTGGGTCAGAACAGTAAGGCACCTTGAAAGGCAGGTGTCAAGTATGTTGAATCCACAAAACCACATAAAAGCAGGGTGAGGAATGACAGATGTAAAGCTAAAGGAAAGAGACACCTGCCCGTGGCCCCAGCTTGGTTTCTGGCTGTGCCGCACAGTCCCACCCACGACACCGAACAAGCCGCGGTGTCACCCGGCCTCGGTTCGCTTTTGCAAAATGATGATAATTCCCTGTCTTACTGGGGGGCAGTAAAGATAAAGCCATCGCTGTCTGGAAAGCACTCCGGTTTTGTGACAAGAGTGACTGAGGAAGAACCTAGGCAGGCAGGTGCTGTTTCTCTCGGGCTGGACGCCGTACAGACAAGCTGCTGCGCTTCACTAGAAAAGACTGACAGAGAAATCCAAGATCCACTGAAGTCAGCGCATGTTTCGGTGACTTGTACTGAACAGACTTGGAAACCAGTCTCAGTATCAACAGTTTCTAAATTAAAACCTGCTTAGGTGATCGTCAGATGATGGGCTTGCTTGCCTGTTTCACTCAAATACCTTTTTTCCAATATACTACAAAACTGGAACTGCAGTGGCATTCACAAACAACATATGTTGGTCGGATGAACATAACATCAGCTTTTTCTCTTGTGTGTGTATGAATATTTTATGGCTCAGTATTTTCCAGATCCAAGATCGGAATTCAGCTATCAATTTTCTGGACCCTGACACTCCATTTTCTTAATTGATAGTAATTAGAAAATCAAGTGACTTATTTGCAGTCTACTTTCTTGTTTAAGAAAAAAAGGAAGCAGACATCTTTATAATAGCTGCCTAGAGAAATGTCATGACAAATTGCAGCACAGATCAGAAATACTACTTAGTGAAGAGCTTAATACAAGCGGCTTAATACATAAATATGAAAAACTAGGAGCAGGATAAAAAATAGAGTCCTAATCTCTTTTGCTCAACTTTGAAATCTCTAAGGTCCACATCCTAAAATACCTCAGTACTTTATTTTACAACCACAAGCAGTCCTCCTTAAGTTACTAATACAGTATGTGTGGCAACATTCACTATGATAAGACCTAAAGCACATTTTGCCGTTGGGAATATTAGTTGCATTTTTCCCCTTACGGTTCATTGTTTCCTACCACTTATATTATAAATATTAAGTTATTATTGTGTCTGTCTAAAGAAAGGGATTCAGATAAACTACTTTCATTGCTGCATCAGAACATGTTCTAAACATTTGGATATGAATCAATTAAAATACTTTGGAAAACACCAAGAGGAATAGCTTTCTTTACAAATCAGTTGTTTTGAGAGTTAGAGGTATTTACTCCATACACAAATTCCTATGAAAACCTGTCCAGGACAGGTAATGTGGAAATGTGTTTTTATATGCATAACAGATAATTTTGTAATTTGATGATTTTATTATTATTTTGTAAAGAAACTGCCAAATCCTTTCTTTCCTGACATATAAGAGGAAAAACATAAGAGTCTCTAACATTTTTTATGTTGTCCAATGAATTCAGACTAAACATCCAAACATATCCGAAAGTCAGTTTCCAAATCTCTATCGTTGCTACACTTACAAACAAAGGAGCTTATATTCAACAAGCTCTGTGCTATTAAAGCTCCAGATACCATCAAAAAGTTGTGTGTTTCTCAAGTACGCCCAAGAAAGGAAGTGATCAGTCTTCAAAGAAATTGATAATTCATTGACAGAAATCAACAATGCTCAACCCAATAAAAACATCACTTCTGCATTGAGTTGGAAATCTGATCCCATTCCCAACAGCTGACTGCAATAAAGCACTGAAAATCATAAAGCAATTACCTGACACTTAATACCGGGTTATTATTAGAAAACTATTTTATTGTGGAAAAAATATAATTTTCATATACTGCTGCAAGAAAAAGACAAATAACCTCCCTTCTGCCTTTTAAAAATATTAATGTGTCTATATTGAATTTATTTGCTGTTGAAGAAAGAAATACACGGGTCAAATCTTCCTAGGTGCAAAGCGATATTTCTCCGGGGCTTCAGTGTGGCTATTTTCATTTATTCTACGTCTGGACCTGGCAGAGGAATTTTTCCACCACCACCATCATCCTCCCCCCCCGAAAGGTAACAGCTGCCAGCAGCAAACCCAGAAACATCCAGTTTCTGTTATATTTTGCTTTCACATGAAATGGAATGTCTTCGGGGAGCACGCAGGCATGCTAATGAGACAGGTTCAATGGAGACAGACATACTGGGCCAGCACCTTGGCCCCTGGTCTGGTTACCCTGTGCTGCTAAGGCGCTGCAAAGCGGCTGGATAGCTGCCCTAAGGGGGGCATGGGAGGATTTCCATTGCATAGGGATTCTTGCTTATGAACTTTCATTAACACAGGGTTAATTTCTAAGGACACTGAAGAGTCAAAATGTCTTGCAATTGTTCCAGGACTGTTACAATGAGCCATTTATATATATATACATATACATATATATATATATATATATATAAAATCTTGTTTGGATTCATGCAAATATATTTTGTTTGCAAAGGAGAATATTGAATGTTGGACTTGTTTTAACTCAGCAAATACTGTAATATTAATGCATTCACTGAGTGGATTATGAAATTTATCTTGTAATTTGTTGCTGCTACTCGTTGTCATTTTTGATTCCTGGAAAAATGAAATAAGATTTAACTTCAAAAAGTTCTTCTTTATTATCTAATTAAATAAAGGTGGCAGATTAATTGACTAATTGGTGCTCAAGTATAGATGGAGACATATGGAAAGGATTTAAGATTAGACATATGGAAAAGATTTCTAAGATCTGCAAGACTGTGAGCAGCATTTTATCAGATGTTTTGTATACAACACGTGACCTGCACAAAATACTGCGTTCAGCATATAAGCCAGATTCATAAATGGGTACATCTAAAATTTGGCCTCGTAAACATATTCACAATCTGAAAAGATGCAGACTTGTAATTCCATTTTGAACACAAACTAAGCAACCAAGAGGAATCTTAAACACATACTAGAATATCATATTAAATAGTCATTTTTAAAGGCTGGACTCTGCTGTTCGCACTGATACTGAGTTATATACAAATACTTGAAAAATAAGGTAGCCATTCGATAGAGTACCAGGATTAAAGTGCCGTACTCTGAGTAAGCTCTTAGTTGGCCAATTTTAATTTGTATACAGAGGGTAGGGAGAGAAAGTGTGGTGATGTAAGGCTCTCTATTTTAGTATTAATTCACAGGGAGATGGTCTAGACAACGGAACTCAATGCCACAATGTACATACAGAGTACGTACACAGACCTAACAGATACAACCGCGCTCACAGCAAAAAAAAAAAGAAAAAGAAAAGACTGAGTCAGACAAGCCTTGCAAGAGAAAAACAGTTACGTTCTGTTAGGTTAATGGGTTGCAATATCCCTGCCACATCTGCAATGGTTTTAGAGGATTTATACCTGTAGTGAAGCAAAGGATGACCGCATTGCATTATCTTCTTTCAAATAAATACAATATAATCTTGAAATACTGCTTTGGTGAAGTGCCTAGGATTCTTGTTCAACTCTCTAGTCAAGATTTTGGCTGCAACTCAGTATTCTAATGCCTGTTTTGAAAAATTTAATAGACCAAGTTGCTATGAGAAAAAGAAATGTGGATTCTTTTACAAAATAAAAATCAAAATAAAAATTCACAGTCATCGCCACCCTGAAAATGTCTCTTGAACTCGGGATTTGTCTAAATGCAGTGATGAAAACTTGAAACTCTGTAAGCATTTATCAGTTAGAGAGCTGTTCACGCAGGGCCAGATCAGCAGAGACAGTGCTCTGTGTAAAGCTACTGCTGTACAGGAGTATTTCTCCTTTTCACCTTTCCGTAGAAAAGCAGCAGTTGCCCTACAGCTGATGGAGATCCTGGGTGCAAGGTGTAGGAAGAGACGGGCTATCCAGCTGCACTAATTTATTTTTCAGAATTCCTGACATGAAATAGGAATTGCCTCCATTGATGAATTTGGACCCATCATAGCTCAATTCTTGCAATTAGCACCATCCCTTATAGCCCCACCCCAATACCTCTATGAAGTTTTACAAGACATTTAAAAAAATCTAATTTCTCATATTCCAGCACTAATAAGGCCTGGATATAAGGAAAAGTACATTTCAAGATACTAATTCAGTTTATCCTCTGGAACATGGGTACCCCCTTATTCCAACTGTAACTTTCCCTGCTTACTTGACCCAACTGTAATAGTAACTCTTAGTCAAAATATGCACAAGTGCCCATAGCACCCACAAACAATAAATAATGAATTTGAAGATACTGATACTTCCCCTCAATTTACTTTTCTGGTAAAAGCAAAATACCGCAGTTCGTCAAAGCTGAAAACCCTAACTTTTCCCAACTCTAACCTAACCTTAACCCAGACCCTGACTCCAAGAGGCCTGGGAACCTAGCACTGCCTGCAAATAAAACAGAATAATTCCTTCAAAGCTAGTGATACTTTGCTCTTGTTTTATCTCCAGGATCTTGCAAAGTCCCACACTCGTCTTGGCTGCTTTCCTCTTGTTTTTTCCAATTCACAGCTGAACTCCAGCTTAAAGCAGACAACTATGTAAAGTTCCCCCCCCAGAAACTGGAACATACCACAGCCTATCACACTTCACAGTTCCCCTGACCCTAACCCTAAGTCTAACCTAACTAAGCATGGGAACTGAATAAAGACTAACAGATTATTCACACTTTTTGTTCACCTAGCTGAAAGTTGCAAAAGACAACAGCCACTCCTGCACTACAGACCCCACTTTTGCAAACCTGAAGCTTATTCCTAATTTTAGGCAGGCTTGGGAGCCCTTTGACAGCTTTCAGCATAGAAGGGGAGAATGGACAGCAGACAAAATACAAGCCAACATGCCCAAAGCACTGCTGATTGTGGTAAGCATTTTATTAAAAGCATCTCAAATGCTATATTAAATGATTTAGTACTCCTCATTTTAGGAAATCTAAGAAAACAGATATTAACTAGTAGGACAACAAAACTAATTTTATGTAGTGAATAGTTTGTGCCAATTTCCCCGTGGTTAGCAGTATAAACCCTCTCAAATATGCCATGAGGGACTGCAACAGTCAAAATACATACTAAAGCCCCACTAAAAATACTGTTAATAATTTCTAAATACTACTTAAATACGAACTAAAGAAGGAAAGAGGAAATATATGTTGGCAAATGTTTTTATTTTTGGAAAGGTTATAACCCAGCCTTCATGTTCACATGTATGATAACACCAAATTTCCTTATCAATCCTATATTTATAACAAAAAGGATGTAAAAAAGATTGAATCAAGACGCTGTGACTTCAGAGAAATACTGTACACATTAAAATAAGCAGTAATAATGCCCAAGAGGATCTAAAAACCTGTTGACAGATGCAAGTTTCCCCGTATCCTGCGAGGTTCCTCTCAGCTATGTCTGCACGCATTGTTTCCAAACCTGAGCTTTAACTAAGTGTGTCAGGTACTAACTCATATTTTTCTTATTTCCTGTCATGTGCATCAGCTGGTCCCTTTCTCTAATACAAGGACCACAAATCGTTTTCGAGGCGACTCAGTAGAAATACGTCCCAAAGATGAGTTCAATGAAAACAAAAAAAAAAAAAAAAGAGAAAAACATTTGAAAAGCAAAATCATCCCAGTTTTAATTGTGGTTTCTGAATTTGCGGATCTCTGTATTTCCCTGCAATCCCACCCAGGTTGCCCATTCCCAATTTACAGGGCCTGCACGCCTCTCCGTGCACCAGCTGCGGCAACTGAAAGTAATTATCACTCCAGACACAATAAGGTGTTAAAGGTAGTGGCGAGCATTTTGTGCAAAAAGAAAAAATTAGGAAGAAGGGAACCTGATGAAAGGAGATTAGTGTCTGTTAGTCTTTTGGAGAGGAATAGGGGAAAGCAAAGAGGGGGAGTGAAATAATAAATAACTCCATTCCTTAGGGGATACTTGCATATGTAGCAGACAATGAAATAAAAGTTTTCTTTGAAGAGCGAGTTCCTTTTTGTATGAAGTAAGCAGTTCCAAATGAAATCACAGAGTTATGTTACAGTTGATGTGTAACTGATCAAAAGAGTGAGAGGATGAAGTTATGAGAACAAAGACTGAGAAAACCGGCATTAAAACAAAACATGCTTCTTTGGAAAACAACCTACAGTGCCCCGAGAACAGGAATAGCCATTGTTGGAGAGCTCGCGGAGGCTGTATTTTAGGAGAAGCTTGGCAGACCATTCAATACCTGTCCTGAACTTATCTTGTGGGGTGGGAGGGAAAGAGGAGAGAGAGCACGCACGGCAGGGAAGATCTTACTGGAAAAGTTGTCAGAGGCAAGGCAGGGAGGGCACGGAAGAATACGAGCTCGCTCCCAGAAACAGCAGAGAGGTCGGATCCGTTCTGACTCTCAGTCTCTTTCCAGGAGATCTAATTTGCAGTGAAACCCCTGGGACTCCTGTCACCAGCACTTGTAGGAATGAGATCACAGGCTGAGTATTCATTCTGCATTCTTCAAGAAAGTAGATTTTAGTACAGCAAAGGACTCACGTAAGGATCTCTGTGAATAACTAAGGTATGCGTATGCTGAGAAATACTGCTCTACAGAAGCTGTAGAGGGAATGGGGGGTTTGAGCTCTGCTATATTTCTGCGAGGGGTATGTGTTTATATAGCAAATAGCTGCTCATTCTAATCTGACTTTCACCAGTTTTTCCTCTGACTTAATCCCTCTGGTAATTTACTGCCCACTGAATTGCAAGTGTGGGTATTTGTTAGCCTGTTCAGGAGCAGCCAGCTCTGTGACAGGGCAATGTCCAGCAGCTTTAGATGAAATTGGTGATAACCCCTTCAGCTAGCACAACCGCGCTTGGAATACATGCCGAAATCTAGAGTATTCAGTCTTTGCATTGCATAAATTCACACCTTGGCTGACTACCCACTGATTTCTTTGAGAAGTCCAAGAAGCTGATCAGTCTCCTTATTTACTGAAGTGAAGCAAAAGTACAATCAGACATCGAGAGATGTGTAATATTTCCAAAGAAATTTCACCCAGTTCACCTGCTTTGTTAGAAGCTTCCAGTTCAACAGAGCTCAAAGCTAAAATTAAAAAATAAAAAATACAGTTTACAGAACACTCAAAGCAAGGACTGCTTTGTGTAAAATAATGTAGATGTTTTCACATGGTTTTAAATAGCATTAACTTCAAGCTACACAAACCTTTCCAGTCGTCTTTTGTGCTGGAGATTTTTGAATGGTGCAAAATCCTCGCCTTTGGATATGTGAAGAGATATAGATTTAAGTGAATAGTTGATTATTTGATTTGGGGTTTTTTCACAAATCTCTGCAAACCTAATGATGCCCTCATTTCCAATGACCCTCACAAAACATCTTACAGCCTCATAGAGCCATAGATTAGCTCAGATGTTCCACAGTTAAGAGAAAAACTTAAGACCAACTGGAAAGCATCATTGCGTACACCCCAGCGGGCCTGCAGCATTGACTCTTGATCTACTTTCCTTCACACACCTTCTCCCTAGGTGATAGAAGAAAGGTGGTGTCTACAGGTGACTAAGGGAAGGAGAGGTAATAGGATGTAAGAAAGATCAGTACTCCCTGAACCAACAGTTTTCTGCTGCCTGTTTTTTGTAGTTAGTTCCTTGATCAAAAGTAAGATGATACATCGCTTTAGAAGGCAGACAGCTGGAAACGAAGCAAGAGCGGATGATGCTTCCTGGAATTTTCATATTGGGGCAACAGATTTTTGTTTATGCACATGTAGACAAGCTGATCAGTGTTTGTCTTGCTGCACGGCATTATCGGGCCAGTCCATTGGTGCAAGAAGTTTATGTGATAAATCAATCAGCTGTGCTATACTCAATGGCTGCGTGCTTTCAGTTCCCAAAGCTACAAAACAACCTAAACAGAACTTTCAAAAAGGAAAAAATTACCAGGACCTGAGCCACTCTGCAGAAGGAAATTTAAGTAAAACCGAAATTCTTCATAGCACTTATTCATTGTGAGAAAGAGCTACTTTACGTGAGTGAAAGTAGATATAAATACTGGATAGAGGAAAAATCTAGCGGTTACAATTCTAGAGGAGGCGGAGTCCACTGATTTTGATTAAGAGCCTACCCCTTCAAATGCTTATACGTGTAGATAGTGATCAAAGTTACCTTTATACACACACGTTGACAGGACTGCTCTCAAAGTCACCTTAGGTAAGTATGCAAACATTAAGTGACACAATGGTGGGTACTAAAAAAAGTAGCTATTGTTGGACTCAAAGCTGCGTATCACATGAAAGCTGTAAAAGTGTAACACAACAGAAGCATTAAGCAACACCACATTGTTGACACAAGCTGTTACATTGATGCCACTTCTTTTCCTCGCTACTTCTCTTATTTCTGCCATATTATGAGAATGTTTTTCTACACCTTCATCATTCCCTGAAGCAGAAAGTGCCTTCTGGAAAGAACAAGACCAACACTATTATATGGCATTATGTGTTCATCTGCAGAGCACGCATGTGAAAGGAAACACCATTCAGCTCCTCCTGACTTAAGATTGTGCAATTAACAGCAGAGTAGACTTAGAAAATATCCAGAGCGATTCCCAGCCCTTTTATAAATATTTAAATTGAGTAAAACAGGGAGGAGTCCAAAATTCACTTGATCAACAGCCAGTGATTCAGATATTAAATTGTTTGTGATCCATCACTTCATCTTTTTCTGCAAATGCCTCATGGGGAAACACTACAAAATAAAACTTCAATACTACCATAAGCTCCAAATAAAGCTTTTCGCTTTGATTGCCTCTATCTCATCTGTCTGCTTAGATTTGTGTGTCTAGTTAAGTGAATACAGAAGACCATACACTTGAAATGAAAACTACACAGAGTACACTCTTGACTTGTTACCATAATTTACCTTCTAAGTGGAACCTCTTATAAGCCTACTCAATTATATTTAAAATGACTGCACCTTTATTTCAACACAGTGTACATGCTGAACCTGTGGTCTAAAATCCTGAGCTGATGTAAAATTGCAGAGCCTCATCAAAATTCAAAAGGGATTCCTGATTTACACCAGCATGCACGGGGCTCCCAGAACCTATCAACTGTAACATTTCTCCCATGAGGAACAATATCAGTGTTAGGCAATAAAATGAAGTTGGTTTTATGTCTAATGTTGATTTCTTTTCTAATATGATACTTTAGTTTATGCTTTTTCATGCAACAATACCTTGAATGCATGGCAGGTTTACACAGAAAAACACGGCTTAAAAATACTTGTTAAATGCTGAAGGTTTGACAGTTCCTTTAAATAATACTGAAAAAAAAATGCACAAGAACATTTTGGTAGTGGAATGAAAAATGCTGCAGTTTACAGCTCTGTATGTCACCGAGAAATTAGTATAGATTTTTTTTTCTAGAGCCACTGTCAGGGCTGGCAGGCCTAAGATTAGACATACCAGGTATGCACTTCGCACTGTCCCTCAGGTCTGCCTGTCAGCTCCCCGGGAACAAGATTCCTGTATATTTCAATACCCTTCCTGCTCCACGTATCCCCGAGAACAAAGCCGACGGGCAGAGCGCAGCACTTCATGACACGCATATCTGCAATCAGGAAACAACCCATCACCTTGGGGTTTGCTACTGGCAGGTCACCTATTTAAAAGCAGCATTACGGTACTCGGAAATAAAGAAACATTTATATGTGATCTGAATAGTGGAAACCGAAACATGGACTGCTGTGCTCTTTTAAAATATTCAGTGCTATTTTGAAGTGATAATCAGATATGAGCTGAAAAATAAATCAATGATTTCTCTAGTGATAAACTATCAATACTAACTAAAGGTCAGGAACAGTCAGGTGTTGTTTGTCTTAGGCTTTGCTTTTCACAGTTGACGTAATTAATTTTAAACCTGTATCATTTGCCACTACTTTTTTTCTTCTTCTTTAACAAAAAAACGACAGTAGGGTCTCATTTACTACATCATTTACCTTTTTCCAATTACACAAATGACTGAAGTTGACAGTGGCATATTTTTTTGAGTATAAATATGATAATTTACTACTGGGAAAGAGATAACGTGATTCTCTTTATTCTGCCATACTCGGCTTGCAACACCATGCAGAATCTTAATTGAAATATGTTTGAATAATGTCTAAAACAATGTTTAGGGTTGTAATTTGTTTTCTTTAATAACAGCTCTTGAAGCGTTTTCTTTTCTTCTGCTATGTGTCCTTTTGCTCCTGCTTTTCATCCATTCTGGTACAACCGACTCTGTCTGGATCATGAGTTATCATTGGCTGCCACTGGAATGCTACAATGCAATTTGTCTTATTGAAACATGGGCTAGCCCCACATGGCTGCAAAGAATCATTCACTTTCTAATAAATCAAACATTTTCTAAAATTCCTTCTTCTCTGACATGAAACGATGGGATAGACAATGCTGCTTGCAAACTGAGAGGAGACGTTGTTAAAAATGCCTTTTTTTTGTTCAGCACTACTGAATTATTTTGTGATTAGTGAATAGTAGCTACCAAATCCAAGCTCACATCCTTACAAAGTTGGCTGCTATTTTTTTCCTTTCAAATTCAATTGCTGTACTGTTTGTCTACTGTAAATTGAATGTTTCTACACTTTACCTAATTATCAACATTGTTTTTCCATTTAACAGAAACAAAATCCTAGCCCCTTTGAAATCACTGAAAATTTTGCCATGAAAACAAGTGAAGCTATGTTATTATGCCTCTGACAATGATTCAGAAATATTTGTCTCATAGGGGCCTCAAAAATTACAGAACATGAACGGCTCAAAGCCCAAACAAATTGATTCTTTTTGTAACATCGCTAAAAGTTTGAAAGTTGGCATAAATGTCACTTCTCTGCAGCTGTAGCTTTTTTGCCAGATCTTTGGAAGTACTGTTATTTGGAGAGGACATCTGGGTTTTCCAACTGTACCTTACGATATATAGAGAACTGCGGAAGTGACATTAATGGCTATCATCTACTCAGGAAGAAGCATATGCTGAGATGAATCCTGAGAGTCTATCAAAAAGCGTTCCCCGCCGACTGCATCTGAACAGTTTACAGTTGAGCATTACACTCTTGCATTAAGCTCCTAACATAAAATCTTTGGGGATGGCTTTATTACTGTCTTAACACATTTTTAAAGGTATTTTGTTTTAAGGGTCTCTCTTAAAGCTGCTAATTCCATCTGCTAAGATGTCAAACGTCCACGTTGGGAATGTCATTTCTATAACTTTCATACTTGTCCACCAAGAAAAAGCTGCCTTTTATCTTATGATTTAGGAAGGGGAGGGAATTGTGGCTCCCTTGTATCAGTTTATGATCCCAAGATTTAGAATCTGTATGGAATCTGTACCATATGTTTGACCACAATCTGTGCAAACTTTGCTAGGAACACACTCCTGTAATGCAGCCCAAACAATCACGCAATGCTGAAAGGTTGCAGAAGGTTGGATTTCCATCAAAGGCTTGGTATCGCTGTAAAACAGCAGCGACAATCTGCAGGAAGCTCTGGGGCCCTTCCATAGTAACGCAAAACCGAACTTGTCCACGGAGCCACAGCTCAGCCTCAGGCATCACCGAGGACACAAAGTAAGGCAGGACCCTTAAGGAACCCTACATCTTGCTGTTTCTCCAGGATCCAAAAAATGAAAGAGAAGGGCAGGGTTCCTTCACTACATCACAGACTTTACCTGAGATGCTGCTGTCTGGTTTGAAGACAGCTTCAACTTGTGCCCTGGTGAAGGCTACTCTTTGAGTAAGATACCTGTGAATGACACTGCTAAGCACAGTTCAGCAGAAGGTCATCTAGGAGAGCTGCTGACTGAGAGCTCCTGCATTGACTACCAACATATTAAAAAATGGAACATCTACTTCCTTTGGCCCATGCCAGGGGTATAATCTATTGTTTCCATAGCTCTACTGAAGAGTTCAAGAAAATGGGACTTAGCGCAAAACCTAACTTTGTAGCTTGCCTGTCTCATAGCCACTTGGGAAGTGCCTTCTCTTGAGCATGGGTTTTTATGGCAGCCTTACAAAAGCATGTAGTGCTGACTTGGACGCTGAGACTGTGCAACAGGGAACTCTATTGAAAACTCTCTTCCAAATCTGGTTTGTCATCATGAGATCATAAAACTCCTTACTGGTTTTCATAGGAAGGAATCAGACCCAAAATGCAAGAAAAATTCCCATCATAAAAAACCCCTTTCAAATTCCAAATGTGTGATCAAATATTTATCACAATGCAGCCTAGCGCATAGGAATTCACACAGTAAAAATAATAATTTAAAAAAATCAAACAAGACAGTAAGAAATTTATCAGTATGAACTGCTTTTGCATGGTATTACCTATGGTCAAAGTCAATTTAGGCTGAGTCTCTACAGTACACAGTCTTTGCATTTCTTTTGCCCTTCCAATTGCAATAACAATAATTATAAACACATTAAGAACAAGATCTAATCTGAATGAGTTTGCTTTGATTTAGACTGTTTAAGTTAAAATCATGCATCAGTCTGCTTCTAATTCAAGCTATTTACTGGTGCCTACGTAGGAAAATTCCATTTATTTCCAGTTATTCATTTGATGTAAATAAAATCTTTGTCCCACAGCAGTATCTTAACTATGTTAGGAGGCTCAATAGTTATGTAATGGTATCATAAGCACTTCTGTCACTGCATATATTATTTTTGCCAACTTGTAAGTAAATTAGCACCAATAGTAGCCTACTTGTAGTGGTTTAATCGTAGGACTAAACAAATTCTTGGCTTCTTATGCCAGTAGTGTTACTTATAAGTCAGCATGATCTAAAGTCACTAAGGAACCTCACTGACTCACTTGCTTCATGTGTAAAGTAGGGATAACAATATGAGGCGGTGGAAGGATGTATTCGTAATATTTGTAAAGCGCTTTGAAGATGCTAAGAGTGCCAAGAGTTATCATGGTTTCTAAGCTCTGAAATGTTTGATATGATTATGTGCACACATAATTTTTAACGGTAATTCAGAGTGCAAATTGGAGATGATATTTACATTTCTTCCAGGCAAGCTTAATTTCCAGTTATCAAGGAAAATATCTATTGCACAAATAGGGTATCAGCTATTCAAAAGTTCCCTTAGGGCCTACCAGTTCTATAGCATGCCATTTTTTTAAGCTGTCCATGAGATGACAGACTGTAGCAGTTCCCTTGGAGGTATTATGGATTACTGATGAAACAATAACCAGAAGTAATATTTTCCCATCAAAACAGGAGCCCAGGGTTTTTGTTGTTGCTGTTATTTTTCTCCTAACAACACATGCTTTCAAAAAGATCTTTCATTCATTTAGCCATAATTTGCAAACCTATGTACATAACTTCTGAAAATATAATTAAATTCATAACGGGTTTGGGTTTTTTTAAGAAAAAAATCTGTAATTCTGTTCTACTGAAAGCACAGAACTGGCAGTCTTTGCAGTTGGAAAAATAGCAATTCTTTTTCCTAAGAAAAAAACTATCTGAGAAATTTTTAGGAATAATTTCTTCACTGGAAGGATGGTCAGGCATTGGAACAGGCTGCCCAGGGAGGTGGTTGAGCCACCGTCCCTGGAGGTGTTTATAAGATGGGTAGATGAGTTTCTGAGGGACATGGTTTAGTAAGGGGACAGGTGAGGTTGGACTCGACCATCTGAGAGGTCTTTTCCAACCACTCTGTGATTCTATGATTCTATGAGGATGCGTGTATTTATTAATCAACTTCTACTACAGCAGTCTTGAAGAGACAACACAGACAAAAACAAAACAGACAACAAAACAGACAATTTAAACATCTGGCCTGTGACCAATGGCCAGAAGAAAGGTAGTGACACAACCTTTGGTAGGGAAGGGTTGAGTAGTTGGAATTCTGTTTCGTCTGCTGATAGATGACCTGAGAAAAGATGGTAAAGTCCACAGAACTCCAGTCCGAATGCCCCATGTAACCCCAAGCAAGTCATTAGTACACAAATCTACAAAGACACAGCAGTGCTTAACAACTCCTGAAACCAGGAAGAGTTGGTCACCTAAATGATGTGCTGGCTCCAAAGGGTGATCTCTGCGTCTTAGTTTCCCCATAAGCAAAATGGATGCAAGTCTCTTCCTTGTAACTCAGAGAGGACTTGTAGGGAAAAATCCATTAAATGTCTGGCTTTCTGTGACACCAAGGACTACAGAAGTACTTTAGATGGCACCAGTCTCGGAATTTCCTTTTGTATGTTCATTTATCCATTCACCTGCAAACTTGTGTAATACAACAGAATCACAGTATCATAAGGTTGGAAAAGACCTTTGAGATCATCAAGTCCAACCTGGGGGAAAGCAATTCTGGTGTTGTCCGGTCCCAGTCATGCAGAACAACTTGTTGAGGGTTGTGCACAGCTGGATTTTGAGTCTCAATATTAATGGGACAATATTTGAGTCCTCATATCATCAGCTTATGTCATATCTTTAACTGCAGTCTTTTAGGGGCAGATAATATCACAGTCTCACAGGAAATCTTCATGCTCCTTGTGTAGAGTTTACAGGCATAGCCTGAGAAACAGATTATTGAGGATACTCTGCTAGAGGTACCCAAACAGGCTAGTTCAGCGTTCACTTCTGTACACCAACCCAACTCACACTCACAGCATGGAGTTGTGTGCAATCACATCCTTAGGGTCTAATTGCTGTTCAGACATTGCCAGACTGGAGCCAATAGCTGGGACAACACACTTTCATCAGAATACTTTCCAGAGCATAGGTGTATTTTTTTAAAAACACCAGGCTAATTTTAATGCATTACAATTATTATTCCATGTCTCAGTTGAAATCTTGACAGTTGGTTTAACTCATGGCTAGATTCTCTGAAACTTTCCCAGATTTTCTCCACATACAGCTTACCTCAAGTGCCTGGATCTCCTTAGAAAAAGTTGCAAAATATACACATTTCAAAACTGGAAAGTAGAGATACAACCCAGTGAGACCATCAAACCTACCCAGTTGATTAAAACATGGTCAAATTAAACAGCTTGTCAGGTTGTGTACACTACATTCACATCAGTGAGATTCATTGAAGATTAGTTTAACACTATTTTGTCTGAAGAAGCAAGGCTGGCTGAAGATCCCAGTCTGCCCTGTGCCTCCAGCTCCGCATGTGAATGGACACATACTTTCCTTTGGGATGCACTAGGTAATTACCCAACATTGTTAAATGCTATGCAGGATTGAGGAATTTTGTTCAAAGACTGAGTCTGTTTGGGTTTAGTATCCCTGTCCTTCATAGCCAGAAAAAGGTTTTGGTTTTCATTTCTCTTATTTTTGTTTGCTTTTTCTGTTGTGAGAACTGGAGATTTTAGTCTCCCCTTTTCTTTGTAACCTTTGCCTCTTTCTGTCTCCACTCTGACAGTAAAAAGGCGACGCATTGAACAGACCCACCCTGTGTCACTATGAAGCCAGGGGAGAAAGAAAAGGCAGGGGAAAAGGTTTTCTTAAACTATCAGACCATTAATGTTTAGTTTCTTTAAAGGGGAACATTTAAAAAGCTACCTGAAATAAAGGTCTTTATTCAAACAATACAAGCATCAAACAACAGATCCCAATTTGGGACTTGGGGAGTTCCTAGCCAATTGCTAAGAGTTTGCGCTCCCCTCACTCAAGGGAGGTCTGAAATGTCAAAATCTTCTGTCATCCCACTTGTCATATCACATCGCACAAAGGAACATGGAAGCCATCATCCACTCTGCTGTTTATTGTCATGAAACCCCATAAATACTCACTCTCCATAAACAGTAACAGCCCAATTAAAGCACTCTTTACCAAGCGTGATCATTTTCAGACAGAAAGTATTGATTTATCCACCTATGGGCACTGCATAGAAACATCTCTTAATGAGAATGATAGTGACCTCCGAACTCTGCTCTTTCACCCCGTAATATACTCTCTCAATTTTCTGTTAAGTGGTCTAGTGGCACATCAGCAGAGATGGAAAGACACTCTGATTCTTTAATGTCGACACTGGAAGGCTTGCAAGGAATGCTCAAATCTTCATTGTAATGGGAGGTGAACAGAAAGGTCACTCATATGCAGGGCTTTCAGCTTGTTTGACAAGGCTTCCTTAATAAGTGAAACATTGTTGGGGTACACTTGTCCGTCAGCTGCCTTTGGCACTCAGCACCGACACAGCCAAACACAAACAAGTCACTACCTCATTGCCTGGTTCTGGAGTTGTTTCACCTGCCCAGAAATCATTTGCAGAATTTATAGGGTGAAGGTTGAGGGGGTTTTAGTGCTCAAGGATAGGAAGCAACATTACCCCTTGATTTTATTCTGTTCAGCAGCTTAAATTTGTGAGCTTACTGCGTGTGTAATTGACAGCAGACATGGTGTACTAAACCAGCGCATCCGTTACTTTGATTAATCCTCCTTTGGAGTATGATATTGTTTGATATACAGTACAGGGCTGACACAGGTTACTGTAATGCCACTTTACCAAACAGATTACAAAATTGTGCAGGGAGTATACAGCATTCGTGCAGATAAATGCACACAAGAGGAAATTCTAACAGCTTTTAATTTCCATGCTTTTCAGTTTTATTGTTGTAAATGCAACTGTTTATAGGACTAATGACACAGGCTGGCTCGACTGAGTCAATTACACCAGTAGGCACTTGGATCAGATATTTTGTCTGCTTTCCATTTGCATCGTCTATGCTTCTGATATTTGACTAAATTACATTGCACCATGGTGCATTGGCACTTGCCATATGTTATATCTCAAAGCATTTTAAAGGACAATAACAAAAAATAACATACAACATGTAGTTCAAAGTCGAGATGCAGGCAAAAAGTGTCAATCATTATGAGCTACATTCAGCAAATAGCCCAGAGTGTTGCAGTACTGTGTCCTCTAATCTGTGGTGGTGTTAAATAAGTAGGAAATCTGGTAAGGATGCCAGGGACACTGACTGCTTTAAACTGTGTGGGACTGCTTCTGCGTGTCTGTGAGTGCGCATGTTTGTTTGTTTTGGGGCAAGAGGGATATTTGGTGAATTTTAGTACTCATGAAAGTTAGACACTAATAGCACCATCTGGCCTCTCACACAGAGCTCTGCAAACTTCCTCCACACAGATCTGCCAAGGCACTTCAGCTTTGACCTCCAACACCCCTTCAATTCCAGTAATGAGTCTACAGCATCTCTTGAGAAGAAACTGTCAATTGTTCTGATTTCTGCTAAATTGTGTTATGCTTAGCAGTGTGGGCAACTGCCCACTAGTGACTAGCCTAAGGCCACTAAACTCCAATCTGAACCTTGCCTTCTGGAGGTGAAGAGCTTGCTTAATATACCCAAGCACCATTTTACAACCCCATCTACTTTTTAATTCACTCACTAACCAAAAGTATGCAAAACAAATCTGCACTGAAAGTCAATTTAAAATATGGGATGATGAGGTTTTACGACTCTTCCTTTTAGACCTTTCCCTGACCTGAGAATTTCTGGTTCTAAACACTGGTGCAGACTGCCCAAGGAGGAATCTTTCTGTGCAAGCCAGTTTGCCATGTGTATGTCTCAGGACTGAGTTCCTGGATGGGGTGGCAAGATCTGCAATTTTTGTGCTGGACAAACTATACAATAGTACCAAAAGTAGATTTGTATACCACTTCATCTTCCTTTTACTTGAATCAAAACCCACTCTTAAAACTGTGACTGTTGCAATCATTTGATGTCTTATCCTTGTAAGTGCATGACAGTACTTGTAATAATCATTAATGAATAAGAAAAGGCATTCCTAAATGTATTAATGTTCTGCCTAGACCCTCTTTTCCTGTGCTTCAGGTACAATTGAGATCTGGGTCTTTATTTGTCATTGGTTTTAAATGGCACCTTTCTAACACTGGTATTTGGATTGCTTAAGTAGTGCTGCTAAAAGTTTTCACCTTTGATGGTAACAGAGGGAAGCTGTGCTGTAGGAATGAACTAAGAATTTGCAAAACTTGGTCTGGTCCATAGTTGTAAGAGATAGTGCATGATCTCTTCAAATAGTCAGCCTGAGTTGTTTCAGAAGAAGATACAAGAAATCACAATGGTTTGCGATAACCATACCACCTTGAAGATTTGATTTTACTATTTACTTTGATGGCTGAAGTGCAAGGCTTTATATTCCCTTCAAAATGGTTTAGAATCAACTCTTTTAATTATCTATATTCTTATCATTCGTAAGGATGTTAAAACTCTCCCTAAATCTTGCTCTTAGATCTGGGAACTGAGATCTGCAACCCAGGGTGAACATTTGGATACAGTCCTTTTGGCCAAATTAAATGAATGAACGATATTAACAAGTAATCTAATTAAGTGCATATTACTATGTTTGTATATATTCTACAGTCCGTGCCACCTACCATAAAAGTATTAGAGCTCATCAGTGCAAAGAATATTGCCTTCAACTCCAGTAAAAGGAATAATTTCCCTGCAGGGCAGTAACACTCTTCAACATGGCAAATAGCCACAGGCTGTGGGGTTGTGACTTTATGGTAAATAGCTACCTCTTTCATCAACAAAGCAATGAATTGGAAGAGCCCCTGGTGAAATGTATGAGGGTAATTTGATTTCTTCAGGTATAAACATCCAACCCACTCATTTTCAGGCACTACTAATTAGGCTGGGTTATCCAGATGCCTTGGGGTAATTATTTTGGCTGTACTTACTTATAGCTGGGAGGGTTGTGGGTGTCAGCCGTGTTCTTTCCCACCTTTGGCCACAGTCCCAGTGATTCATACCACAGTGATCCTAAGCTAGCATCCTTTCTAAGGGGCATAATTCTACTCCCTCAATAAACATGTCGAATCCTCAGTTTCCATTAAGGTTACTTAAGAGTTTTCTGACTGATGGTCAAACACACCGGCAAAGCAATGTCCCCATTTCTCTGTGTGACTTTAAGTGAAAAACTAAGAGATAAGGCTTGTTCCCCTTTGTTTTACATGCTTTTAAGCATAACAGTTTTTCAGCAATTCAGTCCAGTGAAAAACATTACAGTAAATTACACCTCTACACTGCCTAATTAAAAAAAAAAAAAAAAAAAAAAAAGGAATACAATGGAGCAATAAAAGCAGGTAGATACAGAAGAAATGACTATTCCCACTGATAAAATCCAGCTATCCATGGAGCAAACCAGCAGATTTGTATGGAACACAGCCACTAAGTACAGCAACACCAAGTGGTGAGGCAAAGCCCAGTACTTTTGGGCACTTAGACTGTGTGAAATAATAGTGTGTGAAATGCAGACCACGGCACGCAGAGGACCCAGTTGGGGTTGGAATTAGACCAACGAGGACCTGATCTTAAAAGATATTCCTGCTATTCTCAGCAAGACCGTAACAAAGTCTACAAGGGATGACCTCTACATCACACAATTTGTCATTTCTCTGTGCCTCCAATGTTTTCTTTCCCTTCTTTCTGCAGAGTGCCTTTGCTCCTACCTATTTTTTGATTATAGTTTTTAATTTTAGAGAACTTCTTGTAACAAAGGAGGGGCTGGATTCTAATGTGGAATTTTGACAAGGAAAGGGAAATAATGGGAGCTATTCCAGAGCGTCGTGAGAATGCGAAGTTGTTTCATTCCACCATATAATGCAGTATTTTCTAGGGATAATAGACAAGTTGAAATGTCATTTTATATCGCCAGGGTGCAAGCCTGAAGATGCTCCTAACTAGCCCTTCTCTGAGCAGCCAGCTCTTTGAAGCTGTATCCATCATTCCACACTAGCAATGTCAATGGAGCAGAACCCTGGTATGGATAACTGATTTTTAGGAATCTGCCTAAATTATATAAATAATATTTCATACTAAATCAAGAGCAAGACTAGCAATTGTTTAGGCTTGACCTCAAAAAAAAAAGTTCTACCAAATTTAGTCAAAATAAATTATTTAAAATATATATACACATATGTGTGCATTTATATCTACTTAATGTACCAGAGGAGCAGAGAAATACGTATGTATGTATACCTCTAAACAAAACTCAAACATGGAAATAAATGTTCTATTTCACTTTGTATCATATATATGCCTAGATTTACACATTTTTTAATATATATATTTGAAATGATCTGGCAAATGTTAGTCACCTGAAACACTTTTCCTTCTATTATTTAGAAAAACGGTAAATTTGAGGATGTGGAGATGCTGGGCTAAGATGTGGGTAATGCAGCGATAAGGGGAAACTCTGTTTTCCCGAGACAGACATTCAAAAGAAAGATAATAGAAAATGAATATGTAGACTTAAATAGTTCTGAGTAGTTTCTGTAGTTCATGGCTTTACTCACTGAAACACAAACCAGCAAGGGTCTTGGAAAGCCCTAAAGCCCCCTGCTCCTGCTAACACCCAAGTAGCGCTAACAGTAACTCCACAGTCATGAGCATCCTCATGCCTCAAATCACCTACAGATTTCAGCTGATTTAGGAATGGGAACAAAACTACCTTTCACTCGAGCACTGCTAAGGCAGCAGGAGCATACAGTAACAATTTTTTGGGTGGCACTGTGCCTTTTGGCCAGTATCCTGCTCTTCTCTTTGTGCCTTGTAGTCTTGTCCCATGGTGGGAGGATGGTGACGGTTTGGACAATTCCTCCATCCCACAACGCACCAGGGGATTTTTCTCTATTTTCTCAGAAGCAGACTAAAGAGCTGAACGCTGACCTGGACCTCCAAGCCTGCATGCACACGAGCAGCACTTCTTCTCACAAGTTATGCTATTGACATTGGTCATATATAGTCATTTTCTCCAATTGAACCATTTAGGTGACAAAGGATTCCTTGTGTTTGGAAAGGGTACTCATGTGAGCAACAGTTTGTCAGTCTCTAGTGCTGATTTCTCTGCTAATAACACAAGGGGGAGAAAATGTTGCTAGTATTCAAACCTCTGAGATTTATTAGCTTTTTGTGCAATGCACATTTGTAAGTGTAAATGATGCAGAAAATTCATGTACATGATAATCAATTAAGAACAGTATTTTACACGAAAACTAGGACTCCACACACAGCGTAAATGACATACTTTACTCTAAATGGACCTAATACATTTCCAGGAATGTGTCAATTAAAATTTTAGCCTTTATGGAAGAGGGGGAGAAAGACTATGAAATCGAGGCTATTAAATACTGGGAATAGAATCAGAATATTGGTTTCCAGCTGGCACAATAATAGAGGTTAAAATTTTAAAGAAATAAAGAAGCCAACTAGTTAAAAAAAAACAAACCTCCCAAACCCACAAATTTAGGCACTACTTGCTCCTGCCCCACTCTCAGAAATTTCACTCTCTGTTTTGTGATATTTTGATTTTTTTGATGGTCTAACCCTCGTTTCTTTTAACACGGGGAGATTATAGGAGGCAAAATAGCACCATCATCCTTTCAGGGTATCTATAACCTCTGATTTAGGGCCGCCATCCTATCATACAGTAGTTAAAAAGGGGAAAAATAATTATTTTGAACATGGTACAAATGGTTTCTATATACAACAGTGTATTCTGTAATAACACAGAAAAGGTCTTTCCACAGCTATAGTTCAAAATAGTTCTATACAACAAAATAAAATCTAATCAATCCTTCACGCTTGAGCACTTTGGTTTCCTCCTGTGTTTGACTCAGCTCAGAGCAGGTTGCTTACTCCAGCTAGTTTCTCCTTCATGGCTTCTGTGTCCCCTTTGTGTCCAATGTTTAAATAGCATTTGCAACAAAAATCAAAAATAAAAACCCCACAAGACTCTTAATATATGATAGGAGGTGCTAAAAAGTGCAAGGACGTCCCGGCCAGGAGAACCTTACCCTCCCAAAGCGTGCCTACAACACAAGAACGTCTATGTGGGCACAGGAGAACATTTGAACAGAGTCCTTTAATGATTACAGAAATAATCAGCCCTTTAAGAACCTGGTCCAAGGACCAGGTAAGAGTTTTACCATCAAACTCAGTGAACTCGTAAGGTTTTCATGTTAGGTGTTTGTTCATATGGACAGAAGGATTAGAGAAACCAACTTCCCTGTGCTATGAGCAAAACATTACAATTAGATGTATCTGTCTCAAATTTTTAACTGTATTCCCAGCAGATCCAACAGAGATACTTTTGCAATTAATTAATCTTCCCTCCTCATTTTGAGATTTAGATTTTTTTTTCTCCAACAATCTCACTGCTGGATGTTAGCTCCTGCCCACCTCTTGCATCTTAAGCCTTGAACTCCTGCTAACGTTTAATAAATGGTCCATTCACAAGTTGTACACTATATTTTTTTGTAGACTACTTCATTTGTAATTAAAATGCAAAAGGCAGGAACAGAGTTGACATTCCAAGCTAGCCCCTGCGAGCACTACATTTCAGCTGGAGCCAAAGTACAAATGCAGCCGACGAGCCAAAGAGGTGCAGCAGCATTTTTGCTTCATGCTTTTTGAAAAGCATTTGAACCCCTATCCAGTGAGGAGGGAAAATTCATTCAGTTCTTTTCATCAGTAATTGTCTTCCTCAAAATAGCCACCATTATCAACATTTTTGGGATGGGGGAGGGACTTACGTATACCATATGCACAGGCACTGCTGCAAAAGAAAACCAAAGGGACAGGAACAAAGCCGGTGATCACATTGCCAATTTTCCTTTAAGCCAAAGGGATGGTTAATAGTGGTTTCTCAAAAGTGTCAATCATAAATTCCAAACTAGAGCTTAACTCCACCATCCACATCCATAGCTCTACATTCCTGCATCTATAAATGTTGCAACAGAGTTATGTAGTGGTGGGAATTCATATATGTGTGGGCTTGCATCTTTGTGGTTTTAGGGGGTGGATGGTGGGGGGTTTTTGTCATCAGGGTTTTTTCCCTTTTTTTGTGTGTATTTGTTATGTCTTTTTCTTTGGTAGCAGCTGTTTCTTCTGACCTCTTCCATCTAAAACTGCTGGGGTGTGCAGTTCCAGCCTACCTCAGGGGGCTTCTGCAGAAACTGTTGTTTAACATGGCACAGAGTCCTGGGTTTTGTCGAAAGATCACACATAATAACAGTGATGATCACGCTTTGAGCTCATTTGCACTGATTTTCATGATAAAGCACCTGAATAAACTTTTTTTAAAAATCGTTGTGGAATAATATAATTTCTGTTCATACCTCGACTACCTATGTGGAGGTGTGTTTCCCCAGACGCTCACTACTGCCTTCACTAACGTGGCCTCTCTCGTGGTGAGCAAGTTTCTTTTCGTACTCAGATCTATTTACATTTATTATTACAGATGAATGGAGTAGCTGCCCTTTCCTTCTTAGGAGTGTATAAAAATCTCTGTGAGGATTCCTTCCCAGAAAGGCAAGTGACACTTTTGCATCCCATCCAGGTGCTGGGTCTGCTAAGATTTGCTGCTTTGCCAATGGCTGCAAGCCTGATCTAAGCCCCTTCCAGCCAATGGAGGCTCCCACCTTCCACAGGTTGAGGATCCGGCCCTGAGCTACATTTTAGTACCAGGAAAAAAAGGGATGGTTTCTATTTTATGTTTCTCAGCAGCAAGATAAAGCAGTGATCTTGTGTCTTCTAGAAGTAAATTTTATTTTCCTCAACGATTGCCTTCTCAACCCCTTTCACACCTGCGACTGAGAATGACCTAGTGAGGAGCATAAACACTCTGTAGTTTTTAGAATTTATTTTTATTGTGTGAGACTCATTTGAATATATTTCTTAGGAGTAAAACCAATAATAGGGCCCAACCTCGTGAGGAGCTGAACACTTCCAGTTAAACGTTGACCATCTTCCACTCCCACTAAAACACGAAGGACAAGAGGGCTTTCTCTCCTTCCAGCAATGGTGCAAGCAGGAATATTTCACAAACATCTTTTATTCCTTATCCATGTTATGCGCTAGATTCTGTGCTGCTGGAAATCATCATTGCTCCTGTGCAGAAGCAATTCCCAATGCTGCTGCTGCATCTAACCAAGACTGCACACAATGGTCCACCCGAGGTTATGCCAAGCCGATATAAACTCGCAAATAAGGAACAAGAGTGTTACAAACCAGCACACTTTAACAGCCATACTGAGTATATATTTTCCTTCAATTTAAAACGACTTCCCAAGTAATGGTTTTATTTCTCTCATTTTTTTTATATTACCCTTTTATACTCAAAACTTTAAACACTCGATTGTTTGTTTTATGATGCTGTTTATAGTTTTGGCAGCTAGTTCAGTGTCATGTACAGAATTCTAAGAATTCTCATTCACTAACGGTGCAATTTTAAACTCTTCCCAGATGAACCAAATTAACAATATTAATTACTTTGCTAAGAAATGTTCAATTTTTAAGTTGTTTATACATAGTAAATGGTTTTGAATTATAGGGAATTACAGATAAAATTCTCCTTTAAATGCAGTACTTAAACATATATTGCAATCTAGTAGCAAGAAAAGCATGTGAATCTTCTGGTTTTTTTCTCTAGAATGCATGTTCAATCTTTTAACTTTATTCTTTTTGGCTGGTTGGGAGATCGTTCACCAAAAGAATGTTTTCGTACAATCTAATTCCAACTAGCAGAAGTGTTATAGAGGAGAACAAGATATATTGTGTGGTTTATTCTGCAGGAGAAATATATTTAGTTTTAGAGGGACTCATAAGCTAATAAACTACCTACAGAAAAAAAAATATCCAGCCATAAATCTTTGCTTCCTATTTTTTAATTGTAAAACTCTATTACTGTCGCTCAAAGGGTTAATGATTCTCTTGGCTGGAGGACAATTCATTCTACGGCTAAACGCAATGACAAATAACCATTATTCTTTCCAACTGCACTGATAATCGGGACAGCTTAAACATTTTCGCCAGTATAAGTGAAACCATTAATCCTCTTGGATTTCACGATAAGTGGTGACTGCGAAATAATGACTGTGTCATTGCAGGCAAGAAAAAATGTTAACAATTAAAACAAGTTAGCCATTATCTTACAGAGTACTGAATCGCTTTCACATTTCATTAGCAATATTGTAAGTGATATGTACCTTATTAAAAAGCTCTTATTATCCAGGAAACCTAATTAGTCAAAATCTCTCAGTCACTGGTTTAATTTTCTAATAATATAAATGCTGTGTTGGGTAATGCAATGTGAAAAGAGTCGGCTGGTTGTCCAAAAAGAAGTTTCAACAAGAAATTCAAAAATGTTATTTAGGATAAAAGGTACAGTGTAAAGAAGTACTTACTGCTATTTTCAGGTGAATTGGGGTTTGGGGGAATCCACTATCTGGACATATAAGTATAGGAAAATCGTTTTCTCTCCTCTGTGTTTAAGCAAATGGCTCAGTGTCGTATGGAATGAAAGGTCCAGGAAAAAGGCAGAGCAACTCTTCAACAAGCTGCAAGAGACATTTTCATTCTCCTCACACTCAACCCTTAAGCTTCCCATAAATGAAGCTGATGAACTAACACCTGAGACACATCTACACCTGGAAACACAGGAGAAAGAGGCCTCTGCATTTCTTGAAGGCAATGTCAGAGATCACAGTTTCAAATCCTACAGGCTTTAGCCTCTAAACCTCTAAAAAAAGACCAAAACTAATACCATCGTTGCTCCTGCTGCTTTTTAAGAAATATATAGTGTGTACTAAAAATCTCGCTTGTTGTTTTTCCAGCCAGTACTGTTGCTTTTTCTTGATCAACAGAGTGAGACTGGGGGGGAAGATGCATTTTAACAGAATTATGTACCAAAATGCTCTTGCAAGTGCTCCCACAGATAGAACACGCTGCCCGTAGCATTGCTAGGAGAATACATCTGCAAGACTTGCTCCATTTTTACTGCTTGCAGAGCTATGGAATATTAGACTGTAACTGATAGACACAGTTGCAAGCCAAAGGTTTTCCCTCAAAAGAGTGACTATAAGAAGCTGATGAAGTTGGATAGAATAATTTTTTTACTTCAAAGAAAGCATGTTTGGATTGACCAAAACACTCACAAAAACCCATTGAATTAGTCAATCTTTCCTCATAAAAGCAAGATAGAGAACAGGCGCCTGTCACATGAATTTTTAATTTCACAGTCTGATTTCATTTACATTTTACCTGAATTATTTGGTTTTTTCTCTTTTTTAAAGATCTAAAGAAGCCCTGAAAATTAAAGGAAATACTTAATTTCAAGCCATGCAATATATACAGTTTTAGCAAAAAGTATGATTATTTTTGCAATGGTTATAACTTTTTCTTCATCAGGCAAAGCTAAAGATGTTTTGACAGAGTGACCTAATTCCACCCTTCCTCCCCCACTTCTCTTTGCCTGTGCTCTCCTGCATATAAAGCTTTGATTTGCAGAGAGATCTGAAAAAACAATGATTTAGGGTAAAAATCTTTCAATATTTAACACTCCGTCCTCAAACAGTTACTTAGGTCCCCCTTGGTCTTTCCCTTATTGTGCTTTGAAAAGCCCTACACAGTCGCAGATCTAATTAAGAGGACTGGACGATGCTGTTTGCCATAGTCTTACTGTACTTGAGCACTAGATTGATCCCGTATTTTCAATTTTGGACTTACAAACTATCATCTTAAACTGCGATGTCTCATAATTTAAATACTTTGCTCCCTTCCGTTAAAGCTTTCTAAACTCCCTGAGAGTTGCAGCTGCAAATGAAATGTAAAATTAAGGTTTGATTTTCAGTGATCAAATGTTTGGACTTGGGATTCTGGCTCTTATTTAGCAATTATGAATGTGCATTTGAGTTGACAAGATAATGTGACTACTCTATCTCTCACAGCAGGAGTTTTGATCCCATCTTAGTGTTTAACATATGTTTTTTTATGTATTACATTAATGTGACTTGTAATATACTTTAATATGGAGTCAAAACACATTTCCAAACCTATCTCCTTTCTTTCAGAAGGTTTTCCTAAAACCAAAAAATAACTTTCTTATTATAATAAAAGGTTGTGAGTAAAGCTTGCATGAGAGGAGTAAGACGATTATTTTCATTTGCTGCTCCATGGAAAATATTGGCCTTCTAGCAAATATTTTAACCAAACCTTATGAAATGGAAATTTAGTGAAAAAAAATAATTCTCTTCAGGAGAAAGAAGAAGTCTGAGAGAAAACTCTATATGAAGTCTCCCACCCTCTTTACCTCATGCACTAAGGTGCTCAGACACTGCAGAGATGAGGACATCATAGAATACTGCTCAGAACAAGTCGGTTACAGAAGATGCTTACGTGTACTATTATTTTAACCTCCCTGAATGTAAATCTCCCAAAAAGCTCCTCAAGTTTTGCAAAATTTTTTTCTGAGTCTGTTGCTTCTGTTGCTTTTGGGGTTCACGCCACTATATTTAAATTTAATTTTTAGAAATTCTCTTATCCAAAATCATTTACTAATAATTATATTTGTGTGGCAGCTAACACTACAAATAGTAATTACGGCATTTTATGCATATATCAGGTCAGTACGTACTCACAAAAGCTACGTACCTCCTAGGCAAGGAACTTCATATACTGTTAGGTAATGAATTATATTTGCAGCAGCAGCAACACAGGTATTGGGTTTCTAAGTAGGAGATATTTCAAAGTAAAAATGAGAGCTGAACTTACTGAACTCCGAGCCATGAAACAGATTTTAAAACTCACGAATGATTTCTTTTCCTTATTTTTCCTACTTTTTTACCATTAACCTAATTTCTCCATCAAGACCAAGCCCATAAAATCTTACATGACAAATATAGAGAGGACTTACACTTGCTTTCATCTTGCTAAGACATTAGTATTGTTTTCCTGAGACAAAGATAAATTAAATACTAACGTGTAACTGCCATAGAGTGCCTTAGCATTTCTAAAAAGCATTTAAATAAAAACCTGCATGTGGGGGAATTTGAATTAATAAACTAATATTCACAGAGAACAAGGCATCAAAACTCTAACCTCCACCACAAGCTGGTTGCAACTGCATATTTTGATTCTAACTTCAACCCTGGTTGAAGCCATCTACGATGCCACAGGAAAGATTCTAAGGGTTTTTTCCCCCTAAACCTGAACCTTATTAAATTCAATTTAGTCTGGCCTTTCCTAGCCGCTGGGGGAAGAATGATATATTTTTTCTCTTCAGGCTGGACTGCGCTTAAACACAACCAGGGATTCATGCAAAACCATTCAAGTCTGCGGCAAGTGCTTCAGGGGGAGGAAAAAAAATTAACTATAGCTGTTTCTGCAGTAAATTGTCAACTGATGTGTTGCTTCAGGATGGGTCAAATCAGCTGAAAGTCAGATCCTGGCTTTGCCAACGAGTCACAACTTTATCAGGTCCTGCCTCTGGTTATTACTGCCAATGTGACCATCTTGTAACTAAGGAAATGCTAGTGCAAAGCTCGGCCTGTCGTGTTCTATATAATCTCGGGGCCTCAGCCTGTGTCTGCAGGTGTTTCTCTGTATTGAATCTCCCTGGGGAATCTTCGGCTTCACAGCAAAAGCCGGCTGAAGTGAAAGTGATTTGATTTGGATCCTATTACAGGCACTTTACCTCTTCTATTTCCGTGATAATAGCAGATTGGAGTCGATTATTGTACCGGGAGGGAAGTTAATGTGTTGTCGAGAAACATTGGTAAAAGTGGCACAGGAAAAGGCACATAAATAAAAGTTTAGAGTGAAGCAAAAATCTGGGAAACAAACCTGCATAAGTGTCTTTCTCAGCTCCTACCAGTCTCTGAATGTCTCTGGATCCTTTTCTGTCTTTATTCCAATTTAAAAAAAAAAAAAAGAAGGATTTCTTCTTGGTTTGATTTTGTCGCTCCTGTACATCTTTAGAGCTACTGTTCTCCTCCCCCCACCGGAATCCCTATCGGGAAACTCAGCCACCCAAACAGAGTTGCCGCAAGGACTGAGTTTGCACTGATTATCTTGCTTTGTATTCCCCGGAGTCTAAAAGTTTGCCAGCCTCAACTAATGCACCTCAGAGAATCACAGAAGCAGGAATGAAACCCTAGCTGGGTTTGAAAGAGGCACTTTATGTCCGCTCACAAAAGAAAAGAAAAACATTGAAAAATTTCCAAGAACTCCTGCTAGGTGACAAAGTAGCATTTGTAAGATGCCCTTCAGTGCTCCTTCAACTTCAATACTGAAACCTTTGTGTTCTCTGTGGTGCGGCTTCAGATGGAAGTGATACTGGGTTAGAAAAACATGCTACATCAAACAAGACGTGGCTAATAAGATGGAACAATCAGGTTTCTCTCTGATTTCAAATGTTGCTGAAAAATTTTGTGTATCTCGCCCATATACTTGGTCGTATTTTAAGTGGAGAGCTGAAAAAAAAAATAGTAATTGAAACTGTGACTTTCATTCAAAGACTTTTCCAAGCCAGAAACATAAAGCATTACTGAAATGTAACTGCTGTTAAACACAATAAACTGGCACAGAGAAGCACAGCCTGAATGGGGGTGAGCTTTGGGAAGCAGGGCGTGGGAAGGGGATCTGGCAAATTTGGGGAATATGCCACTGAAAGAATACTTTTGCAGACAATTTCCACCTGAGCCCTGTCATCTTCTCTTCACTCTTTTTACTACAATGAAATACTCATCTTTTCTACTGCTGTCATCTCTTTCTCCATCGTTTTGCTTTGCTTATATTTGAAATTAACTGCCAATGCCACCAAGATTTTTCCTTATCCAAGTAGCTTTTCTACTGCTTTGAAAAACTAGTATTTTAATCTCAAGCATAGTCTTTGGTCAGACCTAAAAAAGACTGGCCAACAAATAACAACAACAACAACAATAATAATAATAATAATGAAAATAATAATAATAATTTTTTAAAAATCTGTGTTTTAAACTCTTCTTCGGTTTCTCAGCTTTTAAGATGCATATTACATTTTTAAAATTCTTTATTTTTAGGCTGCTATCTTCGCATGACGAAGCCACACACAGCAAGGAATTTGATTCAGCAGACAGTTGCTTGGGCATGGCTGAATGGATCAATCAAAAGAGCACTATTTGCTTACATAGTGGGATGGTATAGAAATATGTTAGCAGCTCTGTTTGCATTGCTTCAGGGTCCTGACATTTCATACTCCTCCTGTTTTAAAATATCCACAAAATTGATGGCTTCTGTATTTGGATAGCTTCACCTATGGGAGGGAAGTACAGTACCCAGGCACATCAGTATAAGTCTGAAATTTGGCACATCTATTCACATCTATACAAAGTAAACATGAGGGGAGCATAAAGCCCTGCCAATCCCAACTGAAGCAACCGCATCCACCTTTACTCAGAATGCACCAAGTCAGAAGAGAGCAGGACTCAGTGCCCAAATTTTTATATGGAAGTACGTTTCCTTCTTTATAAACAGTAGCTCTAGTGGAAGGGGAAATTAAAACCTCCTTTCTGAGGAGAAGGCACAAAGCACAGGGCTATAATCTCTCAGAACCTATGGTGATGGGTGTCCTTACAGGAAGATGATAGGAGATGCACAACTTGTCATGCCTCTGTCAGGATTCAACAGGCATAGAAGCTGATTATACACTGTCTGCACAACGAGCTCTTAGATCCCTACTCTTCTTCATTATTACTAAACTGTGAAAAGACACATGGGCTATTCAATTAAAAAAGAAAGTTATTTAAAATTTCATGGACATTTAGTTTCCAACTGCTGAATTATTTTTATACAGAGAAACCCAAAAATGTGCATAAATTTTGAATTCCTCTTACAACCATCACATGGGGTCGGCTGAATTTTATTTAAAAAAAAACCAAAACAAACATTAAAAGAGTGACAGACATTTTAGACTTAAATATAATTCATTTTGACATCCAAGAACCTCACCTGCACAATCAATACAGCAAAGCAGAGACCTACCTGCAAAATATTTTGGGCTCACCAGGTCTACATGTTGTGCTGACAAATGTTTCAGCTTAAGGGAATTGCTCAGCTGTTCACTGTGTGTCAGATCAAGAGTGCACTAAATCAATGGAAACTTCTTCACTTATTGTCACTGATCTGGAGAGGCTTTGCAACAATGTCTGGGCCTCCACCTTTCCTCAGCTATCTCTGTTATTCCTCGTCTTCTCTCTTAACATTTTTTCAGGCATGTAAAGACCACTTTCTTCCCCAATGCCCTCTACTTCTCCTTCTCTCTTCCTTCTTGTTTTCCTTCTCACATTCATTACCCTCTATCATAACCTATCAGCAACGTATCAGCAACATTAAAAGGGTACCGGCTTCCTATATGTAAGCTAATATACTCCTGTAAGGATTCACATCTGTGTGTCTGATTTATTATAGCGAACGGAAATTCTTTATTGGAAGCCACGGAGAGAAATTGTAAAGTCATTTCCACTTTACATAGAGACCAAAAATGTGATCTATGAGAAATGTAAAAGAAAATTCAGTGTCTGTACTGAAGAAATGCTGAACAAACAGTGACTGTCTTCTCACTCTTGTTTTATACATCTTATAGACGGGTCTGAATTCCCCTCATTCTGGAGAGCCAGGGGACTGATAGGTCTGTGAAGCTGACTTATTACCCCAAGTCCAGCCTGTAGCGGACTTCTAAAGTCAGTAGAAACAAACCTCTTTCACGGCCTAGTATGAAGAATACACCTATATTAGAAGTAGATTTTCTATTAAATATTTATGGTGAACACCAAAGTAGTGAATCACACAAAGACTGAGCAGCAGCGCCTTCAAGCAGGGCCTTGGTTGGCTTATACAACCATGGCTGAAACACTTCTCTGAATGGTTGTCATGAAGACTCATAACCTCTCTCTAGCTCCCTCACTCCAAGCATGTTTCTTGCAGCAATGCTGTTGCACAATTCTTGTATTCCTCATGATAATACACTGCCAAAACTATGCTTATTTTAAGTAGAATTAAGGTTTATGACAATTATTTAAAAAACAGCAACTCCTAATATTTTGTACAGAATTTGTATCAAACAACATCAATGAACTGGTTAAGTCCAATAAAAGTATTCAATGTGGGAAAGATAGAGCGTGATTTGTTTAATGAATCTCAAGAAATCTACATCCCACATGAGTATTATTTTTTAAAATCAGTGTTAAAAAGAATAATGTAAAATTTACAAAGAAAGCCTACACGTCCTGTAACAACACATCAGGAGAAAAGGTAATGAGAAACTTTTATTCTAAGGTTACTAATGAAGAGCATCTCTAGTAGTGAATAGTTTCGGCTGTGACACAGAGTCTTAAATGGAAAAAAGGAAAGGAGAACTAAATTATCTCTTTATAACCCTTCTCCGGAAAATGGGATTTTTCTTTTCTCATTTGCCTCCTGCGCTAAACAATCACCTTAAACATATATGTGAGCTTTGAGGGTTGTTTTATCTTCCTGGAGGAGAGTGCAAGAAATAATACTTGGCTAGAAGGAATGAAATCAGTCCCTATACACAACTGAATGCATTTGAAGTGGAACTGCCTCTGTGCATCAAAGTGCAGGGATGCTCCACAGTTTTGATACATTACCGAGCCCTCTCCCCAACCAAACAAAGCTTTGCCTCTGACTAGTTGTTACAGGCAACTGGTTTACATAATTACTTCAGATTTTTCCCTTCAAAAACACCCAACATAGGAATCACTGTCTGTACTTCATCTTAAAGTCATTATTAGCCAATTAGAACTCCAGGATGTGTACAATCACTCTTTAGTTATTTCTTAGTAATCATACTATGACGTGTGATTACCGAAGTCTGGTTGGTGATCGTACAGCGGATTATAAACTCAAAATTATTGAGGGGATTTACCACAATAAAGGAACTACCTCAGCTGCTCAATTGCCTTTCAAACTAGCATGAAGGAAACACAAAAAAAGCAAAAGGTGTGTCAAATAAAGCTCCTAGAGTGACGGAAACAAAAAAAGAATAGTTCCAATACTTATCCACTCCTGAGAGTGACGGATGGGTTTTCTGGATTTCAGGTTTGATACCAATCCAAGTATAAAAATCCTGTGCATTAGTCATAAGTCTTACAAATGTGTCGATAATAATACTGTAACTCAAAAAACAGTGGAAAATGTCATGTAAAATCAGGAATTAATATAAAACTCCAGTGAACTCTGCATCACGCCCCTTATACAAAGTATAGCCCTGGTTCAGGTTATGCCAAAAGCTACCATGACCACTGAGAAAGAAGAACTGGATAACGGTTCCTGTCTCTTGTGGGCGATAACGGAGCAAACCGGGGTCAGTAAGAGTTATATATGTGGACTAACTTAGTGAACAGGGCCTTTTTCTTGGGATATCTTCTTGTAATACACTCTAGATACTGTCACGCCAATCTGATCAGGAGCAAAAAACTACCCATGTGGATGATGAATCGTGTGACTAAGTAATAGCCTAAGTCAAGTGTGGATGTGATCGTTCACTGAAGATGGCAATGTAATGAATCTGCTCCAGGGTTTAGGGGGTTAAGTGGCTTGCCGGAAGACAAGCTAATGATGTACCGCTGCATTCAATGAAGATTGATTGAGAATGGTATAAATGGGCAGTGGGCAAGGACAAAGAGGCTTGTTTTGGGAATGAGACAGAATGGTAGGGAAGAGACAAATTACAGCTGAAGGTGGCTGGTACATTGAGTCAAAAGAATAGTCTCAAAAACCATAGGAAGAGACATTTTGGGGAAGATTATTTCACTCATGTCTCATACTGTGAAGCAGACAGCCAGCAGAACAGTCATGACACGTATCTACTGATAACGATTGCATTACCTATGGCCAGTGGACTGACATTGTTATACACAGAGGCAACTAAATACGAATTTGCATCCTCCTTCTTCAAGATTTTCCCCCTGTTTTGAGGTAACACACTGCTTAGTTTATATTAAACATACAATTTAACCCAGAAAGCTGAAATATGCAAGAATGCAAACAGAAGGGAAGAATAGAAAAGTACAAAAATTCAATTACAGAAGAAAGCGGTCCTCTAATCTTGCATTAATATTTCAGAAAACAGGGACACAATAGCCACGGTGGAGTTTCAGCACAAGCTGACATCAGAGGGACATTCTGTACTTAAAGCAACTAAGCAGAGTTCACAAAAGTCAGTTCAACAGATAACTGACACAAAGACATAAGAAAGACCATTGTTATAGTCTAGCCTGGGTAAAAGAGTTTTACAGATTATAAATTAATAGTTTCAAAATGCTTTTAATGCAAGCTAATACTGCGCAGTATTGCTACACACATGACCAACACAAAACCCGTGCC
Source organism: Neomorphus geoffroyi (assembly GCA_033558235.1). Taxonomy (NCBI): domain Eukaryota; kingdom Metazoa; phylum Chordata; class Aves; order Cuculiformes; family Neomorphidae; genus Neomorphus; species Neomorphus geoffroyi. The sequence goes on from JAUMJM010000009.1 coordinate 5,003,642, forward strand.
CAATAAACACCTAAGACTCCCATTACAAAATACAAACAGGAATGATTTTGCTTTGACAAAAAGACAACTACTATCGAAAATCACACATGGAGGCGTGCAGGAGAAGGAAACTCTGTGTCCTGGATACCGTAGAGACACACAGAACAGACAACTCTAATCTCTAGTCTTGTTAGATTCGTCTGTTAAGTAAGTCTGGTGGTACAATAGAGCTACAACTTCCCTCAATGAATCTCATTACAGCACTCATTTGTTGTAATGGAAAGGGCACTTATTCACAATAACTCACAGTATCTCACTTAAATCCATCCTACCTTTCTGTATCCCTTGTTGTCCACTTCTACAGATAAAGGAATCCCAAACAGCCCCCTTAAGCTAGCATCCCTAGGTGTCTTAGGTGTGTAGTAAACATCCAATAGATTCCCATCTTCTTAGCTGATGGGACACCTCTATGGTAACACAGTTTCAGGAGTTGCGCTAATTCACAGATGCATAATTTAGGTCTAGCTGGTTTGATTTAGTTAAGTCTCTGAATTAAGCCATAGTTACCACAAGCCTATGCTGAATATTTCATTACCTCAAATCTTGGACATGCAAATCAAGATTTGCAATTAAACAAAATAAAGATTTTCTTACATCATGGCTGAAAGCAGAATGATAATTCAGTCCTTGTACAACTAACTCCCCGGTGTCATCTTCCTACAGAAAGTCTGCAACCATATTTACCAGAGTTAACAAAACTGTTCTTCCCAAGACAGTGTTATCTTCTAAATACAGAGCCATAAATTCTGCCCATGCTGTGTTACTCCTGCAAAGCAGTAGAAGGAATTGAAGAGCTAGGCAAAATCCACAGAAATGGACACTTAGTGACTACAAGAATCACATAATAGGTAGGCTTCCTACTTTTTTTTTTCCCCCTAATTCCTGGTTTTCTGCGTCGGAAATATTCATGTTGTGGTTGGGGCTATGAAGCATTAACACAGCTTCAGCATGGGAGAGAGGCAAGGACCACACTTAGGACAAATATTTATGGTGCGGTTAGAGGATGCGGGATTCCTCTAACACAGCCTATAGCAGAGAGAATAAAGTGGTGTCTTTTCTGAAAATCAAGTAAAAATCTCATGTAGGTCTGGGAACCGAACTACCTTGTTGGACTGGGTCTCCCATGCTGCATTGCTACTGGACAGAGGAGGTAATGGATGTCTGACCATGGTGCTGTTTCAGAGAACAGAACAGAGCTACGTGAACTAGCGCTTCTAAGACAGGCAGATGTTACTTTCCAATCAAATTATTTTCTGCTGAAATGTTTTTCTGTTAAAATATGCATAGTGTTGCAGTTTCTCCCCCTGTGAAAAACAGACTCCCCCCAAAAAACCAAACCAAACACAAAAACCCCCAAACAGAGAGACACAAAAAATAATTTAGTCAAGAGTTTGATTTTCCATTCAAAAACTACTTTTGATTGTGCCTAATCATACTTCATATCTACTTCAGCATAGGAGACCTTTTTCCTACAGCCATACTTCCTCTCCCAAGAACACCTGGGCCCTTCCACAAGTGCTCTAGAGGAACAAATCTCTGTACCTACCTCTTATCTCCATAGGGATACTCGGGTGCATTTCATAACTGAACCATAGTTCTGCACCAAAACCTTTCACCTTTGGATACATCTAATCTTATACTAGGGAAAAATATAAGAACAACAGGAAAACCCCAACAAAATCAAAACTACAATAATAGGTTGTCCTTTTATTTTAAAAACATCTCAACTGTGCAATTCAGTTTGCTCAGTTCAGACCATTCCAGCAGCAAATGCAGCCAGTGTCTATAGAGTGCTCTGCTGCATGTCCCTTATTAGCTAATTCTCTCACATCAAGCTCATTTAAATCTATTTGTCCCAGACCACCCTCTTTAAAGAGAGGAAGGAGGAGGATGGGATCTCTTGCTACTCAGGCTCCCATCCTATTTATGACTGAATTTTAAAGATGCTTTTCAAAACTTTCTCAGTCTCCTCTTGTAATTCAAATCAATTGTAGCCATAAAACAAAAATTCTGGAATTTATATTCCTCCCCCCCACCTTGAAAAAAAATAAAAGGTTTAATTTGATAATTGAAGAAATAAAAGGTTCTTTTCAAACCTGACATTAAAAATCTCTAATAAAAATGGGGAAAATGAAGGTCTAGGATGACAGTCTTTATCAAAGTGTATATAGAGACATTATATGTTCCAGTAATTGTTTAGGCCGGTGAATTAATGAATCCCTGGCTGTAAGTCTCCATTTGAAATGATTTCAGTGGTGTCTGCTGCTCTGCTGCTTTGGAAAAGCCTGTTGTCTGAAGCTCTGGAGAAGGGCCTTGAACCCTGCCATTCAATCCCTTTCAGCCCATCAGCTGAGTCTAATTGCCAGAAAGCACACGAGACCCCTAAGCCTGATTGTTCCCCGACCTCCTTTGAGGTTCTGAGGCATGAAAAGCAAAAGGGAAAAAAAAGCTCTCTTTTGATCTTCTGTTTCTTTCTCTCTCTCTCTCTCTCTTTTTTTTCTGCCTACTCCTACTCTAAGAATGACACATTTCTTTATATGGCTTCTCCTTCTTATAAAGACAATAATTAATAAGGCCTTTATAAAATGAGGCTTGAATTGGTGTCACCTTCAAGGGTGGTCCGGGGCTCTGAAGTGAAACCCCCGGTGGGCTTAGGCATTGCATGGCCTTTGCACAGGTCAGGTTTAAATACCCTGACCTCAATTTTCACTCTCCTCCACTAATGAGCCGATTCACACATGGATACAAAATTATACGAGAGAAAAGACAAAAGGAGCAAGGTGTAGTTGACACCACATCGGCCAAATTTTATTATCATCTTTGTGCCTATGACATCACAGCTGCGGACATTGTCAAAGCCGTGAAACCATTCGATTTCTCCCCCCACCCCACTTCTTTTTGTCCTCTGCCACCAGCTTTATATAATTACTTTCACAAACTCACACTCTCTGCCTATTATTTGCTCAGATGTCACGAAGCTGCAACATTAGGTGAGACTGGGGACCAGTCTGGGTTCTTGTGTGGTTACACATGCAGAACTGGGTCACTTTTCTTGAGGTTCTGCTTCACTGCTTCACTGTCAATTGTGAGGATAAAGCGGCATTATGTGTATCTATTCTATTTCACAGGCTTATCAATTTGACATCAAAAGTTTAAAAAAAAAATCATCGCACCAGGGATGTTACGTGTCCATTAAATGAAAATTGTTGATGGTTGACATTGAATGAGTTGTCAAAGACAGCAAGACACGCATTGCATAAGTTTCTCTATTAATGCAAAATGCTTAACAAGTTTATTGGAGAAGAAGCTAAAGGGGGGAAAAATGATGCTATGACAGCCACACCCGTGGGTTGTAAACCTGTCAAATCCTGTCAGAGGAGCAAGGTCAGTGTTGGGATTGAAGACAGAATCAGTAGGAGGCACTCTTCCTCTGAGTCAGTGGGTCCTACACCCAGGCGCTTTTATAGCGGTATATAGGACAGTGCCTCGGGGCTAATTCACAAGCTAATGTTCCTGTGTGACACAGCCACAACATGTTCTTGATAAGCTAAGAAACGAGTACTAAGTATTTCTAGTAATTAAAAAAAAAGCCCTTGCCACTTTTTCTTACCATAGGAAAGCTGAATGTTTAATCACGCAATTAGATTCTACCATCCTTAAGCTCTAATATGGTTTCAAATAGTGGCTGTTTTCTTCACTTTTTGTTCTGAGATGTTGTGCAGTGTGGTGGTTAAACACTAACTGAGCTCCTAAGAGGTGGGTTGTATTTCGCTCAAGCCTGGATTGATTCCTGTGCCTGAATCTATCTTTTCAGAGGTGGTGTAAGTCTGCTGAATAAATATATGCAACATGCTGGAAAGTCTTTGCGCTAAAAAAAAGTGTGCTCTCACCTTTGGGATAATTTTGGAGGTCTCACCTCTCAGTTAAAACTCAAGAGAAATTAACACTATTCTTATTGAGAACAAATCAGACTTACAATCCATTTGTTCGTTAAATTTCATATTACAACTATATGGTTAATAATTCTTCCATTCTTCTGCAAAATACAGACAGCTCTGGACAACAGATATTTAACAAAGTACCATAACCCTCCACAAGCACTCCCCTTTGGCCAGGAATTACAAAAAAAAAAAGGGGATATCATTAATCACCACTATTTTGTCATGCAAGAAAAACGAATTGGCAGAATTTTTACTTTTTTTAAAGGCTTTGAAATCTCCATCTCCCTTTTGCTTTGTTTGTGGCAAATGCAATGTTGAAGAGGAAATGTCCTAGAAGATGTGCGTGGTGCATGTATATACACAACATTCCAAAAAACAAGAACTTCAAAGCAAAATATGAAATATGCTATGCTTAAAACACAAGAGAAAAGGAAAACTTTTATCAGATTCTTTTCACCCTGGAGTATTAAAAACCTCCTAAAACCACAGACAAAAAAAACCTAAATAGAGACAAAACCTAATGCATGCACACAGTTTTCCTGCCTGTTTAGGCGATATCTATGCATGCTGGTAGGACCAGAAAAGAAACTAACATGCGAAGACCACAGCCAATTTTATAAAACATACAGACTCCTCAGTAGCACGTGAGGACATCTTTCAGTCCAGCAGGATGAGACAAATACTTGGGTTTGATAGTTACTTTTCCCTTTCAAATCAAGTATATTAAGGCCATTTGCTGGCAGACACTTCCCATATTGCATCAGGATTGTCAATGAAGGATCAAAATGAGCTAATAACTCTCTTTGGGCCCATGCTGATGGAAGAAAGCGAACTGGGATAACCTGAACAGTCCTCACCAACAGCATTTTTTATGACAGATAATCAAAGCTATAAGTAAAGAAGAGATTAATTATCATCTCAGATGTTTTCATCACTTTCGAGTTAACTTCCAAAGCACTAGTGTATTTATAAATACTTTCTAGGAAATTAATATCACATCTTTGACATATACATTTCTCTCAAAATACAAAGAAAATATGTGTTCTGTTTTTTTTTAAATGTAAGCAGAATAATGCCAAATTATATACTTACTGTTGATGGAATCAGAAATTCTATAGGTCTGATCTTTACTTAACATATTTAGGTAAAGGTGCATTAAATGATGTGAATTTTTACCTCCTGAGGACCTCATCTTCTAATTCAAAAAAGCAATACATTACATTAGAACGAGACCATAATGTGATCTGTTTCCAAGTCACTGATGGGGCTGGGGAAATATTCCATTATCTGACTTTTAGTTAAGCAGTACAGGCTAGAGTTTTGCAGTGCAGAGCAAGACTAAACTAAAAGAGAAGAAATCGAACACTTGCTAACCAACAGAGTAGGTGTTATGGAGTTTGTAAAAATAGTCAAGAAATACCAAAGTCAAGGTCTGTAGCATCACCACAACTCCCCTACCCAGAACACACAGAATGAATCCTTCCTTTTTAACTCCTGCACTGTCAAACCAGTTCCAATCTTCTCAGATGTACTGAATTTCTAGGCTGTTCCTGGTAGTGTCTAGGAGAGCAACATTAGGTCTTCTTTATACAGAAGAGTCTCTAGCACACTTGACTTGAATTGGTCAATTTATCATTTTGGGAAAAGAGTGTATTTCCTAGCCACAATTATCCAAATACAGAAAATATAAAATACCATGATCGTGCTACATAGAATAAATTACTATGATATGAAGTCTGTTTCTTTTTGCATAACTATGTACAGTGACAGGGCCAAAGGTAATATGTCTTGTATTAAAATGCATATAAAATACTTAAAACCAGAAAAGTATAGTCTGAAATGCCTGGTTCCTCATTCCTTTACTGTGTTTTATAGCACTGGAAAGCAAATGGACTTTTTAGTGAGTAAAGTACTGTTGTAATGTCAATAAAGCTTGGCCATGTGAAAACACAAATATCAGTCTAGTGAAAAAGCCTTAGATATATTCAAATATATGACACAGCAGTATTTATCTCGACATACTTATATGAAAGCAAGCTAAGATGTGATAAAATTTGTAAGACTTTCACTGGGCTAACCTTGTAAATGCTGTCCTGTTTAAGGATGAAAACTATTTATAAAAATGCCTGAATGAATGCCCATTTGAGAGCAATGTTTCATTTTTATGGTACTTCACTTACTCCTCTTCCCACACAAAAAAAAAGGAGGGGGGGAGACTTGGGGAAATTCTTTCCTTCTGAGACCACCCACAACCATTGGAGTGAGGAACACATGGGCTTCTTGAGGGATTCTCTGTGAAACTGCTAATACCCAGCAGCTAGCACGCCCTCCAGGGAAGCCACTTAGACACAAAACTAATAAAGATCTACACGTGTCCCTGCAGACACAGCTCCAAAAGTGTTGCCTCTTCACCAGTACTCCCTTTGACAAAAACCCATTCGAACAGGTACCTTACGAATGCTCTACTACTAAAATTATAAAAGTACTGCTTGTGGAAATATTTCTCTAAATATGATTCCACCACCCAGCTCCAATACTCAAGACATGTCTATATTTATATTCTTAAACCTATCATAATATCACTAATTATAAGAGTTCAAGAGCACTGGAAATCTTTACTTCCCTCATCATTCCACTCAGCAACTGCTCGTAGGAATTTCATTCCCTTGGTAGCATCACATTGCTGAAAAGCATTCACCATCTCAGACGCAACAATACCACTGGCTTCTTTTCTCGCTAGAGATTCCTGATACCAAGTTACAGTTACACTCTTTGCACCAAGCTTTGCTGAACGTGCAGCAATTTGCAAATATCCTGAATTTAAGCCTTATAAATTCCAGCAGGAAATAAATCGGGTCTAAGGACATAGGAATTTCTATGCTGGCTCTACCAGCACGTGTAGACTATTGGATTCTTGAGGTTCTGCCCCAACTTAGGTACCCAATAAAATACTCCATCATTTGCACTACTTGCTGGCACAGCCCTTGGCCAGTAGTTTCTTCTTCACATTCACCTAAGAAAAGATGACCTCACGGTCTGGAACGGCAGTGAAAGTCTCGTTTCTTTCACCATCACCTCTTGTATGGACATCGTCCAAAGTCATAAACACGGTCATATTCTGTACCTGTTATTGAATATTGTGCAAGGCTTCTTTTCCTAATTTACTAAATATTCAGACATTTTTGGTTCTAGAAGTTTGTCACTAAGGAGACTTTGCTGAAAGCTGTTATCGATATAAAAAAAACCCCAAACTTTTTAATGAATTCAATCAAGGAGGAGCAAACGGAAACACCAAATGGCAAATACTTTTTTTTCCTAAACAATTACAGCACTATTTTATTTGAAATCTGTTCCGTAACAATGAGAGAAAATTAGTGTGTGTTCTATGCAAAAGATACTGCAGGATGGATTAACATTTATGATCCAGAGTTCAGTGACTTGGATGTTTTCATTTTCTTTTTTTATATTAATTGGATTTTCCAGTACACACTGAAGTGGTAAAATGCATTTAATCAATATGCTTTGGGACTAAATTAGCAAAGTACTAATTTTGTTGTGCAAGGTTATATTATGTATTGTACATTTTTAATCACAGTATTCTCAGTTTATTTCTCATTTGCAGATCTTATGATCCCATTGTGTATAATGCAAAGAGAATAGAGAGTCAGAGTAAGCTTCATGAGTTCAGATATATAGAGGAATACTTTCAAAGGGGTGGGTTTATTAGCTTCTCATCCTAACCTGAGCAGTGGGACATAAAATTGTTGTACAGTCACATTGCCTGACAGTTAGCAAGAGCTGCAATAGCTCATCCGGCACTGTCTCTTAAGTTTCAATAAATATTTTTAAACGAGAGATACGTGCTGAAGATATGTGGAAAGCAATAGTTTTAGGGAAGCCGACCCTAAAGACTTCACCAATCCCAGGTGCAGTGCACATACTTCAAGGGTCATGTGACAGAGGAGCAGGAGTCTAGAAAGCAGCCCCGATGGGCTTTGCCAGGGCAGTGTGGTGCTCATTCAGCTGAGAGGAAAAGGACAAAGGAAGTTTCATGCACTGGTCCACAAAGGGAGAAAACTTACATTAAATAGCAGAACAGTGAGAAAAGGGCCACAGAAGCTGCCTACATCAGACACCAGGTGTCCTTGTCCCTGAGAAGGAAAGTAAGAGTGGAGTATGGTACCGTGCAGACTGTCTGTGTGCCTACTGCTGGGGACAGGGATGAAGGACATCCACCTGTCCCCTTCAACCTGCCACCCCATGGAAGGAGAGCAAGTCAGGATCCTGGGAGAAAAGTGAAGAAGGAAGAGTCATGATGACACAGGTGAAGTTCCCAAATGTTTGTATCGTATTTGTGCACTACCAGACTTGGACAAATCTCATTCAAGTCAGGTGTGGCCAAAAGGTCACGTCTCTACTGACCTAGAGAGAGCATATAATACGGATTTTTTTCTGACTCAGTGCTTTTATGCTAAATCATAAAGCCTACCAGTAAAAAGTTACCATGCTGAACAACTTTTATCCAGTTCAGTAAATTCATACCAGATCAGTGTTTTGTGTTGTAGGGCTACAGTCTTGTTGACCCAATGCCAGAAGCCCAAAACCCAGCTTAACTATATGATCTGTTTCATATCATGGGCTGAGAAGCATGACTGTAGATTATATGCACGCAAGGAAGGAAAGAGACCTCTCTCATTTAGCTGGGGGGGAGTCTGTTAGTTTGAGCCCTGGAAATCACTATGCATTCCTGAACAGAATTCAGCATCTGGCAGGAAAAGCCGAAGCCACTGATGAGGTTTGAAGCCAAGGCCACTGGTGAGGTTTGAAACTGACCTTACATCAGTGGGACATATTTAGTATCGAAGTAGCATCTTACCTCCTAGAGGAAGGTAAGATGCTACTCCCTTCTCCCCCTAGAGCGTGACGTTTTTTCCTTCAGACCACACTTTTCTGTCACCTTCACTCAAAACAAAGGAAGTGACATTTATGGTGCCACACCACTAAAGGAAAGGCTGTTCTCAAGATTCAATTTTAATCTGAGTCTTGTCAAGAGGAATTTTATCTGAGTCTTTTCAAGAGGAAGCACAGGTGAAAAAAAATTTAAAAATAGGTTGCTTTGGCAACTGCCTGGGGCCAGCACTGCCACCCTGTTCCCATGCATGCTTGGAGGCACTGAGGTACAGCACCTGCAGCTCTTCTCTGTGGGTGGCTCTCCCCGGCATCGCCCTCTAACCACAGGCTGTACCTGAAAGGCTCATGGAGATCTTAACTTTAATGGGTCAGGATGGAAAGTAATGATTTGCTCAGTAGTGGAGAACCAGTGTTAACTATCTAAAATGGTGTGAATGGCTCAGATGTTCAAGGGCAGTCTATCAGGCACCAGACAGTATGATCAGGATCACCTGTCTGTCAGCTGCATTACCTGGTTTCCCCTGATTCATTTGTTTTAAAGGAGTCATTGGGTTTACTTCAAACAAACCCAGCAAACCAAACAAAGCCAAACCAGCTCCCTGCTAAGACTCTAAGAGGAAAGGGGAAGAGTAACATATTTGAACATAAAGTCAAACAGAAAGGTTTAAAATTTGCAACTGATGCTGTGCAGCAAGGAGATAAGAGCCTTCCAGACAAGTTAAAATGCACAGATATGCCAATCAACTCCAGATAGATTCAAGGGGTGGTGAACACAGATTACTCACATTACACCAGGCTATCTCAAGTTACTCAAATGACATAAAGGGATACAATAATCACACACTTGTCTCATTGTGTCAACTTTTTAACAGGGGAAAACCCATTGTCCACTTCAAGAGGAAACAGCAAAGCAAACCAGATCAGATTATTCTCAAGTGAATTGTCAGGTTGAGGGGGTTTTCTACTTATCTGATACTAGCGCAGACACCGATAGCAAACAGCTCACCTGGCTGCACACAAGGACCCATTCTCAAAGGCAAAAAGCAATCTGTCTCAATTATTAAAAAACAAATTAGACAATCAAACTGGAAACTTGCCTTCTTTCCTAAGAGAGGCACCATATAAAGGAGGTTGTTGTGACGTAGGAAGAGCATCTTTGCTAGGGTTCAGCTGCCCAACAAAAAGAGACAGCAGAAAAATATCAGCCCATTGTTACCTGGGATACAACATTGGTGCCCTTAGGCAGACAAAATACCCACTTAAAGTGAGGTGGACACTGGGGAAAACTATTATGGGACACTTGGGAAAATAAATTTTTCTTCCTGCTTACAGCTCTTTTGCATTCATTCCCGATGCCGTCCTTTGCGTGGACACTGAAACCGGCTGCTGAGCGGTATAAAGTTATTCGGGGTGATGAAAATGGAAAGACTCAAGGCCATCACTAAAAATGAAAAATTCTTAGCTGTAAGTGGGCAAGCCCTCTAAGTTACCAAACACAAAACCTTCTCAGTTGAGCTTTACATTTAAGGGATTACACTCTACTACTAAATAATTCCTTCCATGTAGATTTTAGCAAAGCACGTATTTACAGCTTCAGTACAGGAACGACGTGAGTGTCAGCTCATATCAACCAGAAATTTTGAATTAGCTTCAGAGGGCATTGGATCTGCTATTTTCTTTTTGCAAAAGGCACATGATACTATTTTCTTTAACCAGCTCTCCAAGGGGGTTGTCACAGTCTAGAGAAGACCTGACCTTCTAAGCTAGTAAGAAGGCCACTGATGAACTAACCTTTCTTTTTAAAGGTCCCTCCAGGCTTTGTTACAGTCCATGCCTTCCTACACAGTAGGTACCTTACTGACTACCCAAACACAGCAAGGAAACCTTGGGTTTAAGAGGCACTCAAGGAGTTTCACACTACATCCTACACTGGGCCATCCTCACAGTGCCTGTGCACTGAAGACAATGAGTCAATTGGGGGGTTGTCAAAGAAAAATTCCTTTTAGGGGATTAAAAATGACAAAGCTAAGAGGCTTTTCTTGGTAAGAAGTGACAGTCAGCTACAGATCAAAGGACTAGACTCTGTTTTCACTTGTAGTCCCCACTAACCGGTCCTTTAAAGGGTCACACCTGACTAGATCACAGTATAATAATTTCTACACAAAATTACATTAATTTTTCCTTCTGAAAGAGAAATTCTTAACAAGATCCAAGAAAATTCTTATGCCTACATATTAATGCCAAGAGAAAATTAACATATCTAATGCTAAATTGAATACACTGTCAATACTAAACATTTTTGCGTCCTTCTGGATTTCTTTCTTCTGAATCTGATGTGCCCCTCAAACCAGGACAAACTGAAATGAAGTTGTGGAGTGCTTTTGCTCTGAATATGAGTAGCAATACCACAACTAAGAAGATGTGCTGGACCTTATGACCTGGTATGTTTGGTTTTCTCCAGTAACCTCAATTTGTAAGGAAGGTGCAGACACATCCTTCAGTTTTTCTCCATGAGGTCTCTACTTCCAGGAATACTCCTTGGTATAAAAGGGGGGGGGCTTTAAGTGCCCTGTACATTTTAAGGCTGGATCTGTTCTGAGTCCTGTGGAGGTTGTGCTGCAGAATGTCACTAAATCAGAGGCTAAGTGACTTCCCTCTGTTGCTACTCCAACTCCAGGTATTTAAGTGCATATTTTGCTGAGTGTCTCAACCACAATGACAGCAGGATTGTGTTTGGGTTTTTTTTTTCCCAAAGGTTGTGGTAATTCACAACCACAGATCTTAGAGCAGAGCAGAGCTCTAAATGTAAAACCCAGTAACGTGAATATGAAGATAATTAGTAACTGGAACCTCTGCTTTCTCTGAATCCTTGAGTTCCCAGAAAAAACCATTATCAGACCATTAAAGCAAAGGAGGTAATGAGGCTTTTTCTTGACACTACCAATATGTCTACATCAGGGGTGTCAAACTCATGGTTCCTACCATTCTCCTGCTCCTTCTCCTGCAGCATAATGCGTGTCACACACACTGCACACGTGACCAGCGCGCTGGCAGGAGCACAGGGGGAAGGAGCTCAGTGCTGCTGCCACATAGAAACAAGGTGCCAGGCAGGATAAAACAAAGTGGAGGGCCAGATTCAGCCCATGGGCCACGAGCTGAACACCTCTGGTCAACAACCTACTCTGAACAGCTTCTAGAGTTTTAATTTTCTGCATCCTTATCAAATAGGAAACATTTTCCATGGGTTTAGTCCACACAGTATACAGAAATTTTGTGAATCTACCCCCCAAGCTCCTGTGTGTTAACTCTTCAAAGGCACTGATCTCTTTTTAAATGTCCCTTTTGACAACTCAAACCTCTGAACTGGAAGCCAAAATTGGTTAAACTGAGATCTGACAATAGGCATTTTTACTTTCAGCCACATCCTGTGTTTGCAGGAATAAAAGTAGTGATTATCTTTGAAATGGTTGATGATGTTAGCAGGATAGTAGGCAATCCAGCTGCTTAATTTAATTTCAAATCCCTGCAAAATCATCTAATGGCTGTTTAGCTAGCACTACAGATTTCATTTTGTAGTGACCATTGATAGTGTCAAGGTAGCTTTGTGTTCTCACCTGACTGCAGAGTCCCATCACAAGATCATTCATTAGGTAACCATACTTTTTTTAACATCAGTCTAGGTCGCTTAAATTAAAACATTGGTAGTGACTTAAATGAAAATAATATCTGCCCCCCGCATCTTTTGATATTTCTGGTAAATCAGGAATACAGATGATAAAATTTAAAATACAGGCGGCCAGAAATCTTTGTGCACTACGAGATAACCCACTGTTCTGTTGAAGTTGACTGCACATAGTCACAAAACTTTGTACTTCTATCTCTTTCCTGAGACAATGAGGAAGGATGCCTTAGGATAGATTAGAAATACAGTATAGGTAGGTGTCCTGCATTTGCCAGCGAATGTGGAGAAACACACATAGTCAAGGCCACAGTTTGCCAGTTTCGTCTCTATTTCATTTATTATCATGGTTTTCATATGCTACAATTTATCCTCATCACAAGAAGGAGTTCTGCTTTTTCTTACCTCTATACTGCAAGTGAGGTTGGTCCATCAGAGCTATCCTAAGCTCTCCAGGGATGCCAGAATATAAAACCAGACAAAGAAAAAAAAATAAATTAAAATTACAGGCAGAAAAATTGTCTGTGTCTCTCAGTGGTGGGACCGAACATAATGGGGTCACAGAGCAGAGGAAGGCAATGTTCGAACACATTTTTTTTGGGTTCAAAGTCTCTCATTGACACTAACTGCAACATTGTACTATCCAAACTAATTCTTGAGCATCTGAACCAGCCTGGCCTCCATTCTGCTGGCTGGAGAGTCAGTGGACAGAAGTGCTGGGCTTTGCTGTTACAAGGGAAAACAAGATATTATTTTGGGGGTTTTGATTTTACTCCATTTACCTGCTCAGGATAGACATAAACATTCCCTCCTCCATCTCATCTTCCCTGTCTATTTCCTGTAACTCTCTTTCCAGGCATTGCATTCCTTATATTTGAAGACACGGAACAGCCATCAGAAATGAGCTATTAATTAAGATATACTGATTTTCAAGACCTTCCAGAAACACGGTGACTTTGTTCAGATTTCTCTGATTCAGGAGGCCTCGTTCAGCATTACAATGGTCAGGCACTTTTCAGAGCCACTCCGGAAAATTGGATTAGAATCAAAGCCCCGATCACGAACTAAAATGATGACAAAAGTATTTGCCTCATCGTTTGTGGATACCTCTGATACAAACCAATCCAGTTGCTAGATCAACACAGAAACTGCTGAGATTCCCCAGCAGATTTGTGATGGAGGGACTTGCACGATGTCCCTCTTTTGTTTGTATTAATAGTCCCCTACAATTCACAAGTACCAGGATATTTCTTAGAATACATTTTCTTCCTCACTGTTACATGCCTGCTTTGGGTCTTTTCACTAATACTGTCAGCATTAGCTATTGTCCTCTGCTTTCAGAGATAGAAGTGAGCAGAATCCGTAGACCAGAATAGAAAGTCTGAAATTTTCAAGGTTATCTGCTGTGTCTAACATTTGTAGTACAAAAGCATAGGAATTCCATTGGTTGGCAGGCTCACACTATGATTTTTGTTGGGCATGCAGAGAGATGCATGGTCCTAGAAATACTGTGGTTACCATTGTCCTGAAGTGAGGCATCAGCCTGTTCCCTGTTCGGTCCAGAAGAGTCACAAGGAAAGGTGACTACTGGAGATAGGCTGGACTAATTGTACCATTACCATCCCGGTTTCCAACACAGCCTTTTGCAGAGTGATCCCAGAGTTTGTAGGAATTCTCGTGCCTGTGTGGTAGAAGAAAAATGTTCCTCTCAATCATAAGGTCAACCACAGCACTGAAGTAGATCCTTTTCTGGATTAATGAAGTAAAAGGAAACAAAAAAAAATTTAGGAAGAAGGACAATCCAAAGTTTGAATAATCCACAAAAACAAACCAAAAAACCCCCACCTGGCCAGCTATAAACGAACTGTCAGTCCAGGTTTCATCATTAGTTAAGGTATAATTAAGAGATGATATGGATGCAAATAATTAAGAGACAAACAGATGCAACATGGTTGTGTGACACTGCTCTGGGCATACTGTCCTTGCACTGCACCCCACAGCACTGGATGCAGCCACCTGGGAATCACAGTTTCTAGTAGAAAATGAAAATAAAGGAACATATGGACAACATGGAAGGGAAGAGAAAAATGGGTAGATCTCGAACTGCAAAACAAACACAAGCAAAGTCCTGGGACAGCACAAGATCTCTTTCTCTTGTGCTGTGCCCCTCTACAGCAAGCTGCGGACTCAGCATCTTTAATGACAGAGAAAGAAAAAGCAGAAGTGAGAGATGGTTTCCTTTGCAAGCTGTCAATCACCCTGACACAAAAAAAGAGGGACTTCCATTCCCTGCACAGGGCTCTGGCTCAGGAAGCTCAGTTTGACAAAACCTGCTTCTAGTCCGAATGGGAAGTAAGAATTACAGGGCTTTGAGAGAGACCTTCCAGAAGGATGGACTGGTTTAGGCTTTTGAAGCTCTTCTGAAATAGGAAGAGAAAACGGAGTATAGAAACAATACTATGGAAATTAATCTTTTCATTTTCCATTTCCCTCCACCTTTTAAATATACTTAATGCTATTTGTTCTGTTAACTCTTCTGAACTGCAGCCTCCTGATTTGTTGAAATAAAAATGCTGCTGTACCCTGCTGCTGCTCCAATATATGATAAAACTGATGGTTCTCATAGAAAACCCCGCTAAAATCATTAGCAGTTTCTCTGAGCAAGGACTATGTCAGGTAGTCACAAATTCTTTTAAAAAGGAGCTTGAAATTGAAATACCTTTTCAAAACGTGTCCATATGTCTGTGTGTGCACTAGAAGTAGAGAAAAATTCTCTTCTGGAAACCTTTTTGACTGGATGACGCTGAGATAGGAAGTAAATAAATAATAAGGAGAAATCTTATTTACAGGAAGAATAAAGTTGGTAAGGAAAATTCTCCACTTCACTAATTCTTGGTCTAAATCTGTCTCACTTGTGTGCATATGCAGACCTTTGCCTTCCTCGGTCTTTGCTAACTCCTCAGCCCTTGTTGTGTGAGTGCTGAGACGTGTGGCACTCTCTCCGCTCCGGCACAGGAGCTGGCTGCTCTGGTGACCTTGGCAGCTGAAGGACCCAGATGCCCAGCTCCAGGATGAATCTCTGCAGCAGTGTCATAGGGTGTCAGCTCATCTTCCCTAGTCTCCTCCCTGGTTGGGCTGACAGACCTGCCTGTGGGGTGTGGGGTGGGGTCAGCTGCTGCTGTGCTGCTCTGTCCTCCTTGGGGTCACTTTCCTTTGATTTCTCAGGATGAGGTGCATTCTCTTGACAAGATGCATCTGCAGTGTTTTATTAGGGTAAAAGAAGCATGTGGGGGGAATAGTCCCTATACTTCTGTATGTAAAAGTAGGTGAGCTGTCTGTAGCCCAACTGGTTTCCAAACAACAGGTGAAACTTAGAGCTTTCTAGGAAGCCGACACGCAAAATATGAGAGAATGACTGCACACAGATCTTTCTTTCACTGAGAGTAAAATAGCCAGCTTTCCACATTTATGATTTAATCTATTTACTGGAAATAAGATGATAGAGATGTTAAATAAAATCTCATAGGCTAATAAAAGCTGAGCATGACAGAGGTATAACACACATGTTTATTATTAAAAGCACCATTACTAAAAAATGGCTTATTTTTATACTTATATTTGAAACAGTGAATTTAATAACTGTAAGAAAAATGATACAATTGCTTCATGAAGCCTCTTTTGTATCTGAAGGGGCTATGAATATAAAAGCGTATCAGGGCCAAATCCAGAAGGTCTTACCCACGCAAAACTGATTTTAGTAGAAATAAAGCCTGATGGACTAAAGGATTTGGTCAGTAATTTATGGGACCCTTATCTCTGATCCACCTTCTAGGAATGCTAGCTTGTGGTACAGAGCAATGTAATATGCTTAAATATCTATGATTAATTCGGGTAATCTGGTTTATAGAGCCCGCTTATGTAAATGAAAAGGATTTACCTTTATGTCTGAGATGAAAAAAATATACATCAGATACAGTGAACCACATATTACAGAAAATGGCCTGGCTGAATTGTATTAATGTCTCAAAAATGTTGAGAAATGCTGTATCTTCTCCTTAAGCCAGTAATCATAGAACCTACAAATTGCATATCTTATCCTACTTTACACATACACAGAAGTGTGCAGAGGCTGTTTTGAAGGCAGTATATCTCTAATTTGTACTCCTTACAACACGCTTTTCAAAGCATAACAGAGAAGCGCAGCAAAGGATTTTTAAAATGAGGAGAGGGCTGAGAGGGATTAATGCTTTACCTGGTAAATGGAGTGGAAGTCAACTATCAAAGAAAAATATCAACTTGCCCACAGTCCAGTCTTAAGGACCGAAGGTTTTCATGTGATGAAGTGGTAATTCAATTCAAAGTATCAGAGCGATTTTGGACTGAGAACTCCCTCTGTATATCTGCCCAACAAGAGCTACATACAAATTTACAGATAATAGATAGAGGAGAGACCAGTGTGATCATCCTGTCTGACCCTCTCCAAAGCACAGGAGTTCTCTGAGCTGGTTCTTGTTTGAGAAACAGACGGTCCTCTAGTTTCAAAACCCTATTCCATCTCCACTGGCATCTAGTAAAAATTTTCACCAATTTCAGCAGAGCAGCTCTGAAGACGCAGACACTTGCCAAAGGATTTCCCCTGGATCGCCAACAGTCCAAATGCAACAACAAGGGGTCCTCTGAACCACCCTTTCCTTTTTTTCTTTCAGCATAGGGAACAGCCATGTCCCTTGCTAGCAGAGCATCGTTAAGGAGTCTTCGAGGAACGTGCAATTTAAAACGTCTTTCAGACTGCCCGGTCTCATGCTTTGAACAACCCTCCATTTTCCTTCCTTCGGCAACAAGCACCTTAGTGCTATACTACAAATATGTACGTGTGAGATTAGAGATTTGCAAATAGTTATGTACACATGAAAAGCCACTGAACATCAGCCTTTTCCAAACACAATTCTGTTGCTACAGTCATTTTCCAGTGCTAGAAGAAAGGCTTCGTAATTTACAATGGCCAATGGTGTCTTTTAAATTGTTTAACCGTACGTAACATGTAATCATTTCTCAAAATGAGAAAGCCGGATGTGGTTTCGAAGGAGAACTACAAGTTCTGCAGCTTCAGATGACAGTAGACATTAGGAAAAAGAAATGAGGAGCGGGAGCTCTAGATTCAGCTCGGAAAAAATAAAATCTGATTTATTCCACCTAGCACTTGTTGAAAGGTAACTTTGCCCCACAGTATTTCTGAGATAAACAAGATGGTATGGTTGAGTGGGGTTAGACTAAAATAGACTTCAGCAACACAAAGTTTAAGCTAATATTCTTTACTCAGTATAGATTATTACATCTACGACACCTTGCAATAGAAGATAATCCCCATAGCCAAAATCAGTTTGTCACATTTAGTAAAACAATGTAAGTAAGAAGAGGCGCACAAAAAAGCTCTGATTTCATACCAAAGTGAAATCAACACCCTAACCAATAGAGACGTCCATAAAGAGATAAAACACCTCAAAGCAAAGCATCTGTGTTTGTGCTGCTATTTCATGTCAAGGCAATTACAGTGATGTTATTAGGAAAGATCAGGGAGGGAGCACTGTTGTCATATAGGAAGAAGAGAAAACAAACCTTTAAGCAATCATGTAGAGCATGCAGAACATCTTAAAGCTGGTGAAGGAACAAAGCTTAGCACTGTCAGGGTATTGATCTGTTCCAGAAGGTACAGAGTTCTGCTCCACTGTGATTGCCTTCCCTGCTGGGTTTAGAGAGGTCTGAAAGAATACAGTATTGATCTGGCCCAGTTCCTGAGAAGTAACTTAGTGATAAACACTGACTCCTGTCCACCAGCTATGAATGCAAACTGTCGCAAAATAGCACAGCTCTGTTGTGCCCACGGCTCCTGTTACGCAGATAACAATGTGCACGCAATACCAGTGCCCTCTCCATTTGTAGCAGGAAAGGAGTGTTGTCCACGGGCAAAAATGTTACACCTGAAGACTTATCTTTCTTTTTTTTTTTCATTCAGATATCATAAGGTTTCTGGGAAACGTAGGGTATTTTATTATTCTGCATTGATGAAATATTGAGTACATAAGGGGGTTTTGTCTTAGTTGGAGTCTAAGAGAAAATAAATCTGAAGTTCTGCATTTAACAAAACAGTTTTTCCTCTGGTACTTATCATTCACTGTGATGCCATGGGAATACTGAAGAATGTTTCTAAGTTTCTGTTAAAGATAGAAAAACGCTCATTTTTTTTCTTGTCTGTTATTCAAGTCTTGTGGATCTGGAACATTTGGGCATTTAAGAGAAAGCATTTCTACTCCTAAATCCAAAGAATGATGCTGTCCTGTAGAAGTAAAATTCACGCCAGTAATTGCACAAGAAAAATAAGGCCAGCATGCACCTGCATTTCAAAAGATTTTGGCTGCGATTGTGTCTTCTTTCTGGTGGCTTCATGGCTCAAGAGCAGGTGCACTAGAACGCTGCGGACACCAGCAGGGAGAGAAGAAATAGATTTTAAGCCAGGCTGACTAATGAGACTACAAACTTCAAGATATGACGTGTTGTTAAGTGCAGCTTTATGAAATGTAACAAAACTCAAATGTGGGGACAAAAAGAAACCCGTCCCGTGGAGTCCCCTGCAGTTGACTCCTGTCCTCTCTTAGGCCTACCTCAAAAAATAAACGGACAAAGATGAACTGAACCACCTTCTGTGAGATTCTGTTGCCTCATTGTGGCTTTGGGCTTTTTTATGTAGTTGTGCTGAAAGCTTCTGGGGATTCCTTGAACTTTTATTGTCCTAAGCCTGAATCTCTTCGTGACTGATTCTGATCATCAGCTTGACCCTGGGAACAACACCAGCCGCAGGATTTCCCAGCGTGTTGATGCTGGACCTTGCCCCTGGGAGCCCAGACTTCCATCTTCATGGTTTTTATGCACAGCTGAGATCCACAGTCACTGGGTCAAATTTTCACAAATCGTGAAGGCACTGAATTTCCGAAAGGATTACTGCTGGGCTGCACTGGCCCATTCCCAGAAGGCCCTCAAGAGAGCGATTGCCTGTTTTCTCTCTCCGTTGCACAGGTGCATATCCTCACCTGTGTGCCCCATCTCTTCACAGTAAAAGAATTTCCCCTCCAGGCTCTGTCAGGTCTGCTGAAAGATGCTCCATCTTTCTGCTAAGGAGAAACAAATCTTTTATCACATCACTTCTCCAAACAGTGCACATACATTTTTTATTTTAGGGTTGGGGTTTTTTCGTTTTCTTTTTTTTTTCTTTCTCTCTCTTTTTTTTTTTTTTCCAACTCTCATACTGAGAACAAAAGAAAACTGTTTACCAGACATGGGCACCTGGCTTGGGTTTTGTTTTCCTCTTTTACTCTCTGAATTCAACTCTGTTTTTAAATAAAGAGACGCAGAAGAAGCAGCAGTCCTCCTGGGTCAGCCGGGTCAGCCTTCTCTATCGAGCACGATTTTCCCATACACTCTGACCCCCTCAAGGATTTTATCTAGCCTGTTTTTTGAACACCTCTAATGATGGTGACTCAGCTACCTCACTAGGCAGCTTATTCATCTGTCTAGCCTAATTGCTCTTAGATTCATTTTGATTTCCTTTGTATGCAACATCAAATTTTTCTTTTTTATTTTTAGACCATTTCTCTATCAAGTAGGGGAAAAACAACAAAAATTACTGCTTTCAAAAAATCACCATTCCTTCCAATCTACTAATAACTGTAAAGCGTGGCAACACTATTGCAATGTCTACCTAATTTATCAGCCTATGTGTAAACTGCACATGGTTTGTTCAGTGAAAGGATCAATGAAAATAACAGCTGCAGATGTCCTGACACTTCTGTTTCCTGCAGGATTAGGGATGGCATCATCAAGATAACTTCACATAGATAGAGGAATGGAGTGTCTAATAGTCATATCTCCACATCTTGAAGAACAACACTGGAAAAGACAACCAAGCATCAGGGCAAGTAGACACTACTTTGGTAATGATAGACCAAGCCTCTAGTCCTTTCCAAAGAAAACACTCATTTTCTTTAGTTCTTGAATCCAGGGAGCAGCATCAGCAGAGTATTTGGTAAAGTAACGAGATGTTGGGACATTGGGACAGCTATGCAGGTGAGAAAGACTGGGTCCCTTGTTGCATCAGTGGAGATGTCATTCACCCTCAGAAAGCAACGGTACCTAAAGACTGTTAATTGAAAGATTAAACCCCCAACTCCTCAACAAAATTTGAGGAACTCTGTCAGGCGAAGGATTGCAAACTAATGTCCCAAAACAGTAACACAGATTGCTATCAGCTGTGACTCCTTCAGTAAGAGTCAGTAGTCTGCAGCCTGATGGTAGCATAAAGCAGAGGTAGCTCTAGCTGGCACCTGCAGCAGGTTGAGAGATGCATTTGCAAGGGATTCCCAGCTTTCCTTCAGCTTTGTACTCACGAAGAGGTGGGCAATGCCTCATATAATGTAATGCACATCAAGTTACTTTCTACAAGTGAGCAAAGTCCCAAGTTTCAAAATAAAAACGTAGTTTGGTCCATGATCTTTACAAGAGTGCACAGTCCTGGCTTACAACACTGATCACTAGCAATGTAGAAAGTTGCAGAAAAGCCAACTAGCGAGAGGCATTGATGAGTATTTTCAGATTTAACCCTAATTTTTATACTAAATGCTTAAAACTAGGCTTGAGTTAGGCAATTCTTCCTTTTTCAAAAATTGACCAGTGCCTGAAAAATTGAACTCATGTGAATATTGCTAGGTTCTCTTCTACTCTAGAGAATCCATAATGGATAAAAAGAGAAAGAAAGAATTGATCGAAAGGGAGGAGGGAGAGAGGAGAAGAGGTGAAAAATGGAGCCAAGTAGCAAGGAAAAATAAATAGATAGTGCCTGTGAAGAGAGGAAAATGCTCAGGTGAAGTAAAAATTGTCCTGCTGAATAGAAATGGTTAGCACAGCCGCTTACACATCAGGTGTTTCTTGTAACTCAAACGTGGGTATCAGCTGAGCAATTTATTTAAGCATATGCCTAGCTTTAACATATCAGTCTTGATAAAGTCAAGTAGTTAGGCTCACACTTAAGTACCTTACAGAAGCAAAGTTGCAAAACAGGACCTTTCCTCCAGCTAAGAGACCATTTTGAAAATCCCCTTGATAAAAACCATGCATATAAATTGCTAGGTCTTAGAGTAGGAGGTGTGAGTGCTATTGAAGTAGAAAGCTCATGGGGAGAAGCTCTGCCATCCCCCGTGCTCCCCCCAAAAACCAAACAAACTCTGAGAGGTTTGTGAAAGCTATAGGACAAGGACTAGAACACCCTTTTGTCCTCAATTTATTTCATGTTAAAGAGGTGGCGGATCAAGAGACTGCTTTACATAAATGAAGAGGATGCTCTACTGTCTCTACCATCCATACAGGAATGCATGTACAAACAATGGTTTATACAATAAGAGAACAGTAACAAAGGTCTGATTATTTTTTCCTCTTGTTCTTCATAAAATGAAGCTTATTTTCCTATTCTTGGCATTCTAACAAAAATTAAAGGACTGTATTTAAAGCCCTAAAAGGAAAAAAGATGAGGGGGAGAGAGGAGGCTTTTCTATGGGCACTAAATGAGAGAAGGGCAGAGTTGCAGCCGAGTTACTGAAGTGAACAACCTTGATCTGACCAAAAGGAGTCATTTAATTTTAGGTACTCCCCAAAGGTTTTATTCCTCTTGGCTGCCAGGCCAGGAATGTCAGGCGTGTTGAGATGGGGCACCCTGGAAAGTGCTGAGGCTGAAAGCCAGCAAACAGGTTCCGCATGACTGCTGTTAGGTCTGGGAGCCTCCATGGAGAGCTGAACTCTTTGACCAGATAGGTGTGAACCAAAGAGGGGACTGGGTCATTTCTTTTCAAAGTTTTCTTTGCTTTACAAAGGCTTAAAGAATTTTTTTTTTTATCCCAAGAAGCTCCAAACCTTCAGTTTGAAAAGAGGAAATTAAAACAAAAAATAGAAGCACTTTTTTTTTTTCAAATAAATGACAACAAGGAGAGACCCAGCAGGGGAATTAAAGCCCTTATTCTTGACTGATCCAGCAGCGTTTTTCTAGGCATTAGCTAGACTTAAAACAATAACGAAGTTTGTCACTATGTGTGTCATAGAGCAGATATCTCTAAACCTCAAGGTTTATAAACTGTAATATCTGTGGGGAAAGAATTGCCTTCTGCTATGGATATACATAGCACCAAGTACAACAAGGTCTAGCTCTTGACAAAGGTCTCCAGCTGATGTTGGAATACAAATAACTAACAGGAACAAGATGGAAATTGTGCTCTAATCCTCCCAGTGGCTATTGTATAATGAAATGAATGGGGACCTTAGGAGAAAAGGAACAGAACCGTACCCTCAGAACACACAGCTGCAGATTCAGTGTCTGGATACTGCCAGTGCAGGTCCAGCCCCATACTCATTAAAAAAATGTACAAAAAATACTCAAACTATCTTCGCTGGCCTGAACAATCCATGGCCAGTTCTTCCTGGAAGTGCATGGATTATGAACCTGCATGATGACAGACTCGGTGACCATGTCTGTCCCAGCATTCCTATTTTAACATGCTAAATTTTTCCCTCGGAACTTTTTTTTTAAATGACTTGATTACACAAGATGCAGAGTTCCAAAATGCTGCTCATTTGTATGAAAATTAGAAGCGTTTATCCTTTGTGGAAACACCAGTTTTTAGCAGACAGGACAACTTGAGTGCATCAAGTAACTTTCAGAATTTCTTGCAGGTAGGTCTCTTCTGAGAGAAACATGGTAATAAGTCAGATTTGAAAGGGAGAAGCAGTTGATCCCAGAATTGAAAAAAGCAGCGACCAAAGGTCAGTTGTGAATTTTACCACAAACTTTGCATATAACCTTCAACAATGCATTTAATTTCCCCATGCCTTAACTTCCTACTTATGAACTAAAGCTAATAGCTACCTTTTCCCGCTATCCTGTGCTTATAGAGACTGTAAGCATTTCAAGGCAGACCTTGGCCCGGACTCCCATGTACTACAACACAATCAGGAAGCAACCACAGCTCTGAGAACTTATTCAATGCACTATTTTAACAGACCTGTAGGGGATGCCTCCAGATCAGTTCCTCACGCATGCTTAATTCCTGGGAAAAATATCGAAGTTAAAAGCTGTAGTGGGAGGGGTGGAAGGAAATAGACTCTAATTATCAGGTAGTGGGAGCAGAGTCTATCAGGAGAAGCCATTCTCCCTCCATTCCCCAAAACAATGTAGGCTGCAGTGCGTCAAGTCTTCAGATCGCATCATGTGATGCAAAGCCACAGTTCAGCTTTCTACACTACTAACAAAAGGTTAAGGTTTCAAGCTATTTTTTAATTTAGATCTGTTGTTTGGTAATTGGAATAAACATTCAAATTTGAGCTTCAAATTTCTCATTAGTTTCACATCAATACCTGTGCTGAAACTATGGATCAGTGAACTGAGTTTCTCACTGCCCAAGTGAATTCATTAATCATTCTCTCCTAAGATGGGCACATAAGCAGACAGCTGTTCTAAGCAGCTGTCTTCTGATAAAACTCCTAACATGCACGCTCCTCAAAAAAACCCAAACAAACCACAAACCACACACACACACACACACACACAAAATCTACCTTTTCAACAGTCTGCTGTTGTCTTAACTCAAAGATCTACCTGCGCTGACAGGTCTGGCAGAGGAAGGAACTGGATCCCCACTCAACAATGCATTCCAATTTGTAAATGGTCACTTTATGGTTACAGACAGAAAGTTTTAAAACCATTAAGACTTAGTTACCACTTCTTATCTGGGGTATCATGAGGAAGAAGAAATACAAAACCAGACACTGATGAATGTATTCAATGAACAGGTATAATCTTATACCAGATGCAGCTGAACCTTTTTTTTTTCCCATCTATAGTTGCATAGACTTGATTCCTCATCCGCCATCCCCGTTCTTCTAATAATAGATATTTAGATTTATTTTTATATATCTTGATGGGCTGGGGTGATATAGGCATTATGGTCCACATTAGTCTCCTATTTTCCATTACAGCCAAAACAAGTGCTTAGGTAACTGGAGCTTATCCTATTTAAATATATGCAATCAGGAAATTTGAGATTGCCTTGATGGACCATATAATATTTCCTTTAGAAGCTCCCTGATATGCCATTGTCTACAAGTTCATCCATACAGCAAATGGTCTCACTGGGTAACCTTTCCCTAGTTGCGTCACACGCACAAAAGTAAGATGACACCGTTGAAAAACATATAAACAAGGACTTCTGAACTGACCTTGTCCAAACTGAGCAACAGACAGGAAAAGAATATATAAACACACCTTGTAATACCTTGATACTTTACAAAATCTTTGCCCTGTGGTAAGATAGATATTTTATGTATTTGGTATAAGGTGAAATTGAACGAATTTTGTCTTCTAATTTATAAATTTTTGAATTTCTACTTGGCAAATTGTAGATTTGTTAACGATTATATTAACAGGTGCATTCAAACATATCTGGAGAAAGAAGAGAAATCTTTTTGTTGGGAAATGAATTGCCTGGCTGCATTAAGTGATGTTAGTAGTTAGGGAAAAAAAATAAATAAATAGAAAATGAAACTAAAGAATCCATATAAGCATCTAAGTCACTTCTAACTTCAGAGCAAATTTGGACCAAATTTTTATTCAGTTTGTTCATTTGAAAAACTCTTACTGACCACTGTACTGAGTTAGGGAGATTTCACACACTCTATTATATTTTACAAAGAAGCTCCAGAATGTGGTAACAGAGGCACATAATGGAGGAGCTGGGCTGACACAACAGCCCAGCATTGTTGTCGAAACAATTTGTTATCAGTTACTTCTTGTTACTGGGAATTTGAATAAAATATAATCTTTAACAAGACAGTACATATATAGTGATAAAAGGACATTTCAGTTTACTCTACTTAAATTACAATGTTTGATTATGTTAATTGTGATAAAGCTTGTGGGCACCAGCAAAGTCTTTAATATCTTTCGTTGCAAACCTTGCCTTGATCATACCTTCAGATGGGTACAGCTATGATAACATTATTAGTAAAATACAACAAGCTATTGAGTCTGGAAAAGCCATGGCTATCTGTGGCAAACATGAGGAGACTGTTGAGAAACTTGTTTCTGGTTCTAACTCCCATAACTCAGACAACTGGTTGAGTTGCCTTTGATGAGATGAAAGAGGAATAACAAACTGTTTCTTCAGGACAGTTTACCTGAGTAGAATCAGCACGATTCAGACCACTTCTCTTTTAAATAATAAAATAAGCTTAGTTAAAGTCTTGCACTGAAGCACTACTGCTTTGCAGAGGCTTTCAAAACACTTTAGCAAACAAGAATTACTTCATCCATCCACCTTTCCAAGTCACTAACATTTTACATCAATTTAGAAGGCTTCCTCCTTGTACATGCACGTATTTCTATGACTAGAGGTTTTCATATTTCATTATGACTGGGCTGATTCTCAACTCAGTTCTGAACGAGAGCTTTGCCTGAGTGCACACAGAAAGAGACTGAAAACACAATATTACACTTCATATCCCCTGAAATAATCAACCCTCATTCTCTTACATGCAGAGGAAATTTGGATCTTCTGACCTCCTTAATCCTATTTTCCCTTCCTCAACTCATAATGGCTGTAGAAGAGTCACCGTGATTTAAAACATATAAATAAATGAGAGCTGCTCAGAAATTGGTCAGTTTGGGGGTTGGCATTAATGATTACTTTTTTTCGACTTACTGCAGGAACTCTGCACAGTGATTTCTGTGACAGAACACAAGATCCAAGAGAAATTACTTTGTCCCTTATATGAGTAATTCTGTAGTATCTGCCACGAAACAAACAGTAAAGTGCTATGTTTGGTTCAAATCTACAAAGCTCAACTGTGGTTTTCAAGAGATGATCAAAGAACAATTTCTCATCTCCAATGAAGTCGATAGCAAAGCTCACATTAACTTCAAAAGGCCAAATTCTGACAGTTTTATTCACAATGAATCATTCTGTATTTCATGTGCAGTTCACTGACACCAGTAGAAGTATGGATGAAGTAACATCTACTGAACCAGAATAAAAATATCAGAATCTGAAAAAAAGCAATTAAGTTGGGATATATGTATCACTTTATGACTTAATTCCTAGGTACAATTAGGGGAAGATAAAGCTAATTTTGTTCCATTTTCTAAGTTACAACATTATTTTAATTTAAGCATTTAACATTTTTCCTTCCTAAAAGGAAATGCAGACCTTAAATGCTGATACTCAGACAATTATCTCTTGACAAATCACCTGGAGATTTTTTTTAAAGAAACAATAATTCACTCATCATCTAATTCCCATTTAAGTAATAATTTGTAAAAATGGAAATCACTTTGATAGCTTGACCAAAGCTTGCATCTATGGTTAAATATGTACAGCAGCTTCCTGAATGAGATAATTGATCAAAATAGTTTTCAAGAGCTTTAGCTTTAAAGTAAAAAATGCCAATATCAAAGGTTTTAGTGAAATCATACACAGCAGTTAAAAACAACTCTGTCTCCTCTAGAGAAGGTAAGATTGTTGCACTTGGACTATTTAGCCCCTTAGCTGGGTATGGCTCTAAGCACCAAAGGACAAGGCATAAGGATGAAGAATAATCTACCCTGACCTTTTCCTAACCCACAAAGCCTACCAATTTTAATAATTTTTCTCTGGTAAACAACATCCAGGTCCCTCCTTCATCTCTGTCATTTCCTCTCATCTGTTTCACAATATATGTTATACTTGGAGGTTATTGTCGTATTAACAAAATCATCAAAACCTCCCAACCGGGATCTATGCCCATTGTGCTAGGTACAGCATAAATAGGTAGAACATCCTGTCCAGGAGCTTTCAATCCAAATAGTAAAGACAGACAAGCAGTAATAGCAAGGAAAATTTACAGTCTCATTTTAGAGATGGGCATCTAAAACTTGGAAAGACTGAGCTGCCCAAGGACACAGAAGATAAGAGTGGCAGTAGTAGAAAGTAAGTAAAACCTTCTGCACACAAAGTTCCTTTTATTAAGAATCTGCCTCTTTTCAAGACTCTTCATCCAGTCCCAACCAGGTGACACTGCTCTAAACTGAATTTTTAAAAAAATCTTTCTAAAGGTGATTCTCTCCTTGGCCAAGCTACATACAACAGTCAAAGAGGGCATGTTTAGGTTCCCAAACGTACAGGATTCTGGGAATCCTGGGAATGAGGGAAAAGAATGCATTTCCTTGCTTTTCATTGTTATTGCTCACACTAATGGAGTTTACAACTTAGAAAAGGAAAATAAGCACAACACGTAAAACCATATTTTGAAAAGGATACAAAGTGTATCATATATAATCCTATAATTCCTTAGAGAAGCAAATAACCTTTTCTCTTGATATAGGCATCAGGCATTGATCTGTCACACTGTTTGTTCTAGCAGAGCTCCCAGAGGTGCATTCAGTTTGAAACGTTAAGGCTAGTTCATTAGCCGTCCCTAGCTCGTTTCTCGGAGAGAATCAAGATAATACTGTGGTTAGTTAATGGCTTTCTCTTGTTTCCCCTAGAGCCTGCCTGTCTGAAGCCCGCAGGCCCAAGAAGCTTGCTTTCCCCTTCCCTTCACTATTAGTCACAGCTGGTAAGGCTTGCAGGAGCCTGGATTGCTTGAAAACAGCCAGATAGTACAAATGTTTGAATCTCTCTGCAGCAAACAAACACTTTGGCCCCTGTTGTCAGAGGGAAGCGCTCCTGCTTCCACAGAAGTGGGGAGGTGTGGGATGGAGGGAAGGGGAACTCCTGATGATCGCTCTACAAATAACCCTCATTCAGAAAAAGGACCAAAAAATTAAAAAATAATAAAATTAATAAAAAAAAGAAAAGCGAATTCCTGTCTAAGGGAGCCGCCGAGACACACTGTTTCTGGAAGGCAGGAGGAAAAACTGACTATCACAGGGAGGTGCTGTCTCCAGAATCAGGCAGGCGATGTCACCTGTCTTGCTCTCAAGTTCTGTTGTTTATCATCACGGTTTAGAGGTCGGATAGTCACAGACAAGAATCTCTCCCAAGATCCATCCCACTATCAGCTCCGAATGGATGGGTACCATTTCCTGTAATTTTGCTTTCTGCTTAACACATTCTGTCCCTCCTCGTTTTCATGTAACTACTGGAGCAAACAACACTCCCATAGAGGTTCCAACCAAGCACGGCTGCAAGCGTCACAAGACTGAATGTGACAGCTTGCAACACCCTTCTCTCTCTTGTTTTTAGCTTGCATTTAGGCTTTTTAAAATTAATACCTGATTCCCATGAAAGCAAGACAATGACAATGTTGACGAGTGTCAGATGTCTTCAGGCAGATGTGGTCCAAGTTCCTTTTACAGAGAGTAATTCTATCAATGTGCTTCAGTGCTGATCTGCAGTATCCCCTGCTATTCCAGTGCCTTGCTCTTTTATCTAGACATCCAGCAGTCACTGCCGTGTTACCAGACACGGCCAGTCATGAAAGACTGCATGATGATTTTATCTGCCTTCTAGTATATTGCCCATTGGGAAACAAACTTAGACTTGTAAATGTTTTCTCTTTAATTCAGATGTTTAGAGATGCTTTTGCTCAGCAAGCAAATAGCACCAACCTATTTACAGAAATCCTGCTGAAGTTAGCAATAGACAGGGCAGTGACCTTCAGATAAAGCATAGTCTGAAAGACCACTGTTTCATATTGATGTGAGGGTTTTTTTTCCTAACAGTAAGTGTATCCCATCCACCACCCATGCCCTATCCCCAACAAACTATAACCTCACAAAGCAGCTGCTCTTTTGGACACAAGTTTATGACGCTGCTGAGCAAACCTGAGTGTGGACTGTTATGAAAAGGAATGATGTCTCCCCATCACTCCCCTCTCCTCTGCACAGAGAGTGGTGGTTGTTTTTACACTTTCTTATAGATGGAGTCCAGCAGACAATTATTTACTCCTTTAGTTGTGAGGTATTTTTGTCATGTAGCTCCCTGAACCAGCACAGCAGGGCCCACTGAGATCTGTCCTGGCCCAAGGGAAGCCACAGGTAGCTGTCAGATTGACTCAACCACAGAACTGATAAAACCATGTCTCTCACACAAGTACGTAACACCTCTCCCCTGAAATTTCACAGTATCACAGTATCATAAGGTTGGAAAAGACCTCTGAGATCATCGAGTCCAACCTACGACCCAACCTACACCTACTCCTACTTGTCAACTACACCATGCAATACGTACCATAGCCACGGAATTAGACAGATCAAGAGCAACACTTGACTCAGTCACATAATCTGAGTCTCTCTTTAGGCACTCATACACTAAAATCTGTGTGAAAGCAGAACACTTACAAAGAGAAAGGGAAGAGAAGCTTTCCTCAAAAACTCTTTGAGGGCTACAAAATCAGAGGAAAGTTTCTGAGTCTGAGTTGCAGGATAGGGAGACTCAATCTGTCAAAGAAAATCTTACAAATAGGAGCTGTTTGGTACTTGATTAGAACACAGTTAGAAAAATAAATTCTGAAATAATGAACAGGGCAAGCCCTTTCTTCAGCTGCTCCAAATTTTGCTCTCATCCCACTGGGTTCACAATATGGTGCTGGGATATGTCCAGAAATGACACCGCACAGCGAAGGCACACAAAGCAAGATACGGAATCATCTGCTTCCAAAACAAAACTAAAACCAGCAATGAAAGTCAACAAGATGAGAACCATGAAAAAAAGAGAATATTATTTCTTCTGTGGGTAACATTCAGGCTTCTCAGAAACACAGCCAGAGTTTCCATGAAGAGTGATACCATGATATTGTTCTATGGCAAAATACTGTTCAGCTCCCAATATTTCTCCTTGTTGTAAATCTACCATAAAACATGCAAAGCATAGAGTTGGTAGGGTAAATGTATAACTCAATAATTTGTCCTTTAATCCTATACTCTCGATTTCATGATCACTTCAAACTACAAATGCTAGCATTCACGTCAGCCGGTGACCTCTCAATCAAATTCCCAAGGAAGTATCTCTTCCTTTCCACATCCCATCCACAAGTCCAATATTTTGACAGCACTTGCTCTAGCTGGCCTGGTCAATCAGCCTGTGAAGGACCCATCCAACCTTCAAGGTCTTACAGGACTGAGTATTCCTTATGAGTCCAACAGACCACAGATCTACTATGCAGAAATACTCGTGTCTCTCCAATTCTTGTGTTAACTTCAGCTTATCTTTTACAATACAATAAACTACTGACTTGACAGTGCACTTTGTTGTATCTGCATTGTTTCTCCTTTTGACATAAAGGACTATGACTTATTCTAAAATGTCCATTGAAATAGCACAGTGGAGTTGTCAAAAAAGGTTTTTAGAAAGTAGTAGGGAAACTTTGGTGTGACTAGATTATTTTCAAGGTGAGCTAAAACTGGTTTGTATTTTATTAAATAATCAAGGAAACTGATAATGCTTTGTAGTCATCTTTGGTAAGAGCGTCATTTGGGATGGATAGAACATACTATTTAATGATCAAATATTATTATTTTTGTGTTCTGCTTTATAATATCATGTCTTGTTAAGGTAACTGTTTACTAGTGTGAGCACTTAGTGAAAAAACCCACATTGTTTTCTCCTGCCTTGCTTTACCGAAGAAATCAAAGGAAAGAAAGTTAAAATTTTGAAGAGAATACTTCTAACAAAAGTGATTTATAATCACTGTTAGCAATGGTCCTGTTCATTTCCTATAAAGATGCAGAACTCCTATGATACAAAAGTAGATTAAAAATTATCTGAAAGGTAAGTTCATCGAGGACCAAAATCATTGGAAAAGCACTGTTTAACAAAATAATACACAGCTGGTCTTCCCGCTTAAGTCAGTGAAGATATCTGATTATTCTTTATTTACAAATTTTTGGTGCGCTTTGGTACACCACGTCCGTGAGTACTGAAAAATGATGCAAGTATAAAGAAAATGCTGTTGGGAAACCCATACACCTTTTAGAATAAACACAGAACATCCTTTCATTTGCTCTAGGAGACATGAAACCTAATGCGGCATTTTTCTAACAGAGTCTGCGATCAAGATGTTTTTAGAAGATCTGAATTTGTGACAAAATTAGGAAAGAGAAAAGTTCAGAACACTCAAGTCATTCGGCAATTCATTTCCAAATTTGATCTCTTTTTGTGTTTTAACAAATGTCGAAATTTAGCTGAAGTCACTAGAAAGGACATGAGCTGACGCTTCTTTGGAAGAAGGCCTTCTAGCAGAATACTAGCTTATGACTTCTTTCCGTGAAGTCTTAATTGGTTAGGACAGAGGATTTTTTTTTTCCCAAAGCAAAACATGTTCCCCCTAGTGCTCCAAGAACAGTCACTAAAAAAGAAATCAACATCTAAAACTGTAACATTTCTAACACTCCTACATGACCAAAAGGATGCAATTTTAGAACTGTGATTTGGAACCTACAAACATTTTAAACATTTGTCTTGTGGTTTATTTGTAAACTAATGAGTCTTGATGCTGCTCCCTATGCTCATACTGCAATCTGTTGTTGGCCTTTTTGCAGCTTTAAGATCTACACTTGGGAGAATCACAGGGGGTGTTGGAAAAATAAGCCAACAGAAGCAGCATGATCAAATTTCACTTTTAACTTTGAGGAACTAAGATTAAGTAGCATGTGTTTTTATTGCATGAAAACATCCTCAAAACTGTGGCACTGCAAGACGGATCAAGATTGGCATCTCCTTTTCCTCAAGACCTTCCTGGATAAAATAGCCTGCACTTTTTTTCTTTTTTCCCCTAAATGGCAGATTGCCAGTAGCTAATTGAATATAACAATGGAAATAATAATTCACATCAATTCAAGAATTTGTAACCCTGTGTCTATGGCAAATGTATTTAAGTGTATTGCTAATTATTTTACTTACTGAAGGCAAGAACCAACAAGGTTCGTATGCACACACATAACCTGGGAAGATTAAGCGTGCGCTGCCGTATTGGAGACAAGATGCGTTAGTGGAGACAAGATTGCAAACTTCAAAGGGTTACATGAGGGAGGCTAATTGAAGAGCATTTCTATATAATCTCATACAGTGTATTTACTTTTGCTTTTTGGGGTGTAGATGTTGCAGCATTGTATGCAAACTTGTAAAATAAAACTTGTGGTGTCTGTAAGAACTTCATTTCACATATGACCTTTTACAGTAATTGGATCTGAATTATAATCAGTCACCTGAGTCCTGAAATAGATAAAATAGTTTTTTAATGTTAAAAAGTTTTAGCCCTTCGTTGATTATCTATCAGTGCTTACAGTCCTGTGAAAATAAGATAAATGAGAAATTTGGTCTCTAATTAGACTTCACTAGATTTACAGCTTTTAATTTATACGCCAATGCAACTCAGGCCGGCACTAACACAGATAGAGATGGAGCCACAGTTTTCAATTGATTTAACAATTTAATTGCAGCATTAACATCCATTAACATTTAACTAACCTTTTAAACTAACCTCAGGCACAACCTTAAAGACTAAATGAAGTAAAATTGCATATAAAAAGGTACTAACATACAGCTGTAAGAAGCCAGAGTGAATCTTTAGGGAGATTTAGCATTGCTTCCCCACATCAGCAGGAGGGAGTCTGTTTTCCTTCTTGCAAAATTCAGTAGGAAAGCATGCTCTAATTTATAGGAAAAGGAAATAGACACATTTGATGGTTATTAACTCTCATTTATATCTTCTTGTCTATACGTGATGTCTAAAAGACACAATATCCCTTACTCTGGTCATGCACTAAAGAACAATTTTATTACTCAGAGAAACAATATTCCTGGATTATCTGTGATAAAATGTCATGTAAGGGAATATAAAATAAGCCACTGAAGTTTGATATGAAAGAGAAACATCGTATTTTAGAAACAATGGGCAAACAGGGCTCCTGTTTATGTGGGTATAAATCTAAAGGAACTACACTGAAGCTGTTGGAATTACTTCAGGTTTACCCCTGTGGTACCATGAGAAAAAGTCATAGAAAATAAGCACAGTAAGTGCCTGATTTATATCTATGTTGAGCACCCCAAAACCCTACTTCAAATCAACAGTTGCTGTAGGTGTTTGGGACTTCAGCTGGGAAGTCCTCAGAGCCAGATCTGCTGTTGCAAAGCTTTGCTCCTCCGGTCCTATGGCGGGTGAGGTCTGCTGAGGGGCTGACTCCAACACTGGGAGAGCACCATGCACAGAGGCCATAAATCTGCAGTTCAGAGTTTACCATTTCACGCAGCCATGGACTACCATTAGGGCTGGGTCAAGATTTAAAGGTCTTTTCTTTCAGACTTGGATGACAAACAGGAGTTTGGGGGACTGTTTAAAACGTCATCTAGGCAGTCTCGACCTGTATTGTGCCAGCTCTGACATAATTCTCAATGATGTCCATGTAATCCAGAGATACTGTATATTCATAGTGTGGGGGGATTTTGGTAGCACAGTAAAACATTTGATATGATATCTAACCCATATTATTTGGGACTTGTGCAAATGCAAGTATGCATGTCAGTATGCCCGAGTTTCACAGTCAAGCCCTAACTGTGCATGTGCTCTCACCATTTCTCTGTATCTAAATGGTATTTAACATTAGCCAAGTATTATTAAAAGATTAGGGTGGTAATAAAAAGTATAGCAACTTTGAGTCTTTTGATTGCAGTGATGAGTACCACACATGGCTCATGGTGTATCTTGAGGTGTGACACTGTGACATACACTGTAATACTAATGGTCCAAGGATTAAGAGATTCCTAGCAGTAGACTCATAGAATAGCTAAGGCTGGAAAAGACTTCCGAGATCATCCAGTCCAATCATCAGCCCAACACCACCGTGCCTACTAAACCACATCCCGAAGTGTCACGTCTACATTTTTTTTTTAACACCTCCAAGGACGGTGACTTCATCACATCCCTGGGCAGCCTCTTCCAATGCTTGAACGCTCTTTCAGGAAAGAATTTTTTTCCTAATAGCCAGTCTTAACCTCCCCTTGCACAACTTGAGTCCATTTCCTCTTATCCTATCACTTGTCACTTGGGAGAAGAGACCACCTCTCTACAGCCTCCTTACAGGCAGTTGTAGACAGTGACAAGGTCTACCCCCAGCCTCCTCCTCTACAGACTAAACAATCCCATGTCCCTCAGCCACTCTCCACATGTGCTTCAGATCCTTCATCAGCCACGTTGCCCTTCTCTGGACGCACTCCAGCCCCTCAATATCCTTCTTGCAGTGAGGGGCCCAAAACTGAACCCAGCACTTGAGGTGTGGCCTCACCAGTGCTGAGTACAGGGGCACAATCACTGCCCTGGTCCTGCTGGCCATGCTGTGTCTGATACAGGCCAGGATGTTGTTGGCCTTCTTGGCCACCTGGGCACACTGCTGGCTCATGTTCAGCCAGCTGTCATGTTCAACCTCCCCAGGCCCTTTTCTGCTGTTGGCAATACGTGTTGACACTGCTAAGTTGTAAAGACTCCACTGGAATTATTAGTCATTGCAATCAGCACTCTCTGATACCACTTGACTATGTACATCATAAACATGAGGTCAACAGCCTGGATATTGCAAAGGTGCACATTGATACAACACAAGGATGGGTTTTTCAGACACCTTTGAATTCACATTGCCACACTTGACGAATACATCGTATGTACACAAAGGCCATAAAACATTTGGTTTCAGCTCCTCCTCAAAAATCTGGTGAGTAAATTGTAGGTGGGTAAGAAAGAGCCCATATTTCTGATGGCATTTGATTTTTCACCTTTGATTAATGTACACTTATGGCTGTTTCTGTATTTCATAGAAACATCATAAATGCATTTTAGTATTTTAATAAACTATCTGGATTATGAATCCTTACAAACTACATCATTCCAACACAAATGTATGGGTGGTAACCTCCTTTTCTTGCTCCATAAAGATAAATGGCATGAAAAGAGAATCATAGGCAAGTTTAAACAAATTTTTAAACACAAACATGACCATTTTAGAGAAAACACAAATCACCATAGGAAGCAATGCTTTATCTTCTACCAAGTATTTTTCTAAGGTTAGTGAGAGTCAGAGGTTAATTTGCTCTATTTCTCTGTGAATACTCGCTAAACCTGGCCACATACACCATATCTGCTTTCTTATTTTACTGAAAAAGCAACCTTTTTTCTATAGCATGTGGATCCATTGATCAGCGTTCATACAGCCAAAATAACCCCCCAGACATCAATATACCCTTTTTAAGCTGCCGCTTTTCTCTCCGTATCTCCACAAGAGTCAGATTTGCAGGATATGCATATAACTCTAAGTAATAAGACATTCACCTTTTGATCAATACTTTTTATTTTAACCTCAGGGTTATGCTCATTCTGCTTATGGTACAATTGCAAACCAGAACTTCATAGCTTATGAACTAATTGGCTTAAACTTCATTGTAACTCTAACCAAGGGTATAAGCACTCAGCTGGCACGACAGTCAGCAGTTCTAACTCCTAAGTGATAATGAACACCAGAGAAATAGTATGTTGTTTGTTTTTACTACCAAATGTGAACATCCGACTTCCCTTGGTCTCCTATCATCTGCTCTGCCCATCTGCCTCCAGTTTCTTAGACTTACCACTTCAGTACTACAGCTTCTACGATCAAAATCAGGACTTCCCTCTCTTTTTGCCTCTGCACGTCTCAATTTTGGATGAAAATTCTACCTATGTACATTCTCTCCTCCTGTTTTGAAGCACTACTTAACAACCTAATTATTTTATTTTTAAAATAAGATGTTTGAGTCCATAATTTTCACAATGCTGATATATAAAACCAAGAAAGTTTTGCTTTAAAGTTTCAGAAATATCAGTCAATATTCAGATATCTAACCGAAACCCAAGCACCAAAAGATCATCAAAGTTATATATATGGAAAATCAGTAAAATTAGAAGTTTACATGACTAAATGGCAGGTCAGCATGCAAAAAAACAACAAAAAAAAGTAAAATAATATCACACCGATATAAAGATTTGGAAGGCAATAAACATCCTGCATGTGCTAACAGGAAGATCAATATGAACTTACAGCTTTTAAAAGTGAAACTAACCTACAGGAACAAGCTGATTTTTCAGATTTCCTTCTTAAAAAAAAAATCATTATAAGTTATTTACTTCAAATTCTGTTCTACATTAAAACCATTTTAATACCCTTTCAATATCCTACCATGCAGGATCCCTTTGATCGAAAGCTGCTGTGTGCCTCCCATTTTCTCTGTAGCTGGTTCAAGAGATGTAATCAAAGGATGCAATCAAGGGATGAGGTCAGAACCAGCCTGTGTTCTGCAAACTGGAAATTATCAGCTGATATAATAACAACCGTTGTAAGGACAACCTCCAGACTCCCTAGCATTTCCTAGGAGCTTGTACTCAGAGTGGGAAATATGGAAATGGTCTTCGGCTTCCTTTTCAGCCATCGGGGTAACATAGCCTGTAGATTCATTGAGTTACCAACCCATAGTCATCTAATCATATTTTAAGATACTCTGGGTTTCACACCTGGCCTTCACATGTGACTTCAGAAGAGTGTGAAACTCCAAGGGTCCCACATCATATTTTCCAGCCCCGTGCAGGTCTTGAGTACCCATTGACACCTCTTATGACATAGAACCCCTTACTTAGACAGCTGAATTGAACACTTACTTAGGAGCAAATTTGGAGTTCTTTTGGATCGTCAGGATTTTATCACAGAATTATAACAGCTAATGATGAATGAGATGAGAACAGCAAACAGGTCTTTACTCATCCTCCTGATTCTAGCAAAGCAGGAGCATTTGCAAGTAGGATTTGCAATATCAGGATAAAACTGCATGTAAAATGGCAAAACGCTTCCTCCGTGTATGTGTGAGTATAGGTGTATTTATATGTACCAACAGCAAACACGCAAACCAACAGACAACTGAGAAAAACATAGGGAATGAGTCACCGTATCAGACAGACGACATAAGAGATGGAAAGCCCTATTATCTCATATATCCACTCTTCTGAATAGCCTTTGCATTGCTTTATTTAATTCTTTGTTCTCTTTGCCATTAAATATCCCTGTTGATTAGGTTTGCACAATCTATCTCAATTAGATTTACTTCACTTTCCTAGTCAATTCAACGCTTAGTCTAGGTATATATAAATGAATTCTGGCTGTGCAGCAATTGCTTCTGGAATTAACTAAATATAATTATACTGTAATTCTGACACTGTAATAACAATGTAGTTACATGGAATCATTGTATAAAGTTATGAGTAACTGCATAAA
Source organism: Neomorphus geoffroyi (assembly GCA_033558235.1). Lineage (NCBI taxonomy): Eukaryota > Metazoa > Chordata > Aves > Cuculiformes > Neomorphidae > Neomorphus > Neomorphus geoffroyi. The sequence goes on from JAUMJM010000009.1 coordinate 5,041,563, forward strand.
ATTTATGTTCTTTTTTATTAACATATTAACACTGAGGGTTTTTTAATCATGAAATACGCGGACTGTGTTTGGAAATTAGTTACAAATCTCCCGTGCTTCAAAGTAATGTTTAAAACTCAATCCTTAAATTACCAGCAACGCCCTATAGGCAAAGACACCACTCTCAAATTCTCTGACAGTTTCCATGGTGTCACACTGCAGATTCCACTCAGAAGTGGTTTTCTTCAACTTTGGCAGCAGTGCGTACTGGAGGAGCCAGAAAATAACGCTCAGAAGGGTTACATAGATATAATTCAGGGTGAACAGCATAATTCAAGTTTGATGCTGTGTTGTGGTCAATATAAGCATAGGTCAGACTGTAAAGAAGATAGGGTAGGACAAGGAAACTTTCTAGAAAGTCTGCACTGTCTGGGTTCTGCGAGTAGTTGTAGACATGAGCCACTTCTGACAGCCACATGGTGAGCTCCTTCAGAAAAGGAGTCTCATTCTGTGTTCAAGCTGCGCTTAACTTAACAGGGCTCATACACTAGCCGGGTTATTTAAAGTAATATAGAAATACAATTAATTACTAATAAATATCAAAAACTATCACACTCTAGATAGAAGATGTGCACTGTAACGTGTTTTAGTTTAGAGTCAGTGAGCTACAACATCATTTCCCACATTGAGTTTTCCAGAGGGAAAAAAAAAAAATAGAAAAAAAAGAGAATAAAAGAAATAATGAATTTGACAGAAAATGTGAAGTTAATTAGCTCTATGTCCTCAACCTGGTGTTTTTAGAAAGTTCCCAGAAAGAATTCCATTTTTCCTAGAAAAGATGTGCAAATATGACTTGTCTGCAAATCCAATTAAAGTTGATAAATAATTCAGTTCAGGTAGCTCAATATTCAAATCGAAAGCCAGCATCCAATTTGATGGGGGAAATAAGCATTAAAAAACCATCTTGAACACATTGTATTACATTGATACTTTGCAGAACAAGCTGGACTTTAAATGAAATGCACTATTTTTATTCAGATGACAAATTGCTCTAAACTCCAGTATTTAATAAATAATATTATGAAACATTCATAGGAATAAAAATATTTAAATATTTATAGCAATGAAGACCACAGATTCAGGACACAGATTTAAGAACTAAAGGCAGATACAGTTCAGGTTAGTTATATCTCAAAACCAGGCCACTGTCTTGCAGCGAGTTCCATGTTGACTGTCACCTCTATTTGCATTGCATGAGGGGCCTTTTTCAGGAAGGTTAGGGGCCTCGCATTATTTTTTTGAGATCTCTTCTCTTTTAAAGATCTCCTCAGCCCAAGCACATGACAAGACTGAAAGAAATATCTTCTGGAATTAGAAGCAGGAATTAAATGCAAGTTGCATCAATCGTTGTGGGCAGACAGGTAGGGTTGGACTTGATCTAGGACGTCTCTTCCAACCTGATGATTCTATGATTGTGAGAGATCCTAGGACAGATATGAACCCTGTGTCACAGACAACCTGTAGGGACGGAGTTGTGACTCTACTTGTGCGAGGCTAGAGGAGTCTGAGTGCATAGAAATTAATCATAGAATCATTTAGGTTGGAAAAGACCTTTAGGATCATCAAGTCCAACTGTAAACCTAACACTGCCAACTCCACCACTGAACTATGTCCCTAAGCACCACATCTACACATCTTTTAAATACCTCCAAGGATGTTAACTCAGCCGCTTCACTGGGCTCTTCCAATGCTTGAAAGCCCTTTCAGTAAAGAAATTTGTCCTGATATCCAACCTAAATCTCCCCTGATGCAACTTGAGGCCACAACTTGAAGGCTAATCACATCTAGGTAGAAAGTTTTGAAAGTCAGTACAGACACTGTGGGTAGGGGAAGTGTTTCCTGAGAGTTAATTCACTTGTGAATAAGCCAAGCTCCAGAAGGACCATTCTGTTTTAAAAAACGCCTGATTATCTCCAAGGCTCAGGACAGAGATGACAAAGACAGTAGTGCATCAATTTATCCCATATTTGAGTTTGTGTCAGATGATGTGAAGGAATTATAGAGTGTACTTTTGGAATGGCATCTACAGACTGACTAAATGTAAGCTAGTGCACCTAATTATCTGTATGAGCAATTCTGGCTATTATTATCCACACAAATAAAGCATTAGACTTCATCCATCTTATTCCAAAATTTAGACCCAAATGCATTATGAGTCTTTCATTACTGTGAAAGTTTTCTTTACTGTGTGTTCTCAATCCAGGTGAGCTTACCTGGGCACAAGTGTTCTTGCTGTAAACCATCAACAGAATATAACCAGGTGGAAATTCATTGTTTTTCTGTTCTTCAGGTTAGATTTTTCTAGTGAAGGTTAAGGATGTGCTAATGCTATGACACCAGATCCTACTAGGTCCTCATTTAGATTATGTTGTGCAAATTTGAAGACTGATGTTCAAGAAAGAGTATTTCAAACTGGCCAGAGAGACCTACTAATAGGAAGATCACAGGAAGAAAGAGCCCATTTTGCAAGAGATGACTGAAAAAGTTTGGTCAACTGAGCCTTGAAAGATGAGAGAGAGATGACTGTTGGGGGTCAAACAAGAATTGTTTGGTAAATAAAGAACAAAATAAAATGGACAATGCTGACACATCCAAAACTGCTGTCAATGAGCAACATGTCTATTTAGGCTAGGAATTGGAGCTTTCTAACAATCAAAACAGTGCTAAACGTAGCAGATGTTTTTTAAGATGAAGCGTGATCATTTGAGGAAAGGAATTACATGATATGGTAGCCTGCAGTGATGGAGGACTAGACTCAGTGACTCAGGCAATTCCATGCAGTACAATGTTCCCGTATTAGATGCAGCTCTCCAGCTCCTGCTGAGCTGCTAATGAGACCCCAAGGGTTTCAAATCTGCTAGAGATGGTAAGGATGACAATGTGGCTGTGGTGGAAACTGAATGAGTTTGGTCACCATGTGAGATGGCAAGATTTGCTACCTATCCTCCAGGAGAGCGGAGCTGGTATGTGCTTTCTGAGGGAATGCCTAATACACGTCGTCCAAAACCAAGGGACCAGATGAAATAAACAAGATGCAATGCATGCAGGTGAGATTTATTTTTATTCCGTTGTCACACTTACATTTTAATGGGACTTTAAGTTTGTTTCAGCGTTCTGTTTAAGAAAATGTGTCAAAGTTATAGTGGAACAAAGAAAGAACAATGCAATTATGATAAGGCATTATATATTTCTACCCACTTCTTTGGATTTCTCTACAGACGCAAAATATGAAAATCTCTCTAAAAAAACCCCTGAAATTATATAGGACCATGGTGATCCAGAATGAGCTATGGTTTTTATGCTGAAATATATTCAACCACACAACTATTCCTTAGCTGTATCAGGACTTTTTTCTGAGTCGTGATTCATATTATCTTATCAATGCATTAGGGGGATTTAAATTCTTAACACCCACCATCACACCAAAGGCAGAATAGGCTACTTAATATGAATAACAAGCACCAGAAGAAAAACACTCCACCCCATGTTTCTTCTGCAACTTTAAATTGGACACAAAGAGGAGGAGAGGGGAAAAAAGAGAGAAGAATAACAGTGAATTAATAATGGAGAAACCTGATTAGAATATAATTTGTCCTCATTAGTACAGCATTCCTGACATAAGGCTGCTCCTTGAATCCTGTTTACTTTGAAACTCCAAAGAAAGAAAACCTATATAGTTGTTAACACTCAGCTTTTCAAGGATAGCTCCGTAATGAGGGTGGAGTGTATACGAGCTGGTTGGTTCTTTACCATTAGAGAACAGTGAAAACACATCTGTGCAGTGAAGCATTATTGGGCCTTTCAAACAACCTCTGTGGCCACTGCCTATAAATCTCTTCCCCTGTCATGTTTAACTAAAACCCAATACCCATTCAACATGAAATCCATCAATGTTATACAGAAAACAATGACAAAGCACTCTCCTTTGTGTCAGGAAAAACAAATAATTCTGCAAGAAAAAAAGAGAAACCTTTTTTGGCAAGCTTCTGCGAGGGTACTGAGACAGCAAGGGGCAGCTTTCTTTTAAAGTAACATATACCAAGCTATAAAAATTAATTTCAAGGCCAAATCTATAGTAGACATTCGGATGCCTGTCTGAGATAATACATAATGCATCAAAAGAATCTATGTGTTTTGGTATTTTATCTGAAGTACGTTTGCCATGAGAGCAAAGGCAGCTTTTGCTGTCCAGCTGCACGATTCTATCAATGCTAAATTAGGTTTGCATTTTTGAAGCAAATATGTATCAATTATAAATTCTTTCCTCACTACTTTTAATCCCATATGTGCATATATATGTACATACAGAACTAGTTCAGTGGGTGGATTTTGCCTTTTCCTATTCTCCTAACTTCAGTTCAAGGGGGGACATAGATGGGAACAAAACGGAGAATAAGGAGTGAAGGCAATTGCCAGAGAGCGAAAACAATTTCTATGAGGATTCGCTAGCAAGTGTATGAGCAAAGCAAGCAGTTCTGGGAAACCAGTATTGACCAGAATAGACTGAGTTATCTCTAGGTAAAGGGACTAACACAGCTAGACACGAGTGAAAGAAAGTAAACCGGACAGCTAAGACCAGAATGTATCCATACTCTTACACATCATGAGAAAGTAGAACTGGCAGAAATATCATTTTAGTGTAATATATTCTGTGCCATGTAAACAAGGAGAGTCTGCCTGATAATTGTTTAGCAGACAGGTTTCATCTAACATACATGGGCCTAGAATAAGTTACTCCCTGACTGCCTGTCTTTTACATGGAGATAGATACCCACATTGCACTGGACCTCTTCAACTCAACGATAGGTGCAACACTTCATACTGCCTCTGTCTTTTAAGCATCCCATTACTGTAAAGACATTAGCCACCGAACTTAATTAACAAAATCAATCATAATTAATTCTTTCAGTGTTCACAGAGTCATCACAGACATTTCCTTTAGAGTTTTACTATAATTTGCCATTAATGGAGAGCCAAAATAGTCAAATGATTTAAACTATATAGAGAATAATGTACACCCACTGTACATAATAAGATGGCATTTTCATTGAGAAGGTGACAGAAGTATCATAAAGCAAGAAGTGCAGAGCTTGGATAGTTTATCACTGTCATAAAAGCTGCAGGAGCGCTTCCACTGCTCCGTTTCAGGGTATTTTACTCATCAGTCTCATTAAATTTAGACTCGGAACCACATGGTACTTATGCACAAGGAACTTTCTGTATATGACTTGATCCTTCATTTTAAATGTCACATGTAATGCATGTGGTGGAGAAATTGGTTTCTCTTGATTATAAGAGAGGATTTTCCAAAGACATTCCTTCTGTGGACAGACACTGCTGCATGCCTTTAAAAACAGGTGTCTCTGAGGTCATCTTCTGTTGACTATTCACTAATTCTGCACATTTAATTCCAGATTTTCCCATTTTCCCAACAACCCCACTTAATGATGGCACACTTTACAGTGAAGGTTTAGTCCCAATCTTACTTAAAACAAACTAAAACTGAAATTGGAGATCATCTACAGTTCTCCACAGTATTGCCCTGTGTTCAGATGATGATAGACTGAAACTACGTGCTCATCTTCAAATGAAGAAAGGTTGGCTCCCTAGGAGTCTGTTTTCCCTCTAGGAGAACTTGCAAGTATCAAGTAGCAGAGCTTCTAGCCTTTCATCTAATCTGCTTCTTGTTATGATGGTAGAATTAATTTCATTTTTCTAAAGCCATGCCTGATCAACTGGGCTTGAATTGTGCCCTGGCAACTCTTCTGAAGAAAATTCCACGAGCTCTTTCTGCTGCTCGTCACGTTTCATAACTCTCTCTCAATACGGTGATCTCAGTTACATTTTTGTCGGTCCAGAATAACTGTTCTGACTGGAGGACACTGTAACTGGTGTTACCGAAACCAGAATGTAGCCCGAGAGAATTAGGAGATGCCACTTTAGAAGTGTGTGACACAGGCGGTATAATTCAAGCACATGGTTATTTACTTGATGAGACAGACACCGTACATTTTTAAACATATATGTATGTGGATACACACATTAACATGCTAATGTTTTAAAAGGTTTACCTAGGAGTTAAGCTAACATGCTTAAGCTAGATTTCTCCTCAGTTTGTCACCTGAATAGAAGTCACTAGTATTATTCATTTTTCCAAATTAGTGAGAACAAAATTTAGTTTATTTGAAAGCTGCGTGCTACAAACTGAACTTTCAATGAGTTGTGCTACAGCACTATAGGTTTAAAAAAAAAATGCCTATTTACCCACGTGTCAAATAACCTATTGGGACATTTCTTCTTACCTACTCTTGTGAATGTTAGAAACAACACGATAGCCATCTTTCTGGTCTTCCTCCATCAATCAACATAATCCTATAAGAGTTCAAACTTAACACCAGTTACATAAGAGAGCTACTGAATTAGATAAACTCAGTCATCACTGCTGATGAAATGATTATTTAATTACTGTCAGCTGTGCTTCCAATAGCACAGAGAGGAAATCCAAGAACATTGACAGTCAATGGTAATTTATTAATCAATTAAACAGTACTGCTTGGGTAAGCATAATTTGCACAATAAAAATTGAATTAAATGCTTTTGTAAAAGGGATGGCTTTTGTAACATTAAAGGTTGTGACATACAGCAAAGGACTCAGTATTCAAAACTTAATGCTCTAATTTTCATCTCGGTATAAAGAAAACAAAAGGCTGATGGAGCTGAGGAGGATGGGACTGACATAGCTTACACAGGAGTAACTGCAGTACAGTGATAACTCCAGTGTCTTCTATGGTGTGTTTTTCAGCTTGCAAGTCTAGAGAAGTTCAGTGTCTGACTCAGGACATTTATTTTGCGCAGGTAGTTGAGACCATCTCTAACTGGAATTATTTTAACAGGAATTCCCTGTTTCTCAAGAAAAGAGTCTTCAAAAAAAATTATTCTGGATTCTATTCTGGATGGATGATGAGTCCCTTCAGCTAAGCACTATTACTACTATTAGTAATAAACAGTCAAAACCCAGGACAGATAAAACAGAGCCCAAGAAGACTGGTGTGAATGGCACAAAAGTTCATGGTGGATCTGTGATCAAGATAGACATATCCTACTGCCTATTTTAGGGCTCTCACCAATGGATCATCCTCTGTCCCACCCAAAGCTTCACTCCTTCTAACGGGAGTGTAAAACACAGAATGATCCACAGTAATAAATGCATTATTTTCTAACACTGTTTTTCATCTCCCATGAGAAATGCTCACCTCTCACCTGTTTCCCTAGCATTATTAGTACCTACCAGAAAATTAGTGTGTGCAATTGAAATTTATCTGCTTAATGTATAAAATTCTGAATTTGGTTACTTTAAAACATTTTAAGTAAAAGATTTTGTGTGTACTGTAAAGTTACAAGTACATTTAAAACTAGCTTTTGTGAGAAGACTGAAGTGTAATTTAGCTGTCACAGAAAAACTCTGGAACTCGATAAAACCCAGCTCTGCTCTCAGCTCTTTCACTAAGTCATTCTGTGGTCTTTGTCACTTAATGCCTTTCTTTGCCTATATTACATCTCTACTAAAAGTGCAAAGTTCTCATAAGCAGCACTGAGAAGGCAATTTTTTGTATAGTTCCTTGGTGGGTGAAATTGTTGACTTTCAGCCATTCTACCACCCTAAACTATCTACATTTCCTTCCTGTCTTCAGCTGATTTTTCTCCTTGAAGTTGGTCCATTGGGTCTGTGTCCACTATGAAATTATTTTAGATTTAAGGCAGCACCAAAGAGCAGAGTTAAGACTGGTCAGATCCTCACAAGAAACTAGCCAAGTACTGTCTTTGCAGTCCTGTTCATCCTCACTGGCTACTGTTGATCTTTCACTTTATCTTGCTTATCTAAAACCAATACCTATTCAAACTCCAATCAATCAATGCTACATACAGAATGATGAAAAAAGACATCCAGTTCTCTTGTTTAACAACTTGTTCAACACTTATTGCTTCCAGAGATGTTTCAGTATCCACACCTCCTGACTTCATGGTTTGAATTTAAAAGACATTAATGAGTGTTTACCAGAAAAAAAAAAAAGGTAGCTACTACCACCAAGTTCTGCGTTGCTGAGAGCAGCGGTCATGACTGGAACAGCTTTAAGCTCAGTTATTTGATTACCATTGTAAGCAAGACTTGCTTTGGACAGTGGGCTAGTCTGAATGATTTTATTTAGCACAATAACTAAATTAATGGCAACTTCAATAGAACCCAGAACTTTGTACTACAAAGTAGCTGAAAAGCAGTTTAGTGCTCTGCTACAACCTTGGTAAGGGACTGACAGCAATACCATGAAGAAAGAGTTGCAACAAAGCCGTATTGGTTGGGATAAGTTTATTTTCTCATCTAATAAATGCTATCCAGCAGAACAGTCTCAGCCCAGTGAAAGCAAATGCTATCTGAAGGGCCTGGTCTTGTGCACAACAGTACCATTTAAAACAATGGTATTACAATCAGGTTAGCATGGATATACACAAAAGGACAGCTCCTAAATTCTGTTTGAATGTTTATATGTCTACCAAGCACCACAGGAGTTATAGGTACATAAATGGCTTCTCAGACACAGGCCAATATGAACAGCCTAATACAGAGGATAATTTAGTAATGAGATTCAGGACTTGCTTCACATGCCTGAGGCTTGGGATAATTTTGCAAGTAGGTTTTGGGTTCGGGGGTTTTTTAAAGCAAATTAGAGAACATTGGCAAAATCTGTATTCAGGCTTTCCCCTAAATATGCAGGTTTCAATCTGATATCTCTGCCCATAAATCTGATCTTTTTTTTTATGATCAGAGCCAGGTCTCAAGGTCTTACAAATGGCATTCCAATTAACAGAACAGCCATCGTCCCTTGAAAACCTCGCTATTAAAAAACAAAAACAATCCAGTTCCCAAGTGCTGACTGCTTTAAAGTGGCTGCCACCAGCAAAGGAGCTTAGATATGGATATAAAATAAAGACACCTACATTTTCTTTCCTCTTTTTCATGGATACATTAATACTGTGCTGGAGGCTGATCTGGCTAACAAGTTCTGAGCAAGGAACTGAGGTTATTAATGTCACTGTTAAGGCTTTTTTTGTTATTGAATCTGATCCGTCTTATATCCAAGAGTGTTCTTTATTGAATAATCTACTCACCAAATGAAATGGGCTGTGACTGAAAATAGGGAGAGGCAAGTTGTGTTTCAAAATAAAAAGTGAACACATTTTGTGACCAGATATCACTTAATTTGCAAATGTGTGCTCTAGAACCATATGTTGTCTGATACAGTCAATACTCCTTGCCAAGCAGCATATATATAGCTGATCAAACACTCCTGTTCAACACTGAAAAGATGGAAAATTCTAAACTGTTACGCTACTGCATATGCAGAAGATGCTTTTCTGTCCCTTCCAAGGTGCCTTAATCTATATAATTATTTTCAGTATTTTCATGTTGTGAAAAAAATATTGCATAATGATTCAGTCTAAGTTCGGACTTGATCCTCCAAACACTCGCTGGTTGCCAGCACTCATAAAACGCTGTGGCAAGCGTGCCCTACATCTTTTCTGGGCTGGCCAGATTCCTTATGTGAATAATTTGCCCAGTCTGATCCTTGTAACCGTCATAACCAAATGGCTATGCATGTCATTTTTACACCCAAGCCAAAATGAAGTGGATTTAAATAGAGATGGAAGCAAGATGGAAGCAAGATTTATAAGCAAGGTGGCTTATAAAACCTCACAAACAGGTAGGGACTAAAGGAAACAATGGAAGTTAACGATTTCCTGGGTTTCCAAGTCCTCAACAGACTAAAGGAAGTTAACTTGTGCAGTGGGATCTACATAACAAAAAGTGTGATATTTAACACAGTTTTTAGGTCGACGTTATGAGAATACTTAGAGTTGAGCTTAGAGTTGAGCTCTGCCGAACTGCTGCAACTACCAGAAGAATTAAGAGAGCACACAGTGCTCTGTGCTGTACACAGTGAAGCACACAAATGCCTCTTATTTATCTCTGCTTACTAAAATGATATTTTCACTCACGGAAATTTTCATAATTAAGCTTGTGACAGCTCCTGCTATGCAGTTCATCAGCAAGGAGGACATAAAGAATACCGAGGACTCATTACACACAGAACAAACTTAACTCATTAACAGTACTTGGAGTGAGCAATCTCAGACCATTACTTTTAATGGGATTAGCCTTTCTTGTGTACAAAAGGCAGCACAGCTCAGTCTACTTAAAATCATTTCCGTATTCTAACGACATGGGCTACATTCACACTAACAGGAAAGCGTTCATTCTGGCTTTGCTCTTCATTGTCAGTGGCACTGAGCACTTTACCAGAAACAGGAACAATAACTGCATTATTCTTAGTTTATTTTTGTCACTCTCGTCTGTGCATTTTTCTTTTCTCATTTTACAAGGTCCTACCTTTGATCATCAGGGAGGAACAGGATTAGTTTACTAATTCTGTATTACTGTCAGCAAGATGGCATGGTCTCAGTCCTCCACATTAAAGTGGAAAGAGAAGCCTTACAGGACATAAAGACAAAGATTTCCCATGAGCTCCAAAAATCCAGCTAGCTTTATACGTCAACATTATTATGATATCACTGAATAAATGTCCCTGCAGCCATGTAGCCCGTTCTCAACCTGAATAATTAGGCATCACTGACACTTGTTAGACCTGCTTACGCACTGTTAAAGGGAGGTATTAGTGCAAATGAACAAAAAGAATTGCAGGCTATGATAGCAGTTCTCCTAAGGTCAGACAAACCCAAAAGCCAGGATGCAAAAGACTCCTGTATACATTGGAACATTACAAAATGTTCCACTTCAACAAACTTGTAAGAATCAGTATTTTTGATGTAGCGTAACTTTGATAAACCTATTGCCAAGTTCTTTTATGAAGCGACCTTCATCAGGCCAGTAATGACGCATTGTTACTACATGATGCATATCAACATTTCTGCCCAGTACATGAACATCAGCCTAGACTGAGAAGTGCCTTTAAAATCTCTAAAATGCAGAAACATCAGAACTCCAGAGCTATGTTTTTCTCCTACAAAGTTCTGGGTCTTGGATAAGCAGTCAGTATGTAAAAAAAAATAATATTTAAAAATAAAAATTCTGTACTACTGTAAGGAGCACCTAAGGAGTATCTGGGGGACAGGAGGAGTCAAAACAAGGCATCCAGACCTAGTTAAACATGAATATATTTAGCAGAGAAATACAATATAAAGGCATTGACAGGCTCCCTGTAGCATCCAGGTGCTTTCCAGCTCCCACAAGTCACAACTCAGGGTGATAATTTACAGGAAGAGACTTTCAGTTAATATTTGACATTAAAAAGCATCATTAGTATTACACAGGTACACTCCATTGCAAGGGAGACGTACTCACTCTCTATCCTGTTTTGTCTTGTTATGCCCTCTATGCACAGTACACACAGGTTTCTAAAAATATACCTAATTATTCTGAATATACGTTACAGAGATGAAAGAACGGAGGTACAAGCTAAAAGAAGAATCGTTCAACTGCAGCAGGAGTTAAAACTGCATTCTCTGTTCACACAGATATTTTAGCTGATTCAATGTACTGTGTAACTGCTACCTCAAGACTCAGCCAGAAGCTTGCTTTTAGGACACATTTTCCCTTTAGTGGTGTTAAAAGGAACTACTGGTGGTATTCCAGGACTGGGTAACAGCTCCCCAACATATTCAGAATTTCATTTCTAGCATTATCATACTGCAAGGTAAAGAACATCATTAACTTCTGGTTGAATAAAGTTCACTCTGAACCTCAGAGGATAGGGCTTCTTTAGCGTGAGATCTGAAAACAGCCATTTAATGACTGAAATAAAAAGCAAACCGTAGATTCATTTTTGGGTAAAGTTGGATGAAATAAAGTTTCCTGTTGTCTTTCCATAGCTGGCCTAAGAGCTTTCTCTGTCTCTAATGAGACTAGATTGCAGTACCCCATACAGAGTCAGAGATGGAATCGTTTTTAGAAAGGATTTCCACTCACAAAATGAAAGCCTTAGGAGTTCACTTCAGAGACAAGATACCAATAGAGACATTATTAACATCACTGACATGCACACAAAGGAAGCCTGAGGCTCAGAGCTCTGCCTCTGTGTGGTTAAAAACGTGGGCACTTAGCAGGGAATGAAAATTACACTGGTCCAAGGTCCAGGACTTGCCATATTTAGTCCTGGAGTGGTGCCAAAATAAGCATGGCGAGACTAGATGATCAGCGAGAGAATAAGGTTTAAAGTCTGATAGCATCAAGATTGAAAACTAACTCCTGCAAGATACTAGGGATGCAAACAGAGAATTTCAAAAGGACCGAGAATTTCCTTCTAGAGCTGGTACACTAGATGTACAGTTCATACAATTCTTAGACTGTTTTGCTGCTTTGCTTTTGTCAGCAATGCAATCATTTATTTAGGGAAAGTGATGTGACTTGAATTTTTGCCCTGTTATTTTTGTCTGTTTTTTTAAATGTTTGTTGTAAAATTGGCCCATGCTTTTTTCTTACTTGCCTGGTTTAACTATCCCCTCTCATCTCTTCCGAGACATGGAGTTAGGGTATTTTAGCTATTCCATACAGAAACAGAAATTCTGAAATTGGTTGTATTCATCTTTATGAGTTGGAAGTGCCTTTGTTTTGATGACAGAGACACGGATGCTCACAGATTATCTTGTACTCTTCCATGGTAAAATACAGTAACCATGTTTTGAGAACATGGGTCTCTTCTGTTACGTCTGAAGGCCTGAAACACCAGATGGGTCAAAGTCAGTCTTTTCCCCTCTTTTTGGTCCATGTTCTTTTTTACAAGGCAAACCAGATTCAACAACAACAACAAAGAAACGGCAGAAACAGAAGCTAAACCTGAGTTTTCTGCAGGTTGCAAGTATATAGGAACAACTAACACTCAGTCTATCAGATGGAAATACATTCTTTTTAGCATTTCCCCCTGCTCCCCAAAAGCAGTGAAAATCACTACATTTAGGGTCCAGAATAGTGTGACTTAGGACTGCCCAGAGCGTGTCTCCCAAGCAGAATCCCACAGGGAGTACAGATGGAGAAATGTGCAGCCTAATTGGATTTTGGTGTGATGCCGAGTTCCTGCTTACAAAACATCTCTGGTGTCAATAGCTTGTTGCTTAAGACAGTGACTTCTGAAAACCTTGATCATCTATTACAAATAAGCATGGTACTCCCCACGTTTTTATGGCTTTGGTTTAATGGCCCAGAGATTATTTAAAACAAACAAACAAGGCTATTTTACACAGATGTTAAAAGATGTAGGAAACTTGCAAAGGGTTAAAACAGTTAAATAGCAAGATATATGTTTTAATGGAGTTGTGCTTTAAAATTACTTCTAATTTATCTACTTATGAGACATGTATGGAGGTAAAATGATCAGTGGTAATGTGCAACAGAAAGATATATACTTTTTTAATTGTAGCCAAGAGGAAAAAAACAGCATGGAATAACTTAATCGTTGCTAATTATAATATCACTGAGGTAATTACAATAGATTTTGATTGTCTCATTTTCACACCAGAGGAGGGCACAATACTGGCTTTTCTCTTAATACATATTTGTTTTTAGAGAAGAGCTGACAATTACACTAATTGTAGTCACAGCATGAAACTTTGGTTTTAAAGAAAAATTTGTCTACATGTCACACAGAATAAACTCATCCTTTTTGTTTTGTTAGGTGCAAATTAAAGACATATTAATTGCTTTGCTCATTGTAATGATACAGAGATCTTCTCATGCAAGCACGAATAATTCTGTCAGAGTCCCATTACTTGGAAAGTATACAACAACCCAAATGAAAATGGCAGAACGAACTACCACTTCTCAGTGATTAATACGGATGTCTTTGAATGAAATGTTGTCACGTGGAGGGCAACAACCAGCAGCCATTCCTCCACTGTGGGATCCACTCCAATAAAGGAGCAAGAACCAAGACAACTATGCCAGAGTCTTGAGTCTAAGTTGGTGTAAGCTTCTCTGACTTCAGTTGGATTCTCTCCAACTGCAGCTTTCAAACTGCATTAGACCTAAGCTTCAACATACTTTGTCTGGCAACATTCAAGCTTTGAACACTCCAGAGGCAGATACAGGAAATATGAAGGTATGCAGAACCAGGAACAGCCCTGACCTGAGCAAGAGGAGGGGATATGTGCACCTCTGGAAGTGCTGTCACACCACATGCACCATAAGGAACTACCAAAGGAAAATAGCTCTCCTAATTCACATCAAAAATCTGTACTTGATAAGTAGCATGAACTATTTATCTTTTGTGATATTCTCCTCAACAAAGATTAAGGTGTAACCTATGATTTAACCTCACAAAGTTACGCTTATCCCTTACAAAATCTAGTTTATCACATTCTCTTGTTTACATCAGCTAGGCACCAGTCTTTCCATTTCATATCTTTGAAAATGACAACTGGGAAGCAGTGCTCTGAGAATAGAACTTTAATCCATTCTATCATACACTTGCTCTGCCAAAGCTGTGATACCTACCCTGCCAGCCTAAGAAGTCTGCAAATTAGTACTGCTGATGAGAAAGATTAGAAATGTAGTGCTCATACACAAATGCACTTTGGCAGGGCTAAATAATCACGGGGTAGTAGCATGTCTTAATACCTTTGTCTCTCCCATGGAGGTGTGAATGCAAGCTAGATAGGTAAATTCTTCTAGCTCTAACGTACAGAAAGAGGAGGAAGGAATGCTCTAGTGTACTAGAAAACCTAGATCCTGAAAATATGAACTGGAATATTTTTAACTGACAACACAATAATTTTGGGTTTCAACTATTTAAAATTTTCAGTTGTCTAATGGAGCCTCACCAGCTTAACTGCTTAAGTGGAGTCAAAACATTATGTACCTTTCGAAGTGGTTTTGCCTGTTTTCTGATGGAAAACTCATTGTCAGTTAACATGCAGGCTACTTCAGATTAGACCAATATGACAGAAATTTAAATCCTTCTGGTCATAATCTTTGGTCTTTCTTGTACTGTTTCCAGATCAAAAGCAAGTGAAACAGTTGGAGATTACCCTCTCTTTACTCTAACAGTTTCAATGAATACATTCCACATGTCTGCCCGTTCCTGGTAAAATTTCATAGAATTGTAGAATGGCTTGGGTTGGAAAGGACCTTAAAGATCATCCAGTTCCAACTCCTCTGCCATAGGCAGGGACACCTCCCCCTGGACCAGGCTGCTCAAGACTCCATTCAACCTGCCTGGAACATTTTCCAGGGAGGGGGCATCCTGGCATTGCTGGCTCATGTCAAGCTTCTCAATAACCAGCACCCACAAGTCCTTCTCCTCAGGGATGCTGTCAATCACGCTGTTCCCCATTCCTGTATTGATATCAGGGGTTGCCCCGACCCAGGTGTAGGACCTTGCACTTGGCCTTGTTGAACCTCATGAGGTTCACACAGACCCACTTCTCCAGCTTGTAAAATCTAGCGTATGGAGTCAAAGAAGCTGTACTTCATTCTTCTGTAACCCATGCAGGGACCTTAGGATAAGCTCCCCAATACAATGGTGAAACAACGTTACTTACAGCTTTTCTGTGTTTTGTTGAAGCCATTAACAGAGCTGAAACTGTTCTGCTTCTTGCAGCTGAGCAATATATCACAGATCACCCAAAAATACCATGCCAGTTGCTGTCTATAGACTACCAGACAATTCAAGAGCTGACAAAGGATTCCAATATATACAGTTTTAATGCTGGGCAAGGAGGGTGTTCTGAGAAGGTAAAGTGTGTTGGAAAAAATGGCGCAACCCAGTATCTTTAAAAACATGTTAAAAGGTTTTACTGAACTTGGACTGTACTTGTCAACCTTTTGCACACTCAGGCCTCAAGGACCTAAAATTTAATGGTGCTTGATGTTGTCAGTTTTTACCAAGTCTGAACACGGCAAGGCTGCCCAGACCCGAAGTTTTAATATAATAACTCACATGGATTAGCACAAACAATTAAATGCTAACTCATTTCTCTTTTCAAAAACAAAGCAAAACAAAACCCTTTTATATTTTAATCGATGTATGTAAAATATACACGACCAGAATCCATGACAAAGCTATCCTATTAGGCTGTTCCAAATGTGTTCTGCAGTAGTGATTTTCCTTATTTCACAAGAATCTTATACAAAAAAGAAAAGAAACAGTGAAGATTTGAACTGCTTGCTACTTTGGGAAACCTCTACCTATATCACAGGAATTAACATTTGAGTTTTATACCTGTGTTACATAGGAATATTTGCCACCAAAGACAAGCTAAAAGCAGGGAGTAGACAGAGATTTTACATACCAAGTTAATTAGCAATTCTTACCAAACAGAGTGTATCTTTTCTTCTCAGGGTTCAGCTTGGTCTCTATTAGACATATTTACGGGAAAAGTCAATGGATAAGACATTAGAGGCCAACCTCAAAGTCAGAATAAAGCAACCATAGACCTTAGAGAAGTGCTTTATTAGCCAAGAATTGGTTGCTTATTGATCTCGGTCTATGTCTCTGGTCACAACAGCACTTATCCTAATTTTTCTAGTGTAAATATAAGTAAATTTGAATGGGTGTTGTTGAAAACAATCTGTAAATCTACATTTTGTGGTTTATGTTGTAATTGTAGTTACGGGAAGGTTCAATATCTGGAGCATGGTGAGGAGACAAGGCTGTGGCATGGCAACCTCAGCTCTGCAAATATGTCCTGAAGCACTTTCTCAGAGGTTATTAAAATGACTAGAGCTATCACTCTGCTTAGATGCAGAGAAACCACATGGGTACTCATAAGAAAGGAACTGAGAAAAAAAAACACTGTAAAGAGAAATGTTATGCATTTAACTTCAGCTTTTCTTTTCACTGAGGTCAACCAGATAATTAAGCAAAACAGATATGCAGAGTTTCTTTACTTTTCTGCAGACAAACATTAATAAATTGCTGCTTGCCTCAGCATTACCACTCTTTCTTTCCTATATTGTGCCTTTTTTATTTAATTTCATCTCTAAGGTTTATTTTGAGATAATTTTCAATTTATTTCATGGCCTACTGCCTAAGACCTCTCTTCTATTTGTCCTATTGGGAACACCTATCTTGATCGTACTTCTACATAGGGTTAATGAAAGTTAATGGTTATTGTATTTCTGACTGATATTACCAAGGAAATTTCAAGTGGAAATACCAACAAAAATGATAGCTATATCTGCTGCAGCCCTCATCTTTGTTTAGGTTAACCTGGAATGGACTTTAATGTTATACTGCTTTGAAAATTTGCACACGTAATGCAATATATGGCTTGAATTTTCACTATTGCTAAGTGTTATTTCCTTTCAAACTTCTAATTGTTACTTAGAATAAGTAAGATTTTTGTTAATTTCACATATATTGAGAGTCAAAAGACTCTCTTTAACTACAGTTTGGCCATATAATAGAAAACCAAATAAAACAAAGGGAATGCAACTTTAACTTTGTTACAGTTCCTTGCCATCAGCAAAGTTCTCACTGAGTCTAGATCTGGTCTGCAACATCCATTCTCCTTGGAGCGATAGGTATGTGCCACCAAATCCATAAACTGAGATTACCCCTTACTAAAAACACAAGCTGAAGCCGTGAATTAGCACTCCACTGCCCTACAACTAAACATCACCACCACTCATCTAGTCTGGACAGAATTAAATCCTGTCTAAAACAGACTGAGTTAGAAAACAGAGCTATCTGTTTAATTGACACATGATATGTCTAAATCAGCTGAGTGGTCTGTTTTCTGTTCCCACGTTACCCTTTTCTCCATTAACTGGATAATTTCCATCCTACTCAAGGCTGTTATGTTACGTTGAAACTTTTGTTTAACTGGAGGTTGACCGTGCAGGAGATGGAGTTTTCCCAGAGGTTAGAAGTAGGACCTGAAAACCAGAATTTACCTCAGGGAAAACATAATGCAGTTTCTCATCACCACCGCCTCTGCTTTCTCCTGCCAAGCTCATCTGTCTCAAATACAACTGCAAACTAATTACAAGATCTCTCTTACAGGTGATCTGATGTTACAGTGATGAGCAACAGGAAGACCACCCAGACGATGTCACACTAGTGCCAGAAAAGAACCAGAAGCAAGTCTGCTTTACATTCTGAAATATAAAGCAGCCTTTCTTTCCTCCGCACCTGCTCGTGCAAAACCCTCTACTAGAAACCACCCGCAGCAGCTGAAGTGGCTCAGACTTGCATGTGCATCTGTCTCTTATCATGAAAAATATTGGCTTAACTTTATAGAACCTTACAGTAAGATTTTAATTTGGTTTGAGTTGTGGGACATTATCACTGTTTTTTCTCATTTGTTTGTTTTCCTGAATGAGCTCTTCACTCCTCATCAACAAGCTACAGTCCTTCAGAGTCTGTAAAGTAGGCAAGAAGCAACATTTTAATAACCTGAGTGGACTGTAAATCAGATCACAATGAAAATCTATCACAATCCAGGATGTCTGAGTGCACTTCCAACAAAAAAAACCCCAACCATAAGACAAAAAAATAAAACAAATTCCACACAACAAAACAAACCCAAACCCAAAACAATTTGGAAAAAAACCCTGCAACTTTAAGTGCATTAAACAACCTTCAAGGCTTCTCTAATTAAGCACTGAGTTTCTTCTGCATTTCCTTGCTTTGAATGCTTCAATGGAAGAGCTGGTTTAAGAGATTCCCACCCGTTCTCCCTCCTTCCCTGCTGTTTTTCCTGCTCCCCGGTATCTCCCTTACTCGCACTGAAGGAATCTTTTATATAACTTTAAAAAAAAAACCCAAAAGCCAAAAAGACCATTTCACGTATCTATACCACACATTGCTTCAAAAAGACCTGAACTTGATCAAATAAAAACAGTGACTTAAACCAGCTTTGCCATCAAAAAATTTGTAAAATGGAACCACATCTAAGGCAAGTTCAGAGATGCGGTAATTAGTGGCTCTTGTGGAGCTGAGCTAAAACACTTTGCAACTTGATTGATCATCATTATTATTGTTTCTCTGTATCTTCCAGTGTAGTGAAAAACCATCTGGTCTTGAGAACTCTTTGCACCAGTGAAACCAACAGGAAAGAAGGGCGCTTAATATCTCACAAATGGGGCCGTTAGCACCCAGAATACCTACTACATTGTGTCACTAGGAGATACTGGTGACAAGTCACAAAATAGTATTTATATTTATTCATGCAATGCAAAGGCAGAACTCTCTCTGTCTGCATCTCTAATGACTGTTAGGAGACTATGGATGAGAATAATCACAAAACCTGAATGGAGATAATAAAACCAATAGTGTTCAAGTGCTGAAACAAAGAGAATCCCCAGTGGGGCAGTGATCTTCTGAATGACTCAAGTAGTTCTGCACAAGCCTTTGAATTTCACTTTGACGTTTAAATGAAGAAAGGGAGAGAAAAGCACAGGCCAATTTCATTGATTGGTGTAACTCAGGAATCTAACATAAAAGCATTGGGATGACTCACAACACATACAATATCTGAAACCAAACTCCATTCTCTTCTATTCCCATTTCATTAAAATAAACTCCTATTTTCTTCTGTTATAACATTGTACAAATCACGTGTACTCTGGTTTGAAAAACCCATGCAAGGGGTTCAAACAGAGCTTTCTTTATTGGATTTCATTTGGGAGAGGAGCTATAGTGTTTAACACACTTTAAAAAATAAAAAATTAGTGGTTAGAGCTGAGAATTTGCCAGGCTTGGATTTTAAAATCTCACTAACTCACTCCTTCCTCCTTCAAAAAAACAAAATTTCAGTCAAAACATATTATCAGAAGGGAGGCACTTTCAGGGCATAGAAGAGGCTACAAACATCTGATCCACAGGCTGCACTGAGAGCCTAGCGTGCGCTTCTGTGTGTTGCCTTGTGTCATTCCAGTAAGTCAAAGTACAGTAACATTGTGCAGAGGAAACCCTCATGCAAACCAAGTCACTGTAGGAGCTCTGTAACTGTAGTCTCTAATAATAAACACTTTTTGCCAGCTAGCATCTTCTCTCACGGCATTGCCATGTTTTGCTGATAAATTTCTGCAGTCAAGCAGAAAAAACAGACACTATTTCAGAGAGGTCAACCATCTCCTATAAACCAGACCCTAATCCTCCTGCTGAAACACATTCTGTGAGCATCCCTGACAAATTGAATTGTTACCAAGCATAGAAGGACAACATATATGTATTGTTAGGTGTTCTAGTTCCCTGATATGGCAAAAACTCACAACTACTTATGAAATGTTATAGGCAAATGTTACTTTGCCTATATTGCACTTCACAAGTGAGACAACAAAACAAAAAGTCCACTCTACTCTCATGAGAAGAAGAAATTCTGTCATCAGGTCTTTTTCCAACCATGTAGACGAGGTCAATAAAACTACGTCAGTTCTTTAAAGGAGGTAATCTGTGTTATAGATAGCCAAGTGCAACTTATTCCTTGCCTTAACCTGCGTAAACACATTTTATAAAGCTGAGGCCTGAGTAGATGGGCGTGAGCCAGACCTTGTCTGGATACCCTATGGTCGTTCTCTTGTGGTGTCACATCTGAAATACAGAACTGATTTTTTAGAGTCTTTTAGGACACAGCACCACAGACTGCAGACCAGAGCCAGAATATATTCGGTAAGGAACTTTACTTACCGAGCACATTCATTGTTCAATCTGTTATGCACACGCATATTTGACTTCCACATACTCTTAAATGCAAGGGTGTTATGATCCTCTTGCATTACATCTGACACTACAATGCACCTAATTTTTCTCCAGAAATTTTTACACCTGCCCTTTCCAATGCATAAACGTGTGTGTATTTGAGAGCCCTTGCTTATACTGTTTTACATGAAAAAAAATAACAGCTTAAATGGAAAAAAACGTTGCACTCTACTCAGAGAAGTGGATGGCCTAGGGTCACTAGAGTGCCTCTGTAACTTCAGTTGTTTAAAAAGCGAAGCACAGGATCTGGTGCAAACTGTTAGATTGTTCCTAAGCAGACCATCCATTCCAAAAAGAATGCATTGCATTAACTTATGGACAGTCCAGACAATGAAATCATTAGAGCAAATATCTTTACTTTACTTTTTGACTGATAACCTTCATCATTAAAATTAATGCCAGCGTAAAGTCAAAATTGTACCTATTAATACAACTCTAATTGATACTAGAAGCAGACAAAATCTCACCATGAATACAATCAATTCTGCAAAGATCCTGTTCTTTATTGACTATCTGGTTCACTGAGTATAGTACTTTTTAGCATCGTTTTTATTATTTTTCAGCAGTGCTGCCACCATATAGGTCTGAGGCCCAAGGGTGTTTGGTGATTTCATTTAGACTTCCTGTGACTTTCCCAACATAGAGCGCTGATATAGGAGGATGCTGTTAGTACACAGTCCCCTTGGGTAGCTAGTTATGAAACTTGAATTGCTGCACTTAAGCAAGCCTGTCAGAACGCTTGGCCTCCTAGACACCATGGCTCCGGTTCCATCTACAAAACTTTAAGTGGCACTTGCTAAAAGTATGGAAAAAACCCATATCCTGTCTTTGCGTATATAGAACCCTATTAATGATGTTCTGTCAGAGCGTATGTAGGCAGGGCTAGGAAAACCAGAAATATTTTTCAGAGCTCATTTCTTATAGTTGTGCAAAAACCATGGTCAATTTTACAGATGGACCAAGTGAATCAAAAAACCTGTTGTAAAAACTTGCCTGCATCTTAGCTCACCTCTGCAAATGAAATTACTGCAGGATTTTTGACATTTTTCAGCTGTTTTGGAGAAATTCTTGACAGCCTGCAAGTGATTTCTCTTGCTGAGGTGTCCCTGTACTTCTGCAAATACTGCTGCTAATCCTCAGTTGCTCAAGAAACCGACAGCACAGAGCTGAGAAAAGGGAAGCGGGAATCCCTTCCAGACTTCACTTGAAGGCCTGCTCCCATGGCCCAGGCCTCAAGAATTCCCTTTGCCTTTGCTTTTGTGTCCACTGTACCAGGCTTCACAGCAAACAGAAAATACCTGAAAGTTGTATTGGTGCCCTAGAACAGTAACTGGAACAAAGTATATCTGCTGGTCCTTTGAATTATGCCCTTAAACAGTACTGAAAGAACTTTGGATGTGTAGCCTTCTCAAAATTCATCAGTGGAAAACAGCATTCTTTTATTCCCAGTTCTTACCTCCTCAAACAAAGCATCAAAATGCCAGCAAACTACTTTGTACCTTCTTAATGAATAAGGCAAATTTTCACAGGTGACAGGACCTTGGCAGATACCTGAGCAGAGATTGTCCCTAAGACATGTGGTCAGGAAACCACAAGAATGGGTTCAGTCTTGAAATTTTCCAGTTCTTGTTGTTACGGAAACTTCAGAAGGCATAATAAAAACAATTCTTGTTATTACAATGATGGCTAAACATAGGGCACTCATCACCCTGGCATTTGGCTGCCTCTATCAAAACCTGAATTGCCCTAACGAGACTGAAAATACACCAGCCTTCCTGATACTGGCTGCAGGGAGAACAAGTTCTTAGAGCTCAACTGATAATTAGATTCACACTTAAGTGTATATACATAGGGAGCCAATTTCAAAGACATGGGCCTGCTAATGAGATTGCCCCGCTGCCAGCATCTGCAAAGCTGTACCCTCAGGAAGCGAGCTGTAGCTTTCCAGATGAGCACAGGTTACCTGGTAGAATGGAGGTGGTGCTAAGGCGTCATGAAAAGTGTCAGGGAATCATTTAATAGCCATGAGCACTCAAGTACATCATCTTAAAAAAAGGTGCCTCCAGCAGAAAGCAGTCATCCTGAGTTTTGGCCTAATGCTGAGGCAAAGGAAAGCGCTCCCAAGTGACTCAGCCAAGCTACTACTCTCTTCTGCATTTTTGGAGACATCATATCAAAGAACTGAGCTTATCAGCACTGCTCAAACCATGGGATCCGATACATCCGATTGCAGTGTGTTGTGTTAAGGCCACAGTGTAAGGAGTTATTTAGAGTTTTTACATATTTTTAGCAATGTCTTTTAAACCTCATTACAGCACACGTCACTTCGCAAACTTAACTGCTTGCCCTAAATCTTCATAAACTAAAAGAATACTTAGTCATATATCTTGTGTTTGCTACCCAATATCCAGTGACAATTGGAGCAGTTGAGCAAGCAGAATGTACTTGGTTTGGTCAATCTTCTCATGTCACGTCCACCTTCTCTAGTTCCCTCTGTTACTTTTCTATGATCTAGTTACCCACTTGCTAACACCTCTGTAATTTATACTTGTTTAATCAACTGCTTTATTAACGTCTGTGGACCTATGAGTTTTAACTCCATTTTCAATATTACATCAATAAATTTGACAAAATGCATGCATGGGACATTTTGGAAGCTGACAGTGTCTTTCACAATCTACTGCCTCCAAACTTATAATGGGAAAAACTAGTCTTTTTTTTGAGAGACGCACGTGCATACACACACTTCAGGAACTAGAAAAATCCAAAAATTTAAGGACATGTAAAGTCAGACCTTCAGCTGGTACAAATCAACATAGTTCCCTAATTTATACTGTCTAAGGATTTGACCCTTAAAATATATTCCTGACACTTTTGATACAGGAAGGACATTACATTTCACTTTATAATTGGGCTCTATAGTTAAAAGTAGCCAGATTCTTTCCTGATTAAAGACACAGGAAGATATAAACCAGATTTATTGTCTATTAGATTTTATGTTCCATTTTCTCTTGTCACAAGAGAAGTACTTTTGTGTATACAGCCTGTCCAGCACGAAGTCATTTGTTCCCTCACATACACTAATTCAAGTATAAATACATAGATCCATATTAATACAATTCATATAGTTAGGGACCCTGCCTAAATATTTTCGTGTTCCCAGGACTTTCTCTGTTCTGTGAGGAAGTTTTGTCTGAAGCAATCTCTACTTTTTCAAAAAAAAAGTCAAAACCCAACTGTAGAATATTTGTGAAAAATAATATTTTGTATCATTAGAATTAGTTAAAATATTTAACATTATCTTCTTATTTAAAATATTCTTTGAAAACGAGTGTTTTCAGCAAAGTTCCAAGATGCGTTTGCTTTTCTTTCTGGGGATGAAAACTCCTATTTTGTGCACGTGTGTGGGGAAGAATCCCGTCCAGCTTTATGAATAATGACAGCCAGAATGAATTGCAAGTTGGTCTTAACAAACATGTTCTCAAATACATTTCTCCACTACTCACTCAGCCCTCTGTGTAAGTGCTAAGTGGTGGCAGGCAGCAACAGCCTTGCCTAGTAATCTCTGTAATTAAACATTCAAACACAGGCACGCATTTCTGCAAATGGGCCCCCCAACTTCCCTTTTTTGAACACTTTCTTCAGAAGGAAATCTCACACAGCTGTTGTAAGAACACTGCATGACATCTGCAAAATGTCTATTGTACAGACCAGGGTGAGAAAACAGCCTAAAACACCAACAAGCTGGATCTGACCACTAATTGAAGCCATTGTTTAGGAAAATTACTCGCGTGTGGTCTAACAGCTCATCTGAAATCAGTGATTGCTGCAAATGAAAAAGCAGAATTACATACCATCTCCCATCCCCCCTTCCTCCCAAAGGGAATTGTGCTAGAAACAAACATTTACCATCACGTACACAATATAAGCCAGCATTATATTTGTATTTTTGTGGTTCTTAACTGCATCAGATGCCAGCAAGCTGAATTCCGATGCATACTACTGATACTGTCAACAAATATTAAATAGATTTTTTTAGTTTGTGAGATAATCAGAAATGTGTCCCTCATTTCTGTTTTCAACTCAGTGGGTTTAAATAGAACAAGCCATTCGTAGCTTACTGTCTATCTTACACCTTATTTACACTGAATTTTTATCTTCCAATGCATCTTATTTTTTGTTGGCATTCACCACCATGCAGTTTACATGGTGATGAAGAAATAGCCTTGCAGGCACTGAAAAAGAGATACAACATGTTAAGACATAATTCCCTGCAGGGCATTCGAGGCTGAATTTGCTGTCACAATGAGTCCAAGCTTCCATAACTATCCGTGTTTTATGTGGATTTGAAACATAAAATTAGATTCATCTTAATCTTCTGAAACAGCAATCTTCCCCTGAAAGCTGAGAGACAACAGCATATGAAAATGATAAGAAAGAGAGAGAGGACAGAAAGAAGACAAGAACTGAATAAAATGAGATGCTGCGCTCTTCTAGTAAAGGAAGTGAAGTTCCCTTATGGGTAATAACATATCATGAAAACTTTGCTGAAAGGGATTGAGCTCCTGCCAGATTCCTTGTTTACATACAAGTGATCTCTACCGAGGTTTCTCAGCAAGCCGAGTCCGCGAGAGTGCTGAGGAAGCTGAGCACTAGAACAGAAATCACTGCTGCTGAGAGGGAGGTTTGTGACACACTGTATTTCGTAAGTAAGATCTGATTTATGGATATGGCCTCCATTCACCTAGGCAGGGACACAGAGCACCAACCCAAGAGAGCTAAAGTTCAAAACAATAAATCTCAAGTTTCCTTGGTCAGTCCAAGAGGGGAGCTTAAGGAATATACTGCCCTAGTTTTCTGAGATCAGGCTTTGCAGCTGGAGTAACTTTAACTTGTCTTTTTCTTGAGGGGCTTCAGACTTGCCAGTTTTGTCATATCCCTTTGCTGTCCTTGGGGCACTCAGAAAACTGACTGGTTTTTAAAAAGTTCTTTGCAGTTAAAACTACTTTTTTTTTTTCTTATTTATATTCTTCACAGTTAAATATGCAAAGAGTATTTTATTGCGTGCAACTAACAAATAGCACAGAACCTGAACAAAAGACAGCAGAAATTATATGGTTTGATGATAATTTGATAATTGGGATCTTCCCAAACAATACGGGATTAGAATGTAGTTCTTTTTATATTTAATTTAAATCACATGCAGGTTGCTCTTTTATTGCAATTCCTTCGGATTTACACCAACATGAATATAGTCTTACTTTTTTTTTTCCCAATCAGTGAAATGCATAGAATAAAGTTTTCATAGGGTTTCAGATTAATTTATTTTCCTGCTTCACTCATCTGCCTTGCTGCCGTTGAAAATATCAGATATTCTGCATGCTCAGTTACTGACTTGCACTTTTCAGCCATCTATTGTTCTAAACATAAGAACACAATAATATAGATAGTAGGACACAATAAGTAGTAAGAATTTCCGGAGCTATCACATTAGCTGCATCACACATTTTTTCAGTAATACAGTCCTAAAACTTTGAGAGTTTTCAGTGCTTGACATATGTCATTATTCTGACATCTCATACTTCTCTTTACTTAAGAATACCTTTGCCAAAAATAGCACCATACTTGGCCTAACTTAATTTCCTGCAAACAATGTAGAGAAACTTATTTTCCAGTGCTTTCAATGTAGATCAAATAAATAAAATAAACCAGGAAAGGACATTCTTAACCTTCATTTCTTGACTTTCAGTAGAAATAGTTTGTATGGAATTGAAAATCAAACACAAAGTGTTCTTCTGAATTGGGTTTATTGATTTTGATGCTGATTTCACCTGCTGCTGTGGCTGCAGTGATGCGGGCAAGATGCGAACAGATGCTACTTGCCATGGGCCAAATCTGGCCCCACAGGTACGACAGGCAAAGCTATCACTTATTTGAGAATCCGATCTCTAGTCTTTCAGGTGTGGTATTTCAGCAGAATATTCATGTTCTCTGCTGTGCAGTCATACAACCTTTCCCTCTTGTTAAACCCTGGTAAATAACAGCCTCCTTGCAGAGGGTCTGTGAGGTGACAACCCTTTTTCCTCCCCAGCAAATATATTCTTTGGTTATTACTGAAGTTCTTGTACTGCAATAACCCTTCAAACTCCGCTACAGAAGTTATTTGGAGCTCTAGTAGCCACTTCCCTGATTCTATCTTGCCTTCCTACACTACTATCAATCACATCCTCATGAAGCAGTGCAAGGGTCAGGAAGTCCTAGATGCTTTCTCTCCCATGTTCCTTGCACACAAGTTCTAGAGGGTAAGGGATGGGGAGAGACAATGTGCTTCTCCAAAACATCTTGACTCTAAAATGGACCTATTATAAGCAAAACCACAAAACAACAGCTAATGCTCTGGTTTTAGCAGGAAAAAAAAATCCAGTCAACTCATCAACTAAATTAGGAATAATTGGTGAAATGATTATGCATAAAACACACAGAGGCACTGCTCTAGGTAATAAGTTCTGCTGACTATTTCTCCTGGCTATTCAATTTGATAATCTCCATATCTAAGTTCTGCAGCCTCAAACCCAAAATTTTAATGAAATGCAGCGCTCTATTATTAACTGCTGCTATACTAAGATCCCAAAGGAAGTAAATACTTCATTTAATTGTGTTTACGTTAGCCCACAACACATGTAGAGAAAGAGAGGCTGGCATAGGTATGAGCCTTTATACACAACCTTCAATGTATTTTTTTTAATATCATATTTCAGAGAATAAAATCAGTTAACAGTATTTTCCTAGGAGATTTCAGCTTAGCTGTAGGGATAATACAGTACTACATTTTATTAAAGTTACAGGTTCAACAAATGCTGACTGCATTACTCTATGATCTTTATTGGGGCTACATTAGAAAAATAATTAGAACTGATCAAAATAGGTGGGGTATAAAACTTTCCATTTTAATAAGAGCTTTCCTTTTTCATCAAGGCGAACCAGCCACCTTTTGTAAGTATTAACACAATAATGTGGAAAGTGGGCATGAGAAATATTTAATTTAGCAAAAATAACACATGTGAAAAGAGTTTCCTGTTACTGTGTTAAGTTACTTTAATTAAGTTCAGAATTCTTGGTCCTCCAGGATGGCTTTGGGTTCTGGGAAAAAATAAGACTACTGAACACTAGAACATGGTCTAAATCTTTGCTGGAGGAAATGCAGATTCATCAGTGTGAACAGGCTTTTTCTTTTCTAGCTGCATCTCTGATTTTTCTGTTCCTACAAGATTTACCCCAAATTATTCAGGCACATCTCAATAAGTTATGTGTAATGAGAGGCACCTAAAAGATCTGGAATTTTCCGTATTATTATACAGTTTTTGTATGGTAAATGAACTTCAGGTAAGAACATTCAGCACTGTTTTACAAAACTGAAATCCAATACAGACCTATTCAGCCCAACTTCCTTACCATCGTAAATACTCAAATATCTCACCAAAAAGTTGTTTTAGCATACTCTGCGTATGAAGTTTCATTTCATGGGCAGTGAAGTGATAAGATAGATGCTCCATAAAGTTACATTTTCTGTTTCCTTTCTAGGTCTGTACTGAATGTGATGTAGATAATGTGCAAATTTTGAGTTCTTCTGGAGAATTTGAAGCAACTGAAACTTATTTAACTGTTTTCAGACACTCAAAATTTTCACAAAAAGCAAATCGATTTGTCTACTAACTCTCACTTCCCTTGTTTTCCATGGAGAATATAAATTAGTTTCAATATCAAATCGAAAATGGTGCAAAGCTCTTCTTTTTAGAACTTTCAGTTCAACCCTGAAACCAAGCATCTTCAAAAGATTCTTTAAAATACATGAAGATTTAAGGAGAATCTGAGCAGTTTATTTCACATGTGGAGACCATGTAAAATAGTAGTTTTCATAAGCTTTTGTGAAAACCTGACTGGATTTAAGCACAATTGGCTTTGAATGTTGAGTGTTGTCCAGACAAGAATGTCAAAGAGAGGATAACTTTTCCACAAAGGAATTGATGCATTCAGTACAGCTCTCACAGGTTGCTTTGTTAGTCAGTCTGATTGCTCTCTTTTTTTCAGAGATATACATAGAAATAACTAGAGTAAGTGACCTCAGAAAGGAAACATTTAACCTTATCCTTGATGTAAACACCTCACGCTGATATTGCAATGTAGGTAAAGGAAAACATGGCAATCTACCAGAACAAGGTCAATACCACAATAAGGTAGATGTTTCCTTTTTCAGGTTAACTTCTAAGGCGATTAAAGCATTTCCTTCTAATGTAAGTAACAAAATGACACAAACTACAAAGGTTTGCCTTTTAAAATCTAACAGAGCATTCATTGTAACTGGCCACTTTTGCAAGAGAAAGGTGTGCAAAGTTGTAAATTATTCTAAAAAGTATACTGTTTATATTTCAAATAAATCAAGCAATGAACTATAGCTGTGCAAAGGTTTCCTTCTCCATTGTACACTGACATGATACAGTATGCATATGTAAACACTTACGCACATGCTTTCACAAACCACTAAAGGAAAAATGCAAGTAGACAATAAGCATGAAAAAATTGTGCTCTAGACATCCCTCTATTAATACATTAGAAACTTCAGAATCATTGAATGAAAGTAGAATCATGATTAACCTTGGAAAACGAGTGTCATAGGAATGGTTAATAGTAACCCAAGAGTTATTGTAATCTAACACATATTGAGGAAGCCTCCCGCACACAGAAATTACCAGTTAACACTCAATTTTTGCATTCCACATTTATGCAATTAGAGAACACTTAACATTCTCTCTAACTTCAAGCTCTGCATGATCGTGTTTGATCATGAGGGAATTTAAAATCATTTATGTAGCCAAGAGGAAACAGAGATGGTGATGGTTAGAAAGGGAAGCACAAATATATTAAGTGACAGACAAATCTGTAAAGAAACGAGAAAGCCAACACAGACACAACAAGCAAACTTAGTAATGGCAAGGGATGTTTATACATATAGAGAGAGTCCAGGGGGTTTTATTTATATTGGAAACACGCAGAGGTGTAGTTATATATTAGGGGACTTTGCTAAGTCCCCTAATATATATAATTATAATTATAATATATTTAGGGTCCATCAGCTGCAGAGATGAAGACACAAGAGGTAAATAGATTTAAGAGGAGTGGTAAGTATTTAAAACAGTAGGTGACACACCGCAATAGCATTGAATTCAGCATCCAGTTTATGGCTTTGGACTAAGTTTTTACATACATGTCCCTGCTCTTGGGTTCTGGGAGAGCTATGCATATTCCTCCTGGTCAAGTACATGCAAAGCTATAGTTAGAGCGGCCACGGTATCCATAGTTTGTCAGAATTTGTTTGCCGGCCATCATGAATTCCTGGTATCATTCTGACTTTCACTCCAATGTTTGCAGCACCATCCATTACACATCTTCCCTCAGGATTATTTCCCCAGGACCTTACAGAGGTCATACTGCAGTGTGTGCCTTCAGCAGACACAGCCAAATCTCCATTGCCCCAGACCACAATACCTCCCAGTAAATCAATCGATTTAGGTGAGTCACCTCGCAGTGATAGCCTTCAGTTTAGCAGAACACATAGCAGGCTTAGTTACAGGATACAGAAGGTCTTTAATATGCACGTTCCCTGTCCAGAGGGAATGGAGGGAGACATTTAAGGTTATGGTTTAAAGAATGATTTTGAAGAGACTAATGAGAATTCATTTTAAAAGGTGCTTAGAGCCCCCAACAATTCCAAGCCACTTCAAATGAACCTATTTCTAATTGAGGACCAATGGACATTTCAAGACAGATATTTCTAACCTTACTCCTCACCTTTTGCAGGTACTGGGTGCCATCATTCCCTGTAGCACCTAGGCTGCTTGATGAGCTACAGAATCAATCCTGGCATTCCCACCAGGATCACTCGCTCACTTGAGTGCTAAACAGCCCCAGTGCCCAGACAGGGAGCGGGCAGAGATGATTCAAAGGATGGTGATGGCTACATTTAGAAACATTACCGTAATGAATCTTTCTTTGCATCCCCAAATAACGAGTCCGGATCAAATCCTCAGCTAGGCTAGACTGAGAAAGTGATATCAATTTCCAATGGCCCAGAATGCTTGTAATCAAATACATCCATTTATTATCAGTGACAAGGTTGGAGATGTTAGGCAAATTACTTTATTATTCTACAAAAATACCAGCTTGTCATTAATATTAGCCTGTGTCTTTAAAATCAGAGATATAAGCAGCTTCTTCATCTTACTACATCATGCTATAATCCGAAGTGCCCTATAAGGAGCTGTAATATTTAAGGTCTTTTAGCTGGTACCTCTACATCCTGATTATCCTTTGGAAATTAAATGCTTTCAATACACATTTGTAAAAGAGACTAACAATCTCCTGCCACTTGAAGGATGAAGATGGTAAATGATGGCTGGGGGGGGGGGTTTGTTGTTTTGATGCTGCCAGGCAGGCTGATGACTTTATATTCTGCGTCCATGGCTCAATGACCCACAAATCTCCTTTGATATGCCAGGCAGCAGAGAGAACCAAGCTGAACGGATAAGGAGAAAAGTGAAAACGCTTCAACAAGGGGCCCCCGATGAAGCCATCATGTGACAGGAATCCTAAGACTCTGTTACGGAGGGGAGAGGCGAGAGAGAGAGAGAAAGAGAAAAAAAAGGGGATAGGGCATTGTGGTGGCACAAGCTGATAGAGACGTCAGAGACGCTTCAGTAATCTCACGACGCTTTGGCCCAGTGTGGGGGCAAATGAGGCCCATATTCAGCATGGCGTGACGGGTAGGACCACCCCGAAAAAGCTGTGAGGGGGCAGGCAGTTGGACAAATCAAAGCAGAAGAAAGTAATTTTCGATAAATTAAAGAAATCTCCATGGAAATTAGCATGAAACATTTTCTAATCTCCCGCTTTTCACTGCCGACAAGGGTCACTGGTTTAACTTCTCTCTCTTATTTTATTATTCCCCAGCCACATTCCTCTGCTTTTTTATATCCTTCAATTTTTACTACTTCTTTTTCTTCCAGTCTATCATTTTTAGCCTTTCTTATAGCAGCTTCTTAACCGTTTTAGGACTTCTCCCAGTAAATATTCTGGAGAATTAACTGATCCATTAAAGAATATACTCCAAAGAATTTGCCTTTTCTAACTATCTGCAGTACTTTGTCTACCAAGTATGCCATCATTTTAACTGTGATCAAAGTCAAACATTCCCTTCAGAGTAAAACCTGAAAAAGGCCGCTTTCCACAATCTCCTTTAGAGATAGAGTGCTGACGCTGCTAAATACCAGCTGCAAATACACTACTAGAGGTAATATTGCTAAGTCACAGCATCATGGCTTCTGGGGTTTTAACTTTAATATAAGAAACCTTTCCTTTTTGCCCCCATTCTGGTTTTGCTAACAGAAGAATGTTAGATTAGCACCTCATCTTTCTCACTTTTGTTCCAGAAGGTCACATTTGGAAGTCTGTTCTAAATTAAGATGGATTAAGAATATGAAATACTGACAATTTTTTAAAAAATAAATATGAAATAACGATGAGGTTGTCTGGCAAAAAGGTATTGCTACTGTGTACATGAAGGATATCGAGAGAAAGAGATACCTGGCTTCTGAGTACTGTAACTTTGTACCTGTAGACATAAAAATCAATAAAACATCAATGATCTGCGATCATATGAGTTATAATATGGAGACAGAAAATGTGAACAAAATCAACATTATTAGCATGATGGTTTTCAAAAAATATTATTCCAGCTTCATTTCTGATATAAATGATATGTAGGAATTCTTCCTACATCATCAGTAAAGAACCGGGGTCAAATTTACCTTTTTAAATATTTATTTACAGCACAGAAATTTTATGCCGTATAATAAATCCAGTTTTATCATTTCCAAAGAATGCAGACTTTCGAGACCTGCTTCAGTAGATTACGTTTCTAAAGGCATAAAAACATATTGGGGTGTGAAGAAGGAAATTTTTGTATAATGATAAATAGTAATGGCAAACTTAATTAATTCTGAGGCTCAGTTTTGTGCCACTTGTAGATGCCATTGGATCTGAAGATTGAGATCCACAAGTTTCATAGCAGGCATAGAAGTATGTTCCCTGAAATGGTTTCTATAAAAAGTGGTCCAAATATGTCATTTGCTATCACTGAAGAAAGAAGCTCTATGTAGACTGATAACTGGTACAGTTTCTATCAGTTTTACTACTTGCACAAGCAGTGTGCTACATGTCTCTCATTTTCTTGAACAAGACAGATGCCTCTGGTGTGAAAAATACAGATGTTGGAGTATGCAGCAGACAACTGTGGTTTATCAAAAATACACTACTGGCACTGACTGATGTCAGACTTAATCATTCAGCATCCTAGCTGGAGCGAGTGAATTATTGGGTCTTAGTCATGTGTGGTTTATGTTTAAAAAGTAATACGTCATCTTGTTTCTTCTTTACAGGGGTTGGAAACTATTGAGCAGACAGCAATGCCTGGGGCTATAGGTAAGAAGCTGAACAGAACTCAGAAATGAAGGTGCATGACAAGGGGTATAGGCATGAACAAGTATCCATGCTTTTTCTGAAAGAAATGTCAATGAAGGGCAAAAAAACAAATCAGGATTAAAAAGGTTGCACTGAAAAAGCGTGAAGGAATGGAAGAGCCTATGCTTACTTGATAAAAATATTTCCATATTTAATCTCAACAAGATATACACAACTTAA
This sequence comes from Neomorphus geoffroyi, assembly GCA_033558235.1. Taxonomy (NCBI): domain Eukaryota; kingdom Metazoa; phylum Chordata; class Aves; order Cuculiformes; family Neomorphidae; genus Neomorphus; species Neomorphus geoffroyi. The sequence goes on from JAUMJM010000009.1 coordinate 5,075,126, forward strand.
TTTTGTGTTTAAATATATGCACAGTTTAACAAACAGATTCTTAATTTATTCACTGCTTATCATATTTTAGATGATGTTTAAACAACACTATAGACACGTGCACACAAGCATAGACAAGACTGGTTTATTAGTTAAGAAGAATTCACCTGTACACTGAAATTATTTTTAATCAACCATGTATTTTAGGAACGAAAGCATCCAGTGCAATGCACTCACCTGAGTCTCTCAAAAGAGTCTTAACTTATTTTTTCAGTCCTTTCTGTGTTCCCCTTTAACCAGATCATTAAAAGTTTCAGAGTAGATATAAAATGAAATCAAGTCTATCAAAATATACTGAGACAGTTCCCTGCTGTCTAACCTGAGACAATAGTCAGCAACTGTTTTAAATGCACGATCTTAAATTGCTTTATAAAACAAGGTATTATTTCAAGTTATTATTCAAGGTATCAAGGTATTATTTCAGAGAGGAAAACAAGGAAGGATCTTATTCTTTAAACAGGAAAACAGCTACCACAAACTTGGACAACTAGGAAGTGACATCTCTTGCAAACACCGGGCCAGTCCTGAAGCTACTGTTTGTATGAGCACAGGTAAAGCCAAGTTTGGCGAGTTGTTGGAGTCCTCCCCACAAGCGAAGCTTTGCAGCATCAAGCCCTTGCAGCATATTACATGGCATGACTATGATCCGCTCACACCTTGAGCACGACAGAAATAAGAACTGGACGCGTGACTCATAAGCAGGCACAAAGTTGGAGAACATTGCCCAAGTCAGGCTTACATCATTATTGCCAAGTGTCTAGGATTACCTCTCCAGGATCTTGAGAAAGGTGTCAGCCAGACCATAACAATCAATGTCTTGATCGTGCGTACTTTTTTTAGAATATTGCCATCAAGAAATACAATTTCCGAATTAATGTTAGTTAGCCAGTTATGGGAAGTCAGGCTGTCATCCAAAATTCATGTGATACATTTTCTTCTGAATTATCTTTCTCCATGAACTCATTATTAGGTAAACAGCATGATGCACAGAGGAAAGAGTGTATAAATCTGACTATTGCTTTTTCTCTCCCATTAAAGGTGAATTTAAGTTGCCAGAATCCATAAATGCAACATCTTCCTTTAAAAGCAGTAAAATAATTTTCCTGTATAAATGGAGACTTTCAGGAGATCATTATTGGGAAACTGACATTATATTCTGCACAGAAATAGGTCTCCTCTGGACTTCAACACATACCAACTACAATATGCAACGTCAAGTCTTTTAGCATTTATTTCAGCAGAAAAAGCTTACCTCCCAATTGAGGAGCTTTAGTCAGGGTAAAAGAAAATATAATCACCTTCCAGCACTTTCGCTGATCTAGTGTTATAATTATGTGCATCGCAGTGGTGCCTGAGACCACAAGCCACACACCAGGGGATCTTTGCTATATGCAGTGTGCTGTCTAATCCTACAAATTCTTGAACTCACGAGGACACTGCGAATATATTGGTACTTAGAGATGAGATTCTTTGCCCCTCTGAGGATCAAATCAAGTATGAAACAAACGCAGCCCAGAACTCAGCGTAGTGACTGTCTGCAAACCAAGGACCTGCTTTGGCAAACTTTGCACCAAGAAAAAGCATCACTATGAGGGTAAACACGTGCCATGGGACCTTGTTGCCCCTTGCTGGGGCACTGACCCCTTGTCGGTAAGGGAAGACTGAAAGTACAATGCTTGTTTTGAAGAGGTAAACTATTACACCAGTCTGCACACACCCGATTGTACATCAGGGAAAGACACAGGTTGTGGGGTTTGGGTTTGGTTTTTTGGTGGTGGTGGTGGTTGTTTGGTTTGGGGGCTTTTTGGGGTTTGGGGGCTTTTTGGGGTTTGGGGGTTTTTTACAGTCAGAGGCTTCAGGAATAACATAAAAAAACATGAAAATTTGTGAGATATGTGGTGTTGCATTCAGGTCGCTACCAATAAAAGCAAACTTTAACAAAGTTAACTTTAAAGCTAGCAAAGTTTAAAAAAGTTTGTAGAAATTTCTAAGAAATAACTATTTGGGGAATAAGTTGAAGAATGTGGTCCTTTTGGTTTGCTTTCCCTATACCAGTATTTAGATTGACTAGGGCTTAGGCGGAAATTTAAATCATAAAATAAATTCTGCAGCACTCTGCAATCTGCCTAATCTCATGCAGATAGTCTATAAATTCTATCGTAGTTCAAGGAAATATCTACACTCTGAAAAGCTCAGAATACATTGTTGTCAGTGGTAAACTTGTCCACAAATGGAAAAATTACAAAAAAACCCTCAAGCTACCATAACACTAAAACAAATTTTTTTTAATTCAACAGGATAATGTCATAAATTTATCTTGGACTTACAAAGTTTCTTATCATTTATGATTTGATAATAAGAGAAAACTAAAAATTTATTTCTGTATTACAAATCAATTTACAAAACTGTCTTGTCTTAATAACTCCAGACTCTGAGAAGTCACTTCAAGTGACATTGTCTTCAGTAGACAGATGGACAGTTTTACAGCAGGAAGAGAATCGTCTAAAACCAGCGACTGCCTTTCCGAGTGTGACACTTTCACCCCTTGAGACTCATTAGTCAAAGACTGGAAAGAAGATCTTGCCATCAAACTGTTTTGACAGTTTCATGTATTATCTTCTGGGGCATTAATTCATATTACTGACCAAAAAAAAAATCTGAAGTTTGCAGTTCACACTGGAGGATGTATCTGTCCATGCAGACATCTACATTTACCATTTTTCACTGACACTGGCAGTAGAACATGAGCAGAAAAAGCCTTTTCCACTTTGACGAGAAGAGCAGGTTGCAGATGGAAGCGCTTTTTAACTTCTCTGTCTAGGTCATGCTAGCCATGCTGGTAGAGCATTTTCAGTTTGCCTGACCTCTTCTCATTCTATCACTGTAACAGTGTTAACCGAGTCCTTCACCACCTTCTCTTCACAGATATTTACATACACTCAGCCAATAAAGTTTTCTATTTTATAGGGATTATCACAAGAACATAAGTTACAGTGATGTGCAAGAGGAAGAGTATGAAATACAAATGTGAAAGGGACTGAATTAGTCCATTTTCCTTGGCACACGAACCACTTGCATCTGTAACTCAGATTAACAGTTAGGGAAAAGCGTAGAAATGCAGAGCTGAAGTCCTTCTGTCAGAATAGACGGCTTCTACACAACAATGAAAATCAGCTTTCTGCAGGGGAAAGAAGGAACGTTAATCAAGGAGAGTGAAGAGTGGGAACTCAGAACTGACTTATTCTTGACTTCTACAGCAAAATATCAAGGTCATAGCTGCTAGCTTAAGACTACAAGAAGTGGGAGAAAGAGTGATTGGGGGCAACGGGAGAGAGAAAGATGAGGAAAGATTTCAAAGCAGACTTCAGCTACAAGGGATGAGAATCACTAGTCTCCTCCATGTAAGTAGGTCTTTCAAAGGATTTTCAAAAGAGAGTGAATTTTCTGAACTAAGTCTATTACAAAAGTGTGGTTCTATTCAGTTAAATCAGTGTTAATCAGCTCTGACTCCACAAAGTGGTAGTTTTAAACTAGTCCATAACCGCCACGAGCAAAGTAGAACCTATGTGTAAATACAGTGAAGCACGGAATGTGTGTATAGATAATTAAGCTATAATTATATTACTTATTACACTGGCAATAAAATTTATTACTGTGGTGAAAGGTTACTTAGATTTTCCTTTCCTGTTTTGACATATTAAGAAGAAATTTAACGTTCATTTTCAAAATACAAATACCACTACCCAAAAAACTACGATCTTTTTCATAACAAGTGGATGCAGAGGTACAGTCAATTGGCAAATAGGCTGCAGAGAACACTTGCATGATTGATTTCATGTGAGTATTCTCCTATCTTTGAAGTGTAAATTTTCATTTATTTGTTTGTTAATTATTTTCATCGGAGTTATTTTTTCACACTACTCATTTTGAACGTATGACAGGACCGGTTTTACAAACACCTAGGGAAAACCACCGAAATAGAGGGCTGTTCTCACTCTCTTACTAGCTTCTTGGTCAGGCACTGTTGTGTAGATTGTTATAACAAGGGCTGTCCAAAGCTGAGCAATAGTTGCTCTGCCCAAATATGTAAAAATAGTCTTGTTGAAAAACAATTTACACAGTATTGTGTTTCCTAGTCTTTGGAAAGCTGAGCCTTCTTGAGGAAAATAAAACATCAGGAGAAGACTGAGAAGTCTTCAGCTCTATTGTAGTTTTCACTGCCCCACAGAGGAGGCATTCTGGATAGACTTCTGACAGAGAAACTTTCTTATAGTTTCTTGATTTGGTACTTTCCCTTCCCTTATGCACGACGTTAAATTTTCAAGGTCACTCTTAACATGTCCTTTCTCTCCAGTTCTTTTGTCTTCAATACTCATTTTATCATTAGCGGTCTGTTTGCCGCTGTCTGCACTGAAGCCACAGCTCCAACATAAGGGGTGTATTTATCTGCGGTTGCAGGGTCCACTTCATATTTCCAGGAGCAGCATGAGGAGGAATGGTAGTGACAGACCACTGGCTCGGGCCCCAGGCTGTGTCTCTACGTTCAAATCTCCCATTGCTTCCAGTCTTCCCTATTAGTTACACTAGAGCCTCCAGCCTCCTGAAGTCTGAAAGCTGGCAGAAATGCGGATGGCTCTGGGCTTCCCTGTTAGCAGCGAACGCTACCGCTCTCTAGGGCAAAACTAATGGGGGAGCTCAGAGCAAGCGTGAATTTCAAGATGAGCAGCAGCTGGGCTTTGCTGACAACTTGCCACCTGATCTCCCAAACGGGAGAAGCTGAAGGGCATGAGAAAAAGGAAGCTGGGGGCGTGTTTGGAGGGGAGATTGATGTGATCTGATCTGAACCTGAAAAATGGCCAGTTTGGTTCAGACAAGGAGGGCGAAGGGAGGTTTTAATGTATACTAGCCCAAAAATGGCCTCTTTAGATAACATATACTACACGTTAAGAAGTAATTCAGCCTGGCTAATAGCTTCAGGGATGTATTTGAAGATTGAAGATACATCACACAAGACAGCTTTTCTGTCAGAAGGAGATACAGAGATTCTATACACACAGCCACAGACCGTTCCTTCCTTTTGCCACATGCATTGTGCATTAGATCTCACTCTCAAGCTTATGATAAAAAGCAGGAGCAAAACGCTGAGGATCGGTATAAAAATCATTCCCAAATTTATTTTAAAAACAAAACAAAACCAAAACACAACTCACAAACCTATCCTTCCTTAGCTAGAGGACATTTGCGAAATAGAAGTACATACATAATGGAAAACATGGTTGTAGACTAAGGGATCAGCATGTTGTGACAATACCAAGAGTTTAATCGGAATGAGTCGGCTAGGCCCCAGGACAGGATTTTCATACCCTACCTTTACCACCTTAGAGGTGATGCAGCACAACCCAGCACAAAGGGATTCCTAAAGGCCTCAGTGTACCCAAGGACTTTAAGAGGTAAGGGTTAGATACTGTCTAATAGAAGGTGTATAAGCCACCCTTCAGACCTTAAGAAAATTAGAGATCCAGGTCTGCAAGGGTCATTTGATTACTTCAAAACTTGCCAATGCCTTTCCTCTCTTTCATTTTTACTAGGTTTTCATGACTTTTGACATTTTTACCATGACAAAATTACAGCCATGACACGCGCATCCAGCAGGCATGCGGGTCAGGATATATCTTTGTGGATCTACAGTACCTGTTTGACACTCATATGCCTCTGTTCTACAAACAATCAGGGATGATTTTCTGCCACAAGGAGCAGCTGCTAAATCTCCCCTTTGCCTTCACCCCTCCTCAAAGGAAGCAACAGAAGGTACCTTTGCTTTCGCTTCTTGCCCTTACACTAGTTCAGTGCTTTTTCTCGCTTAACATCCAGCATTTCTTTCTCACTGTAATAACATGGTGTTTTGGTTTTATCTATTTTATGCACAATATGCACAGAAAATTGCAGGAATAGTGAATATCCTCTGGAGTTCAAAGACTATAGCCCTGCTGAAATATTGATCTCTCAGCTTCATCATCCTGTACAGATGCCTGATGCACTTTCCCTTGCTTGTTCAACACTTCCAAGTGGGCTATCTAAATGCAACAGAAAGAGACGTCCCAGTACAGGATTTATGTTTATCACTGGTTATGGATATGTAGGTTTACAATCTGCAGCAGCTGGGGTACCGGGGCAGCAAGGAACAGGAGTCATCAAGCAGTGCTTACTGGTCTTGCTCTCCTCTAGGCAACACACGGAAAACTACAAGACCAGTCACGAGGAAAATTTCCCTTTTAGGTTTGAATTCGTAAGAATGGAGGTTGTACAGGAGCAGCAAATGAATTCTCCAGTGGAACTGCAGAACTGCACAACGCTGGGCAGACCTCAGCCCAGAATGCAAATCTTACTTTCCATTGAAACATGAGCTGGAAGAGTGGAAAAGTAGGACATCACACCACAGTCTGTGGTTCTCTCACCTCTGCCCTACATGAGGTTTAGCATACATATTTTTTTTTAATCTCCAACCAATTCTGCTACCACCTGCTACACCTGAGAAGGCTCAGGTATACTGAAATACCTGTGGATTATTTGTTTGGTTTCACACGTTCATGATACATTGCTTTAAGTGTTGTACCTAGCCATGCTGCCAACAAAATCGTGAAAGGTAACTAAACCCTTGTAGTTTTGTTCCACAAAACAGGAATAATAAAATAAGTTTTTACAGACAGCTGCAAGAACAAGTGGGGTTCGTTTTTCCTACTAACTCACAGCGCACTTAACTCCTTAAAAGGAACTGACAGAGCACTGCAAGCGATAGAGAGGTGACTTTCATCTTGACAAGAAATATCTCCATACACAGACTGTCAAAAACTAATAGGAAGAATAAAATAAAAGAACTGGCAAAGGACCGATCTTTGAGAGGAGGAGGGGGCCATCTTCACTTGAAAAAAATATTTTCTACCTTGACTTACAATCTGTCCAGTTTCTCTCCAGGAAAAATAAATCACTGAAAAAGGAATATACACTAATTGCTACATATCTACCCCTTCATGAGAGGTGCTGCACTGCGTGCCTAACACCACAAGGGTGTGAGTTGTTGAACACAATGATTCAGAGGGTGACAAGAGTCACCCTGTGACTTTGCAGGCCAAGCCACAAGCCTAACCAACTTCAGAAATATGCCAGGTGATGGCTGTAGTAACACTGTTGCGCTCGGCACTGCTTGAATGAAATCAGAATAAGATGCTTTTGTCCCCAACTCAGAACATTCATATAACATGGCTCAAAGAAATCCTCATTTTTATCTGTTGGGAACTCGCAAAACAGGAAGGTTCCTGCTTTGTAACACAGGAAATAGGTGGCAGACCTGAATTTTGAATTCAGATTCTTAAATCCCACTCTTTCCATCCTGTGACTACAGCACCCATTCTTGGCCTGCAGTTTAGCAATAAATATGTTCAAAAAATTAAAGAAAGATATGAATTAGTCTTGAAGACACTGGTCTACAGCAAAGCCAATCAGTAGAATTAAATCAACTATAATATAGAACTTTTTTTTAGAACTTAAACTGGGGGAGGGAGGTGTGTCAAGAAAACTACCTTCTTTTACACAGAGCTAGGACTTTTTGCTCTAACACCAGAATTCAGCCTTAATAACTTGAAGTGTGGTTTGCACCTGGATTTCCTTGTTTCAATTTTACTGTCTACATGAGGCAATACAGAGTGCTGCATCCTGGGAAGATATTAGGCAATGACTGCCAGTGTGCTATTTTCATTTTCAGAGTGGTTTTGTTACATTCACACGTTATATCTTTGGATGAGTCCAATCTAATTTTAAATCTATTGGACTGCTGTAGGATCTAAAAAAGCTGATCCTGTAGGATTTGAAAGTGAGTCTTTGAACTGAGATCTCAAGAGATAAATGGCAAATACATTAACTTTGCCGCCTCATTTTCTTTAGCTTACAACTTAATTGTATTTTTCATAGACCTCAGCAATCACGTTTTAATTAGGTCCCTTTGTCTGATTTGATAACTTGTTTTGCATCTCTCTTACCTTAGCCCACAGCTCCACAGAGCTAAGCAGATAATATTATGATCTGGTACTTATTTCTAACATTTGCTTTAGCTGAATAAGGTACGACAGGAACTTTGACTTCCCTGAGGTAAAGAACAGATTTACCAAAATTACATCTACATATTGGCAGCCAATACTAAAATAACCCCCTGTCTACGCTATGTATGTAAGACAAATGTGAAAAGGGATTTTAGCTCAAGATAACTGGCTAGACAACCCAGTCTTACAGACAGTTGCTGTTTCTCCTAAGTGATCCCACATAGGAGGCCAGCAGGTGCCACATTTCAAATCATATGAAATTACAAGTTAGCAAGCAGTCTCTCCCCGTGGGCTCAAATACTACTTCTTAAAGGCTCAGAATAGGAGAGACTGGAGGGGAATATTATACTCTCTGAAAAGGAATTTCTTTTGTTCAGTTCTGATGACATCTGTGATGTTTTCTCCCTCCCAAAATGTTCCCAAAGTCTTTATAATTGAGGACATACCTATTAAATCTGCAGCCCCCTTTTCTCTAGTACCATATTTAATGCGTACTTCAACTCTGAAAAGAACCAACAACTGCACGAAACACCCATTGCATTTATTGGGAATATTTTGATCCTTAATTGCCTACAATTTTCAATCTGTTTTTCACATACGCATAGTACAGGTTTAAACAATGTCCTAGTCACTAAAATAGTCTGTGGATTGTTTTCAAAACCTGTTTAATTTAAAACATGTTCATAATCTCAAAACTAGGTACTTTTTTCTTGTAGCGTTGATAACCTCCCAGATTTACATCCCTTGTGATTTGCATCAGGTTCTATTTCTTTACACTACCTGTTCTTCAATTCTCTTTTGTCCCTGATAAACCACATTCTAGAAAAATCCTTTAAGACTACAGCAATATTTTAGATTTCACATAATAGAACTCAATTTTTGTTTCAAGCAAAGTGTAATTTTGTCTCAATCAGCAGTCAGTAGCCACATTGCCAATTAGACTGAAGTACACTTTACAATAAAATGTGCAAAATTATTGGGGAAAAATGTACAACCGAGAGATTCTCAACTGTGGGTAAAATAAATATAATTGATGCATCCTTCAGTCTGCAGCATTGATTATTATTTATTATTACAAACTCTTCAAAACAGGATGATTTGATGTCAACATGTTATTTTAGGAAGTGCACAGTTGAAGAAAGCATTATTTGCATGGATTGATTCATAAAATATGTTTACTGAGAAGAGATGTGCACTTTTATTTGAAATTATTCTGAATAATAAAGACAAGCCAAGACAATCTTCAAGCATTATAGCTGAAAAGAATATCTAAGTTTTTAAATATGCATCAATTAAGAGATAGTTTTTGTACAAAGCCAGAATCTATCCATTTTTTTTCTTTTTATGCAGTCTCTCTGGCTAAACTTAAGAAAAACAATCACAGTAAATCCCGGGTCACTTCTATCCCATGTCACCCACTGAATTTGGAAACTCCTCCTAAATAGCAAGGATCAGTCCTATCTCCTTGCATTGATCTCTTTTCTAAACAGAATACCACTATGCTTTTGATGTGACATACGGAATGAGAAGAAAGTAATAATGAAAATCAATGAATCTAAATATTCTCTACTTGCAGCTCACCTGTCGTTCACTAAGGTTATCTGTGTGTCCAAGAAAGAGAGGAATTTAAATGCATCTGCACCTTTTTCATTTCATATTACTTGTAGCCCTGCGCTGTAGCATTAAAAAAAAGCCACCTGAGAGAAATGGGAACGTGTATGCATGTCTATATACACACATATGGAGTTTTTTTAAAATCTTTCTCCGTTATTATATTATAAAAAGCAGAAGCAAACATTATCCTCCCTCTTGCTGTATTGCTACTGTTACTCAATGTTTACAAAAAGACTTGTATCAGAATGTTTTCAAATTAATTTATAAGATTAATTAGTATTATAATCTACGACCCTATGAACCTCTTCCTGTCCAGATGGCTCACAAGAAATCAGACGTAAAATAACCCAAACCCAACATCAGATCAATCCCAGAATGGGCAGCCACCACAAAGCATAACAAAGCAGGTGAAGGCGGCACTAAATCCGTGCTGAAATAGCAGCAAAGCCCATCAGGTAAAGCAGTGAATCGGGACGATTCTCACTAAATTGCACCAGCTCATGTGAAACCTCATCTCAGCTGCTGCTTTAAAACTTTTCTCTTCTTTCCAGTGATGATACTTCAAGACTATCCTGGTTCTTCCGTTACTCAGATTTTTTTGTTGTTTAAAGTAAATGAGCAGCTGTCTTACCAGGCACTGTTTTTCATTCTGGTTTTAACTAAATGATCCGTGCAACAAACCTCAGTTCTTCCACCAAAAATCACTACACACAAAAATCAGCCCAAATTAGTTAAGAAAAACTGCTCAAATGCAGTAGTGGGCAAGATGGGATAGACAGACTGCTAAATTCAGCTATTAGTATTTTATTTGGTATAAATATCAGTAATGTCTTCCTAACTTATCAGTAAAAAATCGAAATATTATTATTTTAACATTTCTTCACTTAAGAGCCCAACTTTTGCATGGTTTTGTTATCTTTTTTCAACTTTGATTTGCTTTATTTTGTGCATAGGAAATTCTGGGGTTTGTCTCTAGGTGAAAAAAAAAGTGTCAGCTTCAAACTAAAAAAGTGTTAGTTTTGCTACAGAGGCAGACCCTGAATAGCTCAGCCTGCTTCATGCAACGGAGAGAACGTCTTGCAGATCAGTGTGACATCAGAAAATGACACTATCCGATTGAAGAGTTTTAGCACACTATCAGGACGCTGTTTTCTCTGATGGTATGTAGGGGGTCCTCTTTGCAGACGCAGGGGTTGGAGCAAGCGGTAGCAGAGCCAGGATCTCTGTTACTATGCAGATCCACAGCGATTTAGCCTCTGACAGACAGGCAAAGCCACAGAGGAGGGTGCCTGTGTCTTGGAGACTATAGCCAAGCTGGTCCCTGGCCCATGCAAGGGATGGCTTATTCCTTCCCCCGCTCCCTGCAGAGTTCCTCCACGTCAAGCCTCCACATTTGGGCTAGGCGTGGAGGAAAGGATTTGCCCCTGAATGCCTTCACAACTTCATTTAGAGCATTACGAATCACTGCTGTTCACCAGAGACAAGCCGCAACAATTTACATTCTGTGCGAGCCCACCAGCAGCTACACCCCTCCACTGGGGCTCCTGAAATGACCAGGAAGACAAATCCAGATCTGAGAGGTGTGCTAGGTACCCCTTAATTTTACAACAATTCAAAACAAACAAACAAACAACAAACACAAAATCAGCAGACGTTCAAGTGCTGTGGATTTCATCTATTCAGACCCTGAGCTGCAGAACGCAAGCCCAGGACTCATGGTCTCACCGGATATTGCAGAACTTGTGCTCCCAGAAGTTGGCAGGCATTAAGCGTACCACGCGCTTGCTCATCGACAACAGGAGACATAACCACATACTATTGCCTGGGTTTTGAGATCCCTGTGCTGGAGGTACAAGGCAACTGATGTATATTTGGTAACTGCAGCTTAAGCATGTAGGTATTTAAAACAAAACACTTTTTCTAGTGTTTAACACTTACTGTAAAAAGAAAACTGTATTTCTGACCATCCCTTTTATTTTCCCAATAAAACTTTCCTAATGCTAAAATGCAAGACTGGAACACATTAACTTCAAAGACACATAACGGCAACTGCTCCTTGATCTTGAATTCCATGAAATTTCAGGTCATTGCAGGGAAGCCAACAACCAGTTTAGTTAAATGCTTAATGACATAAAAACAGTGATTGATTGCCATAAAAATGGCTCCTAGGGATTACAAAAATGAGAAGACTCACAGAAGTTATTCAGCGTTCCCAACTAAACAGAAGAAATATTTGGCTACAAAGCTAAGTTCCTGTCAGCCAGACAGGAAACACTGAAATCTATATATTTTCGGAAAGAAAAATAAGTTACTCCTAAAAGAAGTTAAAAGGTAAGTTCACCCACTGGCTTTAAAAAAACATACTCCAGGTGGATATTATATTATAGAAAATAATGCAATTACTTTAAGAAATGCAAACAGCACAGACCTATACATCCTGCTCTAACCTACACAAACGTTCCTCTTCCCCCCTCAAAGCAAAAGGACCGCAGCACCTCAGAAACGCTTCACACTTTAAGCGGGGGGAGACTGTCGGCGTTTCTGTCGGTGCATGTCGTTTGGCCGGCAGGGAGATAGAAGACGGGGTTGGGAGGTTTCACTGCGCAGCGTTGAGACAATAAACAAATTTAAATTGCCGTGAGCGGGGGGGGGGGGGTGGGGGGGGTGGGTGTGTGGCTTTAATTTGGGCAGAGCGGGTGCGTGGCTGCAGGTTCCCCAGCACAAGACAGATGGCAGTGCAAGCCAGCTGGAGCGCCGGGCGGCTCCATCCCGCCGGCTCCAACTCCTATTATCCACTTGTAAATTAACCTGTCAATTTATCAATCAACACCATCTTGATTCTCCCCTGTTCCACTGCCCAGCATCGCGGTGAATTTGCCTCGTAAATAACTGGGAGCCCCATGTTTGTTAGTATTGTGAATGAGTTTATTATCACTTTGATGACTGCTATGAATCACAAATGCTGCCGAGAGCCTGATAAGGGGGGTGGGGGGGGAAGTACACGCACACATTAACACGGTTGAAACTATTTGGGAGATAACAGATCGAGTTATGGCGATAGCAAATCATTTCAACCGGGGAGAGGGGGGAAATGGCTAAAAATCGTAGGGTTTGCGTTGGATAAAACTCTTAAATACAAAATAAAGCAGAAATAGTATTGCTTTTAAAACTCAGAGCTATCTCCACTGCAACAGCGCTGCGGTGCTTGAGCTTATTCCTAGAATTTCTCAGGCACTGACAGGTTTTATGCCCTATTTGCAAACTTCAAAAGGGAAGAAATATCCTTTGAGATGCAACAAGTGCTTTATTTATTTATTTTGGCCAGTTTTAAACTACACGTACACGCAAGCGATCTGTGTTGTGACAAAGCTGAAGGAATTCAAATAAAATATACTTTGAAAAGAAAGTCAAAGGGAAGCAGAATTTGAATAGGATCTTCTTTATGACATGAGAAAAATGCTAAACTAGCAATATTCACATGAGTTTATTGTACAATTTTGTTTCTTCTGATGAAAGCCTCAATGTTTGCTCAAGTGACTTAGCTTTATCTAAATTCAAAAAATGTAACAAATTAGCATTGCTTACTTCTTTGAATTGAGCGTTAAATCATAGTTAATATTTTATAGGAAGAATCAAATAGAAAATACAACAGAAGCCCTTTAGGAAATCAGGGTTCGGTGGCACATTTTCTCTTTGAAGCTAAAGGAATCATAACTAAAATCTAAATTAATTATAAACTTCATGTTAAAAAAAGCAGATGTGTGGCTATTTTTAAATGCAATCAATCTTTTGCCAGGTGTAAGAAACAGTCTACTTTTGGCTGAAATACATTTGAAATCTTAAAATACAGAGAACTTTATTTAGAAAGTATAAACAATATAATGAAAGAGGTTAAGTCAGTGCAAATTTTGAGATATTAAATGGAAGTAGAAAGTAAAGTTGAGTTAAAACCTGAATAGAGATTTACATATAGTATTAAAAAGTTGTGGGTCTTATAAAGCAGCCAACATGCTTGCATTCTTATCGTTTTCCCTGCTGGTATAATTTTTAGTGTATTTACTCCTTATCAAAATTCTCCACATCCTAACTCTTAAAATCCTTCAAAAAAGTTAGTAGAAAGCACAACTAAACCTTTTAAGACTTTCTAATTTTTTAAAAAATAATTCCACTAGGCTGATTTACTATAGAAAATATTATCTAAATTCCAAATTACTTTAGAAAATTCAAAGTGACAAACGAACATCAGTTATTTTGTTAGATCTGGTTTGCTACTGTCTTTCAAATTCTGGCTAAGGTACGGGCTGCATTCTGACCTCAGACCCTACGTAAGTGAAAAATCTTTAAAGAATCCGAGTTGTACATGTATTTTAAAACTGAATAACCCAGTTCAAACCAAGCTGTGCGTGTAAAACTACAACCTGTGAATTGTAATGCCTGGGGTAGAATAAGACTTAAAAGACAAAACAGAATAAAATTTATACAAATATTTTCTAAGGTTTTAAATAGCCTTACTAAAAATCTAAAAAACAGTTTATGGAACAAATGGCGAGCAAGACACATGCCCACAGAGAAACAGTTGTCATACAGCAAAATCTCTGGCACAATTAAAGCAGAGGAACAGGGTGTATACTCAACATTGTTATGTCCAGTATATCATTGGTGGAAAAGTAATGGAAAATGAAATTATTTGTTAGAATGCAATTTAGGGAATCTGATAGGTTGTCCATTTTATTCAATTTATAATTAAGATAGTGTTTAAATTTGAAATGAATTCTATATATGCATGTTCAATAGGCTATAGCACAACAATAAAAATGGAATCACATCTCATTTTATCATAAATTGTGTAATAAGCGATAAGGTAAAAACTAGGGCTAAAATCCTTCCAGCAAAAATGAAAGAGAGCGACCTCAATTGCCCTAATTCATTCTGCTTTTTTTTTTTTAAACTCTTCATTTTCCCTCTGTTCACATTATTAGCTTACACATGAGTGCATTATTAGAAAATAACAAAGCCAAACAGGGAAACTTGGAAGAAGCAGGAGATAGGATCCCCTCTACAGCTGAAAGGTATTCTCATTTCATTTGTTAGGAGTTGCAAAAATAGTTTTATTGCCAGGGAAGGACAATGACCTCTCTCTTTCAACAAGCTTGGTGGTTGGTCTTTTGATGGAAAAAACTAGGGGATACAACATCTGGTAATTTGTGTTACTGAGCTTAGCTGAGGTCTTAACGATGTAAGCAGATTATTCCTGAAGAAGAACAAAAAAAATTCCGGAAGACTCAATGAACTATTTAAAGTTATTAGCTGGTGCATTCTGGCACTTCAACACTCTTTTCGAATTCCTTTTCCTTTTAGACATTTGCCTTCTGATCAGATTGTTCTGAAAAAGAGCTCTACCACCTTCCAACCTCACCACGCTTTTCTGGTGGTCCACGCATGTTCTGTCATGCATGCCAAGTCCCCCTCTTTTTTCTCTCCACTGCAAGGAAGACGATTATTTTTCTGATTAAATTTTCCCCTGCAGAACATTAAGAGCTCGTACGACCCCTCCTGAGCTGCTGCGTAGGTCAGGAAGGCTGAACAACACAGATAGCAGCAGTTGAGCTCAGAATAAGAAAAAAAGGAAGAAAAATTGATGGGTGGAGAATGAAGAAAAAGATAAATTATGTGTACTCTTGACCAGGAGTTTCATGCTGAAAACAAATATTCCAAGGAAAATAACCTCTATTCCTTCCTTGACACTCTTCCTTCCGCTGTAAATAGCTTTGCACAATTTTTGCTCTTATTCCTCTACTCCCTGCCGTTCTTCCAAACATTTTAATTGCCGATAGTGTAGTGATTTAAAATATCTACTGAGTTGCACTATGCCTTCAATTGGCAATAGTCTCATATTTCATAGCATACTCACACGAGGGAACAGTCTGAGTTTAAATCACCGACTTGTTGTTTGCTACCCAGAAAACCAAAGTCATGGTTTTGAATGGAGCAAATGGGCTTGTAAGAGAAACAACAGCTATTAGATATAAAAATGGAGCAAAAAGTCAGAGTAAGTTTAAACTGAAACCTAATAATGTTTAGGACGCTTCCTCATGGTTTGTTTTGTTGGGTTTTTTTCATGTTCATTTTTATAAATTTTAGTAAATAAATTCTGAGTTTTGAACATGAAATTAGAGAATTACAGCAAATGGACAAATATTTCAACCAAAATTCAGGAAGTTTTCTATATTACAGTAATCCCTATGCTGTAGATTTGAAATGTGAAAAGCAATGCAGTCCCATAAAAACCTTCTCCTCATGAGCATCCTTTAGCCTTTTTCAATTGTTGGCTGCTGCATCTTTCAAATTTATCTTGCAACAGACTTGTAGGAACTTTTCAATAAACTTTTCTAGAAATATACAGTCTTGGACAACTGTGACCTGGAGCACTTGCAGTTGTTGGTATTAGCTACGATGAGTTAACAAATAGCTAAAGACTTCATTTACATTCATCTAGAGTGGACCATACTATGAAAGAGTGTCATGTTCTGGTATACTGAGGTTTAAATACAGCTTGAAGTACTTTCCAAGATTTTACTGATGCTTTATTTAAAAGGATAAGTTCTCATTGGCACTACTCATTTCCATAGAACTTGAATATTTAGTCTGTACTTGTTCGCTTTTACGTTAAACTCAGTAGTCATTTCTGAATAGAACAAATAGAGAATTTGTGCATCACCGAATCTCTAGAGGAGCTATTTTGTTAAATTAGAGTCTGTGCTCGTAATTAAGAGCAACCTGATGCTGGGGAGTATTCTAGAGCAAAGGTTCCCATTGGAGATTTTGAAGACACTGGGCCACATGAAAACTGGAGGATTTTATTATATATGTGGAAATTAATACTTAGAATTTCAGAATTTGACTTGAAACACAACTTATAGCCTGGTATCAACTGCAGTAAAACAGTCAAGACAACTTCAGTATCCTAAATATTCTTTTTTTCCTCTGTAGTTTTAAATTAAAATTTTTAAGTAATTCAAACTTCACCAACATAGCTTTTTACAGCAGGCATTTGCCATTTTCACTGAAGAGTACTGCAAAAAATCCATTTAAATACAGGATTTAGAAATAGGTTCCATTTCCTTCCTTTGTTGTATATAAAAATAGATTATTTGATTCCATATATGATTGCCTATCATGATAGTTTTTCTAGCAAAACAATTAGCCCAAAACACAGGTCTTCAATCTGAAAAGTTTTTGTGTTTTTCTTTAATTAACACCTTAAATTCATGCTAAATTAACATGCTAACCCTAAGCCAGTTATCCTTGGTCCATATCCCAACAATAGTTCAGCATAAACAGCTGCCCTCTGATATCGTGATACACTGACCTAAATACATGATTTTGCTAACTTTGGCCCAGAGCAGGAGGCTTATCAATGGAAGAAAACTTCATGTTCTTGCCAGAGTATCAGATATATTATTTATGTCAATAAATTAGTATTTTCTGTTTACATTATTGGTACTGGGGTCTTTGAACACAAGACAATCGGTAATGTGTTTCGGGTGTTCTGCATAACTCGGAGCACTGAGGTTCTGAGGGACACAGAAATCTTGTGTCTTTCAAAGCTTTGCTGTACATGAAGCTTTATGGCTTTCACCTTTTCGGAACTTTCCTCTCTGCCACTTTGATAAAATCAATGAGTACCACCCTTCCTTGCACAGAGAAGTAACACAAGAGAACTGCTGGAATGTCAAAGTTTTATGTTCACTGCCAAGACTTGGTGCCTGTTTTCTTTAAGAGACAAAAATCAAAACACACAATATACTGTAAACATTGTATGCAGCATGTGCTTTGCTTCAAGAGCCAACTCAAGTAGAAGAGAATCGGAGTTGCAAAGACAGATATAGCACACTGTCATCACCAGTTGCCTCTTAGTAAAGTGAATCCTGCTTTTCTAACACCTACTTCTTTGCAAGAGTGCTTTATTCCCCATTGTTTACTTTTCAGAAGCAAAGGATCCGAAAGTGCTGAATATTTTAATACATGACAAAAAGTCATTGCTCATGAAGATTCAAAGCATGGAGGTGCCACAAGCAGTATATCTGTACACCAAAGTTTTTATCTTCCCACACAGAGCAAAAGTCTCAAACCTTTATTATCACACAGCATCGTATTGAATAAAACCAGCATACCGCTATACCTTCATTGTCAACTTAAAGAGAAACATAGTCCTGCAGTTTTCTGTCCAAGGATAAGAACAATACCGGAAGATCTCAGAGGAAACATGACAGATGTGGGTTTGGAATCAGGGATACAGAAGAAAAAGCTCATAGCCTTAGTGGAACAATGCGGAGCGGTCTTAGAGGAAAGGTAGCCCTCAGGTAGCTGCTTATTTCCTTAATCTTAGAAGTGCTTGTTATGTTAAATCAAAAACTATTGGAGACCCTGCTTTGGCATCAGAGACTACAACCAATCCATCTGCCTCTGTGCAGATATTGAACTACCTAGGGGATTCTCTTTGGTTAGATTGTATAATATTCTTGTAGGGCAGCTTTCTTTTACAACATGGCACAAAAATGACAAGCCTTGCGGATGTGATCAGACTTGAAGTATTAAAGCCAAATTTTGCATTGATTTACACTCTGGGCAATACTCTGAAAGAACAAAGGGGATTTCAAAAGGTTGTCGAGTATACATGTAGACCATTTTCTTCTTTGTAAATAAAACTAGTGGAAGTACAGAACAGAAAATTAGACTTTGTGGTTGTAAAACTCTCCGGCTAAATAAGTTTTTTCTGGCTAAGATCTTAAGGGAGTGGCCAAAAAGCAACATCTTCAAGATGCACATATGGTCATTACAGCTTCAAAAGTGGGTGCTTGTACTCACTCTGTACTTGCAAACAGAGTATGTTTACACATGACCGTGATTATTTTCTAGGCAAACCTAAGCTTTCAGAATTCACATTTCCACGTGAAGCTGGCAGCTTTTGTAGCTGACACAGGTGCATCAAGAGAAGACAAAGTATCACCTTCAGAATTTGACCTAGGTCTGATACAGGTGCATGCTGTAAACATGCACAGAAAGCAGAAATCAAGTAGACTGCGCCTTGGAACAAGATGTGCTGTTGCTTTCATCGCTGAGCCTCTACTAGGGTGGGATAGAAAATAACAGTCTGTATCATACACTGAAGCACCAGTAGAGACCCATAAGAGAGGCTGAGTATGGATCTGGGACGTGACAAGATGTCAGGGCATTTCATGTTATTCCGTGCACAGAAGCATCTTCCTACTCATGTACTTCCATTTATTATTTTATCAGAGGAAAGTAGTACTCAACAAAAAGTCACAAAATCTAACAACAAAAACACTTAGATATTTGGTACTAAAAATAAAACCCCTATCTTGTGAGGTTTACAGTAAGAGAGAAAACAGACAGAGGTAAATCAGAGGAGAGATTAAAGGGCTTTTAACAGGCTACTTGAAAATATGTTTCAAAACAAACAACCCCTGTAACCCCCACAAACACTCCTGCCAGGACTGATCCCACACAGGAATCCAGGACAAGTAAGGGATCAATGTGTATTTAGCCTTATGAGGCTAAAGCAGCATTATCACAGCTACACTTGAGGTATCTAATTGGTACAGTAGTGATGGCTTTTGAGGTGGATGAGTAGAAAGAAACTTACTTATGGTGACATTCAAAACACAAGCCTGTGAAATACTTTGGAAACAGACCAACGCTATGAAAGATCCCAAATTTACTGCTGCGATATCATCATCAGGTCTTCATCATGAAACATCTATCTAAAATTGGATAGAATTTCCACCTACCCCTCCGCCCTGATCTGTTAAAAACCATGAGATGAAGTGAGTTATGTCCCATTAATCTTTCTCATAGAAGAATCGGACAGATGGGCTGGATGAAGCGGAGGTGAATGAAGAGAAGCACCTGCTATTTTCAGGGAGTTGAGGGAAATTGGTAAGAAAAAAAAATCACAAGTGGGCGGAGAGGGAACAGTATTGCTCTATTACTGGATACCTTCTGAAAAAATGACTGATAGGTCTTATGCATCTATGATAATATGTGCTCACATCTCCTGGTGAGGGGAAAAAACAAACAAACATCTCAAAAAACAAGGATGGCATTACAGGTCATGAGTCAAAGAGGCAGATGAGCTGTCAGAAAAAATTACATAGCAGTGTGAAATATATAGGAAAATGTCTAATTGCTGCAAAGAGTATGATGAAAAGGAGTGATGAATGTGTGCTCTTGCAGCAATGGAAGATAATGCTGTCTGAGAAGTCATCTCTGCTCAAAAAATCACATTGTGTGTCCTCTGGTTTGCACCTTGAGAATAAAAGAAGCTTTTGTAAGTGAGGTCCTGGAGAAGCTTCTCTATGATTTCTTTGTGAAACTCAGTGTTTTGCTTGCAAATACTAGAGGAAATGAAACATAGCTTGTTAAAATCAACACTTTACACGTTTTCTTGTCAGGCCACTGAACAGGGGACTTCAAATCCTTGTGCCAAACGCTGAGCAACAGAACTTCCTGGAGCCCTACACCGCACCAGATGAGAGGAGCTACCAAGTTGAATGAGGAAGTCAACACAGCAGATACACGGCTTGTTGGAAGAGTAAAAGAAATTACTAAATGGCCAATAAGTTTCAAGAGAGATTTTCATGGTTCTTTAATACAATCGTAGGTCTTACTGACTAAACAGGGCACATACACTCATATAAACGTAGTGTGGATTTCGGCAGGCGTAGATCAGCAGACTTTATGGGTATTAATAGCTCTACCTCCATTAGGAATACCTGATGGCCTAATTGAAATGTTCTTATTAACGAAGTTCACTAATTTGGTTATTTGGTTTGCTGAATGCCTTTGTAGTGAAATACTCAGGTGAGCAAGGGGGGTGAGGATGATTTTTTTCGGTTTGTTTCTGATGAATAAAAACTAGCCCGTCCTTAAAAATCTGCTAAGAAAACTATCAGAAGTATCTGACAAAACATCATTATACTTGAAAATAATCTCTGTAACCCAAATCAAAAGGTGAGAGTGACCAGACTTTTAAAAAGTATATTGGGGGTGTCAGGGAGGAGTGTAATATTCCCAGTTCTAAAAAGGCTCCGGATACATTTTATGGCTTCACAATTTTGAGACCCTTTCTGCCTTGTCCCATTTCATTGATGTAAGCTTAACCTGAGTACATCTTTATAGACATGTTTTAATAATATTCTAAAATCCTTTTCTAAGAATTTACTTGTCCTTAAGAGCAATGTATTTTGTCAAGTTTACAGTGCATGTATTAATGTAATGTAGTTTTTCTCTAAAATCTTCTAAAAGTTGTTAATCAGAACTGGATTCTTAGTTCATAATGACCCACGAATTGTCTGTATGCAAAGATCAATTTTCTTGAACTTGTTATTCAAAAAATATTAAAATTATTTCTTCAGATCTGCAATTCTTTAGCTGTATTTAATAGTCCAAGTGTGAGCGATTATTCGTGATTTGACACAATGTCATATGACGTAATTCCTATTCCACCACAGGTCAGGGAGATGCTTTTAGAATCAGGTTGCATTCTATGCAAACAACCTTTTGAATAAACCAGTTTTGATATTTTTGCAAACATTCTAAGCCATTAGCTTGAATTTCTTTCACAATAAAGTAAACTAGTTCACTGGAATATCAAGCTGGTAGGAATACAAAAGCGAACGGTGAGAGTCCACTATCAAGAACTTTTTAAAACCAGAGGGAAGTTTTCTGTTCAGTTCCACAAAGACTAAAGCAGATCATAAACCCAGTAAATTACAGATACTCAAATAAAAACCAGGAAGTGTTTGCAATGTCTGCCTTGCTGTATAAAGTTACATCCATACACTTTTGGCTCAGCTTAAACACTAACCAACCCTTCCTAGTTGCTTAGTCACAAGGAAGTCACAAGGAAGGCTCGTATAATTTCAAAATGTTTCTTCACAGGCGAGGTTTTGTTTTGGTTTGAGTTTTTTTGTTAGTGGGAGGAGTGTTTTGTTTTTAATAATTTATTTAATTTCTCTTCAAGGTGATCTCCCTTTCTCCTTTAAAGGACTACCTGCACACCTTTTCCTTAATACCCTGAAAATCATCACATCAGTTTTTCCACTCTTTTTTTTTTTTTTTTATTATTTCACATAATAAAAAATATAATACCTGAGCAGAACAATAGTGGCAATGACACAATCTGGGGTCCGCAATTACAGACTAAGTCTGTGTGAGGATCTCTTCCCCAGCCACATTTGAAATTTGCTTACATGTCTGTCAAACACAGATGCGTGTTAAGGAACACAAGGAAACCCAGCATCTTTCATGTAACAAAATAATAATAACAACACAAGATGGAGGTTTTGGCATACCTTTGACTGTGGCCAGTAACTGTTAACAGCAGGCAAACCAATGAACTGGGGATTTTTAAGACTGCATTGGCCCTGCGAGGAGGACTCTTTCATTCCCCATACTTTGTCACTCGCCATAGAGCTGGCTGACATAATGGACTTTCACAACGAGCTCAGAAGCAATTGGCAATTAAGTGGTTTGAAGGGGTGCTTCTGGGCTGCCGTGAAAGGCTTCAGGTGTGAAACGCTTGTTTTCAAGAGCACTAAGCAAAATGTATAGTTGCTTTCAGGGGCCCCCTTGTCCTTCTGAAGGAAGGGGGAGAGATGGGGGAAGCAAGGACACTCAAGAGCAATTTGCTATTCAGTGCCTGAATGCTGTGTGCTTTTTCTCTCCCCCCTCCCCATCCTTGTGTGGCTGGTAAGGAGGGCAGATTGCGATGGCACAAACAGCTTTCGGCACAATGGCAGATCAAGAGAGAGGCAGGGAAAATGAGGCAGAGAGAGAATGGGAGCCTGAATGAAGTAAGGATGGTTTGATTGTTAATTGTGGGTAAATGTGTTGCAAGAGTGAAAAGGGTTCATGGACTACTTTAAAACTATACCCAAGCAATAAGCACAGAGTGTGGGGAAATAAGGAGATGTTCCTGACCCTTTTAAGAGCTATAGTAGTGCATCTGGCCCACTTGAAAAGTAAATTGAGAACTGTTAAAAAGATAGGCAAATACATTTGTGTGCATTATATACTTCCATTTCTAAAGGAACCCTGACCAGCAAATGCACTGGGATGGCATACACACAATATTCTTTTCTCCAAGGATTACTTCACCCACAGGACAAAACCAAAATAAGGTAAAATGTGAACATGCCCTAATAGACAAACATTTAAAATACAGATCTTTTTAAAGGTGAATAAAAATATGTTTCTATTCTAGGACAAAATATATTTGTTCTAAGGCTAGCGCAAGGGTAAGAAAAACTTCAAACAGAACTAAGGGAACAATATCCTTCATGAAGACTGTTTCATGTCACTTTTCCTTGTATGACCTTTACTTCTAACATATTGATTTTTTCCTAACCCAGCCTTGCTTTGCAGAAAAAAGGGGTATTGAGTCTTTGAGCTGCTTACATATCACTATTGTACATGCATTCTTAAAGGTGAAGGATCCCCTTTCAGAAGATGACTATCTGACTGACAATATGATTAGAATTGTCTGAGGACTTTTCATTTTAAACGTAGTGAGCCACATATATCAGTTTGGAGCAAGGGGAGGGGATGCGAAATAGCTCAGATAGAGCTAAATTGATGAAGTATTTACGCAAGAGATGTGCTTAGTTATGACCTTTCAATTTTTGGCAAGAAAGCTGAGATTGTGGGGGACACCAGAAATATGTCTCTTGGATCCCAGCAAGAAACTGCTTTTTGTCTCTCAATCTGCCAGCCTCTCAGGATGTCTGCTAAAAGGTTTCTCCCTATTTTATCTGCAACATCCCAAACAGGCTCACGTTCTCAACACAGGTTGCATCAATTCAAGCTGAAGAGTTCATTTACATCCTCACAAAACTTTGTGTGTTGAAAAATCATAAAAGTAGAGCTGTCACCTATTTAAAGTGGAGAAAGGTGGTTCTGGATTAAAAACATTCTACCATGGCAAAGCTTATTCTACAAAATGAGAGTATATCTATCTATTCTCCCTTAAATCACAATTCCCTTCTCACTTGTGCTTCTGTGAATCAGAAGCAACTTCAATTCATTCATTGAGTGAACCCTTGTGAAGCCGGTACAAAGAGAAGGAAGATCACACCTCTTGTCAGTCTTTCCTTTACTCGGCATGAGAGAAATGTCATTTTTCCTTGCAAGAAAACACAGCAAATTCTAACAGCAGTAGAGAGAAACCCTCATTCATGCATGTCTGCGTTGAAAATGCACACGCACAGACTCTCTAACGTTTAGGAGCAAAGGCATCACTCAGAGACACCAAAGGAAAACTTTTGATTAGTTTCAGTAAGTCTTTCTGCAATTTTTTGTACTCACAATACCAAGTGTTAGCTCTCAAAAAGTGTACACACAAGGGGCTGTGCTTAGCAACCTACACATGCAAGTGCAAGCCAAGTCACAGCACCTTAGAACCAGGGCTTTTCAGATGCAAATAAATTCGCACTGGACTGGTTTTACCAGCTGTGGGGTTCAATGCACTCAACCCCTCACCCAGAAGTGAGAACGGCACAGAAAGCTGTAAACCAACTGGTGCTCAGCTGCAAGTGTGTTGTGCTTGCGCAGACTGTTGCATAAACAAAAGAATTTATTCACAGCGTGATGGACATGAATTTATGCATGTAACCTCTGGCTCACAGAGATGAATCTAGATCCTTTTCGGCTGTTGTTTTGTGCATCACTATTCAAACTTTAGAAACCAGAAATCTGTACAGGTAACAAGAAGAGTTAGTTGGAAAAAAAAAATACATAAGGAGAAAAAAAAAAATCAAAATAAGAAAAAGATTTCCTTTCACTTACTGTTTCATTTTGGAGAAATAATAAATGGAGAATCGAAGAAAACTTTTTAAATTCAGATAGAGTGTGATGAAAAGCAGGAAAATAAGAGAGAAGCTGTTCCAAACAATTCCCATTATGGATGCAGCAGAACTGATATCTTTGACTGAAGATATTTAATTACCTGCAAAAATATGACATTTTATTTTGACAGAATAGAGAGCTTCCTCTATGGAAGACGTAAGTTCCTTTACAGAAAAAACTCAAGAGGCATTGTTTTTTAAAAGTGTTTGTAGAAAAAAAATGTGAATTTGACAGTTGAATAACACCTACTGACCACACTCAAACATCCAACTGATTCAATGTTAATTATGATGAAGGGGAGGGGATTTCTTCCTCTGCTACTGAGTTGTGGTACAAATAGGCCCTACTTGCTTATAACATAATCAGGGAAACAACAGGGCACGCGATCAATCTTACAGTTATTGCTTTGTATAACTCTATGCACGTTCTAAATCACACAGAAAAGCATGTGCTGCCTGCAGCTATTTTAATGTTAGGGCCAGATATATTGAAGCGGCACTGAGTTTCCCCTATCAGATTACACTCAAACTCCAGCAGAGTTGTCAGACTTTATACTCTCTTATTCTTCTGATTCTTACCCAACACAATATGGGCATGCTGTAGTGTCTCTCATCTAAAAACGAAAACATACACACTCTAGCCCACTCCTGTCTCTCCAATCACTGCTTCCTCTCATTTTCATTGTACAAGCTGTTTATAGCTGCTGTCAGTTCTCCTTCCATTTTGTCCTAAACTGTTCCTAATCTAATTTCTGCCCGTTACACTCAATTGACACAGTTCCCACCGGAGTCTCTGGTGACCTCTTCTTAGTCAAAGCTCCAACCATACCCTTCTCATTATGCCAAAGTCCTTTTGACACAGTTTTCCATGATGTTCTTCACTAAAGACTGCTATTCTTTGACTGTCATGACATTGACCTTTCATGCTCTCCTCTCACCTTCTAGCTGGACTTGACACTACTCAACTTTCTGGGAAGGTTTCACCTTCTCCGTTGGACCCATTTTTCTATTCCTTCCCTTGTTTGTGGGCCAGTTCAGCTGAGACATTCAATTATCATCTTTATACCGATGACTCCTAGCTTTCCGTTTACTCTAGATGTGCCTCCTGTCCAAGTCAAATCTCTTCTCAGCACAGAAATTTAGAAGCCATCTCAACCTCAGTGTAACAAACAGAGCAACAAGTGTCCTCCTCGGCTCCCCCAACACTACCTCTTTTTTAGTCACCATGGAGATCACCGCAACCCTGCCTGTTCCTCAGACCTATAATCCAGCCTTTACCTTTGAAGATGACCTTGCCCTAGGTACCCATCAAAGATACAGCTTTGTCTATTCTGGCTAAAACCCTTTTCATCTTGCATCATGATTAATGAAACATCTTTCTCCTCAGCTTTGACAAATGCAACCTTGCCCCGTTCGTATCCTTTCAGAATATTTCCATAAAGATCACTTTTCTTAGCTCATTGCTTTGACCGTGTCACCTCTCCCTTTACATCCTTTTGCTGCTCTCCCCTGCCAAACTGCATCAAACGTAAGCTACTTGTCTTCACTTTCAAGGCCCTTCAGAGATTATACCTGTACTACCAATCATCTCCTTCTCATTGTCAGGATGCTCCATCTCTACAGAGCCAATAATGCCGGCTTCCATCGCACACTTGTTATATTTTTCAAACAAGCAGCTTTCCACTGTCGCCTGTTCTGCCTTTCACTCTTGGGAGAAAACGTCTATAGAGACACCTCATTATATGTCTTCAAATCCTTAAATTTTACCTTTTTTTCTGAGGTCTGTCAAAGGCTTGACAACTGTCCGGCTGCTGCTGGATAAGACCACTGCCAAACATTCTAACTGGTGTTAAGCTAGTTATAAATCCTTTTTGTAGGCAGGTATCACCGCCCTTGCAAGCCCATAAGTTGTATGCTCTTTGGGGTATGGATTGTCTTTTTGATTTGTGTTTGCACAGTGTGTAGCACAACACAGTCTTGACCCTTTCCTTATTCTATGGAAGTAAAAAAAAAAGTGGCGAATGGGATATTAGAGAAAGGGTTAATCAGTTTACATCAATTAGTTGGTAACCAGATACCTTTCTTGGACAAATTACAAGCTAATTAGACTGTCTTAATGATGTCATGTTTCCATCTTGCACTTTATTTGTTAAGACTGTTGTAGTGCCCTGCTGAGAAAAGCATGTGGGTGGAGTTTCCGTAAAACTGATCTTCCCACCCCCCCTCAGTTTTGAAATTTTCATTATATATTTTGTTTTGAATTATACATCCTCCTAAAAAAATTACTCATCAAATAATTTTCAAATTTAGGTGATTAATAATAACAATTTTGTTCCAGGTTAGTTTTCTACTGGTTCTATTCTGCATTTGTTTTTCAGGCTCACGGATTCTTTTAGGTTGTGACTACACAGCTCTGTTCTGTTCCTTCTGGGGCTGGAATTTCACTTTGTGTATTTTTTTTTTTCAAGCCAAGACTAAGCCTTCATATTTGCTTTCACCAGTTTTTGCAGTTATTAAATCAAAAAAACTCAACAGAAGTAAATAAAATTACACACTGTAGGCCAAATAAGTTACTACTTCAGGATGGTAAACTGTATGTACATTGTTTTCTCACTGATGCTATCACATTTAATAATTAAGAGCACTGTCTAATAATAATACAGACAATAGTTAGGAATGAATTTAATAATTAGCAACAGTAGTTGAAAAATACTCTCCACACTGAAACTTCTTTGTAAATCAAGTGTTATTTCAAAATATGCTGGTATCTAAGAAGAATATTACATGTATTGTTCTATCCACGAGCTTTCATTTCACTTTGAAAAGTACGTGGCTGTGATTTGTGTTATACTCACTATGTTTGCAGTAAAATACGACAGAATTCGAACGTGCAAAGGCACACGTACTGATGAAAGAAGCTGTATTAAGACTGTGTTTTACTACTTACTCCATCAACTATCGTTTGAAACAATTTTTCTAAAGATCACATAGTTGTGTCTGTAGATCCCAAATGAACCCTCACTACCGGAAAAGCCAGGAATGGCTCCCTCTCCATTCAGAAGACAGCCCCAGTGACCAGACAATCACCTGCTAAATACTCTGACATACATTTAAAGCCTTTAAACACGGAATCAGTAAACATGCATCCCTTCAAGACATTTTTTTGGTGATCACAGTGTGTACCGAAACTTCATCTGAAAATTTATTTCTGGTATTGTCCTCCCTGCAGCTTCCGTTTCATCTGCATAAGCTAATTCCCTCCAACATAGCGAATCTTCCGAAGCTTTGCCATCACCTCGTGGGTGCTCTTCAGAAAGTACCACACACGCACAGCCTTAGTATGAAAACCTATGGAAGCACTGAAAATATGATAGTACCCAGCAATTAGGAATTTAAACTCTGCGACGTGCACCCTGAGTTGCGCTGCTGCCACAGGGCTTTCAAAGGAGTCACTAGTGCCTCTTTTCTTAATCATTGAAACAAAATTAAGGAAAGAGAGCAGGGATTTCTGGTTTCCTTCTCAGAGGTTTGGGTTGTTTTCTCCAGGGGTAGTTTACAGTCTGGCAATAGTGCTGTTTTGCTGCAGCTTTGATTTCTTTCATAGTACATCTCCAAACGTTCACTGAGGGCTCAGGTGCACAACCTCACAGCACAGAGGATAAGCACAGCAGTAGTTTCAGTATGGACACTGGTCTATGATAACTATCCACACACATTCCAGGGTCCAGAGCAATTTAAATTGGCTTGATTTCATGAAAGGTGGCCTAAAGTAGTTTGGCTATTTAGCACTTACCCCAGACCACCAGTAGGCACAAGCCTGATGATAGAGCTTTTTCTGCAGTTCAGCTCTAACTTACCTATTTCTCCCTTCTAAAATTTATCTTGGTTATCTCGTTAGCTCAAATTATCCTATTGTTTCACCACTATCTTCCATCAGCCCACCTAAGCACTAGTTTAAAACCTAACACCAAGCAGTTATGTCTGCTGTTATCATTTCCTACATGTACACACTGTCGGACTTGTGCGAAGAATTTACCTACAGTCTGCCCAAAAGTGAAAAGGGTAAGGCAAAAAATGCCAAACATAATCCTGTATCATCCCAGAGATCTTACAATTGGCTTTTATCAGTAATTTTTCAGGAAAATCTCATTTCATGACATCCCCGATGGTTCATTGACATACACTTTTTCAGTCAGAACCAACGGTGGAAAAAGGTACCTTTTTGGCAAGGATTTCTGTAGTTATCCAGCCTTCTTCTTTTTATTTGGACTTTCAGTGGAAGTCAAATATTTGTGTTAATTCTTTGGAGCCAAACTGATAAAATTAAGACAATGACAGGTACAAAAGCCAGTGTTATTACCATGCTAAACTTAAACACTTAGATTTAAGCGATGAGCTAATCTAGAGCACAATATAAGCATACAGCATTTACACTGCAATCCTGCCTTAGCCACAATTTCCACCATAACACGCTAAGAATAATAAGCTAATTAATATATAGTAATTCCATGCCCTGAATAAACCATATCTAGGTAGAAATGGCAGACAAGAGGAAAGCAAAGCGATGAGAAATGACTTCTCTCAACACAGACAGCAGGAAGAGGGCTACTAGTTTCACCTGTACAATGCCACAATACTTACAGCAACTGCAATGCAGCTTCAGAAGGGCTACAAAGCTGCCGCTTCACAGCAGCATCCCATCCTTAATTAACATTTTTGGAAACACTGCAATTCAGCTGTATGGCCATTCCATCTCAATTGATAGCTGACTGGAAGTGGTTTTCACAGCTGGGCTGCCGATCCAATGCCCAGGGAGGCTGCAATATCCCTAATTTTGCAGCGCTGTTTACAGCTGTAATTAATATTTCTGGAACTACAGCAAGACAGCTCAGTGACCACACTGTCTCACTGGATAGCCAGTTTGATCCTGTGTTACAACTGAGCTCTAAACCTGGTGCATGCACCAGCACAAAGATCTGATGCTGCCACAAGTCACGGTTTTGACTTTCTGCAGGTTAATTCCACAGTATCACTGTCACTTTATAGATAATCGCAAGCCTTTAATATTAGACATTCTTAGCAATGCCTTATCCATGAAGCAAAGATTTATAGAAAAATCTCATCAGTGCCTCTTATAATGCAGTGCGATGACAAGTTCCCAGCCAGCAGTGTCTGAGGATTGCAGTGTCCCCAGTGACCTCAGGGCTAGTTTCTTGGTAGCGTCGTGTGCACACTTTGCACCTCAGCAGACCTGAAGTTCTAAATGCTCTCTTAAAAAAGCCTAACTCATAACTAGGACAATGATAGCCCACTTTGCAAACATTTTTTTGTACACATATAAAGCATACATTATCAGCTCATTTATAAAAGGGAGACTTGCTCTCACACAGAAAGACTACATACTCTTCAATTAACATAATTAAGCCATATTAATAATTTATGTCTGACAGAACCCATATAGGAGCTCAAAATACTAAAAATTCACTATAAGAGTTATGACTCTGGGGTCTTTCTGCTGTATCATCTCATCGAGTATGGGACATGAGGTGGTAGAATTTTAAACCAGATACATATTTTTACATTCCGGCTGAATAATTCACATTTCTAAGGACTCTCCCATTACCTTTATTGGACAAACTTTAAGAAAAGAAAAAACTTGTTATTTTGGTGATAGAGTATGAAGCCTATCACTGATAAACCAGCTTGTGCTCAAAATAGAAAGTTTGTGTAGGTGCTAAGGTATGTCATACTTCAAAGCTAAGCATTAATGCTTTTTACTGAAAGCAAATCAGGCAAAACTGTTAGATTACTTCCCACTAGATTTCTAAAGTTCAGAGATCACGTACAGCAAAAGAGCTAAGTGAAACCTCATAAAAGCCAGTAAAATAGAAGTCAGCTGTGGCCCAAGATGTAGATTTTTCATTTGATGCTTTTGTTTGTTCAGGGCTTGTTCGTTTCCCTCTGCACAATTTACAAAGTATGGACGCGATGATACAGATTATCCGCGTGCTTAATGCTTTCCAAGGCAAACTGCATAAAAGAGGAATCTGTTCTACACACATTTTGCTTTATTACAAATATTCCTTTGCTTACTTTATATCTCTTGTTTTATTAATCTTGTTCCCCTGGAATGAGGAAGTGCCTGTGAGCGGGGTGGGGGATTGATTGTTTGTTTGTTTTACTTCTAAGCACCAACAAAACCAAAGACATTAAAAGTGCCCAATGAGGGGGTTGAGAGAAGATCACGAAGTCAGGCCACTAAACAAAACAAAAGTGTGTGTGTGTATGGGGGGAGGGAGGAGATTAATCTTATTAGGATCGTATATCATGAGGTTGTCAGGTGTGAAAGCAAACGAATGGCCTCTGTTTATCTGAGCTAAACCGTGTGGTTCACCAAAAGACTCACTCCAAGCAGGTTTTTTTTTACCCTTAATAAATTGGCTAAGTCGGTGCAGAATGTTGATAATGAAGTATGTGCAAGGGAGGTCTGAGCTCTTACCTTCCAGTGTTTAGATGCAACCAAGCTTTTTTTTCCCCTCCTTTTTTTATCACAGCTGATTCAGAAAGCCCTTTGGAAAGATGAAGTAGGTAGAAATCAAAATAAATGGATTCTATTAAAACCAGCAATGCATCAACTGCTTGATAAAGTGATTAATAAACAGCTTAGGATGGTGATTGATTAAACTCTTTAATCAAAGTGCTAAACTGACTTAATATGGATAGTTTCAACATGTTCAAAGTATACATTTTCTCAGCCGAGGGTTCAGAGTTGTTTATGTAACTTTTCTGAAGTGTATCCCATAGGTCTAACCTGCAGATAGCTAGGACTGTGGAATGTGTGAGTATTATAAAGTGCCACGTGTATCGCTGAAAATGTACAAGTAAATTATTCTATTTTCACCAAACAGTATTTCTTCCACAGAATTTTAGGTGCAGGTTTATATTATAAGACGTACAAAAGAACACAATACAAATAAAAATCAGCTTTTTAAGTCTTCTCTTAAGCACAAAAGGGCCAAAAAGGAATCAGTGTGGACTCTCAGCATAACAGTGGCAGAAAAGGATTACTTTTGTCTGAAGGAGAGTTTATATATTTAACGCAAAAGCACATATTTAATTTGCTTCAATATATGATGTCATTTTTCAATCAGTCTTCAGCTGGGTTCATTAGCTGAATTCACTATTCCAGGATGCACAGAAGTGTCTGTAATTCTGACACTTTGTCATACATGTGCCCAGTACTAGCAGTCCTCAAACTTTTTGTCATCTGAATAAAGTAGCATATCAGCTGTCATTCAGAATTACAAAATAAAAAAGTTTTGAAGTATGATGCAAATATATCAAAAAGCTAAAAATAGCCCTAAACCAAAATGCCAAAACCAACTGCTGAAAACTAAAGTCTGTCTTGCTTTTTATGCCAGCATCGGGGGAGGTTGAGGGGGGAGGAATCCTGACTCACAAACTTTCAAGGCTGCCTAATGGTTTTAAACACTGACATCTAGAAAGTTTTAAAATCCCTATACATATATATTTAGAACTGGAACTTTGGAGATTTTCCTCCTTGGTTTTTTTTGGTTTGTTTTTAACTAACTGGTGGTTGTTAAATATAAAGAGTAAGCTGGCTCTTAAACAGGCATTCCACCCAATAGAAACGCGTGCAAAGAGAATTATAAGAGGAAGAGCACCTGCTGTGCTTCCTTCAGTCTGAAGGCTTGCTATTGCTCTGGAAGCCTGGGCTGTGATCTAAACGTCTGTAGCCTTGTAAAAAGTAATAAACATTAGTATACTTTTAATGCACCATAACAATTTTTAAGCTCAAACTATCAATCATTATTACATAGAGCACTTTCCTGCATGCATGCCAAAGTGTTTCAGGTAGCAATACAATTATCCTGTTATGAGCATATATAAAACAAACACCCCGTATAAGACCTTGCAATAGCAAGGTGCTTCACATTCAGAATCTCTGGAGGAGGGGAAATTCTGCAAGAGAAAACTAATAATGTGTAATGGTCTGAGTGAATCTGCGCAGGGATTTTCAATAGTCTCGTCATTGTAAAATATATGGGACAAACAAATCACTTAAATAGCTTGGAAAGTGGCTGTGCAGTGTTTTATAAACAATCAATAAAGCTTTAAAATCAATATCTTGATGAACCACTGGCCATTGGAGGTTATTAAGTAGAGTGACTTTTCTATAGGAATATACAATTGGAGCAGCTATTTGAGAACAGATTTAAGCCTATTTAGCTCCACCTCCTGCTTCCATCATTGAAGTAAAATATCTACAGGAAAAGCACCATGCCATGTACACATCATGCACACAGTAATGTGTAACGGAGCAATTTCTTCCATACTGCATTGTTACCTCAGCCCTGAACTATGAAGGCTTTAAGGTTTTCTGTAGGGTTATAAATTCTACAAATATTAGTTACTCATCATTTTCCCAGATTCACTTATCGTGCTTTCATTCAGAGTGCCAAAAAATGAAACAGGAATTAAATTTATACAGAGGCTGTGGCAACTACAGGCTTATTTCTGAAGCAGTAACAGACCAGTGGTTATTTAATTCATAAAAATTTCGGTGAATAAAAAAGGGAACCTCATTACCTAACAACAGCACTGGAGAAGAGATCTGCGTGTAGACCAAACCAAATAAAAATATGGCTAAGATAGGGAAAGGCGATGGACACTGACACTATAGAAAGCAATTCCAAAATATAAAAAGCTGGACTTCAGAAACCATGTGGAATTGCCTCGTATAAATCTATCAGCGTCATGCAAAATATAGGACAAAAATAGAACAGATGGTTTGATAGGTATAATCAAAGGCTAAAAGTCTCCAACATGAGCAGCATTTTTTATTTCTACAATGTAAGTGCTTGATACCCTCTGCACTCAAGTCTCTTGATGAACTGTACTTTATTGACATAAACAATTCATAGCACCAGCCATCACATGCAGTTTTATAAAAGAAACGCATTATAACAGATAACTAAATGCACAATTCTGTGATGTATCTGGGAGTCACATACAGGACTTCTTCCTATTTTTGAAACACATCTGTATTTCAGGCAATGCTATAATGCAATTAATATTGAGTAGCTTTACTTCTGTGATATTATTTTCTCAATGTCTACATCTAACAAGGGCATCACCATTTGGAGTTTTCCCTCTACTTACTTCTAGAAATCTGTATCATCTCAATTTGCATGTATTGCAAGACTGATTCCTTTTAATTCCTTGTGTTAAGGCACGTTTTGACAAGTAGGTGTTACTGAACAGAGCACATTTAAGACCTAGAGGACCAGGAAGACAGGAATGTTCTTTCTCTCCATTCTTTTATTATGCTTATTGCTACCATATCTGTCCACCTCCAGTTCCTCAGTGTGGAATTTATAGATACATGCATCCATATATCTGCAAATACTCCTTTTCATTGAATAAGAAGAAAGAGTCGGAAATATAACAGCATAAAGAGATTATGGCCATTCTCAGTCCCAGTGAGATTCCCCAGAACGCTTTTTATGAGTGCAGACTTGGGACGAGATTTGCAAATGACAGTACTGTGAACCCAGGTTAAGTTTGAATACTGTCAATTAACATGACAATATGAAAACAACTGCTTAACTAGGAGTAATTTAATCAAACATCCTCAATTTCTGTCATTCTATGCAATTGATTGTTTTCCCACATACAACTTCTGGGCCTAATGAATATGCTGGGCAAAAATCATAAGCATTGGTGTAGTACAAGAAATCAGTTGGTCTTGCAATATTTACAGTGCCATTCAAAACAGAAAGCACCAGACAGAGTCAACTTTGCCCGCAGCCTCCTGCAATGCCAAAGTATGTGAATTCATGTAGAACTTCCAAGAAAAATGCCTCCTGTCTCAGCTACAGCACCTTGCAGCTGGCCGTAACAGTTACAAGGGTCATAACTTTTCTTCTACAGTTGAGGTAGGAGAGCAGAGAGGTTTAATTTTGGATTCATATGATTTTGTACACGTAAGAGTCTTCCCTCAGTATAGTGTCCTACAGTAACAAAGCTAAGCACTTCGTGTTCCTAATGGCTGCTGCTGTGAGAGTAATGAAAGTTATATTTCAGCCTTCAACTTAAGCAAAACACAATTTTTTGGATGTAATCAAAGTGTCGGGAAAGTCAGAAGGAATCCTTCCACCTCACAAACCTTGAATACAGTAGAAAGAGTTCATATGGTCTCTGACTCTCTTGCAACACACCCAGCATTCAGCATCTCCAATTTTCTGGCACACTTGAAAATTTTATTTATGCCAGATTTCAGACAAACATTTTCATCAGTCCACTTCTGTCTACATGTTCAAAGTTTTATCAAATCAGATTTTCTTTGATGTTAGGTGAAAAAGTTGAGATTTATTCTTTCACTTTTCAGAAATGTGAATCTTAGTTTAGACATCTAGGACTCTGCGTTGAGACAACAGCAAAGAAAGCATTCACTTTCTGTCATCTCTATCAAAGTTCAAAGGACTATATCCCATTGCTTTCCTTTCAAGGACAATTAATGATTCCAATACAACCAAACTATGAATTCCCCTTTATACATACATTGTATAGAAGAAAGATGGGAAACCCCTATTTTTTAATGGGAAACAATATTTCTGCATGTATACATTCAGGGCTAACAAGCAACACCATCTGCAAGGCTGGAATATTTTCACACTCCTTTCTATTACACAAAACAATAAACCCTCTCCAGCTGATTTCTCCCATTGTAGAATGCAAATTGCCTATAAAAGACCTCAGGGTGTGAGAAGACACTTATCAAATAGATATTACACATGCTCTCATACCAACTATGCTATCAACTATGCAATTTTAAATATATTAAGGATAAAAAGGTACTAACAACCATGCTTTCTGTAGTTATAATAATCACAATCCGAAACACCTCTGTTTGCCAAGCCACTGCTTACGATGACGATCTTTCTCACTTTAGGTTTAAGATAGCATCTGCTTCATACTAGGTGCAGGAGGAAATTTTCATTAAAAGAGCTTAAACCAAAATTAACTAATTTTTAATGCGTAAAAAGGGAGCACTTTCACCTTGAATGGAACAGATGCTATAACGGAACATTGAAAACCTGCACTTTATATAAACTTTTGTATAAAGGTAAACATACTATTAAAGAAACTGAGTTCATTAACATCTTGATGCAGAGTCCTCTTTCCAGAAACTACATTCCTTGCTTGTAACTGAGTGGTGCACCCATGAAATAACTTACCTCTTTGAAGGAACTCATTTCCCCAGTTTAATCGCAAGACTGCTAGATCTTCAAGTAATTCTAGAAACTGGGTGTGGATCTTTAAAAAATGGGGTCTTAATGAAGTTACAGACTTAGCAGAACAAACCAGATTAGTGTCATCAGCCTAAACCACTCAAGCACAATCAGTCACCCATTTCAGTAGTCTACATAAGTTTTATTTCAATTAGATTGCTTTTAAGGCCCCACAGTTAAAAGTCACAGAAAAGACTAACCACTGAGTTCTCTGCAACCTGAAACTCAACTTCCTTGTTCTTACAGGGAAGCAATTAAGATCCAATCATTTTTAATGCATCATAAATAATCTTCACACTTGCTGTTAAGTTAATTAATATAATCAGTAATGCCAAACACATCAAAATGAAACTTATTTTGCAAACATGCAAAATGTTCTGCCTCATTGCCTCTCTATCAAAATTAAATGTCATTTTGCTAACAACTTTTGCAAAGTTTTAATTTCAATTCCTTTTGATCACAAATGTAACCAAAAAATTGATACAACTAATCCAAAGTATAGCAGTTTGTTTCTAACAGAGTACAAGTGTCATAGGAACACTACTTGAGCATTTAACAGCCTGACTCTGCAAAAAGTTCTGGGGTCAAGTTACTTACGTCCTTAAGTGTTTCATATCAAAGTACTGGGTATAACTCACTGACCTTCACCGAATTGCCAGAAATTGCTTTTATGCGAAATGAAAGTAGAGTAGATGGCTAAATTGTTCATTACTATCAATGCAAGTTAAAAAAAAGAAAATAATTGTCTCTAAGAACTACAAGAGGAAAAAACCCCAATATCATAGAAGAAGGGAATTTTCACTTTTGGGAAAGTTCATAAGTTTTTTGATGACCATGGACCTGCACTCAGCTTTCTCAGTCTGTGCGCAGAGTTCACACATTCATATGATAATTGCTCAAAACCAAGAGATACAGAGAATAATTGCAGGGTTTATTTTGTGGTCCTGTGCACCCTGGGAAATCCAAGCATGGAGAGGTTCACAGGCTTAGAGGCTCCTCTGGGACGCTGTCGACTCGACATAGGGGTACCGTGACCCTATATGTACCTGATACTTTGCCCACGTTTGAGGGTCTGGTCTGGCCTCTTCCAGACCCTCCACAAAAGGGGTTACATTCCCTCCACCTGGAGGTTTGTCTGCAGAGTTTTATGCCTACCAGCAGAGAGCTGGGTTCCTACAAATGCTACATTATACACTGGGGGGTTTTCCTGCGTTCCATCAGTATCTAACACGCATATGAAATTCCATTAAATGATATTCAGGATCCTGCCAAAGGGATAAAATAAGCATCACCTAACATTTCAGTGTTGTTGCCACTCATTAGAAAATGGAGAGATTATGCAGCAGATATTCTATGCACTGTTATAACAATTAGGCTTGTAGGAAACTTCCACAGGCCTGGCCCTCATTTCATTAATAGAGGATTAGTAGCAAATCAAGTATGGCTGTGAAGTGAGAAAGCTGATGGGAGAGTGGCAACCCGTGCTCCTCCACAGGCTAACAGCTAACACAGTTTGGGTAGCTCCTGTGATTGGTTTTTCAAGTCATTAAAATAATTAGTAAAACTGTTATAAAGAACATATTGAGCACTGTTTAAGTTTCCCTTTTTGTGGAATATCTATGCACATATCACAGGTCTTAACAATTTACTCTAACTACAGGTCTTCAAACAAATTTGTTAGCTGATACCCATTGTTCCTCAAAGCGTCCGTGGCAGGTACTGGGCAATAAACACTTCGCAGCTGAACTGGGATATTTACTCTTAAAGTCTTTGTTTCTCTAAACATAAGACAAAATATCTCTCCTTCAAAGGAAATAAAGTTTCCTTTCACAGCTTTTAACACTGTTGTCCACCACCAATGCATCTAATGTAAAGCCAACAACGTTTCTAGTGGTCTTCATGAATTCAAGCTTCTGTGTTCCAAAAGAAAGTAAAAAGTCGCTCCTTGTACAATATTTTTAAATCTATTCATTTACTCTTGCCCACAAATAAAAATCCAGGGTGATACACAAAGGCAGAGCCCCAGGTGATTTCAATAGTTGCAAAGTTCTACATCATAAATTTAGTCATCATCAATGAATTCTGCATTTTTCTAAAAGGCTTAAAAAAAATTTTAAAAATTACTGCTTGTGGCCATTTCTTTCAACTCTATTTATGTAAATGTTCAAGAACCAGGACCAAAGGGAAATGAACAGATCTAATCAAAACCTCAATTGCTTCTAATTTACAAGCACGTTTTTCTCTGTTTAAGCAAGACCCATGTCTCAATTCTTCAGTGACCTCCCCAGAATGACAAAGAAGAGATTCATCCAGGTTTGAGCTTTTAGACAAATCAAGACTAAATCACTGTTGAAGCTAACAGTATTGTTGGGCTTGAATTAAATTTTTTATTATTAAACACCACAAAATCCAGGTTATCTGAGCAAAACTACCCAATTAAAATAAACCCAAATTATAGTACTTCCTGGAAATAAATCATGTTTTTAAATTAAAGTTGCTTGCCCATTAGCTGCAAATCCTACAGTAGATGATCCTAATAGCAAGTTAACTCAAACAGCAGGCAGCAGACAGGACATCAGGTTGATACCACATCAGAGCTGTTTCCAGCAGCCTTTTCATTATTGGATGGGGTTTTGTGTTTGGTTTTTTATTTTTTTTCCTAAATTCACTTCAGAAAATTCATCAGAAACAATTTACCTCTAGCTAGGTTTTAAATCAGTGGTTTCCTGTCAGTGCACATTTGCTTTCAAGTAATTATTCTACTTTAAATATATGCAATTCAATATAAGTAAGTTGAAGGATATGAACTGACGCTGAAGTTTTTAAGAGCAAACACAAGCCACAGAACATCTCTTCAGAGCATGCCCCCATGTTATGCACCTTTGCTAAAACTTTTTATTTTTAACTCACTAACCATTCCAGAATCCAATTCAGAGTCCTCTAATAACACCTCCCCTCCAGGAAGACCCGATTTACCTTTCCATACCTTGTAGAAGATACAGACAGACCAGAACCTCATAATGCTATCCCACCTCTCCTTACAGGGAGGAAAAATACTTTCCTCCTGCTGCAGACAGTGCTCAGGTGAGCACAGGTTTTGGCTGATGAATTTGGGCGTTGCAAATACCTGCTGAAACCTGAGGTGAAAAGTTGCAGAGCAAGTGCCCTCGCAGCTAAGTCTCTGCCACTTTGTTCTGAGGTGCGTCTGTGCTACCCATAACACGGGGATTAGACAGCCTTCTGGGATAAGCAGGGCTGGAGTAACGGAAAGAAAGAGCAAAAAGAGTTCAGGGGAACTACATCAGAGGGTACGGGCTCCTTCGTCTTTTCTCAGAAAGCCAATCTCTGGACACGAGCACAGATCCAGCAGGAAAGGTGAGCCTGGCGTTACTTTTTCTGTTGAGACTGCAACAGTCAGAATCGGCACGGAGCTCACTGTTCTGGCTTAAGGGAAGTTAGACGTAGCCTATCTGCTCGGGCATTCTCCGACAGGTAAGCAGGCCCGACGGCAGGTTGGAATAACAACTCTTCAGCAACGCTGGATTTACTTTTCTGCCAGGGAATTCATCCCAAATAGCATAAACCCTGGGCACCCGGTCACTCAGATTTGAAGAGACACTTGTGAATTTTAGCCCTAGAAACCCTCTGTCATGCTCAGGCTCTCTCATGCTTCTTCAGTGAGCGCAAAAAACAGTTAACAGGGCTTTAAATTCCAAACACACAGAGGCCAAGACACTCATTGACTTCTTGCAGGAGCAGAATCTGGCCCAGATACACGAAACATTTCAAAAGAAGCCTTGACTTGCAGCAAGGATCAGTTGAGACAAAAGTATTTGAGTCAGGGCATTACTAGATGATCTTGCTGGTTGTCAGATCTGCGGTGTAATGACACGTCAATTTGATTCCTTTTGTGCATGAGCTTGGAGCCTATCTTTGGGCCTGAATTCTTCTGTACTTTAGTGTTCCTTTTGTTCCAGTGGCACTTCTCCCAACATTACTTGACAATGAGTGATGCTCCACAACCCTGATCTTTCACACCCTGTTGGTGACCTATAACTTTTCATGCATAACCTTTGACCTGGGGCCTGACAGTTTGATTTATTGTCCAGTGTTATGATTTATGAGTATCTTCTCAGAATAATTAACGGACAACAGGTGGCAGCATAATAATTTTGATTACCCAGCGGTTCATGAAACCACTACAAAGGTGACTTCATTTACTGAATAAGAAAAGGACAACAATTAAAAATTACACAAAGCAATCCTTTTATGCCTTTTTGGTTTTCACCCTTTGTCTATCGAACAGAAGACTTTATTTAGGCTCATTGCCTCCCTGCTCAAATACCCGGAACTCGGATGTGCAGAAGACAATGTTTCCCAATTCATGGTGCTGGTAGAATTATTTTGCTGGTAGAAAACACTTCAATTTCATGTTGTCAGTTTGTATAAAGCTAGTGAGTTATTTTAAAATCTGTTTCTGAGCCTGTACAATCTGGGCCAAAGTTCATTCCAAAGTGCAGGTTTTTGTTAACTCACAATTTTGCAGAACTGCTGAAGTGTTGTGTCTTGGATTCCGCTTATCTGAAGTTGGATCCCCAGTCAAAAACACCGAGCTTCTGTCTGAAGGTTTTTCCTCATCTCTAGTGAGCATACAAAAAAAGGAAATTCTGCTTCTAAGTGTCTCAAATAATTGCTTAAATGTAGGTTAAAGGGCAAGTTCTCAGTACCCTCGCTTCAGGCCCCATGCTCAGGCAAATCTAGTTTAGCTAAATCTGCAATATCTTCCCACCACCTAACTTCACCCTTTCGTCACAAGCAGCTCTGCTGTAGTCATTTGGGCTACATACAGGAGCAGCATTTAGAATAAAGAATGTGTTCTCCAGATTTTGCAGACCAATAGTAACCATGATGCATACACACGATACCTCAAAAAAGAAGTTACAGAGTGGCACAGAGTTGCCTATTTCTATTTTTGAAAAATAGACTTAAGACAATCTGTACTTAGAACATGTTCAACTTCCCTTGTATTCTATATAATCCATAAAGTCCCAAACAGCTTTTTCACCCAGAAACTTCATGCCACTATAATATATTCTTTTCTTGTCACTATTCTACATGCTGCCCTCCCCCTTATTTCTCAGTCAATCACAATTCCTTTGCACTTTTGATAGGCATATGTTGATATGGAAAAGGACAAAATGGTATCATCCATATGGACAGTGGGATCCACGGCCAGATTTTCAGAGCTAACCAATAAGACTTCAGTGAAGTCAGTTGGAGCTGCAAGTGTTTAGTACTTCCAAAAATTGAATGGATGGTGAATAAAGAATGGAGCTGCCGCGTGTTTGCTCACAAGATATAAATTATCTTGCAGAACAAAAGCATAATTTAGCTGGCATTAGACATTCAGCAATTCTTCTATGTGCTTTTAAATATTGATTAAAATAAGTGAGATAACGTGTGGTTTATTAATCTTTATTAAAAGATGAAGAGTCTAACATCTAGCGGAATTCAGTGCACTAATGCCAACAGACCACTGCCAGCGTGCACCAGCTTGGGCACAGGAACAAAACACTTCCTTCTCGTCCCCCCCCTAAAAATAAATAAAATGCATTCTAGTGAATTTCAACAGCAAAAATAGTTTGTCAAAGTTTGTCTGCATGCCCATGCAAAATTAATTTTTTGTACTATCACAATGACAATATTGTAGGTTTATCATTTCTAATTGACTTTATGACTTATAAAAATATTCCTACAATCCTACTTTACATCAGTTTTGTAACAGTCTAACACACAGCTCTGAAAGATTCATTCCTGTTACATTCAAATTTGGAAATAACTGACGGAAAGCCTGGCTAATAAATAAATGAGAATTCCCAGAATATTAAAAGCATTCAGTTTTTGCAAAGTTCCTTAGTGAAAAATAAAAAAATAACTGCTTTTGAGATCAGACTTGTTTTATTCCCCTCCTTTCCTCTAAGAACTCAATGACACCCCTACAACAAACCCTACTATAATGAAGCCAATTTTGTCCTTAGTAGTTTTATCAAACCTTTAATACCACATTAGCTGCTTAATATACAGTGAAAGTAGCAACAGCAAAGCACTAGCACCCAACTGCATTCTCAGTAGAGATGAAGGAAAAATTTGCTGCAAATCATTTATCAGATTAATGCAGCTGCTTTTGCTACTCATGAAATAGCCACAAGCTTTCTGCAAATGGAATAATAATCGTCAAAAAAAAAATAGAATGTGTACGCCACAGTTTGTTCTAATTAACGTTTTAATTTGGGACAGTATCTCAATGGTGATGTGTCTGGTACATCACGTGACACCATCTGCCTCTTTGATTGGGTGTTGCAAAGACATTCACGGTGCAAGTTTCACATGTAAATCTTAAAGGGGCAATTGCAAATATAAATGAACACGACTGGCTTTCCCACTAAAACATGGTTTTGTAAAGCCTACCACACAATTAGCCAGAGCAATTCTTTTCAACATCAAAATGTTTGAAAATTTTCTAATTGTTTGCAACAATTATTTCGCATCAGCTATAAACAAAAATAATAAATAACATTAAGAAAATGAAATTTCACCAGATTTGCACAGATAAATTAAGGCACGAAGATTATGCACGTTCCATGTCATTGCCTCTGGCTTTTCTGGTTTGCTTCTTACATGGGAAATGGCAAGCTTTAAAATGGTATATGTGCTCAAGTCATGATGCGATTTTAGTACTTTGTTTCCCATCAATTTTTAAATTAATTATCTGGAAGCAAGCAGCGGTTCATTTTTGGTCATAGACTTTTTGATTAGAAGCTGTGACCCCTTATGCCTTTTTGGCATGCTCTATACAACACCAATGACATGCAGCACGACCTCTGACACCTGATTCAACAAAAAGTAACTCTCAGACAGATCTTTCATATTCAGCAATCTCTTTGTTACACCGGGACACTTAGCCAATTCCATCCCTTGAAAAGTACTGTCTCCCCATTTTCTCCCCTACTCCCTCCTACTCAGAAACTTATTTGGTAGCAACATTTCTGTCCTTCCATTTGTGTCTCTCCTTCTGTTTTTACAAACTTTACACTATACCATCGTCCCATATGTTTGTGCTGCACACAAGGAGGTTTCTTTGGAAAGCGCTGATGCTAATTATAAATTTAATTTGCATTTTAATTAGAATGGTAGCAAATTAAAAGCGTGGCAGCTGGAGAATTTTGAACGCTTTGCAGAGATTTGGTGTCAGTATCTCCCTGCTTCTGACTTCGCTCTCTTTTCATTTTTCCCCTCACTATCTTTCATTCACACAAACATATTGGCAATTTTTCTCCTCTCTTGTTTCTTTTTTTTGTCTATTTTTTATTTCTCCATTCCCCCCCCAAGGATCAAGTTATAAATTATTTCTTTTTTGTACTGATAAACAGTATACTCTTGTCTTGTGCCAGTACACCATGTACTGTAGTGATAGTGCAGCTTTTAAGTGAGCTTTTGTGAGGCTCTGTCAGTGCTGCCCTATTTTGCTATTTATATCTGCAGCTTATTTACAGGTAGGAATCTATTCTATACCCCCTCGACTAATTTCAAATTCCAGACCACAGCAGCAAACTCTAGCCTAGCCCTAGACATTTCATTTTTACATGCTACAAATTTCCAATAAGTGTGCAGAACCTTAACAAAAGCCATTCAAAATGCATTGGGGACTCCTCAACTTTATTCTTTACTTAGCAAATGCAGCATTCAGTATGCTTCTGGACAAAAGGCTGAAGTAATCTGTCAGTCTTTTGGTCCATATAATGGTATATATTCTGGCCCTAGTGTCTCCCAGTGCTGTCTTTCATTTGCTGTGTGAGCATGTCTGGTTTTCGTACTCACGTGAGCACATTTAGTCAGTTCTGTCATTTTCCCTATGTTGCATCTCCATGGTCATTTTCATTCCTTCTGTTCGCTTCCCCCACGGTGTCCTTGCTCAATAATTTTCATTAATTGATTGACAGCTCTGATAGACCCAACTAACCTCTATCTCACTCTCATGTCGGTTTTTAAATAAGTACTTGTACGTCCAATGACCTTGTCGCCTCATCAGATATCAGAAAATGAGCATGCAGATATGGAGGAAGCTGATTAGCAAAATAAGGAAGATCTCACTTCTGGCATAAGTCCATAATAAGCTCTGACAACTAACTTTAGAGTTAGGCATTTAAAACAAAAAGGACTTACAAATGTGGAATAAATAGACCTTAACCAATTTCCTAAGTGATGGCTATAGGAAAAGGAAGATTTAGAACATCAGTAGCATCACAGCTTTTCTAGAAAGCTGGAAAACAAGTTATATATATTGATAAATATATACTTATGTTACTTGTATATATACACTTACGTGTACTTACATGTACTTACATAGACTGTTTATAATTCTATTTTCAACCACTTGTACAGTATTGTTTAGGTCCCGAAATTCATCCATGGAAAAGGAAGTATAATTATATTTCATTTTATTTAGTAGGTATTTTCATTAGAAACTGTCGTGGTAGAAAATTTCAGGCTTTAAACAAACAAAACCACAAGAAATAGTTGTTTTTTAAAGAAGGGAAGCTGAGGCACAGTAACACACGCAGAAGATCACTCGCGGATCAGAAATTAATCCGGTTCAGCTGAAACCCAGTCAATTGCATTTTTCCACAATGCCACCATCTTTATCTATTTCGGATCACTGCAACATTCTAAGTTTTCAAATTTTTAAATATAGAGCTTTATCTAGAGCTATTTTAGGTTTCTGATATAAACATGATGATGATGTAAAATGACATTCTCACTTGAGGTGCTTAAATAAACAAGATTAACA
Organism: Neomorphus geoffroyi; assembly: GCA_033558235.1. Classification (NCBI taxonomy): domain Eukaryota; kingdom Metazoa; phylum Chordata; class Aves; order Cuculiformes; family Neomorphidae; genus Neomorphus; species Neomorphus geoffroyi. The sequence continues at coordinate 5,119,962 of JAUMJM010000009.1, forward strand.
GAACAACTGTTTTTAATGTACTTTTTAGCAAATTGTAAAGCCTAACCAAAGTCTGGAGCAGCTATTTGAGTTACAAATATGCTAAGACCAGAAGACAGGATAGAATATACTCCTTTGGAAAAGGAGGAATGAGTCCATTGACATTTTATCTCCACTTTTTTTTCCATTCAGTAATCACTGATTTTGGATTAAATTTACCTGATTCTGGTGGCTACAAAAGTATTGAACACCTAATTCTTCAGATCAGAGGCCTTATCATAGCATTCACACCACAAGCACCAATGTACCATGTTCAGTGTGGCATTCTGTACCCACTCCCTAAACAAATGCAGCAACTGTACTATGGCATAGAAGAGCTAGAACACTGATTCCATGATTTTATAGAACTAATTAATCCAAATCATCTGGAAAAAAATGGTCTTTAAAGTTTTTATTCATAACTGTGGAAGCTGCACGATGGCATGTTGTTGGGGTATTTTATTTATTTCCTAACCTTATTCAAGAGCGTAAATGAAATTCCCTTTTAAGAAGCAAAACTGACAGACTTGAGCATTCAGAATACAAGAGTTTGATCATGTTTAGCTGAAAGTATAACTGGAGTTTCAGAGTATAATTACGGACTTATTCTGATCATATGTCCCTTTTTTCACATCAGCACCGCTCCAGTTGTTTTTGTAGAGTCATTCCTTATTCAGCCAGCAGGAAAAGCAGCAGTCTGAGAAGCTGAAATAGAAACAGACTGAAATGGAGCCTAACTACATTATCCTTAAATACAGGAGACCTTACCTGCCACATTACTTTGGCTCTTCCACCGGTGAAAGACACCTGCTTTTCTGCATGAGATGAAGTTATTCTGTTAGCCCCCACTGGACTGAAGGGCAAGACAGGAAGGTGGAAAGGTAAACAAGTGAAAAAGTTGTCTAAAAAGTCCTAGCTGGAGATCAAGAACTAAGGACAATAAGGAAAATAAGACCTTTTCTAGTATTAGCATAAATAGTGTAGGAATGTTCTAGTGTTTATACTCCGGTATTCTATGGAATAATATTTACTGGCTTGCTAAAATCACCATGCTTTTTTTGGTGTCCCAATATACCTTGATTTTCAAAAAGAGTGATGTCTGCGGTGGGTTGAGTCTGGATTTACATATAGCCAGCCTGACAGAAAACAAACTCGCATTTTCCTGTAAGTGCTCTACCTTGGCACATCACTAATAACAACATCAAGAGCAAAAATTGATAAATTACCTTAAAAAAAAAAACAACAGAAAAAGTATGTGATAGAAACTACTGAAAATTATCTATGACTTGTAAGAGTATAAAACGTAATGTGTTACCATGAAGGTCGTGTCTTTCAAGAATTTCTATGTTTTCACAGATGCAATTTTAAAAAAACCCTCCCTCTGGTTTGCAATTTTAGGATTCAAATCAGTTGCAAATTCAAATCCAAATCAGTTGCAAATCAGTTTGCAAATTCAGGATTCAAATCTCAGTGCCAGGGAAGCTAAAGTCGAAGCCTATTTCTGAAAATTCCCTTACAAGAAGAATTTTTTGGGGTAAGCACTTTCATTAATTTTAAAACCTTCTGGGCTGCCAACAAAAATTCAGTAACCTCAGTGGAAGTAATCATATGGGTTTAGGTTGACAATTTCTATGAGTAAAGCTTTGCGGAATCTAAATCAACTAAATTATCTTCAAGATCTAACTTCCATAAGTGGTAAGTAATATTAGGCAAAATGTTAATATTTGGTTACCCTAATTAACCTTGTATTTTGATAATATTATTGCTTAGTAAAGTTCTAATTTCTATTCCACTGTTGTATGCCCTGGAATACCCTTCTCCTCTGGAATATAAACAAACAAATCAAAACAAGTTCAACTGTTGGAGAAGCTGTCGCTGAATTTCTGTTAATAACTTTTTATTATGAAATTGTCCAAGGAGTATACAGCATTCTCCAAATTACAAGTCTTCCACCTTGGTGCTTTGGAAAGGCTTGGATTTCATTTCATGTAAGTTTTTGCAGCTGTACAAAATACTTTCATTAACCCAAGAATGGATTATTTGGAGTGCTAATTAATTGATTCTTCAAAATGCCAATTGACATACTCCTAGGGAAAACCTGATCTAAGCAACTATGTTAATCAAGCTATTGTACTTATGGTTCTGTCTGAATATCAGACCATCTGAAATGAGGAGAACTTTGCCATTACTATCCTGGACCTCTTGTGGGCAGCTAATTAATATGAGTCGACTATGACAGTTGCACTTGTACATTCACTGTACTGCCTGACAATAACTCTATAAAATTACATTTCAGCTAAAGAATGGAAACAGTGTTAAATACCATTATTTGCCTTCCTTTGATGTCTGAGAGTCATTATGAAAGCAATTACAGCAGTTTCTCTGTCTGTATGTCTGCAGGGTATTTATCTGTATCTGTCTGAGTCCTTTGCCAGGTGGAGAATATATGGCATATTAAAGACAAGGGAATTCAGCCTCAATTATCAGACTATGAACAGAAGAAGAAACAAAATCAGAGTTTTGCAGATGATCCTGCCAGAAAACAGTAATTTAATATTAAAGGCAGGCAATCTGGGAAAAACTTGCCCAGTGCAGAGTCTTTTTATTTTAATATTATTGAATTCCCCCTCCTTCCATTGTCCTGTTTTGTTTTCTATTCTTTTAGCTTCCGTATTTTCTAATACCTCTGCTCGCTTTAAATAAGCCTATGCAAGGTTTGAGAGTCTCAAGAATGTGAGACTGTTTTTGTAAACCCCAGGGTTTTTTCTTAATTACATGTGGATGTTCTGTCACCTCAGAACCTCTCGGAGGAAACAGATTCTGAGCGGGGCAAGGCCATATGAGGCAACGTGTTAGCAGTAGAGTTAGGAGATTTGTACCACCTACAGAAGACTATATACATCATTCTGCCTCCCCCTAATTATTATTTCGCCGACCCCTGTGGTAGTATGACTAGGTCTATAGGTTGCCAGATGGGTGAAGAGAGCACTCACTCTACAAACAAAAGGACCACTGCCAGATTTATCCCTTGGATTCCTTCAGCTGTCTTCCCACAGCAGACTACCGGAGAAATAAAAGACAATCCTCCAATTGTTTTTCTATGCCACTGAGTCAGAGCTAACAAAATAATGTTCTGCCAAAAGCCTTGGAAAAATACTATTTTTTTTCAATCAAACGCATACAGAAAGCATGAACATCTTGCTCCAATGAAAAACATTAGTTCTAATCCTCTGTTTTCTGTGTGTTGAAGGTGCACCCATTCATAAACAGCTTCGCAGCTCCTTCATAACTTGCTAACGTGGATATTTTACCATCTTGTCCTTCTCGTCTTCTATAATGGCTGCAGTTCTGTAATAATGAACCTCACCATAAATCTCAAAACACCAGTTCCAGCAAGAATTAAGACTTTTAGTACTATCAGTAAACTCTTGTGATGAGATGTAGTAACTGCTGTCTGCACCTGAAAACATCGTAGAATGCTATAATTCGGGCACATGAAAGAAATGCCGTGATATCTCCGAACGGATTACCCAGTTGTAACATACACACACGGGAAAGTAATACAGACCTGGATGAAAGCTAATTTGGCCTGCTATTCAGGGCTGACAGGATGCTAATTTATCTTAGCTGCCTGCTATCCATCATCATTTGACAGTCTAGTGAATGTATCTATAAAAGGCAAAGATCCTCTTCTTTTGGTAACCTAAGTTTTCCGGTGCTTTATGCTGTCTTTTGTTTTAAATAGAAAGGCAAGAACATTACCAAAATGTCGTGCTGCTCATAAAGCACGATGCTTATTCTGAAACTTGAGTAACATTTCTAAGAACAGCCTTTAGCACGTTATTAAAAAAATCTCTTGATATTCCCCCATATTTTCCGGAAAAAGAGATATCTATAATAATGTAATATTTTAAAAGATTCTAGAGGAACTTTAGAGAAAATGTAGAGTGGTATTTGACTCTCTAAGTTACCGTCAGACAAAGGCTGGCTTAATCTGGAAGTAATATCTGGGACTGCATATCTCATTGCTGTGCTACTAATATAGCCATCCATCTCCAGAAAGGGGTGCGCAAAGGGGGGGTGAAATGCAGCAGATACAAATATGCCACTGTTTTCTTTATTTTTGTGTAATCACTTGGAGGTGCTGGGAAAAAAGTAAGCTAGGGCATTAGTTTGCCCTAGGTGTGTGAAGAAACTCTGAAGTCCCTCCGCCCGTGGAGCACTGTCACTCTCAAGCACCTGATCCAACACTTACCCACACAGAACTGAACTGTGCTTACGCTGCCGAGGCCACGGAGATGATACACCACGATGTCACCAGTAATTAGTCCAAATCATCCATTATACGCCAACTGCTTGTGCTAGAGCTTTTAATACATTTTGAGTACTAGATATCATGTGAATCTTCCTCAAAACCCCCAGAATCTTTTCCAGCTGTACCTTCTTTTTGTTTAACTTCTAAAGAAAATTATTAGGTTACAGACATTTCCTTACACCCTTCTCGGGCATGTCACTACAATCTCAAGTTACAGTAGTTTTCTGTCCTATACAGGGATATTTTGATCTTGGTCATTGGAAATCTTCCCATTTAAGTCTTACAAAAATTAGAATGTTTACAAGAAGTGTGTTTGTTTGTGCGTATACTCACACTACAAGAATTTTATTTAAAAATATTAATGAATTACACAAGTCTCATTAAGACATGAAGACCTTAATACCTTCTGAGCAGAGATGCTGTGTGTCAAAAAAGGAAAGGATTTAATGATATCTTAGACATTTTACAGTATAAATATATTCTTGATTAATTAAATCTGTGTAGTCTATTACCTTACCCTGAGGAAACTATGATATTCAACAATGTTTTTTTAAATAAGAAAAAAACCCAAACAACTTGTATTTGATATTTAACCTAAGAGAAAAGACGTAGAGAAAAATACTTTATGAACTTGTATAAACAAAGAAATTTAATTCTTTCCTTTAATTGAAAAGAAGCAATGCAACTTGCAAGAAACATTCTTACTTTCTTCAAAAAGGAAGATTAATATAGGTTAAAAAGGCCTTCTAGTTTTACAAAATTAATACTGTGTTTAATTATATGAGATTAAAATTTCATTATACATTATACTTTAATTGGTATAGAAGGGGCCGGAGGTTAAAACCTTTGCACGAGTTACCTTTTGTGCTGTTCCAATATCTAATAACATTGCAGTTTTAAATTATAAACTCTGACAACACTTAACAAGTTTCTTACATGTTTTAATTTTACCATAGTAATCTTTTATGTGGAGCAGTAGTGTTCCTGAGGTCGTAATCCGGGATGATGAAACAAGCAGAGACAGAAAGCATTACAAAACCAAAGGGGCTGGACATTATTGGATTGTGGTAGAGGTGCTACCTGGACTCCAACTTTCAACTACAGATGTGGACATAGCTGGTTACAACAATTACATGCCGTGACAGTTAAAACACACTGCGTGGAACAGCTTTCTGCCTCCTAAACCAGCAGTTATACCTTCAAAACCACTGCAAAATTCTTCTTCGGAAAAGATCAAAGAATTCTTGAGGGCCCTTCTAACAAACGGCTAAAGTGGCCTTGAACTGTTTAAACCACTGATGCTGTGTTCCTACAAGTGGGATTTTTAGAGGACTCCAAGGGGTTTAGGCATGCAAAGCCTATTGACCTCTAATGGAATTAGGACACCTATTGCAGAGGTGTTTGGAAAACTCAACACTACTTAGAACAATGTTTCTTGAATGCAAACAAGAAGAGGCAACTGTTTCAAGGACAAATATGCCTTCATTTTAAAAATGAAACAAGCCCTTTTATTTATACGTATGAGGAATGGTGTGATGGTGAGCTAATGCCATTCCCACTCTACCTACCCCCTGTAATGAACCTCTAAAGAACAGGGTTGGTGAATCTGGGTGGGTCTGGACACTTGGGTCTTGGTCTATAAGTGCAAGCACATGATTAGATAAGACTCCTACGGTGATGACAAACAAGTAACTTATTCGTGCTAAAGCTGATCACTGGAATAGCCCTCATTCCTGAACAACTCAAGGAAAACAAAATAAATAAAAAAATCTCGGTGGTATGATTCTGAGAAATTCTTCTCTGGATCACTAAGCTCTCTTCCCCAGCAAGAACAGAGAAGAAAAGCTTCTTTTTGGGAGCCAGTATTAACTTCTGTCACTATGGGGACCCAAGAGGCTATCTGTTACTACTGAATTCAGTGATCATTGGTCACTCTTTAGCATTGGCAAAGCCAGTGTGTATATGGATTACCTGCCATATGACTGTCAATCATGTGAATTTAAGATTTGGACCAGCAAGAAACTGCGAAACAACTTTCTAAAATATATTTTGTTTTTTGTTCCCATCCTACACATCTGTGCATATGTCTCCTCAAAATTAAAACCAACTGCTGCTCTTTTACAGCAACTCCGGGCAGCTCAGCATCAACACCAGGCAAACTGCATATGCAAATAACCCTGTGCTGGTAGCACTATTCCAAAGTGACCTGTAGAAAAGGGCTATTTGCTCATGTTGGTGAACTCAGTTGAGAACAGTTCTAATTACCTAGGTTTTTTCATGTGGCAGTTTACAGTTGAATGTTTTTATTAGATAACTGTTTAATCAACCCTAAAAAATACAGTATAATTAGTATTACAGCAATACAGGTACACTATGAGGCACAAAGTTCCCAGAACAGCAGAACTCTATTCAATATTTTGTCAATATTTTATTTGAACCAAAATTCAGATACTGAAAAATAATTCTTTTAAAATATTTAAGAATCTTATACTATATCTTTAAACATTAAAGTAGTTGTTAAGAGTCCCGTTTGAAATAAATTAACATAATTTCATTTAAGTCAGAGATGTACTGATTTGCCCAGTATGAGACTTTGACCCACAGTCTCTTTCAGTAGCGTACCGACTCTGGGCCTGATAATGTTTTTACTGAAAAAGAACACTTCAAAGGGATTTTTGTGTGTTTAATGAAATTCAAGATGAGGCCTTCTGTAAGTAACTATAGTTAGTAATTTTAAAACATCTTCTTCATTAAAAGGACAAACTTTTAGAGTTAGCAAATGAAATTCTGTAATTAAAACAGGTTTGTTTAAAAAAAATCTGGAGAGGTCTTGAACAGTGAAATAATATCCTTTAGATTAGTGTTTAATTGAAAACAGTATTTACTGCTCTAGTGCATTTGAGAGAGCTCTTTACTGTGTTTCTTTATGTGTAATTGTATTTTGCAACCAATTTAAAATAACTAGATGAGTGCAGTCCTTATATAAGGTGAAGATGAGTCATTGCAAGGATATCAAAGTCTACAGGGGTTTCTTTCTAAAAGATATGAAAAACTAATTTAGATTCTGCTACTTTAGTGCAATCCTTTCTGCATATAAAATGCCTTTCACATACACACACAAAAGTCTCCTCACCTGAGAAGAATATTTCCTAAAAGCCAATATACCCTACTCAAATTTTCTCTGCGCCTTTGATTTAAGGAAAAGTTAGGTCATAATAATAGTAACTTTTTGCTTTAGGAGCATAAATCATTGCTTTTTATACCTCTAGTCTTATTAAAATGTGAGTACTACAATTACAAGAAAGAAAAAGTAAACAGGGACAGTCCTGACAACTACAGTGTGTGTAAATAGACTAAAATATTTCCAAATTTCCAGATTACAAGGGGGGAGTTTATTGTTAGCGACCTTCTCCCAAAGATATACCCTGCATTATAGGTACCAATGGCTTTAGCATATTTTAAATTGCAAAGCTGTTTCACCTGCCTTTGCAAAAAGCCTGGGAACTCAAAATTTGGCTGTATTACTAGAAATATTATTGTGCTTTGTGGTGGCCTATTACCCAGCCTACTTTCTCATCCCACTGACAATTTGTCTTGTTGCATCTTTGACCAAGTTTAGTTTAGACACAGTGAGATCAGTGACCCTGTCTTTCTTCGTGCTCATAAAATAGTTTACTATGATGCTATTGAAAGATAATACCCTGCCACACTGGAAGAAATTCTGCTATAAATTTAAGCATTTCTTGGTAAAGATACAAAATTTTTACAGGCATTTTTAAAAGTGGGAAGAGGACCTCAGTATGACTTATTTGCATGTGAGTGACGGAAGCTCTTTTCATACATACTCGTAGCCCGATTGCATTTAGCGTATTGGCCTATTGTTATAAACAAGAGAATGTCCAACTCTCTCAAGGTTAATTGACTGCTGTTCTTTGAAATATACATGAGAAACTTTATTGACTATCTCACATCCGACCTCACCTGTCATGCAGGAGAAGAACAGTAACAGGGGAGAGGGCTCCACAAAAGGATGCAAAGGACAAAGGTGAAATGCAGAGGGCAGCACTAAATTCTGCCCCAGTGCCTTCTCTGTTCTCATCCTGCGTATTTTATAATTCAACTTGATGTGATTAGAAAGACTCTTTAATTTTAAGAAGGGATTTCTCCTAGAACACTTACTAAATTAACTAGTTCTGCTAGTGTTACAAGGTCTCGAGCCAACTAAAACCGACAAACAGGAATATGCAGATGGCCCAGATTCATTTGCAAACTTAACATTTGTAGACTTTAAGCCTTTCCGAAGAAGAGAAATTTCTTCGTGCATAGAAATACTTCCAAAACATTTTAAAGTCTACATGTATACTGGCTCTCATAAATAATTACTTTATCTCCGATATTACAATAGCAGAACCTGAATTACCTGAATTGCGTAAGGATAAAATGACAAACTTATCATGTCGTCGTGGAAGCATTTCTGAGAGTCCCATAAGAGAGTAAATTAGACCATTTCACCATCCCTGAAGTGATACATATAACTTCCCTAGCTCTTTTACATTAAATTTCGGCGTTGCAATTTTAAACCAGAATATGCAACTATACCTGCAAAAAGGTGTATAAATTACCTGCAAGAGTTCTGTGAGAGAATTAGTGCTTCCTCTGTGACTATTACATGAGGTCTGCATACAAGGATCTCAGATACATAGTATGTCCTGGAGATATCTCATAGAAGAAATAAAATCGTATGGAAATGGACATTCTAATTTGCAGTCTTTCTAGGCTCAGCTCTTCAAGGGATAGAATTAAATTTGGCTTAAATATCATATCACTTCTTGTGTCTTGAATATTCTGACATCAGGAGAGCAGCCGTAATTATTAAACCACAACCCACCTTGAAAGCAATTCCACATAAATCTGAAACAAAAGTTTTTTTCCGACAAAAGCAAGCATCATTTTGTACAACACACACATTACTTCACAAAACAGCAATTATTGTTATGGTCAAATTGGAAAAAGGTTTTACCTTAGGTTGCTGACACAGCCCTGCCCACACAGCACATCCCGCTAAAGAGCGTATAAAAGCCAAATACACATCTAATTTTTAGCACATTCCATGACTTATGTCTCCACAATGACAAGCCTGCACAGGACATACTTTTGATGACAACAAGATAACCTCTTGTAATGCCTCCACCATGATAACTGGATTTTTGCTAAGCTTTCCATGACCAAATTACAGCCATAACGATGACACACTGCACACCACTGCCAAGCAGCATAAAGTGACACCTGCTTACAACAGCTTGAAATGGAACTTGTCAATATGACCAGAAACATTACCAATAACGAAGGGATTGGTTTTTTCTAAATCTTACTCTTATTGGACAGTACCTGCTCAGCTTGGCAGTGTTAGAGAACCAGAACCTAGCTTTATGCCACCCAGAACCTCTGAGACCAAAGGAGTATGTTTTATGTCGTTATGAAATAAAAAAAAACGCTATCCATATCATACAAAGGAGTACCAGTAAGATAGACCAAATTAATCTCTTTGGACTGCATTCAACTTCCATACTACAGGAAATCCACAAGCTCAATCTGTGCAAAAGCCAGAGGTAGAATATTTCCATTACTCCTCTCAGCACTAGGAGGTTAAAAATGCCAGTGTCCTATTGCCTTTAAAAATCTCTCATCTCCTACCCCCTACCTGCCAGCTGTATAGACTATTTCCCTTGCCACTAATTCTGATAGCATGCCCTAATTAACTCATTTTATCTTTTGGTATAAATCAATTACAATTAAAACATAGTTTGTCAAACCTCAGTGGAGTATTGTTACATGTTAAAAACATTTTTACTCATGAGAGAAAGTGTGATTAACTTCAATAGAAAGTTTAAAGTTCAACTTCCTATGAGCGGAGGGAATCAAGCACAATTCTTCCTTTTCAGAACACTTCAAGCTTCATCTCAGTGCAAGGAAATTAAACGAATGGAAGACTTTACACTGGTTATTCAGATCATTAGCATGTGGCAGGATCTAGGAAAAGAATGTTTGTTTGTTTGTTTTTAATAACACATGGTGAATAAAATCATGAAAGAATGTCCTACACTTGAAAGTACAAAAAATGCTTTTTAGGCATCACAATTTTTGAAACACATTTGAAGCATGAAATACTCTATTTTCATTTCAGACGGTAGATAAAAACACAAGTCCAGTGTCCCCGGTGTTCCACCTCAGAGAAGGGATTTGGTTTCTTTGAGTATGAGTTAGCAGCAGTAGCAAAGTCTGTCAGAGCTACCTTGTTTTGACAGAACCAGAGATCCACTGAAATATTATATTCCAAATAAACACGATAGAGCATTGAAACAGAAAACAAGTTCATACCTAGTCTGCTTGTTTGTTTCCCCCTTAGGCATTTTTGGTAACACATCCCCACTGTCATAGATTATCTCGACAAGGTAAATTCTAGTTTAACAGAGTTCAGTGACTGCATTAGGTATAAATAGCAGGGCCTTGGCCCCCGGGGCTGCAGGACACTGTGTGGAGGGACTCCACAGACCACCCCGTGCCAGTCTCAGCCAGTTCTGACCCACTGTGCCACAGCGGTGGCCGATCAGGGAGTGCAGGGTTCCGCTGCTGTGGCACTGCCGAGGGCGAGTGGGTGCAAAGGGACACAGCTGAGGGCACGCCGAAGGGAGGGACTGGGCAGGCACCCAAGCAGATACAGGAAAAGGCATGTTTTGAAAAAAACAAGGGGGAATCAGGGCAGGGGACATGGTTGGGGGCACAGATAGAGGTGTTTCATGAGGCCTCTGAGGGACTGCAGCATGTGAGCAACCCATGACAGTGCAGGGACACCCCTGAGGAATGACACCAAGGAATGCCAACAGCCCACCCCAAAGTACTGATCTTCAAGAAAAATGAGAACAAGCATGTTTTATAAATAGTCTTCCACCTGGTTCAGACCATGAATAGAGGCCACGATTATTTGCATCCTGTGCGCACATCAGTGAGATTGCACAGTCTAGATTTACCAATGTTGGAGTAGCATTCTGAGGACAAAAATCCATAACTGTAACAGAAAATACTTTCTGTCGTTTAAAAGTTTATTGCAGGCATGATACCGAATATAAGAGCATAATGCATTTTTCTAAGAGCCTCAAGAACATGTCCTTACTCTTTCTGATTTATGCCAAGATCCCATGGCTTTGTGCATTGCTGCACAGGTCTAATTCTATACAACACAACTTCTTAAAACATCTGCTACATACATACCTATCCTCTTATACTAAACTGCCGTGTGTCTCTGCAGCTGTGGCAGAACATTGCAGAGTTAGTTGAAAACATTGCCACTCCTGTGATGCAAAGTACTGAACTTTTACAAATCCCATCTGACCATTAAATTGTGTCCACAAAAAACTTGGAGTGCAGCCTCCTCTCGGCAGACTTTGCACTAAATGGTGTATTGTCTGTTCATGGCACTTCACTGTATGTTAGATTGAGTATCAGCCTTCCTACAGGTGGTAGAAATCTTTTTCATACTTACAAAACACGTTCTTTGCTATGTAGAACAGTAAAAATAAAGCATGTGTATGCCATGCACATGTATCGATAGGTAACAGATTCATACAACATTTTCCCCTAACAAGTGACATGCAAGCCCCTGTCTTACTCCATGTAGCTATGGGTTTACCTAATAATTCTGGCAGTGCTCCAACAGTCCTCTTCAACACAATGATCAGCTGATTTTAAAATTCCTAGTCATCATTAGACTTGGGAGTTCAAAATATAAGACGACTTTGGGCACTGTCAGATACATTGTACGTGAGCACAGTCTGCCCAGTCCACTCAGCTCGGGTTTTGTATTAGGTGCAATGATGTTCAGCATCCTCAAAACCAGCGCCAGGTGGCTGTGCTAAAAGTCAAAGTTTTTATTCCTACCAGTGAAACTGCCATGCAATAAAAAAGGGGCAACATTTGACAAATGGATTTCTGATGCACGCTTACATTGCAATGAATAAGATCACTGTATTTACCATTAGCTGAGTGGTTGTGATGATTGCTGCTATCAGAAGCTTGAAATATTTCCTTTATGTTTTTATCCTGTAAGATTCCATGGGTATTTTACTGCACATTTGTAACAAGTACAGCTCTAGATTAGCAAACCACAGTTTTGTTTGACCCCAGCTACCATGTAAGCTTCTAGTTTTCTCTAGTCTAAAGTACACTGAAGTATTTTTCTGCTTTCCTGCAGTTTTTAAGTAGATAATAAGTCCCAAACTTCACCGGTCTTTAGCTGAAAGAAGCTTGTCACGGTGGTTGGTAGCTAATGAAGATCCTTTTAGTTTATCTTCATCAATTGTCAAATATTTGAGTCCATGAAGTGGTGTGATGAGGTACAAAGACAGATATTTGAAGGGATTTTAACTCATTTGAGCAATTACATGCTTAACTGCCCTGCGATAATCTGTCAGTCTGAGTCTTTTCTACACAGCAGAAGTGGGGAGTATTAGAATAGCTGGATTTAGAACATAAAGGCCTGGCCTGAATGGAAGAAAGGCACCAGAGAAATTAATTGCCAGTAACAAACAGCAGGACTGCTTGCAAGTTATATATCACATAGTTACCTACCAGCAGTGGTAGAAGCCAGCTGTAAAATAACATACTGAATTGTGACAAAATAGTCACTGCTATAAAATCAGTGAATACCATGAAGAATTTAAACTAACGTGGGCTGAACAAGTACATTGTATTACATAAATTATATAGATACCGAGACAAAAATCTTGTATTATAGAAAGAGTCGCTGAATGTAAATTTCAATTAAAAAGACGTGGTTTTAATTATAGCTTTAAGAGTTTTAAGAGGTGATCTTATAATTTATATGCTTATGTTTATTTATGCATGTGTTTCTGCCATACTCAGGATATAACACTTGTGTGGATTCAGTAATGGAACAACGAGTAAAACAAAAAAGGGAAAAAAGATGACTCCTTGACATGTTATTCTTTAATTCTGAAATGTTAAAATTAGACTCAGATTATTAGGAAGATCTAACTGACAATGTATATCATTTGTAATGGAATAGTTAGGACTTCCTTGGTCCCGTAAGTTCAAGAGAGAGCTATTATAAACGAGCCAGCTCACTTCAGCCCAGGCTCAGAGCTACTCTGGGCCACAGTTTCCAGAAATCTGATTTACTGTCCTTTTTCTTTTCCTTCCTCTCTCTGTCAGGTCCCTGATGTCATCTCCTTGCTCCATCCATTGCCTCTGTCCTTACGCAGCCTCCCTGTCCGCTGCTGTATGGCATAGGAAGCCCTCTCCAGGTAGGAGTCGGTGATCTTCACTGTCATTGACCACAGCCATGACACACTGGTGTTATCACCAGAAATCCTACTCTTCAGCACCTTTTTCCTTTACTTAGAATCCTGTCTAACTCCTGACTTCTGCACATATTTAGGTGGTTTTTCCCCCTTTGGATTTACACCAAGAAACCGGCTTAAGGAATATGGATTTACAACCACAACTAAAGCACGAAATGTCAAAACACACGTAGTGAAGTCTCTCATTGCCTCCCTGGTAACAGTGACTATAAACGACCGAATGTTCTATACAGAGAGGGCCATTTCGTCCAGGTTACTCATTTTAGTTATGATGTTTGGTTTAGATTTGCTGTCTCCCTAAGGTGCGAGCTCCGAGGGAGCCAGTTAGCATGGTAGTGTTAGGTACAAAGGAAAAGCCCTTCACCTCAGGGACTGTGCTTCAGTTCTGACCTTAGGTCAGAAAGGAAATAAGATAGGTAATCTCAGCTCTGTCCCTAATGACCAGTATTCCACATCACAATGCTACACAAGGCTGTCAGCTTCTGCTCAGGAGAGGCCCGGGACACAGCCAGCGTGGAGAACTAATTACCCTCCCATCCCAGGGAACAAATGGGCAGTCCAGCTCAGCAGGCTGAGATCGCTGCTGAGGTACAGCAGCAGGCTAATAAAGTGGAGGAGTGTCACATGCATGGCTGTGGCATACAGTTCATGAGGCGCTTTATTTTTCCTTCATTAATGAGGATTTTATTTTAGGCTCACTGTATGACATTAACATATTAAAAAAAAAAAAAAAAACAAGAAAAAAGAACAGAGCTGATTTATTCAGTGAGCCTGGCGTAACAAACATCACCTGCCTTTTGTTTTTACAGGACTAATTCACATGGGCCAAATTAAGTCCAGACTTTTATGAGTGGGGCATAAAGGGCACAAAGAGCTGCTTCCCCCATCAGTGGAAGAAGGAGCCATAAATTGGCTGCTTACACTGGAGAATCCAGAGGTAGAAATTCATGCAGTGCCAGCAGCATTAGTTGGGTCAGACAGGCCACATCTGAGCTGGATGGACAAGGATATGTTCTCATTCCCTCCCAACAATAAGGCAGGGGAACTGGTAAGGAAGCAAACTTTTCAAAGAGCTGATGCTTCGCACTCTCCCCTTGCACCCCTGGAGCCAGCACCATCCTTGAGTATCACTGATCAGAGTGCACAGAAGGGTCTCTCCCTCCGTGAGGCATCTGAGACTAATTAGCTCACAGCCTAATATTTATTGGGATGCAACAGCTTACTGTAATTACAGGGTTCACTAACAGCCTAGACCAAGGGTAGAAATACCTGGCACCAGAAACTCAGGTCACTTCCAGTACATGCACACATAGGTGCTCATAACTCCATTATAACCAGCATCAACACTAGGAGAGCCAGCAGGCCATCTCTTTTGTCTTATTACAGCACAAAACATGCACAAAGCTTCCAGCAAAACGTGGAGCAGGGAGCACAAAGGAAAAAGATACCTTAAAAAGCTTATGCTCTTATGGCTGTTTTAATAACAAAAGTGTTAATTAAAAGAATAGTAGACTCTGAAGGAAACAATTAGACATTAGGAAAAACACAAGTAATTGCCAGAAAGTTTACCGAGTTACCCCCACACAGAAGCACTGGAGCCACACATCTGGCCTGTGCACCGAAAAAAATCAGCAACCCACCACAATAAACACACTCCAACACCCATCTCAGCTACCAACATGAGAGTATTTATCCCTGCAAGTAGGTTGTGTCCTCTGCTTCCAGCCTGGGAAACGTAGTCTGTCAGGTGGCCCTTCTTTTGCATGGGTTATTTTGACTACATTAAATACCATGATTTGAACAGATTTGGAGCATTTATAACAATCCATGGGTTGCAGGGCTCTTTCTCAGTTAAAAAGTAAATCTGACCTTTTTCAGGTGATGAGAATTATGAACATATCTTTAAAAAATATGCTCGTCTGAACAGGGAGGAAGCTAAGCCACATTTCTTTTGACCTAGCTCAGACTTAGCAGGGTAAAATTAAGATGTTTGTGTTTTTATTTAGAGCACTGAGTTTTGGAGTGCAGTGTAGCCCAGCTGAATGTCACAGTACCTACATGCCCTTGATCTCAGAAAAAAATTAGCAGCAACCGACAGAGATATTAAAACAACACTCGTCCAATGCAAATATATCAATTTACTGTTTGTTCACCTCCTTCCACAAGAAATGGGTTACTATATATGTTGCAGGAGGATGTTCTCCTCCTCTATATAGACCAATAACCTGATTTTTAAGAAACCCAGGCTGAGATAACTCCCTATACTCTCAGAGAGAAAGGATGCATTGCGTCAAAATATGGCTTCCTAATGGTGTTTTCCCTTGTGTTGTTATGACACCTGGAAGGAACAGAGCGTAGGAAATGGAGCACTTCATGATAAGAGCAGTCTCTAGATTTCATATCTATCAGCAGCAACATAAGAAAAACACTAAGCTTCAGTGGTAATCAAGAAAAATGAATCATACCGTTCCTTTCTGAAGAAGACAAACAATTTGCAACTCATGCAAACTTTTTCTTCAAACTATATGTCACATAAAAGTGTCATATCAACTGGGAATTAGACCTAAACCAGACTGGAGTCTGTTTCACTGAAAAACAATCGGCAGCAGCCTTCCTATAAATGTGAGGAAATCTGGAAAGACCAGACTACTGGACCAAAGAAGACAGGCAATGCACCCTCATTTTTTGTGTGTTTTCATAAGAGCATGTGCCTCCACCAGAAATATTCTAGTTTTTAGGTCTTCAATTAACCCTAAAAATTCCTTTTACGTTCTGCAATGTCACTACGCTGCAACTAAATTCAGTAAGTTCCAAAACTGAATCACTCTTATTGAACCCAGTCCTGGCAGATGCTCATGTTTTTCTGGATAAAAAACAAAATTGGCAGAATGAGGCACAGGCTGGACTTTGTGCCTCCACACCCAGTAGCTGAACTGGCGTATTTAGAACTAAACAGTGGTGAGACTCAACTCTAACACAAGGATTCCCTGGTTTATAGTATCCCCCTCTGGACCATAAGAGAGCAGTTATCCTAACATAGGACATATCTTAATTACATGGGTTACCACATCGTGGTCATAATTTGATAGGGAAATAGGATACTGGAAGTTATGGCAGTAAAAATAGTTTAATTCCATAACTGTCTGTTAGGCAACTGTAAATAAGCTTTACTTAATAAGTAGTAAATAGATTTTTGCCATTGAATTCAGCAAGGATGTCACCCCATATCTTTTTAAGTTTACCAGTCCTATAAACTAAAGTTACTGACATGCTGCAGAAAATAGGACTAAAGTAGCAGGTGTACACTTACTGCTTTAATTCATCTGGTGAATCCTGGTTTAATAGAGATTTTACATTACAGCCAAGCTTTTCTGACAGAGGCAAAACAGTCTTCCTGTAACACTAAAAATAATTATGACTTTCATTATCGTAGCACATGGGAGCCTTAGCTGATGAGTAGAACCTATCACAGACAAATAGGAAAGCCAGAGCAATAAAGGAGTTCTCAGAATGCGGCATATTCTATTTCAAAAGTGACAAAGATAGTCTTCTAACTATTAAATCTGTGAGAAACGTGAGAGACGGAAGTTTTGCCTGAGATTTTTTTCGTATTCTTATTAGCATCGTTCCCCAGGGGCAAGTAATTTTGAGAGCAAGACAAAGTTGATAATGTGCTGAGTATAATTATAATGAGGATTGATTAAGTTGGTAGCCAAAGCACAGTAGCTTTATATCTGAGAGAGCATCATAAAAGAAAACCACATTAAAAGTTTTGGAAAAAACTGAGCAGGGATTGACAACTAGCTCCCTAGTGAAATAACATCAAAGCTGATATATATTGTATGCAAAACAATCCACAAACATAGGAATTATTCTAATTCTTTTAAGGTTTCCATGTCAAAAACTTAAAATCTGAATACATTAAATGGTGCAAAAGAAAATAAAGTATTGACAGCTGTAGCTATTCCATGCAATTAAGCTCAACGTGCCCCCTTTTTCAGTGGCTGTTGAACAACTATGTTTGCCTTTGGAATTTTCTTCTTAGTTTCACAGGAACATTTGGCAACAGAAACAATTTTTGAAGAAATCATTTCAGGAACTGATTCATCTCTGATTCTAGGGGAATTACAAGAGCTACCTGCTATAAGGATTCATTAAGCCAGTTCACTGTTCTAAAGTATTTCCTCCTTTTGTTTTCTGTTTATTTCACATTTACCTGCAGTCCTGCTCTGGATCTGACATTTGAATGCGTTTAGAATTTGAAGCAGTGAATCAAGCTGGCTGAAGTTAGAGAAAATCTGAACATTCCACATGCCTGAGTCCTGCTTCGCTGACAGGTAGAACTTATGGATATAGCTTCCGATTATAATTTCAAGGTCATGCTCACCTAAACCACCAAAGAAACAAAAGATTATCTGTACCAAATGCTGTAAAGTGGAATAACCACAAAGACTTTTGAGTCTTATTCTCTGATGGACTGAAATACTGGCCCCAAAACAGCAGTGAACTTTTTACGTGCCTCCCTTTGTAGGGAGTCATTCCAGAAAGTGCAAACATGGATGCCAAAATTAATGAAATTATTCAAATGCTGAATTTAAAGCATCTGCTTTGAAAAAGCAGCATTGTCAGACAGGCATCGTCCATGGCCGATATTCTAGTCTAAAATATGAAATATATTTGTTTTCTTTACATCTTAGCTGTATAGCAGGTATGGTACGCGACTGTGAAAATATCACACTTTTTAGGAGCCTAGGACCTCCTAGTTCAGCAGAGTCATGTCTCACTTACTGTAGGCAACTACGTCATGAAACAAGTTTGAAAGTATTTCAGTTCCCATCTTAACACTATAAAAGCACTTTACCCCTCTTGCTTCATTACTTCGCTACAGCAGTTGCTCTTCTGATTTTCAGCCTCATATCATATCCACTCTATCCAACTGTTCTTTCTCTGATCTAATGCTAAGCTGAGATATGAAGACCTTGGATATTATCTGAATTTTTTTTAACAAATGTGAAAGAATATACATTTATGGTTTTTACCCAAAAATACAGAGCCTTTAATGAACAGGTAATCAAATGAAAAAAATCCATGGGTTAGAAGGGATGCCAAGTATCACTGAAATGGATATTACAGTGTTGATATATAAATGCAGCATAAAAAAGGGTAATGTTGGCTTGTGCAGTGAAATGATATTGACACAATTAGTTTGATGCTGGTTTTAGAGTTTACAGAATATGACCTCTGGATTTTTCATCTTCAAAGGTTACTTCTAATTAGCATCCAGTGATAACATGTTAGAGATGCTTCTTTAAAAGATATCACAGCTCTAGCAATGAGTACTGACATGGTATCTATCAAAGTCTCATGGTGCCTGCAATTGTGACAAAAGGCACTCCAAAGGACTGGCACGTATCACCTTATTTGCATTTTTTGCATTTCATTACGCTCATAATTGCATACCACCACAGCAATCCTTCCCCACTATCTCAGAAAACATTATCAGCAACGTCTGAAATAAATGCTTAAATGTCAACAATTGAAGAGCAAGAAAAGCTGACCTTTGAAGGATCTCATTCTTTTGAGAATTGCCCTGGTATGACTCACTCCTTAACTCTCTGTTTGTGTTTGATAACACCAAAAGAGCATAGTTTCTGTATGGATTGTTTCTGTGTATTGGAAATAGAGAGGAAGTCAAAGAGCTGTAAAAATACAATCCATTTATACTAGCAGTCAGCTGGGACTGACTGAACATTTGCAATGACAATTCTTAAAGTCACTGAAACATTAAAATAAGTGGACATTAACATTAAGCTACAATGGAATTTCGATGGAATTATATGTTACATCCACATTAGAATTAAAGTGAATTTATCCATGACTAATGTTATGACAATGAACAAAACAACCTCTCTTCCACAAACATGCTATCTGTTTTACACATTGTAAGAAGTGTTTGACAACTACAAATCAGTAATCAAAAACCAAGGAAAACTATTCACAGCCATCTTACATATACTGCAGTATTGACTGGCCTTCACTAGACTGAGCTAACATTTTACTATAGTTTGTGTTTCTCCCATCATTTCATGGCTGCGTTTACCTTGATTTGCATAGCAATTTTGGTGCACATTTTTCAAAAAAAAACCCACTAATCAGTTTTAGCTTAAAATAAATTACACCACCACAGAAATTGCAGCCACCGTCCAAAAATGCTAATCAATTTTGAAATCTACATCATGGCTTCCATCCCAGATTATTTCCGTCCAATCCACATCAAAAAGAAATGATAGAAAATTATGTTAACATGTTTGACTGCTTGTTTGCTTGTTTTAGTTGAGGCATTGGTTATGCTTCAATGGCAAACTAATCGCCTGCTTGGAATCTCATCCAGTTTGCGTTACTTTTTTTAATGGCAATTTGGAGTTGCTGCAGAAGATTTCAACAGGGTGACTATCAAAAGTGCCACATTCTCTAACAGAAATAATTTTTTGCATCACTTTCAGAGGTATCAGTAAGAAGAAAATTAAACCGTTTATTTCGACCAGTACTACATTCTTCTGTGGAAGGACTTCATTTCCCTATAGCAGAATTTGTTCTAATGAGGCAAAGAATACAACAGATCAATCTGAAAAACCTCTCTAAGGGCTGTCATTTTTTCTAGGCCTACAAAAGATCGTTAGTGGGGTTTTTTAATGTTTCAAATGAAAGAATTATTTTAAACCAATATTTTCATCTACTTCCACTCTTCAGTTCACTCATAGCGTTCAATACAGAGCTGGTTCCTTTTCTCACGGCTTTCACACAGGTTCACACATATTCCTAATTACTATCTGTTATGGTAACAGATAGAGGTAACACCTCACTCCCTAAATCGTTTGCCTTGTGGCTACACCTTTTGTGAATATATAGGGACCTTTTTTTCCTTACAATATAGTTCAGTGTCCCGTAGAAACAGTTGAGCTACTTAAAGATTAATTAACCTCAGTGAATGTATGCTAAGAGAACTATTGAGTTTTTGGTACTGCAGCCAATCTTCACTTCATGGGTGCATTGCTTCTAAGTGAAACAGTGTACAGATAAAGTCAGCACCAAAGGAAAGACGAGCCCAATGGTAACTACAGATCTAGAAAGAAAAAAAATTCACCTCTTGTTCTCTGCAATTAAAAGCATCTTACAGAGATTCATTTTCATGGCCAGTTCAGTCTGTTAACCGGCCAAACCTTATTTCGAGAAGCATTAACCAACATTAGTATCTCAGAGTGCTAATTTGGCTGTGAGGGACCAAGACATCATTCAAGGTGACTAAGGACCTGAAAGAATCAGACTTACAGTTAGATTACTTTCGGAGGTTTTCCTGCATATTATCTTGTTGGCAAAAGTCTCAAAGGAGAAAATCCAAGATAGCTAACAAAAATATAAATTAAAATTTCACTGAAAGCTCCAATTTTTCACTTTCTACAACACATGAAAGAGAATTATTCTTCCAAAACAAATCATTCTACCGCATCAAGTCCTGAGGAGCTCCTTAATTCATCGATTCACCTTGTCAGAACTGCGCTTCTTTGATATTGTTGCAATAAATTGCAAAAAGTCCAGAGGTGTTTTAAGATGGTTCATGTGAAATAAGGATGCATAAGCATCATATATCGCAGCACCTTTTCCTTCTTTGAATAACCAAAAATATAAGTTGGAGTACAACATCAGCAGACTTGGATCCACCAATTATATCCATCATCCTTACTACAGACCTTGACAAATTTCAGTAGTATTGGCCAGCATTTTCTAAAAAAACATATTATTTTCCCTAGTTTAGACATTTGAAACATCACTTTTAAAAAGCACTTCAACATGATTTCCATTTTAAAATCTCCTAGACCTCATTAAGATCGCATTCTTTGTTTCTGACTGTTGAGAGAACACGAATAAAGCTGAGAATCCTCATTATAAAACATTCTGCAACATCACTTAAAACAAGGCATAAAAAACTATCTATAAAAATAACTTTTCACATGGATATTTTTAACAACCAAGATGGAAGCGTTTCTTGTTGTCAATAACAACTTCCAGTAATGATTAAGATGGGCCATTATAAATGGAAAAAACCCCGATAAAACATTCTCCACATTAAAAAAAATCAATATTTTATACAAAAAATAGCACTGGAATTATTTAAAGCAATTCTTTGGTTTATGTCCTTTTTGTCCAAAGTTGGAAAATGAATCTTTTCTTTAGTTACAGTGTGTTTACTATAAAAACATTTGTTGGTGTTCTTCATTGAGAGATAAAATCCTGGAAATACACAGTGCACTTATTGGACAATTCAGTGTGCTAGGGTCAGACACTCTGAGACTCCACAGTAGCACAACAAGAACAGATACTGAAGATGCTCAAAATCCAGATTATGGCTTTCAGAAGACATGGTGTGTTGTTCACCCAAGTTGAAAGCAGATGTATGTTTATATACTTTAATCTTGGCTCAGATGTGAGCTACCATGTTAACAATTTTGTTGCCCAGGCTGCCCTGGCTTGGGATTTAAATAAAAACAAATTACAGGTCTTAACAGTGATAGATGGACTTCTCTTACATTTGTGTAGAGTATTTTTGCCTTAAGATTAAAGGCTTACGCATTTATCTGCATAAACTAACCCCTGGAGTAGGGTACTGCTGACATTTTCCAAGAAAAATGAATATCCTAACTTATTCCAAAGAGAAGACTTGGTATTTGTATGGCCAGAGTGACCTTTGCAAGTGCCCTTTCAGATTAGGTGCACTACATGGAAAATTGTGCTCTTACAGTACTCCATAAATCATACCTACCAATTTTCTTTAAAGGGGTATGTAAATATCAGTGTACCAGGTGGGTAAACAACACTAACCTCGTACAAATGGCTTGAAAATTGAAGAAAAGCACCTTATTTTGCGGCTGAAATTGCTTTTGAAGCCCAGCATCGTGGCTTGGGTTGTAGAATGCATGAAATGATTTGTGCACTGGGAATAGAAAATGGGTTGATGATAACCACACTCGACACAGTTCCTATGTTTCTGAGTTCTTTCAATGATCAAAGATATCATTGCTGTATATTACTTTTCTTTGCAGATCCCAAATGCATGTGAATTTCAAGTGACATACACATTATCTGCATGTTTCCAAAATGGACAGACAGCTTTTTAGTTTGTATTTCTCATTTGAGCTAGTTAATGTTTCTGGTCCGGTTTCAGTCCGAGTCTCCTTGCAATAGTTATGTAGCATTTCCATTTAATAAAAACAAGGCAGAGATGTTTGTGGGCCAAAGACGTAAAAAATACAAAGTTACAGACTCTGAAAAGGTCAGAAGTGTTGCTTGAATAAGTACTGACTATGAAAGTGGGAAGATGCGTTAATTGTTGCTAAACTGCAACAGATAAGAGAAAAAATTCTGAAAAAAAGAAAATATTCCTGGTTTTAGACACATCAGTAGGGTGGAAAAGATATGCCATGAATATCAAAGTACCTTGATGAAACTCTGACATTTCAGGTGCGATCCACACAGTTTGACTTTTAACATCTGTAACTTCTGTTAATTCTGAAAGTCTCAGTTGTACAAATGTGGTGTTGTCATTGTGTTGTTTATCTCATGATATTCCAGAGGGTTTAGCATAAATACCTACTAAAACCATTGCTAACTCATTTTTTAATGGATATTGTAAAAGCAGAATGTACAGCATTCTTAGCCACGTTCTATAGTCTTGGCCTTACCTTTAAGTACCTGAAGAGACCAAATGCAACTATCAGAGTATTAAAAGAATTGCCTTGATGACTGGGAACCAGGGTTTATATAAAACTAAACATGTGACTTCTATCCAAAACTTTCTACGTCCTAGGATCCAGGAATGTAGTAAGACAAAGTATCAACCTACTATCAGTCATCCTAGATACTTTTCTAATCATTTTTTAGTCCTAATTCACCTGTGTCAATAAAATTATTTGGGACCCTTCTTTGGCATGGCAAATATACAAACTACATTTCCAGAAATTCCCAATCATTTCGGCTTTATTTTTACTGTAGAATGCTGAGATTTCATAATTCCTGGGCTCACTCAGTTTTAGTTGTATTTATTGATGCTTGCACCCTCTGAAGGCCAGACTGTGTCAACTTGGGTACCAAAAGCCAGACCAACTCCTGTATGGATCTTAATGCTGTGCTCACCATCATAGTATAAGTAGCAGAAACTGGGAACAGAAACAAGATGTACATTTCTTCCTCTTGCCCGCTACACAATGTTGAAATAAACAGATGAGAATTCTAATCAGCCATTTGGAAAGATGAAGTGTAAGTGAAAAGTAAAAGCTATAATCCACTTTTAATATATACTTAAGAAGGTGCCTTGGAATTATATTGTATATCTCCATTTCCAGTGTCCTCCTTCAAAATCCCTAAATCAGCTCGGCTCAGAGTGCCTTTGGGGCATAAGACAAAAGACAGACTTGCTCACAAGGAAGTATTTGAAGCCTTTCTGAAAACAGATTTATTTTTCACAAGGGGAAATAAAACCAACAGAGGGATATCATCTATCTCCCAAAGAAAAACAACACTGGAGGGAGAAAGGAGCTGCAAATGCTGTAAAACCAAGTTTGAAGCATTTCTGGGAAATTTGTTCTCACTAAGAAGGGAAAAGAAATCATGAAATCAGTATCTACCTCCCAGAGATGCCTCCCTGCCAGCAACAGATCATTCAGTCACTTTACCACTGCTCCACCCAACAACTTCTTCAGTGGAACAGCTTTACAGAGGAAATCCAACAGCAAATCCAACATATTTTAGGCAGGATTTAAAGGTAGCTTGAAACACTCGTAACTTTTCAAGTCACGAAAGGCAACACAAACACTCCAGAGATATAAGCTGCCCTGTTGGGAATGTGCCACATGTTTATCTGCTGTTCTCACCCCCTCGCAGCCTCTGACTTGATATGCTCAGCAGCACTCTGAACTTCCAAGAGCTTTCAGTTAGTTCAGAGAAACAGTGATACTGATTTCTACTCTCTACAGCCAATATCTAAAAGGCATTTTCTTCCTGCTGCTATTCTAGTTCTGGGGGTTTTTTTCCTATGGCTCTTTATACTTTGCGTTAGACAGGGTTACAAATGCTCAGAGAGGAAGCTGTAGTGTCACTGATAGACTGCATGGGAAACTTTGGGAACAAAGGAGTTGCCTTAAGTTAGGTCCTAGAATATAACCACATAGAATTTCTTTCATTTAAGATTAAATCAGAGACAAGCATATTTCAAGGAGGGACAGCATAGCTCTATTTTGTTATGATAAAAGTATGTGATACATTTAAAGAAAGTATTTAATCCTCAGAACCTTTTGTTAATGGAAGTCTCAGTTCTCATCTATGTTTTGCACTGATACTGATGTGAGACAAGACCAGGAATAATTAAATTCAATACAAAGACTCATATTAGTATCTGGAAACTTGCACCATTTCATCTAGCTCTAAAAGGCCTCATTATAACAGAGAAGTGAACTACCCTTGACTTTAAGAGTCATGAGGAAAAGCCTGAGAAAAACTCCATAATTTAGAAAAATGTATAGCTTGTGTTTTTTTCAGAAGTGCCGACGTGAGTCACGTAGTACGGGGACTTATTAAAAGTCACTGTTGTTTGTATGCCTGAGCAATCAGAAATTCCCACTTTTCACAAGCATGTTAAGGGAGTAATTTTCAAAGGAGCTCATGGATTTTACAGAGGTGTTCAGTTATTGGTAGATTTAGATTTATTCACAAGTTGTTGGGAGTTCAATTGGATTACTAAGAGGTATAAAAGTAAGCAAGTACACACACGTTTAGAGGCTCAAGGCTGAAAACAACCCAGGACTCAGAGGTGGGCAGAATATAAATATTTTCAAGGTGACTTCCTCATATTAGAAGCATTTTTTTGAGGGCAGAACAACATTGCATACAGCATAATGTTGGAGAGGCTATGGAAAACATGTTATTTTCTCCAGTGGGGACTGGGAATAAATATAATATTATTATTAGTTATCCATTTAAAGCATCTTTGAGCTTAGAAGGAGCTGCATCGTCCCAAATTTACAAACATACTCTATCTCCAGTCTCCTCAGCTCCCAGTATTTAAGGTTTCATTATTTATCTTAAAGTCTAATCCAGTTCCCATAGAAGTCACTGATGCTGCCATACCTTAAGAATGCATCTAAAGCCTGAATCTAGCTTTCAAAAATTACCAATTTAAAAAAAAGTCTGCTGGCAAAAATACCATCTTAAAACATCTATTCTGCAGATACCTTGGTAAGACACAACTTATTTTCTGTTTACTGAAGCTTCAAAACATCACATGACCTTGCATCTACTTGCACAACAGGAAAAAAAAAAAAAGGAATTGTATTTGACAGGCACTGCTAATAATGAAAGTGTTTTTAAATGTAAGATCTAGCTGTGTACCGATCACTGTCTAATCAGGGTTATGCTTTTCAAATTATATTGTGTCTTCTTTCACCTCCTGCCTATTATGTGAAATAAAAAGAAAAGTGCTTAGGCAAATCCTTGATCTGTTCACATATATTTTTAATATTAATATGTCAGAGCAGTGGCAATAATGATATTAGGCAAATGACGGAATTCTCTCCCCAGCTGGACATGTTAATTGAGAAGCCAAATTTTAGAGGCAAAGTTCACGTCTGTGCAGATGGCAGGACAATGCCGGATGGCAGCCCTAGGTCAGTGTCAATCCCAAACCGTACTTTAATGGCTCACTTCTCTGCTTTTCCAACGTCAGCTGGTCCCTGGGGGGGGTATAAGTTGGGGAAGTCTGTCTGTGGTTTTTTCTGCCCTTGACTCTGGTGCACTGATTTCATGTGGAGAGGATGCCCTTATGTGTGATAATAAAAAAGGAGGAATTTGTGCTTAGAAGCTTGCATGAAAGAGATAATTCCAATGTTTTCTTTAGAGCTGATGTAGCTGCATTAAAACCAATACCGTACCCTCGCTCTGGCAAGGTTTCATCCAAAGTCTGTTAACACCAAGGGAAAACCTTCCCCATTAACATCCAGTCACACCATATTTCCTTAGTTTAATATAATGTTTGGGGGGTAAGAGGGAAGTTATCTTTTTTGTTGGCATTTATACTGAGGCCACTTAATATTTTTATCAGTTTGGTCAGATTTTAAAACACTTTATTCTATTACAAGAAGATAAATTTATTTTGCCCTTTGTCAAAAGGCCCTGAATGTTGTTTGTATTTATGTAAGCATTATATTATCACCTTTAATGTGATCCGTGAATCAAAATCTGAATGGGTATACCTATATATTTGTGTATATATATACACACAGTGTCGCAAAAAGACTTTAATAGTTTCAGTTTCCTAAGTGATATAATTATTTATTATCTCTAATTAAAATGCAGATCTTGGCTTTCTGCATGAGACTAGATGAAAAGCCTTCTTAATGAAAAGAGCAGCTATGAGTCCTAAATTTCGTTATGGAAGAGATAACTTATGTAATCACTGGTAACCTTTTTCAAGAATATTATCTCACTATTTATAAAACAATACCTTCTTTACTTTAGAAATTTCCATTTACATATGAAAAAGAGCTTTATTTATTGATGCCGTTTACTGATGTGCATTCCTCTTTTAGGAATACCTTCTTTACAGTTTTACATATGCCAGAGCATCTACTTTCCTTTTGACTCTACCTGCAGTGATATTTTAAAATAATTCTCCCCTTGAATAACCGATAATCATAAAATTAATTTGTTCTTCAAATAAATCGCATTCTATTTCCTTCTGTTATAGTTTTATATTTAAAATATTTTCCAGTCTTATAGTTAAAAGAATGCAACTTTTAACCACAAGGAGCATGTATGAACAAAGGTAAAAAAAAAATCTTATTTTCATTTCTTATTGTAAGAAAGCCTTTCTTTAACACGTCTTCCAAGACCAACAGATTTTCTGGTTTTGTAAATTTGACAACTTTATGATGCAGCAGGACATAAGCCACAAAGCACTGAAAGTACATGCCAGTAAAACTCGTCCACATTCACATTAAAAATGAGCAATAAACTCTTACATTATCATGACCCCTTTAGTTTTTATATTCTCCTTTTTATTTCTAAACAAAGACAGGTTTCTATCATTTGTGGAAAAAATGTTAAAATATTTGATA
This sequence comes from Neomorphus geoffroyi, assembly GCA_033558235.1. NCBI lineage: Eukaryota > Metazoa > Chordata > Aves > Cuculiformes > Neomorphidae > Neomorphus > Neomorphus geoffroyi. Next base: position 5,147,834 of record JAUMJM010000009.1, read on the forward strand.
TCTTTATGGACTAGTTCTTTTCTCATATTTGTGTAATTTCCACACACCTACAATCCAAACTGTCCCGTCTTAAGCACTACTAATATCAATTTTTGCCAAACATACAACAAAAATATGAAGAAAACTATTTTTATAGTAATAAAATACAAATATATAGTGTACCATAGTACAGATTAATGCGTGGTCGAATGTCTTATGGCTATTTCACAACCATATAAGGTTTGATTCAGAGCTCAATGTAGTCAAAGGAAAGACTTGCACTGATTCTAATGGGCTTTCAATCAAGCTCTCAACTGTGTGTATTTTTTCAAGAAATGGGAAAATTCATCATCTGTGGAATTGCCTGGTATGGCTGAGGGCAGTAAATGAATTCAGTGATGCTGGATTTCTGTAACTCTGGGCAAAATTTGACCTTGTGTACTGGCAGATAGGCTTTCCTATCGGAAAAGAAATAGGCAAGGTGTTTAACTAAGCATCTCTGTTGTGCCGTAATCATCTGGTGTTGTGTTTCACTAATTAATGGCTGTGTAAAGCAAAAACATTCAAATAAACATCATTTTAAAATCAATTTACTCTTTACAGTCCTTGTTTTGTAACTTTTGACTGAATATTGATTACCTTTTAACTGACCTCCTCTCTCAAACTAATACCTCACTAATTCCATTTCTTTCCTTCAGAAGAGATGCTACTGATTTTGTTTAAGGACATAGTACCAATCGTTGCAGATTTTGTGCAACAGACTCCTAGTTAACTAACGTTTTCCTGGACTTCTGTAGGCATCTCTGGGCACAAATACCTATATATAAGCAAAGTACATAAGTTTTCAAGTATGTATGTGCATGTGTTCCGTTACATTATCTAGCCAATTGTGTGACATTTAATCTTACAAGTAATCTAGTCAGGGAATGAAAAATAATTATCTATGTAAATGAGTTTAAACTTGAGCAGTCAATCTGAATAACACTGTACACAGGAAACAATAATTATTGATCAAACAAACATTTAATACTGTTTTGCAGGCAGCAGATGGGTTTATATTAAGTTGTCTTTAATTTCATTCACAATATTGTTAGCTGGATTTTATTCTACTAATGAAAATATAAGCATATACCTTCAGGAAGGACAACGAATATCCTGGAAAACAGATCACAAGAGCACAGAGTAATGTAGAAAGAGAGTCATTCAGGGGAACAGAAAATAAATAAAGTTACCATTTAATTTTGAAAGTATAATTTATATTAGTGATATTTCTATTCCTTCCTTATATGGTTAAAGAAAAGGTACATGTGCAATCAAAATTAGCAGGGGTAGGATTTTTAAGGAGTCATTCTTCATACATGGGAAAGATAGACCTGGTACAACACCCGAGCAGTCATTAAAAATCCTGTAACTCTATTGAGCTTTAGGTTGGCACCAAAACTACTCGACTTTCAAGGTGGGTAACACACAACTGCTTCATGTATTTGGAGTTGTACGTCTCTCAAAGGTTTTTTCTCAGATAGCATACGCTTAACTTCAAGCAGCCTTGCTTCAGTTGTTCTTAATATTATAACCAAACCTCATCCAATTCATCTCATTTTCTGTTCCTATTTGCAGCACTAAAGGTTAAATCCATTCCCTACAATAATAAACTACGTTCATAATTCTCTTTAAAGATGAGAACTTTGTGTAGGACCATTACACTGAAGTTCAGAAATGCTTAGCTTACCCCTGCAGATTGCCTCCTTGAGGTTATTGCATGCACACGCTGTTAGCTAGCATATAAAATCAACTATGAGTAAGCCTGTGTTCGTAATTGTGTTTGCTTAAACTGAAAAATCTGTATTTAGTAAATTATGCCGGTCTGTTATGGGTCTGTTATTATTGTATAATAATTCAGATTCCATTATTTTTTGTGATTAAAGTCTTAAAAAAACATCATAGACAATTTAGTTCAGAAGAATCCATATGCTAGGACTACTCAGGTTTGAGTTAATCTCAGATGATGTAGGTTTATAAAATCACACTGCAAGAGCTGAAAAAAAGAACAGACAGTGCAAGGAAAATTCAGACCATTCTTTCTTTCCATTTGCAACTCAGATAATATTACACAGGTTTAATATTTGACATCATCACATATTTTTCAGCCTTTCATTCTGATCCAGTTACTGTTAACAACTATGTTGTACACTAATGCAGTCTGTGCATTATTACCAATGGGAAATCCCTGGCATGAAAGGATTAATTTTACTCTTTGTCTTACTTTAGTAATAGGAAATAAATTTTACCTAGCCATTGTCCTAGTCAAGTAAAATAAAGAAACTATATCTGCTGACGAGCCGTTATTATCACAGTCAAATAGATTAGCATTGATTTACTGTAGGTAAGAGCTGTTGAAGGGTCCATTCAGTATGTGCTCTGAATCAACATGATTATTTACTGTAAACCTACCCTCTGATTTTCTCCTTAGGCTAGTATTGTTATTATTAAAGCTAATTCACATGAAATTATGGTGGCTCTCCTGTTCTACAGTCCTTGGTCAGAGACCTAAGCAGGTGTTTCCTTAATAATTTGGTCAAAGATCAGCAAGTTAAAGGTTAGGCCATGGAGGGGAAGAATGGAGAGGTCAGAGCACTTGCAGGAGGGGTCTGAGACTTGATCTTCCTGAGTCTGGAACGGTCGAACCTCAAGGTCACCCATTAGTGATCTTGCTTTAACGGACTGTGAGATGTCGACCATAAATTCACCATGCCAGCACCTTTAACCCTATTAATACTTCGACTACTGGAAATAAAAGCAAGGACCCAGAAGGAATCAGCCCATGGAGAATTATTCACAAAATGTCTATGAGATTAAATATACCTAATAAAGCTTACAGCTCCCAGTACAGCTCTCCAAGGGAAAAACCTTTCCCTCATTTTACCCTGTTATAGAGATCCATAACATTCTATATCAAGGTGGTAGATAAATGCAGCCCCTTCACACACAACACGACGTACATGTGATAGTGTCTAAATAAATATAAACATAGATTTTACAATATGGGATTTTCTCAGATAACAGAAGTAGAAATTAATGAAAGTAGACACAAAACTGAGCCATCTCCTGTTCCCAAAAACTCTACTTGTCCATGTTTGTGTAGTCACAATTTTATAATGATTGTCCAGAATTAGAGGCTAACCTATAACAAGTAGTCATCTGCCTATCACAAGCAGACACGTTTTCTCCTTCTCTGAGTTGATAACTATGTTTTGACAGTCAAGTATTTTTGCATGTTGAAGCATGGGATCACCAAACTGTAACTGTCAGTTGAGAAAAATGATATTGTCTTCTTAGGAGTCTCGCCTTGGAGAGTGCTTCTGTCCTTCCACTCTCCAACTCCACTTCAAGGCAGAGGAATTTGTACTTGTTGACTCAATCCTCAGTTGCATGAATTCAAATATTTTTAACATTTTGGAAGAAAGCAATTCAGCCTAGATCAGATTTTCAAGCAATTTCATATAAAAAATTGAGAAGCTGCTTAGTATCAACCATACACCACAGCTCCTTTTTGGGGCATTCTGCATCTCCAGACCCTGGAAGAGTTATCTTTTACTGTGTCCATGATCTTCTGGACTGCATGTGACCAGAATGAATCTATATTATCAACAGAAATTGTGCTGTAGACATACGTAGCACTCTTCAGAACACATAAAGCTCCTAATTTATCTAGAAGAGATTACAATCCAGACTAGAGCCAGATGCAGAGCAGATATAGAGGGATAGCAGATAGAGGGATTTCTCAGTCATTTAAGAAATCAGGGTATCTGGTGAGTAGTGGAATAAAATCACAGGCCAGGTTACAAAATTGTTTACTGCTATTGTGATTAGGATATCCATGGGACAATGAGACAAAGACAATGAACTTGCCTTGTGAGTTCCCAGGGACTCTTGGCAAGCAGCTCCTTCCTTTACAGGATGAGGATACAAGAACTTGCAGGCATCAAAGTACCATGAAAGGGAGCAGAAGGGTAGGAAGGGTGAGACATAAAGGAACCATCCACTTGAGATAAATGAAGACATCACAGCAGCGTAAAAAGAGATAACAACAGACAGTTAGGTGCAGAGTGCTAATTGGGAGTCTGAACTGAATCAGTGGCCCCAGCCCAGCAGTAATGAAATATTCATAGCTGGCCACACAACACACTGTCAGCAAAGGACAGGTTGCTGTGCCTTCTAGTGAAGAGAATTTTACTGTGTCACTGTCCCTTTTTTTTTCCCTACCCTCACAACTCAGAGACTGTAGGAAGGAAAGGCGTGCAATTGCTGTAAAGTGTGATTTTTCCATGAAAATTTTGTACTGGGTACCATTGCTGTCCGGGAATGAAAAAATTAATTTTATCATCCATAAAGGCCAACCACATGTGAAACTGAGACATCCTGAAACTTCACAGATATCTTTCTTTAACTTCCAGTCATCTTTTCTTTGACTTTTAGCAGATTTTAGTTTCCATGTCTTCCCATCTGATGAAACCTCTACAGACATCTGAACAGAAAATTTTTCACACTTGGGGAGGAGGGAGCGTGGTGTTTCAATAGAACAGTAGCTCTCCTATTGATAAAAATTCATAGGTATTTCAAACTGAGAAACTAATCCTGACAGAAGCTGACATCTCTTATATGCTAGAAAGTGCCCACAATTCCCACAAAGATCAACAGGTTCTGGGCTCCATCCAGAGCCCCTCAGAACTGAGCCCTTCATCCAGAATACTTGGCTTCACTTCATATCACTTGAACTCACAATGCTTAGATGAGCTTAGATCTTTACATAAACTGTTTGCTCAATTGCACTGCATACCGTGCGTGCTGCTGTGTGCACCTGTTTGTTTTCATAGCACTCACAATAGGATATTTTGTGGGTTGAAATCATCCATTGTAACAAACCAGCCTCTTTTTTAATTAAAAACAATTCTTGAAATGAAGGCACAATAAGAACATGTACAAAAAATCTTTTTATAAAGATTGAAAACTAAAATGTGCCACAATATTTTTAGAACTTTGCAAGAGTTTTAGTGACACAAAGTCAGTTTACAGAGAGCAGTTCTGGTTTTTATGGGCATAAGCTTCTGCCTTTTAAATTATCTCTAAATGATATTCTAAGTAAATCATTAAAGTATTCTGGTTTTAAAATAAAGATAAAATAGTTATTAAAGGGAACTATATACTTGCTGTGTTCCATGTTCTGCTTCCTAATTAGGAAGGAAATGCTCTTTTAAAAAATCTGATCAGGAAATAAGACTTCCAGTCTACTTAATCAGTACGGGTCAGCATCCATTCACAGAAAGCCATATCTCGTAATACTTGTGCAAGCTGAGTTTTTATTAATTAAAAGAGGAATAACATACACAAAGCCTAAGCTGTAAGACAGACTGACCATGATTTTTAACATGAATTCTTGTACTTCATGGCTGTGTTTGTAACTGCCTGCAAGTACATAGTATCTTTAGCCCCCAGTCTTACAGAGAAGACTATAAAATATGAGGTCAAAATATAAAGTACAGTAAGACAAAGATAAACATGAATAATTATTTTCTAGGAATAATGTAATGCACTTTGTTACACTGTACACTTAAACATGAATTAACATGGATAACAGAAAACGATTCATGCAGCATGTTGTGGTAATAGGTCATCTCATCCTGTTCCGTGACAGTAGAACGTGCACTGTTGTGTATAGAGAGCTCTTTAAGTGGAAAAGATCTTTGGAGGTATGGAGTTATGTGAAAGCATTGCCCTCTAGATCATAAGTTAGACAAGAATAGTGATCTCAGACATCTTTGAAACGACAAATATAAAATTTTCTAATTTTCTTAATGGTCATTCCAGAGGTAAAATTAATCCAAGCTTGAAAACGGACAGCTGAAGATCTTTAACATTGCAGGAGCACCACAGACAGACATTTCAATACCAGCTATGTGTCAATCGTTAGGTAGATTCCCAACTCTCTGGGGCAGAACTATTGGCACAATGTAACCTCTCACTACACCAGGGAAGGTGGATTAGCCATAAACCAGGATAGATGTTGTTCTATGGATTTGTTGTGTTCTTTAGAATAGAGGAGACCAGTGCTGTTTTCCAGAAATCAGTTCACTGCCCAGCACAAAAGCTTTGTCCTTTTGCCCTCTTTGCATGCAGAGAGCGGGGATGCTAACATGGTAAAATTCAGTCCTGGGCAAGAGGCCAGAACATGGCCTATGTACTATTAAGCCTTCAAAATAGGGTTTAAGTGGGACTTAAGTGGTGCATGAGCCTTTTGTTGGCTTTCTGCCCAGAAGTGAACTTTACCCACAGAGAATATTACATGTTGTCCATGCTTTGTCTACCATATACAGGTACAATATAATTCCCCCTTTGTCACCCTGACAAAATACCCAGCGTTACTGAAACTGAGTTGTTCTAAATGGTCCAGGGTAAATTATGCCTTCTGCATGTAATACAACCAAGCAAAGTACTACTAGCACAGGAAGAAAGTATGTCTTTATGGTGAAGGAAATTTAATCTTCTCAGGACTACCATGCCAGCTTCAGAAACAGTATGGACCCCTATTATAGACAGATGTGGTTTCTGACAGTTACTTGTACAAAACAGCATATAGATTTTCTGCAGATCTTTATTTTGAACTCACAAACTAAGAAGTATCTCATACTATTACACTTATGTTATTATGCTTCATATTAAAATGTAGCTTGAAGTATTCCCCCATTCTTCAGTGTGCTTAATTTTATACATGAGTAGACTTCCAGATTCAATAGAATTGCACAGGTAGTAAAAATAAATTAAAACATAGTGTGTGTCTTTACAGGAGCTAGGCTCAATGTTGTACTTGCATTCCTTTTCCCTTCTTTAATTTGTTTCTGCTTCTATGGCTTTTTGCTTTAGCACCAGGGCTGTCTCTTTCCTGATTGACTCATTTTCCTTTGAGACTTGTTTAGAGAGATTACTAAGAAGGTTAGGAAAGACAAGAAACAAAGGTTTAATGACTTGCAAAAATATGCACAGTACAAGAGAAATACACATATCCTGGACATTTTGCAGGCAGATACAGTCCTAGCTGGAAAAAGGATGACGAGGAGGGAAGCAGATTTGGGAACAGAAACATCAGATGTCCTGGAAGGAATAATAAATCATAATTTGCTATTGTGAATTCTACTGGCAGCTCCTAAGAGTGACCAAAAGTTGGTCTTTCAAATACACGGAGAAGGGATCCAGAACTGCTGACGGGTTTGTGTATACCAAACTGATTAACACTTTATATTACACAGCTGATTATTAGGGTCTTTGAATTTGACTTCCTATATTGGTCTTACATTGAAGCAAGCAGATGTATTTTTTTTCTGAAGATACTTTCTGTAAACGGCATGTGGAACTTGATGATTATCATTCATTTTTATTTAGTTAGCAGATGGCTTCCAGCAGCAGTTCCTTAAAAGTTTCCTCATTTATAAAATATGAAGTAGCTGACCTAAGTTAAACCAATTAGTAACTTCCCTTTATCATTTTTCCAGGTGCTTTCTTCATTAGGAGATATCAATCAACTGCAGGGCAGTAAACATGCTAGTTCTGGTATTTGCGGAATGCTCAGATCATCAATTGAAGCACACGCAGTTCAAATCTGAAATATTAGCAGTTCAAAAATCCATTAAGATTGGTATCAGATGAGTTGTTGTAATACCCATATTGAAATGTGTTGCACAGAATCAGCATGTGACACCTTGGAACTGAAAGAAAATATTTCCTGGAACTACAATGTTCATACAAAAACTCTAGATTGCATTCAGTGGGCAAGATAAAATGTTTTTCACATGGAAAAGGTTCCATTTTAGTAATACCATCTTCATTAAAAATGTTCAGATTAGTTTCTTTGGCTGTTCGGTATCTCCAGGAGGTAGGGGAAAATGCTATAGGATGAATGTATTCTTATGCAATACAGCTGAAACTCATCTATTTGTTAAAAACAGGCAAATGTTTTACCTTGTTTCTACAACCAGGATCTTTCAAGAAGGTACCAGTTTTAGTTTCAAAAAACAAAGCCTCATTATTTGGAATAATATATATGACTCAGACTTTTACCCACTCTAAATCAGTAATGCAAGAAGTGACTCTGTCAGTAGTTCTGCATGACTGTATCTCATCCCTTCATAGTGGGAAAATTTCAACTATCTTTCTAATTACTCAGAAATGGAATGCTGTTGCTAGATTTTATACCAAGTAAAAAAGAAAATAACCTGTATACTTTCTGAATTGAGGAATATTAGAAAAGAACAAAATCCTGGTTCTGAAAATCTACACGATCGGGTAAAGCTTCAACTCATATGAGTAGGATCCTGGCAGGATCAGGCCAACCATTCACCAGAAATGTTGAGGTAATAAATTTGTGTTTTGAAAAAAAGGCAGGTTAAAATGATAAATGTCAAATATTAGTAGTTCTTTTTAGAAAGGTGTCTCCCCTGACACTTTGCCCTCATCCCTTGCTCTCCCTCCACAAATAGTGATGAGGTGCACAGTAAAAGAAATTAAGATGATAGCGTGTTGACAGGAGCAAGGACACTCCAGTTTTCATCCCTGCAGACAACAGAAATGACATCACGTCTCCTCAAACTGACACATTAATAAATTTAGTATCACCTGAACTTTTCTGGAGAAGAGAACCTTTTAGACCAGCAAGTTATCTAGTGTCAGTAATAATAGGATTCTGTATCATATTCTGCTCTATATATGATGGCAGAATTACCTTTTGGGCCCTAACAACTTGACAGGGGTTCATTTTGCTTCCTCTTTTAATGACATCTTCTTTGCAGGCGAACTGCAGATGTAATGACTTCCTCTTTTGCTTCTGAATACACCCGAAATGTCATCATGACCCAAGACATCTCAATCTGGCTTAATGCAAACGGGAAGCAAAGGGTTTTTAAAGGTGAAACTGATCTTGCTAATGAAGAAGTATCACTCTTCATCTGGACAGGGAGCACAAAGCTTGTTAGATCGAGCTAGGTGAATGTCACAGGTTAGAGTTCAAGCATAACACGGAATTGTGACTAAAGATGTTATCTTCTATTTGTGTAGAGTCAAAAACACAGTCAAAACAAAGTAATATAACTCTAAATCTAAGTATTTTGGAATGACCCAGCAAGATATGAAATAAATATTTTCTGGAGAGGTAAGCATTTTGACGATATTAATCATGATTTCATTTGATTTTAAAATTATTGAATTTTTTAAAATAAGACAATATACATGCAAGAATAGGTTTAAAAAAAAAAAAAAAAAAAAAAAAGAGAAGGAATAAACAGCAAAGGGAAGATATTGAATCCCAGTGTAGCCCATGCATTACTCCAAGCTGGAGAATTAATGCAAACTTATCCAATTCGTATATTTAGCTACGGCATTTTGGGTGGTAAAAATACTTTATATGTGTCATTAGTTGGATTACTCCCAGAGTATGTACATATATATATTTTAGTGCACAGGAGAGCCAATTAGGAGAGAAAGCAGCTTGCCCTTCAGACATACAGAAAGTTCCCTGAAGCCATTGGAAGCTTCTGGGGAAAAAAAGCCAAAAACCTACAGGTACTAAACACATTCAGATTGCCCTTGCTGACTGAAAGCAGACTTACCTGTGCTGTCTGAGCATCATAACTCTTGTAGGAGATGGCAGTCCTCTCAGTGACAAGCTTAACTTGCTGCGGAAAGCCTTACCTTTCAAAGTTCCTCCTGGTTGCACAGAAAGAGCACTGATAATAAAATCTACCTTGCTTCTTTGCAGATGTTTCTTACATGTTTAGTTCGTTTAATAATGTTTTGTTTACAGTCCAGGGCCTTTCCTATTTAAAGCAGCCCGCTGTTTGCAGGATGTCTCGGACACATTGAGTGAATGGGCCCAGACTGAAGCTAATGCAGAAAATTGCTCAATGATTCACCAGGAGAAAATAAAAACCAAAAGCCTACTGGATTAAATGCTTGTCTGATTCAGGGAACATTTTAAAAACACCACGCGAATATTTCAAATGCCAAAACTAAAATGGAGATTCGAAAATAAAAGCTCAGAGTTTTGAAGGAATATTGGCACCGTTCATTCAATCTTCCTGTCTGCCTGTAAAAAAACTATTATTTTTAATACACTGGTATATTTGAGATGGTCTGATTTGAGTTTTGAGCATTTTTTTTCATAGAAAAAGAAGAATGTGTTTGCAATGTATTTTCTTTTAGATACACTGACTGATAAGAACTTTTCCTTATTTACTCTTGCTTTCCCAAAGATGTTTAGTGGAATTTACTAATATGGAATATAAACTCAAATAGGAGAGAGATCTAAAGAGAAGATTTTTTAAAACAATATCTATGACAAAATATGATGAGTCCAAGTGCTGACTGAAATGCACAAAGATTCTTAGACAGAAGATACCACATAAATTAAACTACATCATAGTGAATTTTACCCAAAACAAAGAAGTCAGTGTTTACATTAAAAAAAAAAATCATTGTGTAGCAAATCTTAATATCAAAGAACTCAGATGAACAAAATGGAACAACCACCCTCCATAGCAGTGGGTCAACTTTTCAAAAACTATTCAGCAGAGTTTCCTAGAGGTCACCACAAAAAAAATTACAAAGGTGAAAGTACAGTGGGTTCAAGAATCGAAACTCAATTATAAAGCCCAGAAATCTGCTGGCTGACTTCATGCCATCTAGATAAGAAATGGCTTAAAATATATCAGAACTTCATGCAAGCACTGGAGTTCCCTATTACGCAACTGCAGACAAAGAACTGCCTTTATACAACAGTGAAAACTTCCAGGCCATACATCATGCAGTGGACTGATGGTAAAATTGTTTGCTGGAGAACAGCCTTTATTCATTCTAAATCAATGACTGCTATAGAATAGATGATAAACTTGCATGTCGCGCTCTAAAGTTGCTATTCAAGTTGCTTTACAAAAAAAAAAAAGGTAGTTGAATTAAAGATTTGATTAACTAATATCCAATACAACACTGAAAATGCAGTACCTTCTTCCTTGCGTCTCTGAGGTAGAGAAATGGGCTAATGAGTTTAATCCACTTACCTTGAAAGAAAAAGTAAAGTATTTGTAAATAAATTTAAATGAATTTTCAATTAAAAAATTTATGAGTCATGGCCTTTGTGTTATTTTAGGAAAAAACAAGCAATTACACTTAGTTCTAACAGGTGGAATAATGACTTTTTCACCTGTCAACTGACAGCTTAAAATTCCCACACATGTAGACCATTTCTGTTTCATCTTTTCTTTGAATTTCAGCTGCTTTGCTTTTCAATGCCTGTGCTTTGCTGGTGTCTCCTTTGTGTCTGAAACTCTCACACTGAGTTCCGCCTCTTTGGTGCTGGGCTTTCTTTTCACAGTGACATTTCAACATAAACAGTCAATATTCATTACCTCAAAGGAGACTTCCCTCCTATTGCTGACCAATTAAATACCAGCTGAGTTAGGCAGACAAAGGTAAAGAAGTTGTAACACATCACTGGCTTGGAGTATATTTCTTCTTCCTTTAACAGAAAAAAAATATATTCAAAACATAGAATTGACGATACTGCGAAAATCCAAAGCAGAGCAGAACAGTTTCTTCAGAAGTTAGGCTCCTCCTTTTTATCTTGCATGAGCCTTTCCTTGCGTTATTTAGTCTGTAGACGGGAATAGGAAAGATGCGTTCGTATCACAGGGACAAAGACAGATCACAGGTATTCCTCTACAATCCTAACTTTGAAGAAATAAGAAGGATGAAATGAAAAATATCATAAAATATTTGATGCTAAGAGAAAGGGCTTTTCTCTTTTCATTTCTGAGACGTAAAAATCAGATATTTTGAATGCTATTGTAGTACATACAGTTCAGCAAAGACTGCTTCGTTTTTTTATTATGTAAGGTTCGACTCTGAGCAGGAAAATGCCCACCTAAATAGATCATGAGCAGGGGTGAAGAAGTACGCTAGACTTACGGCTGATGAGAACAGCCTGCTGACAGACCACCTGGAGGTTGATAAACCTTCTTCTTTTCCACAGAGTGAGAGGGGATGTGCATCAGTATCATTCACTGTCTCCAAAACATAGACATAGCCTTTAGGGGAAGGAACAGTTCTGTCCATGACAATTCAATTCAAGAATTCGCATAGTTTCACCTGCAAAATGCAGGAGCATTAAATCATAAAAATACCTAGCTGAGAAGGACTCAGAGAGATCATTTATACTGCATACCTGCCTCAAGGCAGGATCAGATACCTGAACTATTCCTGACATGTTTGTGCGACCTCTTGTTGAAAACCTCCAGCAGTAGAGACTCTACACCTCCCTTGGCAATCCATGGCAGTGCTTAACTCTGCCTACAACTTATTAAGTTCTTCTTGTTGTCTAAACTAGATCCTTTTTGCTATGAATTAAGCATAAACCCAAATTTACACGTACTCAATGGAACTCAGAGAGAAGACCCGTAACGTTTTAGCCCACGATATTTTTTTAAAGGCTCTAAACATACATAATAGGTGTTAGGTGATGACAATGTTCAGAGAACAATTTTTTAAAGTTATTTTTAATCTGAAACAATGCACAAACTTAATTATTTGTCTTAAGAAATATTTTAGAAGAATAACCCAGCAAAGAGAATGAAACAGTCTGGAATACGAGCGTACAAAGATCAGCAGCAAATGTGACGCTAACAAAAATGAGTCTGAAATCAAAGGACCTAATCGTTGCTCAGTACAAGATCAGGCTGAATTGTCACAGTCTGAAATAACATGCTTAACGATATGAAATAGTCCTTGCATTTTTACATGAACCTATAAGGATTTTTTTTTCCTTTTTGTGAAATAGAGACAGATTTCTATAGCACAAAAGGGCCCAATCCCACAGCCTACCCTCAGTGGGAGGCTTGCTTAATCAAGAAATGCAGTGTCAGGCTTTCTCAGAGGATAAAAACAATACAAAGAATTGGTGTAGATGCTTTATGTAAAGGTAACAGCTTGAATATGTGAAAGCATCCAAACGATTTTTACTTAAATGGATCTGACATTGCCAAGAAAGAAACTTTATCCTCATGAGAGATCTTTATTAGCCAGGGTACTTAACCTTAAAGATGAGGAGAATTTAATAATCACAGGGTTGTTTTCTCCCTCTTTCTTTCATTTGTGCAACCAGCAGCTAGAGGGCACAAAAGAATGCTTTTACCTTATGATCTATCATATAAAAGAGCTCTACAGACTAAATAAACAAAAAAGAAATCAGTGCTAGTATCATAGTATATGATATATTTTATTTAGAATCTTAATCTGTGTTCTCTTTTACAAGAAGCAGTAGCAATTCAGAGAGACAATGGCATCGCAATGCAGGAGACTAATCAAAGACCTTTATCCCACTAAGAATATGTATTTAAACCACAGAACATAGCAGGTATTTCACATCACATACATTCTCGGTGAATATGGTCATCATTATTTCCCTTAACTGTTTTGCAAAGCTCTTTGTTTAAAACTAATATAAACACGTATTTAACCTCCTTCATTCTTACATCTTAAATATTAATGCTGGCTGTGATTCTGCATTAATAACAGCTATTATTTTTGCATTAATAAGGAGCTTACAAGAATAAACATGGAAGTCATAGTGCAGTCTTCCTGTCAATTAAAAAGAGAGTCAGTTGTACTTGCAGAGTGCTTTATCTTATCACTTCACTCAAGACAATCCCGGGTTCATGGATCTGATCTGAACAGCTCCAGTGATAATAAACATGTAAGTACACACAAAACCATCATGGCAAGAGAGCCACAAAGGAGGTTATCAGTGAGTTGCCAGTTTTGGAATCCCTCACTTTGGAAGGAGCATTATCACCATAAATGAGGTCATTTATGTGGACAGTGTGAGCACAGAGCTTGACATTTTTCCCCAGAAATCCTAATAAACCCAGGAAGGGTCACATCTGTTGCTGCACTGTAAAATGGGGTGGAACTTAACAGCAACGTGTGTATTTGTATGTGTGTATATATATACATATAGTTAAAAAGCAAAGCAAAACAAAGACCCTTTCCCTTCACCCCTAATGAACTACACCAACCCCTTAGGCTGAAATGACTTGGATCCGGATAGAGTACCGTTTGCCAAATTGTAAATTGCCTACATTTATTTTGGGAGTGCACTAAACAGAGTGCTAATTGCCTTGTTTAGCACTTTCCCTTCTTTCATTTGCACTGGTGTAAAATCTTAGTAAATTAACTCAGGATTTTATTATGTAGGTAGCATTTGAACAACTGAATCAGTGAGAAAGCAGCATCAAAGGACTGATAAAAGAGGAGTTGACTCTACCCAGAATGCCATTTATATGTCCCTTGAATTAAAAAGAATGAAATTAACTTTTAATCCTTTTTCTTTTCATATAGCTGATCTTAACATAACATGTATTACTCAGTCATTTTATTTGCATTTACTCATTTTAAAATGTTAATAACTGTGGTTGGAAGCTTACTGTATTGGAATGCGCAGTTGCTTGTATTCATGTACATAAGTGTGTAGGATTCCTTAGTAATATTTTTGAACGGCAGCCAAACACAGACTTGAGGCTTCTGTTTATTGTCAAAGAGAACACACTGAAGAGCAATTCCCATCTAACTGTTCAGTGGCCTATGCAAAATTAGCTGGTGGTCTCACACTTGTCCACAGCACTAATAGTACTTTATTTTCACATAAAGTCCAAAGAAAAATGGGGTGAGGGGGATGATCCTCATATTCTCACTTCCCTCAGGGAAATGAGAAATACATCGCTTTTTTTCTGGAAACAAAATCAATGGCATTATATATAAACAGTGGTTTAGTTTGAAAACTTGCACTAGCAAAATTTCCCTTTAGAAGCTGTAGGCTGAGGATTACAACATGGAAGCACTACTGCTTGTGAACACAGCTTCATTACAAGAAAATGCAGACTGAAGACCAAGGTTTAATACTTAGTAGTTCTGGGCTGCTGTCTTTAGGTGATGGATTTCAGCAGTGATGAAGTATTTGGAGTGTTCTACTGACAGAACTTTAGTTTTCATAAGTTCAGACAAGCCAGAAGTTTGGTCTTCAAATGTAGCCAGAAGCCTCATAGGTACAGAAATTATGGATAAAAGCCTGTTTGTTGCTATCTATAAAACACCGTGCTTGCCAAAATTTTATTTACTCTCTTCTCCTTTCAGTTTCCCGTCCTTTCAAATCATGAATTTGCGTATATGAGAAGCCCAGAACTGAAAAAAATGCATTTTTTTACTAAAGTTAGAATGAATTTTGAAAACTATTAAAAAGCAATAAGGTATGTTTTCTTAGTTTCTGATAGATTTTTTTTAAGGCTATTTTGCTGATTATTTCCCCATCAGTACTTCTGATTGTAATGGGAACAGGAAACACAAACCAAGTTGGTATCTAAAGCCATCGAGTCCTGAATCCTTAGATTCAGGCATTTTTTTCATGTGTGTAAATAACACTTTATATAATTGTTTGTCCCAAATCTCTATACATGAAGATACCTTACAAATCAGAAAAAAAGGCATTGCTCTACAAAGTAGCTTTCTTATTGGTATTTTTTTTGTTCCATTTCCAGACCAGCATGGTTTGGAAGCATTCCAAATAAGTATCTGAACTTTTGGATGCTTCTCCCAACTGAACCGCCAAGCCATTTGATGTGACCCTATTATTATTTAACACCTGGTTGCACTGCTGTTAAGTGCTGTGTGAATAAACTAAGGTATGATTTAGTGGGTGCTAGCAAGTATTTGCAAACAAAACAAAAGACATATTTTCTAATGATTCTCTGTACATAAATTTATTATAAAGTTCCAGAACCTGTTCCTTACATTTCAAAGGTGAAAGAAGCTATGCCCTGTATTCCATGACAGCGTGTGCGGGCACACTATTTGGGACCGCATCTTCTTTCTGCAAGAGTTGGTGAGTAGGAAAGAGTAGGTTATGGATTTGGTTTTATCTGTGCAAGAATGTCATGGTTAATTGGGATATGATATCCCTAGTACTGCTATTTCTTTTACTTTACAGGTAACACATAGCACTCATTCAAGAACCAAAACTTGATAATATTCCCTGCTGATAACACGTGATGAAAATTTAGACTCTACATATGGAAATTGTCATTATAATCTGAAAGTGTTGAATTTAAAGTATTGAAGAACAGATAAAATGGGCACCAGAGGGAAAGCAGCCACAGACCACATACAGCTCAATGGATCAAGCATGGTATTTCCTCAGGGTGCTGCATAAATCTGGCAAAGATTAAGTTGGTTCTGTCAATTCAGTGAAGAAGTGAGCAACTGAGCCCATAAAGAAGGTAAGTACATTTACTAGAGAAGGAAGATCTAGTATATAGTTTGAATAGTTCTGAAAAGGGAGTACTCAGGAACCTAAGGAGGGGATTTTGGTTTTAACCAGTCTCCAATATTTGACCACTTTGGCCTTAGAGTTTCCAGAATATGTTTTTAATGAATTAATCTACTCCTGAAAAGCAAATGGAACCAAACAGCCGCTTTCAAGACTTTTGTGCAGAAGAAATATACACAAATGAGATCTTGTCTATGAATATAGTGCAAAGGTTTTCAGGTTTCAATAGAGTCCCATATCCAAGGTAAAATCAAAATGCTAAAGAATCTCCACCAAAATATTTCATGCAGTAGAGCTGGCCACCATTATTATTTCAAGGAAATGCTGCCCATGTCTACTTCATAACAGAAGGCCATTAATAGAAAATATATATTATTAGAATTAGAAAATGCAAAGAACTTTACAAGTCAATAAACATAGTGCCTTCTCTGTGATAACTTTTACTTCATATTACCAATAGGATTTTCTCAAAATACATAGTTTTCAGAAGAGAAACAATCTAAGCATGCTGGTTACACTAATACAAAACTAGCCCTGTCCACGTTCCTACAGGAACTAGTTTTGATATTCCTTCCTTGTTCAACAGGCACATTTGTGTCAGTAAATTAATCTTCAGAATAAATTCTAGGAGTAATGCTTCCTCTATTGCCATGACTAAGCAAAAGCTCTGCTGGAGTACAAGGTATTGCCTTCATAAACTAATTTCAGAAGCTGATTTGCATAACAGAAGTGAATAAATAGGTATGAACTTGAGGATTTTCTTTGGATCTTTTATTAGTTCCCTTTTATGTTTACATCTTCTTTCCAAGCATCTCTAGTAATTATCACAACGTATCCTTATTTAGTATATATGTGTATATATGTATGTATATATATATACACACACACGTGCACACATATATATGAAAAAAATTAATGGACTAGGATTTACACAGTATCAGAATTGTGGGTGGCATTTCCCTTTGGCTGTGAAGGATCCATGCTAGTTTTTAAGCATCAATCATCTAGTACATTCTGAATAAAATCTCTCTCTCACTAATGGTAAAATCTTCCACAATAATATGGTTAAAGGAGGTTCTACGTGTCAACAAAATTCTGTCTTAATGTCATTCTCTAAATACCATTTTATTTAAACTTTTCCACAAAAATTAAGGTAATCTGAAAGCAAGGGGAAAACATTTTTTTAATAGTTAAAATCTGACTGAGTCATGAAGAAAAAATGAAAAGTTATAATGTAAAGTCTTAAGAACCTTAGGCATGAGCACAGCTGAAAGCAAAGAATGAAATAATAACTGCACTTACTACTGCTGGACCAACCATTTGACATTGGTAAAGGATACTCAAGTAACTCAGCAAAAGGTGGTTGGGTAGTGACTTATTTTTATAGGGCTTTCCTGAATTTTTAGGGATGTTGTTTTCTACCTTTGCCACAGGCTTCTTAGTTGCCTTGAGATTCAGCTTGATACAGGTATTTTTACTCATTCAAGCCATTGTGGTACCTGGAAAAAAAAAAAATTAACCATTTTTTTATCAATATTAGTGCTTGTAATGCTGAGTCAACAGAGCTCTGACGTGTCTCTGCCCCCAACCTTTTCTTTAAAGGGAGCACACGATGAACACAGTTCTATTTTTGTAAACTCCAGAAAGAGTTTTTCTTAAACCAGACACAAGAACAATAAAATTTTTCAAATGAAAGAAACATCAGAAAAATTAAGGAACATGGAAAAGGGAATGAAAAACTCAGCAAAATTCTCACCGTGCCTTTTCTGTCCTAACAAGGTGGGCCCTTTCCCTCAGGCTTGTTCTCAGTTCATCAGCTCAGTGACTTTCCAAATTTTGACAAGTTGCATGCAGTCCCCTGACTCCCTAAGAAGAACCAAGCTTTCGCTGTCTCAGAGTCCTCTCTATTCCCTGTCCTCAATAGTATCTCGGCCTTAGCCCTTGCTGCAGGGTCCCTTTTCCCCTGCCTCGTCTTCTGTGATCATGCTCAGATGCTCTTGGGGAAGGAGTAATCTCGCCTTATTCCAGAGGGCTGATGTGAAGGACAGCAGTCAGGAGAAGTTAAATATCTCCCTAAGGGAGCATATGCTGTGCATACATACTGGTTTACATATAATAAACCACCAATAAAACAGGTGTAATGCAGTGCAGTACCTGTGGGATATTATTTCATAAATTATATCCTTTAAGACATATTATTTCAGTTTTCCAAGTCTGCAGCATAGCAGCTTTCCACAACAGACCTGCTAGAAATCCTGCCTTGACCTGGAGCTCAAGGGCACCCTCAGAGCAGCCAGGACCTCCCTCACTGCTCTCATCAGTATGAACTCTTACACATCAAAACTAGCTATGAGATCAAGTCACCATATTGCTTCCACACGGTACTGTTACACAAAATAGGATTATTTTTCACCAGCAAAGTGCCTGGCTTGAGAAATGCAATATATTAATTGAGAGTATTGGTTAAATTGGTTGGTATTACTCACAATATTTCATGCCTGTAAATAGTGGCACAAATTTTAAATTATTTATCCAGTGCTAGAAACAGATTAGAGACTGGAAAACAAGTGGCATCCACAGCTCCTTGTAGCCATTTCTGATCCCCAGCAGCAGCCAGCGGTCCCTCCTGGGTAAACGTCGGTAGCATTTGATGTCAGCCTCAAATGATGGCAGCACCAATGAGAAACAGTTAACGGAGGTTTGATATTTCATTTCAGTGGGGAGGGAAATTAAATCTGCAGTTTGTGACTCTTAGGAAATTAAGTCTCTATTAGGAAAGGGTTAAAGACAGATTATGTAAATAGGGATATTGTTATTTGTCCCATATGTAGCACTGTGGAGCGAAGACTACATTCTCTCCCTGCCTATTTTTTTTTTTTTTTTGAGTTTTTCTTTTCCACAAATTGAGAGATTAACCTGGTCTCAATTGAAATGGCAGCCCATATCATACCTTCCCTTGATCTCACAGCATGGCTAATAACAGCTGGGGCCTACCAAGCAGTCTTCTTTATTTTTCCTTTATTGTTCCAGGCCACACAACCGTGAACCTTCAGCATGTTATGTACTTAAGCATGGTCAGGTTGATGTCATTATTTTCTTATTGTTGTGGAGCTCCCTGGGTGTTTGCCCATATTCATAGAGAGGGGCTTGTGTGCTCTTTGTAGGTTAACCTTTTAAAAAGGAGATGCTTGACCACTTGCAAATGTAGCCCAGGGCTGTGACATTGCACTAGGCCTATTGGTACGCTTCAAAACACATATTAGCACCACTTGTGCTATTTCATCTTTCTTTTTAATTTTAGCCCAGTCTTGTTAGATAAATCTTATCTGCGCCACAAGTAAATGCTTGATAGAGCACATTTTAAAGCCTTTAGAAGGACAGGGGAGAAAAGTGTGGTTTGTCTGGGTCACTGTGTGCTTTGTCTAAGTATAGGCATAGCTATTTGCCAGTTTATCTGTCCGCTGTCCCTCCGTCTATCTCTCCAGCTACCTCACAGCAAACAAGCCAAGAACATTAGTGCTGAATTGTGTGAGCTACAGGGAAAAGTGCTTCTCTGCATGAACCATAGCCACATTTAGCTTTTACAATCCTATAAAAATTGGTCTACTCGCTATCAGTTCAGCCTAGAAAGCAAGCAGCAGTTCTCAATTGCCTCCAGCTTTGATGTAAGCACCCCACAATATTTCCGTTTAAACTACAGTGGATAGAAGACACCTATAAAAATATTAATTAGCTCCAGTTGACACCAGATGCAGTTAACATACTGTGCACCAGCTCTGAAATACTCAAGTTTTTATTAGGTAAGCTAATGTTTATTGCAATCATTAAAGTCTGAGTCATAAAAGGCTGAGCCTAAGAAAGATAGTTCAGGTATTATTCTTTTCACGTATCAAACTTAAGTGTGTTAAATCCTACTTCCAGAGTTAATTATTTTGGAAGTCATACTGCAAATACAGGCTTTCAAAGAATTTGTCAAGATTTTTTTCATGCACTCAGAGGGCCAAATGTAAATGAGTAAAAGTGTGAATCTCTGCTGGTTTCAACGAATTTTGGCCTTGTAACTTTTAAACAAATCAGATACAAACAGCAGCATAGATTACAGGCTTAATGTCTGAATTACTTCATTCATGTCAATTATGATGATAATAGTCCTGACACCAATGTATCCTTGCTACAGTTTCTTTTGTAGACTGGTTGATCCTTTGCTTTTTTAAACTAAGAGGTCAGGAAGGTGAGCTGTACAGCTGGGCAGCAAACAGCCGTATGTATCTGGGTCACTGTCAGTGCCCCAAAGGTGTATCTTAAGTTACTCATGTAATGGGAAGCAGGAGGCTGGCTGTGCTCATATGCACAAGGATTAGGTTTATGGTTACCACCAGTCTGGATACACAACTTGCCTTTTCTGTAAAGCCTGTGCCACACAGGCAGGAAGTGAAATAAAATGATGCGGAGATCTTTATAGGACAGAGAGGGACACCACTGGTTTTCACATACATGACACCTTTGGAACCTTCTTATATCCTTACACCTTTACCAGATACAATAAGGTTTCTTTCAGTTACTCTAGAAAAGACAACCAACAATTAGACTTAAATTTATATAATTTTTTTGGTCCTTATTTATAACACAATTCTGATTTTACAAGCTACCTCAGTATGCATGTGTATATATTGAAGCATAAGAATACGTTTATCTGAATACTTTGCACACAACTATACAGTGTATTTTGTTGCATGGGCCATGCAGTGTTGCCTTACTTTGGAGTTGTGCTCTTGACTTGAGTTTATTAAGCCAAAGCCAAACAATTGTCTCTGTTTTGCCTGTATAGAAAGCACCTGAATAAAAACTACTCTTTATCACGCTTCTGAATTTCCCTGGGCAATCTGTCTTACTCCAGAGCAGAGCTAGAAGGACAACAACCAACATAAAAAAAGTTTGAATGGTCAGGGAGTTTGAGCCTGATGGCAATCTCAAGTCCCAGGCCAACATGAAGGCGTACGCAGCACCAAACTGGCACTGTCATTTTCCTTTTTCATTTGCAGAATTTACTTTTAACGTCAAAAGCCCTTGTAAGTCTACAAGACAATACTCAGTAATACACTGAATTAATTTTCCTCTGACATTTTGTACGCTAGCCATTTCTCCTTTGCAGTGTAAGAAAACTTTATGTTCAAGTATTTTCTCTTGAAACTAAAGCTGAATATTTCTTTCTATAGTGAGACCTTCTGAGTAACTGTTTTAATTCTCAAAAATGTGTGTGCACTTGTATGTATACATATATATATTTATAGATATATGCACATATGCCTCACTGAAATGTTAATGTGTAAGGCATATCCTTACATCAACTTTGTTTAAGCAAATTTTTTAATCAGAATCACAAGAGAATGCAAGTCAAATAAAATTAAGTTCTTCCTCATATGTATTTTAGTGGTGTAGTGGTAGAGAGTGACACACTGGTTTTGGAGTACAGTAATGAACTATGAATTCATTAAAACCTCATCAGTGCAATCTGACCATCTTAAGCAAAATAGTATCCCCTGAATCACTCTTAGTATGCTTAAAATACTCCATTTACCTGAAGCTTGGTTTTTAAAATTAATTTAATCTTTTCCCAGGTAAGTACAGCTCAATTGTGTGAAACGGCACATTGCGTGAACACAGGTTTTACTTGGACTGAAGCCTTTCATCGTGTTGTTATGCCAAAATCTAGGATCGTATAGCCTGGTTTATGAAGTTCATAAAAAATAAACAAACCTATAGAAAAATCAATGGTTCGGTCCAAGATCTTTTCTGTTTATAAATATTCTCTTTTTTTGATTTTTGTAGACCATCTTTCCAATTCTATTGACAAATTTCTAATGTCGCTTTTAAAACCTTCTGGTTCTATCAAAAACCAAGAAACAACAATATTCCCAGAAGATGTTATTTACTATGAGCCATGGGCTATCATTTGGAAAATATGACTTGAACAAGACGTTCTTTCAGACAGCAGCATGGTCTGTTTATGATTCCATCAGATCTTTACATATTTTAAATGATATTCAGAAATATGCTTATGCTTTTTTTTTTTTAAGATCTTATTTTTCTATCTGAACTCTTTTAACAAAGGTATTACACTAAATATAAAAGCTGTCCAATTTTTTTCCAACCTTTTGCTTCTCTCTAAACCACAGTCATTTTGTTAGACATTGAAAATGTCTTGATTTAGTTGTCTTGCTATTTTGGGCCTGTCCTGCCCCCTGCAGTGGTAATAAGGATGGGGCTTCCTGCTGGGTCCTGAAGAATACCATTTCACGGCCGCCACATAGCTGGCGGCTTTTATTTATGGAGCCAAGAAAATGAATGGGTATTAGTGTCCAAACATTTCAACATGCTCCTGTGGCCATGCACAAAAGGGACTGATTTGCAGCAAATTTCCACTTATTTTCCAAAAGTATTTACCTTGCAGAAGCTTGGCTGATCGCAATAATGGCATAGCAGAGGGGAAAAATGACCATTTCAGAACCCAATTTTTATATGTGTTTCTGAACCTTAAAAGTGCTATACTTCTTCTGAATAAAGATAATACTCTTGGTTGCTAGGCTTTTATGGATATGTGGCTAACACCAGTCCTTTTTTCGTGTGTGTCTTTACAACAGAAGATACAGGTATTGCCTGAAAGCAGAAAGCTTATTCTGCAGTGGGAACTGCATGGGTGAAGGTTCTTTTAAGCACCTTGAATGATAGTCAGGAAGGCACATCCAAGAGGTATTTTCAACACCTGTACTTTCACCTGCCTGCGGGGGGCAGCCCAGGGTGTATTTTCCACCTCTCTTAAACTGCCCCGGGAAATCTGGGGAAGACTTTCAACCAGTGCTCCACTGTGCAACTGCACAAACCTACAGCATGATACTATACTGACAAAAACTGGTGAGACTCATGCCACGATACTAAACCAACAAAAACTGGTGAGATTTGCACATAAGATTTAAATCACTGAAATTTAATAACCATGAAATGTTATTAAGCTACAGTTGTTGAAAGTTCTGTCCAGACTCTGCAAAGTTCAAGAATGCATTTCAAAGCCTTCTGCTTAAGCCTTCTTAAATAGTTCTGGATGAGCTTTTTGGGCAACCAACTTTAACAGCATGTGGGGGTTAGATGGTATAAAGGCTCAGTCAGATAAAATGAAGACTATTCTTAATTCTGCAGGTGTTTGCAGATACCATATTTCAGGTGCGATTCCATGTATATACACGCATAGGTGGAGATTGTATGCGTTAAGATCTGTACCACAATATTTATAGGAAAGCCACAAAAAAAAGAAAAACTGGATTACTTGTACTATAACATCATTTCTTGGAAGTTCCCAGCAGGTAAGATGTGAAGTCTAGATAATAGAATCACACCACTACACTAGCTGCTATACAAGTTTATGCAGGTCACCAGATATTGCAGTCTGCAACCCTTGAGTGTAAGTTCCAAAAAGAAACAATACAGGAAAGGAAGACTTGTCAGTGACAATATTTTGTAATTTTTTTATATAAGATATTATTCTAGATATAAAACACATCAGTGCTGTTTCTTGTTGCCTCACCATTGAATTGCATTGAAATGAAAATCTATCACAGATTATTTCCAAGTTGATTAGTTGCATGCCTTAATCTATGTTTGTTGCCTTTTATCCTGGAAATTTATCAGGCAATTATAACAACATTCCTAACTTATATCCTGGTCTTAAATTGTACCTCTTTTTCCCCTAAAATCAGTTTCTATAAATGACAAAACTGAAACAAGTGTTCAGATTCACCAGTGTTTGAATACCTTACAGAGTAAATAAACCCTGAAGGAAAAAAAATCTGAAATCCTAGATGTACCGGAGCACATCGGGAGCTGCTTCATAGTTACAGCAATTGCTCCCTTTTCCTTTGCTTCCAATTCAAATTCATTCTACTTAGAGGCTCCATCTCCTAAATCTATTCTCATTCACGCAAGCTCAAAGAAACTGTACATAACATGGGCAAATCCTCTGCAATGAACAACTCTGCCTCCTCCTGTTATCCCGTTATCAACTGCTGGTATCAGTTACACTTTATATATGAAAAAGAGGTGGAGGACTGAAGTGGTGGAACAGAGAGCAGACAAACAATCACTTCTGTTTCCATATCCTTCAAACTATGCATGAGGCCTACTAAGAGGAAGAGAGATGGATATGTGAGACACTCTTTTCTTGTTCCTTAGCGTTTTACAAGGTTTGTTCCTCTTCACCTTGCATGGCAGAATACACCACACACCGGAACAATGTATTGGAAGGAATAAATCAGGTGCAGATGGAAGAATATCTGTGAGTCTCTAGAAAAGGAAAGTTCCTTTCTATCCACCTCAGATTTTTCCACTGAGGAATGAACAGAATAAAGTTCACAAGAAATGTTGTGGAGGTCTGCTATAAACTCTGGACACACTGAGTATCTTTTAAAGTCTCTACTCAGTTTCTGGTCCCTCCTGCAGGTGTGTGTGATATTTAATGAAAACCTTAGAACACCTTTAGAAACTACATATTACTTCACAGATAAAGTATCAATTTAATTTTCAGAAGTAATCAAGACCAATCAAACACAGACATGTGACCTTTTTTTATAACAAACTATAATTTTACACATTTTAAAAATAAGAATATGCCATTAGTCTCCATAGCTCATAACCACGCAATTAAGACTGTGAATTGGTGAATTACTGTATTTTAATTTGGTTAAGAATAAACTGTCCTGAAAACTCTCATAGAAAGTAGACTATATCAAAGCTTGTTCTTTCCACGAAGACTTGATTTCAGTCTGTTGGAATGAAGCAGGCAATCTTTAACAAAAATGAATACCTTGCACTCTGTTTAGCTCCCCTTTTTAATATATCTTGGTTTAGTCAGTGATTGAGAAAGCCTATCAAACCCTGCACAAAGTCCTTTTTTTCAATCATTAGAAATGAATCATCCTAAACCCCCCACCTATTGAAAAGGTTTAATCTTGTCAGATTCGCCAAAAAAAAAGACAGAGAGAGAAAGAAAGAAATTTTGCAATTTTTCCTGGAGTTAAGAATTACTTTTATCTGACAACACCTTTGCATGTTATGGCATTAATATTGCAATAAATTATAGTGCAGGTATGTGAAATTACTCACATTGCTTGACCAAAGTGTCTGACCTAGCCAGACCTCTGATTGATGAATAGGTTTTCATTTTGTTCTACTCGCCCTATCAGACAAAATCGAAAAACTGGGTGAAAAAGATCCTGTTTCATGTAATAGCATTTTGTTATATATCATTAGCACTTAATTCTATCACCAGTGACATGTCTGTGTTAACTAGGCCTTTCAACTTAAGTCTTTCACACCTCAATGTGACATTCATCTTGGACAATCAATGCACCAAAACTCTTGGTCCCAAGGACTGAAATAATTCATAGATTGCTGCTATGTAGTGACTCAGCTCACACCTTCCAAAGGGAGGTCTCTAAAAAAATTTAAAATGTAATCAGAGTATGATTAGAGCTACCTTTGATCTCAGTGCCTTAAGCATCAGTGCCATTGTCTCTCTATATATAATGTCTCTACCATTCTCAATATACACTTTAGGAAAGACTGAGTACAAGACTACTCAACTTTAGATATTTACCTGAGTAGCTACTGCATACTGAAGTTCGCATAGCTGTTACTTCACTGCTGCCATTCAGATACACCTATCTGAGCTATCACACCTCTTAGGGCTGTAGAAAGTGTTAGGTGTTTAGGCTTGTTCAGGACCTCTTTTTAGCGTGGCTACTAGTTTGGGTGAACTTCATGGTTACATACTGATATTTTCTTCTATTTTGGCCAGAACTCATGCTTAAGTCCAAGCTTGCCTTACAACTACAATGGTTAAGCTGAAATTTGAAATTGGGTGTGGGCCTGGAAGGTGGTCTAGAGTACTACGAGTAAGGTCAAACTCACCCTATCACTGATATATTGTGACTCCTATCACGCTGCTCCAAACAGCATTGCGGATAAGACAATCATACACGTGGCTGTAGATGGCTGGCTTGAAACTTTCAAATCCTACTCCGTAACACTTTGTGGGATCATCATGAGGTCTACAAGGTGTGGTTCATAAACTGGGCAACCATGAGATCAAAACTCACTCTAATGCAAGTAGGCTTCATGTCAAGGGCTTACCAGTGACTTATGTGAAACCTGGTTCCTTCTGTGGACTTTTATAAGAGAGCTGAATTTCCGTCAAGACAGATGAAGGTCAAAATATTCAATGAGCTGGCTTTGCTTTGCAGTTGCAGTTTTGCTATTGCCCATCTTACTGGGGACAAGGGGACAATGAGGCAGTAACTAATAAACTGATAAGAGTACGCAGTTCTGGTAACAGGAGTTTCAGTGGGTGACAAAGCTTTTGAAAAGATATAAAATAGGTTTGTGAAACTTTAAATGTTCTGTGTCAAAGGGCTCAAAACTTACCAGTTTTTCATCTTTGTCAACATTTCCATGACTTTTAATCAGACTCTCAATGTACATGTAAGAAATTGTTATGGTCTGCAGAAAATATAATTCTTGCATTGTAGTTTTACATAATGCCTAAGAATTTCTTATGAACTACTAGATCATGCTTGTATTGTGGCACTACTTGTTTAGATTATCTTTAGCGCATGGCATACCATCTTGCCATTAATCCACAGACACCTCTCATTCTAATTTCCCTACCAAAGACACTCCCTCAAGAAGGGTATTAACAAAACTATTTTCTTCGTTGGATTTTTCTCGAAACCAGTCAGAGTTCATTGAAGGGTCAAGGATCAATTCAAATAAGTTAATTACAGGATTGGGACCTTAATTTCAAGAAGTTTTTATTTTTATACTTCATGCTACTACAGCATTTAACCATGTTTTGCATAAGCTTTGACTTTTCAACCAAGGACTATTGTTATGATGTCCCTATCTTTGTCCCCTTCCTCACTGTTTTGAAGGCAGGACGCTGGGTCATGTGCTATGTGGACTGCAAGTTCTTTGAAGCATAAAATGGATATTCCTTAACTAACCAATGATGTATTTAGTAAAAACAGGAGGTAGGTAGCAGGCAAAAAATAGTGTCATAAGGACACAATTCTTTCACCCTTCTGTCTACATAAATAGCTACTATTAATTTTGTTTCTGACTTTCATCCTAAGTATTAATTCTTGTTTGGCTGGGTTTTCTTCTGTTTTGTTGTTACTGGGGTCTTTTTTACACCTGGCATCTGTCTGGAATCTTTAGTCAGAATTCAAGTTACATTACGAGTGCCTAACCTCGGTCACAGCTAATGTATATCCAGAGGCACTCCATTGGTTCCATTGGCACCAGTCCATATGTGCACAACTGTAAATGACATGAAAAAAATCTGGCCTCTGATATGAAAAAGGCTATTTATGCACTTTCACAAAGGACAAAAGTCTTATAACTTTGGGTCTGCACAGAAATGAGACACAAATATGTTAGTGAAAAGCCCTAAGTTTTCTAAATGTAGATGAGCACAGATTAAGAAAGCAGTAATTAATTTCCTTTGACCTCAAGCTGAAATTCCTTTCTAAAGCTGTCATAAAGAGAAAGAGGCCAGAGAGAAGAAGTGAAACTGTGTAACAATGCAATTAAACCCTTGTAATGAGGTCAGCCATTGGACTTGTTGCAACTGATATCATTATAGCAATGAGGAGGCATTATACGATGGCCTGATTTTTTACAGGATTCATTTTTTTTAACTCTTTAACAGTCAGATATGTATCCTATAGCATTATAAAATAATTGTTGTTAGAGACCAGTGGAGTAGGCCCAAGCTTTACTGTCTTACTCACACTATTTCGTAAGTTCTGGTAATGAATGCATTAAAAAACTCAGTGACAGTGGAATACGGGACAACTTTGATACAGATAACCCTTCACTCAGACTCCGTGTTGCATTTGCTTCCTCCCAGAAAGCAAGTCCACTCCCTCCAACAATGGGAGAGAGTAACTTTTAGCAATTTGCTGGCAATTTATGATGGGTAATACTTGACCTGTGGGAGTTGATGTGCTCAAGCAAAACACAGGCATACTTGTAGGACTAACTTGAATCAATCTCACTTGAAAATTGTTTATCCATTGAGGGCGCAGGGAAAAGAACTTGTTCTGCTGGAAAAGCATTCATTGGTTTTGTGTAGTCTGCAAACATCAGTTTTGATTGTCTCACTGGGCATTAACAAGAAATAAAAACTTCTGAAACTCAGATTCAGGCTCAGATTCAAGGAGATATGGGTAGGGCATATTTTACATAAAGCTTTCATTAGATAAACAGTCAGTGTTTCAAGTAGAAATCTAAGCTCAAGACATTTTCCTATTCTGAAGGGTAGATATTGGGCCTGCAGATGAAAACCATCTCTGTTGTTACCCCTCTTACTCACTTGGATCCCCTACAATGGAACTCACCTTACCTATTTCCTCAGCAAGTACTTGCAGATTGGCAGTTCCTCCTTCAGCATGTTTAAATGAATGATTCTAAGTGCTTGTAAGACAGGGTTTGGGTATTTAGATTTAAGAGATTGTTCAGGGTTATGAATGCAAAGTCGCTGTAGGCTTTTCCTTCTTTTCAGAATATTTCAATCATATCCATTTCTCTGTTTCCATGCTTATTAGTTTAGACGTCCCCTTGATCAGTGTGTTGATTCTTAGCTTGAAATGCCTTGCAATAGCATGAAGATGCATACTGAACTCATGGATGTGTATTCAACTATGGAAACAAGGGGAACTTGCAACAACTCAATGCATCCATTTATCTCAGAATCACTTATTTCAGTTCGTGTACCAAGGAAACATTTGAATTAGTCCAAATTTTATCCAAGTGTTCTTGCTTTTTCCCAATGAGGTTTTATGGGATCAGCAAGCTGCATACACTGTTGAAAGAAGGTGCCCATATCAGAAACAAATGCTGCCTGTTGCAGGTCTGCGGCCTGCTAGGCAGAATTCAAATACCTTTCATGTCAGAAAGACTCTTAAGTAAAGCAAGAGATAGCCAACTTTAGTTGCTGTTCTAGCTGGGGGAACACATTTGCAAAGTAAGGAGAGAAAAAGTTAATGGAGAAAAATGTTAGCTTATTTGGACCTTAATTAGTCATACTTCATTTATTTCTTAGAAAACAATCGAAGTAAACCCAAAAAGGAATAAACTGGGACATTTATATAATGCCACAGTGAGAAGATGATTTCTTGATGAAGACCCTCTGTTCACTGACTTCAATGGGGCAAGGTGATTTCAGATTAGAGCTGCATCTTTCTTGAGGATTCAGTTCTTCTGCTCCTTGAAAATGTCAATGCATGTATGAAAGCATAAAAAAGATATTCAAACTGATATCAAGTATTTCTAACTCTTCCCTCCACATTCCTGAAATTGTTCAGCTTAAATTAGCTTGAAACAAAAGTTTCAAGTACCTTTAGCTTTTCTGAATAAGTTCACCATCCCCTGTGTGCTATTATACTTTTAAAAGAACTATTGGAAGATGGCTAACTAGTTGGAAGTAAAGCAAAGGCCTCATTTTCTTGCACTTAGAGGACTGAGTCACAGTCACCAGTTCAGATCCATTTCCTTTTAATGGTGCACTGATTCAACATGTGCCTCAGTTTACCCTCAGTGAGAATAAAACTCACTGACCTCTGCAGAGAGCTGCAAGCTTTCTGTTAAGCTCTGTATTAAGCCCAAATAGATAACATTATTAAAGATATTTTAAACAGAGACAGTTGAGTGATGTCCTATAAATTGTCATTTCTCTCCAAACGGACCACAATGTAATATTTCCTCCAGAAATGCATTTATTATTTAACACTTTTCCGTGAAAGGTTTCTTTTACATTGCAAATGCTCAGAGTTCTTTTATAGGTCTTAGACTATTGACCCTTTACCTTAAAACATGTTATTAATGCTTAACGCTGTTATTAGTATTCAGGGAAGCAATGATTAGTACTAAAATGGAAATGTGCAGTAAAAACATCTTCTATTTTGTAAAATAATTATGTAGCCTAATAATTATTTCATATGATTTTTTTTGATTGATAGGGAAAGGGCACCAAGAAGTTTGGAATCATGATTCTTTAAGGTCTACATTCAAATCGCAGCCACCAACACCATTGTTTCCGACAGCTACATTTTATAAGAACAGCAACGGGATGATCGCTGATTCTGTTTGGATGAGGGTTACAACAGATAAAGTATACTTAATTAGCTTTTTTTTTTAATGGCAGGGAATTATAATTCTATAAAGGGCAGTATAGCGTTCTTGCAATTTCCAAGTAAGTCACTGGTACCTTGGAGGTCAAATATAGTTCAAGTCTGCAGTGAAGTGAGACTACCTCCTTCCACTTTGCTGTCATCGCACCTGACCCTAACCTGGTAAAAGCATCCCTAGTGGTGCCAAAGAGGCCTTTCCATGCTCTGTGTACTAGCTACACTGGTCTTTCACATTTAAGGCTGTCAGATAAATGTCAAATCGCAATGTTCTTATGATGTTTAATGGGAACTAGGCTGAGAGTGCTTGAACTTGTTTCACTTTGGAGAAGTTTTTGTCACTTTGGCTTAGATGGAAAAATGAGGTTTAGATCAATAATGTACATAAATGAAGTAAATTCACTGAGCTGGGCTTTCTTAGGTGAGTTGCTAGTTGCTAAAACACTGGAAAACCTATCTAGTTGCATGTGTCTGTGTGTAGTACAGAAATAGTTACATGATAATTGTTCCACATTTTACATAAATGGCTAATTCTAGCTCTTCTAGCTCTATTCTTTTTTGCATTCATAATATTAGAATCTTTTATAGCTGTTTTCATCACAGATTTTTCAATTCTGAAACAGCTATAGCTGGGTGTCTGTATAAGTGTAGGACTATTTTAACTGTTTTTACTGGACCTGTTTTGTTACCATTTTTTTTCTTCAAACACAGTATTAAAACTGAAAATAATACAGTTCAGTGAGGCTTACTATTCATGATACTATAGCAATGGATTGAAAAGGAAAATTACAGCTGCAAACAAGTAGTATACATGTACACAGACAAATTGTTTTTAAAGGTTTTCAAAAAAATGTTAACATTAATTTGGAAGAAGTATTGAGAAGTCTTTTGCATCATAATGCAAATGAAGACTATAGCTGCTGACCTCTTTCCCTTTCCCTTTACCAGAAAATATTCCTAAGCAAGAAGAGAAAGAGCCAGCACCCACCACAACTAAGAATCCCACTCACTACTCAGTATAACTGGGAGCTGTTCAGATATTGAAGTGGTATCTGTCAAAATAACCCTTCAAGGTCTATTTAAGAGTTGTGGAGAGGAAGAAAGGAGATAGTCCTGCCAATACCACCTCAGCTACTCAGACGCGAAGGCTCTGAGTGGAACACAACTAACTACTCTTCTGGATCCCTTCTTCTGTTCCTACACAACTACTGAAAGATATCAGCAGGGGCCATAAAAGCAGTAAAACACCAGCAGGATCAGCAGTAGGAGCAACAGCTGGCCAGATACAAGAAAAGAAATAAATTGTACCATCTGAGGGTAATCAAGGGATTAGTTATGACTCATGAGGCACAACTCCTTTCTGGGCAGACTCCCGCTTTGATCTAGCTACATATGGCCCTTTGCTCTGGTTCTGTGCTAGAAAGAGCAAAAAGAGAAACACAGGAAGTAAGCATTAAATGAAAGCAGTAGGTGTGAGATATTCAGAGCTATTTATATATTAACTACTTGGGGACAATTAGCTGGATTCAGAATTACATGATTTACTACATAATTAAAATTCAGGTAAGTATTTACTTTTGTAGAAGAGGTTATGAAATTAATAAAGAAGAATATCAGTCATTTACCTAAGACATTACCAATGACGCTAGTAAGAGAAATGAGAGAGAGGGATAAAAGAATTTTCAGATGCTTTGTGAATATTTTGTCACATTTTCCTTAATAATTTTGCAGTAAATAATGAAAAAATGGAAGAACTACTTTATTTCAAGGCTGAATTTTTCTATTTTAGCTTCTATTAACTCAGTCATCTTGGGTTTTAAGCTATGGGAATAAAACTCTTTATTAGCTGTCAGAAATGTCTTGCAGACCATGAATGAGTAAGCTTCTAGGCTTCTATCAGGCAAGCTAAGTTAGCTCGCTAAGTTTCTCAGTAGGAAGAGTATTTTCAAGGTCTCAAATATTTTCTATCATCTCTTTTATAAGAATCCTTTTAAATGGATTTCATTGTGAGCTTTTTTTAAGTGACTTTCTTCTTTTTTCAGTGTTTTCTTTCTTGTACATCCAGGAATTTCACTTACCTTCTTGTATTAACTAACATGTTCAATTATGACTACCACGACTATTAGTCTTTTTCTGAGCTTCTCCTTTTTCCCAGCTTATAAATTTAATTTACGTTCTTGTTCCTAGACGTATGACTCTACATTTAGCTGTGATAATACAATGTAATCTCTATAAAATTATGTGAGTAACTCATTCCTATTGTTATTTACAAATTAGCCTTTGCAAATTCTATTCAGAGGTTTATACCTTCTCCAAAATATTAACTTTGGGCTATATGCAGATCTGTGTGGAGCCATATTAAAAATAGCCCAGTGAATGATGATTTCTGATTTAGGAACAGATTTTGAGACCAACTAATCGATTTTAAATCTGCTTGTTAGGGGCTACATTGATTTCTTTTAGTATTACACTAAAGTTTGTAAGGAAGCCATGCAACATCAAATGAGTCGCAAAATTTTCATTCTTTCAGAGCAATTACTTTTACCTGTTGGAGTTGATATCAATTCTAAAATGTTTAATGACATTATAAGTCTACCCTGACAATGTTATTGTTTCAATTGGACCTAAAACTAGTTCACAAATATGTAGGAGTCTTTTTTTTTCAGTGCTATCTCACACATTACAAGTCCTCTTACAGATTATGCAATGAGGCAAATGCACATTCTAATAATAACTGTATAGACATGTGGTTTCTTATATGCCGAATATATAGAGAGACTATATATAGAAGGTGTATATTTAGCCTCTACTTCCATCACCCTGTGAATGTAATGCCAAAGGGAATAATTAAGGGACAAGACTGGTTGGCCTAGACATTTGTCGACCCACCCGACAGGCTTTCAGACTGAATTCTCTGGTCTGCTAAAGAAGAAAGCCTCACAAAGTGTCTTTAAAGCAGCCATGGAAGACAAGAAGAGGGTTCCCTAGTGACTCTGTGATGATATAAGTCTGTCAGAGATGGCTCAACTATTTGCCATCACAAAGCATTTCCTGCCCCCAACATAAGAGAAGACAGTCACAAAGTCATATATGGAAGGCAGAACAGGAACTGAATGTAGTGAACTTCTCTACCTTAGGTCCTTCGACAGCAAAAGTAGACTTTACGCTTTGTAATCAGAACCACGTGAATCTGAATCTTCAGGCCCTTGTGGTTTCTCACTTTGTTCCGTGTCTTTGACCTACTAGGAAATTGTGGCTTGCTGGTCTTATTATCCAAAATAACTCCATCATAAAACAACAGTCCGTCAAATTTCTATTAAATATAATTTATGTATCACTGACGTTTTCAAAATGGTTATCTGCCACAACCCAGTCCACACAAGAGGACTGTCACCAGCAAAAATTGTTTAGTCTCTCTGATTCGTTTGTTAATGAGACTCGATGTTGAATCTGCACCAAAAATACTGAAGTTTGACCATAGGGCTTCTGGGAGTCTATTCATTTCACAAGGCTACTTACAAGTCATCAGATATTAAAAACTTCAGTTTGCTGGCTGATACATTCTGAATGGTATCTCCAAATCTCCAAAGATATTCATTACAAGATTCCAGCTAGAGCCTTCAAGATCAGGGATTAAAAAGCCCATAAACTCACTGTTTCCAATTAGGCACAAATGTCTTTCTCTTCTCTCTTCCTTGGTAATCATGAGACTTGCTCTGGTTGTGGCTAAAATGACATGGTTTTGTAAGCTACTTGACAACTTTTTTGACCAGATAACTAATAGATTCGTCTAATTTAATAATTTCTATCATGAGTTAAGTGCAGTTATCATGCCCCTACAAAAAGTCTATTCCAGTACCCCTTTTCCAGAGCATTCCATACCCTTTAGAGTTTAATCTTTCCTTGCGTTCCCTAGCAGTTCCCAGCTGAGGGACAGAATGTGGGACCTGCAGCAGAAGGCAGTCAGATCTGAAAAATAAAAATAGAATCCCCACAAGCCCAGTTACCTTGTAATGAAAATTCAGAAAGTTTCCAAGAATTGCACAGCAGGCAAAATGTCATGCAAGATAATATATCAGATCTCAGGCATGGATAGTTCAAGATCTTTTTCCCATTCTCACAACATTTTCATGACTCATTTTACTGTGTCTTAAGTGTTTAGGTTTTTTCCCAGTTCAAGTTAAGAGCATGTAGTTTATACGTCCAGCTTCAGAGAAGGTCACCATATTTCAAAGGCACAGTTTTCAAGCTGCTTAAGGAAACTGTCTTCCAAATTCTCTCTTATGACTGAAGATGAATTCCAATGGATACTCCATCATGATCTCAGTAGAGTCAATGAGACTTCTGCAACTGATAATCAAGTTTCAGTCCTTTATACATTGCGACTATTTTTTCTAATAGATTTGTTTAAAACCTGTTTTCAGATAGAGGATAAGGTTCAAAAGTAAATGTTAATGCTTTCCTTTCTTGAATGTCTGATCAGACTGGCCTGGAAGAAGGAATCGGTGTACCAATTTTTTTCTGTTAATTTTGCTAATAGTCTTGTGCTGTAACTTGTCTAGATGCTTTGTGACTAGTGCTGGTCTTTTCTCTTTTTTTCCCACTGACATGTTCTTGCCAAGGATATCATTATGACATTCTGTAGTAACAAGCATTCTTCTGTTCAAATTTATATCAATTAGTTTGGGACAGTAATTCAATCGGACGGCCCACTGGATTTTGAAAGACTTGCAACGATGTCAAAGTGGCGACCTTTTTCCTCCACTCTCAGCCAAAAGCCATTTTTTAACAAGGAGCTCTTGAAAAGAAATGCCACTTTGATAATTAGTTATTGATCACGGACAATGCGGCGACGAATACCACCGGATTAGCCAGACGCCAGTGGGTCGCGACACGAGGGTTTCCTTATCGCAATAATCTATGAAAAGAAATATAGAATAAAGGTCATTAAAGCTTCTGTTTTGGGAGCATAACCCAGATAATTTAAGTACCTTATTAAAAATAAAAATACCAGAGTATTCTGGGTGCACTTAGTTTTGTAATGAACCTGTTAAAAAAACTTCTGACTAAAGAAAATTTGGGAAGTTACGCTCCTTAGGCAACTACACTTAAAATTATTTTGATAAATTAACTCTGCTTTGGCCAGCAGTTGTACCTCACTAAAACACCATTATCTTTCCTACTCTAAAATATCCATTAGAAACTATTTTAGATCTGTGCATAAAAACACCATAACAATTATAGACTTAAAAAATAATAGACTTTTGTTCATCTAATTTAGGAAGCACTTCAACACCTGCCTGAAATTGCTTCGTATAAGTTATTTAATGGAGAAAAAATGGCAAAGAACAGTTTTTATTGCACTTAAAAGAGCAGAAAAGGGGAAGGAATCAATTATTTTTAGGGTTTCTTTCCAGAATAGTAATGAAACATAGCTTTGCTAAAATGTGCAAGAATATACGGCTACCTGTGCTGTATAATTTTGGTTGACTTTAGAGACTATTAGGTAAGTACTGAAGTAATACAACTATTTTTGAGGTATAGGGGATAATGTTAGAGTCGCACTGTAATTGAACTCTCATAACACCATACGTAATATGCATACATGAATGAACCACTTAGTACTTTACGTTAATAAATATAGTACTTATAGATCATCACTTCAAATTCAGCACATGGCTTTATTATTTTAAAGGCTTGCCTAGAACAATTACAATTTCAGCATGCCAATGAAATAGAGAAAAAAACATTATGGTCTGAGAAATACAAGTCCAGAATGACTGACTTATATAAAGTCACATAGGAAATCACAAGTCTGCAAGTCTAAAATCAAACCTAGACTGCTTTGCTTCTTATCAGAAAAAATGGTTTTCTTACAAACTTATGACTAATGGTACTTAAAGGAGTGTGAGTAATCTGACACTAGTCAACTTTCCCCAAATTAATTTGATATTGTATTCACTTACTATTGTATAATTCCTATCTGTTTCAGCACACAAAATAATGATAAAATGGACACCAAGAAAAGATTAATTCCTCAAACCTGTATGTTTTTTCACCTAAGTTTGGAATTGTGTTTATAGAGAAGAGTAATGTACCTATTTCATGGGTAATAAATATCCATTCATTCCAGGGAAAAAGAACCTCACATTATTAAATTGATGAACCTGTCATGAACACAATATTAATTTTTTTCTTACATTCAATATTATTTTGTGAAGTTCATTATTAATTCAGTGCCATTTTATTGTTATTATTAAATTACTATTTTTTTAATTTCTGTCAAATTGGCTTTTTGAAGAACTTCCAGAGATTAACTGGACACTGCAGTGCTTATGAAAACATTCTAAAGATGTATGAAAGGTAAAAATTAGAACAATTAATAATTAGCTTCATAAAGGTAATCTGCTCTAACTTCCATGATCTGAAGGTTATTTCATTTTATTGCTGTGGTTGTGTGAAACAGAGTCTTAAGGAAGAGGTGTGTCCACAACAAAGGTAATGTGATACAAAAGTTTTGCTGTTGGCCAAGCAGCGTAATTCTGCAAGGAGCATGTTTCATGACCCTTTTCTGCCCTTATCTTGTCACGGGGACTTTGGTAACATAATTCATTCTTAGGTGGGTTGGTTTTCTGCTGGTCTATTAGAAAACTGTTATTTTATGTTTAATTGTAACATAGCTCTGGGCTGCTAAGAGAAAAATGTGAAGTATCCCAGCTGACAGCATGTAGATGGTTTCTAGTCTTTCCGGGTCTCTTTTTGTGAGCAGGAAAGTCCTACTGGCATCCTGATCAGGAAATCAGTAGCACCCCTTTTTCAGTATACAGATGAACACATTAGTACATTTACTTAACCACTGTAACTTATGCCTGAAAGTTTTCACTTCATCCTATAAAAAAGGTTCACAAAGTACCACATGCAGAATCTCATCTTGTGAGCACAGAATAAGGAGGACAAACTATTCAGTGCAGTGTGCCTATCCAGTACACAATGCAGTTTATCAGTTCTTCTCTGCTTTTTAGTAGATGGACCTTGAATATTTCAGAAACCTCTCCCTTTCCTGACAGACAGGCCATTTACGGACACTGGAGCTGACCTTTTCTGTGAAGAAAGACCAAGAATGCAGTGGAACATCTGTCTTTCCTGACCACTGGCCTCAATCTCTGGAAATCTTCTGAATAGGATAATAGTATTACTATAAATATGAAAATCATTAAAATAAATTATGATCATATCTATACACCTTGCAATCTCGCCTCAGTGCATCATAAGGCAAGGGAAAGAATACTGTCTGTCAGACCAGTTGTTTGTGTGGATGCCATGGTGATGGGCGTGTGATAAGATAGGGTTTATTTTTACAACAAGGCAATAATTCTTACTTACCTATTTCCCCCAGGGTGTTCTGAGGACAAATCAGTTAATGTTTGCTCAAATCTGTAAAAGGCCATATAAATACTAAGTATTATTATTATTACCTTATTATGATATTGACTTTACCACATTGAACGACACTACTTTCCTCTTCTTAGGTGTAATATTACCATGAAGTGTTTATATTCCCGTAATGTAAATGTTTCCTTTTGAAGGTGAGTTGAATAGCTTATTGTTACACGTGACCCACAATATAATTTATTTATATGAGCCAGGAGACTCTAAAAATGTATTCTAGGGACCTTTCCAGTTAGACTTATGCTTTTACATTCTCAGTTTGTCCTGAACAATGTTTGTTGACATGCATTTCCGAAAACCTGTTTGGCCAATCCATACAGCCCTCTAGGGCCCTGTGTTTTGCTGCACCAGTAGGCATGCTGTCATTATTTTGGCACTGAAATATAGCTGACTGTAAAAGCTGGGCTGCTGTTCCGTTGCTGAATTCACCTGATTTGGAAGCGCCTAGCCTTGTCCTGAGAGCACAGACTTAGCAACTGTACAAAGTCAAA
The DNA here is from genome assembly GCA_033558235.1 of Neomorphus geoffroyi. NCBI lineage: Eukaryota > Metazoa > Chordata > Aves > Cuculiformes > Neomorphidae > Neomorphus > Neomorphus geoffroyi. The sequence continues at coordinate 5,186,404 of JAUMJM010000009.1, forward strand.
GCTGCAGTCCTGTGCACTCTTTAGTGCTTAAGCCAAGTGCCAACCTGTCCCCCACTCCCCTGGAAAAACCCAAAAAGCCACCTCGTCTGTCAAGTTTGCTTTTAGTATCCATACTCCAAGCTGACAGATATTTACTCTCCTCCCCTACCTCCAACCAGCCCTTACATCTGGATCAATGGGGACAGGCTTTCCACCCCTCAGAAGATTCACTTACATTAAGTGGCGAGGTGGAAGCAGTGAATGAACAATAGACGGCTGTCAGGCTCGACAGCAGGGCATGGATGTATGAGCATGGAGCTGACAGCCAGGGCCTCAGAGGGTAAACTGCTTTGCTGGAACTAATTAAACAGATGAAATTATTACATGAATATGCAGATGTTGTTTACATTTTACCATATGGTATTATTTCAGGTAATAACTCGCAGGAGGATCCCTTCCTCTCATCAAGAGGAAATGAGTTGAAAAGGAGGCTCCACGTGTCACCTTTCAGTTGCTAGGCAGACATTGATATGGCAGGCTTCTCTCCAAGTCACAGGGAAACTCTTCTCCTTATAACTATATGACACTAGAGAGGATTTGCATTCTTCCTACTACGCAATGTTAGAAGAGATTATCTTTTATTAAGCGTAAATGTTAGGGTTGCAAAATTTGCCCATTATGCACAGAAGGCATGCACTTTTCCAAATGTTGATTCCCAACGTGTGCTTTACAACCAAGATGCTGCCAATCAGGAGTCCACAAGTAAGAACTGACAGATCTGTCCAAATATGTAGAGGCTGGAAGTATGACATTTCTGCGAAGTCTGACATGTGGCTGTGCTGGTTAGCATTTACTGCTTTGCTAACCTGAAGTGTTGATAACGGAGGCATTCCTTTTCAATAAGTTTCCATTCATCATACTGAAAAGGTTACTCTCTAGAATTATAGAGGCACAGGACTACCGTATTCAACAGTATAAAAAATTACTAATTATATGCATTTAGGATGAGTAGTCAGCTAGAATCTGACACAATGAAATTGCTGTACGACCCAGACAAGGATACATACTGAGAACAAGCAACACTGCAAATATTTCTAAAAAGTGTTAGCTATGGGAGCACAACAGTGACGGGCCATAGCCAACACAGTGCTGGAACTGCCTGGTTTGGAAGCTACTTGTTACCAGGCATATTCAGGAAGGGTAACTGCAGAAATATAGCTGTACTTATGCTGTCTGAATCCAGTGTTGGACGAAAAAACATTACAAACCTTGAACAAATAGATATAGATGTAATTGTCAGACAAGACTAACGACTCTACTCCTCGATAGATCATTTTGCAGCAATGTCTGCTTCTTAAAGACAAACATGCAACTCTACAGTCGTTTTGCTACTAGATTATTCAAAACTCCCATCCTAAAACAATTTGATATTAATGTAAGCAATACTTCTTTTAGGCTGATTCAGCATCTCATTTCTACAATGACCATTTTCATACCCTCTGAGGGATCAATGGCACCACTTTTTGATTAGACGCAAAAAATATCTTTGTATTACTCTCTTTATTGCTTCTTCTGAATGTTCCTAGCTGATATGTGGGCTGACCATATTGATTTTTCCCCAAAGACTCAAGTACCACATACATTTCTATAGCTCATTGATAGGGGATAATGCCAAGTTACATCACCACTGCACTGACAAATTTGTTGCACATTGCCACTGATACATTTGGCTTCCAAATACCTTTCTTAGGTACATCATTTTAATAGGTCATTGCGGTCACTGGTGACCTATATCATTTAAGATGCAAAGACATGATGTCAGTGGTGCAAAATGTGGTCTTGATTCAAGCTATCATACTGTATTTTTGAAATAATAAAAATGTTTTCTCTTTACCACTATTTCCCCTGTAAAAATCCAACTGAATAGCCAGTATAACTGCCTCTGGCCATTCTGAGCGTATGAATAAGAAAAAAAAACCAACAAGGTCTCCTTGGCTTACAGATAGATAGCTTTATACAAAGCCAGTGCTATAAGTTCAGAAAGGATTTCTTTGACTTTGTCTTCTGACATAAACATTTAGCAGTATAACATATATATCAAAACAAACCAGAACAGTTCACTTTATATACATTCCCTTTGGAGAGGAGGTGAGAAAACAAACACAGAACAGATGTTAGTCATGCTTAATGTACTACTGGAGGGTGCTTGGATACTAAGGTGATGAATATGGTAAAAGAAATGACTATTTTCCTCTGCAACTGCTATTCCTAACCGACAAAAAAGCAATGAGAAGTGTTTCTTTCCTCTGCTCATCAATGCACCACCTAACAACCAAACATTGAAGATAAACACTCCGGGTTTTCCTCAGGAAACTAGCACACACAACAAATGTTGCTACTAATTACTGACTGATATCCACCTTTCCCTCCTCATTTGGTACAGTTGAAAGTTGGATTTTAACACTCAAAAAACCACATTCTTCTACAATAAATTAAATCACTGGAGCAGTTAGAAAGTTTCTGTAAATTCCTACAGATTATCTTGTCAAAATCTTTGTCTTTCTTGTTTTATTCATAACATAATATATAATATTACACAAAGCAATCTTGTTTTAGAAAACTATTAATTTTTCACTAGAAACTAGTCCTCTGGGTTGCAGGGCAAGCCACAGGTTTTGTTTGGCACACAGCAGGTCTATTTATCTTGTCCCTGCCTGAGATCTGCCAAGGCATATTTTTGTACAACAGCTACCACCTCTTTCCTGCTAACAAAGACACTGGGTTGTGGAGCACTTCTGATCTCTGATTATGAAGCTTACTGTCTGCCCACAATGTATACTATGTTTCCCGTTCCTACTGAAAAAGAGCCTGAGGGGAGAAAGGCAACAGCACAGAAATAAATTCAAGAACTTCAGTATCAGGATAAGAGAAGAACTTGCTGCGAGTGATCAGAGGTGTGTGCAAGGGAACAAATGAATCAAGAAGTGCTACAACAGGAGCTGAGAACATCCTGTTGTTGGCATCACGGGAGGTGGAGAGCAACTGCACACAGATCACTGAGCAGGCACTGCCTAAGGCTGTTACTGCTGAGCAGAAATCATGATATAGCTATTATTAATAATAGTATAATGGTGCTCAGTGGTCTCTCAGTACTGTTAGAAGCAGCAAATGAGACACCAGATGAGTCCTGGAGAATAAGGTCTTGCCTTATGCCTTTCCATCTTTTCCCATTTACCTCGCCCAGGCAGGCTTTCTACAAGTCTATATTACTTCAAAGCCCAACATGTTGTATAATCTGAACACAGACTATATAAGTAATGTGTAAATGTGAGAACAGATGTGTGTGCATGTGTGTGTGTGTGTATACACCTTTTCCATTCTTTTATTTACTACGATAGTCAATCACTACAAGTGATTCACTGGACTTCTTTTCCCATTCACTGATATATCTAAAATTCCCCATGTAAATCTTCTGGCTGTTGTGATGTTCTTTTACTATTATTGTACTGCTCTCCCTGGCGCACTGTTTGTGTGCTGTGAACTCGTGTGGACACAACTGTGCTTTCTTTATGATTGGAAAATATCCAGCACGTTAATGTTACTGAAAAAAAATAAAAGTAAGTAATTTTTCATTTGTTCTCACTCATCTTTTGTTTTTCTTCCAAGAAATCAACTCCACTTGGCAGGCACTAACTGTGTAAGATAACTTACTAACACTGTGAGACATACAATTAAAAGTAACACATTCATCAAACACATATGTGATTTATCATGCAGAGTTGAACTCAAGTGCAGCTTTTTACCTCCGCTAGAAAGTCCCAGTGAGCAAAGGGCAGCAGAATGTCCATTTCTTTACTTCATACCACATTCTGTTTCAGAGTTTCATACTTTACTATTTTGCCATTTGAGGTTTAAACTTCCTTTAGTGCACGCAGAATGAAGCAAATGGAGTCACAGCAAAGACAGATTTGGCCTGAAGTCTCTTGGACAAAGGCCCAAACCTAAGAGAAGAAATCATTCAGAAAACCTTATATTCAAAATAAAGCAATATAAAGGAACTGATGTATGTTCCTGACACGGAAAAACCACAACTGTGTAGCTTGTCCAAACTTCATGATGATCTGTGTTAAAGAGGAAAAACAAGTGCCAGACCCGGAGCTGTGTTGATTTCCATTGCAGTACTTTACTTTAATAGACATAATATATCAACTGGAGTTTTGTCTTGTTTTTTCCTGAAAAAGTCAATATCTAGTGGTGAAGACAGATACTTTGAGCTTTATGTATTATAGAGAATTGTTTGCTGGTTGTGCTAAATTCACAAAGCAAAAGAGAAATCTGCAAAACATTCGCAATGCCTTAAATACCATTCCCAAAAACTGCAAAATCTTTCCACAGTTGTATTTTTTCTTTCCATCCAATGGAAGTATCTCAGATTCCTAGAAAAGTGCAAAGAGATTTCTTACAATATATGGGGAGAAGAGAGGGCTTCAGATATGAAGCAACTAATAGTCCATAGATTGCAGACAATTAAAAGGAAAGAATAATTCAGAAGTATTTTGGTTTAGAAAGAGATTTGAGGACCAGCCTCTGAAAGCCCATCAGTTATGGCACTTTGTATTTCAGCATCCCCACCATGCAAAGAATTCAGGCATGTGTAGTCCTGCTGAAGTTCACCAAGGAGCCTGCTGGCACACTTCTCATAGCAAGACCAAAGATCTTGTTTTACAGACTTCAGTCCTGAAAGGAGCTAGGAGCCAGATGTCTGCAAAACTAAGTCAGAGCTGTAGGCACTACCTGCTTATCTGCCTGTGGACGTGGTCAGCTGCTCTATGAAAACTGCTTCCCAAGATTGTGTGATATGGACTTAGAGGTGTGCCTCACAACTGCTCAATATTTTGTGTTTCCAAATAGCATGAGCTAATAACTCTGCCCTGTGTTTCCTTTCAGGGTAGAATTTTGTTTAAAGATGAAATAAATATGTAGGAGGAGGAGGAATTCCTTGTAGTGCCTATTTTACTGGCCTCTGGCATCCTTCTTACTCTTCATACTCTAAACTGAAACTCTACTTGTAGAGATTGCCACTACTGAGAGGGCAATCTATTCAGTCGTATATGTCTGAGTAGTTGCTACATTTATTTGACTCTGATAAATGTTTCTTTACATTATTTTAGGAAAGTCTAGAGGGACTCAGGAACAGCAGACACAGTCCTAATCTGAACAAGGTAGGAGGGAAGAAGCATAAGCATGTCCAACAGTTAAAAACCTGCAATATGCTCACGGGGGACCTTGCCACGCAGGCTAGCTGTAATTCAAGGAACAAGCATTAAAATTCTCTTACTCCCATTCCCAGTATCTTCATGGTTGACATCAAAAAGTTTGTCATCTGAGGTTTAGCTGTCTAAAAAACAGAATAGAATCACATACATGCAAATACATTATCAATGATTTCCTACATGGTAATCCTTTCTTACTTCATCTTAGAAGATCTTCCTCCTATCAGTGGTCTATACAAGGTTCAGCTTCCCAGAACCTGTGGACTGCAAAACCTTGGATTTAATCTTCTATTCAAGCTACTGATGGTGCCTAACCTCCTTTGAGATAATCATTCAACCAAGGTTAGGTTTTGTACCTATGCATTTCTTATTTTTCAATTGTACAACGATATAAACAAAACCAGAACATGACCTATGGGGTGTTGAAGACTGCAGAATACACGTGTGGCATCTACTTTAAGACTGAATGACAAGTTGTTTAGACACAGGCACTCTTCAGTAGCAGAAGTACTATGTCACTGATCTGCTCCAGCATTGGGCATAGCAGAGTTGCTGTTGTATTGACCCCTTATGGCAGATAACTAACTTTGAGCGCTTTGGTGCTCAAAACCATGATAAACACAAGCCTTTGGAAATGTCACCACAAACAATTCCAGGTCTTGCACGTGAAGAAAATCTTCGTGCTACTGCAAGATGAACATTTGTAGAAAGACTTTTCTGCAGAAGGAACTTGTAACTGCAAAACTCTTCAAGGGTAAAAACACTTCACAGAAAACAACCACATTTATTTTTCACTGGATACCCCTTCTCTGCTCTGTTGAGTCTGAACACATCTTTGAAATTACCTCAGTACTAATTGTATATACATACTCTAACTATGGGATTGTTGCATAGGTCATCAATCACTTGCATTGAAACCAGCCTCCTTATCTATTTTTAAAACAAGCTTTCAAAAAGAAAACTAAAACTTTCTAATGGAATGAAAGAAGTCATAGAAATATTATTATCTTTGTTAAGTTTCTATTGAAGTACAGTCACAAATATCAAAAGAATATTTCTAGAAACATTTTACACGGTGACTAATGCAAAATATTTCAGCTGCGTCAGCATCCATCCAATCCTAGATTACATTTTGGCGTTTCAGACAAAAGACATCCTGGCAAAAATTAAAATGAGGACAAGTAATATGATTTTGATAATTTTTATTTGTAAGAGTTGTGAATGTTATCATCAGTGCTTGCTAATCCTTTGATAAATTCTTTACCTTTCAGTTCCCAAAAGTACCTATGCTAGTATAAAGCATATTGGAGGCAGATGCTGCAGCAGATGAATGTGCTTGCCAAGCGGTGTTTTATTTGTTGGGATTTTTTCATCTAGGTATTCTTAACTGTCATTTTACACACACCAAGCACACTTCAAGCAGTGTTCTGGGACACTGATTAATACAGCTAGGGTTTTGCCCCATTCTCCTCCCTATTATTTTTCCCACCTCTTCGTGTTAGGCCTCATCTCACAGCCTTTACTCAGATAAGTAATGTCATTTACTCCAGCAGCACTACTTGCATCAGTAAAGGAAATCGCCGTAAGCCTGAATGAACTGCGCAGTCATTCATATTTGAGTCAATCCAGTAAAGCTGGGGTTTTTTTCCTTTCTTAACCTTGACACATCACAATGGAATATAATAGAAGATAAACTCTTTTCAAGACAATCAAATTTGCAGTAGGTTTTCTTTTACAACAACTCACATTAACAGGAACACAGCATCTACTTGGTTCTTTTAAGTCTTATACACAAAATCTAAAAAAGAACCCTGGAAATCTTTTGTTTATTACCTGAATTTAGACAAACTTCAGATATCAACAATGTAGTATCTTTTTTAGTTTTATACTGTCTCCTACCATTAAAAAATCAGCATTTTCTTACTTCAGTTTAATAGGAGGTGGACTACACATCATCTCTGGTATTCACCTGTTTTTTTCTTTAAATGTCTATAGGGGCTTGAATTTGGTTTATTGTAAGTTTTAGAATTCATTCATTTTTATTTTTAATATCTTCTGAAATTAGAGAAGGGTTGGTTGGCTGCATGATGAACATAGAAAAGGGCATCAACCTCATGAATTATTTTGTAGGCTGTTCCTGTATTTTAAAGGAGAGAGTGTACACATGTGCATGCAGGTATGTTATCTTTATGAGAACATGCATGTATGCAAAAAATATTTTCATATAAAAAGGCTGGAAAGGTTTGGGAATTCAAAAGCAATATCTTTCCCCTCTAAACTGCTTTATTACTGGCATTCCCTCCCTCTTGGGCATGTGTTCAGCTGAGCCTAGGCCAAATTGGCAGTCATTTTCAAAGTGCTTGGCAGGCCCATGATCCCTGGGAGTTTTCAGCTGACATCTCTCTCTCAACCAGTCTATGCAAGGGTCAGTGGGAGACCTGACTCCCAGGCCCTGGCTTGCTCTGGCTGTGTCATGAGTCAGGACCAATATAAATTAAAACCTTAAAGCCATACTGTGAAGGCATTCTTTACCCCCTGAGGTTTGTTTTGTTTGTTTTCTTTTTTCCCTGTGACAGATTGCATTTCTACTAGTTTCCTATTTTTTTACTTTTGGATAATATAGTAGCAAGTACGCTCCTTTGAGTTGTAGAAAGGGGAAACATCTGGCTAAGAGAGAGTTAAAGTTCCACCAATTTTTTTAATATTTTTCATAGATTTGTTGATGCTCAACAAGCAAGACTGAAATAATAATAATAATAATCCTAGGGGCTGCTTATCACTTACAAACAATAGTCCAATGACAATGTTCACACTGATGGAAAAAATGGGAGTAGAAATTAATAGTGACAGTCCTGCAGGAAACAAGGAAGAAATTGGATACCAAGTTATAAAATACAGACTAACCCAATAGGCACATGCTACTGTTATTATATTAATACTGTTAAAAATATCAAAGCACTTTAAACATGGAATTGTACTGTAGGTAGATGGACAGTATTATTTCCACATTCTTTTAAATAGAAATTTTCAGTCCTTGTTTGGCTTGGAGGCATGTTGCTCAAAAACCAGTAGCTGAATGTTGTGAAAAATAGGACTCAGGATTAAAGTCTCCCACCTGAAGGACAGAATCAGGCTACAACGAAATCTCTTTCTGTTATTAACAAACCATCTGAGTCACTGCAGATATGGATTTCACTGATGTTGTTCAAAAGTGGGGTGGGCTGTGTTTATTTAGTTAGTTAGACGAACAGGGAGAGATGGGTTTTTCTCCGTGCAAAAAACAAACAGAAAAAAATTACCAAACTCATGTAAAGAAAGAAGTAAACATGAACCTGGATGAATCTCAACCACTGATGGACTTAATCCCACAGTCTAGGCTCAGACAGGTACAATCCCTCTAAAAAATCACTGGACTTCTCCTCATAGATAAAGTGCATAATTTGAGCCATACATCCTGAAGAAAAAGACCACAGCATCAGTATTGGCAATCTAAGGTACTACTGCAGCTGCTATGTTTTCCTGTTACACTCATGCAGTATCTAGCATGGTGGAGGCCAATTCCTAACACACGTACGAGAGCCTGGATAATAACAATGCCTTACAGTAGTCCAATTTCATCTGAAATCAGGGGATTAGGGAATCAATGTATCTTCATATAATTCCTTGAGAGGAAAGGGGGTGCCTGGGAGGGTGCAAGATAACCCTTCAAAAGGTTTCTCCTCCGTGAAGTCTCCAGGTAGAGATGAAGGATGGCTGTTGCCTTTGCTTTTTCCCCATTTGGAATGCCAAAAGGAGCTGTGAGAAGCAGTGCTGGTACCCAAGGCCGTCTGATGGAGGCAGCATGAACAGCGGCTCAACACCCAGCTCTGCCCAGGACACATCCCAGCTGGACACACAGGTCTGTGCTGCCCCAACAATTGACACTGATTAAAAGACTCAGTCAAAATCCACAAAGCAAAAAACAGCGCATTGCCCCAAAGCCTGTTATCTTTTTCAACTAATTGCAGACAAAAATATCTGTTCTCTCACAGCAACTTCAATCAAAGTCCACGACCCATCTACTTACAAATCTTCATGCAAATAATTTCACTCCCTGGTTTTAGTGAGGACATTTCCTCCCCTCTCAGCCCTCCATGAGACAGACCTTCATTTTCTCCCAGACACTAAGGCTTGACTTAATAAGCAACAGGGGTAAAATATCCACTCCTTACACATGGGGTATCCTGAGGTACATACAAGCATCGCTCTAAGATGTGATAAAGTAATCTAAAGCCGGGCCCAGCCTGCCAGTTCAGGCCTAAAGGGATTTGATTCAGTGTCAAAACCTTTGGCTCAGGAGGTCACACTCTCTTCTTGCTTTTCTTATAACAAAGGCAGAGGGTTGGGGGGGAGGGTTTCCTCCTCTTTTTTTTTTTTTCCCCCCTTTATTTTTTTGTCTTGTGAATTCATCAACTGTTGTTTGTTGAGCAGAAGGCCTTTATTCAGCCTACTGAAACATTTTCATTAGATGGAGGCCTCTGAAGTACGCGGGCGGCTGGGACTGCGCGAGGACAAAATCTTAGGCCTCTCCAGAAGCCGGCTGATTGAAATCAGCACTGTGTCAGGGGCTGTCATATCTCAGAAAAGACATAAAACACACGGAAACATCAATAAGCAACAAGCCTCTGACAGCTCTGAGACATTCCAGCTGACAAGAAGAGAAAAGGGGTAAGGTTAGGGCTCATGGGGGATATTTAAAATGCCTAACAGCCAGCCGAAGTGTTGGCAGGCTTCAGGGAGGCCCAGAAAAGACAAGATAAAGTCTATCAGGTTATCACCTGGTTCGAGACGGATCCCTCACAGCAAGGCCACAGGGATGAGACAATGACACAACGGCTATTTTTTTTTTTTACTATTATTATTATTATTCTTTTATTATTTATTTTTAAATGTATCAGAGAAACAGACTGCATTTACACCGAGGTTACCCAGACAACGTTTGTGCTGGAAAAGATTAAAAAAAAAAAAAAGGAGAAGAAATGTAAAAGAGGGAGGACAAAAAGAGAATCCTGCGAGTTAAAGAATTCTGCTTCCAGCTACCATGTACAGAAATCAAAAAGGATTAACAAGTTTTTTTTTCATTTAATTTCCTGTACACCAGACGCTTTTGTTAAGAGATCAGAGATATTGCTATTTATTGAATTTTTAATATGATCTTTATTAAAAGGCAGCACACATGTTTGGTTTTCTATTTTATTTTTTTTTTAAACATGCATGGGTATAAAAATCAAAGCACAGGAATGAACCATGGTTGTTTGATTTTGGTCTCTTTATATTATGGTGATGCAGACTCTTATTTAAATTTTAAAATAATAAAAACTCAACCCACATAGAAATGGCCTCTCATTCTCTTTTCAACTTGTGTCTATTCTGCTAAGCAAGCAATGGGCCCAGAGCAACACTTTGACCAGTCAGATAATGAATTCTGCCTTTGGAGTCAGCATAAGACCAAGAAATTAGATGCAGACCTGAATAAAAAGGGCTATATGTAATTATTTTACATTTTTAGATTACTAATCACACATTCAAAATTTCACCATGAGCTTGCAAATTTGTAATTGCAGTCATACATTCTCATTTGTTACACACAATAGTCCTGGGTTGGTCTTCATTATGGATTGTACTGCTAATGAAAGGAGTAAAAACCAAACTACATGACCCACTCCCATCCACTTGTCTGGGTGCTAGGGAACAGGACCAATTTTGTCCTGGAAGAACCAAGTTTACTGGAGCAGAACCTATTTTGCCCCGTCATTTACAAAACACAAACCATTATGTCCAGTGACAGTCAACAGCTACAGTGATTCTGGCCTCTCTTTTCTTAAATATTTGGCATGACAGAGGTATGATGATTTCTTAAAGTTGTTCTTGTGCTAAATCTAAGCAAACTAAAAAAGGAACAAAAACATATCCTGACCAAAATACTACATTCTTTCTTTTCTACCTGCAGTTCTAAAGTTTTCCCTTAGAACTTGTAAATATATTCTGCAACCATTTAATAACTCTATTAGACTCAGACTTCATGAAATATCCTACTTATTTCTTTGTTACCCTGCTCATATTGGTGTAAATCCATAGGGTTGAACCAAATTTTACTGGGTATAAATGTTGTGTTAGTCTGAAGCTTGGGAGGCTGAGGTTCAAACGCTTTCCTCTACGAGACTTCAGTTCTGTATGACCTGTGAATCACCTGGTCTCTTTAGTGAAAACTGTAATCTGAGCTGATAGACCTCAAGAGTGGAGGTGGACATGAGTTCTACAACCTCATGTTTAGTTTCTTTTTCTGGCATGGTTCTCCCTTTCTGGTATCTCAACTGGGTTTCATAGTGCCTGTAAACCCATATATCTTCGTGTCAGGAAACTTCATGATAGCATCCCTGGGGGTTTTCTTGACCATAATTGGATAGGCAAACTAGATAGAAATTGCTGCGGCAGCCATAAACAGCCAGAAACTGTCCCACAGACAGCTCTGAGGAAATGCCAAAAAATAACCAATATGGACAGATTTCTCTTCATCTTATCTACAGGTTGCTGCTGCACAGCAGTGTAAATACAGCCTCTGGGCTTCACCTTCCAAAATGCTAACTGGGAGTAACAGTTCTCCCCTACGGCACTTGCTTGTTGTGAAAACAAATCAATTGTAAAGTATGAAATCTCTGGACTGCATAGGTCACATACTTTCAATGTATATAATGCCTAGAGTCCTCTATAGTGCCTCACACAATAAAGCAAGAGCTCAGCATCGGTGTATAGATCTACTCCAGTATACGGCAAAAGTCATAGCCAGCATTATACAGAATCAAGGGAAAACAGTAAAATGAATTTATATAAAACATTTCTACACAAACATCAGATTTATGAAAGGAAATAAATAAGAAATCAGCAATTCCTGTTTAGGAAATACAAAGACATGATTTTTCCTAGTTTGTTGGAGGCGCTTATTCTGCACAAGTTACGAACACCAAAGAATGTGTATAACTCAGGTTTTCAACAGCCTTTTAGATCAAAAGCACTCTTAACAAAAGGTGTCCTAAGCCTGAAGTGAGGACAAGTCTCTGGACTGAATGCAGCATGTGTCAACCTGGACACCCTTTGACCCACCAGGCTATTTCTGCTTCTGGCACTAAGAATTCCAGAGAGGATAACTCATCTGTGTCTTTTCTTTTTAAAGGAAATTTGGCGCTATATCTAACATCAGAAGTAATTACTCCCTTTATCAATAATTGTGAAGGGTGGTATACAGATCACAGATGGCCTGTGGCGAACAGCAGGCATAGACAGAATGGTCCAGGTGCTATTTGATGTTGGTAGAAGTTAGAGCCACCTTCGAGCCTGGCACAAGAGACTTTTTAAGATTATAGGAATGCAAAGGTGAACTTTCAGATGCTCCCACACTTGACCTGTGCTTTCTAAAAACCACCTGTGTCTCAGGATTTAGCCAAGTCATATGGGCTGTTGTGTTTTTCCCTCCTCCAGACTTTTCTGACAAATACTTTTCCAAAGGTAAATGTACTTAACTTTCCAGTGGAAGCTAGTTTTTCTATACGTCAAAATAAAAGTAAATGACATTTTTTTCCAGTGTTTTGAGCAGGAACTTTGTTTCAGGTACAGTGGTCAAAACAAGATTCACTTCTTTCACTGTAGAAAAGAATGCCAGGTTTATTTTTTTCCTCTTTTGTCCTCCTTATTCTTCTTTTGAAGACATTTTTGAAAGGAAAAAAAAAAAGATCAAACAAAAGACTTTTTTTTCCCTTGAGATAAAAAAAATGATACCAGGACTACTTACTTCTTAAAAGAAGTCCACAAGATGAACTTAAATACATGAGGTTTTTGTTCCTCTGTGAAAAGACTCAGTCTGTGGAAGTTGCACTGAAAACCTGCCAAAGAACCCTTTAAGACTGAAAAAATCAAGTTCACTGATCACTTCCTTTTAAGTGTGTCTGGCAACCAGTGCTATTTTTATGACTCAGACAGAAAACTGATTTCTATGTAGTTTATAGCTATTAGGCATTTAAAATCCCCTAGTATGAGTTTGCCTGCTATGAGATACAGAGTTGCTTCTGACTACAGTAGTGAAAATCTCTTTTGAGCCACTGGATTCTTAGAACCTCTAGTAGCTCAACTTGAAACTGCAGCATCAATGATCCCCAGCTTGTTTCAACTAAGGAATTTTACATAGAAGTTAACAAAATGAGGTACTGAAAACTTAAGTGGGTAATTAATAAGCTTACATATAATAATGACAATAGGCTAATAGCTTGCTTGCATGTTAGCAGGATTTAAACGTGACAAAGAACTGTGCTGAAATTTTAAACTCTCATAGGAAGCCAGGCTGAAACATGACTCCAGGTACCACAAATAGGGTACATAGCAGAGTGGAAGTGGCCTTTTTGTAGTAATGAAGAAGTGATTTCATTAGAGGTCAACGTGGTTCATTAACATCTATCATTATGTATTAATACAGGATAATACAGTCAGGTTTTTTTCTCTCTCTCCTTCAAGGCACAGAAGAGTATGGTCTGAACTACGGTGACAATCTTGGTGATCAGTGCTTGATCTGAATGCCAACATATAGTCAATCCCTGAAGAAAAAACATTATGGACATACCTAAATGCCTCTATCTTTGCACTGACTTCTAACGCATATCAGGTATAATAATAAGTCTCTAGGATCTTTCTTCCCAGAAATATGTAGAAGACCACTGCCTTTAGAGGCAGAGTGAGAATCATGGAAAAGTAATGGAAGACCATTCATAATTCCAATGGTATGGCCTGGTTTTCCATCACTCAAAGAAAAGAACTGGATTTTTCATTTATAACCAGTCCAACTTGTCAAGCTCCCTGGACTAGGAAAAAAAAAAATCCCACAAATTGAGGTAAGAATAAGGAATAAGGAACAAGTAACTTCTAGATTATTAGTGACTCTAGTGAAGAAGAATACATACGCTGCTGCAGCAAGAATGCATAGACAGAGGTCAGGAAAGAGTTAACACGGTTGCCTTAGGTGGGTTCAGGAGGGTTTATGTGGTCATCTATTCTACATCTAGCGAACACTCAAACTGGAATTGGTCTAGGATGAGTATCTCCTCCTGCAAAACACCTTTCCCAGGACATTGTGGCTTGTTTCAATGTTCTCTTGGCTCAGACTGCAAATACAGTAGCTTTGGAGTGCCATTACTAGTAAGGTGAGCAGGATTTACTATGCCTTAAAGTAATTACATGTAGCCTCAAATTCAATGAGTACAGTGGCAATGAAAGTCCAACAAAGTATCATGTTTACAGGAACACACGTTCATGCAGTGCAACGCTGCAGTCAGAATTGTGAAAATACATCTTCTAATGTGTGCTGGGAATTAATTTTCGTGAAATGAGAGAGTAATCCCACTGAATTTCCTCACACAATCTGGGTATATACCATCAAGTACCACTTCTTGAAGAAACCTTTTAGGCTAGTGAGTACCAAAAAAAGCCACTCATCAAGTAGTGTGGCTGTTGCAATTTGTGAGCTGTGCTCACTGTCCTCTAGACTTATGAGCATTATGAAACTATGTCATTTTGGCGTAGCCTTTTTATTCCCTTGGCACTTTACTTCAGTGGTTAAGCATTTTACTTTATCTGAGCCATGGTGCCAGAGTTATTTTCTGAAGCTCTTGAGTTTCTCTTTGATGCCATTGAAATTAAAACCAGAGCTGCAGATAGTACCCATGCTGTTTGTCACAGAGTCAGAGGTTAGAATGCATTTGCTGCTATTTATTGTGGCTCATCAACTGCAAATAGTTACTGGTGCTCTTTTCATCACTGATACAAAAATATTAATAACAGACAACTCACGAGTGGCATATAACTGACTTTGTCACCATCAGCATTATAAAAAACATATTATATGACTATCAGCAAATCTTTCGATGCTGCAGTAATCTTACTTGCCTTGGGAAAATTTTAATTAAAAATATTAATTCCAACCTTAAATATTTCATTATTTAGACAAACAATTTGCATCTTTAATAACTAAACACCAAAGGATATCTCTGCATTTAGTATGTACAAATGGCGTAAAATGTTAAAATGTACATCATCCAGAATCAATTTATTTCTGAAATATATCGTTTGCTACCTGTGCATAATGAGCTAATCATGTAAAGAACTAGATTATGTATTCTTAACTAGAAGTTAAAAATTATATCTAATATTTCCTCCTGTCTACTTGACATATCCTTATCGTAACCTAAGTCTGAAATGGACATGAGGAATTCTGAGATTTTTTTCATCAGGAAAAACATTTGGCAATCCTTACATGGATCCATCCATAATGGCCACTCACAGGAACTCCTCTAAGGGTAGGTCTGCAACATAGTTCAAGGTGGAGTAGCTGTGAGTGATGACAGTTACCAACAGGTGTATAACATCATGGTCTTCATCACTCACACCACATGTAGACCTCACACAGACCTCTATGAATCATCTCACCTTATACCAGCTTCAGTGTAGAGCAGAGTAAAACTACTCCTTCAGCATTCTGGTATGCTCCTTATGACACAGGAGACTTTGCAGTCATTGATAGGTGCAGGAGACTCTGCAGGATTTGAGTTAGGGATTTTAGTTTATTTTCACTGTTTTATTTTAAATCAAACAGAAGACCATCACGTCTCTGAGTCTATACTGTGTTTCCATGTTTTCACCCAGTGCATAACTTCCAGTCCTCAAGATTTCTTGGAGAATTCCATGCAGTTTTTGACAAAGGAAGGGATTTTCCCATTCTAGAGGATATCTTTCATGCTCTGGTCCTTTACCTGGAGAAAGGCACCAGTGCTTTCACTCAGTGAGATCGCATTAAGCCCGGGAACCAACTGCATAGCGAAGCCCCACAGACCAATAAAGGTCCACAAACCACAGCTAGGAAACATTGCCCTGGGATGTAGCTAAGAACCGTTGCCAAGAAAGGAAATAAAATGTGGATAGAAAGGCAATTAAAACATTTATGGGGGTGGCTTTTATAATACCCGTTTCTCAGATGCCTTCACCATCTAGCCTGTCTTTTACCTCTCAAAGCTTGGTTGGACCAGAGAGTTTATGCAATAAACTGCAGACAGAAAAAAAATTAAATCATGCACATTAGAAAATTAATTTGAAAATTAAGAACAAATGTACAC
Source organism: Neomorphus geoffroyi (assembly GCA_033558235.1). Taxonomy (NCBI): domain Eukaryota; kingdom Metazoa; phylum Chordata; class Aves; order Cuculiformes; family Neomorphidae; genus Neomorphus; species Neomorphus geoffroyi. The sequence continues at coordinate 5,202,845 of JAUMJM010000009.1, forward strand.
TTTAAAATAATATATCATTAGCCCTTTTTAATTACCACTTCACTACTATTTAGAAAAAGGTGGCATAAGTTCAGTAAAGAGAGATGATTTTATTCAACAATAGTCAAATTAATTTATATACTTAAATTCTCTTTAATAATTCCATGGTACTGTAGGTTTCTTTTATCCAAATTTTGGAATGTATCTATGCAATAGTTATCTCAGACTGCAAGTACTGTTGCAAAATTCTGATGAATTCTGAAACAGAATATTATTAGAGGGAGAACAGTAATTTCATTATACTCCATGAGTCTGATTATGCACCCTACAATAGATAGAAGTGCTCTATCCTTTTAAAAAAGAAAATAAAAAAGAAAGGCCAGACCACTATACTAGATATCACATTTCTCAAGCAAGAATATACTATTTGCAGCAAATCTGCTTCCACCATAATCTTTTGTTCTTCTTAATTATCTCAAACATCCAAGTCAAAAGCTTCTGCCTTCTCTCCATAATTGCAGAAGCATGAATATTTTCAATACCTCACATATTTTAACTCCACTAATACGCAATATTAGACCTGCCTGTTCCATCTGAGAATACCCTATCACATCCTTTGATGGCAAGTACCACAGACCCTATTTACCTATTCTGTATTCTGTTGTCTTTACACCTAATCTTCACTAAGGTTTAAATAGCAGGATCTTGTAATAAATCTCTCTTCCTGAAGGAAAAAATTCTGCACCTATTATCATTCAAGTGAATGGCTCTTGGTACTAGTCATGAACTTAGATCTGTTGCCACGTGAAGAGCTGCTTCTAAGCCTAATAATTTGCCTGTGATCAGCGTTAATGAAAATTTCACTTTGGCTCAATGTAAATATACATATTTACCATACAGTTATCTATGCATAATAATAATAATAACAATAATAATGTACTAATGCACCCAGTCAGAGCACAAAATAAATGTGTTATCTGAAAGAACTCAAATAAGATATATCTTGCAGTTTTTCCCGGATGCTCAATCTTTAGTTCTTCTAAGTAAAGATTCTGGGAAAGGGAAAAGAAAGTTCTCTGCACTGACTGCTACTTACGAACTCCTCATTAGTGCCATCTACTACATTAAAATAGGGAGTAGATATCAGGAGTCCATCATGATTACAAAAAAATTTGATTTATTCTTTTTCCAGGAACTCCTAAGTTTCACATCTTTCTGATCCATCTTAATAGTTCCTATTTTGCTGATGACTCACATATAGCTGTGATTCAAATAGAGCTAAAATGGAAAATATTTTTAAGAGCTTTGTATTTTTTTAATTTGCATTTAGTTTCTGAACCGTTTCTGACCTATGATATTTTCATAAATACACTGAGACTTATAACTGTAACAATTTGCACATTCCTAAGGATAGATCACAAAGAATTTCTTCATTTGGAAAATGCCTAAAACCGATTAGGCTAATTTTGCCTATATTTTGTCCAATAGCATATGCCCAACCTAACAATACCATGCCATTATACTAGCATAGTTTCATTATGCTGCCAAATTTGCCACAAACACTAATATCCAACTTTTCCAAGCTTTTTATAAAGACTTAATATAATATTTCCACATGAACAACGTGTATGGTTACCAACTGATAACAAAACTAGTAGCATTCATTAAGTATCGTTATAAATCTCTCCACTGAAACAGCAATAATATTGCCTTCCAGCAACCACAATAAATGTAATGCTTAATCTCTCTCTGTGATATTGTATAACTCTAGCCTGCAGCTAGACTTCCACTGTAGGTGGTACTGGAGAGGATAAGTCTGCAGTGACAGCACATGATGTGTTCCTCTTTTCCAGCACACGGAAGTTTGTGCGTTTGAAAGACTTTTTTTTTTTTTTTCCTTTCCAGAGAGAAGCCAGGATTTAGAGGCGGATAAGAAAGGACAGAGAATGAAAATGTTTTAAGTGGTACAATATCATGCTTAGTAGGAACCCTATGCTTTTTTTAAATTTTTTTTTCCCCTCTAAGGATACACATTCAAGCTATGTCCCCTGAAATTTCACCTTATTCTCATCTTTATAGCTCACTCTGCCTCACTTTTCTCCAGTGAATGATGTAACTACCAAAGCAGGTTTTGTGGGAATTCACAATTTTTAAGCACATCTCTGTAGTGGCTTGTTTTGACCAAGGAAGTAACAAAGGCATTTAAAAAAAATATCTTTTTTTCATGAATGTTTTCAGCACCAGCTTCCAGATCACAGAAGTCTAGGCAGTATCAGAAAATATTCAATACGCTGGGACACTCATTCACAGAAAGCCCCTTTTTTTAAATGTCCATCACTACAGTTCCCATTCCCCTGTTTCTATTCCTGTTTTTCACCATTAGCCAGCTAAGCAGAACCTTTGCTGCAAGCAGATGTGAAAGCAGCTCAGTTTGGTGCATCCCTGTGACAGGTGCCACTGTCCCATGGGCAGGGCTCTACATAGAGGAGCTTCCAGTGCCAATGTCTAAACTGAATATCCAAATTCCGCAAGAGGCTATGCAAGGTGTTCTCAGTGCTTATCCCTAAAGGAAAGACCAACTTCTGTAGCGTTTCTCTCCAAAGGTGTAAGGTGAAGAGGAAAACAGAGGGAGAGAACACCGCCAAGCATCCTTGCAGGACAAGGGCCACACTGTTGGGGCAGGCCATGCAGCCAAACGACTGAGCACCCACATAAATTCTGCTCTTTGAAAAGCAGCGGCGTTCGCCACAGGCACCTGCTTGCTGCAGACTGAAGCGTGTGTGACAGCCAGCTGAGGACCTGGCCGAGGCCTCTGGCTGGCAGATCGTGCCCTCCCAGAGCAGGGGCTGTCACAGTTGCTTGCTCCCCCTTCCCAGCACTGTCAGGTTGTAATCCTGCCCTGCTGTTTCAGGCTTCTGAAAGCAAAGCTTCCTACCTTCTGCTTTGCTGTTACCATAGGTGTGTAGCACAGGGCTGGATTTGACCTAAATTTGATTTATTCATTTTTCCAATGCTTTACAGGGTACTTAAGCCCTAGGTCAGAAAAGCACTTAATCACATGCTTAACCTTAAGCACATGCTTAAGTGCTTAATCAGGGCCTTGTTGCTATATAAAGCACAAAGCTATGACTCAATTTGAGGCAACTGAGTTGAAAAATGGAGACACACACTCCCATTCTCATTTGCTTTCCTTGACATACATGTATAAACCAAGTTATTCACATTAAACCATTCTAAATATATTCTGGTTTGAGCATAATTTAGTAATTTATGGTATGATCTAGATCAATCTGAATATTGGGGTCCCTGTAGGATTTGTGACTATTAGGAGAATTGCACTCCCAAATGCAAAAAAGTGATACCCTTTTGTAATATAACTGTTGTCATGTATTAATGTTCTCTTAATTCTAATAATTGATCTAATAAGAAAAAAGTATTATCTTTAAAGGTAAATTCAAAATGAACAATTCACATGTAGTACAAAGATACTACTTATAGCAAGATGCACCACCCAGCACACTCTAAAACTACGTATGCAGTTTCAAGATTACTATTTTAAAATGTGTACTGCATCCTTATCTAACTTGTCCAGTAGGTGCAATTATTTGTAGAATTTGTTCTACAGTTCTGCAGGAAATTTTCCTTTTGCTCAAATGGTTCAGATTTGCCTCTGCTGTGATTTTCTTCTGACTAAACATCCTCTTAAACATTTTTTTGATGCTTCCCAGAATTACTGGCACTCTGCTTACAATATCCTGTTGGATGGATACCATGAAAGCTGCTAGCTTTGGTAACTATATCTAAAATGTACAGAATGTCATATAAAGCAGTTTATTGAGGGGAAGGAGCCTGGACTTTAAACCAATAACAACTTTATGTGAACTGGGAATGCTTATCAACATATTTGCTTTTTCATATTACCTTATGTTTGACAGGAACATTATACTACACACACTTTACACCATTATTAATCAGGAACTCTTGTATTCCAAAAATTTTAGATAGTACTGGTAGGAAACTTTCTAATTTATTTTTCTTTTTAAAATAAATAAGATATGCTTAGAAAAAGCTTCAGGTGCATTAAGACACAGTTAATGTAACTACGTCTCAGCTTCTCTGAAGAAACCATCAATGCAGCATGAATATGATAAACCACTTATATTTTCCACTACCCCATCAAAAGAGTATATCCTCAGCATTCTCCAGAAAAAGTGCCTGTTTCTATGTGACATAACTATACTTGTTCTTCTTCCTCTGGAATGAAAGGAAATAAAATAGCAGTACCTTGAATAGACATTTGCACTAGAGAAGTTGTCCCCTCCTGACCTGCTTCCACCAGTTTAACTAGTTGTTCCAGGCTGCAATTAGCCTCTCCTCCTAAAGTTCTGTAACATCTATTCCACTGCAATAGAATGATTACTTTGTCTCCCTAATCACATTTTGGGGAACCATATGAAAAATGGGCAAGAAAATGGCCATGTCCTGCCTGTTACAGAGAGAAAATCGCATGGTCACTACCCAGCCCAGCACCACTTTTCAGCCTCTTGCTACACCCATTAACTGGAACTCCACTCTTAGCTGTCCTTGAATCAGTACATCACAGCAAATTTGGGGCTTCATAAGACAAATGGTTTGTTATCTGGACACAGTCAGAAGAACTGTATCCAAATGGAACAGAAACATGAAGACTGACACTGGAGTGCTGTCTTCTGACATGAACCACTGCTGGGAAGTGGCCAAGGGATAGCCACGAGGCTCCTCTTCAGGGTCTAGCCCAGAGTCAAGCCCTCAGGTTTCTAGCAGAGGATGAAGTTAGAGGGCTTTTGTTGTCCGCCCTAACATTTTCAATACACATATTTTTATTTTAAAAAATAACCCTGAAAAAGATTTCAAGGAAATTTGCATTAGTTTCACTCTTTCCTTGCCACATCCAGTGCTGTGGGGTTACTTCTGGTGTGTAATAGTGTTAAATAAAATCATACTCTATTCAGGGGCTGAGGAAATCAATGTTTTCTATTACAGGATTGATGCACAGTTTATTTCCATCCATTATGTTCTCTGCACAGCAATAGTAGGCTCTCAGTTAGGAGATGAACCCCAACCACTTATTAGTTCATGGCTGGAAGCCATCAGCTCCACATTATACAAAATCCCTGATTCATCACTTCCTCACTCCATCCTCACACTTTTCAAATCATGCATCTGAGGTAAATACAAAGTAAAGCAGTGGGAAATCAGAAGCACATTTTCTACAGTGAGTTTTACTGCATTTTGCTGCCTTCTTTTCATTCTTTCAAATCCTTAAAAAAGACCTATTTTCTTGTGGGGTTTTTTCCTTCAAAGATAATAGTACAGACTTCAACAATATCTCTGCCAAAAAGGATAACTCCTTGAACCTTGACTTTCCGTCCTACTACACATAATGAGACAACTACTTAAACTGCATTTAAAAAGTGCTGAGTAGATGAACTCAATGCCTAATGATGTTACTCAGCTTGTCGGCAGCTGATTGACACTAAAAGTAATAAATTAGAACAGAAAACGATTTTACAAGATCCCTGGGATGACAGACAGGGGAAGTGTAATATCCTCCATTACAGTTGTCGCCAGATTTTATACAGTTCAGATCTGAACAGCCTCGGCAGAAAAGTGGAACTATTTCATGAGATACATCTTCAGATGATGTAGAGTAGCATAAAACCACTGAAGTTAAAGAATCTATGCTGATATATGCAGACAGGGATCTGGATCTCTATTTTTTATACATGTTTCTACTCAAATATTGGAATTAAATAATTTGTTTCCCTATGCAAATCTACATAGAGAAAAACAGAAACCCTGTCAGAGAGGAATACTGAAGGCTGATGTCTTGGCTGTGTTTGTTTCTATCCCCCCCCTCCTTTTAAAAGGACAGAAAACAGTATTCAGAGCATGGCACCACTGATTTTGTTGGCTGCCTTCATTTCAGGGAATCCCACTGTAAATCCACAGCTCTGCAGAAACACCTTTTGTATCATTAGCATTCACTGTCAGAATCTTTTGTAACGTATTAGGATGTGAAAAAGGAAGACAAAAGGCAAGCATGTGGATACTCCACAAAGCTCAAAAAAATATGCCATTATTGTTTGGGGTTAATGAAAAGAAAGAATAAAAATGTGTATTTGAGTCCTAGCTATCTGTAAGGTCTAAATGATTGATCTGATTTGAGGGGGGAGGTTGCTGCTGGTTTTGTAAACTTTCTTTTGTAAAACTTTTGTTTAGAAGAAAGCATAGGCTCTTGATTGACAGTTTATTCCAAGCTCAAGGATGACTGTGGATGGTTTTAATCCTGCTTCATTCAATGAGCTCTTCTAATGCAATGATTTCCTCCATGGAAGACCTTAACCACAGTGGCCATTTGCAGCTGATGAATTTTTTTTATATATATATAAATAATTTATAAAGCCAAGGTGGACTTATAGTTTTACACTGAGAGAAAGGAAAAAGGAGGGGGGGCAGGACTGCATCTTAAACTCTATTTACAAATTTACCTTGGCAGGCCCTCTTGCTGCCAATAGGAAGCCATGTTGCATATTTAATTTGCTCTTTTGTTACGATGGGGCTTAGGTTAGTTAATTTCAATTTTCGATTTCAAAAGCTATCAAATATGGCTCAGATGAGAAATCAATTTTTCTCAGCTGCCTCTGTTTTTGTGATGGGGAGGTTTCCCATTGGTGAGAGGACAGCCACGTGACACGGCAAGAGATTAGTTCACTAGACCCCGTGTTTCAGCCACCTCAATTACTGGCTGCCTCTTGTAATTTAGCCTTATAACACCTAATTTCAAGATAGAACTCATATTTAATTCATGAAAGCTTCCACAAGAGTAATTGTGAAATAAATTGCCATAGAAAATATCCATTTGTGACTCGTTTTAATTTTGTATGCTACTAGCACGCTATTTGTTCTACTTGTTTAACACTTTAGCACAAACATATTTTATATTGAACTTTATGGACTGCTAATAGGTTATTATTTTTCACTGTTTCCCCTTCACAGACACACCACTGAATGTCCCTCTCATGCAGCTCTGGGTCTTGTACCGTTGGAATATATGTACTAAAAGAGAGAAAGTTGTATTGAATGGATTGTTATGCTGTATTCATAACTTTAAAAGTAGCAGATAAAATCACAAGTGATGGTTTGTAAATGGTAGTTAGATGACAAGAATCATTTAAAGGGCCAAGGAATAAACACAGTTTAATTTCTGTAATGTTTTAAACAAACCCATTCATTACAGATATTGATGTTTCATGATAACAGTCGTATATGTATTTTTAATTCTTTAACCAAAATAAATGTTTCCACTGTATACACACCATTTTGTCCTTTTCCTCCCTGTTGCTATGACAACAAGGTGGGTGAGGCCTCCTCAACTGCCAAACTCAGCTGTCATCCCTTCACCCTAAAAGCCTTATAATTGCTTTTATTTGCATACGACAATTAGGCAGGATGGCTCACAGCAAGAAAACCAACCTTTCTCTCCCCCAGTGCACACAACGCCAGCCTGTAATTTATAAAAGATACACGCCATGTGGTGGAGCACTAAAATAGAGTGATGAGTCCTTTCATCTGATTGTAAGCTATTAACAAAAGAAAACATCCCCTTTCAGGCTGTAAAAAATGCCTATCTGGTGTGAACCTGGAGGAAAAAAAAGGGGGGAAAAAGAAAAAAAGTTTTGCGTCCTCCATGCAGACCCTTCACATTCATTATCACATTGAACTCAGGAAAAGAGTTTGAAAGCAAGAGTTACATTTTGGTGCTTTATGAACAATGGAGTGCCATCAAAATTGATGACATGGTAAAACTGGATCTAGCTTAACTGTTCTTGGATTACGTCACCGCCAAAGATGTCAACATGAGATAATAGTACCCAGCCAGCGTGCTGAAAATGCTGCAAGAAAAACGTGAGATGTCAGATGAGGACAGTTCCAGGAGAACCTAGAAGTTCAATACTTTTAACAGCTCTGTTTCAGGAAAACATCTGTATTCAAGAAAGTGCTTAAGCCCACACTTAAAGGAAGGTGTGACTGCTTCTATGTTGAGCTGATATTGGGCCTAAATGTCTGCATAGCTTATTTGTTTGAAGAATCAGCATCCAGGTAAACGTTTCTATGCAAGTTGCTTAACAACTTGCTGCTGGTTTTAACTTTCATAATTACAAATGTCTCTTTCTCTAAGGAAACCAGTTAAGCAACTCCTCTACAACAGCTTCTCTTCCTTCCTATTCTCTTCCAGAAGCTTTTTGTGTAATGTTTGTAATACCTGAACTAATTAAGTATTTCCAATCCTCAAAAATTCCATAAAAGACCTACATTTCTTTGACAGATCTTTACATCTACAGTATCACTGGTAAAAGCACAGTATGTTAAATTTATAGTTCAACACTCAAATTGGATTTGGGGAAAAAATACGGGATTTGATACTGGGAAAAATCAGGCAGAAATAACGATACAAAAATGCAATACATTCACTTGCCACTTTACAGCTAGCTTGATCTAAAAATAAACTAGCTAATACATTACAATGGCATTACAGCACACTCACTTTTAAGCTTTCTGACTTACCTTCCTCAGAAGGGCATTCCCACTGAAACTAGGGAGACTACATAAAGGAGAAAAGCAGAATAGACCCAGTCAGACTCAAACACAGGACTGATCTGTTGTCTCCCTGTGGCCACCTCTGTGACCTGATATTAGTTAGTCTAATGAAGAGGGTGAGTTGGGAGCACAGCTTGCAGGTATCTCCTTCAACTTTGCTCACCTTATTGCTCCAAACTCCACTTCAGCACAAGATTTACCCAAGCCACTTTCAATAAGCATGTGGCAGAGTTGGGGGGGGGAAGTTTGGAGCCGAGAGTGGAAAAGGCAACTGGGAGACATTTAGGTATGAGACATGCACTGTCAAGTCCTCTTATGCCGTCCCTTCCGTATTAACTCAGGCAGGTACTCTCAAAACATAACACACAACTTCCAACAGCACTTCCCAGCTTTTATCAATACAAAGAACAAGAAACAGACCACAAGTCTCTCAGTAGAAAGCTTGAACAACCAGCAATTTTGACAGCAATGCTGCCTGGCAGCGGGTTCAACTCAAGGCTCTGACACCAACCTGTAGGCTGAATCCTGACAACTCGTAGCTCAGAGGCTTCAGTTCGTGTGACTGCTTGTACATGATATAGGTACTTTTTTGAAGTTGTAGAAAGAACATGAAAGTCAAACAACTCAAACAACACAGGATTTTTTTCCAGTGCAATTTACTAATATTTTGTCCATTTGGCTTTACAATATCCAATTATCGCCTTTATCCATTAAGCATACATACACCACTCTAACTGGACTTGATCTTATTAGTCCTAAATTTCAGTGTATACTATTCCTCTTCTAACTCTGTGTTTCTCTAAATAATTCATCTTACTGCTCTTAGTATTCTGTTTCTACTCCCAGTGCTTGAGAAGTATGTTGGAGACTCCAGTAGGATCCTCAAACTGCAATATATATAATTTTGTATTTTAGATAATGTTTGAAATTAACCTTTTCCCATGCTCATCTCCTACTGTTATTACAAAGTCAGTTATATTCACCTATTGATATCAATACGAGAAATTTTTACCCTTATGTTGTAACAATATTTTATTACATATTTAATCTTAAAACCATGCTGTTGTTGAACTGATCCTTTTAAATGTCTGGAGTCAGTTTCCTACCTGGAATAAATAAGTATCAAGGCTTCTAGGTCTTTTGGCTTCAAATCTGAAATTGGCCCTTGATCTTCACAAGATACAAATCTTTACTATAAGAGCACATTATGAAAGCACATATAACTTAATGCAAGGCTTCCCTAGGATCAGTGGGAAATATTATTTCCTGCTCCATAATACACATATATCTTTACATGATGAGGCTTGTTTTGAGCAAACTGAATTTTCTGCTTTGCACAGAACTTAAAAATAGTAAGATTCCTTAAAAGGTAGAAGTAGGGCAAGATATAAATGAAGCTTTGGAAGGCTTTTCAGTTTTAGTGACTTCACTGTCCATTTTCCAAATGCACGCACTTCTTTATAGAAAAGCGAATCATGAACAATTAATAGAAGTTTGGAAAATTAAGATTCCTCAGGATGGTCCTAACACGCACACTGGCCATTTTACATGGATTTTATGTCACTTTTGGCTGTTGCATTCAATAGAAACACTTACGGTACAACCACAGTAATGCAGCACTGTTCATCACATTCACGTAAGAATTAAAACTTAATATGCTTCTCTCTTACAGAGATCAAATCTCCTTTTCTACCTACATGGTAAAGCCTGTACCTTTGCTGAAGCTGCTACAGCTTTCCATCAGTATAAATTAGAGTAGAATTCCAAAGTTAATACAATACACAAAATACTATTTATAGTTATATCTAACTGTGCCCAGAGTGAACAGAATTTTCCGCATTTCTTTAACTAATTGATGGGAATGTACTGGGGTACTACTACTTTTTTCCTTTGAAAATTCTCCATATATAGTATAGGAAAAGGATTTGAATGTTAAGAACAGATTTGTGCTATGGAATAGCATCTTGTTTTCTGACAATTTCTGACAGAGTGACATCATAAGGTATAGCAATAAAATAAAGGGATAAATCTTACTTTGAAGATCTGTATTTTCAGATGTAATTTTTTAATATTCACTTTAAAAGTTAGGTTAACTTTTTTCTGTGTCTCTATTTGTGACGGTTACTAAAAACAAACTAAACCAGTTGGACTCTGTGCTCACACTAAAACACACATTAATACACACAAGAAAGAAGGAAAAAAGGTAATTGATAAAAGTGGTGAATCCCTATAACTGGCACCTGGAAAATGAAATTAACTTTCAGGAAAAATAATTTGCTACAATCTCTGTACATATCCAATATAGTAATAGAACAAGTAGAAAGTGAATGAGTTTTACTTCCCTCATACAAACAGGTTAAGATGCTTCTCTAGTTCCCCTTACCTGTAGGACAAGGACAGTTTTGCAAGTTTTCACTATTTTTTTATTGAGATAAATTATAACAGAAGTTGCCTGTTTGGGATATCATGAAATATACACAAAGCTGCTTCTTGAACTTTAAAGTAAACTGAGAATACCTTCAGGTACTTTCTTATCCACACTTATTTTGTAGGCAGAAAGACCTTGTTCAATTTGTAAGAAGAAATTGTTCCTCTTCCCACAGACTACAGAAGGAGCAGGATCAGGCTTTCGCTGATGTTTTGATTACTGCAACAGAAAAAATGCCACTAAGTAATCTCTAATGCAGCCTTTATACAGCAGTTCACTGTACTTTAATCCATCTCCTTCTACTTTTTTAATTTCCAATAAAAGGAATAATGTACACTCAACATGAACTCTAAGATTCAAATGAAGCTTCACGCGTGCTAATATTAGAGAGACATTAATAATAGATTGGGAAGCCGGAAAGTCTAAAATGATTTCTGACTTGGTTTTGTACCTCAGACACTAGAACTTGAACTGCAGAGTTTGACACTGACACTTTTTAGGGAACAAAGTCTCTCTCCTACTACCTCCTCCACCCCTCAATTCAAATCTCATCTGAGAAGTGCTGAAATGAAGCTGTCACTCAGGCCTGCTCAGGGACCTGTCAGCAAAACATTGAGCCTTTTCATTTTGATGGGTCAGCCTGCAATCCCCTTGAAAGAGAAGTCCGTGCCACTGTGGTTTTTCTTTCTGCAGGAATTCTGAATTCTAATGAAACTCCAAATCGCTCAATAAAGGCAGGGGCATGGGGAAGTAATCCAACTCAGATCGGAGTGAAATTTGTATTTTATCTTTTTTTTCCCCCAGACCATTATTCTAATAGCATTCACAAAGGTTTGTGGGTTTTTTCTTCTCTTCTCCCCCCCCCCCTTTTTTTTTGCAGGGCTAGCGCAAACGGAATGAGGTGTCCTTTGTCTTGATGCTACACTGAGATTAGGTAGCAGCTCTCTGAAAATGAAAGGGCATGGCTCAAATTTTCTTGGGTAAATATCCATCCACCTATTGCAGTCTGAATCTCCACTGCTACAAATATCTCTAATGTATGACTGTACCGAAAGAAAGAGAAAATTTCACATTAGCATTTCTTCCCCAGAAGAAACAGTCTTTCATTAACACTGTACAAAGCTTTTTCAAGCCAAGAAGAAAAATTGTACCTTTCTCTTCCTCTCTGTTCTCCTCAGCTTTTCCTTCTAGATTAGTTACTACCTATGACTGATATCAGTAAGGAGGGGAGAGGATGCAGAAAGTGAGAAAATAATTTATATAATATGGTGATGTGTTCTCTTTAAAGTGGCTTTATTAACACAAATGTTTTATGTTTTTAAAATATGTATGAATTCAGTAGCCTTTTTATGTTTTCTCCCATTGAAGCCCGTTCATTTTAACAAGGAGATAATTGTATTTTGCTAATTGTTTAAAATTTGAAATCGAGAAGATATAGGCAGCCTCAATAGACACTGAATTTATGATGTGGTCAGTGCTACTTCTTTATGTTATAGGAGGTAAGGGTGATGCTACCCTTTTGGTTTTTTATACAGACACCTCTGTATGGTGCACAATAATTTAAATAATAACTAAGGCAATTAAATACAATCAGATTAAAAGGCCAAACAATTTGGAAACAAAAAAAATTCCATCTGAATATCATGCACAAAAATATTATGTGAAAAATAGAAAACAGTCTCTGAGTAATATTTTACAGAACTAGAAGATAAAAATACAGATGGAAAACTAGCTAAAAACTTTTAATTTGAAGAGCAATCTAACATGACAATGTAAAAGTATCAATTAGAAGGTGTAAGGCTGCTAATGGCATCGTGGTGTTGCCTAACTCTCTTCATTGTCTGGTTAACCTGCAAGTATGCCCATCAGTAATGTTTCAACAATGCTACAGCAACCCTCCCACCCTATAATTATGTTTGTGTTATTCAATCTTTCAGAATCACCATCTTCATGCTCTCACCCTCTCTCTGCAAGACATGACCCAAACATCTCATCTTCCTCTGCTCTGCCTGTCCAAAGAGAATCCATTATAACCCCAGGTGCTGAAAAACCCAGATATTATTATGTAGTGCACAGCATATGTGTACGTGCTTGTGCACAGTACGTACACCTTCCTACTATTTTCTTGAGCATTGTGATCAAACTTGGATGCAAGAAAAGTATAGTATGTAATTTTCCTTGGTGATGACCTTCAGAGGGTCTTTTTTCTCTTTGATTGGCACGTGTCTCCATGGGAAATCATTATAGACCCCTATTTCTCTACCTACACCGTCAGGGGCTGCCGAAACTATACTTCATTTACCCTGCTATACCTCACTATTGCACCATAGGTAGTGTGTATGATCACCCAGACTTCTGTTGCTGCATTACGTCTGGAAATCTAGAAAGGAGTTATAACAGTGATAGGCACTGCTTCCTCCCTTTTGTCAGGACATTAATAGCACTTTCTCTTTTCTGTATGAAATCCATATCCTTTTCCTTCACTCTCTCACACAGCAACTAAAGGCAGGGACTTGGATAAAGCAAAGGTACTTACTTTTGTCTTAGTTCCAAAGGATACATTTTGTTTGGAGATGTCTACTGCGTGCAGTAAACACTCTCCCATGCAGTTCAAAACTGGCATACCTAATTTTATATAGATCTACCCCACCATATATGTGTGTGCATGTACATGTATAGAAAGGACATATATATAATCTGCTTTTTGAAATTACTAATTTCTTGCAGATCTCCAATTCAGTAGGTACAGTGCGTCTTAAAAGGTATGTGTCACAAAGACAGCTTTTGGTTATATCATGGCTATTTTGTCATACACTCTAAACATGAGATGCATGCACTTAAAGGGGATGGTGGCATAATCCTTTTACCTTTTCAGTATGTTCAAAGTCTCTCAAAGCAAGTGTTGGTTCTCATTCTTTGCCAAGTACCTGATGATTGCTTAATGCAAAACTTTATAGTGGAAATTTTCCTTTTAATGCATCGTCAACAGTTTGTACTTCCGTAACAAATAATTCAGGAATGTACCTTGAAAACTTAACATCGGCTAAAATATTTAGTATAGAACAGAGCATTGCTTTAATATTATTTGTTTGGTAGTGGTCAACCTTGAGCTTTCTAAGAACAAAAGGAAAATGTATCTCTCTCTTGATCCAATACCAAAGACAAACAGAACACTGCACCTCTACAAAGACAAGAAAATATTCTGAAGGAGATTGAGCTGAATTAAGCTATTTTACTCAAAAATTGACCTAATTGACATCTTCCTTTCGCTGGTCCAAGTCCAACCCATACCTTATGTAGTGTCACCTACTTCAGCCAAATTCCCCTTGCTTGGAGGCAAATGTATAGAGAAACCATGGACTCAAGCAGCTGCACCCTCTGGTAAGGGTAACACCCATCTTGTCTTAACGGGGGTCCTGGGAGTCTTTGTTTTGGAGAGGTGAGTGTGCCAATGTACAGACTCACGCTTCTATATCTTCCCGTATTCTTTCTGTTCCAGCTCAGCTCAACAGAAGTTGTCACAGTCCAATTTTGGCATAAAAGTTTGCAACCAGTCTTACAGTTCAGTATACATCAACTCTTCCTTAGTAAACCAGGCACCCTAAACTCAGTTATTAGCAATTACAGAGCTGTGTTTCACCCTGATCAGAAGATGGAAGTGTTTGTGTCAGAAAGAACCTTCCTTTGATCCTTGGAGATATGGGAGTGGAGAGGTTACAGATAGAGATAAATGGGAGCTACCAGAAATTGTTACCTACTTATGTACCAAAACCCCACTTAGATTTAGCACCTTCACCTTTTCTTCTTTCTCACCTTTCTAATGTAAACGACAAGATAAATATCTTGATTTCACAAAGCCCTCCAGTCAAATGCATCCAAAAAAAACCCCAGCACACAGGGTCACTGGCAAAATGTGACCAGTTACTAACGAACATGACTGTTTCCCTAACCTTTACTCATGTTGAATGAACTCATGCACACTTACCCAAATGGGACCCCATAGAAGGGTCAGTCTCCATGTGAGATAGGAAAGATCAAAGTCCAAGTATCAAAATGTATATTTAAATGGTCTAAGTTAATCTTCAGGTTAGTTAATGTCATTCTAGGTTTATTCTAGCAATATTTCTTTCTCATTCATCCTAATACTAGTCTATTTCACATATGACACTTAATATTTTGGGTTATTTTTATTATGAAATTTCAGTCTCTTGGTGGCCTAGTGTTAATTACTTTGATAGAGTTAAGGCTTGCTGTACACCCATGGCTACTTTTTCTGAGCATAAACACTAGAACAATTTGATAAAATTAAAACTGTCTTTGCCTTGTGATCTGGTAAGATTTAATAAGCATCGAAAATATTGCCAAAGAGAACTAAAACATTTTTCCTATTTCATTCAATAAAGTGGTATCTTTATCTGCAGCTGTTGCTTTATTTTTATTTTTGTAATTTATGTGTATTCTTATTTTAAAGCAAAACCTCAGACCTTCCTAAAAGTTAAAAACCACAAGAATAAACCCAGGAAGCACTCCAGATACATCTACAGTAGCATAAGACCCGTTCCTCCCACCCCAATCCCCTTATAATTGGTTATGATGTTCAATATAAGGGATAAATGAGTGGCCCTCTCCTGCTTGCTCACAGTATGCCACAAAACCCTGAAAGGGTTAATTGGCATTTTAAGAAAAGGTAATTGTAAAGCGTATCTGCTGGGGTTATCCCCAGAATTGGGGGGGTGGTGCATAGGTCTCCCACCCACTGAAGCATCTCACATCTTGAAGAGCATGCTGAAGACAAAAGCAGTACTACTGCTGTTTCTTGATTTTCACTTTCAGCTCTAACCGCTAACCCCCAATGTGCTCTTCTGAGTTTACTATATCAAGCTAGTACTTACAGCAGAGTATATGTACTGTGTCTTGACTGTAAAATTATACTGACGTTGTAAGCATAAATATAAATCTCTGTGTGTGTATAAATCATACATAATTTACTGCTGGATTTATTGGTTGTAGAGGAGCAACGCGCTGGCTGGAGTGGGTGCTTTACAAAAATTGAATGGAGACTCTGGCTGCATTTTTATATTTTTCAAATAAACCAAATATTTCACTGAGTAAAATCTATAACCTGACATATAAAAAGGAATGTTGTTTTAAGTAAGTGAAAAGTCAGACTGAATCTGAGCAGGGTCATAGGTGATCATTTTCTTACCATATCAGACCCTCTGCCAGCTGTTTGTAGATGCTCATAACATTTTTATCCTCGGAAAATATATATTTCATGTTTAATTTTGCCAATTGAAGCTATTTCTATGATGTTCTTCTAATGCATTCCAGTGAGCAAGAAAACTCATAAACACTGGAACACAGTCGACACTTTTCTTCTGTCTTTGGGCTGACAAATATTCAAGAGCTAGCAGCAGTTCGAGGGTTTTATCCAAGCAACATTTTTATATGTACGAGTTGATTCCCACATTATTTTTCTTTGTATGTTGGATTTATTTATAATAGGCAGAATTCCTATGTATCTTATTATGTCATTTGTCACACTATACAAAAAGGGGAGGTCTAGATAGATCAACCTCTGCAATCAGTGATTCCTCCCTTCATGCCTCTTACCACTGACATTATGCCCATACTATGCAAACTATAGAAGTGTATCGTGAGGAGGCTGGTAGAATGTGATTCTGTATATTTTCTACTTGCATTTAGGATTACCTTCACCACCTTGAACAAAACCATCTCTCTTGGTGAAATCAGGAGAATTATTTGTATAAGAACATAGCAGCACAAGAAGGTTGTGAACCTAGTCATTAATAAGCACCTTAAATCTTTAGCATGAGAGTTTCATAAAAATTACCCCTATTCCATTCCTCTCTTCTAACCTCTCATATTCCTGTATCTCCTCACTTTCTGTAACCCAATAATCAACAACAACTCCTTCCTAATTTAAAGAAAGCATCACAGATGGTTTGGGGCAGAATATTTCTTTTTAAAAAATCAGCTATGCTCTCAATTATATTGCATCACATCCTGCAACAACTTTAGAGCTGGTCAACTCATTTTTTTTGTATTTTGCACTGTGAATTTAATGTGGTCCTACTACAGTCTTGCTCGTTCCACATCATCATAGGAACACACAGGAAAAACCATGTTTGTCCACCAACTTCTACATTAGATAACAAAACTTGAAAAAGTAATTTGCTAGGGCTCTCAGAGGGCATCAGAGGTTTACTATATGCAGCTGAGAGCTATAACAGCCTCTCATATTTGCTTGGCAGTGAAGGTTTTATCTGTACACATTGGGAACAAAACACCTTTCCCAAGCAGGAAACTAGGAAATACTGAACCTGGCAACTCTCAGGCAGCATAAGCATTTGTTTTGTCCTATACTAAAAGCTAATGGTTTGATCAAAGTCCCCATAATATTTTGCAGAATATTTGCCTTTCTTTTTATAGACGGCCATTAATATTTAGAAGTAAGTTCTTGCTGCTGTAATTTTGGGATGTTTAAGTACAAATTAGCTGACTCCACCTTCGCTAGGTATTTCTTCCAATATATCTCTTTAATCGGGCATTCACTGAAATGAGCCCCGGTGAAATTCTTGTCATTGTTGAGCACGTCTCCTAGATCCTTTCCTCTTTGCTTTCTTCATGAAGATGCTTACCGCAGTATAATTGAAACAATTTTATTGTCTCCAGCCATCCATTCTGCTGTTTCAGTGGCAGAAAATACTGGTCAATTAAGTTAATACGACTTTAGTGGTCATTTGAACTCCTTTAAACCACTGGGTGCTAAAATTACTTGTCATCTTTCTTTACCTGCAAACTGAATGTAGCTGGTCCATGAGAAAAGGAGACAATTCTTTACCACCAAAAACATTTCCTGAAAGAGATAATTGCAAGTTTTACTAATTGATAGGGCATTAACTCTTCCTACAACTGTTCCGAACCACTTGAGAGCAATACTTGGAACTCTCACCCAGAGTTTCACTGACTGCCTCCAAACTTTAGCTTTTCTTCTTCCTCAGGGATGGATCATTAAACACAGAAGGGGTTACACAGCCATTTCAGCTTTTCCTTTCAGATAGATCATTTTTTGTAATCTAATTTATCTATTAATTGGATGCCTAGTGTTCCACAAATGCAGTTCAAGTTTACACTTGAGCTTAGTGCTTTGACTGTATAGCTCTGCTAAGTAGAGAGGAACAGTTAATATTCGAGCAACAGCTGAAAGAAAAAGAAAACATCTCTTTTTTCCCTCCCCTCTCTTTAAAGCATATCTAATTCACCTGTGGAACTCAATATCAGTAGACACAATTAATCCAAAAGCTAAAGTATTTCTAACAAGTTCTGTTTCTGTGTGTATCACCAGCATGCCAGAAACATAGGTGATACATTTTCAAGATCTCTAAAGCTTCCTTCTCAAAATGCCATGCAAATAAAATATTGCATAAATGTAAGAATTATACAACGGACTTGATCCTGTTCCCCTTGAAGTCAATGGCATTAAATCAGATAGACCCCACCATATTTTTACTTTAGAGCTTTTTTTTTTAGATTATATGTTACCTTAAATAGATCATGCCACACACTTTCATAACACCAATGATGATTCCTGTTAAGTTAGAGTCACAACTACCAGACAGGTATTGCAGTTAGCTCCTGCTAAGAGATCATCCCGGGAAGCTTCTGATAAATCAATGGGAGCTTTATGGACTAGTTTTCTTCTCTCTTGCAGGAGTAAATATAAACTGTGTCACTGTCTGGATACTTGTCTTCCACGCCAAGACTTATCCATAAGTGGGCTGAGAAAGGCCATTCTGGTCTGTTCTACTGCTCTCTTTCTCTTCGATGTGTTGCGTTTCAGCTCCTATTGTTTAAAAACTGTTCAACAGGGGAAGACAGGTAGTGTTGAACTCAAATGGGTTTCTTTGTGTCATTCACATTGCAGTGAGGTCGTTTTTCGAATCACAAGAACTTCCTAATTTTAATGGGATCCGCATAATGAAATACCCTACTTCAGACACTTACAACCTTTGTGTCTTTAAATATAAACTTTGAGAACACATTTAGTAACACTATAATCTTGTTATCGGGATTTTTTTTTTAAGAGTGATTAGCAGACTCTTAATAACAGCATAATTTTTTCCTTACAAAGCCAATGCAATTACTGCTCTGAAAAAAGCTAGATGTCAGAAAACATAAGCTAGCTGCCCTTCCTGAAAAACACACATCTAAATTCTTCTGCAAGCCCGCTTTCCTACAGATTTCTGTCCTTTAGCCCTTGCTCTTCATCTATATCCTCACCATACGCTCTGTTCAGGAAGTACGAGGAGATGCTGTAGCCCGCCAGCTGTTCTCAAAGTGAGTGTGAAAGGGTTGAGTCCTGTCCACCTTCCCCTCAGTGGGGGCACTCATTTAGGTTTCTCTCCTCTACGATTTTCACCAAACTTACAAGAAGTTAATTATCACTGACATTTCTGCCCTTCTGTCAAATTCAGATGAACAAAGCAACAATACTAGGAGCGGACTGACAGGTAACGATCACGTAAGCTACATTTCTGTAGGCACACAGCCTAAAGGATGCCACACAAATCTACAGAAAATATTAAATACTACATTAGAAATACTGATAGCAGCAGGATCTGAGTTAATGCTTCATTTGTATATGGCTGTGTGTTTAAAGATAATTAACATTAGCTGTGACTTTTGAGACTGGTATCAACACAGTCTCCCTTTGTAGTGCCTACAGTTTTGTAAATGGAAATAATTTTGAGTTTGGGTTTGCATTTTTAATTATTAGCAGGCAGAGTTCCTTTGGTATTTAACTACCTAAACATGACTCAGGCTAAATGCACACACTCATGGCATCAGTTGTGATCAGGATTTTCAGGTAAAAATCCCATTTTGATTTCTTTATAAAAAAAATTAACCCCCGAGTGAATCTTGAATAGAAGTACTTGAGATGTATGTGCTCAGGTTTATTTTTTAAAGCTTTGGTCAAAAAGATTTCCATTGCTTGAACTAAGGTAGTTTATGTAATATTAATATGAATTCATACTGTTGTGAACACTTACTCTATAGTATTGGAGGGGGAGAGATATACTGTGATATTAAAAAAAACATTATTTCGAGGTAGGCATGCCAAAAGCAGTTCTCTGGAACAGAAGGTGGCCTAATTATTAAAAGAAATGGCTTCCATCTCTGTGATGGTCTGACTGTTTGTGGATAAAATCCTACAACTGTGAAGGGCCTCATGCACTGCAAAAAAAAAAAAAAAAAAAAAAGAGAGGAAAAAAAATCAAAGTGTTCAGCAGCCATACATCAGAGAGACTATACAAGAAGGGTATCGTATTTTTAGAGACCCCAGAATTCCTGAGCAAAGTAGTAGTTAGTACCAGGTCTACATCAAAAGAAAACAACATTCTGTGTCATCACTGGCCTCCTCTGTGATGTTTTGCCCTCAGCTTCATAATACTCAAAAAGTCGTGGTTAAAAAGACAGACTGTCCCTTTAAAATTAGATCATCCCTTTTATTAATATGCAGAATGAGTTGTCAATTGACCAAGCAACAAATGTACATCCTCGTATCCTCATTTTCACTTCTATCTATGAATATTTTAAAACCCTAATGTGTGCTTGGCCATTTGGGTTTTAAGCAAAGACTTATCACAGTGTAAAACCCCTCATTTTTATCCCTTAGCTGAGGGCTTCTTTTTCCCTTTTCCAGGGTGTCATTAAAAATCTGATGCCAAGAGCTGGGACTTGGCAGGGTTTGCGATATAATTTGCAATCTGCAGTGTTTGCTGGCTAGCCCCCACCTGCCCCCCTCTTTTTTTTTTCCTTTTTTTTTTTCCCTTTTTTTTTTTTAACCAGCCTGCCTGCTAGAGTCAATAGGGGGCATCCCTCATCTGTCTAAAAGAAAAATAGCAGCATACTAATTAGAATTCTATTTGCCAGAAGCCTCGGAGTTGCTGTGCTTATAGATTTCAAGCTTCTTTTGTTTGAATTAAATTGCCAACTTTCCCCCCCCTTTCCTTCTTTGCACTAGGCATGAGAGAGCGGGTGCCTTATTTGATTGAAAGAAGGGGTAGGGGGATGGGGAGAAGGAAAGCCTTAGCTATGGAAATGCTGAGGAAATGTCAGGGTTGTGTTTAAAAATGCCTGGTATGCTTTTCAGTGCCTGACTCCTGTCTTTCTAGCAGGGTTGTGGAGGGGAGGAAGGGGGCCTGGCATTAAGCGCAGGCACTCTGCCCCTTCTCCCTGACACTGAAATTCTGGGGGAGAGCTGACATGCTTTTCCCCAGCTCAAAGCCAGATGGTTCAAGCTTGGATAAAACCTTGGGATGAGATCACAAAGCTTGTTCATAACAGAACACACAACATCTCTGTTTTTCTGTTAATACCTCCTTTTGTACGCATCGTGTGGGGTGAGGGAGGGGCCAGGGGATATGTCATAAATCCAGAGAAAAATGTCATATTTAACATTAATTTGTTTTCATAACTCTGTGCAAGAATTCAAGCTTTACCCATTAAAATGTCATAATTAACCGCCAAGCAGTTTTATTGCAAATAATTCTTTAAGTTCAAGGATAACTGAGAGAAATGGATATCCAAAAGTTTTTCATTGCCCTTAAGCATCTGAATATATACTTAATCTTTTTTACATGCAAGGAAGAGTTTTGCAGAGCAAGGTTCAAGCACAGCCACATTTATGCAACTTCCTAACTTTAGGTGACTAAATAATATTAAGACTGAGCTCACTTTCCATCACCACAAATTATGCCATGCACAATATGGCCATTGACTCCAGCCATTCACAGTCAAGTCTCATGTACTGATTCACAACCGGGGATATGCAAATCATGGGGACAGAATAATGCATTCTGTGATCTTCATATTCCTCATAATGATGGAATGCTTGGAAAGGAATAAGAATTCTTTTCAAAATGCATTAATCAGTCAAATTTACTTGACATTTTCATGGATTTGCTTTCTCCTTACAAATTCTTAACAGAGTTCACCTATAGCTGTGATGGGCACTCTAGGATGGCACTGCTGCTGTTCCCTACCCAAATAAGATTATATTCCTTATTTGACTTCTGGCATAAATACTACGTAAATACTTACCATACAGCATGCTTCGAATTTTTGTACGCATCAGCTTAAAGCTTGCTTTCCTTATTGTTCATTTATCCTAGTGCAATTCTGTTTCAGAAATGTCCACAAAAGGGCAACATATTTTGGACAGGAGTATGAACACAGGGAAAAAGAAATTAAGACTAATTCCAAGTTTACCTTGTTGGGCTGGCAGTACTTAAAATTAATAATTTGTAAAGCCATGTTGTATTCCTGAAAAAATTGATCATCTAATTTGGTGTAAAAATACTGAAATATACCATCATGTTTGATAGAAATATTGTTTTAATTTTTCTCTTTTGAACAATGAAATCCTTACGAATTAATGATGTTTTAATTTTCTTTATGGAATTTAGGTTTATGCCTGAAATACTAACTCTTCCTTTAAAAAAATTATATATACTTTGACATAATATACCTGATTTTGATTTAGTAGATGCTGTGATTATTTTTGCAGAGTCCTTCAAAATAAACTTCCTGAAAAAAACACAGAGCTAAAGTACCGGCTAACCATTGCATTTTTATGTAATAATTAAAAATAAGAACTTACAGGAAAGAAGGAAAATACGGGCATTAGTAACTCTTACATATACTCCTCAGTGCTATTACATTTTAATTAGCACCGTTTGCAGGCTGTAACCTTTCCTAGGCCTACATGATGCATGAATATTTTATTTGCATTACTATAAAGTAAAAATAATTTGATTATCATTCGTACTGTTTATGATTACATGTTTCTAGACACGCACATAGTCTCTATTTATAGCGGACTTTAACATTCTTAAATAGCATAGAGTGCTGACAAGCAAAGTATTGATGTTTACAGTATCATGCAAACCCCGAAGCCAACCATGTTCACATCCCTTTGAATTACTTTTCCAATTCAAAGCCTCTAAGAACCCAGTCCTCCTTTATCTCTTCTCGTTATAAAAAGTGGCAGGAGGCAGAGTGGCAGAATGACCCACAAGATGGCACCTGTCACCAGTGGGATTTCTTCTGCCTTCTGCAGGCCAAATTTTGTTTGAACTCACTATGGCCTCTGTCATATCCTCATTTTCTCTTCCACTCTTGCCTCTCCTTCTTAATCCCCTTCGTGCAGGCTCAGGCTCTGTTTACCCATCTTCCAAAACCATTTTTTTTTTTCTGCAAGAAGCCAAAGTAAAACTTTATTGAAAGAAGGGCTCTGGATTAAGAGGCAAACCCTATACAGGAGAAAGCCGGCTACACCACCTGCCACCTTTACCTGCCTGCCTTCGCTTATAGACAGTTTCTCCTATATGCGATTACCAGACTCATTCTTATAGATGTGCATCTAAAATATGCGATTACTTTAGGTCTCAAAGGTGAGGGAGTTGATTAGCTCTCTAATGAAGCTTTTTGTTATTACTTACAGACAAAGTACATCACACAGATGGAAAGTACCGTAAGACCACTTCCTTATGCTTTGCCAGACATATTTGAACTGGTAAGATCAGCTAGAGCAATGAGGTAGCACAGCTTTTATAGAGAACCAGAGAAATCTTTTAAAAACTGATTAAAGGCAACGACAGAAAACAACAAACAAGCACCGTAAGACCATTAGTCCTAATGCCCTGAAGATGAAACCGATAATTCATCTGCTACACAAGTCATTTTGTACTTTATCCAAAATCACGTAGGGGAACATTCACTGTAGTAAGTCTATAAAGAAGATGTCGATGAACATCTTTCTTATCTTTGACTACACAAAGGGCCAAACCCAACTGCTCTTACAGAGACACAGCATCCACAGAAAAACCTTCAAGCTGCAAGTCACTCCATCACTTCATTTTATCAACTGCAAAGAAGATGTGTTCTTCCACACAGAAGCATACAGCAGATCATTGGGACCTACACAAAGCCTGGAGAACCAAGCAGCTCTTCCCCTGGGGCATGCACCTATTCTGGACCTTGCTGCTACACTTCCTCCACCTCCAGCTTTGAAGGCTCACCTGACTTTAGGTGGTCCTGTCCCTTGTTGTGCCTGAGTACACCGCACTGGGCTGTTGGTTTGTTCCATTAATGTCTTTGTGGCTTGAAAAGGGAAAATATCTTACAACCTGTTCCTAATTGTCCCCATTCTTCCTTCTATCAACTTCAAAAATACACCTAATTACTGCAAAGCATAAACAGGATCTTTCAGTAGCCATCCCAAATGGCAAGAAGGAAGAATGGTTGAGTTTTGCTTTTTCCTAATGAAAGAGGGCGCAAGCTTTGAGACTTAGAGAAACATCTTAAGTCATTAAGAATCTCATAGTTTCACCAAACCTAGTTAAGGAACTCTTGTTTACCTATTATTTTTTACCAAGCCCATATTATTAAAAGCAACGTACTGTGTTTAGACAGAAGTTAATCATAGTGTTAAAAATAGCTATTACTATTGTGAAACCTTTAAAGTGATAATATCACCCCGAAGATTAAGGCTATCCTTTCAATAACTGTCTACAATTAACACAAACTGCAGACTGTGTTTCTGTAGCCTATGCATGTTTCTTTTGCTACAGACATCCAGAAGTAATTCTTACCTTTCATACAAAATCATGAGGCCATAAACATACGTTTTACTGAAATTCATCAAATTCTGGAAATCAATATAGATCCCAAGAATCCAGTTTAATTTTGGTAATCCCTTCATATGTGTCTGAGGGTGTTTGTGAAAAAAATATCAATATCCTCCCTTTGAATTAGGAAACGTGGATTCATAAAACTAAAGTGCATTTATGAAATCATGCCAATTTGCCTTGAGTTTTGGGGGAGAAGGGATTTGTTTTAACCTTTTTGATTTTTCATCTTAAAATTACTTGTTTCAGGGTTTTTTTCTGGTAGATTTTGAAATCAAGCAAGTTAAACCCAGAGAGAACCATTTTGATCAATCTGAAAAGGCAGCTTTTTTGAGAATTTCCTTCTGCCAAGAATTTGAAA
Source organism: Neomorphus geoffroyi (assembly GCA_033558235.1). NCBI lineage: Eukaryota > Metazoa > Chordata > Aves > Cuculiformes > Neomorphidae > Neomorphus > Neomorphus geoffroyi. The sequence goes on from JAUMJM010000009.1 coordinate 5,227,968, forward strand.
ATGTCACATTTCATTCCAGTATGAACAGAAGCCAGATTTTGAACTCTCCAAATCCTTTACGAAACAAAATTTCTGTCTTTTTCACAACTCCAAAATTAATCTTCCTCAAAGACTGCAGGGTGGCTTAAGATAGTGGTCAGCAATTACAGATAACGCCTGGGTGGATTTTAATAGCATTAGCATGGTAGGGGCAAGGCCAGGATCATGGAGTTGGAGCATCTTGAGGAAAGACTGAGAAGCACCAGCTCTCCCAGCTCCTGGCTCTCAGTGATTCCTGAGCTCAGGCTCCAATGCATCACTTTGAAGCGTGATATGGACGCTGAGGCGAACGCCAGCATTTCCTAGCTCCCACTGAGTTTCTATCAATATTCTTAAACTTTAAAAAAGAAAAATACAATCTGGTGTAACAGCCTTAGAAGACTGCTGACTACTGCTACAAGAAACTCTACAACTGGAACCTATACAGGAATATAAATCCATGAGGTGACCTACACCTTTCCACCCAGCCAAAGGAGCTATTACATTCTTGCTGATTTAAGTTATTCTTGAGTGATATGGCACCATTTCCTGAAAACCAAAAATTCTTCCAATGTCCCTATAAAGGACAATTTCCTCAGCACTGTAATCCTGACACAGAAATATTTAAGAAAACTTGGAGGCTGGGAGGCCAAGTCTATGTTGAATCACAAGTTGGTGGCACCAAGGCATCACGCTTCCTCTTGCAGCACTGCACAAACATCTCATAGACCATAGACCTTCTCTAGAATGATTCTGGCACAGGCAAAAGCATCACTTAGGTGGGAAAAAACCTCATAATGGTCACATAAACACCGTCAGGCAGTTAAAAACCATGGCATCCCTTTGTTTACTGAGTGGTTTTCACAGTCATCCAACCAGACCCAAACACAGATATACCATTCTCTCAATGGGCCAAAGCCATCCCACCATCTCCCACTGCATGGCCACCAGCTGGCTGCATGCAGGCTGCTTTCCTTCCTCTCCACACCGCTGGCAGGGGGGCTGGCAGAGGGCTGGGCACAGGCACGCTGCCTGAGCGTTGCAAAAGTTGCCTGTACTTTTCAAAAATGCTCCAAAAGGAGTTTGGGATTTGAAACATTGTAATTAAACTCATCTACAGCTGGTGCAATAAAAAAGTAAGAGAAATCTTTTGCGTGTCAAGGATAGCTATCATTTGTGCTTTTTTATCACTGTTGGTTCACAGCATTTCCTGTGTGAACTCCATTGCTTCTGCCGCTTTTAACTACCATCCTGCTCGCTTGGGAGTCATATTTAAGGTCAGCCAGTGAACGTTAGTCCTGCCCAGAGTAAAAATTTACTCCTTACTCTGGAAATGACAGGCCTGTAAAACAACACATGAAGGAAAAAAAAAGCCATTTATTATTTATAAAAAAGCAAAGCTACAGGGCTATCTTTTCTTGCATTACACAAATCCAGTATGAAAACTCTAACCTGTGTATTACTATAAAAGCTCTGACCCTGTAATATCTCTTTGTTTTTGTAATTATTTTAGGCTTTCCACTCAGGAGCAATAAAAAGAGCTTATATTTTCCCAGCACTCAGATGAAATAACTTTGAAATTGTGCCTTGTAGTTTTCTTTAGTATAATTAATCTCGAGATGTCACTGCCCCCACCCAATATGGAACTCTTATTGGAATGGACAGGGCTGGGGGTGGCAGTGAGGAGAAGGATATTTTGGTTTTCATCCCACTTAACCACTCTTTCTCCAAAACAAGATCATAAAAATCAAACAAAACCAGCAAGAGATAATCCTCCACCAATAAATTTATCAAGAGCAAATTTTCTGCAGGCTTGCTAAACTGTCATACAAGGGAGGAGGTAGAGATCAAATATAGTGTTGAGTAAGGAAACAGAGAGCACAAACTTTGTCCTCAGCTCAGGGACAATGATGCTCAAAGATTAACCCACCCTCTCAATTAACACCTCACATGAAAATCCCAGCAAGGTCATGGGATCTGTGCTGCAGCTCGGTCAATCAGCATTGCCTGCTTCCATACAAACCAAGATCGAATGCAGAATTAACACTGGTCCCCCAAGCCCTCGCTCACAGACTCACGTCAGATTAAGCCCTTGCATGGAGGAGATATGAAAAGCATTTCTAATTAGGGTCTGAGGTTACTGGTTAAAATGCAGTCGAGCAGTCTACCAACCATTCTTCTCCCCCCTTTTTTTTTATAATTTTAATTAAACTCAGATACTATTTAATTCCTACCTGCATATATTTAGTACTACTTGAATGCAAACCTGATAAAGAATACTCCTGATCCCCACTTAGCTGCCACAAGCACTTATTAAAAGGAGGGTGACTGTCTTCAAGATCTTCCATGGGTCCCTTTGCAATAATTACTTTTTCTATCAAATGAAAAGCATAATATTTTTCTGTAAATAGATTTTTTTTTTCTTGAAAAACCTTGACTTCTCTACTCTCGAGACGAAATTATAATTATAACTTCAGTGTAGTTGTTAGTTACTGTCATTCCAGTCCATGAGGAGGCTTTTTTTCTGTATATGCTCTGCTCCTCTTTTTCCATTGCATATAGGATTCTCAAGACATACCCTTGAGGACATTTTGCACCCATTATTCTCACAGAAGCATTGCTGTACATCCTGTGTTTTGGTGAATGGAAGGGAGGGGACTTAGCACTGGTCGGATCCTGTTAAATTATTGTAATTCTAGGGCACTACACAACATTTCTGCCATTGTGTGATTAGCAATCTCGATCTCTCCATAACAATTTTTAATATCTATCATGACCCTGGAAGCCTTAATGCTACATCTACAGCATACTAAATCCTTGTGACTCCAAATTATACCTCTGAATAATTCAGAAATTGTAACGGTAGCTCAGTACTTATTAAAGCATTGGGAAAACTTTGGGATTCTCATATCTACAGGCTCTCCATTATTATTCTGATTATAAAGATGTTTTGATATATGCTGTTGCTCTTCATACACATTACCACAATACCATTTGTGAGGACTCAATAAATGATCCAAGTAACCTCCTGTATTAAGCAACTATACCTTAGAGTATCAAGGGATGCAGCAAAATGAAGATTTCTTTTTCTCAGGGAAGATGGGAATTATGTAACAATCTTTACATTAGATTTTAAAATCCCAAATTATGCCTTAGACATCACAACAAAAATCTGCAATCAAACTTATGTTTTAGCAAACCAAAACCATAAACTTACGGAACATCTCTGGTTTTTCCCTGATACAGTAACACAAATAGGGACAAAATTAATGTAAGTCTAACTAGTTTAATAACATATTAAACACATTCTGTCTGTGCTAATCCCAAATAAGCGGCTATAATAAGCCTTAGTGACAAGGAGGATCTAATGAAGAGTTGAATTTTTCATAGAGGTTTTAATAGGTTCATCAGCCTCCTCAAAAGTCCAGGCCTTCAGTCATGCCAGCTCTGAAATCTGGAAGAGATTATCTTCAACCTACTGAGAATAAACACCTCATTTCTAAACGGAAAATTCCATTTGATGACAAATCTTGTTCATCTAAACTTTGAAACCCTGCCACTGGGTGTCATACTTGAGTAGCTTTGGGTAAATGTAAAAATTATAAAAAGCCTCAATACTAATACTGCAAAAATCCACAAGGCATTTTTAGTCCGAGAGCAATCTAAAGCACAGAAAGCATCCAAAATAGCATTTTGGCAAAGTTTATTAATCAGCTGCGGTCCCAATCTGTTGAAAGAGTTTCATTACTTTCTGGACAGTGAAGCACTTGCATTTCCATTGCCTGTCCTCAGCTGAGTACCCTTCATTGACTACATTGACTATGACTCAGTTAATGGTTTACGAGATATCCTACACTATTAAAAGGACTGCTCTAGATTCATTTAGAATTCAAAGCATCATCTCCCCAAAAACTTGTAAATTATCAGAAGGTTTGGGGGGCTGGAGGAAGTAGCCATAGGCTGTCTCACTAAATAAAGCCAGTAAAGTGGGTCAAACCAAAAAGAAATCCTAGTGTGACCACTGCTTATGCTGTCAGGTTTAAAGCGGGTGATAAGGTTTTATTTACAACCACACTAATAATATCTGGTGTGAAGTAGCTGATAAGGTTTTATTATTGCTGCCTACTTCTGAAAGAAATTACTTTCCTTGTGCGCAAAGCTGTACATCTGAGCAGACTCAGGTTGAGAAGGAAATCTTCAATTCAAGAGAGGAAGGACGAAAAGTTCCACCATATTATACACCTTTACAGATATTAATGGATAGGTAATGAAAGCTGGGTGGCTCAATGCCGTCTTCATGGGAAAATAGGCACCTTGCTTTCATATGCAGGTGCCTTAGTGCTCTGCAGCACAGCAAGAACAGGACCACATCTCCCCCACATTTTGCGCAGTCAGCAGGATATAAGAAGGTTAACCTGGAATCAACGCTAGAGTAGCATGCATGCACACACAGAGTTGGAGGCAAGCCTGGCAACTTTGGTTTTTCCTTAATTGAATTTTATTAATTAAGCAAATGAAAGTTTTTGGGTTGTACAGCCATCAACTGCTCCCATGTATATGATATTTTCACTCCTTCCATATCACGTCAGTGGAACAAACTTCTCAACATTGATAAGAATTGTAGAGACCTCTCTTTTGCCCATTCAACCCAGCTTTATATTTGGCAAACTTCTTCCCCGTTGCTTACTGATATAAACTGGTTGGGTGGTAGGGCAGGGGGCACTTTTAAAAATAGGAAAAATGCGTTCTTGTCTATTCCTACAGTGAAAGGGAAGCAATATCTGTCCTCAGCTCCAGAGATTTTCTGTTCCTGAAAGATACCAAGAAACCCATTGAATGCTGCTAAGCAAGGCAAAAGGCACAGACAGCAAGACCATTATCTTTGAGAACTCCTCAAAATCATTCAGAATGAAGGATACGGACACCATACTGGGGTCTGTGCTTTACTTTAAAGGATTTACTTTTAGAGTAAGCATATTCCGAACTGAAACAATCTGAAACATTAGCTTATTACAGAAAAATTGTGACATCGTTTTCAAATAACAGCAACAAACTTCAAAACCCTAGTACAGACAGGTAAGGAAGAAATGGACAATTAACCACCATGGAAACAAGAAAATAAACTCCTGACAAAAGATTTTTCAATCTTAAATACACTATAATTTTATTAAAAATGTGCTGTGTCGCTAATTTTATCCTCAAATTCCATTTCATTTTAGCATGCAAAAAGCACTACTTGCACCCATGTACATTAGAAGGGCTCTTAGTTAGTTAACAGAAAAAAAAATGCCTATACCCAAAAGAGAAAAAAACTTCAGAATACGTTGTTCTTTTCTCAAACTCATCTCTCTCATTCAGCTAACTACTATTCTTTCCATTTAATCTACTCAGGTAAAAATAACCATTAAATATCATCTAAGTATCACTTAAATTCTATTTTGGGGATTTATGACTAGGATTAGCTATGTGTCAGCTTTGTGTCACCTCTTAGTACGGGGCTGAATGACAGAAATTCATTTAACCACAGTTTGAATCCCATTTCTTCCCTACTCTGGATTCATATACATTTTTCTTTCTAACATATATTGATCTTGGAAACCCAAAACCACTCTTTAACACTTTATTAAACACAATATATACAAGGTAACATCCTGAAAGTATAATAACGAGGCCAATGGTAATATAATAATGATAGTCGAAGGTCTATCAAATCTGTAATTAATATTTTAATTACGTATCTCATATCTGCGCCCCACAGTGAAAAATAACTGGGTCTAGCAATTTTCATGGACTATGACAAGATTACTATTACTAATGGTCTGAGGTACAAGTGTTTATTTTTAACATTATTAACTGTACTAATGATGATGAATATTATTATTTAGAGTCATTATGCGGTAGAAGAGTTTGATGATCCACTCAGGTGCCTAGAATTTAGCATTCTCCATCTACCATCTATGGAAATTAATGACATAGCTTAACTCTATTGTTATCTTACGCACTGCCATGAAAATTACTTTTAAAGAAGAAAAAAGCAACAGAGATCATCGCAGTGTGCTGCCCATTTCTTAATTTTCCTATGAACATTCATGTTTGCAAATCAGTAAGAAAGCCTGATAATAAGACATTAAACATTGGAAAAAATGAGACAATGCCTTTCACAGACAGGACAGCTGCCATGAGCACTTCTCCACATAGAAGTATTATTTTCATTATTGTAGGGTTTGGAATCAGAGCCTTTGGGCTAAGTACTCGGCATACACAGGTATCCAAAAAAAAGCTTACATGGGCATAACAGTGGAATATTTTGTAACACCCATTTTACAGATGAGAAGCTTACACCATAAAAAATCTAAGGAGTCCAAGACCATGCAGTTTATATCACTCAGAGCATCTTCTTGCATACCTGTAAGCACAGCACACTTTCCCTCCCCTCACAATCTGTCCACCCAAGCATCTTCACAGGTACATGGTAACATGACTGGTGTGTTCGGACAGCCAAGGTGCCATGTAAGCTCAAAGACATGTTACAACCATGCCTGCAGACTCACAGGCAGGGAAACCTCGTTTGGTGAGCAATTGTAGGCTTGTTATCAGCTGAGAGTGCTGACAGACACAAAGGCTGCGTTAACGGTAGGCACGGAACACACATTTCTTAAAATCAGAACCACAGCCTCAGCACAAGACCACGACTAGAATCAATATGCTATCCACATACCCATGGCATGGCCTCAACCAAATACTCTCTCAATCAGGAAAACATATGTATAATTTCACTGTCGATTATGAAGTGAGTTGATGCTTAACCCCTTGCAAGATTTGGCCCTGCAAAACAGCTCCTACAGTTCCCATGGACTGCTTACGCTTTAACTGCCCATTGACTATAAACAATTGTCACCTCTGCAGCGAAATTCCTTATGGCACACGGAAGAGAGAGGGCAGAATGATTAACTAGTTAAATCTGATAAATACAGACTCTCGGGAAAGGAAGAAAGAAAATGGACCATTCTCGCTTTATAATGCATTTCCATCGGTGACTGGCACACTATTAGGATCAGGATCAAAGGGGGTGGGATGCTGGTGTCTTCGGATTTGGGCCTTTCACGTTGTCTGATTGATGGAACTGAAAGGCTTCTGCTTGTAAACCAGTCACCCCAAACAGCTGTCTCTTGCTCCTGTCTTCCTCTCCATTGCAGCATATGCAGTTCAGATTTCATTTATCAGCCCTTTTGAATAGCAACACTCTTACAGTGGAAGCAAAGCCTTGCATTAAAGAGGATGCTTAGCAATTTGCATGCATGCACTGTATTGCTAAGCGTTGTATGGCGCTCGTTGCCAAAGGACATGCAGCAATGTGTATCTCCTATCTCCTCCACTTTTCTGGTTTCTTAAATTATCAGTGTTTTACTTCCCTTTCATGTTCAAAGCATGGCAAATTTGTTTGATATATTCTGAATGCTGAAGCATGCCAATGACATCAATCAAACTACAGAACACTGGGAAAGCTGCTATACAGTAATCAGAATTGGCCATAAGCTATAAATATCTACCGTCTCACGATTCTCTTGGCTGCTATGCAAACTTTGATCATTAGCACTGATCAAAGATCACGGGGGATAAAATGGTATTATGATATAATGGCATGTATGCTACAGCTGATACTAAGGGCTATAGATGACCTATGCTTGACTATATCATCTTTCTGTACGCACCAGGAACATTCATTAAAATGGCAGACTTCTTTTTGCTGTACCTTAGAGGATATGTAACACAAAACTGTGGTACAATCAGAATTGCCATAACTGTTCGTGATCAGCCTGAGTGTTTTGTATTTGTATTCTCTGCAACACACCTCCTTATAACAGCATGCAGGTGACTCTCAGACAACATCTAATTATGCCTGAGAGGTCACAAAACACAACTAATGACTTTTTATTGTTTTCTTGCTTTTAGGTGGATTGGATATTTGCTCTCCAATAGCAAGATATATCAAGCGCTTCGCAGGTAGATCTTGCATAGTACATTTATGCAAGTCAGGCTTCACATTTTAATGTAATTGTTACTCATATGAGGAGGGTGTCTTAGTGAATATAGGTTTTATTCGTTGGTAATACATCCCTCATGCCCAAATTAAAATAATATAGAATATGAGCTTGTCTCCCTTGCCTGCCAGTTCAGTTCCCTGTTCCATACTCTGAATTAAGTGTTTCAATACCTTACCAAACTCCAAATCTTTCAGATAAACCAAAGTAGTATCCAACCCCACAGTTGTCAAATAAAATGACAAAGAATTGTTTTGTACAAAAGAAATTAGGTGAGTACAGCCTTACTCATTAACTTATGAGTAATTTTCCTAGGAAATCCACACAGAAAGAAAAAGAATTGTAGCTGTTCAAAGTTCCCTTAATCTTCTACTGCTTCCAGGAAAATTAGAACATCTTTCTTTTAAATTTAAGTGTTAGCTTATCCAGTCAGGGACAAGAGTGCCACGAGAATTCTATGGCCACAAGCATATCATAGCTCTTATTGATAAAATCTACATAGGTAGTTTGTACAGTTAAAATGAAAAGTGCTGGATACACTCGTATAGGCAAAACTACACCTGAACAACAAATAAAAGCACATCTTTCAAACAGAAGAAAGGCTACGGTTTTCTCAAATATGTTTCTCATCATTATTTTCTCATTCCGCTTTGTTAAATATTGCAAACTTTCTTGAGGCTGTAGCTCCAATACTTTCAAAAAGTGTCTTACTAATAGACAGATGATTACAGTTATACACATTTTACACATCAGAAAAGACAACACAGGAAAAAAAGCGATCTTTCCAATGTCTTAGAGAGACTGAAAAACATCCACAAGAATTTTGGGTCCAAGCCAAGTAATTTAAACATAAAATATTTCTTGAGATGAGTCAGGGAATGGAAACCAACCAGCAGGTGAACGCATATTCTCATTTACTAGTTCTGTGTAACCATTTTCTCCCACCTCTCCTCCCCACCCCCCTTGGAGTTTCCTGAATTAATAGAAAAAATCATTCTTATAAGTTCTTTTGGTGACATATTTAAAACAGCTGATTCATATACAAGCTTCACACTCCAGGTCAGAACAAATTGTCCTCAAAAGCAACACAGTTAAATTGAGTGGAACCAGCATCCACCAACTTCCGAGGTACATAATATATATCATAAACTTGTCTTACTTGGCACCAATTTGACAGCCTCAGTTTGAGAGAACAGAGAGTGAAAATGAGTTTTAAGCATTCAGCTTCAAAGAGGGACAACATTCATTATGCACAGTCCTTTAACAGATTGCCCAGATTGTGGAGGCCCTTCAGCAGACTTGAAATTTAGTCTGCCTATTGCAGTTTTAGTTCTTACATGTACCACTACTATGTAGCTACTACTACATTATAGGCTACTGTATAGTCCAGAGTAGAGAGCAACGGAGAATCACATCACCTTCATGCCATGCCAAGGTGAATTCAGCAGAATTCCTGCAGGTATAAAAATAGTCCAACAAGATATTTCTCACTTATATCTGTGTAAAGGAGAAATAATGTATTTTATTGTGCCCTTGATTCTTAAAAGTGTTCTTTCTTTGCCTGTTTTGGAATGCGAAGTCTATTTTGTGTGGTATCTTTTCCCCACACTTATGACTGATTTGTGAGTTAAATCTTCAGAATTTTTTAATTCTTAAAACAAAATGAGAGAAAAGTCAGAAAAGTAACTTGAATTTAGGTCATTCTCAAGGTCACAGTAGCAGCAGTCTGATAAAATAAACAGCACAAACAAACAGGAAAAACCTGAATTACAGAGCCTGATGCAGTCCCTACTAAAGTCAAAGGATGTCTGCACTGGTTATAGTGGGCATTTGATCAGGCTCAGGAGAGGATAATTTGGCACTCAAAACCACTTTACCTCCTTTTTTTTCTAATTGCCATTATCTCAATCTCATTAGCATAGTCCAATTTTGGGCTTACAGTACATGCAAAGACCCAACTTGTTGTCAAAGGCAACAATCAAGGCACTATAACAGTGTTGTGATTCTATTCCTGTGTTTTTATCCAGTGCACTGGCTCCTGTGTTGAAAGAGATTAGCATTTCCCACTAACTTTTTCATTTTAAAGCCTTTCCCCCACCACCATTGTAAGCCTAATGGTACATCCATTTAAAAAAAAAAAATTGAAAAAAAAAATAAAAATTGAAAACCCACAAAAAAACAGTCCTTGTGTTTGAACAATAGATGATTGAAATATTTTCTTAAATATATTTTAAATATACTTAACTTTGCAAAATACGTTTCAGTTTCCCAATGCAGAACCACTCAGATTCAAAGTGCAGGTGCATAGGTCCATAGGATGAATATATCCTTTTGAAACATACTTTTTATCCAGTGATACACCGAGACTGTATGTGTATTGTTACACACACACCGCTATATCTACACTAAATCCATAGTTAGAAACATATTAAAGGCTCTTGTGTTAGTCTGGGACTAGCAGATGCAAGCTAGAGCGAGTCAGTCCCAGAGAAAAATACATATACACAAACAAATATCACATCACCCTTTGTCACGGGAAGGGCTTATCCACAAGGATTAGAAAAATCACTGCTTCCCTAATAAAGATGCCATTGAAATCTTCACTGGATGAACAAATGGAGAACAGAACCAAGTGATGTCAGTTGTGATAAAAGATTCGTAAGAGGAAATCTGTGTCAACATATTTCTGATGTTCTGTTTCTAACCAAGAGGTCTGTGGTAAACCTGGAAGTATACTGTAAACCTAACAATATTAACTTTCCTCAGGCGATCATTTTAAATTACTCTGAAGAGAAACTCCCATAAATACAAATCTCCAGGAGTCATCTTTAAGTCTGAAAATTGTCTTCTCACCTGCCAAACAGGAAAAATGATTGATTACATTTTCACAAATTTGTTCCCTCATTTTTTAAACCAAACACAAGACTTACAAAACTATTTCTAAGGTAAAGCACAGTTTCATTATTTTGTTTTGTTTCCATATATGTACACAGAGTGAACACTGTGGCTGCTTGTCATCTGGTTTTTAGGCCGTGTTATGGGAAAGTCTTTTTCCAAGTGCTTATCTTTTTCTTCTCTCCCAATTAATTGCATATAATCTCATAATTTTACCCTCTGCAGAGCAAACACCATTCCACAATGGATGTACTGGTGTCTTTGTACCTCTGCACAGATTTTCAGCCTTCTGCCTCTCCCTTTGTTAACCAAAAAATGTTACTCAAGTTATCTTCACCAGTCTAAACCCACATACAGCCCAGAAATTATTTGCATTGATTACATTACATTACAATTATTTGCATTGATTACATTACATTCTCAACATCTGCCTAAGTATTAAGATCACACTATCATCACAATACATGGTTTTTCAACACTAGCGATAACATTAGTCCTTGATAGCTAAGAACATTAAAACTGCCTTTCTTCTCTCTTGTCATAATAATTAGACTATAGATGAACTGCTTGGAACGATCTCTTGCAATCGCGCTCACGCTGCCCACCTGTACAGAAAGTTTCAAATACTGAGACACCATTATTTCACTGAAAATCAAGTATAATGACCGTGTCAACATAGAAGAGATTTATTCTTCTTTCGTTCTTCTCCCTTGAAGAAACAAAATCTTGACAGTAGGATTTTGAAAATAAATGCTACAGTCAGCTTTTTTCCATTGTCAACACTTAGGGGCGAAGTTAAACAGCACTAATGCATTCCATTTTTTTCAGATATATCAAAGAAAGAAAGAAAACATATCATCAAGCAAAGTTTTCAAAGCACGTGCTCACTTACGTGCTCCCTGCTTTCCTAGGAGGTTTTTTTAATAGAAATTACTCTCCTTGAGTTCATAGATTATCTTGACTGAACAGGAGAGCAAGCATCATTTGGTGCACTGCAACAGAGGTCCCACATGACCTTGGGTTTTCTGAACACACTAAGCCCACAAACATGCTTAGTTTCCAGTTCATAGTATAAAGGTGTTGACAGCTCTAGTGAATGCAGCTGTGGTGGTTCTTGAGACAACTGCCTCTGCCAGAGCTTCCCCAAGAGAAAGCCAGAAGAGAAAAGATGTCCACATCTGCACTGCTTTTCACTGAATATCATCTTCACTGTTTCTGTCAACAAAAGTGGCTACCAAGCCAACAGGGGATTTTGTGTTAATTATCAGGCATTCACTGCAGTTCTTTGACTTTACTACAGGCAATAACTTCTGATAGAGAAGCCAGGTGGACAGCAGCTTCTTACCTTCTGCAGCAGCCCTCATCAGATGTTACTTATTTGCACCTAAGTCACTGCTCTGCATTTGTCTTACCCCGAGTAATAACTCATGAGGGGCGATGAAAAGATAACTAAGATAACCCTGATATTTACCTAGACTATGAATTACAGTAAAATATGCTGCTACTTATCTTCTACCAGTTAATATTATCAGTTATTTTCAGTGTTAAATATTTTTCCAGCTCTTGAAACACCTCCTTCAGGGCAAGGATGCCAGCCTTGAGCTGGCCAGTGAACATACTGAAAATAAGCCTTGGCAAGCAGTTTTGACACAGGTATTCTGGGCTGCATATTTTGTTGATAATGCACAGACACAATCAGTATTACATGATATTTTTATTAAAACAAATTGTTCATATGTTAAAGGGATTAAAAACTGGGTGATGGCTCTCAACGTGTTGTTAGTAGGAAATCAGTCAAAAAACAGCATTTCTTTGAAGATGTGCCTTACATAGTCTGTCTTGATCCACTGCTGCAGAGCGTACACCTTGATGAACCGGAATGCTATAACCAGAACAGGGCTACATTCAGAAATTGTCAAAGGCAGATAAAAGTTATGGTAGATCACCAGCTGTGACTAAAATTTGCTTGTAATTCTTGCAGGGATAGAAAGAAAGGTAAGAGGGAGAACGAGAACTAGAAGTGGCATATACTTTATAAGGAAAATTAAGATATTTTCCCCAGAAGATTTAAAAGAAATAGTCAAAGTTTTAAATAAACTCCTGTATAACAACAGCCATTAAAAGCTCTTGGTCTAAATGGATAGTCCAGAAAATGTAAGAGTTAACCTGGCCTCGATGTAGAAACACTGATGGGGGAAGAAAATATCAAACTCTGCCTTCGAAGTATATTGAATTGCTACCTGAATCTAAAAATAAGAGGCAGCTATGGGGTGACTACGGGGCATATCTCACTGTATCCAGCACAAACAGAGAAACTTCAAACCATTTCATGTGCCAAGTCAGGACCCTCTGTGGCAGTTGAGCCAGTGGAGCCACCATGCTTGTTCAGGTCTGCAGTAAGTAGCCACGCTAAGGGGCTGGCATATAAATGTCTCTATAGCCTAATGAAACATTAAATCTGATTTCGAGCTCTATCCTCCTTATTCCAGCCTCCTAGGCTTTCTGTTTCAGAAAAAATTACTTTGAGTCTACCGTGCCTGCAGGATCCTTTCTTCTGTATCCTGACTTCAAGAGCGTCAGTCTGAGATTTGAGCTGGCTTGAAACCATGCCCAAGTGGATGCAATACCGAATAGTTTTTATCCAGTGAGCAGGATGCTTTTGTGTTCTCTGAAGAGAGCCATGAGCCTGGCAGATACTTTCCATCCTACTGAATGAACATCTCCTTCAAAGGAGATAGTGTGAGATAGGAGCTGGGACAGGAGACAGGGAGAAGATTCAGAATGAAGGTTCATTCTCATATTTGCCATGGGATCCAAGTGGTGGACAAACCTCACACTGTTCACATTTAGCTGCAAGGGTGGCCAAAGTTAATGTATATGTTTGAGTATAGAGTTCTGCCAGAAGAAGTAATGATAAAATTCACTTTATTCCATTTAGCTTCCCAGAGAGTTACTGAACCGTCGCTCATGTTTGCCTTAATGGTGGCTTTAAAGGGAGTATTTCATCATGCCAATACATCTTTCCTTCACACAAAAGCAAATATATGTACAGTTTTGTACTGAATATTAACAATCTACATAAACTGATGTTATTACTAGACTCAGTATGTATATGTTGGCAATTACACACTTTCTTCTTCTTCACACCATATAAATTTCCTTTCCCTAATAAAGTGTGGAAGGTTTCCCAAATAGTTTAATAATCCAGAATCACTGAAGTGTAGCTGTTAAAACAAGCTAAACTGGTTTAACTTCTGAGCTGTCAGACTTCATTTGAAATTACGAAATCTGATCACTGTTTTCATGTCAATAGTTAAAATTGGTTAAAAGTACTCAAAATTACAGTAATGAATATCAAAGTTCAGGGTCTTTTTGTTCTGAATTTTCTTTCTTAAATGAAATCAAGTGGCAAAAATCATTAATTTCTTAAAATAATCAAAAAATAATTAAAAGAGTTAAACTTACTAATAACTCATGAAAAGTAGTGTTCCTGTAATTAAAAGATAATTTTCAAAAGGTATTAATATTAATCTTTTAAAAGATATCTAGTTCAAACATTTTTTTTCTTCAGGCAGTAAAAGCAAATGCATATGGCATGAAAATCTGTTAAAACGTAGTACTTTACACCTTTGTTTGTACCTGCTCCAAATATATTTGTTTATAAATTAACTGCACATGGTGGTTTTCACATTGGCTTATTTTATCCATGTGTTCAAGAAATTTAATATACATCATTTGTGTTCTATCAATTACAGTTCTATTCAGTAGACTGAACGAGGAGAGTTATAAACATACCTAGGTATTTTTGTATTTTTATATACAATTTATGCCCAAGGTATCAACTGTATATAAAAAGGCAAAAAAGTAACCCTAAACAACTAACATATCTCTAAAGAGCTGAATTCCCTTAAAATACTACATTGGTATTCAAACATCAAAAGGCGATGTGATGGTTATGTTTATGGTTATGATAGTCTCATTTTACAGAGAGGGCTACAGAGCTATGGCTTCAGCAGTCTATGGGGTAGGTCATATTCTAGTAAGATCCACACTATAATCTCATGGTCTACACCTCAACAACCGTTGTCTCTCGGCCTGTATAGTAAGATTGTGTACACTTGGATGCCCTCCAGTAGCAACCAGTATTCATGCCAGCAGCTAAATGCTATTACTGGGAGTTTTTCTCAAGGAAATCCACAGATCTCAGATCAGAGCCCAGGTATTTCCAATACAGAACATGCTCTAAGCGTATCACAAGCCTGCCTCCTGCTCCTGTGAGCTAGGGTCCCTATTTAAGAAAGGCTGCGTCACAGAACGCCCCAGGTTCTCCACCAACTCCCTCAAGACACACTTCCATCCAAAGTGGGACGGATGTTTTTTACATGTGGGTTGGGTCACCTCATGTCTGTCTTTTAATTTTAGTGCATGTGAAATTTGCCATATGGACAGCTCTGGAGACTGAAGACTTTCACTTAACTTGCAAGAGTAGTAGAGCACAGTTCTTTCCACTGCTGTTACTTTAACGCATCTCGTCCCTGGATGTAACATTTTAGGAGGACAGGAGAACTGAGAAATATCACCAAGTCTAGTTCCTAGTTTCTGCAGACCACATGTTCTTCTTCACAGACTAATCAAACTGCAGGTAGAACTACCTGGCTTGGGGGTTCAGCTTCTCTGGTTTGACCGTTGCTCCTATTCTTAGGTTGCTTTGAGTCCCCTTTTTAGAACAGTTGGAATGTTTGTTTTCAATTCCATCCTTAATATAGCCTCATGTTATTGTACCAGTAATACTCTTGGTGTTACTAACAAGAAAGAGAATTAAAATTCATAGAATTCTAGAATGGTTTGGGTTGGAAGAGACCTTAAAGATCATCTAGATCCAACTCCCCACCATGAGCAAGGACATCTTCCACTCAGAGCCTCATCCAACCTGGTCTTGAACACCTCCAGGGATGGGGCATTCATGGCATCTCTGGGCAACCTGTGCCAGGGCCTCACCACCCTCACAGGAAAAAATTTCTTCCCAATATGTAATGTAAATCTCCCCTCTTGCAGCTTAAAACCATTACCCCCCATCTTATCACTACATTCCCTAATAAAGAGCCACTCCCCAGCTTTCCTGTAGCCCCCTTGAAGTGTTGGAAGACTACTACAACATCTTCCCAGAGCCTTCTCTTCTCTAGGCTAAACAAGCCCAGCTCTCTCAGCCTATCCTCTTATGGGAGGTGCTCCAGCCCTCGGATGATCTTCATGGCCTCCTCTGGACTCACTCGAACAGGTCCGTGTCCTTCCTGTGCTGAGGGCTCCAGGACTGAACACAGTACAACTGGTGAGGTCACTTGACCTGCTGATCACACTTCATTTGGTGCAGCCCAGGAGACAGTTGGCTTTCTGGGCTGCAAGCACACATTGAGATTCTCATCCACCAGCAACCCCAACTCCTTCTCCTCAGGGCTATTCTCAACCCATTCTCCTCTCAGCCTGAAATTGTGCTTGGGATTGCCCCCATCCAGATGCAGAACCTTACACTTGGCCTTGTTGAACTTGACAAGGTTCACATAGGCCCATCTCTCAAGCCTATCAAGGTCCCTCTGGATGGCATCCCTTCCCTCCAGCATATCGATCACATCACCCAGCTTAGCATCATTGGCAAACTTGCTGAGGGTACACTCAATCCCACTGTCCATGTCTCAGACAAAGATGTTAAACAAAAATAACCCCAATGCATGCGGAACACCACTCATCATCAGTTTCCACCTGGACATTGAGCCGTTGACCACAGATCTGAGTGCGACCATCCAGCCAATTCCTTACCCACCATGTGGTCCATCGGTCAGATCTATGTCTCTCCAATTGAGAGACAAGAAGGTCATGTGGGACATTGTCAAATGCTTTGCATAAATCCAGGTAGATAATATCAATTACTTTTCCCTTATCTACCAATGCTGTAGCCCCATCATAGAAGGCCACCAAATTAATCAGGCAATTTGTCACAAATTTTTGCATTTTACATTCACTTTTTGCGCTGGAAGCTTCAACTTTCACATGTACTGAGTGCACCTTTCTTAGCAGACTATGACCAGAAATCTCATTTCATATCACCCACATTATATCAACCTGTTCTTGATTCAGACAGAAAGTTGAGACTTAAACTCTGTATCTCTTCGCCCAATACAATGCCAGATGGTACACTTAAAGAGGTTACATGTGGAAAAGGTTAATGCCACAATCCCACAAAATCTTGCCTAAAAGTTTGATTTCAGGCATATAAATAATTCCATTAAATTTAAATTACTCAAGCCCATTGAATTCAGTGTGCCTATGTCAATAACTAAATTATAAGGCACGGGATTGTGGATGTAGAGATCATTATCCATGACCCAATTTGGTAGGTACTCACGTAAATCAGATAAGTAAATCCCTTCTGCTCATGTTTGCAGAGTGTAGAATTCTTGCAAGCTGGATGTCTTAAGAAATGAAAACAGAGAGAAGCAGCCAAGTATCTCGGACACTATGGCAAATTTGTAACTATTTAGTCTGGTCACTTTTTAAGAAAAAAATACTATATAAGCAAAACTCAGTATAGCTTCTGGGTACTACTTGCAGAATAGGTTCCATTTTCCAAATTTTACCTCAGTAAGTACTTCCTAGAATGTGGAAATACTGTCTTATAGGAGCTTCTATTAATTTTCTCTTCTAAGCTTAATTATATTCCAGGAAATATTTGGCTAAGGTGTGACTATTCATCATGATATCTATATTAACAGCATGATCAGAGAGGTTTCTGTCAATTTTTCATTTTAACCTGGCTCTTACTTTCATAATATAATTATATCCACTCATTTCATTTATGTTATAAAAAGAAATTACAACTTTTAATTTTCTTTTACTAAAAGAAAATCTTTTTCTTTAAAAACCTATGTTGTAGTAGGCAACATATTTAGAGCTTACGATCAGCAATTTCTCTAAAGAGGAAGATTTAAGGAAAAAAGTGGCTCTAAAAGTAATTTCAGCAGCAAAGTAGATTAAATATCCACCATATTAGTCACAGAGTATTAGATGGAATTGGATTGACTGGGAAGAGGTCAAAGAGTTGCTGAAGGTTTTAGCCCACCAGAGGAGCAATAAAATTCAACCATACTTAAAATCATTAGCTTTAAACCCTTTGATATTAGATCCAAACCTCCAACGTTCACCGAAGGAACCTCCAAACGCCGTGCCAAGCCAAAAGGAAACCCTTTAAGACACCTACATTTCACAGAAACCCTTAAGTGAAGCAAAGGAGTGAAGATAGAAAGAACACACACACGCACAAAAGACCAGGACACAAATAGAGACGAAAGGAAAATGCAGCCTTTAAAGAAAGTTAACATATAAAATAGCAAAATGTTCACTTTAACAGGTTCTAGAGGGGCCTGCAGTTCATTTTTTAGCTAGCAAATAACCCATCCACCAGTTCCTGCACACTTTCTCATTTGCTTGCTTCTGCTTCCTTGCTTCTGCTACCACTGCACAATTCTCCATTCCTTTTCTCATGATGGACAAGGCGCATTTCCCCTCACAAAGAAGGGCTGCCTTTGCCAAGCGAGTATGGCACCAAAGTGAGACAATCAGAGATCTGAGTTGCATGACATGATAAAGGAAAGACACTACGTGCTGACAACAAGGCAAGAAGAAAATCTAAAAATTGAGAAGTCACCTTACAGAGAGACAATGCAAAAGAAAAGGAAAAAGGCAGAGGAATAATTAAAAACCCTGAAGACAGTGATGGGTCTCAAGTTTTTGAACTGGCTCCCTATTTAATGGAAACCATGGTTTCCACCCGAGAGAAAAGAGATAAAAGAGAGACTTCGCTGTAACTAATAACAAACTGACATATTTCTGTTGGTTTTGTACATTTTTTTCACTCATTTTGAAAATGACAAGTATAATTAAAGTTGTTAAATACATCGAGAGACTTGTCAGTCAACTAAAATATCAACTCTTATAAATTCTCCACAATGAGTACTGCACACAGCACAATGCAGAAAAAATTAATCTCTCACTAGAAAGATTCAGTCATTTGATGATCCTATAAAAAAAACACCCCAGATTTTCTGTTTCCTGGGGCAAGATGAACTTTTCTTCATGTGTTTATGAACATAAAATGTATGTATTTAATTTAACTTCTCTAGCATACCAAAATCAAAATCAAGAATTCTGTGCCTATTTTAACATATCTGAGGTTTTAATTGGACTGCACGTCCTTTGCAGGAGCACGTTAGTATTTTTGCACAGGCATTTCCTTTGTTTTAGCCTTAATGACAGCAAGAGCTGTCCCCTTCTGGGGACAAGAGCCAGTGGACAAAATTTGGCTGTGCTCTTCCATTAAACTTAAACTAAATTAAACAAGACTTAAGTGACGCTTAAGCCTTGTGTTAGCTATGCATACAGGATAATTTTAACCCCAACACATAAAACCCTCTTAATTGTATTGAGCTATAGCCTTTCAGAACATTCAGAAAAGCCAAACTCCCAAAATGTGATTTCAGCACTCAGCTAATATATGTGTGATAACAGGTATAACATGATCCAAAAGGCTAAAATCCTGCTAGAGGAGAAGAGCCCATGCAAATACACAAACTACTTCAGAAAAAATGCTTTAGGAAAAAAAAATGTCAAAAATATGAAAACATACGTTTTCAATATTTGATAAGAAACTGTGCCTCAAAGAAATCATCACCTTACATCACCAAAGCGTGCATTTCTGATAAAATAGGGGATGAAGTTGTGTAAGTTTGCAAGCTACCTGTGCATATGTTGAAATAATTTGCACCAGCCTGCTTCCTGTGCAAAATACAGACCTTTGCGAATCTGATAGACTCTGCTCATCACAGCTGTGGGAAACTCTTGCTCTTCTGCTCCGAACACACCCGAGGGCTCTGGGACATCACCCAGGGCTCGACTGTGCTTAGCTCTAGGTGGCAGCAGAAGGCCATGAGGGGCAGCAGGTCCCTTCCCTTCCCTCCTGCGTTCCCTAAGCAGATGACAAATGCTAAAAGAGATGGGTAGAGGAATGGTTCCTGGAAAGTACTAAAACTCTTCAGAGAAGAAAAATGCGCAGGAAAATTTAGCTTATTTCATATGATTCACAACAAAGTGTTCAAACCTCATTTGAATATCCCATAGTCACTCCTGTAGTTGCCATATAAATGAAATCAGAGAGAACAAAAAAAACCTATGAAGCTTTGGCTCAGCCACTAACACACATGTTCAAGAGCGAAGTCAGTGTGAAGGGAGAATAACTTCCAGCTTGTCAGAGGCTTCAGTAAGTGAATCCCTTCCAGACCGAATTCCTCTGACTCCATCTGGGGCAATATAACTCTGAGCTTATTCAGGAGATTGGAATCAACGCCATCTAAATCAGCACAACTGGTGCTATTAGATGTCAGCTGGATTCTCATAGTAAAAATGAAGGAGCCTTGGGGTTTTTTTAAAAAAATAAGGGTTTAAATTCTTTTTTGGAACTAAAAAAAAAAAATGTTTAAAAGACTGGTTTACTCTCTGGCATTTTGGCAACCCTAGTAGTTCTTGCAGAATTTTTGTTGTTACATTTCATAGATGATCAGATGGGAACCAGACCATCTTCACCCCCCTACTAGTGGAAGGTCAATCCTCAAAGCAGCTCACACTTTGTTGTTGTTTAAACCCCGACAACACTGCTGGGATTGTCAGAAATAAGTGAAGGTTTATATGCAGAGAATACCTGACCACTTAGAGCTGGACTGGAATCTCCTGTACAAGATGGATTATGGATGAAATTTATAAATACGCTTCATAAAGCGAGACGGTTTCTTCTGCACTTGATAAAAGCAAACCTAGAGACCTTATAAAATTTATTTTCTGTGACTTCCTGCTTTAAGCTGGTTCAATGAGTAGGTACTTGTGTGATAGTCGAATAAAATATGCACACAAATTATTAGTATCTGGGGATACTCTTAAAAGAACATCTCCAAAGACGTTATTATAGACAAGGTAGAATACGCTATTGTATCAAAGCAATTCCTGTTTTTCATAATTTAAATCAGAACTGGAAGAATGAGGCTTGAGTGATCAATTTCTTTTCAGGGATAGTGACTGAAAGAATAGTTGACATTTCATAGGTTTTTTAGTGCCTGAAATAGTCTGTTTTCAATCTCTGAAGGCTTATTTTTCTTTCTAAAGATGGCGTGGGGCCTGGGGGACCCACTTAAAGTTTCTTGCCATACTTGGCCAAGAAACACAAAGTGTTGGTGAAGTATAAACACAGAGCCCTTTTTCTTTGACCCATTCTGCAGTGTGATGGGATAGTGTTGTTAGTTTATGTGAGAGAAAATAGCATAGGCTTTCTGAAAAAAAAAAAGTGGAATTGGATTAAGGCCTTTGTGCAAGCCTCAATGCTGAGGGGAATTAGCAATAGTTGTAGGCACTTAAAGGAGCTCTCATGCTGAAGCTTATCCCAGATTTTACACAATAAACATTTGAATATCAACAGTGTTTTGCAACTTGCAGCACTAATGTATAAACTTCTTCCTTTTGAAACTCCCAAATCCCTCCAAACGTTCGCAATACCCTCTACATAAACATGTAGGGTCTATAGTGGAAAACACCCAGTCAGAGATGCAAGTCTGATTATTTTTTTATTTATTTCTTTTCATCCCCAGAATCTAAAACAGTCTAGTACCGTTAGATAGTTTAAGCACTTCACAAGTTCTATTTTAACCAACTTTTTCCCCTCCAGCCTTATTTTCCATTTAAAAGGCGAAGATGTCAATGAGATATGAGCTTGACTTGGCTATCCTGATCCTACATATTTCATCTTACTATAAAAAGTGACTACAAAATCTTTGAAGTGATCCACGAAAACACTGATCTATCCTATCAGCATGTTCCTGGCATATTTTTGCTGGAGCTCAGCTAGTGAACTTAAACCACACAACATCATGAAGACTTGGCTTAAGCATTTAGTTCCCTCCATTAAACTCATCTGCAGGTGAGCAGGACTGAGAATAGACAACTAGGGAAAGCCAGACTCCTTGCTGGTAGAGATGTACTAACATCCACGGAGTTGGCGTTGTTAGTCCTAAGTCAAACCTGGCAGTTATTGACAGATTGAGAATTTTGTAACATTAGGTGTATCAAATTCACGCTGACATTTCTGGGGTAAAAAATCCATCTTTTCCAGATAGTGAGCAGCTAGGTTTGCAGTTGACATGACATTTCTACTAGCTTTTCTAGATGCGACTTAATTTTGGTATCCTGTTTAAAAGATAATAGTCTATTCAGGAACAAATTACTTCCACATTCTTAGTATGAACCCAAAGTGAATCTTCTCAATACAGTATATAATTATAAAAGATTCACCCCCCATTTCCTTTTTAACTCATGTTAGGTAGGGGTGCATGTAATCAATTTTACAACTTCTTAACTGTAGCTGCCCACTAAAAGATCGAACAAAGAAATCAGCCCACGGTGAAATAGCAGGGTGGGAAAAACTTGGAGATCATTTTTTGTTAGTGTTTGTTCTGTGCTTGAAAGGACTGTGATAAGAAACTCATTGCATTAAAAAAAAAAATGAAGACATTACTGCCCTGTCCAGTTCTGAAGCATGTTGAAGCAGTTTGCCTATTGAATTTGATACAATGATGTATAGATGAATAAAGTTATCTCCAGTATTGAATGGGATGGTGTCAGTGGGAGGGTAAAAAGGGAGGAACTTGGAATCTGAAAAGAATACTTTTTCCCCCCCCCCACCTCTTTTTAAGAACTTGAAGGTCAGGGTCCAGCTGCCGTAAAAGGCTAGAGGACAAACAAAATGCTGCACAGGCCCAAATAAAGACAACTATAGACACATTGCAAAGGTTTCCTGCTTCAAGTAGCTATTATATTAACCTACACTTTAGGCAAAGAGCATTTTAGGTTTCACACTGATGAAAACACAGGATGAGCAGAAGCATCAGTAAAAGTTGCATCTTTAATGAAGCACATGAAACAGGCCAGCAAAGGTAGGAAACATTTTTTTTTAAAGAGGAAGTTACATTTATTCTAGTTTACTTGAAAGTCTAATTATTTTGACTAAGATAAGCCAGTAATATTGCTTTTTCTCTTCTTTCAATAGCTAGTAGCTATTCTAATAGATCTGTTGCCTACCTCATTGCCAGGCCTATATCATATACAGCAAGAAATAATCTTGAAATTTGAGTTATTATATGAAAAATATACTTTAATTCATTATTCATTCATCTGTGTTTATAAACTCTTAGTATTCTGGTACTCTATCATTCACATCATTGGAAAGAACCTTCAGCAAAGTAGTCAGAAGGGTTAATATCACTGGGGAGAGGGGATAAACTGAATTAAAACATCAAGTTGAGCTGCATTTTGTCATTCCTGCTCAGTGCTGCTTATTGTTGCCTTGTAATTATTTTAAATTTAAATGTCTCCCCATAAGATGAAAGACTGGCGAGTATCTCTTTTTTAAAGAATAAAAACCACGAGCCTGTCCTGTGCAGCAGGGGGGAGCAGGGGGCTGGATAGCTTTGTCTGAGTTTGCTTGGCTTTTTTAAAACAAAAAAGAAACAGCGGAATTAGAACAGTCTCATGATCTCAAGTCTTTGATATACCTAAGAATAAATGTAGTAACCTCAGATGAATTCCTATAAAACCCAACTCAATTCACTGTATCACTGCTTTTGCAACATGGATTATTTTTTGTTAATCAGTGGCATAAAATTCTAAAAAAATCTTCAAAGTAATTTAACAATTTGATTTAGCATATACATTTGTGCAATAAAGGCATCTTATAGTGAATATAAGTAGGTTTTACTGATGCCACACAGTCAAATAAGCTCTTTGCAAGTTAACTTTTAGTCTAAAGTAGATATTTAATCCTGTAAGTTGATGGGAAGGGAAAGGCAGAAACGAGAACAATCTTCTGTTAAGAAAAAATATTTTCATCTTCCAACACAAATGTTTTAAGAAACAAAAGCTGCAAATAAAGGTCGAGGTATACCATGAAAAGAAAAAAGATGCAACAGTTAAGTCTTTAAAACATTGTTTCCAAGCTAATGTAAGTTGCAGATCATTAAAAGAATGCTTTGTCCGATGGACATAAATGATTCACTTCGTTTTGAAGTTTCTCTTTTGTCGGCAGTCAAACTTTGAATTTGATCCAATCTATATAGATAAATCTAGGGATTAATCTGGAGGTTTAAATGGTTTAGCCAAAGGTTGGTCCAGCTTAATAATAATGACAGCTGATTTGTGTTAACTTTCCACTGAGATTTCTTTTTTGGATGACCCCCCTACATATTGCATCTTGCAATTAGACTGTTGACAACTCTATTATGCTGACAGCAGAGGTAGAGCTACACAGGGAATTATACAGCATGTTATGCTGTAAATGTTACTCACAGATGTCTTAAGAGACGATAGTTTGTCCCATGTGTTCATATCTATGCTGCAGTGCATCTCCAGTTGCAGTTGTTCGAGTCAGAATTGGTGACATGCTGAGCCTAATGCAACTCTTACCAACAACTTTCTGAGATTAGGAGCCTGTCAGGATGATGTCAATGGAGGTTTAAGAAGTGCTTTCTGAAGTTGTTCTGAGTTAATAATTAATGGGTATCTCCCTTTGATAGTTCTTTTACATTTGGATGCAGCTGGCTGGAAATAACCACAAAGGGAACCTGATTTTATTTGTCATTAATTTTGACTTTACTTAGCAAATGATCATGCATCCCAGCATAACAGCCTTACTAATCTGACTGTACTATAATGTGAAGATGAAATCTTTGATTAACAAAACACATTAATCAGTTTCTAGGGTGTTTTGGGGAAAGCCGCATGTATATATATCTCCTCCCAAGTAGTTTTCCAGTACACGCTTCGAGATGTGTTAAGTGTTAAAAGCTGTCGAGTAATCAGAACGAGTTTTTTGATGTAGGCTACATCTTCATCTTGTATAAATGAGCGTTTCACCAACTAAACCAGAAGTGTTTTGTCTGCACATATGAGATGAAGATCTCGCACTGCATACTGGAAAATACAGGTTTAGGGCTCAACATATTTTATACTCAAAAGTCAGCTTTACACATTAAGTTAATTTAATTTCTAATACTACTATTTTGTTGTTAAAATGCCCACAGACGTTAAATGCTGTCTAGATATATGTCAAGACTATGTCCTACCTTAAATAATTGCTACTTTATATTGATTTTTTTCCCAGTACCTGGAATATTTGCATACATATACTATCCATGCATTCCAATTTAGGCATAAGAGTAGATTCACACGTATATGACTTTAATGTCTTTACTCAATTTCTTTGAAGATTTATCCCTTTATGAGAGATCCATACTTCCACATAAATGTACATAAGTTACTCTGTAAAATACTTGTGTCAGACTGACCTAATCTATTATAATTTCTTCATAAAAGAAATTAGGGAAACTGAATCAGAAGACTTGAAAGAGAAGGACGGAAAAACACAGTATTCTGGATATTCAGAGATTTTGTCAGTGAGTGTATGTTTTTATCTACAAATAATAAGTAGTAGATTAATCTATATTACCTCAAAATATCTTTAAATTAAAAATTAAATCTTTCAAGTTCAAGTGAGGAAAAAAAAAAGAATCTATGCAAGAGATAAAAGCATCTATGCAAGAGATGTTTTCAAATGCTTTCAGGCTATTTTAATGACAAAACAGATTAGAATATTTTATTATCCACAAATTAAGAATCAAAGCAAAATCCAGAGTTAAATAACAGGTCTTAGTCTCTTGGGTGATCTCCCCAGTGTAGATGAAATCTTATTGAGACAGAACACTTTACTAGTCAGATAATGAACACGCAGCAAGTTTATTGTATTGATTTTTAGAGAGCACACATTTCCAAGTGGTATGAATACACCATACTACCAATTTTCTAGTTATTAGATATTTTTCATCCTGTGAATCGAGTTAAATTACTAGCAAGTACAGACTACAAACTTTTCCAATAAGGCTGGAAAAGAAACCTACAAACAACTGTTGCCGCCTGCTTCGACGCTGCAGTAGGTTCCTGTAGATGCGATAAACATACATTGTGGTCTCAAGTTTTTAATGCAGCTTACGGATTCAGTTATAGTAGTGGTCATCACCCATTAGGAAAAAGTTCAGTACAAACAGGGATATGACTCCCCCCACCAGTGTGCATCTCCTATTTGAGTGTTTGAACACATCTGTGAACTATGAAGAACACTCTTAAGAATTAAGAGAAGCTTGACCATCATGCCACAGTTCTCACTGAGCATCCGTAATTGAAAATAGCTTCTCTTACTCTCTCTCTTACTTCCTAAACCCAGCTTAAAAAACTGTTTTAAGAAGTTGACAGAAGTCAGCAGGGAAGCTGAAGGTACAGCGAGGTCTGCAGATTTTTTTTCCCCACATCCTCACCTGTTTAGACAGATTAAGTAGGAAAAAGAGGCTGTTTCAGTCATCCTGAACATTTGATTACTCTGAGCTGGATTTGATATTTGTCAGTAACATGCAAGTAGGACAAACTTGCTGAATCTTGGTGAGAGAACTCTAACAGCTTCTGTTTAACATAATAACAAATAAATCCATACGTCTGTGAGTGTTTCTGTATGTGGATGTGTATATTTATCAATGGTACATTGAACATACATTGAAATGCACCCAAGCATCAGTCATTATCTTCTGCATTTTCTCTCTTATTTAAAAAAGGACAAAGATAACAGGGAATTTCAGGATTTTTCTTAATGTGTACTCTATAAAATTATCTGATTGAAACAGTATATACTCCTGAGAAACTTTAAATTGTGCTCTAGAAAGCACTCAAATTTTAAGATAACTAGAGATAACAGATTTTGAAAAGCAGCATTATGAAAACGATGCCTATAATATTTCAGTGCCCACTGTCAGACTGCACAGCAGCAATTTCTCCAGGACTTGTTACTATCTCAATTACATTTTTAAGTTTGGTATTAAGGGAACACTCTAGTGTTTAGCTTAGTAAAACATTTTATTTTTGCTCAGTGTTATGCTCTTAAACGCAGATGAAGATTGTTGTTTCTGAAAAAATAACTCCATCAATTCCAAAAAGTTGCAGAAAAAACAAATATTTAGAGTGTTTATATCTTTATTTGTTCCTGATCTAAACAACAAATGTTTTGTACAAATTTTACAAAAATATTTGGTTTTAAACGGCAAATAAACATTTCAGATAAATGCACAACTCTTGAGGCACAGAAATATAGGACTTTTCTAGTGTTTCTTCTAAAAAACATAAAAAGGCAAAATATTTAAAATTATTTCAATACAAAACCATTTAAGAACAAAAAGTCACGTCCTAGATACAAAATTCTGATCCTCAGTTCCAGATGGAAAATATTTGGTTTCTAATAGAAGCAAAGAACCTGGCAAGTGTTTTTATATTTTAAAAAAGACAAAGTAGTATTTCCTGCTGTGTTAGCTCTGTTTCACTGAATCGGTTAAATAGATCTTTAACATTCACCACTTCTTAAAGGTACACATAACCAGGGCGATGACAAGATATCTGTGTCACGGTAAATTGAGAAATAATTATTACGTTCTTTGATTTCTTACATCGGTTGTAAAGCATCTAACTAGAACTGGGTATTGCAACCTATGCACAAGTGAATACCTTTCCTCCTGTTATTTCTTTTGTAATCTATTCAAATGGGTTAATTACTTATGGCTGTAAAGATGAACAAAATTTGGACCTTAACGCTCCACTTTACCCTTAAATCTTTATTAGCCTCTGTCTACAAAACTATACCTGTAGAGTAAAGAAAGGAGCAAATTACACAGTTGCTCCGGTGTAATTGTTTTAGATGCTTTGAGCTTGAAAGAAAAGCTATGTTAATAAGTGCACAGTTGAAAGCTTTGCTTTCTATAGCATTAAGATGCTTGTTTTCATTTGATGAAAATTATTAATACTAACAAAAAAATTGTTTTGAAACCATTTATACAGAATACATACCTACCTCTTTGGTTAAAATCAGTGATCCATTAAGGCTTTTCTTGCTTTTTTCCAAGCTGTGAGCATACTGCGTATTTAAGTGTGTGTAAGACTGAAGGTGGGGGGTAGGTTTAGCTGAATAAAAGATTGCTTGATATCTTCAAGTCCTTTGAAGATTTTTATAACCTTATAAAGCCCAGTGTGAATGAATGACATTTTTCCCCCCTTTACTTTTACATATGGAAGTTTGTTAACCTGCGTTTCAATTAGTGAATAATTATTAATTATACCAATTACAGGTTTAATGAAAACCACGTACTTTGGAAAAAAGTTAAGCTTCGGGCTGAAATTGTAGCTGCAAACAGTGAGGCTGCAATAAAGGCTGAAGTAACACTTTCACTTGGAAGGGTTTACACACGTGTATAAATTTCTTTAAGAAAACAAAGCACTAGAGCAACTTTTTACAAGAAAAATGCACAGAGAACACACATACAATAAATTATTTCACGCGTTTCTGATTATTTTTAGCTGATTGTAATAACCATTTACTTTGTTTTAAAATCAGAACCCTACTAGATTCGTTACAATGCTTACACAATACACAAAGCTGTCTTTTTTTTATTTATCTACACAAAAGAAAAAAGAACAAATTGGAAGTTATCAACTGCTAGAAATCTTAACACTTTATTCTGACAAAAGAGAGCATTGCCTACATTATTTTAAGCTAACAATCATGCAGTGACACTAAAAACAGTCATGAAACTTAGATCTAACACTGTCATTCTGGCTGAAGCAATCCCCATTATCATATTTCTCTTCACAACCTTTAAATTCTAAATAGGAAGAAAGCCTTAATTTGAAACATCTCCAATTTTGTGTGCCTATTTTTATTTTAGTAAGCTCTGTTAATTATACTTTCAAATAAACTTTTCACAATCCACTAACACTATGTATTGCTTCTCCCTAGAAGGCAGCACCCTCAGCGTGTTTTAAGAAATGTACGTGAATTAGAAGCTGGTTATTTACATCTTTTACACAAATGCAAAGACTAACAAAACATGCTGCTTATCAAAAGTCAATATTTTAATTAGTGCCAGTTTTAACTGGCATAGAAAATAACATGACTCAAGACCACCATTTTAAAAACTTAGTGTCCATGTACATAAAAACACTCATTTGTTATTTCATAGTATAGTTTGAAATCACCTGAACATTCAAGATTAAATGTTACAGATATAAAGATACTGTTGCTTTTGTTTGCTTGTTTCTGGTTTTCACATCAGTTTTCTGCCCTGTCCCGGATTTAGTTAAGCGTGTGTTTTTAAGCACTGAAAAACGTTTCCATCATATTATTATTACACAGCAATTGAGACATATTTGTATAATGAAAAACAATAACGTAGATAATATCAATAAGTATGATTAAAGCCATCTATTTTGGGGGGTGAAAGTGGGAAGATGTAACTAATATTTATAAATTACTATTGTAAAATTAATAACATTAAACTTTTTTAAAAATCACATGCAAAGCAGTCAGCAATTGTTTTATTTTAAACCTCTTTTTCATAATATGGTTGTTGTATTTTCCACAATTAACTGGAAACTTAATCCATCGGAAGTACATACAATTAAATCAACTATAAGGAGATGAAATTACTCTTCATATTTCTCTTCCCATGCAGAGAGAGAATTCCAAAATTAAAGTAAATTAACTAGGTCATCAAAATCCACTTGTTATCTTGATTTTAGACTTAAAAAATATTTTAGCAAATACTTTAACAGAAAATTGCTGTTTATATTGCAAACAGAAAACTGTCTGCAGTTTTAGATGAACTAGATTCACTAATATTGACAAGTAAATAACTGTTTGGAGCCAGAATCATACTTAATTATTATAGTCAACAACATTCATTATTGAATGAAGCATACGGCTTACATTAAAGTATACATGGTGTATTTACGTATTTTTATTTGTCCATTTTTCCTAAAAAGATAAATTCAAAAAGATGAAAAATGTGTGGGACATTTAATATGCTGGCACTAGAAAATGGAGGTATTAATCACTTCAGCAAACTTTAAGTCTCAAAAATCCAAATCTTTTTGTTTCTAAACAACACTAAAAACATTAGTTTGGCCCCAATCCTGCAATCTGATCACAATCTTTGTAACAGTCTCCCTGAACAGAGTGGAGCTCAGAGCAGGACCCTTAATACACTCACAGAATTTCTTTCCTCTTGATTTGAGTTATTATCAAATTAAAAAACTACTGCAGCTTGACTTTTTGCCAATTGTACTCAAATTTTCGGAGAACAGCTTTATTTTTTATTTTATTTATTTTTAATTTTTATTTATTTGGTTGAATAATAATAATGTTAGCTCTTGATATTATTGCCTGAGCACCACCAAAATTAAACAGCATGAGAAGGTGTGTCTGTTCCTAGGGTTAGAGTGCTACTTTTCATTGTCTGTTAAGGCTCTGTGGGAAGAGATCTCTGGGAAGCTGCCCTTGTAGAAACACTTCGGAGCAGATTTGGCCACATTGAGGCTTCTTTCTCTCCTGTCCCTCTGCAGAAAAAACAGTGCCTACTTAGATGAGGGAGTTTTCTCAAAATGCACAATAAGTAACAATCTGCACAGAGATCTTCCCACTGGCTTTGCCCCATGGTGCAACTCCCACCAACTCAACAGCCGCACAGAAATAGTTGCAGCCCGAAATACAAAACGTGATCGTTCTGGACAAGCAGCTGCTGCACACACCACATCGGAGCCGTGGCATGTAATAGCTCACAGGTCAGCAAGGAAGACTACAACAAAAGCAGACAGCTGAAAAACAGCCGGTAGCAACTTTTGACACGAACCTGTCAAAGATCCGCTTGCTGAAGGTCTCTCCCAGCAAACACTGTGGCTTCTGTGTTAGGGGTTACAAAACCTTATGCAAGCATTAGGTAGTGCAGAGGATCCACAAGATCTCCAGCAGCACAGTAGAACAAAGCAATCCTGTTTTCTTACTGAATGGAAGTTTACCTGCAGGAGGGAAGAAGAAATGGCCAAACTCGCCGGGAAAAACTGAACATGCCTAGTTTCCAACTCGAGATCCTCCAACAACTTGCAAGCCCTAGTTTTGCAGCCATTCCCAGAAAATTCAGGCTTCATCTCTAACATGACAAAGATTCAGATCCTTTAGCTATGAAGTTTCCCATGACAGCTCCTACAACAGATCACTCAGTCCTGGGCCAAAGGGCTTGAAGTCTCCCAAATTCTAGCTACTCCAGAAAGATCTTCCACCCCACCTTTGCAAAGAGCACTGTGGAGGGAAGCAACTTTATGGAGGCACTGCTCAGGGCACAAAAAGCAAAGCAGCTGTGGCTCTGCAGTCTGCTCTCAGGTTTGGGAGGTAGATTCTCCTTTCTAATTCACCTTATATGAATAATATGGATTTTATAGCACAGGAGGAACTGACAGTTGTAAAATGGCTTTCATAATCGATACATCCAAGTTTTTATATTAGTAACACAATAATTCACAACCACTGTGGGCTAGAGAAGAAAGACATCAGCAGTGGGTCACACCAAGGCTTACTCTAACTGTGCTCTTTGCTGTATTCACTCCTAACTCCTATGAAATCGATGGGAATTTGCTCAAGTAAGGAGTAGGTTCACGCAGTGATAACTCTTAAGTTAAAATATCTATTGCTTCACTACAGACTGTTTCAAGGACCAGCTCTGATTATTCTTCCTCAGCAATGGAAAAAGCTGTGCTCTCACATTTCGAAATTGAGGGTGGGCTGATAGGGCTGCCAAAGTCTCCTCCAGCATCCTGGCACACTGGAAAATGGCAGCTCATTGTTAATACTCTTGAGAAGCCCCTTATTTCCATTTACATGGACTCATTAGGATTACACAGGTGACTGATGTTATATACTAAGTGTCTCCATGATTGCACAAAGTGCCCTATTAACAAAAATCAGGATAAAAATGGTTTGTCAAATACCACACAAAATGCTGGCTGAATGCTGCATGGGCAACTGTTTTAGCCTCTATGTGCGCGTACACTATGAATCAATCTTTAATTACATGATCATATACAAAAATTCAGCCTCCATGGCAGGAAATCTACCACATTACAAGCAACAAAATCCAAGGGAAGGAGCACATAGGGCTACTGTAGCTTCCCACTGCCTTCTCATTACTAACACAGCACCAATGTAAATGTGATCTCAATTCTTGTTATTCTGAAGTTTCCAATGGAAGAAAGGACTTGTTTCAAGACCTAGAAATGCAAAACCAGCCTACAGGCACAGGTATCTTTACATCAAAGCTCAGCCACCTTTGAGCTTTGAATCAGGGCCATCCTGAACATTTTCTGGTAATATTACTGCTGTCTTCCCTTTCCCTTTTCTCCCTTCCCAATGAAGAACATGAAGGCTAACTCTATAGCAGTGTCCACTTGTATTTTCCCCTACAAAAGCCACCAATTTCTAAAATCCAAAGGCAACGCACTGAAGGGATTCTATCTGAAATACAAAATAAGAGTAAACAGAAAATGAGGGGGTTGTGTGTGCGTAGGGGATGATTTTCTTTCTTTCTCTCCCTTCCTGCATCTCTCGGTTTCAACAGACAGCATGGGGTCAGCCCCGAACAGTGGGATGAGCACCAGCACAGCTCCGGGGTGATCTGGCACAGCCCCTGGCGCTGCTCCCATGGTTTATCCAGCCAAGCAGAGGTGGCTCGTTGTTCCCACAGCACCAGGCCAGACTCTTCTCTTGGTGCCTAGGACTGCAGCTCCCTAAAGAACCTTGTCATGGGCTTAAGTTTGTTGCCCTTTTGTAAAGATAATTCCCAAAGTCATCCAGCTAACCACTTTTACCAGGAAACCATACTGGAGAAGTTAGAGTTGTCTGTATATTGCACTCCACACACCTCATTTCTGTTGAATACATATGGAGACAAGCAAAATACAATTATCCAACTGATTCATCACTGAACCTGCCCCATAAGCCTGTTTGCATCTTTACTCCTAGAAGTAATCCCAGCTACTTCAACAGGGCTGTGCTGAGGGACAGGGAAAAAAAAATCAGGCAGACAAATTAGTCCATGTTAAGATTTAAAATTGTGTCATTTTTTCCTTTACATAATTTACTGATTGATTCCTGATTTGGGTTCTTTATGAGAATTTTGTATGATAGGCACTTCTGCAGCAGGCAAAGTGACAGTCTCAGGTGGATTTCTGGACAGCAGAATAATATTATATCATCGTGTCTGCTCGGTGCCCTCTCCATGCACAATAGCTCTGAGTGGCAGTGCATGGTAAGCGGATGAAGCAGTAAGAAGTATATGATCTGATGAGCTTGGCTAAGCTGGGGGCGTCTCCTCTACTCAGCTAAATTAAAAACCTCCCTGCAATTTCAGTCCTAATCACCCCCTCTGATGCTGTAATTGATCATGGTCAGTTAACTCCTTCACTCCCAAGGCCATTTATCAGAACCTAGACAACTGTGCATTAGCCATCTCTTCACGACTTAAATCAGTTGGATCTAATGTTTGGGGGTTTTTTAATTTTACGTATTTTTAAATTATATGAAGTATATAGGGACTCGCAGCATAAATATTTCATGGCAGGGCTTTCATTACTTTAGATCCATGAAGCCCCATTTGCAAGTGGTACAAGCTGTCTTTAAGCTTGGCTTGTGGAAAAATCTCTTCTTTTCAATGGCACAGAGACATACATTGGCTTCTCTGCCACTCTCCTCCCTGTGGCTGGCACAGGCATGGAGCCAGCAGCATTATTACACCCTTGCACCTCCCAGCTGGCAAAATGGCCCTTTGCAGCCTTTACCAGTTGGTGCAAGCTGCTCTAACTTGTGTTGAGAAACCAAACCAGAAAAGAAAGCCCTATTTGCATTTTCAGCCTGATTCCAGACACAGGCCCTGTATGCTCTACATACAGGCTTGCTGTTGGCTCTTACACAGCACACTCCAAACTCAATAACAAAGGTGTGACTAGAGCTGCTAAAATGATCCTGGAGCTAAATAATATCTTTCCATATTATCTTCTATTTATTAAGGTTTTTAGGGAATTGTCTGCAGAGTGCATTGTTCTTCTCTTGCAGAATTCTTTAAGTCTGACTCATACCAAGAAGTAAAAGAAAGAAATCTGTTAAGATGTGATGTATGTTTATACTCTGCTGAATAAGAGGCTTTTCAGCATTGCGAAATCCATAGCATGAATTATTCCAACTGATTTACAATAGATAGCAATGCCTTTAGGACCCTGTTCTGACTATTTGTGCTTTCATGACAGGGTCGACGTACCAGCTGCATCATATCCAGTAACCAGAGCATCCAAAGCATATGTCCATATACCTGTTTTAGAATTACAGTCTATTACTGCGCTTTAGAAAAGAGCAAGAGTCTTGCCTTTTTTTGTTTTTTAATGTTGTAATTTTCAAGGTTGTGTCTTGAAAGACCCTGATATCAATACAATTTATATTTAATATAGCTCCAGTATTGACATCCTTTCATTGTCCCTAGATTTTAAATCTCTCCATGCCATATTAGAATGCCGGCAACTGCTGGAGTCTATTCTCATTTTTATTTCTGTTGTGTTGCTTTGTTTTCTTTTCTGCACGGGGAATAGGCTGCAAAGTCTTGATAATGTGAACCCACTTTGTTTACAAATCCCAGCAGTTCTACTCTAAATAGGAAACCAGCTCACCCAGGAGACATCTGGATATCAAAAGAAGAACCAGCTCGGAGGAGGCCAAGGTAGAAGCCCCTGTTTGCAGCCTGAGCAGCAGGGGTTCAAAGCTGTCCCCTAAGACTCCTCAAAACTACTTTACACAGTGACTGACATCTGATTGGTGGCTAGTGGGCAAGAAAATGGGCTCAACTGATAGAACTTTCCACCCAAGGCACCATTTCTTGTTACCTGCCTGCAGAGGAGGGCAGTGATATTTTCAGATGCCTTGACAGATGAAAGCATTGATTCTAGAAAGCCATTCCTACTCAGATCAGCGATTCGTCTTGCAAAGAGTGCAACATTCTCATAACACTACACTGTTGTCCAATATTAAAAAGGAAAAGATATTACTTTCCACTTTTCTGAATGCATGAGAATGAGCCCTGTTTAGTCCCCTGATCAAGTCCAACTCTACGGTAACTGACTGAAGACATGGTAAAAGGCAAGGAAATCATTTTATTAGAGTCAACCTCCCTTGCTGTTATTTTTGAAAGAGATAATTTCCCAGACCCCCCAAATAATCACATCATCCCTCTTCCAATACCACTTGCAGTGTATGACTAATGCAGCACAACAGCAAAGTTCATATTAAATGAGGATACAATAGTTTAGTTCCTAACGCACAACAAAACAACTGGCCCTGAAGTTCTCCCAGCCCAACCAGGACCCACACGTCACTGAAAGGTAGTGTGTCTGCCAGCCAGTAAATGAATTTAATTAGGCAGTGGAGTGGCTGGTCTCATATGGCTGGAATTGTTGAGTGTGGCTGTGTGCACGCGTGCACTCTCAACACATTAACAGAACCAAGCCAAACTGCAAAAGAATCCCTAAATTTCTCTTGCAGCAATTAAGCTAAACAGACCTTTGCTCTGCCCATGCCAGCAGGACATCTCCTGGCCTTGCCTTTTCAGGAAATTAAGTTTGAAAGGGGACACAGAGACATCTGCATAAAGACATCAGAGTTTTAAATTCCGTAGGCCCTTGTTCTGTACTTCACAACCAGTTTTGGAAATTTTAGACCAGTTTTACACCACTCAGAAGCCATCAAGAGAGAAGAGAATTAAGCTTAGTGAAGAAAAATTAATTTAAAAAGTATCTAAGAAAGACATCTGAAGATCAGGCTGTTTCCTTTACAGGTCAGTTTTGATAGCTTTGCTCAGAGAAGAAGCATTGTCTACAGTTATTATAGGAAATGTGCCCAAGACATTGGGGAAACTGTTCCATTTACTGGGTCGGATACCTCCATGCAGCTATGCTTCTGTACCCAAACGGCATACAAGCTACTAGGACCAGATCTCAGCACCTATTCAGGCACTAATACAGCCCACACCAGAATCTTCTCTTTTGCAGACCCTTTACGGCAAGAAAGACAAGGGCCACAAACCAATCTAATTGGCCAGTGGGGATTTCCCTTGGAGGAGAAAGCACTCTTAGGGTATGTAGGACTGACATCTTAACCCCACTCCTCTTTTGTGGTCTGTGACTGGAATGAGTTTACTGGCAACAGGCAGGACACACCAGCCATATGGCCACAACGCTTTGTGTTACAGCGATCGAGGGCCCACGGATCCCCTAACAGGGCAACTGAAAGTCACAGTAAGCCAGTGCAGCCCACCATACACCTGATGTTTTCCCTGAAGGGTTCTAGAAGATGGTGAGACAGCTCCATGTTATCTTTGATTTAACCTTATTTCCAGGCAGTGCTTGCAGAGAACACCAAACGAGGGACTCCATCTAGTCTGTTGGCCTTTGCTGGCCTTCTATTCCCACTTTCTTATTTTTAACAGTTTCATTGTAAATGAGTAAAGCATTAGAACATTAGCTTATATTGTACTGCAAAGCCTATTCCAGTAAACCTGTCAAAATTGGCATCATTAATAATAATACTTAGCACTTACATAGTGCTTTACATTTTCAGAGCACTGTAGACATTAACTTAATTAACAAGTGACAGTTTCACAAGTAGAAGCTCTCCCTGCAGCACTAGCCTGTGTGCCTGAATTTCTCAAAGTCTCAAACTCTGCATTAATCCACTTGTCTTTCATCCTTCTGAGAAGATTATCTTGCTTTTTATTCGCCTCCTTTGGACATATACATCCATGCTTTTAAAAACCAAGCTATTAAAAAAATTCAGGTGGAAGTACACTGACTTAATATAAGCTAATTGGAAAACCCACATTACCCTACTTTTCAGCCTGAATTACACAAAATCAGAGCTCTATAAAGCACATGTCTGGGCAGAATAAGTCTCTAAATTGGTGTAAAGTGTGCTTAATATTGATTGCTCTGTAATTTCCAAAACTATTCAGAAACAGAGAGACATAATTAGGTTTTATTTGAATTTTTTTCTTCAGGTTTAAAAAGAAAGATGGCAAAAAAATCAATACATTAGTCTATCTACAGAAGTAAAGTAAGTGAAACCCCTGTCTCCAGCAATTTACACGGGAAATTCACTGGGGAGAAGAGCATTCGGTTCTCGGGGCCATTTTTCAGAGGTCTGTGGAGCACATACTAATTTCCAAAGCTTAAATTTAGACATGCTAGTGTTATATCTGCATTGTTGTATACTTGAAGCCCACTAAACCAACTCAGCGTCCAAAAGACAGCATTATACCAGACAGAAGTCCCTGCCTGGCCCCCCTACGTGCGGCAAAGATTCTTGTTCACTCTGGCCTTCATTGAGATGCTTCAGTTTACAAAGGCGAAAGAACAACTTCAGAAATTGCACCAACGCATCCCCTCTTGTAAGGTATTCACAAACATCATAACAAGCTGTGTGGGTTGCACTGCCAGGGTGAGCCACACACCTTCATACAGCAGGACCACCGCAAACACCACCATGCCCCACAGCACCAGGCTCAAAGGGGTCGATGGAAAATGCAACCAAATGACCAGTGCAGCAGGGCAAAGAAATCATTGTTAAGACACAGCCAGCTTGAAACCACAGAGATTTATTGTCTCTGCCACACCAGGGGCCTCCATGAACACCAATAAACCCAACTCCAGCCACCAGGGTGCCAGCCATCAGGGTTCAAGCCCTCCCCACCACATGCTGAGGGCAACTTCCACAACCAAAAATGGGTGTTACAACAAAGGGAGCAGCCCAAACCACTGCTGGCTTTGGA
Source organism: Neomorphus geoffroyi (assembly GCA_033558235.1). Lineage (NCBI taxonomy): Eukaryota > Metazoa > Chordata > Aves > Cuculiformes > Neomorphidae > Neomorphus > Neomorphus geoffroyi. The sequence continues at coordinate 5,265,787 of JAUMJM010000009.1, forward strand.
AAAACTTTTAGCACCCCCAGTTTGCCTTCCCCAGAGCTCCCAGGAGTGGCCCTGACACACTCAGACCCTCACACAACTAAGAGGGAGCAAAAGTCTTACTAGACTTCGGGTCACCCAGGTCTGCTGCCCTCAGGTCAGCATCTCTTCACAGACAGGACCAGACCTTACGGGAACGTCTCCTTCTCCGAAATGCTTGCAGATCCTCCTGCTGGAGATTGATGGAAGGGGAGGGCAGCCCAGCACTAACAAGCCCCACAGTTGTCTGTACTCATCAAGGAGCACCACAACAACCCATCCCTCAGCGGCCAAACCTCTGAACTTTGTTCTTGCTCTTTTATGGTAGGAAAGGGTGGGGCTATGGCTAGAAGCACCCCCACCCACCCAAATGGCAGCAGTGGAAGCAGGCAGGGGGTGCTCCCATGTAGTGGTTGGCCTCATTTGGAGTGATCTCCATCCTAGTGTGGCACCTGTTCAGTCTGGATGCCTCTGGTCATTCCAGCCTCTGGAAAACCACTTGCTGGTATGTTTTCACTGAATATCCACATGACAATGGCAGTTTTTCTCTAAATCCCAGCTCCTGGAGCTAGGGGACTTGTGCATTTCTAGTCCAATTTGTGACTGTGGTGATTGCTTGAAAACACTGATGGCTAAAACACTTCAACACGTGCAGTTGTTATCAGAAAAAAAAGGTGTTACGTGTGACTCTCCATTTTATAAGTGCCTGGAGCCTGGCATGGGCTGAGGGAGCTTTACTCCCCTGCCACACAAACTACAGGCTACCCACCCATGTCTCTGAAAAGCGGTTCCTCCCCACCACAGAAGTGCTACAAGGATTTAGCCATGACTTGAATGTTAATTTTTAGCATTGCAGTTACATAGGGAAGTGATGTTGCTACTTGTTGTGTAAAAGGGGGCACTGTCCCATGTTTGCGCAAAGTGTGACTGATGGGAACTCAACAGCACTAGGGAAATTGCTGTGAAGTCTTACGGGTGGCACGTCCCACAGGACATTCTCTCAGCTGATGAAAACAAGCAGCACTCCACTAAAAGTGATGCAAACGGTAATACAGGCTGATTCTTCCAATGAATCCACTGCTTAAGGAGTGCCGTAAAATCTGAATGTCTGCTAATTTAATTCTTTTAGATTCAAAGTCTTTTTTCTAAGACATCTACTGCTGGTAAGCCATTTGGCCACAGTATGATTATGCACCAACCCACACAGTGAAAAATAGCCAAACCAAGTTATTTATCTAGGACAAGCAATTCTAGAACAATCTTAACACCACCACACCTGCGCACAGTGCTGACAACAATTCACAATTTCCCTTCCTCTAATACACAGTTCAAACACTGGTGAAGCTCCTATCAGAGCATTTAATATCTGTTGTAAGCCTCTGTTTAGCAGGAAGATTACATCCCCTAGATTTCACAGTTCAAAACTTCATACTATATTGTTCTATTTATAGACTTCCTGACACTGCCTCTTCTTTAGTGCACACATTCTGGAAAAAGAAATAAAAAATCAGTTTTGAAACAAGGTTCTAGAGTTTTTTTCATGCACCCATTACCAACTATCTGTCATACACCCAATCATTAGAAACTTTTGCATGCTGGCATGACATTTACAATTAAGAATTCTTCTGAACTGTCATTAAACTTGAAATTTTGAAATTAAAGTTAAAATTCAGAACTGGATAATCAATACTAAAATCAATGTATCCTTTTCTTCTAGTGAATAATCTCAGGAGGAACAGGTATGTTTTTGGGGGGAAAAAAAAAATAAAAAAAAATAAAAGCTAAAGATTTAAGGAATTCACAGGTTAAAATTACTTTCACTGGAACAGAATGATCAAGAATAGAAAGACCTTTCCAGCCTGTACAACCTTGATTATTTTTATATCTGGTTTTCACTTCCCATTGTACATCTATTCTCTAGGTCTTTCAGCAAGTAAATCCCTCAAGCTCTATCTCAGTGCAGGACTGCTTTAGAAACACAAAATAGATATTTTTAAGTCATCTCCAGATATCCGGTTCCAGAAAGATAAGACGAAGGCCTCAGTCTAATCTCATTTACACAGATCAAAATCAGAACTCATTCCACTGGAGTAAGCAGTGTGACGCTGCTGTAAACCTGCACTGCTTCTTACTTCCGGCAGTTCTGTGTGGGGTGCTTTTAACACATCTCTGCAACAACTGATTTGAAAGTATTCTTTAATTAAATTTCTGTTTTAAAAGTGAGATGATATTCATGCTTGTGAAGAACTCTGCCCTACCAGCGCTTTCAGGTCAACGTCCTTCACACACAGCCTCCATCCAGCTTGACCCAGCCCTGATGTGGGGTCGGCAGTATGGCTCTGATTTACCTTTTCATTCCTCAATGCAAATGATCAAATGCCTATTTTATAGTTGTACTGACAAGGGAGGAGATAGAAAGAAGGAAAGCTTTTGGAACAAATGAAGGAAAGGGCTCAGATTTACATCTTCTGGAGCTGTAGAATGACAATAAAGCTGTACTGCCATCTTCATTGCCAGAACTGGATCTACAAAGTCCTGTTTCTATACACATGTCCTTGGCTATCTACTTAATAAAGCTCTTGATGAATGTAAAATCCTTTGACCATCTTTCGAGTACCACATCAGCAGGCCAGAGAAATGATATTGTTACTGATTCATCTGAACATCAGATAATGTTTCTCAAAGATGTTTCTCCATAAGTAACTATGTTGATACCGTAAAAGCCTTTTATAATTGAACCCAGCATGTTTTTGTCTTGTGCATTGTCTTTGGGTCGCAGGTAGATGAAGTATCCCTTAGCCGCTTGCTGCATGCAACATCATCTTTCAGGCAGCAGGTTCTCATCATCTTTTCTGCTTCATGTTTCCCTCATGGCATCATGGGCAAGATGGGACAGAGGGTTATACATGACTTTTCTGCACTGTAAGTAAGGATCAATACAAACCATGGGACAACCTCACTTTCTCACGGTAATCTAGAAGTCATGAAGTATGTGCTTGAAAACACGCGTGCATTTAATCACTACAGACATTATATAAAATTAAGCTTAAGTATAGGCATGCTCTATCCAAAGGGAGCACTAGCCTGCAACCACGGCATCCAGATTCCAGACAAATATATCTTGCATCTTTACGAAATAATGCAATTTTGTGCCTAATGCTACTCCTCTCTTTTCCCAAGGGAAATGCACCTTCCGAAGGCATAATCTGTAAGCTCCTTAGCCAGCATATCTTCTGAAAAGCTTCGCCCTGCTAGTCCTCACAAAGCAGCCCACATACCCTCAGTTTGCCCTCCTCTCAGCTGAGATGGCAGAAGCAGGGTAGACTGAGTGCCACTTCTCATACTTAGACTGCGAATAACGAGCTGCTTACACAGATCCTCCTCACTGTTGGCCCAGCATGACAGCTTTCAGCATGGTAACACAGGGCTGGACGCCTGGAAGAGCCAGCCAGCCTGCAGTGGTGGGAGCATTTTGATCACAGACTGCAGTAAATATTTAATTATCATGTGATTTCTTCTGTGCAGACCTCAAAGCATCTCTCAATATCAATACTTGCTCTAGTTATATGTAACCATCTTTCAACTTTAAGAAATATATTCAGGAATGATAATAAATATTTCATATAACTATAACTAAAAGCTGTTTGTAGACTTTAGGTGACCTGCTGCTTATTCTGAGGTGAGAGGAAGTACTTCAAGAGTGTATTAATTTCAAATAATTTTAAAGAAGTCTTATATCTGTTGGATATCTCTTTTAGCCAGCTGAAAATCAAGGCCAAGATGACTCAGTCATTATACTGTAACGTGAATTCACTATCTTCCCTTCATACAACATACACAGCATGATCCAAGGTTAAGCATAGAATATCAAAAGACTCATAGCATGGACAATTTTAATGGTAAAGCAACCTTGACTTTTACTGATTATATTAGTTCAACTAAAATTGACCTTCAATATATGAAGATTTCATTTTCACAAATAAATGGTATGACTGATGCCTTTTATTAGACTTACAAAAAAGTAATCAGAATTGAAGTTTCAAGGCCACAGTCTCTTTTTCAGTTCAAATTACAGATAATGGAAGGAAAGACATAGTTATGAGATCTTAAAAGGTAAACTAATCTTTTTTGTTTGTTTGTTTCTTAATAAAACGTATTACTATTTATCAGGTCCTGCTAGCTAGCGTTGCTGCTAAATAGCAACATGCCACTTTGCAGCATTATCACCAGAGTTGTTGCTTGTACATATTTATCTAGTTAATGGGATGGATTTATTACAAGTACTGAATAATTTGGACCCAGCCTACACTGATGTATTTTATGGCATGTGGTCAACACAGCTATTATGGCATGGATCTGCAACTGCTCTATAAACTGGAGCATACAGTCATTAAAATGAATGAGCACAAGTGTTTGTTATGCTGGTTTTAATTATATGTTTATCTCTTTCTCTTTTATACTTCCATTTTATTTATACCACATGTGGTCACATATGGGCCATAGATGTCATCTTAGGGGGTTTAGGCAACCATCTTGCTTTATTTAGGAGGATATAATTTACCTGAGCTGCAATTATAGAGCTATATATCTTAATTTATGTACATATTCCTGATTTTTAGTGAAGTCCAATATCCAGAGTTGACGATCTTCTAAAGAGAAAAGGAGCAAATCTCTGTCGTGTGGAACATTGTTTATGAGAGGGATTGTTTTCATGCTTATCACAGGTTAAACACAGGTTTACTATTTAAATCAGAAATTTACATTATGACTTGGACATTTCCTGAAGAACTTTCTTTAATAATTCGTGTAGAACAGAAAACCTTGGAGGCTGAAACTCATTGAACTATTAGTTTAACATATAATAGTTTAAAATGATCGTTTAAGGCACAAATTTATGATAATTTCAGGTCTTGGCTCGATTTTCTCAAAGTTTTGCCTTGTGGAAAAATATCATTCCCTTGTGCACTGAAGAAAATTTGTTTGACAAGGTAGTACAAGACAGTTTTGATAGCAGAGTTCCACCAAAGCTGCCAATGGAGAGGGAGGCATCGGAAACCAAATGCCATGCAGTGACAGCAAGAAATCCAGGGGAATGGACCTTGCCTGCAGGGATCATCGGTTAGGTGGGTGGTTTATACCATGAAGACTATTTGACTTCTTCTTAGTTGGCTTATGGTCTTATTCTTCATGTGATCTATTCAGTGGAAATGGGCCAGAAAAAAATGAAAGTAAATTGAAAGCATGGTTTCAGTGCATTGTATAGCCTTGAGACTTACTTTCTGAGTGCTAATACCGGAAAGCGCAATTATCTAAACTTTCATGAAAATCAAAGGCATTGTTTTAACTCATGTACCTCCTTAGGACAATTATGAGTCAAAGAGGGTAGTGTCCAGACACATGAATCTGGGAAAATTTGCATATATACATTACTTTCTTCATTGGATGAGCTCTCAGCTGTATCCCTAACATTGGCTCAAGGCCTATATTTTTCACATGACAGAATGTGAACAATTTATGCATTTAGCTAAATCTACTTAACCTGGGTCAAACTACACCCATGTTGGAACTCTGCCATCATAAGCGAAAAAGAATTATAGATCTGATGGTACATGTTCAGATGAAGGAGAAATAGTGACACTGGGCGGATCAACAGTTTAACAATGACACAAGTGGCTCCCTCTGAGGACAGGATCAGGTCTATTGAAATTATCAATTTAAGTTTTAAATTATACTTTTAATTATTTAAAATAGAGCGTCAGCAGAGCTAGGAAAAAAAAATTCCCTTCATGTCAAACAGTAATTACGTCTGACTTTTCCACCAAAAACTCTAAGTGGTGCAGTACTGCATTATAACTGCTTAAAAGTATAAGGTTCTTTCTTTTGCATAGTTCAGATTGTGCACTGAACTAGATAGCTTTGTTAGTAGGGCACTTGGCTCTTCATTCCTGGAACCCTGCTTGAACTCTTTACTTAAATGAATACACTGGTTTTCTCAGTCATTAGTAGGCAGTAACTCATATCAAAATGCACTGCCTTTAATTCAGGACAGTTGACAGTTTCTGCACAAGAGAGACTCTGAAATGAGCCAGCATATAAAGGAGTGGAATGTCTTCAGCTTAGAGCTAGGGTTACCATTAGGGCAAGGAGGGGATTTTCTCACTCCAGCTATCTACATCAGAACTAGTATTCCAGTTCTTGGTACTGTGAGACCTGTAATCTTGGTGAGGGGAGAGGGGAAAAAAAACCCCAATCATCCAAATGCTCTCTTGGAGAATAGAAAATTATAAATAAGACATGGGGGGGAAACCAAAAAAAACTACAAACAAACAAAAAAAACCCCCACAGAAATATACATGCTTGTGCATCAATCACCTCCATTTCAGATGCAATACCAAACAGTGAGGATGAACGAGGGCTCAGCTAGGTTAGGAAGAGTGCAAAAATCAACAGCACTAAAGCTACTTTTCAGGTTAGCATAATCTTCTGTCTGCAAACACTGTCTGTTTTATCTGATTTTTTTTATTGGACAGCTGTGATCTTCTCCTTTCAAAACCTTGTCACTGCCATTCAGCAGAAATGTAAGTGATATGATTAAGGAACATGGCATCTTGTATAATCGGTCGTAATCATTATCTAGGGGTTTCAGTAACATGACACATGCACAGCAACAGCAGCATCTGCTATGGACTGACAGATATCTCAAGCTCAGGATGATGGAAGCACACTCAGGGATTTGTAAACTTGTCTTGGCTAATGCCACTATCCTGATGTGAACCTGTTGTTGGCTATGCTGCTTAAAGGCCAAAGATTAAAAGTGTTTCATAAAGTTCATCCTATCCCTGCTGAACCTACATCTCTGGCTGGTGTGGGATATATTGCCTTAGCAGACCTTTCCCACTTTCACTGATAGGGTGGTACTTTTGGAAGTAGCTGTAAAGAGCAGAACTCTATTTTTATAGCGTTTTCTCACCATGCATCAGGTTGGTCTTTCACGAACACTCAGTACTGGACTAACTGTGTTTCCAGAGAAGTCAACAAAGTTGAATTGCGTAGTGTACTATGTAAGTTATAAACACTGGGGGATGGACTCCTTACTGCAGGGACACGACCGCAACTTAAGTGAGCGCTGCCAAGTCTTTGCTGCTTGCCTAGAAGCTCCATACCCTACGTATGAGCTGAAGACTACTAGCCCTGGCCCCAATGCCAGTAGCCATATCCTGGAGACTTCTTAAGGGAGATCTGAATTTTGCTTCTTCCTCAGCCTGCAGAGACTAAAAATTCAGTCTCTCACTTTCTGCGAATGTTCCCTGTGCTAATAAAGATCTGGGAAAAGTAGAGATGAGAAATGTTTTCCATGCCTCCTTGTTATAACAGAGTCACTCGAAGGCAAATGGCAGTGAGCCAGGAGGAGAACAAGCAAATGAGAATCACACCAGAAATGGGATACATGATTTTTTTTTAATGGTTTTTGTTTTGGCAAAATTTAGAACAGCTGTAGACTGCATTAATTTACTCTGAGGTCTGACTGATTGCCAAGGCCGTGGTTGGGGACATCACTTTTGCACACCAACTGTGGAAATTCATCATTCCTCCATGTCAACATCAGAGGATTAAGACTCTGGCATTGTTCCTTTATTGTGGCTCCAAAATTTTACGCTTTGTCACTTCTAGACAGGATTTTGTATTCAGCCTGCTCCATTCAACTTTTTGTAAACATTTCTGCAGCTGTATTTCTGGGACTGTGCAAGCCATCAGCCAGTGGTAGTGTGAAGTCAGGTTTGTTCTGCAACAAAGCAAACCTCTTTGTATGCAAACATGGCAGTTTATTAAGGTACGGTCCATCTAGAGAAGCTGTTGTAACAGTACCATTTATTTGCAACTGTTGTACCGTCCTGGTTTGGGCTGGGACAGAGTCAATTTTTTTCTCGGTAACTGCTGCGTTTTGGATTTAGTGTGAGAGTAACGTTAATAACATCGGTTTAGAGGCTGCTAGGTCACGTTATGCTCATCTGGAATAGAAATAATTTTCTTCCCAGCAGCTGCTGTTTTTCTGGGTTCTAGTATGAGAAGAATGCTGAGAAAGATACTGATGACTTTGATTGTTGCTAGGAAATCAAGGACTTTTACAGTTTTCTATGTTTTAGAAGTAAGCAGGTGTATAAAGCTGAGAAGAATGGAACCAGGTCAGCTGGCCCAAACTGGCCAATGAAAGTATTCCATACCATGAACATCATGATCCGTTTATAAGCAGGAAGCTCGGCAGCAAGTTTCCCCCTTGCTCTTGGTTCTCCTCTTTACATGTCTGGTTTCCAGTGCTCCAAGTTCAGTGATCTCTCCGTGTTGGCTGTGATCTTTGCACTGGCTGGAACCGCTGTGTTTGCTGTGACCAGTATTTGGTGTTCATTGCTTGGAGGGCTCATCCTGCGATAGCTACTCAGGATGACTCGAGTATCACTTTGTTCGTTATTTTTTTTGTTATTGTTGTTTTTATATTTTTCTTCTTCTTTTATCGTTCTATTAAAACTGGTTTTGTCTCAACCCATGAGTTTTCCTTTCCTTTTCCGATTCACCTGCTCATCTGGGGAGTGATGAAATAGCGGCTGTGTACTATTTAGCTGCCACCTAAGGGCTAATGTAGGACACAACTCAGTTACAGGGTGTCAGCATGCAATACTCGCAATTTACAGATCCCAAGTAACATTTAGAATTATTCCAAAGGAACTGCAAGGATTACATTTGCAATCCAAAAACTGTGAGTAATGACCACATTGAAAAAAGCCACGGTCCGTTCTTGGGCGATCTTTAAATAGGTTAAATGCTTTAAAGTAATTGTGTAAACTTCTGCCTCTGATATACATACTCATTTCTGCTCCTGAATAGAAATAAAGTTCATGTTACATCGAACTATGTAAAATGACAGCTAGTGATTCCAAAGGTATTTATTTCCACTTTCCTTTTTTAAAGCTTTATGGATAAGGATGCTTCATAATATTTTATAACTTTATGATTCAGATTTCCTAGCTCTCACCATGTAGGATGTTGTTCCACAAATAATCTCCTTAGGTTAGCTTTTTCAATAATGGGAATGGGCTATGTCGATTTATAGCATTTGAGAATCTGGACCATTGAGTTCAAGAGGATGACGAAGGGAGTCAGGTGCTCATCAAGTTCAGTGGTGGTATAAGAATCTGATTCTTACTATATTCAAGGAAAAAGGATTGAGAACTGATGAAAGGACAGGTAATTAGCTGACTATATTAATGAAGAAGACAAATACATAATGCCAATGCACCTGCCTCTTCAAGACCTCCTCTACTATCACCTCATCGAACAAAAAAATTACATTTTTCTTTATTCTTAAATACAAACACATTGAACCATTATTGTGTAAATGCCAGGATGTAGGTATCAAAAATCACTCTTCCTTCTTGTTTTCTTGTAGGTCAAGGTTTGAAAGAATAATATGTGTATAAATAAAACAGGCACAGATCAGATGTAAAAATGTAAAAATGTAAAAATCCACCTGCTCCATTTATTAATGCAATTCCTCATGTGAAAATACAATGTCAAGAATTAGGTAGCATATGAATGTACAGCTAGATAAATTTAAACAGAATTTTGAATAAAGATATATTTGAGAACATAAATCAGGGTGAGATTAAACATAATGTAGCTGAAGGTAAAGAAAAGAATATGACACAACAGGGCAACGATCAGAATTTCAGGTCTTAAAAATTGCATTTTCGCTGAAGACATTGCCACGGGTGAAGTTGCCATAGCTGCTCCCACTTTCTGCACGGGCGTAAGCAGGTGTTCTTGCCTTCTCTTTGCCTCTGAGACAAACACCTGCTAATATTAGCTACCTACTTCCAGTTGCCAACAGAAGGAGCTTAGCAGATGATATTTTCATTGGATTGTTCAATAATGTCAAGTCTCCTCTAATCTTATTTGGCACATTACCCATTGGATTTATGGAAATCCTCTATGAACTTTAACCTGGAGGTGTAGCAGTCGCATAAACTCTGCATGTGAGTGTGTGTTGCGGTGGTCATGAGGTATGCCCTTGACTTTACCTACTGCCTAAGTCTTTGGCTAGGCCGACAAGTAACCCTTACACCCAAAGGGAATGAAGTGTAAAAATCAGTCTTCTAAACAGACAGCACTTCGACTGATTAGCACGGAGAAAAAAAGAATTAATAATGAGAAGAAAAAAAAAGATAGCCAGAAACTACAAACACCAGGGAGCCCATTTCAGTGTTACTTGAAAATAAAGCAACAATAGCAAGGCTAGTCATCTCATTAAATAATAATTTGTTGTTTCCCTTTAATGCTCCACATGTTCTTTAATGGTTGTGACTTCTTAAGACAGTTTTACTGTAATTTCCACATATTTATCAATAGGAAACTTGTGTAACTTTTAATAAGTCCTTGAACTGACCACCTCTGAACAACAGGTATCATAAACCTTGTCTCTTGAAATATGAAAAATAATTTGAACATAAGTTTTGCTTGATGCAGCTGATCCAAAGGGGGTTGTGAAATTACTGGCAGACAGCTCAAGCCATGCTCCCTACAAAATTAAAACATGCCTACCATTTCTGTCCAATAGCAGGGTGTAGAAGGTGTGCACATTTCTCACATTTGGAAAATTACAGGTAATTAGAGAAAGAAAAAAGTCTCTGTTTATTAAAGATTGATTCTTTCATTAGAAAGGTGTATTGATATGCTTCTTCTTGGTCAAAGTCAAGTAATCAGGAGAAATTTCCAGTTGCAGAAACTAACCTGATGGTCTTTCATGTCTACATGGTTTGTGACTTGGACGTCCTGTGACAAGAGATGAGTATGTATTTTGAGCTGGATTCTAGACTCAGAAGAATTTCATTTTCATATGAAATTAAATTAGTATAACTTACTGCAAAATTTCAGAAAAAAAAAAATCTTGTGAAAAATGTCATTTCATTTCAGCTGAAGCAGCTCGTTTTACCAGCTCTGACTACAATGCTGATGACTGATTATAAAATGGAGTCTTACTTCATTTTATTCTTATTTATGTATCATCCATCAAATTTTCCTGTTTCATTTTTACTTCACTGTTCTGATTAAATGTTAGTATTTGGGGTTTAACTTACATAGCCTCTGGCACGTGTTGCCACATGCAGAGATTTCTTTTCCTTTAACAGTGTAATGAGATGATGCTGTATAAATGTATCTGTATGAAAATTTTTTAAAATTATTAAACAAAAGTGTGACATTTCAACATGGAATTTTCAAATATGTTCAATTAAAAGAATATTCTGGGTTTCAACACAAAGCATTCAAGTTATGATTTCACTACAGAAAGCTGGGGTTTAGCATTTGTTGTAAAATGGTTATATTGATACATTCAAAGCTAAACATTTTCAAGGCATCAATTTTTTTCATAATATTTGAAATTCTGCATTTTCAACCCAAAACAGGAAGAAAATAAATGTCCAAAAGAGAATAAAATTTAAATTCCAGGTTGACATACAGTTCTTTAGTTTTCAGCCCATGTTTCTCTTCTAACTCTCAACATGCTGCAGGAACAAAATACATATTCTGGAACTCCAATGCCATGTAGGAGAAAATTATAGATACGTTAAATGCATTTCCCAGTATCTGATTTGCAAGCCACAATGGTGAATAAACCAGAAAAAATGAGAAGGCAAAATCACCATAAATGCACAAACTGTCTTTATGAAAATACCAATGTGAGCAAGGTAAAACCATCCCCTCACTCAGATGGCAATCACGTCACAGGTAACAGAATGTTTTACTACTTTTGGTGACATTACGAGATAGGCTCTCTGTAATAAACAAATTTTCAGCAATTTTTCCTATATGCTGGTTGGAACCAGGCTTTTCTTTGATGTCAAACGTAAATATCCTAGCGTTATTCTTATTTTCTTCTTCCATAAATAAACTGCCTACGGGCAGTGGAAAGAGGTACTTTTTATTGTGTTTCCATTGTGACAATATCAAAAAAATCCCATGCTAGGTGTTTTCCAAAGGGCCATCTTTGTCCTGATGAACATCCCTACAGAAAATAGAATTACATCCTTTTAAAAAATCATCCCGGTGCCACAGAATATTGTGTGGATATATTGAGTGATTTACTGTACCAATAATACTTTCCTTTAGTTTTCACACAGTTTTAATGGCAATATGTGAAAACTTGGAACTACACAGTATTTCCCTTTGTGGCATTGGTCTCAAATGAGCAAGGTCCCTCATTTTTCCATTTGACATATTAGAATGAATATACAGCAGGAGAAGCTGCCTTACATTTTCCATTCTTCATGTTAAACATAATCTCCCAGCCTAAGTGCTGAATCACATCTCCCAACTATTTCTTCCTCCAATTGTGCCTTCACTTGTGTTTCTTTTATTTACCGTGTCAGCCTGCACCTTTCTTAACAGTGTTGCTTTTCTTCCCCTCCAAACAAATATATCCTTTTCTCTATGGCAATTTTTGAAATGTGTGCTCAAGTCAAGGGTTAGAAAAACCTTATCAGTATGCGTGTATGTGTATGCGTGTGCACTTGTGTATGTAATTCAGGTATTTTCTCTTACTGAGCAGGACAGTTGCATTGGAAAGCTCGTAAAAGCTAGAGTGGAACAACAGCACAATGCATCAAAGGGGGAACTGAGATTCTTTTTTTCCATAATTTTAGCTGAATGCATCACAAAGTGGCAATTATATGGCACATTTTTCTTCTAAAAAATTGGCCTCGTTGTGCCTCTAGACAACAAAACAGCATGAAGAAACCATACAGGCACAGCTTGGTTCCAAATAACCATGTTTACCTAATATACACAAATATGCCAGGCCTAACTATATAAATATTGCTGTTCTGACTTATTTCTGGAAGTTTCTAAAACACATAACGTGGTGAGTAGAAAAGAACATTCGCTATTTATTTTCGCTGTAGGAAAAGGCAGTAAGTCTCAAGCATAAACATATTTGCAATGTGACAGGGAAAGACGACAGGGTATCTATGGAGCATTTTATACGCTCTCATACAGTGAGAATCACACAATGGAAAATTCACTTGAGGTGTGCAGCTCGACTTTGTATAACAGGAATTTTTATTTATCTAGAAAATGTTTTCTATGGTGTTTAATTTTAAATAATTCCTGCTTTGTTTTTCTTCTTTTCTTTTGCAAGGTGTTCAAGAGATTCTCAGTGTGACATGAAACACTTTTAAGAAAACCATCAGTTGTCTCCTCTTTTCTTATCTCTTGGGCAGATTTTTCTAGCATTCAAAATTGGTGCTTGAGTTTTAAAGCTCCCTTCCAAGACTGCTGTCAGATAAGATCTATCAACAGGGAGGTTTTGCTCTGGGGACATAATGTAGTATTTAAATGCATCAGAAATTGCAAATGATGCAAGGTGACTCAAAAGAAATATTCCTAACACGCGCTTGTGAAATTCCCAGCCCAGAAGCATGCCTGACTTTAATAGATAGCATATTCAAAATGTGACAAAAGATAATTTCAGTTTGATTCCAGGGAAACCGATGGCAGAGGAATCTCAGCTCTTGGCACGTGCACCTGATGACGCTCTCTCAGTGTGTCTGTGTCGAAGGCACAGGGCTGAGGTGGCAAGTTCTCCTCATTTTCTGCCAAACCTGGCAGACAAGGTGATTAAGGATTGTAAGAGGCAATCACTTCCCATTAGTCAAGTTTTGACTTGAATTTTCCTGTTGGTGGCTTCCATGAGGATTCTTACGAAGCAGTCACAGCAGTCGTTCCTTACTCATGATCACCAATCCAATAATTTTCTCAATTTTTGATTTCTAGGAAAAATACGGGATGTATAAAGCGTAGATCATCCCTCAGCTAGTGCAGAGATTGGTGCTGAGATCTAGCAAATATGACTTCCAGCTGATGTTGAGGCTGTCAAAAATTGTCAATAGTTTTCATTCCCAGCTGTGCCTATTTTTGGGATGAGGGTGACTGCTAGAGTTACTACCAGTGGCTTCATCTCCTGCCTCTCACCCATCCCAATGTTCTCCTAGAAAACGCACTGTGATAAGGACTGCCTCAGGGCATGTTAACACTGGAGTTCTGCTTGGTGTCCTAGTATAAACTGGATAAATTATGGTACATCTGACCCTGTAAAACTAAACATCACTATCATTAGAAGTAGTACAAAGAAAAAGAGGTGTAAGGGATGAATGCTGGAGGAGAGGAAAAAATATTTATGAAAAGTGTGAAAAGTGAACAATGTTTATAGTTTAATTTTAATCTTATTTTCCATAATTCACTTGAAATCCTGCATTTTATTACTGTAAAAACACCCTCCAAAATGCCTCCTTTCCTTTTTGGCATTTGCTTGCTTTTTAACGCCTTTGAAACAACACATCTTGTGGTTTGGTTTTTTGTTTTGGTTTTATTTGGTGAGTTTGGGTTTATTTATTTGTGGGGACAGACATGACTCCACATAATTACGTTCTTATTCCTCTCTATGCATCCACTCTGTACACTTGAATATCTTCCTCCAGTTTGGAAAAATCAGATTCCGACTAAATGACAGCCTCCCTTTTCCTCTGGCCACTTTCTAAAAGCCAGAAAAATACTTTAAAATTCTGAAGCAGCAAAAGGAAATTTGAAAAAAAAATATAAAAAAAGAAGGAAAAATTAATCACTAACATTCTTTTGCACTTTTTTACCACCCAAGTATAAAACTCCATCATCTTCTTAAAAATCCCTCTTTGAGAATACAATTTTTAAATTTCAACTTCAAGTGATTGTTTTGTAGTTATAATTTACACTCCTACAGAAAATTAATTATTTTGTGACTGCCAACCTATTCACATGGAAGTACATCTTTTTTGTTAAAAATAGTTCTTGCTAGATATTTGAGGCAAAAAACAACCCTAACAGGAGGAATACATGCAAAATATAACCAAGCTTAAATTATCTACAAGTAGATTTGCTGAAATTCAATATACAGCAGTCAAAACCAATGGAAGATTATTAAAAGAGAGTCCTTCCATGTAGAAACATGAAAACGTCTCATCAGATATTTATTCTGTTAGGGGAAATGATGAATAAAACAAGAGAGATTCTTCACGGGACTTAATTTAAAATTTCTGGTTTCTTCCAAAAAAAACATTGTCTAGTGTAGGTCCCTCTCTACTGACTCCTTTTTACTGTCTCCTCATTTCAATACTCCCGTGTTAAAGTAGGGATTTTATGCTCCACTGAAAGCAGTTCCATCATGGATCTAGTCCAACCATAGTGAAATGTAAGCTGAAGAAGTAACAGTTTTATTTCTTTGTTTTAATTGAATAACAAGAATAATCTCCTCCAGCTGTGATAACGGTATGGCTCTGGATCTGTCCTACTTCTTAGACCTATCCATTTGTTTCTTCTCTAGAAATCATAAATCTTTGACCACGTGGGTCCAATTGCTTCAAAGCCCCTACACCATATACATTATTTTTCCACTGATTTCATTTAGCTTCTATAACTTTTTCCCAGAGTTCTGATCCTTATTCAAACTAAAAGCAAATAGACAAGCAAACTCATCTTTTTATACCTTTTCCTTGTCCGGATGCCTTGCAAGATAGGGCCAAATAACATCTTTGATCTGGAAAGAGCGTCGATTTTCTTTCTTCTTTTAAACAGGCAGAGGATATTCGTGCAAGTGAAGGATTGGGGTCAGGACAGGCAGAGCTTGTAACTGAAGTTGTCTGTCTTCAGGCCATGCAACTCTGCTGCAAGTTTCCCTAATGCCTTGGCAGTGATCCATAGCCTGACCTGGAGACACTGAGCTGAGATGGAGAAGCCAATTAGGTTATAACCTGAAGTTGGTTCAAACAGAGGTCCTGTAGGTGAACTCTGGCTGCATTAGCCACTAAGCTGCCTTGAATCAGTATGTGGATTAAATAGGAACAACTTGTATTTTGTCAAAAATCATAATTTTCCTGAGAATTGGAATAGTATAAAATAATGAAAAAAATGCAATTACAAAAGTGTTTTCTCTGCAATGGAAAAGCTGTTTTATTTAAATTTATCTTCTTTGCTCTTCTCTTTTGTGTAGATTCTGTAAGAAAATCCTTCTAATTGCATCGTTTTGTTACCAAATCTCCTGTTTTATTTAAAAGTGTATCTTTAAACAAGAACAATGTTCAGGAAAAAAAAAACATCCTGGTGTGTTTGCATTTTTTGAAAAGGATAAAACGTGAATGAATGCTACAACAGCATTTGAAATTTCTTCTCTATTCCCCTATTTTCTTAATATATTAGGCAAAGGAAAAATAAACAAGAATTAAGACACAAAGATGGAACCTCAGGTTCCACAGATTGGCACAACTCCATCCAAGTCAGTGGAGTTGCTTTGATTTATATTAATTGAAGATCTGGCCTAAAGGTTTATAGGAGTAATGGGAACAGGAGAATTTCAGCAGTGCTTCACTGGCGGAGGAGAGGAGTATGCAGCGGGGAGCTGCACATGTAGTGCATGGCCATGACTGCTTGCACACTAATTAAACCAGTTTTATATTTTGGTACTGGAAAGATGGTTAAAACCATCTGTTTCTTTTTAAAATAGTCTACTGGCTAAGAAGAAAATGTGGTCAAGATTAGATCTAGGTGATAAATAGTTGTTTGGGGTTTTTTATTCTGCTGCTGAACAGAAAGATCTAAACAGTATTTGCATCAGAGAGTGCTTAAGTACAGATGTAAAGGTTTATCACAATGCAACAAACAAAATTACATTGGGTTAATCTACAATGTTTTATTTCAACCACGACAGTGATTTAATTTCTTTAGTATTTGATTTCAGCTTCCCTCTTTCTGCATCTTTTAACCCTTGTAATATGCAATCATGTAATATAGCTTGAAACTAATGTTGAAATAAATATTTCAAATTTTTTAACTAAAACTAATTGTTGACTGTGACCCAGTCTGAGGCCTCTTACACATCAAGCAATCAACAGGCTGATGCCTCAGTGGAGTGTTCCAGCAAATTACTTGGCACAGCCTTCGCAGGGTAGCTGTGCTGGAGCACATCCCTGAAGCTGAATTAGAGGTTGTAAATTGCCTCCACAAATCCCTTCCCTCATAGTCACTTATTGTCCCACATAAGTAGCTATCATTTTAATTGACAGAGTGTTGTACGAGAGATGCAAAATCATGAAAAATATGAAGTGCATCACACAGAGACAAAACACAGCTCCATTGAAATTATACCTTGTCAAGAGAGAAAATATTCTGGTTGGCTGAGCATGAATCAAAGAATTTTGAGGACCAGAATGCTGGAATTACCTGGACTCAGAAAGTAAGTATAGAAAAGGACCCAGCTTACTTATTTAGACTCATCTTTTTCTGTATTTATTTTTCTTTTGTGTTGGTCGCAAACAAAGGGTGAAAGTTGAAAAAGAAAAAGCAGGGAAGAACTAAAATACAGATAATAACAACTTGTATTTGTGAAGTAGACAGTCCAAGAGACAGATAACAGCACACAAGCATTTGCCTTGGGAAAACAGCTTGAACCCAGCTGAATTCTGAAGCTATGGCTCTCCGTAGGCTGTTCAAGAGCCCAAGTGCAGTGGGTTTGTGGTCCGTGTCCCTTCATCATAATGGTGTTTAAGTGGTTCACAGGCTCTGCATTGGCCTTATAAACAAAGATGAATTTCACTCTCTGAACACATCTGTCATGTTAGGGCTCTGACACCACGCATGATGGTGCTTAGCAGTCTTGGTACAGCGCACATTAAGAATTTTAGTACTATTTTCCTCCTCTAAAAGGGATACTTAATTAAAAAATAAACATGTATACATATCTGTAATCAAAGTTCTGTCCTCTTATGCTGCAAAGCCACAAATGGAATATCCAGTTCCTATATCTTTCTTGCCATTGTTTTCTGTTCCATGGTTTGTTTGTATTGCACAACAAAACGGGTGCATCAACAAAATTAAGATCAAGTGTTATTTTCTCCCATTTTAAAAAGCATAAAAATGAAGCATACATGACCAAAAGGCTGGAAAATATGACAAACAAAGATGTGCTGTCCTTACTGAGTTTTGTTTGATTTTACATTCTGAAATCCCTTGTTGATAAGGGAGAAATATTTTATACTACAGATTCTAGTGGAAGTCAACAAAGCTATTTCAGTCTTAAAGACTGAGGGTAGAAGAATCTATACCTTACTTTTTCTACTGAAGAAAGAGATTTAAAAAAAGTTTACATCCACTATTGATTGATTTATTTATTTAATCCATCCACTGATAGCACGAAAGATTCTGCTTTAGCACTTTACTGTGGATGCTTGATTGAACTATAGAGCTTACTTTTTTTATGCAACCCTGAAATCAGTCTCAACATTGAAGCAAAGGCCACAACACTAGAGATTTTCAAGCAGCTGGAGTAAAAAATATTGGGTTTGTGTGTATCGGTGCAGTAGGTGTTGAAAATATAAAAAAGAGGACCATTGATCAAAATAATAGATAGAAGCATTTTTTAATCTGCACAAGTCCATACATGTTTGTATCTCCAAATACATACAAAGACATGCAGAAGTGTATCTGTCTCCTGAAATATTTGACATTATATATATCTTTCAGGTTTTTCACTTGACTTCTTTGACAGTTCAGTCAGAATACTCTTTTCCTTTCCCTTGTGGCAAGCTATGCATGTTAAGCCTTTTTTTTAACAGTGCTCTTGTGCTGTTTTCTTTCTCTTGCTTGATGCATGTTTCATTTTGTTTTCTTCTGTTCTTGAAGCAGAAAAGCACAAGTTCTCAATCAGATTTTTATCGTGAAAAATCAAGTGTGTTTAAAGTACAGCCAACTTGACAAAGGTTTGCTTGAATGGGAGCGGGAGATTTCTCCTGCTACCCCAACAGCACTTGCAAGTGCTTTGGCCAATGGAAAAGTCAATCCCAAGGTGAGGACCAAGAAAACTCTAACTCCCCTTTTCTCTCTCCAGAGTGCAAACCTGAAGGCTTTTGACATCTCCTGTGATTTAATCATTAGGACAAGGTGCTTTATTGAGGAGCAGCCTCAGCAGAAGGTCAGATTTCAAGGATAACACTTGCACCAACAAAATGGTGTAAAAGAGATTTATTGTCTCAATACAGATATTTATTAAATATATTGCGAGTGCTACCCGTATGTTTCCTGCCCTTGCATGCAAGGGGTTTTCAAGGAAGGTACGTGCTGGTGTATACAGATCATAGATGCGTAGGCTGAGGCACAGCAAAAAACAAGTGATTTGGTGGTTCAAAATTAAAAAGCAAATCATCAACATAAGTTGCAGGGGAACTCTAAGCAACTGGCTTGTTTATTATGCTAAATAACTAAACGTACCTCAGGACTGACAAACGTCCTGAAGGCAAGGCTTTTTTGATGCAAAGCCTCCTAATGCCTCCAACTTTGCACTGAGTACTCTAAGAAGGAAGAGTTAACTTTAATGAAAGCCTGTTTGTGCTTTAAAATGTCATATATATAGCTTGATTACTGGAAATAGATTAGAAAGAGATATATTTTAATACGGAGACCATACTTACCAGTGCACTATCAGAGCACAACTGACATGGGACGCAGTCTAAACAAAAGTCAGCAGCTACTAATGAGGCTTGTTAGTGATGCTAATCTATGTAAATGTTATTAATTGAGAACATCTATCTTTTATCTCCAACATTTGGTAATCAGGCAATTAAAAAACAATGACATTCCCGGCGGTTGTTCTCCCAGTAAAAAAAAAAGTGATCAAAGAGTCCTGAATAAGGAAAGGGAAAGTCCCTTATCAAGAGCTAGGCCTTGCCTTGGGCTACCAGGCCTCATTAAAGGCAGAAAAGCTCTGTTGATCACCAATTAACCTGATTTGTAGGAACTCTGATAAAGACCTCAAACAACATGAGTTTTCTTAACTATAATAAATGACACAGTTTATTGACAAAAATAAAAACGTTTGGTTTGAAAAAAGAACATAAAGGAGCTATTCAAATCGGATAGCCCTACCACACACCGGGCCTGAAAGGCATGGGATAGGTTTAACTTCACCGCATTGGTGGCGTGTTATCAATGCCAGATACAGTCAAACCTATTAACAGCCATACACAAAACAACCAAATATATACGTATTTGGTACCTGTCACATAAATATCTGTCATCTCTAGTCATAACAGACAGCAGATTGCATTAATTATGTATGTACTATGCTCATGAATGGAAATTCAGTGCTCCAGGGTGAACTCTGTATCTCGAAACACGAAAGTAAAAGAAAAAAAAAAAAAAAAAAAAAGGATATTTTCTTGAGGCTTAATTGGTGGATATTTTGTAATTATACTTTTTTTTTTTTTTTAATCTTAGCAGTTGCTTTAAATTATCCCTAGTGTAAATTTCCATATGCCTTTTTAACTCATTCTTTCCTTTGTGGAGAATTTAATTCTTCCTCTCAGGTATTGTTCATAGAGTCATGACGAGTAGGTAGAGCACTGCAGTGTGACTGTCAACTATAATTGTAATTATTGCCAGCACTTCATTAATTCACATGGTGATGGCCTGTCCCTGTTTGTCTCTCTAGAGAAAAAGACAATAATAAGTAAATGTAAAATTTGGGCCTAGAGTTGAGTTAAATGTAGCACAAATATGGTACCAAACTCAAGTCTTCTCTATATTTAAAGATTAAATGACTTTGTTTTAGCACTACAGCTATTCCACCAAACCCAGAGATAAATTGTGTGCATATTGAGGATCTTGACAGCATAACTGTGTTGTATCAAATTACACCCTGGACTTACATTGCTTTATATGCAAAATTTTAAGTGTACTTTAGATCATCAATGATAAAATATGTTTGAGACTGTAAGACTAAACTTGCCTTATTAGGTCTCCCGAGTAGTCAATGTCCATGATCTTTATGGGCCAGATCTGAATTTGATAAGAATCAGATTGGGTCATAAAGTGAAAAAATACCACTGTCACTTTTTCTGACATATCCATTTGACACATGCAGGACTGCGTCTCAGATTTATACATCAAAAATTCAGCTCGCTTTTCTTCCTTATGATGGAGGCCTTCATCATTTCTGTAAAAATATTTCCCATTATAAAATATCTTTTCCTCCTCACATCTGCCTTTTTCTTTCTCTGTGCTATTTAATGCAGAATAGAAGTAGTGAAGAAAATCACATGGGGAGGTCTAATGCCTTTAAAAGAGCAATTTTTAAGAAATTTCAACGGTAATATACAAATTGATGATACGTCACATTTAGCAGAGAATGTTTGGAATCAAAAGACATACCTGAGAAGAAACAAAAAAGATACATAGCTGTAAGAGTAGTACGAAGCGTCAACGACCCCTCTGAAGCTCAGACCCCTGATTATTAAGATGATAAAACAAAAGAATTAAGCAGCTGCTTAATGTGGGAGCATGTGAATATTTTGATCCCAGATGACATCTATGCTTTTGCCTATTTTTTGTTTAACTAACATATTGGTGCTTCCACCTCCCAAAAAGGTATTGATTAGTGATACCATGGGTGAGCTTTTATCTTACCATATAGATCTGAGCATATTTTACAGCACAGATAATTATCTCCAACCGCTGATTTTGGTTGGTCTTTGATTTAGCTGTTCAAGCAGATGCCACCATAGAGATTCTATTATGCACAAACAATTGTATTTCATTGGTAAGTGCCCTGCATGCCTACCTCATTATTAGAACCCAATTAATTTTTCTTTGTAATAAAATGGAAAGACTTAGAGCTACCAGGAAGGCTAACTAAAGAAACTTGGACCAACCGCAAAGAGTACCTGGAAGAAGCATAAAGAAAGAAGAGCAGTAATTACATGACATATGCACATATACAAAAAAGAAAGAACACGAATTGAAGTTTCAGAAACAGGCCCAGGGAGCACAGATCGCAATCTGGCTAGATTGCAAAAATAGTACTAAGATGTCTTAATTATATGATTGATGTAAGCTTCAAAAGAAAGCTCAGCATTCACAATGGCAACAAGGTTATGAGTGTTATCTCATGTATAAAGAAAACTACCACTGAAGGCAAACACTGCACATGAAACTTAGACCTTTCTCTTTCAGAACCAATCAATAATGTCTTATTTTTAATCTATATTACGTTTAAGAAAATGTGATGACATTCTCAATTGAAGATCACACAAATAATTATGCTCATAATGACTCACTTTGTAGGATCTACAAGGACTGGATCTACAAGCACTGTCGTTTGAATTCACACTGTATGTGAGGGGACTTGGTTCAATTACCTGATAGAAGTACACAGACTATTTGAGAGAAACTGGGAAAAGCATTACTTGGGGACATTGATTAACACATCCTAACACAGTTCTGATTACTTTAATCCAGTGACTTAGCTTACCAGCAAATTATCTGTTTTCAAGATAGCAGTGTTAGCTGACACTGAGTATTTCATCTTGCAGGAAATTCCAGTATTTCAAACCTTGTTCCCCCACCCAGATCAGACAAAAAAGCTTTTCAGATTTCGTTATTATAGGGACTAAAGTTCTTTTACTTTTTCTTTTACTTTTTACTTTTAAATCTGTTTCAATTTTATCATTACAACTGTTAATATCCATGGAAAAATAAAGAAAATCCAGATTTCATAAAAAAGAAACATTCCTATAGTTTGTTATTAAAAGTTCAGTGAAATCAATACAAACCTTTTTTCACTTGAGCAAATCATTGTATTCCAGAAGGAAACCGGTTAATTTGAAAATTGTAAACTGAAGTTATTTTCTGAACTTGCTAAAAATTTGCAGAAGATGACCAAACATTCAGCATTTCTCTGTCTACCACTACCTCTGTCAATAAACTGCTTTTCTGCCTTTCTCTTGATGCCGAGTTATTTCTTCCAGGAGATACGAAGAAATGCTATCTTTGCATACAAAATTCACTCATCTATGTTCACCCAACACAGTATATTTTAAGGAACTAATGAGTGTTTCTTTGTGAGCATCCAAAATTACAGATATGGTGGAAAGATATAAAATAGGTTTTTATCCACAATGGACAGAAGAATGAAATTAAAAGCTGTAAAATCACTATAGCACAGCATATGTTTTAAATGCAAACATTCACATAAACATCTTCTGAGATGAGCTTGGGTAGTCCAAAATATCTGATCTTTGTCAGGGCTGCAGGTGAAGCAGTCTTCTACTGTACCTATCCGATCTGTTTATTATCGAAGGGTAAGTTCCTTGCTTGTAGATTCCCAAATACGATCTTAACACAGTTGGCCCAATTCTATTTAAAAGTCCTTTTATGAGTCCTGATTGACCAGGTCTGATGGTAATAGAGTGAGAGTTAATGTTACAAGCATTACACAGAAGAGGCAAAAATAAAAGCTCTACTGTGCAGACAGGAGAGGTGAAGGGTCCATTGAAAATCAGAGAGATTAGCAACTCATCACATTATATGTGGGTTATCAGGAGACAGAGGTAATGAAAGTGAGACCTATATCCTTGATCAATAAGAGTTTGACTGCATTTTGAGTTCATTTTCCCCTGCCGAGAGTGAGACAGCAAGCTTACTATTGATCACAGTGTTAATCCATAACTAGTCTGGGCCCTAGCCTAGTGGAACAAGGAGGAAAAATAAGATAATAAGCAGGAACTCTTGATCTTTTATTATGGTGTGCTAGATAAAGAGAGTGCAAGGTTCAAGGTGAAATACTTTATGGTTAACCCCTTCTTTGCTGCTTAAGTCCAAGTGCATGAATGAAAGAAAATTAGCCAGGCCTCGATTTTTGATATATATTGACCTTGAATCCTGTTGATAAACATTTTGCTAGGACCCCCACACGTGTTACAGGTTACCACTCCACATCTTTTCAAAGCCCCAGGGACAGAGACACTTATGTGGAGTCCGAGTGAGATGCTGGGGCCGCATCTTTAACTGGTGAAAGCTTGTAACTTTCCCCTGAAATAAACAGGTATGAGTTCCTCAAGATCTGATGGGGTGAGACACATCTCTAAAGCTCTCCTTTTAACACTGCTTTTTGGAAGCTGAACACGCTGATCTTAAGATGGGCAATAATTGCATTGCTTGTGTATTTATTCTAACCTTTGTTACAAACAAGCCTAGATATTCTCTGGTCATAGGTTTTGGTTGTGGGTTGGGTTGGTTGGTTTTGGGTTTTTTTCCTATGATGTTTTTTACTGAAAACATATGCAATTAAGAGAATTTAATCTTTCCCATGGCAAGAGCTGACTGATGTCAGAGACAACAACCACATTGAAGTGAGCAGCTGATGGGAAGCAGTGATAGCAAATTACCTTGTAATAAATCCTAAGAAAAAGAGGAAAATTAACATTATTTCAAGTGTGTTTTTAAACCATGAATGTTCCATAAACTGTAGCTTCAATAACATTTAAAAACAGGAGCATTCCCTTCAACACTAAGGTGATTTCTGTTTCTTAGTTAAAGTTTCTATAAAGGACAAGAAATAGAAGTTTTCAGTTCCTTCCATTTGGAGAAGAGGAGCACAGCAAGAGCCCAGTAATGCAGGGAACACCTCCTTTGGCTTCTGCATTGGTATAGGAGAAATATTTGTATTTATGTACATGTTCAGCCTTACTGCTTCATTGTGTGATCCTGTCGCATTTCACCAGATTAAAGTTCGATACTGCCATTTCTAGTCCAAGATCCATATTCCAGCAGAGCAGTGGAATTCCCAGTGCTGTTGGTAATGTCCTTGGGATATGACTGAGAACTAATAGACTTGTGAACGCAATTCATGAGGAAGAGTTTCATTTTCTTAAAAAAAAAATTAAAAATCCTTGACATTTTGGGCCAAAAGTCACAAGTTTTGCCCACCCAGATAATCATTTTCTTCTATAAATTACAAATTGCATCTATGCACACCATCCCTAGTGAACTGAGAACTCTGTGTCAGCACACATGGCGCTGAAGGAATACTCTTGCAGATCTCAGTGTGAATCTTGCCATAGTGTGATTATTTGATCCTATGACTTGGCCAAACCTTCACACTCTGCCTGTTAATGGCCCAAAAAGAAACTGACAACAGCTTTCATACGCTATTAAAAACACAAACGTATAGCTGGAATGCTCTTTTCCAGCTGCGAGAGCCCTGTAGCCTCAGATACTCAAACAGAGAGATTAATCTTCAAGTGGTAGATAGCCAGTTACTCTTTAGTGTTCAGCATGTTTTACACAGGGGTGCGTAATGCAGCTAAACACTGTAACATAAATCAATTTATGGACAAAACAAGAGGAGGAAAAAAAATCCCATTGTTCTTTAGTTTAGTAACACTCACAAAAATCATACAGGGAAAAGTGAATTATAAGAGTCCCAAGAAATGACAGGGAGGGTTTTTTAAGCATCAAATTGCTAAAATATTGCTGTAGGCAACACCCTCAGGTTAAGCCGAGTGGTACTTCTTAAACAATATGCAGAGATTTCTCCAGATCAAAAGCAGGCATCTCTTTGCAGTTTTAGGAGTTGTGTTTACTGGACTTCTCTCCTTTATTTTATAGTATTTCAGTAGTTCAATGCATGTTATTAGTTTTATATTCCGAAAACACAGCTTTGATTGCAGAGGCTCAAATATTTGACGCCTTTAAATCAGAGTGTTGGTTTTCCCTGACAAGGAGGTTTCCCCAAACTCTCTCATTTTTGTCATGCACTTGAAAGCACTCATTAAGTTTGCAAGGACAGGAGATGGTTAGGGCAGAGGAAATTGTAAAGTAGACTCTTGCATAGGAGCTGCTTTTATAAGGCCTTGATCTAAACTGGACACTGATGCCTCAATTTTCTTATGCAGGTACTTATACATGCACGTGAACAAGGCATAGATTTTTCTTTGAACGACATCCCTTAAATCTTTATGGATTATATCCTCTGACTAGGGCCTCCTTTTATGCACATGCCAATATTTAGTGCAATTCCTGCACAAATAAATGTTATTGTCTTCATCTAACCAAGGCAGCAGCCTAAAAAATATCACTCACGAGAGATACACGTACAGATTCAACCCTACAGATGAAACCATCTATATCTATCTTTTATGAAGTGTGCCAAACCAATAATTAAATGCAATGTAGCATTTATAGTGAGATCGGAGCTTTGTGGTTTTACTCTCTTGATAGTCCTACAGTACCCATTGTTGATATTTCTGCCCAAGAGGCCTTTGGGGAGGGCTACAGAGCCCTGTTAGATATTTGCAAATGAGTTTACTTCTTGTGAAAGTCTAGTATGGAAAGTTTTACCTTCAAATCATGGAGTGAACAAATGTCCCAATTCATTAAGGAAGGACAGTGACCAGAAACTGGAGTTGGAAGACTGCTTTACTCTTTTTGTGAGGAAAGTTGCATCTTGTTCCTAGGAGAGAGAATTTACAATCAGTCTCTGGAGACAGAACAAGCCGAGGTTCCAATTCGATGTGTTGACTCATATATTTTATTAAATGAGGAAGAATATATAGGAAAGTGAGAAACAAAAAAACGTTAGAATAATTCAAAAAGATGGACTTGGATCAGTCTGTGGTCTAGTTGTCATACACAGAAAGTCTCCAGAGTGGAGACCTAAATAGAGTCACTCAAGCCTACATCTGGTGCACTCTTAGCTTCCACATCCAGTCATTAGGTATTCTAGGATAGGCTATTAACTGTCTCACAAAACACTTTTTTTAAAATCAGAATTAACACCTTGACAATTTTTTGGCCAATTTGTCAAGTTACAGTTGCAATTCCTTAGGCAAAGTTTGACATTCAGTTCTGCTGCATTCAAAACGCTCCAGAAGGACTGGGATGGATGTGGCAGAAGCTGGCAAGCAGAACAGAAAAGAGCAGGCTTTGAGGAGAGCGATCAGATGCCAACACAAATCACACAGTATTCAAAGAGTAGCGGCCTGCATGGACAACAGTAATAAAAAAAAAGCAAAAACAAATTTGCTTTGGAGTGGGGTAATGTTCTAAAAATGGATTATCTTCCCTTGGCTGTGGGAAATAGCTGATGTGAACCTCAGGAACCATCCTAACCTTTGAATGGTGCTGCACTAACTGCAGTGTGGCCTCATAATTTCTCCCACTACTTTAGCTGTCTTAATAGGTATAAATGTATGCTACTCTGTCCTCCTAATTCTCACCATAGGACTGAAGCACCTGGTCTAGAAATATTTCCCTGGAAGACGTTGTTACTATAATAATAGCACATCTATATGACTACATGGAAAGAGCTATACCATACTTACCAGGAAATAAGAGCTAAGGAAGGTGGTTTTCATCTGAAAAGTAAAATGTTTTCTTTCATTCATCAAACTGTAACATCATAAATAGTAGATTGAAAAGACATTTATTAATTATTCCATTTCAAAATGTCCACCAGTGTTGTAAATTGAAACTGATGGATTTATTTTGGGGGACTTTTTTAACATTGTTTTGCAGTCATTGGTTTTAATAGGGTTTAATTTCAAAATTACTTCAGATTAAAGAAGGAAAATAATACTATTTAATAAACTTCAGCATGTTTAGGATTTTTAAAGTATCTTAAGAGATAATGAAAGTTTCATTTTCCAAAACACTTTTTCATAACAACATACATCAGACCATTTTTGTCTGATGTTGCATTTTACATGGTTTTAATTCAAACACGTGAGATTGCTGCATGCACTCAAATGAAAAGAGCGTCTAAAACAGTTACCTCGCAGCTTCACTTACCACTTGTGAACACTATAATTGCAAAGGCCTTGAGAGATCAGCCACAATCCCATTCTTCAGCTGGATTTAGCAGGGATCTGTTACGTGGTGGAAGATGTCAATTATATTTTTATGGTTTGGAGCCTATGGTTGCCCGTTCAAAATGCGTTGCTCACAATTAGGTCCCGAAGTCCATTTTGTAGAAGTCAATGCCCGGACGGACCAAGGGTATCTGGCATAAAAATTAATTCTCCTGTACAAACTGTTAAAACAATAGTGGGATATTTCACTGTAACATACACCCATAATCACCCTAAGGAATGAGATGTTACAAATAGAGCTGCAGCTCCAGATTGCTGAAACTAACAATAATTTATATAATTATTTTATATTAATTATAGGTCATCTACTAATATCTTTAATTAATTAATGCTGTAATACGATTATGTAATTTCTAGCTACTGTTGAAAAAGGTTAATTTGTCAAGAAAGACACGAGGAAAACAGAAATGTTATTAAAAGCCCATATAAACACTGAATTCAAAACTTGAACTAAACATAAAGAAACAATATAAAGAAATAAATGCCTAAACATCTATGTATACATACTCATATATGTATATATTGCAAGTTCATAAAATAGTGGGATTTCTTAAAGGTTTTTCACTCCTCACATATGAGACAACCGCAATTCTTTTTGTTTCAGTGGGAATTTTAAACTAAAATAAATAATTTTCTATTCTCTAGGAGGAAATCATTACTTTTTGCACTACTTTAGCCAAGTAATTATTTTTACTTACGCTTACATTATTCTTGTAATTTCATTACATGGAAATTTGTTCTTATTAAGGGCATATATAAATAAAAAGATAGGTAGTTCTGTAATCAAATCAGTAACATGTTTATAAACACAGTTTAAAATTGAAGTCTTTGAAAGGTAAGCAAGTCTTTCTTTAAATCACCTATATTTTCAAAGATTTTACAACTTGCTTTATTATCAGCCCTAAAAAAAGTATATTTACAGTTTTCTTGGCTGAATTTCCCAATACCACAGGGCTTAGGAAACAAGAATTACCTTCAGTAGGATTCACAGATCACTCAGAGGTCCTTTCCATGCTCAGGGTGAGCAAGGAGGACTTCAAGCCCCTGAAAGCCTTCGGATCCCCATTCTCCCAGCGTATCTTAGAGCAGCTGTCAGGTTTCTCACATCTCTACTTGCTGCTGGATCTTGCAGACTATTTTATGCCCGAGTAACTTAGTTCAGCAGAATGTTTTTTTCTGAATTCACTGGAATTGCTTTTATTTATTTAAGAGTTGACAGATGCTGAAGTTCTTGGTAGTTCTTTGAGGCATCTTGCCTCTTCCTACGTGTCTATACAGAACCAAGGGTGTTTTGGGTTGGAATAGTCATCTAATAATGAATGAAGCAAACAACAGACAAAAATCATGCAATGGAAAGCCACAATGTTAAACAGGTAGTGAGATCAGAATCCATCCCTAGTGTTCATTACTGGCATATGTTATAATACTATCAAATTATTTCAGCAACCTGATGTGAGAATGGGGTGTGGGGTAGAAATTTGCAGATGGTAACAAGGGCAAAAAATGCCGAATGAATTTTAAATCTCTGCAGCGTAACATTTTAGCATCAAAGTGAGCATTTAGTACCAAATACCATTAATTAACATTTCCATGGGCTTTTTATTAAATGCTTGCTCAGCAAGTCAAGTGTCTTTCAAGCTCGGAACAGCTGTGAATGTATAAAAATATATTGACACAGATATATTCATGCATGCAAATAAATGTAGTTCTTTCATTTGTTGTGAATGATTGTTATTATATTATAGGTTTTTAACAAGTTAGAAACTAATTTGCATTATCAGCCTGTACAGCTGAAAGGGGGTCATACATTAATACCTGTCTACCTGATTGTAATCATTCTGTAGCATCTGGTCCCAGCTAATCCTTTCTGCTTCCTACTTGTTAGCAGCTCACTTCAAGGAAAGGGGTATGAACCCTAACCCAGGTTTCACTTCCAGCATCTCTTTTAAGGCTACTCTGGTACTCATTTAATAGTGGTTTTAAATTCAGAAAAGAGTCAGCTGGTGCCAAACAAGAAATAAAAAAGGCATAAATTAAATTTGAAATAATGCATTGCAATGAACAGTTCAGAAAATAAGTGCTGTTCTTACAGCTTAATCGTCATGTAGCTTGTGAATGCCAGACCGAGTTAGCAGTTACCTGATAGCTTTTGTTTTTGCCCTGTGATAGTAACTAAATTAATTTGTTTCCTAATAAACTATTTCAGGATGTAGAGAAAATACAGATAAGTAGACAGAATCCTTATTAGGATCATCAGTATTAACATAAAATCCTTTTGTGCTCATTAAAGAAAATACAGTCAATTTAATTAATGCACATTAATCCCTAGTTGACATTAAAATCAGCTAAAAAACAACACTGATATAGATTATTAAAATGAGATTTTTAAAAAGTGTATGAGGTGGCCCCTATAGGAAGAAAATCATTACTGAAGACCTAGGTTTCCAATTTTTTTAATGGAAAATGTAATCTGGTTGGAAGCCCATTACTGTAAGGGAAGTTTGCACCCACCAGTCATTTACCTGTGGGACTCAGGAGCAGAAAGGAACATGGGAGATGAAAATCTGTCACATACAATGGTGATGTGGAAAAGCCCTAGTTGTTCTTACTTTAATCTTTGCTGGAAGTGATGGGTTTTGTACAAAGTACTGGGCTGTATTATTTTCAGGGCTATTGCTAAGCTTATGAAACAGGTTGTCACCTTTTTTATCCCATGTGCTGTTTTTTGCACCTTTGCCACACAGCCATGATTCAGCAGCATATTAAAACATCACGTGATCTCTAGGTGGATGAGTGATCTCATCCGTGATCAGCAAAGCCCTCAATTTCACATTTTATTTTAGACACAAGATATCTTAATGAAGTCTACAAGATCCCTCAAGTGGCTTCAGTTAAACAGGTTCTTAACAGCAGTATTATAAAAAAATGCCTGAGTGAGTCAGGTGTGTAAGACTTATTTTCGTAAGTATTGTAGGTGTTTCGACACCTAAATCTTATAAGCTTTATACGTGCATTCTGGAGTGTCCTATGCTTGTATGTGGGCGTGCACATCAAATTCACTTGCTCTGGGAACAAGGCAGGTATATGAGCCCCACCTGATTAGGAGCGCTCTGCTGGCACAGGGCCTTGCTAGCATGACGGTACCAACCACGGGACGTGAGTTCTTGTTTGCTCAGGCACCTCTAAACCCAGCACTGCAGTGAGCTCAGCAGTAAAACTATACCAAGATCAGGATCCTCCAGGTGAATTTCCAATCAGTCCTCAGTGATCTGCTCTGCTGCCCAACACAGAATGGGAATCAAGGGACCATTCAACATCCTGTCCCCTTCCCTTAAGAGTTGGAACAACACTGGGGGGTTTCAGGGCTAGGATTTGCAGCAGTGATGTTTTAGATGCCTGATATCACCGGGGATCCCAGACTTACTAGGTTCAGCCAAGAGCTAAACTTCCTCCTCTGCTTCCCCATAGCCTGCTCTGGACGTAGAGTTACAGAGCCGTGTTCATGCTTGCACACTCCCTCTGGCTCAGTTTTTCTGCAAAGTGAAACCATTTCAGAAGGAATTGATGAAAATGTGGCACACTTCACCTCCAGCAGAGATGGGGCTGAGGCTTATGTCCTCTCAGATGGAGAAGGATCTTGAGTGTAGACCACCATCCCCCTGAGGCTAGTTTAACCTCTTGAGGGCTGATGGAAGGGCATGGAAAACACACCTTCCAGGAGAGAAAAGACAGGAGGTCAGTTCTCTTTCTTCACCGGGTTCATTTTCTCTTTTAAAGCCCTGAGAACTCCCTCCCGATGAGACCCTTTGGGCAAGAACAGTGGCCTCATTTGCGAAGGACTCAGAGAAAAAGCAGAAAACACCAAGCTGTTCAGCACTGCCAAGGGACAGAGATCTTTAGACCTGCCCAGAGGCAAATCCTAGGCGCTTGCCAGAATTCAAGGAGAAAAGCTGTGATGACTACAAACTCTGGGTTTATTTTCACCAGCAGCAGCACAGGCATTTTAAGAAGCTCTGTTTAGGACATAGGTGTGTAAGTGCCTTTGTACACCTAGCCTAAGTTGCCTTTGAAAATCGGTTTTAGATGGCTCTGCAAATATTATCTAACTATTACTTTGTTAAATAGGGGCAAAAATCATTTGCTTATGGAAGGTGTGTGTTGAGGAGAGATTGATCTTCAATGTGTAGCTTAGATTTCAACTGAAGATGGCAGAAATGTTTCCTGAAAGAAAAATGTAGTAAGTTCTGGTTTAGAATTCGTGTGTATACAGCAAAAATCAATTCACTTTTATAGAATGTTGGATCAATAATATATATCTGTGCGCCTGGACACCAGTATTTCTAAAATACCATTCAAGTCACGACAGGCCTTATTTAAGTTAATGAGAGTTTTGTCATTGATTGTTTGGTTACATTTCACTTTCTATTTCTTCATCGTACCTGATGTTTTTATTTTGCACAGATTTTAACTCCAGAATGACAACGTTTTCCTTTTTCTCCAGGATTTCTGTCCTCTATTATAACTCTATGTGCTCCCTTCACTATTGATCACACTCACAGACTCTTATCACCAGCATATAGCTTATTTTGTTCAGTATTTTAAAAGTGAAGATAAAACATTAAAAAGGGAATTGTGTGATTATCCCATGCAGTTTTTAGAGAAGGTACCTAGTTGCTAACAAAATAGAATTTTTTTTTTATGGCATGACATGTTCCAAATTATGATAAGATTTTGGGCTAATTAAATAAGAAGTAATGTTTGTTAATGTACGTTTTTTATGATAGATATGTTAGCATGTCGCGTCTTTGCACTTTTTTTTTCAGTCATATTTTAAAGTTTCCTTTTATGTTTGTGAAAAATGAGTAAAAGTGTCAAGTCTTATCACACCTGACCTTGCTTTTTGGCTAGCCTCTTTCCCTTATCTATTAAACACATTACTCTCCCCATCATAACGTGGTAGTGCAAACATCGCAGCTGGCCAGCAAACATGACCAAAGCTACCTTTAAACTACCTCTAGACTCTTTAAACTCAACTAAAAGGCTGATTAGGTTCCACCTCTTTGGTCATTATCTCATTTCGATAGCCACGCAATGAAAAAACAATCTAGTAAAAAGCTCTCTCATAGGAAAACTAGTTAAAGTGTGTGCTTGCTTAGGACGGTGTACTTAAAGAAAACAATTTATTCGTTCGTCAAAACCAACTGTGTAAACTAGTTTAGCTGTTTGCCGAGGCTTGGAATGAACAAACGTTGCTGTTTTCCTCCCACAGCTCCTCGGGAGGGGTGGGGAGGGGAGAGACCGGGCGCTTGGCGGGTCCGGCCATGGGTGCCCCGCTGCTCCCGTAGCCTGCCCGGCACCGTCCTAGGGGCAAAATCCATACTCAGCCCCGCAGCCCACGAGCGGGATACCTGCTCCCCTTCCTGGGCACGTAGAAGCAGCCCTTCACCGAGCAAAGCGATGGGAAAACCCGATCGCGTTACATCTCTTGTTTATAGAAGCGGACTCTTGCACCGCGATTGCATGAGAGGTGTTTCAACTCCCACTTGTTATTTGATCCGTTCTCCCTCCCCACCTTCTTAAGAATTATCTTTTTGGGGTTCTCCCCCCCCCCCCCTTCTAAACAAATTTGAAAGGAAGAGATTAGGAAGGGGAGGGAGAGGCAGGCTGCGGGCGGCAGGGTGGGGCGCGAGGCTGCAGCCGGCATGCGTAGGGAAACCGCAAGCCTTTCTCGGGCGGTGTTTGCTTGGCTTTCTTTTGCAAGCTCGGCACAATGGCAACTATTCAGGAATCAGCCAATATGACCTGGCACTAAAAAGTCCTAGAAACATACATGGTTCATTCCCACAGAACCTAGGAGTCATGTTTTTTTAATTGGGGCTTACTTTATTAACAGAGCAGGTGATGTGGGGAGTCCCTGCTGTAAAGTAAAAGCGCTCACCATCTCCTCCTCCAAAACAGATCATAAAATCACCTTTTCTGGCCAGCTGGGGATGTCCCAGCACGCAGGTAGTCCTAAGTGGCAGGATTTTCCCCGAGCTGGAAAGAAGTGCCCTGGGAAATGCCAGGCAATCCGGCCGGGCGTCAAAAGGGTGAGCGGGGTGAGCTCACTCGGGTGCCAGGATGGCGGGCAGGGAGAGCAGCGCCGGCCACGAAGGAGTTACAAGCCGCGCAACTGGAGTTATTTGTCACCGGCACCCACCAGCGAAAAAAGAAATATATATATATATATATATACAAAAAGAATTACTGATTAACGTGATCTGTCAATACGCCTTTGCCCCGCGGGACTGGAGCCGATCTATTAGCTGGCACCTCCTTTGCCATCTCCCTCACCTTGCTAAGCCTTTGCATCCCTTACCTGGCCCTGAGTCATGGGTAAACACTGCCGGGTGCCAGGCTGCGCCCGGGGTACCTGCCCGGGGCAGGAGCCTCCCTGCCCCGGAGCCAAGCCCAAGGCTTGGCCTTGCATCGAGCGTGGGGTTAGGCTGGGGTTGGGGGGCTCCTGCGAGACAAGGTCGCAGCTTTCAGAGAGCAAATGAGGGGGAGAAAAAGCCACCTGTAGGCACGCAGAGCCGGCTGCGGGGTCTGGGGGCGATGGCGCGCCGGATGCTCCGGAGCGCATCCCTGACTCTGTAGGAGGAGGAGGAAAAAAAAACCCGAAAATAATGCTTAGGGGAAAAAGAGACAGGTGGAAAAGTTTATTTCTTTTAGCAAAGCGTGGTTGCACGCAAGGGAAACACGTGAAAAAGTAGCCCCTTAATTAAACGTGCCCCGATGCACCGCAGCGGGGCTGCACAGGGGCTCAGCAGCACCGACGTGGACCCAGACCCGCATCCCGCCCGGGGACTCCCCTCTCCGGTACCCTCTCACGGGCTGCCCGGGAAGGGACCCTCAGCGAGGAAAAGCCGCAGGGAAGCAGACCTTCTTGAGGAAATTAATTCATCACAGAGCTTGTTAAACAATTTTCAGGGCGGGAATGTTGGGGGAGTGTTTTTGGGGGGGGTTGCTTTGTGTTTAACTCCTCTCTGGGGGCAAACAGCAGCTGGCAGCCAAAAGACTTTTTGACTGTTTCATCTGGTGAAAGTGAGGAGAAAACTGACGTCTGACTCTCCGCATTTTAAATATGCTTGAGTATAATTGACAGACCGCCGCTATTAAGCATTTGAGGTGGCTGATGGTGCTGTATTCAGGTGCCTTAAAAGTCCCATAAAGCGCTCATTTGCAGGAAGAACTTCTTAAAAATAAAGGGCTTGGATTAAATTAAGAGGCTAAAGGCATTTGCTTGTGCGACCGTTCGCATCGTAATTGCGTCAGCACTCCTCCACCTCTCTCCGTATATCAAATTTTTAGTTCAGAAAAGCCTAGTAGCTGTGTGGTACTAGTTCATAGAAACCCCTCTCTGTATTCCCCGAAAACCTCGTCTGTGCTGTAGGACCTGCTGTGTTAAATTATGATCCAAAGGCTGTGGGGTGGGAACAATCAATCAGAATACCTGGGGTAGTGTGTAATGTGTGTGCTCTTGCCAGCGGGAGCAAGCGGCCCCTGAACACAGTCCCCCAGCAGGTTAAATAAATATGATACTATAGACAAACCGAGAGGATCACATGGCCGCATCAATCAGCTGTTGATAAAATACAATCTTCCTTTAATACACGCTGGGAAAGTTATTTAACACTTACAAAACCTGAATCCAGTGCTGTTTCTTTTAGTAAAAGGGGAGAAAAACATTCTTTGAAAGTGCAACTCTTCTTAAAAGGCAAGGAGAGGTGACAGTTGCATTTTCCTGGGGGATATAATAGAAAGCTTTTAATGAAGTCAGAGACACTGTACAAAGTACTCGAGCCACGATGCTGGAAAAATACAGAAGCTGTTAAAAGAACAAGTCAATGTAGAAGTGGCCGGAGTCGATTCCAGGCTGCGCATTAAGGTTTATTTCCTTTTCATTCATGATTTCACAACCTGAGTGGGTAAAAGTCTCCCGAGAACTGTGCTTTCTTGGCACGCAATTAGGGACGAGCACCTCCAAGGAGGATGCGACTGGGGGCTCTTTCCTCCCAGTCCAGCATTTATCGCAACTGCTGGA
This sequence comes from Neomorphus geoffroyi, assembly GCA_033558235.1. Classification (NCBI taxonomy): domain Eukaryota; kingdom Metazoa; phylum Chordata; class Aves; order Cuculiformes; family Neomorphidae; genus Neomorphus; species Neomorphus geoffroyi. The sequence goes on from JAUMJM010000009.1 coordinate 5,301,658, forward strand.
TGGAGTGAACGACTGAAGACACTAATGGGTTTTTCTTTAATAGAATTTGTCAGAGGAGTAATAAATTATTAGAATTTCCTAAAAAAAATGAGTTCTCTGGAGTATTTATTAAAATAAAAAGTGATGGGCAGTGGCTGATCCCCGGGAGTTTTAATTGGATTTTGGGGTTATTTTGTGGCCAGTAGGAAGGAGTGGGACTGTTAGGGGTGCAATGAGTTTTCTCCGTCTCTGGTAAAGGAGGGTGGGAGAAGTTTTGCCTTCTGCGATAAAATGGGCTGTTTCCTACACGGTTTGGAACTCTCGCCCATTCGTTGCTTTCCACTCACTTAGAAGTGCTCTCTTTATTTTGTAATGCGCATCACGGTGCCTTGTGCTACGTTTACCCCGGGGCAGCTCCTGATACTGCTCAGCTCTCCTCTGTTGCATGTTTGCAGGTATGCTGGGTTAAACACCTTTCCCCGGCCACCAAGCCCCCCTCCTGCCCACCTGAACCTCCTCAAGGCACGGGAAAAGTCAGCACAGAGCCTCGGGGACATAAGGCATAAATCACTGGGCGGCTAAAACCTCCAAGGGGAAAGGCGGGAGGAAATTCTGACAAGACTTTCCCTAACAAATGAAGATTAATACCCACTGTAAAAAAAAAGGAAGTGGATGGAAATGATGTTTATACAAGAGAAATCCTGGAAATGGGAGAAAGAGGGAGAAAAAAACCGGGGAGGGTTGCAGTCGCCGGTTGATGTCATCTAAATTGTTGAAATCCGTGGCTGCCGAGCCAAAAAGACATTTGACGCTTGGTCCTTTCCAAGGTTTTGCAGCTGGGAACAACCGAGCTGAGTTCCCCACGGCTCCGCGGGCGTCGCGAGTGGGAGGATGCCCTGAGCCCTGCCGGTGCCGTCGGAACCCCTAGGAGCGGGAGGAAAGCGGCTGAAAAACACGGCCCGAGAAAGGGGCAACCCACGCGTGGGCGCAGGTCTCAGCCCGGTGCCCCCCGGGGGAGAGGGCAGGCGGCAAGGTCCCCGCAGCTGGCTCTGAAGGAGCTTGCGGGCGCCTTCTCTCCTCTAATATGTTTGGAAAGTTGCGCTAAAGAGCTCTTTACCTGCAACAGACACCCTTAAGCACTCTCCAGGGGCTTGTTGGGCAGATGTAATGGCAAGGCCAGGGGGTTTTGTTTGGCTAGACGTAGGGACATTTGTCATGGGTGACCTGTGAACTTCAGCTTCTGAGCCCAGAACTGTAAGGAGAGGCTCGGGCTAATGTAATAAAGCGAGAGAGACAAGAGGAAAGGCCTATCCTGCCCCAGGGCCACCACATGTTCACTCCGTTTTACTGTCAGTGCTACATGGAAGCTGTGGCTTCATTTCATATTCCATTAATATTTACAGCGGCGATTGAATTTCCCATTACAAAGTTCACCATACACACACTGCTAATATGAAATATTAATAGTATTGTGCACATTATGAAAAGTCTTAGTATTAAAAAAAAACTGTATCTACTGGGCAATTTGCACGGGTAAATTCATTTACTGTGTCCAGCTGGAGCAGGGGACCCGCAGCTCCGGCAGTGCAGGGTTTGTGCGGGGGCGGAGCGGGACCGCCCTGGGAGTGCCACCTCTCAGTGCCACCTCTACCCGCGGAGATGAGTCGTTTGCCTTTGAAGGGTCCCGTTTTCCATCTGGTCTGGGGCATCCTGAGGACAGGAGGTGTACAAAGCCGGTTTTCCCTGCAAAGGGATGGGGCCAGAGGGGAGCGGGGATGTCAGGTGGACCCGGTGGTGACGGGGGGGGTTGTAGGTTTTTTGACCATTTCCTTCGAGCTCGACTTTTCGAGCGGGTTTAAAGCACAAGCAAACCCTGTGTGTCTAAAAGATGAGTAATCGGGCATCAACTTACTTTGCAGACAGCAGCTGAGTCACTTCTCAGTCGCTGCTCAGGGCGGACAGAGAAATCCTATCTCCTGTGAAAGGAAAATTGGCCGCCAGAGTCCCAAAAGTGCCCCGAGGATCAACTGAAATGAAAGTAAACCGATAATTTCCAGATCGTGTGGAAAACAGAGCAGTATCAAATTTAACTGGTGCAAACTTAGACTGTCAGGACGACCCTCCCTTGGAGCACTTTATTGTGCTTTCATTTTAGAGAGGGTCTTCACAGGATCATTTTGCTCTTTTTTCATTATTATTATTCCGAGCACAAGCAGCCCTTCCTTTCGATGCATGGCAAAAGGCAAATCTGCACGGTGTTTGGAAAATACAAATTTGCCAGTTGCCTGTGAGCAAGGTGCAGGGGGAGAAAGGAGCGAGTTCGGGAGACGTGGAGCTGCAGCTGTGACTCGGGCAGCTCTCAGCTCTCCACCCAGATCTGAGCATTTTAGGGAGCTCCGCATTGAGCATCCGCAGGTGGTTAAAAGATCAGGAAGAAAATTGGCTTAACCTGCGATTTTATAGCATTTTTTTTCACTGAGATAACTCTTTAATAACACTAATGTCGCTCTGCGACTCAGATTCCTTTTAAAAACCCACTTGTTTTCCGTCAGGAGCTAGGCTGTATTGATCTGCACGAGTATTTACTTTCTCCTGACTGCAGTAAGTAAAAGCCGCTGTAAACTCACTCTCTTCACCTTGAATCTTTGGTGAAGGTTGTGTTTGAACTTCATTGGGAGTTTTTCACCTCCCTGCTCTGCCAGATTTAACGGTTTCCTATAGGTCTGGGCCTTGGCTGAGCTGTGCCTGGGGCTGATTTTTCCTTGCCTTATTTCGATCATGGAGAGTAATCAAAGCCAGAAGGAACTCCCTGGCCAGCAATAGGTGCTGCAGATGCGGGTATAGATATATCTGTTAGCCAGCAGATCGTGGTGACTTCTCTGTTTTCCCAAAGCTTCCCCCACGCACAAGGAATAGAAGCTATTTGTGATTCTTAATAGATCTGGATTAAGGTAATTTAGGAATCCTTAGGTTCGTCTCTCAGCTCGGGGAGATGACAGGCTCTAGGAGGTATGGATGGGTGACATTTCCACCATGAGATCCGTCTTTCCCCCCCTCCCCGCTTCCCCCCCTTCGCGTCCCCCCTTTCCAGCCCTAAATGTGTCATGCTTTGTCACATCCTCTGCGTGTGTGTTTTTAGAGAACATTTGAATAAAAGGCTCGATGCCAGGTATTGGTGACACAGTGGGTGGAATTTGCAGCCTTTCCACAAAGAGTTGGAAGCCTCCATTTGCATAAGGTCAGGGTACAGCTTCTCACAGAACTTTAGCAGCATCTCTGTCTCTTAGCAACACTCTTGCACTCTTGGTCCCTGCATTAAATTGACTGGTCCTTTCCTTTTCTTCCTTTCATAGGGAGGCTTACAATAAAATGTCACCCTTCCAACCTGTGCCTGTCACCCAGTAGGTCATCTGTTTCTCTTACACCTCCTTTCTCCTCCCCCCTACCCCTCCATCTCCAATTAAGAGATGAGATTATTCATTTGGTGGATTCCCAAAACAGCTTCATTTTTTATTTTGTTAATTAATATTAATAACATTTCTTCTTTTGTATTAATAAAAAGGAGCCCTCATAAACAGTGAGGAGATAAGGAGCAAATTGCAGGCACCTGCAAAACAATGGGATTGGAGAGGGGTAATAAGGCGAGTGGAGATAGAGAGAGCAAGGTTTAGGTCATCCTCTCCACCCATTTAGTTGATGCAGGGTTGAACTCAGCATGGAAGCCTTCAATGTGCTCAGAATATTAGAGTCACCCCTCTTGGCTCCGGCATGGGAATTGGTGACAGAATACAGATGCTGATAGGTGGTGTTAATGGAGGGTCAGGCTTGGACAATAGTATCCATCACTTGCCTCATGACTCTGCTGTCAGATGGAGTCATTTCTGACTGCTCTATCACCAAGATTTGGGAGAGATTCAATTATTACATTCAGCTTGGCAGCGGTAGATACAAATCTATGCCCAAAGGACCTGAAAAATCACACACACCTCCCATCTCTCTTTCTCCCAGAGTGGGTTTTTCCCCTTTCTATATTTTAAAAATGTTAGTAACAAAAATGTCCGTGCCATTCAGTATGCCCCTCTGTTATGTGTTCCTGGAAAAAACATCAGCCGCCGCCGCCTTGCTCGGCCTCAGAGTTACATCGGCACCATGAAACTTCCATAGGGAAAATTATTGCGGATTCTCCAAACTTTGAAGCCTGTAAGAGAGTTTATGCCTCCCCCCACAGGACCTCGGGCTCTGCATCCCTGGCGAGGAGGTAAATAATGTCTTTGAGTGTGGAGGGCTGAGCACGACCCACTGCAGAGCCTGGCTTCACCCGGGGCCAGTTGGAAGGTGCCCGTAAAGTGCCCCCATTAACTTTAAGGACGGGGCTAAAGGACAGTCTTTAACCACGAAAAAGCTCTCCATTTCCCCTTTCCCACTTTTAAAGGTATTTAAGCGGTGATAGCCGTTTTAAATTCAGTTCGGATTTTATTCCCCGGCTCCCTGTGGCGAACTGATCCACTTCTAAGGAGGAATGGCTTGTTTTCTCTAACACGTTATCCATCTCTTGAGTGGTGCAAATGCTAAGGTGAAACCTGGTGCTTTTCAGCGGTATTTCTTCAAAACTCTTATTCAAACGCCCCCCTCCCTCCTCGCTGTTCCTCCCGAAGCTTTCAGACACTGTAATTCCTGCAAGATAAATTCTCAGGTAATGGGTTCTGAGAAAAAGCAACAGAGGTTAGGAGTCAACTGCCTCCTCTTTAATAATTCACATGTCATATTTCTTCCACTTCGTCAAGTTGGCTAAAGAAGATGGGCAGGGCTGAGACAGGCAGACACTTGAGTTTATTATCCAAGAGCTGGGGGACCCAGCGATGGAAAGGGAAAGGCGGTGCCCTCTCTTACTCTAGAAGAGGGGCAAATCCTGCTGCCCTGCTCCCGGGTTGCCTATCTCCCAGCGACTTCACAACGAAACCCTTGCTGTCCATTAGGCGTACTCCTGCTTGGCTTTCATCTTCCTAGGATTCCACATTCTCCTCTCCTATTTACCTTTAAAGGTGCTAATCGTCCCTTCCCTTCTTTTACTACCGTGAAAAAGAGACAATTTACAAATAAACCTGAGCGAGAGCCCATAATGTATTTTTTTTTTTAGCCAATGCAATGTGATAGGTCTCTCTCCCGGAGCTACAACACTATAAAACTCCTTGGCATGGGATATTTCTCTGTACATGTTTGTAAAAGTTTCAGGGCTCGCTAGCTCAAATTCAAACAGTTTCAGATAATCAAAAGAAAGCTGGAGCTTATTGGTAAGGTGAGGAAGCTTGAGACTAGGCTGTATTCTCCACAGCAGCGGGGCAAGAAAATACAAGCGACCGCAAATGCAGGCAAACTTGTCGCCTAAGTGGAAGACGCAAACAGCTGTCTCTTCCGAAATTCGTCACCCTTTATTTCATGATACAGGTCCCCGAGAAGAGTATAAAATTGGTACATTATAATTCCAGGAGTCCACGCTAATTTGTCTTTTCAGATCGCTTTCAGAAAAACTTAGAGTATTTTCTGATTTTTCACTTTCTTGCCCCAACCTTAATGCATGCTTCCACCGCATGCCCCCAAACCTGTCTTCTAGTGTGAGTGCGGAATAACGTCATGTACCTGTGAAGGTGTCGTCTGTATTTTGAAATAAAATATAAGAAGGGAAGCGGCTCCCTGAGCCACGCCGCCCACATACAGGTGAAAACGCGAGTGACAACAGAGCGGAGAACATCTTTATTCTTCTGAGAGCTGCCTCTTTTCTCCTTTTCCTATATTATGATTTTCCTCATGCTGTGATTTAAAGTAAAACACTTTTTTTCAACAGGCTTTCATTGAAGCAGCAACACATTTTAACTGATCTTTTGCAGTGTAGTCTCTTATGTGTGGCTATAAGTTTTATCCAGAAGCAGTAAAGGCACATGGCTTTATCTGTCAAATTTCTGTAACTTTATACATGAAACGGAAGAGCAAGTAACTTTGGGGGATTTAGCAAAAGGACTTATCAGTATAAGTAAGGATAAGAGCAAACCGCGAGGCCCATGGGAAGTTTGCCCTTGTGGTACTGGCCGGGGTTTGTTACATTTTTGGTTAGAGGCTCATGACTTTCACCCTTTCTGCAAGCGTCATTTCCAGAAACAGGCAGCTCCGGTTCACGGTACAAATTGCTCTGGGATTCCGTTGGGGTTTGTTTTTCCTTCGGAGGAAACATCTCACGTTACTGGGGGTTCAGCACTTCAAAAATAAATATAAACCCGGAATAAGACCCTTGAGCCAAAGAGAAATAACAAGCGTCAGACGCGGAGAGTCACCTGGCCGGCAGGCTGCCAGGGGCTGGAGGAAGCATCACCTGGGGGAAGAAGGGATGCAGAGGTGCTGTGACTTGTGCCGAGTGCTTCTGCCTTCGGTTCTTCCGATGAAATAGCGTGCGGCTCCTGGCTTGCACAAGGATGGCAGGCTGGCACAGAGGTCACCCTTGCGCTCATACAGTACACGTGTCCTCATATTATCTTTGCAATCGTCGCGTTTCTCCCTGACCTGAGGAGGTCCCCGGGCTGTGCTCACCTGCCATAAGGCATAAAGTTACCCCAGTTGAAATTCCTAAATTGACATTCTCACACTTAAAAATATTATTATTATATTTTATTATAATAATAATTAATAATAATTAATAATAATTAGTAATAATGCTTATTATTATTATTATTTTTCCAGACACAAGCACTCTTTTTTCCACCCTCCCGGCTCCCGAGATGTGAGTTTATTTTGCCGGTGCCAAACCGCTCCCAGAGACACCCGGCAAGCGCCGAGCAGGGCTTGAAGGGAGAGACGGAGCCGTCCTCCGTTGGCAATCAGCAATGAAACGAGGTTGAAAAGCTGCCAGGGAGAATTAGGATGGTAGCCCTATCCTGCAAAATCAGATGGTTTAAAGTGTCCCTGAGCAGCTGTTAAGCTTATTGGGTTTTTTATTATTATTATTATTATTTTCAAGCATATTTTTTTTAACACCTGCGAAGTTTGTCTATGAGGATGCCACTAAAGACAGAAGTACTGAGTGCCTGACAGACTCCATAAAGTCCTTGGCATCCTTCTAAGTACGTGACAGGTCCAAGGACTAAGAAACGGGAGCGGGTAAGCGAGCACGGGCTGGCCGTTAGCGCATCTCTGCAGACGGGCAGCAGATGCCCTCCTGGCCCCAAATAGGAAAAAGACGAAGGACACTGGTGAGGAACCCAGTTGCAGTGGGTTCCTTTTGCCTCAGTCACACACAGCCCGTCCTGGGCAGCGCAAAAGGGGAGGAAAAGATCTCTAGACATTCAGACAGCCCCGATTTAATAGCACAAAAAAAAAAAAAAAAGGAGATCTGGTGTTGTCTGGTCCGTGTTTTCTGACTGGCACTGGGATCGGGGCGTGCTGGGGCTCTGCCGGGGCAAGAGACACTTGGAGGGTGCCGGAGGATGGTGTGGAGGGTGCTCCGCGCGGGCGGCCGCAGATGGCATCAGGGTTTCTTTTCATACCTATCATCTTCGCTCTGTCTCCCAAACATCTGGAGCATTCCCCCTCCCCCCGCCTTGATTCCACTTGCTGTTTCTTCTTATTGAGTTCTCCATGTCTCTCTGCAAGTTGTCATAACCTGTAATAAAGTGCCCTTTTCGTCGGGAGTTAAAGTCCAGAGGGCATCAGATCCATTTCCAGCTGACAGCAGAGAAAGGAGGCAGGACAGCGGCTGGAGGATCGCTTTTGTCTGCCTCCAGGGCTTTAACCATTTCACAGCGAGGCACACCAGGGCAACCGGACCCTGGTGTCCTGTCTAAGTGCCCCCAGCCCCCTCCGGGTATTGCGTTGCAGACTATCTGGTCCACCAGCACCTCACTGGGACCAGAACTGGGGCTCTTGGGCAGCCCCTGCCCCGGCGGATCCCGCACGTCCCTGCCAGGGAGGGCATCGAACAGCAGAACACCCTTATGTCCCCTCTGCCCCAACCCAGCTATGCGAATTATTCTTATTCTTTATTACTGTTGCTGTTAGTGATGTCATTAGAGTACACTGGAAGAAACATGACCGCTATGTGTGTTATATACAAAGCAATATCAGACACCTGCGATGAACATATGCTCTTTTTATGTTTGTATTCATATGCACTGAGAATAATGCATGACCATAATTATGAACACTTATAAATATGTGTCGTATATGTACGTATGCTCTATACTTGCGCACATGTATAGATACGTACTGTATATGTGTGTGTATGCACATACGCGTATGTAGATACATAAAGACAGCTTTTCTACGTGTTATACTACACAAGAAAGTGTGCACCGTGCTCAGTTTGTTGCGTTCTCTGTTTGCAGAGGCATGTGTAAGACTGGAAAATCACGCCAGAATATAAGATGTGTGAGGCCAATGAGTCCTTGCGTGGTATAAGTGTGATTTTTTCTATTTTTTTAAAGACCAAGCAAACAAATAACAAACAGGAGGTGTTAAAAATATGCCCAGCAAGGTGTGCTGTAACCCTGGAGCTGCCCAGCATGTCCTGGCAAGGGGTCAGGCTGTGAGGCTGGTGGCGGGGCTGTGTCTCTGATCAAGTATTTATGGCCACTGCATCTTTGCATAACATTTACTTTGCTTCCTTTAATGGTTTCCTCCACTCCTTTCCCCACTCCTCCCTGCAAACAGCCTCAGTTCAACTCCAGTCCCTGCGATGATATCAAGAAAGGTTTTTCTTTTTTTTATGGTCAAGCCAAACCGAGGTCATTCTAATAATACCCAAGGTCACTGGTGGGAGCCACCGAGTCTCCCAGTCATTTTTCATTTGCTTGCAACAGCTCCATCACAGGGATGGAGCTGGGAGCTGATGGCCATGTGATGTCACTAGCACATGCTAGGGGATTATAAGGGCAGGTACAGGGCAGGGTTGTGGATTAAAAACGATGGAAAAAAAAAAAAAATCACTATTAACTGCTTCACTCCAGCAGCTTGGTGGAAAAAAAAAGAGTACAGACAAAGAAGGGGGATGTTTTTCCTCCCCCCCACCCTCCAAATCTGTCCTCCAAAATGCTAGCTCAACTGCTCCATTTTTTCCAGATTTAGTGACTCAGCTGGAAAAGATCCGCAAAGCGTGTGAGAGGAGGCACTGCTTACTGTACCAGCTGCTGAGCAAGAGGTTGTAAAAGCAACCTTGCAATTACCCGGAGGCGTTCCTCTCCCTCCCACCCAAATCAAAGGCCTCATCCCTTTTCTCCTGCTGCCAAGGCCAAACCTGTGGTAACACCACCAGGAGTCAGACCTAGACAAGTTTTTGGACCTAGACAGTTATGTTGTGGGTCGGAGGGTTGTTGTTATTTTAACAACTTCTTTCTATTCTAGCTGCCCACTTGGAAAAGAAAAGAAGAAAGAAAAGGAAGCAAACCTCCTGGTTAGATCACTCCTGGTCAGTGCTCTTTGGCTGGAGGAGCCCTAGGGGAGGTTGGTATTGATTTAACCATGTGCACCAACTGTGAGGTTCACACTGCAAAATGCCCCTCACGCAGCCACACTCGCACGCAGACCTGCCCCTCGCCCCTGATGAGTCACCCCAGAGAGCTCAGTCCTCATGTGTGGCCCATCGCTTAAACCCATGTACTGAAACATTACACGCTGGAAAGCCATGAGTTTGCACCAGTCTGCAGGGATCAGAGGAAGAAACGACATAAATCAGCTAGATTCCAAGTTTCCTTATAATTTAAGAAATATAATTATATTCTGTTCCAAAAGGTGCAGAGGTAAGAAGTTTTTAACCTATAGGAGAACTAATAGTTCAGCCAAAGTATTCCTTCTCCCTGGGAAACAAACCAAAAGAAAGATAAATTGCATATTAATCTTCACTCAGCCTCTCATCATTGCACTATTTTGTCTTAGTTGTCTCGTCTTATTGAAATTATTTATGAAACATGACCTTCCCATAGCCTGTGTTTCTGCATTTTTATTATTTTCTGATATATTAACTGTATAGTCACCATCAGTTTCACTGTTTATTGTCATCATGTATTTTTTAAAAAAAGAAATTCCATGAAGATGATTGGATATCGGTTGAAATTTTTGTCCAATGTTTTATAATCCTTCAGTCTAAAAACCCAAAAAGCACCAACTGAAATATGATAATCCAGAATAGAGCAACTAAGACAGAAAAGAAAATAAGCGACTGACTGGTTTATATGAACACATAAACTCTAGACTTGTTTCAGAGCCTACAGCCATTCATGGAAGTCTTACTATTGAGGTCAACGGACTTTGGATCAGCTCCTGTTTACAGCAGAATGGATCAATGGAACAAAGAGACGAATTGAATGTGATGTAGTTGTGCAAAATACACTGGGATATGAAAAACCTGTACTTTCTGGTTTCTGCATCAGTTGTCTTCTCTTAGTGCTCATTCCTGCAAATAACTTTTCCTTCAAATGTTACACCTCTTTTGAATAAAAAGGGAGAAACAGATGTAGCAGGAGAACGGATTTTTGAGCCAAATCATGCTGTTGTAAACAGTTGTGGCTGCAGTGAAGCCCTCTGAAAGATTCTGAGCTATGGAAGTATGATGTCTGCTCTGAGACGTGTTGTTAAGGACCTTCAGGTGCTAACTGGTATTTACTTCAGCAGTTCTGTCAGAAGCAAAGACTGATTTGTTAGGGTTTTTTTAACCCTGAGAAGATACAAACCCATGTGTTTGCTCCTCGGATGAGAAAAATGTGGTACATTCTTCCTATCTGCTTGTTTTCCACAAAAATGACTAATGTCCTGTTTACAATTAGGCCTGAATTGATTTGTCGTAGTTAATAGGATTAGAGCATCAGCCTCTCTCAAGAATATTCAAACACACAGGAAGAGTGGTACTGAGATGCTGTTGTCTCTCTTCTCCTCCTGTGATGGGCATAATGACACACCTCCAAGCAGAGGGGATTTGTCCGGTGAGAGCAGGCAGATTATCTGTATCTAGTGAAACAAGGCGTGCATGGCAACCTTTGCCAAGGCTCAAAGCCAGAACCTACTCACTATAAAATAATTGTGTCACTACCTAACCAAGGCACTCTTCATGTTTCATTTATCTTTTGACTGTAATTGAATGGTTGAAAAGCAAAAAATGTAGACAAATTCCAGCTGTATTGAGATCTGTTTCTTTCTCTGCTACCATGGCCCATCATTAGATAGTTTCCTTCTCTGTACAGAAGGTCAGAGAGTATAAATATAAATTGCATTTTGCATTACTTCTAGATGAGTGAAGCTGTCAAAGCAATAATATAAGCTTTCAGTCCCACATTCTACCACTTCTTTCCCATTTTTTGGCCAGGAGGTCATGTGCAAATTGAACGTGACAGCCCAGACGACATGTCCAACAGACTTATATCGTTAGACTGTTCTGCTGTGGCACTCATCACAACATTAAACCCACATTGGACTTAGAGCTCTTCAGTAGCTGCTAACAGTAGCTCAGACTTCTTCAAAAAAGTTTGTGTCCACATCAGGTTTGTAAAAGAGTACCAACTCTTTGGGGGATCTTGTAAAAAATGCAGAAAACGGGAGAAAAATAATCTACAGGAAAACCTGAAAGAGATGATCATAGTAATGCAAACTTCTGGTTGTTTGAAAGCTGGACACGCTTATAGTGTCTATCTATGCGAGTATTCTTCGATTCTGTAAAATCTTGCTCATCCTTGAAGTGACAGTGAATAGTCTATTATAATAAGCAATAATTCAGTATTTAGTGGATATTTTTCATATCAGAGTTCAAAAGAGGGAGAACAACCCCTAGTTGTCTGCCTATTTTTATGTAAACAAAGTTAGCTTCACGTCTGTTGGATGAAACACTGTGTATGTCACTTAATAACATTGATGATTTGGAAATAAATGTATGTTTATACCACTAAAATCTGCATGGGCAGTTTCCACTAGCTGTTATTTGGATGATGGAGTCTAAATTAGTGAAAATAAATGCTACTAAATATCTTATTTGTATTAACTCAGAGCAAAGTTTGGCTACAGAACACCAAAGGGATAAGATTGAGGTTGTCTTCAGCTCGAGTAGAATTGAGTCTCAAAGTAGCTTTAGAAAGTTCTTTGTGCTTTGCACAGTGTGGGAGAAAAGTTAATGCTGAATGACAGCGAAACAAGATCGCTCTGGGGACAGAAAACCAGATTTGGAGCCCTTCACCTTTAGGTTTCTAAAAATGCAGCACAGGTTGTGAACAACTGAAAATTCTTAGCATCTGGCAGCAGGCTGCTGGCCTATGCTAAAGAGCCAGTGGTCTTAGTCCAAATCTCGGCAGAAAGGAGTTCACATTATAAATGACATTATCTGGCAAATCTTCGCGATAGTCTGAGCAGAGAGGCCAAGAACTAACTTGGCACAGAAACCCATGCTTTCCCTCAATGCAGAAATGTTCTCCCTAGATAAGGGCTGAGGCATACCATGGATCAAGAAAAGTCCCTGCCACTCTTGCTCTACTAGCTTTCCATGAATTAACAAAGAAATTCATTTTCAAGGACTGTCAAGTTTTTACCTTTTTTTTTTTTCAGAAGGCCTAAACTTAAAGTGAAGAGTTTGAGTCCCATCTGGTACAAATCAGTAGGAGCTTTGCAGGCTTCAGTAGAGCTGCCCTGATTTACACCAGATGATGCTATTACAGGACTGAACTATCTAACAATAATTATAAAAAAATGTCTTTGATTATGCATGTGCAACAACTATTTATGTTTACATTGCAGAGATTTGCATGGAGCACAGTGGGGAGTATTTTATCTCTTCAAAACATTGCACCAGCATAAATAATCCACCGACATTCAAATGAGCAAAGAAATGCCCGCTTTTTACCACAAGATGGACCATAAAGATTTTTCTTCACGCGTCTTTTTCAAACAGATTTGTCAATAATCCTCAAATGCAAAGTTCATTCTGAAGAAAGAAACATGGAAAAAGAAAAAAGAAGAGATATGTTCTTTTCCAGGTGGTTACATTATAGATTGCTCTGAACAGTGAGTGAGTCTAGATACAACCACCTATCTTGCACTTGAGAGAGAAGAGGATGGGAGAACCGGGGAAAGTAAGACATCAAAAATGCCACAAAAAAAGGCTGCACCATACCTCATTTGACAGTCTTCAAAGCAAATTGTCAAAGAATATGAACCAGTTCAAATCCAGAGTGAATACTTGAAGCAATTGGACACAAACCTATCAAAGGCAGAGATGGACATAATCATGTGAAAACTGGGAGATATTCTGTTGAAGTATCAGCCTGGAACGGCACAACAGAAATTACCATTGGGGGAATTGCACTGACATTTAAGCTTTCAAAATAGAAAACCCTTAAAATACACATTAATATGTTGTACCTTTGACTCACAAGAGGAAAGGGAGATGAAAGCACAGGTAATATTCCTTTGATGTTTGAACTACATACGTAGTTCTCCTGCTTTGACTTCTGGGGGTTTTTTTCTATTTGCAAATTATGCTTTGGTGGTGCTTCGAAGGCATTAGATTTCTCAAATTAAGTCATGTTGCCCTACTCCAAATATAGTTTTCCTCTTGAAAACCAGGGAGAAAAGAGCTGCTGGCATTATAAGTTTGATGCCCGGAAGATGCACAGACATAATTTTCACAGTCTGGCTCCCTCCATTCACCTTTGCATCTTCCTTCAAACGCCCCAGTTGCCGGTGACCATCGCACGGCTCTGGTAGAGCAGCATGGCCATGATGGCAAGGATAGCTGATCTCGGCATACGTCCTTGGATAAACTCACACAATCCTAACTCAAAAAGCCGCTGGCAGTCACTGGGTACTGCGGTACCAACAGACCTTCTTACCTTTGAGAGCAACCTCCACTTTTGCTGAGCGTTGAGGCAACAACAGGAAGTTTAATCAAAACATGAGGAGGAAGCAGAGACTAAAAAATTCAACATCTGTGCTCTCAGCTGTTTATTTTGCTGAGTACTGGAAGGAAAAAAATGGGGATACCAGGGTGTTCCTCCATTTATTCCCAACAAAAGTAGATTTTGCCCCACATCAGAAATGACACAGCACTGAACTCACCTGGGTGGTTGGGCAAGAACTCTGGTCTGTTGTCCTACACAAATCACGATGCCTCAGTTTCCCTATCAACACAATGAGGATGTGATAATGATAATCTGCCTCTTGGGAGCACTCTGAACAGTAATTAGTGTTTTTATTAGCTCTTCCAAGATGAAATGTGTTACATAAATGGTCAGAGTTATTAAACTGAATTGAGCTTGAGAAAAAAATTCTATCATAAAAGAATATCTTTGAACAAGTGAAGGAGCTGGTGGATTTGATCCTGGCACAAGGATGCCCTTTTGTATGACAGAACAACACAAGCTCTGGATGAGGCAAGGAAAGCCATCACGCTCCACAATCTAGGTAATTTCATGAGAGCCCAAGATGAGAAGTCATATAAGGTATATGCTCAGCATCAGTAAGAGACAGAAACTCAAGTTTAATTTCCAAAGTAAATAGAAAGTGAGCCTCCCTAGATCCTGTCCACCCAAAGCAACGGAAGAAGGGAAAAAAACAGACCTACATTCTAGCAGAGGTATTTAACAAGGGGAGAACAGGCTTAGCTGTGAGTTTTCAAACACCAGTCAGATGGGATAACTCTGTAATTTTGTAATTTTATGGATTTGTTTTTCTCAAAAAGTAGATATCTCTATTTTGATGACTGGCTGGGGGCGGGGGGGGAAATAAGCTACTGTCTTTAAAAGCCAGACTTTAATCCTAACAAACTAGCCAAACCTCCAGGCACACTCTCACCAGAATTTCAGTACAAGAGGAATCTGTCATGTTATCACTACAAAATGGGGCCAAATTTTCAAAGACATCTCTGCAATGAGACTGAGAAATCCGGTACTAAACCATTAGGGGATTTGCATTCACGGTTTGGGTTTCCAACATGACAATAGGAAGTTTAACTCCATACACAACCACGTTGTATGAGTGCATGAAAAAAACAAAGTGAGAAAAGCCTCTTTTCATTTTCTGGGACAAGCATGAGTAAACTAAAGTGACAACTGTACTTTTAGTTTGCACGCAGGCTTCCTTTGATTTTTCATGAGAGCTCAGACCCCCAGAAGCTGTGTTTATAGGAGCTAATCAGAAGTAAAAAAAAAAAAGAAGTTTTAAAAACTTCTCCTGCTTTGAAATCAATGGATGTTGAGCACAGAAGTATTAATTTCATACTCCTGAAATTTATTCTGCTAATGATTGCAAAGCTGTCTTTAGAAACTGAGAGGGGATCTAGATGTCCAAGATACCAGGCAGTGTAGTGACAGGATGAGGGGTAATGGTTTTAGGCTGAAAAAGGGGATTTTAGGCTTAAAAAGGAAGAAATTCTTTGCTGTGAGGGTGGTGAGGCCCTGGCCCAGGTTGCCATGGGAAGCTGTAGCTGCCCCATCCCTGGAGGTGTTCAAGGCCAGGTTGGATGGGGCTTGGAGCAACCTGATCCAGTGGGAGGCATCCCTGCCCACGGCAAGGGGTTTGAACTAGATGATCTTTTAAAGTCCCTTCTATCTCAAACTTCCGTATGTTTCTATGAAGATGAATTTGTTTTCAGAGTCCAAGTACAGTCCCCTCTGTCAGCTGGGTGAGCAAAAGTAGAGCTGGGTCACTGCTTGCCTGCTGCTCGAGTGCATGTGGCTGAAAGACCCTGCAGTGTGCAGATCGGTGTAGGACTGAACAGAATTGTACAGTTTTGATGCTGTTGTAGACTGATCTTCCTCAGTGTCACCAGTTCTTGCAGGCTGCCAGAGACGTTGAGTGTGTTTCTAAATCTGGTGTTTATTTTTCGCTTGATTTTACTCTCCATCGTGATTTAACCAGCTGGGTAAGCAATGTTTCTTTTTCCAATTTTATTGCTAACAGGTTTTACCATGGCTCCCTTTCTTCTACAGTTTATGCATTTTTAAATTGTAGCTGTTTTAATAATACTTGTAGCTAATATGTCTCTTCCCTGAACTACAGTCACCTTAAGTACCAGTGTCAAAGCTGCATTGTCAATGGATTTTTTTAATTCTATCCCTGTCTAAAAGAGGAGTTTTGGACAGTCCATTACAGCTACTTGTGCCATACACTTCATATCATTCTTTCACACGTACTTCCTAAATTGTCACATTATTGCAGTCCCAAAATAAAGTGTATAATCATACAGTAGATGCTGATCAGGATGCTCTTCTGGGGTAAAGTGACATAGTCTGCCATCTGCCATATTTTAAGATAAATTTTTGAGTCCATTCTTTGATCCACATCTGTTTGTGTGTTTACAGATATTTAATTATTTGTTTGCATATGAATTCATCAGATGTATTTTCATGTCATATGATAAAATGCAATGAAAAAAGTTGTAAATGTATCAATCCAGCATCTTTTTTCTTCTCCTCTTTGTTTCTTCCTCTTGTCTTTAATAAATTAATGCTTAGGGAACCCATTTAAGATGCAGAGAAAAATTGTGTTCAACCCTTTTATTTATCTGTCTATTTCACTCTGTGAATACTCCCACTGTGGGTCGATTTGTTGTTCTTACATGATGATTTATATGTTCCAGTGGAAGGAATACATGCACATATGGGGTTCAAGCTAGAAAGGTCTCTGCCAGAAGAGTCTGTTAGGGCTTTGGCTTGGACGAGCTGACTGCAACCTCTTCCCTTTCTCAGGAACAGCATCTGTGAGGAGGCATGCCTGAGGTGAGAGGAGAAAAGGCCAGTAATCCTCAGCCAGGGCAAACTAACCCTTTAACCAATTTCCAGTACTATTTGCTCCCCATGTCGTCATCTCTAATATACAATTTTATACTGTCCTTATTGGAGCCTTGATATTTATTTTTTGTGTGTGGAACAGCTGTAATCATTGGTGTTATTTTCCACAACTCTAGGATCTGTAATAAACAGATACCATCCCTTTCTTACCCCAAAACATTTGCCTTTCAGATGCCCGTTATAAGATATTCTGTAATAAACTTGTGCTGTTATTAGAATGGTTGAGGTTCCATAAAATATTTCTGAATAAAAAAAATCACTGTTGTATAGGTGTGCGTGAGCAGGAGACTTGTATTTATACCTATCGCTGGAACAACTCAAAACACCAGCCCAAATTTTAATTCAGGCACCAGGTCCACACTGAGAAAAGGAAGTTGTGGGGAGATGGGGTTGGAGAAACTCACCGCTGCCAATATCTGTTCTTTGCAGACACTCTTTCAGCTGGGTTCTCACTCTCCTGCTTTCTCACCGGCCTCTGGCTGTTGCTTTGGTGATGCCTGACATAACACAACCAGTCAAAAATGAGTGTGGCCATCCTGAACGTTTACACCATGGCTCACATCCTTGAAGGTGTTTAGGTGCATACTCACTGCGATGTGGCAGGGTGGCTCGACACCATCAGCTGAGTGGCACCGCCGTGCCCAAAGTCAGGTTCACCTGGCTCTGCAGGACTCCCCTGAACAGGGGGCACCAGGTGGTGCAAAACCACTGTAGTGGATCCGATGCCATCTGCCCTCCTGGCCATGAGCACAGAGGCTCTGGGATGCGCCAGCAAGTCCTGGCTGCTAGAACAATCCCTCGGTGCTGCTGACAGCTTGTGTGAGGGACAGGACTGTGTCCAGATGGCCTCAGATTTTGAGGAACTGCACTGAGAGATCAAAACTGAACGCACCCCTCCCACATTAGTGGTGGGAGCTGACAGCCTTTTCTTCTCCCATATTCCCTGTATCCTACTCCCATCGTCTGCTATCCCTGACATCATCACTGACAATACCACCCCATCACCACTTGGGCTGGCAGCCATCCCCAGCTCCCCCTGACCTGCACCGCCTGTCACCTTCCCTCCGCCACCCTTCCGAGGTCCAGCCTGGTCTGCTCTGTGCTTCTTTCTCCTCTCCGCATCTCCTTCATCACCGCAGCCTCCCATCTGTCACCCATCCCAAAAACCAAGTGACAAATCACTTTTCTCAGCATCTTGTGCCTATCTTCCAGACATCCTTTATACCTCCTTTTTCCATCCTACAGCAAGGTCATACTTCTTAACCTCACTTCCCAGATGCCCATATGCTTTCTTTTTTTTATGTATCATTCTTCCTTTCTATATCTCAATTTCTTTTTCACCATTGATGGCAACTTGGATGATTTGTTTAGACACATCCTTCACAACTGCTTTTTTTCCTCCACTCCCCCAGTTTCCCCTTCATGGTACTCCTTCAGTGTAAGGATGGTCGATAGTCCCTCTTTCTTAAGAAACATTCCTGTGGTGGGAACATTAAAAAAAATGTCAGGATCATAACAAATAGGTCAGATGTAGCAGACAATGTCTCATAAGTTGTCATTTAATTTAAAATGGACACCGGATGAAAAATATTCCAAAACTATGTAAGGTGACAGTGATGCACCCTTTCCACCACTATTTAAAATTTGTTCTGTAAATGCTTTTGGCTTCAAGGAACACTTGCAGTGATGTGGATGGACACCATTTAACAAGGCAAACAGGTTACCATGCAAAAAACTCCCACCCAAGTAAACAGAAAAAAAACTTTCCTCTTTACTAAGATTTGCTTTTATTGGAGTAGATTTACCAGTAGGACTAAGGAGACTCCATCTCTCTTCCCTCAGTAACAAACAAATGATGGATTCTCAGGAGAAGAAATACAACCCCATCTATATAATAGTACTATTCAGGCCCATTTGTGCTCTGTGCTGCAAAATCAGTCCTTCTCACTAATTAATCTTTATGCTCTGGAAAACGTAAGTGGTTCTTCCTGACTCTTCTTTTGTCTGCTCCAGGTACACCACAAGCTCTTGCTTACCATCTCCCTCCCCTTCTCATCAGTCTCCTTCTTGTCACCAGTGACCACTGATAATCACGTCAGGCAACATCTTGACCATTATCGCAAAGTTTCAAATAGGCCAGATCTTTTTTCGTATATTTTTTACTCTCATCATTGTACTTTGGTGGTACGTGCACTGGGTGATCATCAGCTCAGTTTGCCTGGCCTCCCAGCTTGCTTAGAGCAGTGTCTTGTTGATTGGATTACATCTGAACAGCACTTTAGCTGTCTTAATATCAGGAAGTTCACCAGAGCCCCTATGATTGTTACCCTGTGTCTATCACTTAGAGCAGACCGAAGATGTATTTCTTCTGCACTATGAAATAATGACTAACCGGAGCTCTGAACCCTGAGCAGCAAAAGCCCTTCAAATGTTTGCAAGTATTCTGCCATTTGCCTCTCCGCCTTCACCGTTCTTGACTGAAAAAGCTGTTGTTGATCTTGGGAGAGAAGGAGAAATCATACTAACACAGCGGCCGGGAACACAGTCCTTCTCTGAATGCTGGTTCAGCAGCAAAATTTGCTCTGAAAAAGCGGAGAGGGGTCATGGAATATTTCTAAATGCTGTAGAGGAAAGAATGAACTTCCTTTTCCCAGGTGTGTTTTCCTGAGAGACACATAAACCCCTCTCTCTGTTTCTCTGCATACCAGCACACATCTCTATGAGTATGCACACAAACGTGTCTGCCTGTGAGAAGGAGACACATTCAGATTGCAAAGACTTAAAAGCCAACGTGATGATTTCTTACCAGGGTTTAAGGGTCCACAGCAGCACAAAATTATCGGAATCAATCAAACTACTTCTGAAGAAAATCTAAGAAATGCTGGAGATAAGGGAGACACAAGGAAATATCAATACTTTAATATTAAAGCCAACTCTTCTTATTCTATATAGGTCAGTGGTCCCCAGTCCACATACACTGACATTTCCTGTGGTAAAGGAAATTTTTTTTAAAAAAACTGAAATTGAGTCTAGCAGGCAGAGCAAAAATAAAGTGTTGCTTGTGACACATTACTCAAAGTGTGTGGGTATTGCACCAGGCCAGTGACCCTAGAAGAGTCTTGTTCTGCTTGTTCACATTCCTTCAAGCAGGAGTTTTCAGCCTTTGGCCAGGAGAGACCTCTTGGTCCATGAGGCCACTTCTAAATGACCGGGAGAGGCAACACCAACTGGCAGGTCTGCGATCAGCGAGAAAAATGGCAGGGGCTGGAAAATTGAAATGGATTGAAAAATCCCATCTTATGGGAAAAAAATAATTTAACCCTTTACTTCTAACTCCATCTCTAAGACAGGCCAGGATGAAGCTATTAGACAGGCTGCTATAAAAACACCCAGAGAGATAATTCTTCTAACAATGTAAAAACACCCAGCGTGCAACCTAAGTTTTATAGATGAGAAATTAATCTGGCAAATCTACCTTTTATCCCATTAGTTTTAAATGTAATCAAGATGCCACAGTTAGCAACACGCCTTCTCCTTTTTGTTGGTCACACAGATAAAGACCAGTTGGTGGGTCAGGAGCGGCTGCGTCAGTTCCATCCTCACTGGGAGCCGCGGGAAGGTGAAGCCACTTATGTACATCTCAATGGTCGCACATGAAGCAAAGAGAAAACAGTTGTACAAAGACATCAGAGGATTCCACTCTGCCCTCTCCTCCTGGTCAGTGGTGGACTTAATGGATAAGGGTAGAACTGGTTTCATTTGCTGCAGGCTAGTTGATGTGGTAGTCTCTGATGAAACCCATGACCAAGATCGAGAAATACATAGGTGGGGTCTGCAAGGGATTTAATTTGAACAGAATAGGAGAGGAAGTGGATAACCTCTCCCCCTGCCTCCAACTTCCCCTCCTTTCCTTTCAGATACACCTCTAAAAAATGAAAGATATTTTGTGAATAGATGCTCAGCTGACATAAACTATCTCAAGACTTTTGAGAAACTTAGGATCATTTCTACATCTTCCGAATCTGGTCAGCGGGATCTTTGTAAAGCATTCAAGCAAACACCTCATGCAAATCTTTCTAATTTAATCCAGACTGGTTTAAACTAGGATGCATTTCAATGAATGAAATTCTGTCTGAAGAGCCATCAGCAAAGGCAAGCAATAAGAGGAGCAAATTGTCAAATTACCAAACTTGGGGCAGATATCCCCTGGAGAAAGGCTGGGCCATCCGTGAGCTTCCTTTCAAAGGCTTGTTTTGTGCAGGGGAAGGCTCTCACCTCCCGTAGTACCAGTTCTGCCACAGATTAATAGTCTCTTTCCATAGCAACACCTGACCCTTCCCTCCCCTTGCTGTGATTATACATACATATATACATATATATACATATAGAAATATTCCCTGTCTAGGGAAAGGATGGACAGATGACAATTTTATGTGGCATCAGCAAAATTATATGAAAGGAAGGTTTAAAAAAAAATAGAGAGAGATGGAATACTACTTCTAAAAAAAGAAATACAGAGTGTCACAGGATCCGCAACTGTGTCAACAGCACAACAAGCTGTTATCAGTAGCTTCAGACAGGATCCTTCTTCCAGAAGAGACTGTACCGCAACAAGTATTGAATAAACGTGGGTGACAGCACTTTGGAAACAAGCCAGTGCTGGGGCAGCTGCAAAGTTCTTATAGGGACTGTCCAGGAAAAGGCAGTCATCCACTTGGAGGCAGTGGTCCCATCGCAAGTAACACTATAATTTTGGCCTGCAAGTGCCTGGTTAAAATCCCAGCTACATTTGCACCACCTCTGGTCACTGCTTTTCAAGTGAAAAACCCATACTTCGTGTTAGAAGCAGAAATGTCTTTCACAACATTGTTCAGCCCATAGTATGTAAGATGGGTTGGGTAGAGCTCAGCCTTCTGACACCTCTTGCAAGGCAGAAACAACAAATAAAGGTAAAAAAATGAGTTGTGTCTAGAAAAAAAGTATTACTAGAAATTGAGTAAATATGAGCCAGAGAGAAATTTCTTCCCATACAAGACTCCAGAAATAATATTGTATTTATAGGAAAAATAAGTTTGCACAAAGAACTGAAGAGTTCAGTTTGCAAGAACTGAATCTATGCACAAAACCAACCTATAACCAAAGGGGAAAATGTGACCAGGGCCAGGAACACACCACAAAACCACACAGAGTCCTCACAAAGCTGCTAATAAAAATCTCATGATCTAAGGGATAACAATTCTTGATAAAACAATCAGCTCATGGGAGTGCTACCCAACACCAAGTCACAGACTACAGCAGGTGATGTGCATCGCTTAGATCAGGGGGGTTAAACTCACAGCTCCCATCATGCTCTGCTCCTGCAGCCTAACCTGCGTCACACACACGCTGCACACATGACTTCCACAGTGGCAGGAGGTTAGGGACAAGGAGCTCGGCGCTGCCACCAGGTAGAAACAAGGTGCCAGGCCAGATAAAACAAGGTAGAGGGCCAGATTCAGCCCGTGGGCCATGAGTTTGACACCCTGGCTTAGAAGTTCTCAATAGGAGAAGGAAAAACTCCTGCGCGCCTGCTACAGTTCATTTAAAGGGTAGGGAAGCATTTGGAGAAGGTGAATCCTACAGGACAAGCAAAGGGTAAAAGCACATCCCCTGACCACGTTAATAGAGAAACAAAACAAACTTTTAGCACTGGTAGAGCTGCTGAATTAAAAAAAAAGCAATAATTTGCATAGGAGGATGTCATTGTACTTAAGAAATCCAGGATAGAATGATTCACAGCCTAGAGACAAGGGAACCTGAAGGCAAACTGAGGGCTGGCGATGGCCCAAAGCTGCTAAAGAGTGCACTGAAAAGCACTGAGTGCATGTACCGATACTCCAGTGCTCTGATGTGAAGAAAAGGTATGACCCAGGGGGAAGAAAATATCATCCCTAGGGGCCAACAGATTAGGTAGCATGCTTGTGCCAGCTGTGAGGAGCAGGATGCAACCTATCAACATACCAAAATATCTTAGCATCTCTCATTAGAGCTGATTTTTTTTTCTCTTTTTCTCTGATGAAACAGATGTCCAGCTCATTGCATCTGAAACATTTTGTTTCATCCCTGAAGATCTGCGCTCCTCACCCTGGGGCAGTCCCCTGCTGAGGCTGGCCCACAGCTCAGAGCCCTGTGAGCTCTGGGGCCTTGGGGCCATCAGTCGGGAACGATTCCTGGGTTCATGGCCCTGGAGCAAAGCCGACAGGCGTGTTTCAGGGCAAGCTGAAACAAAGGGGTTTGAAATTCCCAATTTGTTAACCTTATGGACCCTCTGAGGCTGCTTGCAGCCACAGGAGCTAAAAAAGACAGGGAGAGAGGAAGAAAAAAACAAGAGTGCATTCCTTGCTTGATATTATTATACCGCGGCCAGCGTGGGCTGGGGACCACTGGGACAGGACAAAAAGTCAATGTAGACGTCAGTGTGCTCAGAAGGAGGGTCCCACTTGCTGAATGAACGAAAAACTTTTGACTTTTTAATCCCAGCCTCAGTCAGAAGGTTATTAGACCAATGACCGCTGGGCCTAAACCAACAGCAATCCCCTGACTGACAATTTCTACAGATTATGCTAATAAAATACAGCACTTCTTTGAAGCCGAAGCGTGTTTCTGCTCTTGCCCTACATAAACCATCTCGGAGAACCACATGTGACGCTTTCCTAGCACAGTTCCTCTGGCATTCTTGTGCATCTCTGATGAAATATGGTCCTACTAGAGTCACAGGCAGGTTACGTTCAGCTGCATTTGAGTAACACAAGTATGCTCGCTTATACGTATAAAAAGCTGCTTCCAAATCTAAAGAAAACTGAAGACACTCCCAGGCAAAGGAACTTCTTCAAACAAGACTGAAAGAGTGAAAGCCAGGAAGGGATTGTTAGCAACAAAGTTTGATGTAGTGAAACTCACAGGGCAGGGCTGTATTCTTGCACAATGCTTACACAGAGCTCTGAATTTTGTGGCTGTATTAAGGATTAACTTCTAGAAAGATGTCCAAACCTAATATTAAAGACTGAGTGATAATAAACTCACTGGGTCTGTCAAAATAGCAGTGCAAGATACATTTTTCACTGTTAATTATGACACTTTTACAACTATATGCTAGAAACCCAAGATATCAAGTCCTAGTTCCTATGTCTAGCTGCAATTCTGATCCAGCATCTCCTCTCTGTGAGCCACCTCACACAGTCTGTGCTGGCCAGATAGTTTTATATCCTTTCTTTGTAGCAAGAAGTGAATTATTACAGTAACCCTCAGTATAAGACAGAAGAGCAGGAGATTCCCACCTTAAAAGGCAACATTGCTTTTTAATTTCCCTAAAATTTTATCTTTTTCATATAATTTACTCTGGTGAAAACAGGAAAGATTTGCCCACCTGAGTGTTGGTAAACTTTCCTGAGGTGCACGTCATGCTGATTTATTCCCTCATGGAGAAGACTTTACAGATTTGCAGTAGGGTGAGTGAGAATAAAAATTAAAGTTCTCATGAGGGCAAATCAAACTTTGGATAATCACTGGAACTGTCTTCAGCTCAGTCAAATGAACAAATAGATAGAGATTTTAATTTTGTTTACCGTTTCCCACCACACCCAGTAGGTAGAATCACCTCATCTTAGAGCCTAGGAAAGTATTAGGACGCGAGAGCTCCGGTTCACGGATCCGGAGGGATGCTGTGACAGTGCGCTGCACCCCATAGCGATGGCAACAGAATTGGTACCCTGTTCCCGCGCCGGCTGTGTGTCAGAACTGCACGGGTCGCACACGGGAGGCGAGGCTGTAAACAGTAATAATGCTGCGGACAGTGCAGAGCAGCGGAGGGCCCACGGGAGCCTGGGGGCGAGAAACCCCCGAGCCCGGCTGTGAAACCACGCCGGAGCGTGCGGGAAGGCTGCGGGGAGAGAGCATCGCTGCCCGCCGGCCCCTCCGCGCCCCTCCGCGCAGCCGAGAGCCGGCGCTTTCCCCGTCAGCCCCGCTGGCTCAGAGGAGAAAGTGCGGGTGTTAGTGGGAACCCCAGAGGTTGAGGCGGCGGCGGATGCGGGCGAGGATGCGGTGCGGATGCCGGGATCCAGGACACGGCCTAGGAGTGCAATTAACATCATCCTGATGAATTTACAGGCAGCGAGTCCTTGCTGCGCCTTTCAGAAGTCGCAGGGCACTCTGTGCCCTGACGATTATTTCACTTTTCTTTTTTTTTTTTAATAGTAATCGTTGACCTAATATGTGTGACTGGGGGAAAAGGGGAGGATGTGGCTCCTACAACGTCAATCAAAACTCTTCCTCACCCCCCCCACATGAACACTTTCTATCTCCCAGCGGTACTGGCATGATGTTCTTAGCCAAATACATGATTCTATTAATGAGCACTTATATTTGCTAAGGAATGCAAATTCTTTCTCTCCGTGTATTATTAGCTGTATCAGAATGTTTGTCCTTTCAGTCCTCTTTGAAGTTGAAGGAGGAAAGGCTGTTATGTGGCACTGAGAAGGAAAAAAAATAAAAAAATAAAAAAAAAGGAGAGGGGGAAAAAACACTTCTAACTCCTCCGGGTTTTTATTTGTTCTCTTGCCAAAAACGCCAAAGGTAGCAAAAGTTACAGAAATTATTTAAAATGTGTGGGTTTTTTCCTCCAAATTAGATAGATTTTTTCCAACTGATCGTCCCCTTTTAATAATAATGGGATCTAATGAACAGCCTGCTTTGAATTTACTTTATAAAATAATCTCTCTGATGCTCTAGAGAATCTATTACGAGTTGGAAGGAAATAAATTCAATTTCCTCCCCAAACATGAGAAGGGTTGTTTTCAGCGCTTTAAGCTATAAACGAGCACCCTCTCCCCCTCCTCACCGCAGCCTCCGCTGTGGCAGAGCTGCCGGCTGATGCTGCGGTGCGACCGAGCAGCACTAGGGCGTTTGGGACTGAGCCCGGGACCCCCAACAGTACGGGATTCCCTGCGGGATGCGGGGAGTTTGCTTCCCGGGGCCGGTTTGCAGCGGAGGGCGAGTGCGGGTTTCCGCACCGCTGCGCGGGGGCTGGGTCCTCACCCACCCCTGGGGCAGACACGGGTGGGGGGCTCTCAGCAGTGAAATTTTTATTCCAGATAAGCGGGAGGAGAAAAGGGGGGGTCTCTGCATCAGCTCAACTTTTGTCATGTATCACTTTTCCTCTTGAAAGGTGTTATAACAGCAATTCAATTACAGTAAATAGTGTACATCATCTTCACAGCTGGAAAATTCTGTAACTAACTGTGACCAAACGTTGTAAAGGAATATAGCTTAACCAGTATTACTTTTTTTTGTTGCTGACCACAGGTTAATTAATTTCAAGGAGCTTAGTATATCTAAACAGAAACACACTGAGATCCTGGCAAGAAATCATAAAATATAAAACGTGGAATTAGGAAGATCATGTGAAATATCCACAGCAGTATTTGGTGCCTGGGAATAATTCTGACGGTCTCCCTCCTCCAGCCCCCCCAGCCCCTGGTCCCTCAAACCAAAAAGAGGCACCGAGCCTTCTGCAAACACCTCAGGGCACACATTCGCGCCCGGGTGCCCACGCAGGGGTGAGCATCCCCCGTGGGTCAGAACCCCCCCCCTCGGATGTGAGCATCCCCCGTGCGTGTGAGCACCAGACCTGAGGATGTTTAGGCGACGCACTGAAACCCGCACTACTTTCAGCAAACCGGGCTTCCATGAGCGCACGAGGCACTACATATACGTTACAGGCCACACGTACAGACCTTTTTAAAGCACCCGGTGTTAACCGTGTGCCCGAAGGCAGAGAGTACTTCACGTCAGGGCTGCAGGTGTGCACAGAGAGCTGGTGGGGTCTGGGAGAAGCCTTAAATCGCCCGCGTAAAAAGTCCGGGTGAAACTCCCCATAAGTCAAGCGCAGTTCTCATTTCAATTAAAGGTAATATTAGCTACCGTCTCCAGTTGCAATTAAGGAGATTTAAGGAGGATTTAATTTACTTGGAGGGTATATGAAAAGGCGTTATGTACCGTAGGAGGTGTTTTAACCCAACACATGGAACTGATGTTGTTTCCACCTCGCCGTGTGGCAGCCAGAGGAGCGCAGAGCCCCCTGCCCGCCCGCCCTGACCCGCCCCGGGAGGGGAGGGGGGGACCCCATCAGAGTGGGGAAAGGATGCCGGGGGGTGGGTGAGCAGGATCAGACCCGGGGATTCACATCCAGCACCCAGAGCCAGCTGGGGTTTCATCCCGCTGCTGACACTGAGCTCGTCCTGCGTGGTCGTGGGGCGGTGAGAGAAGGGAGTTGGACGCCGGGAGGGGGAGGATGTGATAGGTCACCCCGATTTGGGGAGTGAAAGATAATATACAACCCCACCCCCCTTAAAAAATTAATATAGAGTCCAGAGTCAGGGCCAGGTGGATTCCCCTGAGAAAGGGAGCCAGGATCGGGCCCTTTCTCCTGTTCCTGCCCCGGGTGAGGGACGCTCTCACCAAGCGGGATGGGGTCACCAGAAGGGTTTACATTGATTTCCACATTTGTTGGCCACGCTTCAAAACAAAGAACAAAAAAAAAATAATAAAAAAAAGAAAACAACACCCCTCATCTGTGAAAAGTTTATTGAGCAAAAAAACTCTAGCCACGGACCGTCCTGCTTTTCTCTAAAAAGGAGGAAAACATAAGTCACCACCTCCAAATGGCAATCGCCAGCCCCAGAACAAAGGTCCGAGCCCCCACGTTTTGCAGTTGTCAGGACAATCTTGTCCATCTCTAGGGTGAAAGGAATACAAATTCCCTACCTTCTCTCCCTCAGCCTCAGAGAAAACCCGTCGGAGGAGGGATCACCGCCTCAACCCCGCGCCCACCGCCCTCCTCTCAAGACAGCTCTTTAATATTTCATTTTTTTTATTCTTCCAAAGTAAAAGTTTGAGAATTAAACTCCTGCCCCGCGTGTTTGCCCAGAATGGTAACGATTCCCTCCTGCCAAGTTCGTTTGCTGCTTGTTCTCCCCTCCCTCCCCTCTGACCAGGTACAAACTCCCCGCAGCGGGACGGGACCTTTTCAGAGATTAAAAAATATCGATGTGGTACGAGCACAAACGTGCTGGTTTCCAGGGCGGCTCGATGGTAAAGACATAGTTAGGACTTGCAGCAATTTTTCTACTTCTTTTCCCCCGAATACAGTTTGTTCAGCTCAAGCGGGGAATTCTGCAGAAGCTGGAATTTATAATGTACATGTGCAAAAACACTTGGATTTTTTTTTTCCCCAAGGAGGGAAATAGTTCTTATAAATTGTCTTATTTCTCGTCCTCTCCACTGCTGGTCGGATGCCTTTAACTTTACTTCTTTCTAACACTCTTTCTCACATTTTCTGTCTTCATTTCCCTATTTATAAAGTTGCATCCGAAAGCCTGGATTACAAACACATCACTGTCCAGATACAGGGAGGAGAGCACAAAAGCCCGAATCCTCCTAATTCTGGTTTATCTTCTCTGGAAGAAGAAAAAAAAAATCGTCCCCCCGCCACCCCCGCTCCACCCTCTCGAAAAAAACT
Organism: Neomorphus geoffroyi; assembly: GCA_033558235.1. NCBI lineage: Eukaryota > Metazoa > Chordata > Aves > Cuculiformes > Neomorphidae > Neomorphus > Neomorphus geoffroyi. Next base: position 5,329,996 of record JAUMJM010000009.1, read on the forward strand.
ATACATTTCCGATCATCCTTTAAACCAACTCATCACTGCTCGTTCGAATTACTTAATTTTAAATTGTTTAATTTTGTTTATTATCTTCAGGAAATTGCTTCCACTATCGCGCAGATTCATTTTTTTTTGTGACATAACCCAGGAATATTCCCAGTAGAGGGAAATACCCCCCAAACACATCTTTCAAAAGTTTTATTTTCCTCTACACCCTCAAGTTCGTCGATAATTTTTTTCTCAAAATTTTCATCCTTAACCTAGCAAAGGTGGGGTCCACGTAAAATGTGGGGTTATTTGCTAATTAACTGGTTGTTTCAGATAGAAAAAAAAAAAAAAAAAAAGGATGTTTTTTCATTATTGAGATGTCATTTGCCAGAGTTACCAATGTCGGATTCGGAGAGGGGCGGGGAACGGGAAACTTCGGGGGTTTCAAATACATTCTTTCCTATCATAATGTTAGCAATGCAAATCTTCTCATTTTAGGGATTTTGCAGAGGTTGTTTTCTGCTGTTAGCATGGCAGGGAACTTAATTTTCATTTCTAGGGATGTTGCGAAACTCCGGTTTCTTAGCGGACTCCGAACCCATTTTCATCCTTTTCAAGGGGAAAAAAATGTTCATCTTCCTTGTTAATATATTTTTTCCTTCATAAAGAATAGTGTGTATATATACCGGATCAATTACCAATTTTGCTGATTCTCCATTCTCTCTTTACCAGAGGAGGGGCACCCGGAGCCAGCGACATTAACTAAATATATATATACGTGTGTATGTATTCAAACAAACAAATATCCATCCAGGACGTGAAATGAGGGCGAGTTTTTGCTATTACTTAGCATCTGCCTTGCAGAACACCTAGAAGTAACATGCAGAGGGACAAACTTTTCCTCGATCCGAGGTCCCCAGATGCTCTCCTCGGAGCTAATCACTAAAGAGCATCCCGGCAAGTCCCTACTTCCAAACCCGGCTCGTTCATTTCGGAAAGTTACCCGTATCGTTTCTTTCAGAAACCACAATAATTAGATCTGAGCTAACTACTCTTTCTCCTGGTCAACAAATCAATAGCAATTAATTTGAAATAGCTGAGATGATAAAACACTTCCTGTTGTACCTGACCTTTTCAAAAGAGTTATAAATAGAATATACTGAATGTATGTTTTAACACTGTTCCTGTCGGTTTAATCTGCCTTTTGGAGTTCCTTAGGTCTTAGGTGGACACTTTTTAATTTCCCATTTCCGTCCGTTATTCTGATTTCCTTTTTAGACTTTAAACAAATTTTCTTATAAAGATTTAATGATTTAAATAAAACAATAATGAGATGAGATACTTGCAGCACAAATAATCTCTTTGTAATTAGGTTCGAGTAAAAAACGCGATATATTTCATGTAAACATGATACAGTATTAGACATGGATATACATGTAGCCAATATTATATCGTTTATGCACACTGTTTTGGAGGAGAGGAACTGATCTAAAATTGAAATTGTAGAGGAGAGGAAGGTGATGGGGTGGGAGGACTGTAAAGGGAAGAGATCAGAAACGTTTAGGTGTGGGATATTAATTATAAAACATAGACCTCTCTTCACTTTTCTTTGCTTGATAAGAAAGCCTCGTCTTCCCCCACTCCCCCTCTTGCTCCCTCTCCCTCTCTTTTATTGGAAAGAGGATCCTAAATTCCTTTTGACTGATAGGAAGTTACAAGACAAGATGCTATTTTCTCTTTCTGTTCTGACAACTCTGTCATCCCAGGGATCATAGCCATGTCAGAGTGTCTGTCTGGGAGAAGAAGAAGAAGAAAAAAAAAAATCACTGAAGCCTGTGGCCATCTTTGCATCAAAATTTTCCAGACCTCTATTTTTGATTGTGATCCCGCTGATCTGAGTTTGAAATGCGAACGCAGCAAAGCCCCTAAGCCTTCAATCGTGTGAAATTTTCAAAAGATCTCTAGAAGCAATCTCAGGCTGTCTGACCCCTGACAGGCGGAGATCTCTTTATACCTCTCTCTGCCAGCACTTCATTTGTTGGAATATCTTTCAGATTTGCACCTCCAGATGACAACCTGAGTGTTTATTATGTGTATGAATCTGAAATCTTCACTGCAGTACAAAGGAGACGTCTTAAACATCATATTTAATTTCAGATCATAATTACCTTCTCCACTTTTGCTTCTAATTATCTATTCCTCCTTCCTCTCTGTGGCATGTTGATATTTTGTTGATTCTCCCTTTTAATCAGCCTTTCTTGCTTGCTTTTTTTTTTTTTTTTTAATCGTATTAGTTTAGTCCACGGGGGAATTAAACATGTCACGGTGGACACACATCATGCCTATGTGGAGAGAGAAAATTCTGGCGATGAGTGTGTGCTCCCTATGGCTCTCTGTATACATGTATGTGCTCTGCAGAAATAATAACTATTCCTGCCGTTATAATCCAGGTTGTTAGTATGCTTCATCTCCCATTAATCTTTATACATCAATTTAAATTGGCAGCAGTGTTTATGTTTTGTCCCGTGACGTAGCAGCAATGTCATTCGGTAGCAACCAAAGCAGCCGAAGCCCTTTCGCGCCGCTCCTTTCGAGACAGCAAAAGGGGGGGGGGGAGGGGGGGGGGGGGGGGGAGGGAAAAATACAAATTATTTTTTTTTTAAAAAAAAACCCACAAACATTGCTAACTTCTCTTTTTCTTTAAGGGAACTTACATATCTCCTTCATGCCCTCCTTTTCACCTGTTTAAAAGAAACCCTCTCCTTTCCCAGGCTCTTTGGAGAGAGAGAGGGACGTGGTCACGCCGATCCTGGTTCTTTTCTTGTATTTTAATTTTTTTGGCATTAATTTCTCAGGTGAAATAGCTGTCCTTTTAATAGCATGATAAATGTCATCCCAGCTGCCCAGCTCATTTGCACTGGGTTGCTAAGGTAGGATCCCGGCTTGTTCTGCAGCTTAAAAAGGAGGGGAAATAAATGGCTCTAGTGGGATGGTGAAAGCCCGCAGAGGTGGGAGGCTGCTGCGGGACTCCCGGCATCCAGCTCCTTCGCGGCGACCTCCTTCTCTACCAAGGTGCTTAGGAGTTGAAGATATATCTTCTTTTTTTTTTTATTTTTTAATAGCGGTTTCACCTCATTTGTGCCTACCCTTACGCTATAGATCCGTGGTGTTGCTGTGATTAACTTATTAATATAACTTGCCAGTGGTTTAATTTGCCCCGAAAACGCCTGCCTATGTGTTCAGATGTTTCTGTATTTATCCATTTTTTCCCATAAAACTTGTATTAAAACAAAATGTTACTTTTCTTTCTCTCAGGAGCTGTATATAGAGACCCTCCCTTTTTGAAATAGACCGCAGGGACTGTCATTAGATCAGATGGCAAGCCTTTATAGAAAGTGTTTTGCATAATTACATACCAAAGCCAGAATAGTCACCCTCACATTTTATGGGTCACAAACCATCAACAATTGGCACATTATTGTCCAAGAAACCCCAGTCCATTCACTGATAGAGAAAACTAGACTGCCTAATCTAGAACTGAAGAAGATTGAAATTTCTTCTAACAAGAACCCAGAGAAGATTATTTTCAAACTGACAACGTGTTTACATATAGTTATAAAGTTCAGAGGACCGGTGGGGAGACAGAAAGGGTATAAACCACTAAACATGATTAAGAATCGCACAGTGGCCTAATATAGATGGTTCATCAAAAAGGAACAGACTGAAAGCCCCCCCCTCCCCCGACAGCCCCTCTCCTTTTCAGATCTGTTCCTTTTTCTACCGTTGTGATTCAGTAATTAAGATATTCTTATTTGGACAGACAGCTCCTCTGGTAACTGAATAATATTAGTTCCCTTTGATGTCAAACTTTTGACAGTTATCACACTAGCATTGGGCAATTTAGCACAAATGCCCTCTTCTTTTTTTTTTTAAAGGGGGAAAAAAAGTCTTTGAAGAACAGTAATAAGTGTGATCGCTATCAGCAAATGATGTAAATCTCAGTGGACAGGCATCCCTGGGTATAAATTACATTTTGTTGTATATAATGAAGCGAGTTTTGTTTTTACCTCATTCCGTTATCATTGTCCAAAATTAAGGCAATAATCCCACTTCCTTCACACCAATTCACCACAGTCCCTCTCCCCCCTGATTATTTTCTTTTCTTTCACAGGAAAATTGGACGGTTTTCCAGCCCACCCCACACCCCCCTTCTCCCCCTCTGCTTCCCACCCACCCGGCGCTGCGGTGCGGGGGAGCAGGCGGCAGCTGCGGGCGGACTCGCGCTTCACCTGGACCCCCAAAGCCTCTCCCGAAAACCCCTTCTTTTTCAATGGCAAAAACCCCCACCCAAAACCTTATAGCCCTTCGTGTGTGTCGCTTGGCAGGAACGGAGCAGCACAGGATAATTTATAATAATAATAATAATAATAATAATAATAATAATAATAACAACAACAACAACAACAAGAACAAGAAATAAGGTGCATCCCTGGGCTGGATTTGCGAGGGGCATGAAGCATGGCAAAAAAGAAGACGGGTTCCTACCAAGAATAGAGAATTGGGGAGGGGGGTTGCAAACATTGCAATGTCCAGTGGGTGACTTAGGGAGAAGGGATCTCCTGGGGACTGCTTGCCTCTCCTCGACCCAACTCAGAGATGCCACCTGGCCAGGACACTTTCACTGCAGCGTTAGGGACGAGCCCCTCACCTGGCCCCACTCCCCCCACCCCGCTCCGGGCAAGATGCCTACACGGTACCGGATGCTGATGTGCTGGGGGAGATTTATTTATTCTGCTTTTTTCATCACAACTTCCCTGGCGGGGAGGGGGGGGAGGGGTGAGCCAGTTCTCGCCAGGTTTGCTTTATCGCGAGATCTGGGCAATTAAAATAAAATGAAATAAAATAAATCCGCCCTTCAGCTCTTGGTGGAGTTGGAATTTTTTTTTTTGAGGGGAAGCAGCTTCCCCGCTGCAATGTTCTCTCTAATTCCATGATCCCGGGACAGCTCGGTGTAAGCGCCGTGTCCCATGTGCCCCCCTCCCCACCTCTGGATCACCGCCCCCCTTCCTGCATCCCAATGGAGCAGCGCTCGCCGGCACCGCCAGCGAAACCTGCGGCCCTGCTGGGGGCAAAAGCGCCCACCTCCGGCCCCTCCTCAGTCCTCACTCCCGGGGGATGGGGGGGCACAACCCGGGGGCTCCTCCCGGCGAGGCACAGGCAGCGCAAAACCCGCGGCTGCGCTGCCCGCCGGCCCCGGCCAGCCCTCCCGTCTCTCCCTCCCTAATTAGCAGCCGTGGGGAGCGGCCCTGATTAATTTAAATGCTTTTGTAACACTGTAAGGGCGAGGGATGTGTCTACGGCTGCAGACGGGTTATATTATTTTCGCGCTCACGTTTCGGTGGGAAGGGGGAAGCCGCGGAGGATGCGCTTGTGCTTCCCGGGAGACAAACGCCTTCCTCCAGCATCCCCTCCTCTCTCCCCTAGGGAAGCGGCCAAGCTTTTCTGGAAACTTTGCTCCAAAAGGGTATCCTCGTGTTGTGTAACATTTTCCGAGGATTTTCATTACACGTTCAGGCAAAGGTAACACAATCATAGAGGGGAAAGTTTCTTTCCGTGGCCTTTTCCCCGGTGCTGGGCACCCTGGACTCGCCCGGGCATCTCTGGGTAGGTGACCCGGGGCGGGGGGGGGGGGGGGTGGGCAAGAGGAAGCTGGGCTGAGTCGTCCACACAAACTCCTACCGTAAAAATATACCTTCGCCTGCCGCTGCCTCTTCATCCTCGGCGCAAATAAACCTCGGGGAAAGCTCCCCAGAGCGCCTGGAAAACACACGGGAAAGGGAACAGCTTCCCTCCCCCCTGGCTGCAGCAGAGCGGTGGGACACGAGCAAGACAGGCAGGGCCCCTGGTCCAGCAGGGGGGAGGGGGGTCACCCACAAACATTCCGCTGGGAACACCTGAATTTCGCTGGCAACGCCGGCAGCTTGTTCACTTCAGACACAAGCCTCGCCCACAGCCACCAGCGGGTGTTTTAAACCGGGGGGGATCGGGAATTGCAGAGGGAATCTGTGCTCAGATGCTTGCAACAGGTAGGCAAGGAAGTTACCTCTCTGCCAGGCTCTTCTCTGAAGAGAGAGGTTGTTAGGGGGTTTTTTCGAGAGAGAAAGATCTTCATGCAAAAGGATCAATTGGTTTTTTTTTTTTAAAAAAATAACAGTGGGAAGAAAAATGAATTTACATGTCAATCTTTTTCAAGGATAGAGGGACTTGAGAAGAGCAACGCAAGAGACAGGTTCAGCATTGGAGAGAATGCAGTGAGCCAAGTAACTTCAAATGAAGTCCATGAGCAGTAGAAGAGAAAGTGTGGAAACTTTCTCAAAGGTCATCTTTAAAGTAGCAGAGAAAGTTCCCTCCCAGGTCCTCTGCTCTTACCTTTCTCGGGAGAATGAGGGATGGCCTAAAATCGATAATACTGTATAGAAGCAGCCTGGGTAACATCTGCCCCCTCTTCCCAGTCCATGGACTGCTGTTGCGGGTGCTGGTGACCGCCACGGGCTCGGGCACCCATCCCTGTCTCTCCATCCTTGGGGGGGAAAGGCAGCACCAGAAAAATCTGGGAAAGTTAAGAGTGCTGGGAAAGGAAGACAAGTGCTTTGATTTAAACCGTCTTTCAGAGAGAAAAAGAGGGGGGAAAGACAATAAAAAAATCCGTCCTAGTCCTATATCACAGACGGAGTTCCCGTCGTTTGTTTTTCTATTTACAACTCCTTTTAAAATCTTAAGAAAAAAAATGTTTAAAGAGATCCCAGCAGTATTTATATTTCCCAAGAGCAAACACGAACGCTTCGTGCCCCGGCCCGAGTCCCGCTCTGGGATCCCGGAGCGGCTGGACCCAAGCAGGATTTGGGGAGGGCTCAGAGGGAGCCTTCGGGAGCGAGCCCTCCGCACATGTCATCACAGTCATTAATTAATCCATAATAATTCATTAGAAAGTAGCGTTAATTACTTCCTTCCAATATTTTGCAGGTTGCAGGCGAGCCCAGGAAGGAACTGTAGGGACGGGCGATGTCCTACCCACTCCAAGCAAGGAGAGAGGCTTCAACAGTGAAAATAGTCTCTTTTTCTCGGAAAAGAATAGACCATTTTCTGCTCTGTTATTCCTTCCCCCTGTTTGGGGGGGAGGGTGTGTGTGTTAATTATTTTTTTCTTTCTTTCTTTTTGCACCGTGTCTGTTAGCATGCAGGTAATAAATTAACCACGTAAAGGAGAGAAAGTGGCCCATATTTATTTTGAAAACGTTCCTGCGTGTATTGCCTGGAGGAGGCGGTGGGTTCAGTATTCGAATCAGTTTGGCCTTAAAACTCAGTAACGCGGCGAGATTTGTGCGCAGAGGGCCTCTAAAAATAAAATAAAATAAATCCCAGCAAAATAGCAGATGCCTCCCTTTCCCAGCTGGATGTTTGGGATCGTTTAAATACCCTTTTTTTCCCCTTCGAGGGCCCATAATAAAAGCGGTGAAAATGACACTGGTTTCCGTCCAAGGTGGAATATTTGCTGCTGTAAGACTGTTATTTCTCCCGGCGGGGAGAGGCTTGGGAAGGGCTGCAGCACCCAACGCCGGCTCCGCTCCCCGCAGCTCCTACCGCGACACTGTATTAACTCCTAGTTAAGCCAGCAAATAATATTGTTCATTCATCTTTTTCAAAGTTGATTTATAGCAATCGACAGGTTAAAGCGTCATCTGACTTCATTACTTTTAAAAGCTGTCTATTTCAGAACTGTCACTTTTCATCACTTAAACCGAATAAAACGGTTGAAGAAATGAATTGAGAGAGACTCGGAGATCGTGTTTATAATTCTTTGTCTCGACGTTAACATTCTTAATGACCTGACCTGCATGGGGAACCCGGGTCCCTAACGCGGAGATTAAAAACAATAATAAAAAGAAAATCAACACACCAGGCTCCGAAAGTTACAGAAAAGGTGAGAAAGTGGCAGGGGACAGAGTGAGACCAGGACAGAGGTGAAACACACCTAAGCGTCATGTATGAACATACATGTGCTGCCAGCGCTCGGAAAGGTGGGAGTTACCACGGAGTTAGCAGTAAATCATTTCCTTCTCTCTGTACCTTCTCCGCACTCCTACCACGGCCGTTTAAAATATGGGAACAGGAGGAGGTGGGGGAAGAAAGAAAAACTAAAAAAAAAAAAAAAAAGAAAAAGTATCTCAGATCCATTTATCTCACTGAGTGTTTTCCGAACACCATTAAGGCATTATTTTTTTCAACTCTACCGCAATAATTTCGGAGAAGGTTGCAGGTATTGTGAGGAAAGAGCAGGTTCTTAAAAGACCTTTCCCGCCCTCTTTTAGAGACGTTAAAACCGTACACGAACCTCTAAATCACAGAAATGCAACCCAAAGTGACAGTGCTTGTCAATGCGCTCAGGAACTTCCCTGATCACGTAAAACTGGCTGGGTCGCCTTTGCTTGCCATGCTGGGAATTCACCTTTGGAGGAATTTTGGTGCCTGCGCGTTCAGGTTTCCGTAGTGCATTTCGCTTAATAAAACTATTGCTAATAACAGACTTTTATTAACAAATCCGCCGCCGGGGTGCACCGGCAGAAGCTCGCTTTCGGGGGAGGCAAAGCTGTGGGAGAGAAGTAATTGTTTTAAACAAACGACACAGGTTGTTGCTCTCTCACTCGCCCGGTAAAATAACAGCGACCCCCATAAATACGGAGAGGGGGTGCCCGATTGCGTCCCAGTAAGGACCCCCCTCGCAGCCAAGCAAAGAGAGGGAAGGGGAGCACAGGAGCCAGGGTGAAGTTTGGGGGAGCAGAACGTGCGCGGGTGCGGAAGGTGGGTGCTCTCAGGTCAATGAGCACGGGAGGGAGGATTCCGAGCGCAAACAGTGTGGCCGGCTGGGCTTTATTTTATAAAGATATGCATACTCTTGAAGAGGATGGGGTTTGGTGGGGGTCGCTCCCCGCTGCGCACCCGCGGGGCGCCGCACAGCCCTCCCTGGGCCGGGCGGCGGCCGCCGCGCTCCCGAGCGCCACCTCGCTGCGCAGCGCGTAACTGCAGGGCGCGGGGCGCCGCGCAGCCGGCACCGCCGCCCGCGCACCTGCGGGCCCTCCCTGCGCGGGGGTGGGGGGGGCAAGGGGGAATGGCAAAACCAGGGGGGCAACACCGGCCGCGAGGTCTGGGGGAAGCTGTAACAAATAACAAATCCGTATAAAATCTCCCTTGAAGGACTTGAAAAATTTCTTTCCTTTTTTTTTTTTTAGAACCTTTGGTGGAGACCGAACTCAGAAGTGTCCTGTAACGAAAACTACTACGATGGAGTTGTACATTCAGTTAAAATGAGCAAAATCGAAAAATCGCTGTGCACCGGCTCTGACACAGGCGCCTGCCGTAATTACTGCGCGGGTGAGGGGGGGGGGAAAGCATTTAACTACTTTGTTTTGGCTGATCAATACCACACTTAGGAGGCAGAGTAATTTCTTTAGCTACATGGAGCATATAGAACTATGGCATTTCTTGGGTTCATTCTGAGTTTTTAAATGTCTTTGTTTTACCCAGAAAAAAAAAATAACAAAAGTAAATGGTGAAAAATCCTGCCAACCTTGCCCGATACAGTCCGAAATTCCCGAAGTGAGCAGTGAATAAGCAAACGTAAAGAAGATGAAAAAGTAAAATCTCGAAATAGTTTCAGCACTTGGAGGATTCTTTTTGGAAATTACTTAAGAAGAGGGGGGGGGGGAAAGGAAAAGAAAAAAAAGAAAGCAAGCCCCCTCTGCAGGCTCCCACTAGGGCCAGTGTCACACGCCAGTTTCAAAGCGCTTCGCGGATCTCTGCGCGGGCCCTCTCGCTAGCGGGGGATGCGCGGGGCCAGGGATTTTGTAGGGTCCCTTTCACTCCCTCTGAGGAAGGAGCAGTGGCACAAGCAGGCAGGGAAGGGGTGATGGGTAGGGTGGTCCCCATCTCCCAGCGCTGGCTTTGGGTGACAACGGAAGGCGAACATCTCCCGCCTGCTCTTCATCCTCCTGTTTACACGGAATTCCTGCCCACCAGCACACATGGCGGTTGTTTAGCATGAAACGTGCTATTAAGTATTGATTAAGTGCATCCACATGTTATTCCGAGAATATAAAGAGCTATTAAGAGCCATTTGACTTTACCAGAAAGTAGCGAATATTAGTTTATGAGTAATGGAGAAAATAGGAAGGTGCGGGTCGGCCGGGCCCCCGGCCGGCGGGAGCACAATTGGATTCTTTCAAAGAAAGCAGAAAAGAAGAGGAAGAATATCTCTGTTTTTGAATTCCAGCGAGAATTTCTACCAGGAACAATATAACCCCACAGCTGCGACAGGTGGAAGAGAGATAATTGAGCAAAGGCTGATTTTGACAATTAATATTAAGGAGAGATAATGTCCTGGTCCGGGTTTGCTAAGAGCCAGGGATGAGAAAGGGCGGTTCATGGGGATGCAGCAACACCAGAAATTATGGAAATACTCAGAATTGTGGGGAGAAAAGAGAAAAAACAGAGGGAGAAATTCCCTCTGCCTGGTGCGGGCAGTGGATCCCACGGGCTGACAAGTCGTCTGTTCCCCCTTGCCCGTCCTACGCTTTTGCTTTTTTTGGTTAAGAAAAGAGTATTTCAGGTAGACAACTTAATGCCCGGGGTCTTTTTTTTTTTTAAAAAAAAAGGCTTTTATTGCTATTGCACTTCCTACCACAAGATGCAGAGCAAGTCAGCGGAGTTTGTATTACAACTATGTCATAATGTTTCACTGATGCAAAACATGTAGCCAGAGGGGGTTGCTAATGATTCCTGGATTAGAGAGAGGGAGAGCGAGAAGTGAGAAAAAGAAAACCTGGTTTCTTTTTTTTTTTTAAGCTACGTAAAACCTCCCCATTAATATCCAGCACTCCCAACATCTCAGTATCTCGCATAGACACGCGGACCTGCCATGAGCCCTTTAAACACCGCAAACGTTTTGCATATTCCACCTATTAATTATGCTTGCAGCCTATTAATTTCAGGAGGCTCTTTTCTAGAGAAGACAACTTCCAACTTTGTGTGTGTGTGTGTGTGGCGGGATCCTCCAGGTGTCAGGGGTTTTTCACTCGGGATGGAGACTGCTGCAAAATTACCGTGCCCCTGTTCCTCCAGATTCTCTCCCCGAGACAGGCAAAACCCGTGCCTGAGGTGCTCCAGGCGGCGTGCTGGCCGCTCCCCTGGAGCTGTGAGGAGGGAGGTGGAACGGGGAGAGGCTGGGATGAAGGAGCATCCTGCAGAGATGCCACAGGACACTGCGGGGCTTTCCTCGCCCTCCTTCTGCACTGGGCTCTAGGCCCGGTGGCAAAGGATCACCTGGGCAGGGCGGGAGGTTTGGGGGGAGAGATGTGGCGGAAGAGGGGGGACAAAGCCCTCCTGCACGGTGAGGGGCGGTGAGGAGCTGGGGCTGCGGGGCAGCCGGTCTCTGCGTGTCCCTTCCCGGCCGGCTCCCAGCCGCACGGCCCGTTTTCTCCGCGGCCTCTCCGGCAAGGCTGTCTGCGGCTGCAACTGGAAATGGTGTTTCCCTTTCGGCCAGACATTTTCATTTATTTTTTTTTTCTCCTGATGGCGAACCTCTGGAAGCCGTGCGAGGAACGACGGGCACCGCAGGAAGCCGGGCGGCCCGGGGGACCGGGCGTTGCCACCTCCACTGCCCTAGCACCCGTGGGCTGGAGCCGGGTACATCTCTCCCGCAGGCTCCGGGTGTGATGGTCGCCTCCATCGTCATCCTCCTCCCCTCTCGGGACAGCCCCTCCGGATGGTCTCGTTTCCCGGTCCCATCCCTGTCCCCTTGGCCCGGCCTGGCATGACACTTGCGGGGAGGCAGAATCAGGCCAGCGGGGGTTGGGGAAGGACCTGCGGGGCGAAAGGGCTGCGAAGCACAGGTGGGACCAATGAGCTTTAGACCTGGAGCATCCTCGGGAAACTGCAAGGGCGAGGCACTGGGGGAGGAAAGGGCTCGACCCGACGGCCAGGGCTGAGCTTTGCACATAAATCCCGCCTAAGAGGGAGCCGCGGGCAGCCCCCGACCCCGGGACTGCCCCTACACCTGGGCATCTCGCAGGGATGGGCGGGCGGCAGCAGGAGGTGTCCAGCCCTTTTATCTCTAGATTTCTCTCAGAAGAGATGAAAAATAAAAAGTTTCAAATGTGACCTAGTTACATCTCCCCCTCCCCCTTCCCTTTAGATATTCACGTCATCTCTTGGGGGGAGGGGGAGAGAAGGGAGAAGCTAAATTTACGAGGTCTGGTGGGTTCTGGAGTCTGGGTGCTGGGAAACAGGTGTTGGCAGTTCGCTAGAGTGTCAGTCAACTTTTGGAGATGAAGTCATTAGGGAGGTAGTCTCCTCGGAACAATCTGGTGGTTTCAGTCGGAGTTAATTTATACCGAAAAAAACCGAGAGGGGAAGGGGAAAAAAAAAAAAAAAAAGAAGAAGAAGAAAGAAAGGGGAAAAAAAAAAGAGCCTGTAGAAATACCGAAGGGGACAAACATAACGAGAACAGATTCACACTCCTACAGATTATGCCACTTGGAAGTCACATCCTGAGAAAAATAGCCGGCTATTGCGCAGCGCGGTCTCGGGGCGGGGGGAGGGCGGAGCCCCTTGTCCAGGAGAAGCCGGGGGGGATGTCTCCGGAGAGCACAGCCGAGGTGAGGAGGGGTTCTGTCCAGTCCCCGGGCCACCCGACACCTCCTCTCCGTCTCCAAAGGCGACAACCGTCCAGGAGGCGGCTGGGCAGGGTCACCTCTGCCTGTGCCCCCCCTCAACCTCGCCTCTTGCCACCGGGACTGGAAATTGCCAGTGACCCTGAACTGTGTTCTCGGCTGCGTTTGAAAAGGCCGGTGATCCTCGGGCCGAGACAAAAGGGTTCATGTGCACAAATACGATCTGCTGAAGGCCTGAGCACGGCGCTGCTCCGAGCTGATGCCGCGGGTCTGCGGCCGAGGGGGGCGGCGGGGAGGGAGGGGGTGATGAGGGGGGAGCCGCTCCGGCAGCGCCAGGGTGGGAGAGCCCGGCAAAGGCGTGGTCTGAGGCTCTGCCTGTTAGGCAGGCATCATGGCATATCATTTGCTTCAAAGAGATGGAGGGGGGAGTAAGGACTGATGCTCAGATCCGATCGCCCCCCCCCCCTCTTTTGGAGTTGGGTGACAAATCACCTCCGTTGTATCAACCACTTGTTTCTTTTAGTATCGCAGGGAAAGATTTCATTAATGCTCCTACAACCCCCCCTTTCCTCTCCCTCCCCTCCCTTCAAATCTATTCTCTTGCTCAGAGTGTGTCTTCTAATCATAATTAAAATCGTCTCATATACATCGGCGTCTCTCGTGTGCATATTGAATTGCAGGTGACTGGGCGGAATGTTATTTCACTCTAGTCTCTCATTTTTACATTTCCACAAAATAAAGCCCCACCCAACCGACCCCAGCGCTCCCTCCCCGGCCGCAGATAAGGCGGATTGTGAATATCGATAGAGGGGAGAAAGGCGATATTCGCGATCGATCGTTTAACAGACAGCCGTCATGCATCACGTTCAATTCCATGGCGAGCCTGCTACTTCACTTAATATAATTAAGATTAAAACTCAAGTGGTGGCGGAGGGAGCGGCTCTGGGTGATTTGCAAGGACAGCAGCCGCGATCTGATGCCCCAGCTGAGGCGAGCAGGGGTCACTCTATATGTTTTCCACGTTATATCGTATATATGGGTGGGTAGGTGTGGGCTCCGCATGTGCGCAGAGATGCGCGTAGGTTCGGCTCTGGTACTGGGCAGGAAGCTGGCTAAGATGACTCTTTTCGCTTAAAAGCAGGAAAGAGGATGGCCGCGCCGTTATTTACAGTCAGATAATTAAGCCAATATGATGGTTTTGAACCAAAAACACAGTCTCACTCGCGGTGGGGCGAGGGGGGCTGAAGCAAAGTTTATTGTATGATATTTCAAGGAAGGGGGGTGAGGGTGGTTAATTTAAGCATATTATTATTATTATTATTATTATTATTATTATTGCTGTGCGTGTCAGGCCACAAGCAAAGGACAAATCGAGATGCTGGGTGTTTATTGCAGGCGACAGTCTGGGTGCAAGGCGAAGAGGGAGTGTGAGAGAGTTCAGGCGAGGGCTGAGCCAGCCTCACAAGCAGGGCTGAAACCCGTGTTTTATTTCAGGCTTACATAGGGGGGCTATCATTCGTCTGGTTTTCCTTTCTGATTTTTTTTCCTGATTTTTCCTTTTTTTTTTTTTTTTTAAAACAAACAGACACGCTTGAGTTCATTTTATTTCCCGACACCGTACTCAGCCTCTGCGCTTTAAAGTCCTTTAAGCCCTAGGTCCGCCTTTACCTCCTTTGGAGCAAATGCAAAATACACTTCAGCTTAAGGGCTGGAGAGAAATCTCCTTCGAAAGCAGAAGCTCTGCTGAGCAGCCTGGTGCTGCTGATTATATAGTGCAACTTGAAATGATCTCAGCCGGTGGAATATTAATCAAGTCAATCAGGGTTGACAAATGAGAAATATTTGAGGGAATGTGGTAATTTACAACTTTGTTATTAGTTAAGAATCTCCCGCCTTGTAAGAGTAATTAATAACTCCTGGATGGGAACAATTTGGAGACGGAAAGGAGACAGCGTCTTGAAATAAAACAGGATAAAGAGAAGGGTTGAGATGTGAACTGCGCCTCCGTGAAACAGAAATCGCAAATGATTTTTTAAAAGATGTCTACAGGGGCATTATATATATATAATATGCATATAATGTAAACACACGTATAAATATGGCACAATCAGCAAGAGGGCAAGCGAGCGAAGGAGACTAGACAGGAAATAAGTACTGAAAAATAAATCAAAACATTGATTCTTGTGGTCACATCTCCCGTCCAAAGATTAGACGCAACGCTGGATTTCAAAGTACTTCAAAGAAATGATACCCAATATGCAAAAGTGCAAGTCAGAAACCAAAGGAGTGACTCCAAACTGATTTGAGACGGTTTTTTCCCCCTCTCTCTCACTCACCCACACACTCTCCAATGCCTGATAAAAGTGAAGACCCCTTTTCTCCCCAACTCCCGCTCAGATGGGAAAACTCAATTGTCTGTAATGTTTATAGTGTTAACCCTACTTATCTACAGAACCCTCCCCTCTCCACCCCTCCCTTTTCACTTTCCATAGGCACACATTGATTATTAGACTGTATAGACCCCCCCACCTTTTCCAAAACCCCACCCTCAACAACTGACCAAAATAATGACTTGTTGGAAAACTATAAATCATTTTCGTGTTTGAATCCCTGAAGACTCTATTTAAGTAAATAGGCTTACTGTGAAACAATGCATAGATCCAAGTCCTTCTCCGGATTGCGTCCAAATGCTGCCATCTCCAAAACTTTTATTTACAAGAGAAGAAGAAGAAGAAGAAGGGGAAGAAAAAAAAAAAAAACAAACCAACTTTGGCAAACTTTATCTCTTCTTTATTATAAGCTTCAGCCTTGCCTTGGTAAGCCCCAGCCTGTTCTACAAAAGGTGGCTAGAGATTGAGATTTATTGGTTTCCAAATGAAAAGATTCATTCGATATAAGAGGTTAACTCAAAGTTCCTTAAACCGTGACTAGCATTGGCAAGGAGCTTTGCCTAGTCAGCACAAAGGCAGTTCAAAGAAACCTTTAAAAATACACACAGATATACATACACACAAACACACTCTCACACTTTAGCCTCAACTGCAATTTTCTTTTCATTTTTGTTTCTTTCTGCCATTACAAAGCCCTGAGCCCCTTTGTAGGTAGCTGGAGGGTTTTTTTTTTTCCAAGCTGAACTTTGCCATTTTGGTGTTGACCAACCCCCTTTTCTTTTGCAACCAGTGAATGAAAAGACTCAAGGAGAAAAAAAAAAAAAAAAAAAAAAAAAAAGATTAAGAAGTAAACGGGGTGAGCAAAAAAAAATCCTTCTAATTTATAGTGAGCAGAACAACTTTTTAAAAAAATAATACAAGCCCAAAGAAACCCCCAAATCCGTACAAAGAGAGGGGTCAGGCAAGGTGACACGGTGAAGAGAAAGGCAGCAGCGAACCCACCCCACGGTGCTGGGGGGTGCTTGAAGCGGGGTGTGAGGATTTAGGGGTGCTGTCATGGCACATATGTGTGTGTCCGTGGGTCTGTCCGTGGGCGTGCGCCCGCCTGAGAGCCGCACACCGCGGCAGCCGGGGCTGCGGGCTGGAGGGCTCCGTCCTGTGTGTGGAGCCTGAGCTATGGAAATGGTAATGAGGGAAAATTAACCCGGCCGTTTGTTACATTGCAGAGAGATCAATGCCTGACCCAGGGCTGAGGGATAGCTTACTTCTGTAGGAAAGATATGAGATAATCGCTCTGAAACACGCTGGTGGCGAAGGCAAACAGGGACCCATTTGAATATCGCCTTTAATAACAATAATAATAACAATAACAATAATAATAACAATAATCCTCTCGCCAGAGCGTGCTAGGAGATAAAGAGTGGACGGTGTTTACAGGCTGTGCGGGGTGCAGGGGATGCCCCAGGGGACCATGCGGGGCCGGGGTGGCGAGCAGCGGCCTCCCCGCGGGGGATGCGCGGGGTGCGGGGGATGCGCGGGGTGAGGGGGCTGCCAGCTTCCAGCAGCCCCGCTCGTAACGGGAGGAGGGACGGCACCTCGGGCTGCGAGCCGATGGCGGGGATATTAGAGCGAGGAGCCGCTGACCTTTCTGGGATTTAATGTTTTTTCAGTGAAACCTAGAAATAAAACATGAGAAGATGAAGGGGTTGGACAAATTCAGCTGGAGGAGAGAGAGCGAGCTGCTGTCTTAAAAGCAGCCAGTGGAGGCTAATGAGACCTTTGGGGTAGGAATAGTGTACTTTTTTTCTTTTTTTTAAGTAAGACATCAGTAAACCCACAAAATTGGAAATAGTGACAGTGCAAAATGAATCATCCTCCTATAAAGGGAATAGGAAGTACAAAATCTGAGCGGGTAGGGGGGTGTCTATCAGGCGTGGATCACAATAAAAACAATTTTTTAAAACGGCAGCTGAGGAAAGTGGCAGGGCTCTCCCCATGTTTTAGGAGACAATACGAGCAGTGTGATGTGCTCTGACCTGCCTCCTATTGTACAACTTCGCCGTTGGCTTCAGCGAGGGAAAGACCGAGTTTTATCTGAATAAAGTCCAGCAAACTTTGCTGGATGGCAGCCCTTCCTCCCTCTCCTCCTTTGAGCTTCATTCCGAGCCGACATAAAACTGGTCTGGATGTCAAATGTCTCTTTTAAGGCTTTTCCCGCAAGACATTTCGCATATGCTTCTCTCAGAGTTGTTCATTATTATTACAATTCTATTTAGTTTTTTATCTATTTTGTGACAATTATTATTTTTATTATATTTTGTGACAACCACCCTTCTTTTTTTTCAAGTTTTTTTTTTTTAAGGAGAAGTGTAACTTTCAGCCGAGAGGATGAAATTTTAGTTCACTGTACAGTTAATTTCCAGGGCTTGTTAATTAGTAATGTTAGAGGGGTTAAAGCAGAAACTTCTTGGCTGAGATTAGATTATGTAGAAAAGAAAACTTGCGAATGGACTCCGTTACATCTCCAACTCAGGACGTCTGTCTCGTCCAGAAAAATAAACGTTGCCAGGAATAGGGACAAACAATAATCTCCAAGGAAGAAATGGAGGGTGATGGAATGGTTTGGGATGCCCGGAGCGGAGCCGACTTGAGCCACAGCCCTGCAGCTGCAGGGAGTGGAAGCAGCTCCACTCTCACGACAAACCGCAGCTCCGGGAAATGTGGCGTGGAAAAGGCTTTGGGGCAAGAGGGGAAAAAATGGGAAAGGGAGGAAGATGACTAAAGAGTTCGTGATCAAGAGAAGAGAGCTGCTGGTGAAGCCGCTTTCAAAATTAGGATTATCTTTAAATGAGAATTAAGAGTAGCTGAATCTGGCTTCGCCTGCGGGGCGGTAGTTTAGGGGTAGCAAAGGATGAAGTTTTAACCCGAGCACCTGACAAACAGAAATAATCACGGGAATAGTCAAAAAGACACTGGGAAGGATGAAGCCGGGAGGGGTGAGGCGAGGGAGGAGGGGAATGAAATCGAGAAGTTGCCCGAAAAACCCGAAAGGGAACGAAAGGGAGAACGTATGGTAAAAAAGGAGAGAAAAATGATTCTGTAATGTCTTGATATTCCGACAGGAATAAATGCAAAATGCGAAATTGGAGAAGCGAGTCTATGCAGCCTGTCTGGTCTATATAGCAAGGAATTAAATATTACACCTGGAGCAGAGCTGTCCTGGGCTGGCCGGTTTTACACCGTGATATTGTATTATTTTTTTTTTTTTTTTAGCAACAAGTATCCAAGGATCTAAACTAATTGATTCTGGAGTTTCTTGGAATTTATCCAAAGAGCAATATAGTTTTAATTGTATGTTGCTTAAAACTCCATTTCTCGAACAGTGTGAAACAAGTCATAAAAGTCATAAAGCGTATCACTGTTTTTTCCCCCACCCATAAATACTCAGCCGACACTCGCAATTCTCTCCTAACACTCCTAAGGGGTGCAAAAATAATTTCGAAGACATGTAACTACACCATAAACTTGGAAACTGTTAATCCGTTTTAGCTGATTTAGAAGGCACTTCTGATTTTATTTTTTAGGGGAAAAAGGAGAAAAAAAAAAGTAAAATTAAGACACCATCCCAACTCTTTCCACTTACCCACGAGCAAAAAAATTTCAAAACCTAATTTTAAACCTGAACACTAATGTTCCAGTTCAGCTAAGGGGGTAAAACTAGGTTATTGTGCAAACTATTTGGGTGGAAATAAAAAGGCCTGTAAAGTTTATATATATTTCTGGTTTCCTCATCTCTCTCTTGGAAACTCATCCAGCAGCGCTTTAAGCTAATCAGCCAGAACCAACCTCAAAAAGGGATTTTTTTTTTCAATTAACAACAATATATTTTCATCATTAGAGGCCATGGCTATAAATACCTATTTCTCCTTAAAAAAAAAAACCCACCACGACAGAAGAGCCACTGCTCCCCCCCCTCCCCCCCCATCCCTGCACACCCACACTTTTCATGTCTAAAATTAGCAGGAAAACTATGCACTGGAGAGAAAGTGCAATGTAGCTAAGGCATAAGGCTTCATTAGTTCCTGCAGAGGGTTGAGTTGGAGCTGGGGCCGGAGAAGCAGCCAGCAAAGGGAGCCAACTACGTATCTACAGATCATTTTGGCGCTTCAGAGAGCGATTCAGGCTGGAAATCTGTAAAATCCAGGCAAACCTTTCTCTCGCTACTAGGCACCCTTTGACACAGTTGTATTGAAGTTGGGGCTGGAAGGTCCTTGGAGGTCTCCGAGTGTGACAGTACTTAGAATAGCGGGTAGATGGCACAATTTTCTAACATTTAGAGAGAAGAACCCACGCTGGGAGCAATAAGTCCATTTAAAAGCCCTTTATTTAAAAGGAACAAAGATAACTGACAAACAAAGTACAGAGACATCTCAATGAAATTTCTAGAGAAGAATAAAAAACTCTCAGCAAAGGAAAATACAAGTTCTCGGGTTTATTTATTGTTATTTTAAGTACAATACCGAAATTAAATTAAATTAAATTAAAATATAGATGTATCTAACAAGCGCCTAGAACTGCAGATGTTTTATTCGGAGATCCTGGATAGTAAAATACGAGCAGCTATTTGAAAGGAAGGAGATTCAGAAAACAGGGTTAATGTTTCAGAATGAGCACAGCTACCGCATGCCCGTTGTTTAAAGGACTCCATCAAATCAGCACATGCATATTTTTTTTTTCCAAGGCGAATCGGAGAAAGATGTGGTCAAGGGGGGAAATAATACCAGGGAAGTGTGTGAGAGTGGAGAAATCTGAGGTTAGGAGCTACTTTCTAGGAAAGGGAAATAATCTTAAGGGCGCTATGTGGTTGCATTTCAGTAATTCTTTTACAGTGCTTGAATCCAACAATGAATGGTGGTTCTTCCTGAGTTCATCCCTTTTATTCGCATACAGGCTAATGGGTAGGGTTCAAAGCAAGGGCTAGGAAAAAGGAGAGAGAAATTTCAACAGAGGTAGGCAGCATCTCTCCGGGGCTATGTGGCTCCTAAGAGCCGTTAGCAAACGCTCAGGAAGAGATACACAAATAATTCGGGGACAATTCGCCCCCTCATCATCCATCTTGTACCCTGAAATTCGACGACTTTTGATATCAAGTATACATATCCTCAACGTTTCGGGCTGAGGGAAAAGTAGTAAGTGAGGAAGGGGGAGAGAAGAGAGGGTGATATTGAGAAATCAGACATTGATCCGGATTTGATCGTGTCTGGGAGCTTCCACAAGCAAGAAGCAAGCAAACACTCCTCAAACAGAGACAGACACACGCTCCCAGCTCCACTGATTATGTTAAAGAGGGGGGGGAATGGAAGAGGACGGGGGGGGGGGGGGGAAAGAAAAAGCGAGGAAAAAAAAGCAATAAGCAGTATGTTCCCTCGAATCTGTGGTGCTGTAAAGAAATCAGTTTCCGTATAAATGATTGTATTTGGGTGGGTGCTTTTCCGACTTATTTGTTGAGTAAATCTCTCTCACTGCGCTGAAGGCGAATCCCTGTTGATAAATCCATCATTACCGTTTGGATACAGGGAGACAGCAGCGCCACTAAATTTATCTTACATTTGTAGCGCTTTAATAGACATTTATTAAATGCTTTTAGGGAGAGACATGGGGCGCCTGATTACATCCTAGTTATAGACAGAACATAAAGACACACGTTAACAGCAATTTACAACAAAGGGGGGGGGGGGGGAAAGGAATAAAGAAAAGAAAACAAAAGAAAAGGCAAAGTTTGGGAGTAAAGCTGCTGGGAAACAGTCAGTGTGCGCCTTTCTGTATTGGCAGCTAAATATCAGCCTTTTCTCCTGCATATCTCAGAATATTAATCGTGGCCTATACATGTGTGTGCATGTGTACATGTAGAGAGAATATGACATCCCCTAGCATACATGCAGATACGTGCGTATGGATCAAACAAGGCGACGCGTATTTCTGTTCTTTCACCAACACATCAGAATACAGGAGAGCATTTACAATAGATTCATCACCCTCTTTCACACTCACCCTCAACCCCCTTACCTCCCCCCCCCTCGCCAGCTTTTAACTCTAATTTCAATCTTCTTCAACTGGAGAATCTCCAGGGACCTGGGCAAACTTGTGTAAAATAGTTAAACCAAGCGTGTTTCAAAGAGGATTGCTGAGTTCCTCTTCCTGCCTTAATAAACCGAAAGGCCCGGTTCAAAGAAAACATGCTGGAATCAAAATTCAAAATATCTCACGACTCACACCGATGGAGCAGGCTCGCAGCAATGTATGCAGTTTCATGCGTTGGTGGGCACATAGTGACAAACACTTCACCCTGCTTTTTGTGTGTGGAATTCCTTCCTTTGGGTTTTTTCTCCCTTTCTCTTTTTTTTTTAACCTTTCTCTTTAAAAAAAAAAAAAAATCCCTTCTTCCAATGTCTCTCAGGTGCACGATTAAAGCCACCTCTTGTTTTCATAAAGCTAACCCGCTTCTGCAGAGACCTGGCTGAATTCGGGTCCACATCGCCCTTCATTCCGCACTGCAGCGCGCCCACATCGCGCACCCTCTGCCTCAGGAGCAGTGATTTATTATTTTTTCTTTTCGGATGTCTTGCGAGGATCACCTCTGCGTTATCTTCCCACCATCCGAGTCATGCCAAGGACAGCATCGCCCGGATTTCACATCTAGCTGGGAGCTTATCCTCCTCTAATACCCCGTGGATCGCCTTTCGCGGGGGACAGGGACACACACACATCCACACAAACACAGAATTGATTCCCGCACCTCCAGGAAAAATATATAAAAAAAAGAAAAAAATACCATTCGAAACCTTCCCCCCACCTCTGCCCTTTTCCAAGAACACTTCTGTCTAAAAGTTTCCAAAAGAAAATAAATACAAGTGACACTGTGCTGGGGGAAAGCTGATTAGTTCGTTGTCCAACTCTAATAAAAGAACAGAAGTGCAAATTATAGAGTTCAGCTTCAACACACGCTCTGTCAACTAAAATCAACCGAGCGCAGGCTTGATTCAAATAGCTGCGAAGTTGGTCCGCAATTCAAAACCACCTTCCCCCTCCTCCCTTCCCCTTCCCACCCCACCTCCACCCTCCGCCCTGCCGCAGGGACGCTTGGTTGGAAAAATATTGTTCCAAGGAAGGTAATGATAAAGCTTAACATTAGGAAGAGAAGTGCGCAAACTCATTTCCCCATCGGTAATCCCAATAAAACGAGCGTGATGCTTCGCTGGGAAGGGCTGGGATGGGGATTGAGTGTGTGTGTGGATGGTGGGGGAGATGGAGGAGGGACAGGACTCCTGAAATAACATCTTCTTTCCAGCAAGGTAGAAGAAACGGCCCCTTTGTTTTGATAATTAGCTAAGCCCAAACTAGGAAAGCAGATGTGTTTGCTTAGCTAATCATAAGACAAGTTTCTTTCAAAGAACTTCATTGAGCGATTGGAATTGTGAAGGAAGGAGAAGGATTTCATTTTCCTCTCCCCTGTCTCCAAGCTTCTATTATTATTATTATTATTATTATTATTATTATTATTATTATTATTATTATTATTATTATTATTATTACTACTACTACTACTATACGACATAAACGCTTCCGATTACCTAGGCGGGCAGAAGGCAAACTCTCCAGAGCACAGCACCGGGCTGGCCCCGAGCCGCGCAGCCACCCCGAGCTCTCCCTGCTCCACGTTACCATACCAGATCTGTTGACATTTTACTTGGGGGGGGGGGGAAGGGGGGATGGGTAGAGAGAGGAGGTAAAAAAAAGAGAAGGGGGAAAAATAAAGTTTTAATGACATGTATGACATATTAAATTAGGCAGTTTTACAATTGGGTTTGAATGCGATGCTAACTGATTACAACTGTGTTATCAAAAGGGTGATAAGATTTATAACTTCGTGAGCACAAGCCTCTCCTCTTAATGACAATAGATGTTCAATAGCAGAAATCTGGTTTCTATTTCCCAAGAAGAGACGCTGTGTGTCTCCGTTGCCCCTTTATTACCGCAGGATTCAAGATCCTCTCTAAAACAGCTTGGCACTTGGAAATCCACAGGCCAGGAATACCTTAATGGTCCCTATTAACTACTGTGTTATTTACACTTTCGCTGGTGCTTCTCACTCAATACCCGTATCACATACGATGGATAACACAGCCTCTCTCCTTGCCTTTCGCTGGATGTTTTGGGTTTACATTTTGCATTTCTTTGCTTAACAAAAAGGGGGGGGGGGGGGGGGGGAAGGGAGGGGGGTGGGCGGGGAAGAATAAAAAAACCCCACAGCTCTGTCCCTTACACCCCTCTCCTCCCCAGCTCCCTAAACCAACACATTAAGCAAACTTTAAAAACTGGGTTCCTATTACAAAGCAGCGCCCAGGACTAACTGCTTTAAAATTACTGCATAATTAGATTTAGTTGAATTTCACCATTAATTAGGCAGCCGCACTGCGGGGAGCCTTTGAAATCTGAGAAAATGGGAAAAATCATCTGAAGCACGTTTTTTAAACCCAACTTCAATAAATCCTGACAAGGCCTGCATTTCTCCGTGTATCTCTTTCCCTTCTACAAAGCGAAGCGAGCGCGATCCCCAGGACCCACTAAAAGTTTTAATTAAAAAAAAAAAAAACAAACCAAGAAAACCCACCAAAAATAAAATCCATCTCCATTCCCCACATCCCGTTATCAGCGGTGGCGGAGGGCCTCGAAACGTCCCTCTCTTTTCCTTCCTTTTTCCTCACTTTCCTCCTTCCCCCTTTTTCTCTTTCTCTCCTTCTCTCTTCCTCCTTCCCTTTTCGTCTTTTTTTCTCTTGCCCTCTTCTTCCCTTTTCTCCTTCCCCTTTCCTCCTTTTATCTTTCCCCTTTCCTCCCTTTTTCTCTTTCCTTTCTCTCCTTCCCCTTTCCCTCCTTTCTCTTCCTCCCTCTTTTCTCCTTCCCATTTTCCTCCCCGTTTTCCTTCCTTTTCTCTTCCCCTCTTCCTCCTCTCTTTTCTCCTTCCCCTCTTCCTTCCTCTCTCCCTTTCCCTCTTCCTCCCTTTCTCCCCATCCCTCTAATTCCTTCCTTCCCGAGGCACCTTCCCGAGGCTCCCGCTGCCTCAAAACCTAAACACAACCCCCCGGGGTGGATGTGACTGCGCTCCAGTGGCCCTGGAGCCGCGCTCGCACGGGGGAGATGCTTCCACAGGTCATTTACATGCAGATGGGATCCGCGCTCCGCGGCCCGAGACGCGGAGCCGGGGCGGGGGGACGCACGCACACCCCGCTGAGCCGCCCCTCACCCCGGGGCTCCGCGCACCGCGCAAGCAGGGCCGGGGCCGCCATGTTGGTTGGCTGCGCTCCCCGGACCCCGCGCAGGAGTTTCCCACGCGGCCGCGCAGCGCTGCGCGCGCTCCCTCCCCCCCTCCCCAACCAGCCCCGACTCCTCCTCCCGCCCCTTCCCCGGCCCCACCGCGCGAGCCCCGCGGAGCGGCGCGGGCGCTAAGCCCCGCGGGAGGGCTGGCACCGCCCGCCAAGCGCCTCCTCTCGCCCCAGCCCCTCCGCTTTTGTCTGAACTTGGGAGAGGCGCCTCCTCTCCGCGCCCTCCCAAACCTTCCCCGACCCCTTCCCCCCGGGGAGGGACGAGGAGGAAGACGGTGTGGGGGGGTGGTGTGTGATGAAGAGGACCTTTCCCGAGATGTGGGTTTGCACCGCGGGCGGGCTCTGCAGCTTTCGCTGTCGTTCCGGGTCGCCTGTGGGTCTGTCCCCGCGCCGGTGGCAGCGGTGGCGGGGAAGGAATGAAGCGAACCAAGATCAGATTAAAGAAGAAAATAAAAGAGAGGGTTGGGAAGGGGAGGGGGGGGACCGCAAGGAAAAGAAAAAAATAAATTAGAGACTTAAAGGGAAAGAGTCGCCATGTTTAGCAGCTTTTTTTTTTTTTTCCCCTTAAAAAAAAACAAACCCAAGGATCTCCTCAATTCCTCATAGAACAAGCTTCTCGATCCCAACCCTCCTCTTTTGTCCAATTCAATCTTTGGATAGATCTTTTGTTCTAACTCAGCATGAAAAGAAAAACTTTCTTTAAATGCTATAAACTTCAACCTAACTGAAGTCCCTAAACAAATCCTCCTCTGAGCATTCCAAACATATATACATGGGGCTTGTGTGTGTGCGCGTGCGTGTGTGTGTGTTTTTATTTAACCCTGGTGCATTTTCTGTTTACTATTATTCTCTGTGAACCAAAGCTCGCTGCAAGAAACTTATAAATACAGAGATAGCTTACAGGCTTTAAAACATAAAAAGCAGAGAATGTTTTGGATTTGAAAATCATAAATTATAATTTAATGCCAATAACAATTTACAACAAATGGTTGTTTACAATAAACTAACACAAAACAAACAAGTCAAGATCCTGTGTTCTTAGTAAGCATAAAAACTTCACACACACACACTCACATGGATAGCACTTGCAATAGAAAAAGCTAAATCTAGAGGTCAGCAATCCCCTGCAATAATAGTATATTTATATATTTATATATATTTATATATTTATAGAAAAGGAGCCATGATTCAGATGTAAAACTCTGCTCAAATCCACAGTCATACGCCCCTCAGCCCCCAGTACAGATGTGTCTAACTGGAACACACTAAAGATCAGGGTTTAATCGACTTTACAGAATGATCTGTCTCCCTCCCTCTCTCTCTTTTTGTGAAACCACAACATGGTGTAGTTATGTGTGGTAAAAAGGGAGAGGGGGAAGCCTCAGCCAAGATCAAAATTGCAAGCTTTCACATACAAAGCATCTGCTATAGACCAAGGGGAGGGCGGGTTGGGGGGAGAGAGAGAAAGAAAAAAAAAAAAAAAAAAATAAATGACACACGCACACACACACAAAACAAAATATCAACCCCTTGCAAAACCACATCATCTTGCCTTCCTTCAGATTTGGGGGGTGTTTGCCTGCTCGGGATAGCGCTAAATTCACAAATGGTGTGTCCGGTGCTGTGAGCACCCGCCCAGGCAGGTCCCCAGCACATCAGTGGGAGCTGTGCTTGGGCAAGGGCGGCGGGAGAGGGCCCTGTAGCGACACAGGAAAGATGCATGGACGCCTACGCGTGTATGTATGCAAGTATACATACAGACATATATCCCATATGTAAAATAGAGAGATGACCTGTGGTCATGCTTTCACAGTCTAAGGTTAAAAAAAAAAAAAAAA
Organism: Neomorphus geoffroyi; assembly: GCA_033558235.1. Taxonomy (NCBI): domain Eukaryota; kingdom Metazoa; phylum Chordata; class Aves; order Cuculiformes; family Neomorphidae; genus Neomorphus; species Neomorphus geoffroyi. The sequence continues at coordinate 5,356,310 of JAUMJM010000009.1, forward strand.
AAAGCACTTGAGAGTATATATACACTAAAACCCGAGTCCTCAGTGCTAGAAGCTAAAGCCACTCCATTTGAAGACCTCTCAATGACAACGATAGATGGCAACTACGGAGTATTATAAAAAATCACACATACTTAAAGAAAACTCATTGCAAACAACTGACCTATATTTACAATACTGCTATTACCTTGCTTGAATGATCTTGTGCGCCTATGTCAGACATTTACAAAAGATTTTTCGCCCCATTCTGATCATAAAATAGATACTGATCTCCAGATTTCTAATACTTTTTCACAACAATACCTTTCCTACGCAGGCACTTAAGTGTGACAAAAATAAGGGCCTTTTTTTTCCAGAAAATCCATTTTTAATTAACAGGAGGATTAGATGAATGGGGGTTGATGGTTTACCATTTCAGCATAGTACTTCCTAAAACCAGAGATAAACCACGAACTTAAGTCCTCCACCCCCATCCCGGAATTAAACAGGTAAATACGCTACAATACATCTGCTACAAACTTACTGTGACAAGTAAACAAATCAATCGCCTATGGACTTAAATACTTAAATGACTGCAAACTATAGAGAAGTAATGCGGTTTCTGAAAGACATTTATGACAGCCAAACAAGTTTCAGATATCAAATAATATTTTAATTTCTGAATACTTTCAATTTTCCTTGGAATATAACACACAAAGACTCGACCAAACAGTTCAGTTATTATAACTTTTACAGTATACAGAAATGTTGCACTTAAAAAAAAACCTTCAGTTTTTTTAAACACAAAACTGTAAACTCTAAGATACTGAATCAATCACGTTATCTATAAGTGCCAACAGTGTTATTTTGTCATGCTGATTTCAATGGTATTTTTTAAAAAGGGAAAATATCAACAATTATTATAATACAAAGGGCTTGCAAATATACAAACAGATAGAGGAGTTTAATAACAATTCGTGATGAACTATGTGGAACCCAATTCAAATTACAAAAGTTCACTTTGCTTGCTTGTTTGCTTTTAAAATCAAAACCGTATTGTGTCTTGGACACAAATTCCTTCTACCTATAATAAATCCCCACAGTTCATTTTCTGACCGAAATATCAAAAAACCTAGATTTGGGGGTAGTTATATGACACGTGTGGTTCATTCGGGTCTCTATAATTATAGCTCTCTCAGCTTCAAGCTAGATTTTGGGTCACCACCTTAAGTGCGCTTCCATCATTGTGTTGTTGAAGGGGTATTTTTCTCTTTTCCTTTCTTCCTATGATACTTTTGTGGACTCAGTTTTAATTCTTTCAGAACATATATTTTAAGGATACACAGTTTGGTTTTTTTTTAAAGAAGCCAAGGTTATATCAAAAATTATTATAGAACCACAGAATAAACTGGTTTGAAACCAGAAAAATACAAAAAAGAACAGCTATAGGTACATAGACACATAGGACAATTAATAATTTGGAAAAAAAAGACTTACTTTCTTCCGTTCTGCTAATTTTCTCCAAATTTCCTTTAAATGCACTTTAAGCGAGATTTTTAAAAAGTTTACCCCCAAAAAAAGAAAAAAAAGAAGAAAAAAGAAAAAAGAAAAAGCCCACCATCCTTTCTTTTCTTCTTCTTTCTCTTTTTTCTTTCTTTTTTCTTTCTCTCTTTTTTATTTTTTACAAAAAAATGATAAGTAGCAAGTTGGTTTTTTTCTGAATGACACGGGAGTTTTGAATGCATTCTGTAAAAGTTCATTTGACAGTCTCTTTTTTTAATTCACAGTCCATTATTTTTTTTCCTGTCTTCTTTTAGCAAACTTGTAACATCCTTTTACATCCTTTCTTAGCAGAAGGAAATTTAGGAAACAACCAGAACCCAAACGTCATTTGCTTTCCTTTCACCCTCTTTCATCTCCCTTCTCAATTTTTAATTTTATTTTTGAATTTTTTTTTCTCTCTCGGATATTTTATTGAATGGACATATAAGGCCAGTTAAAACTGCTGCCAGACAGTAACATATCCCTGATTAGGGTTTCTATGGGGGTTTTACCTACCAAACGGACGAAAAACAATTGCTCTATGACAGAAGAGGAGACAGTGCGAAGGGAGGGGAGACGTAGTAATAGCTTCCCGAATCGTGTTGGCTGGTTGGGATACTGGCTCCTAACATACTCTTCCAAAGCACACTGTGACTTCTCCTGTAAACTTTCAACATGGGCTACATCAGAGAGACCACAGGCATCTAGAAGAAAGTGTATTAAAAAAAAAAAAGAAAGAAAAGAAAAAAAGAAAACAATCATCAGATTAAAAAGTTGTGGTTTTAAAAAAAATTTTTAATTTGATCTTTTTTTTTTTTAATTGCTAGATTCAGCGTAGATCGTGAGCCATCACCTCACCCCCCAGAGTTTAAGTAGGTTTTACCAAAAGAGACAATCTCTCTCTTTCTGTGTATATGTGTGTGTGTGTGTTTGTATTTCTCTCTCTTCTGGAGGGTCTCCTTTAAGATTGAGAATCTCCAAGATTCGAGATGTCTGATGGCACGACAGACCTGAGAGGTTGACAAGGAGGTGCTGGACAAGTGTAATTTCGTATATCTGTATTTTTTAGGGGGAAAGGCTAGGGGGGCGGGGAAGGCTTGAGTCGAAATGGGGGGAAAGGGAGCCACTATTTCTCTCCCTCCTCCCTTGGAAAATAATTGGGGAGAGCTTAACCATGTGATGAGAAAGAGTACTAGTAATAGTGACAGAAATCATAATAATAATAAAAAACTGGCCCAGCCAAAGATAATGGCGCCCCGGATCCAGCAACAGATTCTCCCCCAAAGAAGACAACGCGTTTTTCTTCAGTCTTTGAAACTGATTTAAGTGGCCCTTTAAAACTGATCTTGTCAGTTTAGCCCATTCAGAGGCAGCCATGCAAACTGTGATCTCTCTGTTCATTTGAGCTGTTTCTTTTCCCCCCTCTTTTCTTTTCTCTTTCTTTCTCCCCCCCCCTCCACTCCCCCCTCTTTTTTTTCCCTCTTCTTCTTCTTTTTAAACCTAAAGGCCCTTACAAGAAGAAAACTCCCTGATAGGGTCTGGACATTTTTTTTTTCTCTCTTTTTTTTTTTTTTTTTTTTTTTTTTTTCCCTGATACGCTAAAATACAATAAGTTCCCTTTAAATCAGAGACGTCTGTGCTGAAAGAGCACAGGTTGTGACCTGACCTCCCTGTGGCTTTCCTAGGCACAGGGCTAACACATGCATATTCTGCGAGTCATTAGAACTCAGATTTTTTCCCCCCCCCCCTCCTAAAAGAGGCTGCAGCAAACATTATATGCATCTACGTGCGCCTGCTTTACCTCGGGGAGGGTTATTGGGGTGCTGCAGAAGCTGCAGGCAGCACCCTATGTTTTGTGCATGCGGCTATCTTCCCCAGAATCAGATAACAAGAAACGTTTATCTAGTTGGGAGGCAATTTACACGCCAGGCCTCACATTTTGAAAATAGTAATAAATTAAACAGTTACGACAGGATCGGACGATTGTTTTCTCAGAAGGAAAAAAAAAAAAAAAAAAAAAAAAAAAAAAAAAGGATTTGGGAGAAAAGGCAGGGTTGGAAATAAACTGCTCGGTGTGGGTGTGAGCTGGCCAGGGCTGGGGAGGGATGTGAGCGTGTGTGGGATCCTCGCTGAGGGTTTGAGCAAGGGAGAGGGAAACGCATCCTAGAAAACGATGTAAAAATAAAATAAGCACCCCACGAACACCCCTTCCCACTCGGGATCCCTGTCTCCCTGTGGCTGGATGCGCCCTCCTCATTGATCACCTCGGAACTTTAGCACGAGTAATTTGGGGGGGGAGGGAAAAGAAAAGAGAGAAGTTTTTTATGTGTAAAGCAATAATATATAAAAGGAAGTTTAGGTCACGACCCAGAACCTGGACAAAGTCCAGAAAATGACTTCGTTCCCCAGACCCCCTTTAACACAACAAGGAATGGATTGTGAGCCCTTCTTTTCCCACATAAACTACATTTTTTTCCTGTTTCCTGATATCAGGCTTTAAAAAACTCCGATGAGTAATTATTTTACAGGTCCTGCTTCCATTCATATGTTTATCGCGTGGCCACTTTCCCAAGCTTTCAAATGAGTTACAGAAGAAAGATATGTAATTTTAAACTTAATTCCAAAACTTCTAGGGCTCCAGCACATTGGGTTTGGATGCAGCCTCTAAGTTAGCAATCTGAGATAACGTATTGCACAAATTAGCGAGCAGAGTTTTTTTTTCCCCTCAAAAAAAAAAAAAATTTAGCCTCCAGAGTTAATATCAGGTTTATTACTCACCCAGGTTAAACTCTAGTGCAAGCTAATTAGATTTCACAACGCACTCAATTATTGCTTTATAACTCATGCACTATTTCTAGGCAGCAAAAGTTGACACATATTTTTCCCCCCCTCTCTTTGATTATCTAAGAAACACCTCGAGGTCTTTTCCTCGGGAGAGGCATGGCTGTGCCACCCCGGAATTACACCGCGGAGCGGCAGCTTCAGTCTCCTCTTAGTTTTTTCATACTATCCCTGTCTGCTTATGGTAATGATCTTTTCGCACCCGCTACTCGCTTTGGACTATGCAGTTCCTGCTGGGTACAAATGAAAACTTTTCCCCGTAGCTTAAATGACACAGAACTGCTCACTGCCACATTCTGTTTAAATCAGAGACAGCTCTTTGGAAAGTTGATTTATTTTATTTTATGGGATGGCAGGGAACATATTTTAAACTCAGCTTTGCACATTTAACTTTTTTTTTTTTTTTTAATTCAATTTTTAATCCTGCAGGGCTTTTTTCCCCTTCCTGGCTGCCTATAAAATGATCCTGGTTTTAAAGTGGTTTTACTGATAGGACGACTTGTATTTAACAACATCAAACAGATTTTGCTGCTGTTCGGATGCGTGTCATTAAATGCAACAACCCAGAGCTATACTGTTAAATAAAATATTATTTTCAATGGGAAAAGCGCAGTCTCTCGTAGTGAATGGGTGCCTCTCCCCGAGCCCCCTCTTCCCCCATCCCCAGCATTATTCAGCTAGGGTTGGGGTGTCTTTTGGTTGTCTTTTTGTGGGAGTGTGTGTGTGTTTTATTCAGTGGTTTGTTTTTTAAGATTTTGCACTCCCTCAAAGATGGGATGCCCAGATCCGAGGCCCTGAAGGGGAGACCACAGGGCACCATCTCCTAAAAGGAAAGAGACCGTGCTGGTTCTCGGGGGACAGGGAGCAGTGATGGGGTGCAGGCAATAACACTTTAAAAGAGCAAACAGTTTTTAAGAGGGGTCAGGGGAAGGAAAAAGGAAGAGTAAAGAAATGCTGCCTACCTGAGGTGAAGAGGACTATGGCCTTTAAACAGCTATATTCTGCAGAGTCGACATGCAATGCTTTCAGTTTTTCTACTTGCTCTTGGAAGATTCGTATGTGGTCCATAAAGGCGACCACTCGGTCAGCAGACATTGGCGAAGCGTGGAGGCCAGCAGCTGCCAGGAGCGGAGCTACGTGGAGGGGCATGGAGCACTGGGCAGCGTTGAGGACAAATAACTCGCTCCAGGTCAGCCTCAGGAGGGCCACCTGGTCTGTGATCTGGAGGTCTGGGAAGAAGGGGATATTCCTGGCCCACTCCACCGCGCTGAAGAGCATCCTAGCTGCCAGTTCACAAATGTTCTCGATGCCCATGATGTTGTTGGGTTGCATGCACTGACTGCCAAAGCGGGAGGTGGGGTAGGGCTCTGCTCTCAGAAGAAGGGAGATATATCCGGATAGGTAGGAATGGCAGTTGAGAGGGTCCCCGTTTGTCAAGGCGAACTGACCATGAGTTGGCTGTGTGGGTGGCATTCTGCCCCTCTGGACCGCTGCAGTAAATAAGAAAGAAACTACAGCTATTAATATCTGAATTGCGACCATCGGTTCAAATACAGCCTGCTTTGTGTGCTTGTGCGTGCGTGTGTGACACCGTACCAAGTCAGCTTAAGGGGGAACAGGCATTTTTTTTTCCAGCCAGAGTTCAGCCCGTACCCAGTTTTAAGGCTCCACAGTTCTCGGGTCAAGTAAAACCAACAATGAAAGCTGAGCAGTGCTGTCCGCTCGGCCAGAACTGCCTGGAGGAGCCCGACATCCTCACTTCCCCAAACACACCACAATTCAGTTATTTCAACCCCACCACCACCGCCACCCCTCCTTCAAGGGATGCAGGATACGTCTTTGTGTGCCCGGGTATTTGTCTTCATCACACCTAAACCAGCTCATTGATTTGAGGCTTGGGGAGCGGGATGGGGAGGGAGCAGGGGGAGAGGGAAGAAACACTTGAGTTCAAAATCCCCGGCGCTGGTCCCACACACATTTCTCGCCCACTGAATACATTGTTGCTGCTGTTATTATAGATTCCAACCCCCCCTCCCTTATTAAAAATATCAAAGGAGGCGAGATCACCCCACAACGTCCCCGGCAGGTCCCCCAGCGAGACTGGGAGCGTTCTCCAAAGGCACCTTCCTCAGCTGCCCATGGAAAGTGGGCCTTTCATTTTGTTAATAAATTTACACGGTGACAGCGAGAGAAAAAGGAGAGAGAAAAGGCTCAGAGGCAGAGAGACTGCAAGAAGGGAGAAAGCCTAAAAATGTGCTTGATTTATATTTGTTTTCTCACGTATTACAAGGTTAGTTACTCTTGCAGAAACACAAAGAGAGGAGCCCAGCAAGTCCCAAGCCCCCTAACCCTTAACCTACATAGCAGCGTCCAGACACAGAGCACGCACTGGAAAACTGCAGGCTCACATTTCTCGTCTAATTTTATATCACAAAGACTCGACTTGCAGAGACCCGAGCACCCCACACTTACTTCTGGGCTGCTCCTTCCCCCTCCACCCGTCCCTTCTACCCCTTCCTGCCTCACCGGGAGGGATGAGAAAATAGGAGGAAGAAGAGAAAAGTGAGATAATAACAATTGGGAAAGGCAGGCACGCGTCAATATATATAAACACACACACATGCGGGTATGTGTGTGTATATATATATTTTTAGAGGAAAAAATCCGGCTGGGAATCCACAGTGGAGTGCTGTAGAGCCTCGGTAGGGTGAGTCCCATTGTAATAGTAATTTGAACCGCCTGTGTAAAATTGCAATCTAAGACAGGGTACTGGGGGATATATATGCATGTGTGTGCATCTCGTGAGGCTCCGTGTGTGTGTACACAGAGACACGCACAGAGACACGCACAGAGCTGCTCGGGGGACGGGGGGTAGCGCTGGGCATGCAGGAGGGAACGTGAAGGGAAAGTAACCACACGTCAGAATCATCATCTCGCTCCTAAGCAGCGTGAAACTAAAAATCCACTTCCAATAAACCTCCATCAGCAAAATCAAAACAAACACAAATCAATTACGAGTGCAGGAGAAGCATGCAAGAGCCCCTGCCTCCCCTACCCACCCTATCCAACACCTCTTTCTTTCATTACGAGAAAGTTTCTGTCTGTTTATTCGGGGGGTTGGAGGAAGGGAGGGAAGGGAAAGGTTCTGGTTGGGTTGGGGGAGGCAGGTTAAAAAGAATAATAATAATAAAAAAGCCCCAACACAACCCCAAAACGCAGCGAGTGAAAAAAAATTGCAAAACAAATGAAATCCCAATACCTTCCCGTCTCATGCCAACTTTGAGGCATTTTTTGAGGCGGCAGTACTGACACTGATTGCGGTGGTGCTGGTCAATGGGACAGTTCCTGTTGGCACGACAAGTGTAGCTGAGATTCCTCCTTACACTCCGCTTGAAGAAACTCTTGCAACCCTCGCAGGTAAACTGGCCATAATGTTTGCCACTAGACTTGTCCCCACAAACCACACATTCAATGTGCTGCTGCTGCTGCTGTTTGTCTCCTTGGTTCTGCTGGCTTGGCGGGTTGGTCTGGGCTGGCGTACTGGGAGGGCCCCCGGGCCCCGGGGTCTGTGGGGTGTGCGGGGTCCCGGCCGGAGGTCCCTGCACCGGCGGGGCTTGCGAAGGCTGCGTTCCCTGAGCTCCGGGCACATCGTCCTGGGGGTCTCGCCACGCACCGACTACCATTGCCATATCTATCGGACACCGTTGCCAAACTTCCTGTTCCCCCTTTATTTTCAAAGTTTGTTTCCTTTGCTTTTCAGATCAGCTTTGCAGCAGTCTTTTTTTTTTTTCTTCCCTCCCCTCTCTCTCTTTCCCCCTCTCTTTTGTTGTTTTGCCTTTTTTTTTTTTTTTTTTTTTTTTTTTTTCAGGAGGGTCGGGGTTGGGGGGATCTCCCGGTACCGGCGAAGGTGCAGGAGCACGGGGCGATGGAGGTGTGTGTGCGGGGGGGCGAGCTGCGAGTCGATTGTCTGGGCTCCAGGAGAGCAAAGTAAAGGGGTGGTGGGGGTGGGGGAGAGAGGGAGAGAGAGAGAGAGAGGAGAAAAAAAAAAAAAATCTCTTCAAAGATCTCCCTCTCTCTCTTAGAGCTGATCTGCAGCAGAGTAGTTGAAGGAGGAGAGGCGGGTGTCTGGGGGCCAGGTCCAGGGAAGCTCGCAGTCAGCCATTCAGGAAAGCCATCAAAATAAGAATGAATAAAAGGTTAAAGATTACACACACAGCGGAAAAAAACACGCACAGCTGAGGAGACTTTTCTCGGCGCGGAGAGCGGACGGTCTCGCCGTAGTTTTTGGAAGTCCAGCTTGCAGCAGCAACATCAACTGCGATCGCTTTGTTTTTGTGGGCTCTTTTTTTTTTTCCTCCTCTTTCCTCCTCTCTCTCTCTCTGCTCTGTCTCTCCTCCCTCCTTCGCTCGCTTTAATTCTTCCTCTCCGCCGCTCCTCCCGGGCGCTGCTCTCTCTTTTTTTTCCTCTCTCTCTCTTTTTGGTGTGTGTGTGGGTGGCTGTTTGCTTTTTGTTTTTTTCCTCCTTGCTTTTTTATTATTATTATTAATAATTATTATGATTGTTTATTCGCTCCGTCGCTCCGTTCCCGCCGCGCTGCGTCGCCGCCGCCGCCGCTGCTCCCGCCGCCGCCGCCCGGGTGCTGCCGCCGCCGCTCCCGCCGCCGCTCCCGCCGCCGCCGCGCTGCCTTATGCTGCTTCTGCCGCCTCGCAAGTGGGCTCTCGCCTCCGCGCCGCCGGTGCTCACGGCGCGGGCGGGGGGAGGGGGGCCGCGGGGCGGGGGGGAGGGAAGGAGTCAACTCGCCAGCGCAGCGCCCAGCCAGCCAGGATGATAAAAGAGGGGGAGCGGGAGGAGGAGGAGGAGGAGGAGGAGGAGTGGAGGAGGAGGAGGAGGGAGAAAGAGAGGGAAGGATCATAACCCAGCATCGCTCCTCGGAGCGGGGGGGCGGGGGGGGAAGAGGGGAAAATCACCACGGGGGGGGAGAGAGCCAGCCCTCCCCCCCCAAAAAAGAAAAGCGCGGGGGCTCCCCCCGCGGCGGCGGCGAGGGGCGGGGCGGGGCGGGGCGCGGCGGCGTGTGGGCCGAGTGGCGAGCGAGCGCGCTCCCTCCCCGCCGGCCGCTCGCCCCGCTGGCGGGGAGAGTGAACTTTGACACGGCTGCTGCAACTTGGCGCACGTCGCCATGGCGACCGCGCGCCTTATAAGGCAACCCGGCCGGCGTTTGACTGGTCAAAAGCTCGCGCCACGCCCCTCGCGCCCTCATTGGCCCGCGGCGCCCTGCGCGGACCGCCATGGCCGCCGCCGCCTGCTCCGCGCGGTCCTAGAGCCCGCCGCCGCCCCGCTGCCTCTACGGGGGCCGCGGCCGGGGCGTCCCCCCGCGCCCTCCGCTGCCTCGCAGGCTCCGCGCCGCTTTCTGCTCCTCGCCTCTCTTTCGCTTTCTGCTCCTCGCCCCTCTCTCACTCTCTGATCCTCGTTCTCTGCTCCTCGCTCCTCTCGCTCTCTGCTCCTCGCTCCTACTCCTCGCCTCTTACTTCTCTCCCCGCATCCCTGCCGTGGATGCCCCGTCGGGGCGAGGGTTTAAGGCGAGCTCCGGGCGAGCGGAGCGGAGCGATGCAGCATCACCTGGGGCACTGCCTCGGGGGTCGCGAGGGGGGTGAAAAATCAGAAAACTGACGCTCTAATGAGGTAAAACTCCACTGAATAAAATAATAAAGGAGTCCCCCAACCGCCGGGGGAAGGGGAGAGGCCGCAGCATCCCTCTCGCGGCTCGGGATGCGCAGGTACGCGGCTTTCGTGGACCAGCGGACACGGGGGGAACCTGCGCTCGCCCCAGGAGCCGAGCATTCCCCTGCCCCGGCGCTCCGGGACCGGCCGCTCGCACAGCCCCTTCCCGGCAGGGAAACGGCGCACGGCTGCTCCTCCCGAGCTCTCCTCCCCGTGCCGGAGCCTCTTCCCCCGCCGCCCCGGGGCCGAGACTACCGCGGTTTCACGCAAGACACCATCTCCCCCTTCTCCTCAACACGATGGAGGGAAACCTCTGCCACGCCGCTCCGCAGAGTGTGACACTCGTGTCTTTCCCCTCGCAACCTCCACGGCATCGCTAGAACGCGGCTCGTCTCAAACCCTTCAACTTTATTTTGTGTTTTTCGGGGTTTTCTTTTTTCACCCTGACACGGCACTCCCTGTGCCATAGCGGGAGCACCGCTCCATAGGTAACCGAGCTCAGTCAGTTGTTTATTTCCCGCTGAACGGAGCTACAGGGCAGCGGAACGGGGACTTCCAGTTCATCTCCTCGTGCAAACGGCCAAACCCCACTCCAGTAGGAGAAGGGATGGTGAAATAAAAAAGAAAACATGTTAAAATCGACAGCTAGATGACCGGCCGGACCATTCCTCCTCTGCAAACACACGCGTGTATGTACGCTCGCATTTGAGCCGGTCACCGAGCACGGGCGTGGGGACGCAGACCTGTGCACAACTCTGCAAAGGATTAATCGCCCCTCACCTCCTCACACACACTTTTTCATGTTGCCACATGCACACCCCCTTCTGCTGCAGGGATAATAGATATGGCTAAAGCCGCAGGTGCTGAGGCGGTGGGAAAGTTGTAAAAAGCACCTAGACTTGACAATGTCCTGCTTAGAAACCTGGTGCGTGAAGACCCCACGAACGAAGATGTACTGCGGCTCAGTTTCAAAGACAAGGCTGCAGCATTCCCATTGATCCTGACAGAGCGAAAATAACCTTTCTCTGAAACGGGGACCAGGAGGGACAGGAAAGGCAGAATGGGGGAAAGGAACCTTTCCCCGTTAAAATGTGGGGGACAGCTTTATGATTTCCGAATAAGCCAGAGCCGAGGAGGTCAGCTTTCGGGGAGAGTGGGAGAAGGTGGGGGTTCAAAATGCAGAATAAGTCACAGATTGTTGCTGATGTTGAATTTCCTGAGGAAAAAAAATTCACCCAACCCAACACCAACCTTTCCTGTCTCGAATCTGACAAAGTAAACAGGATTAATTCACCATATGAAAAAACATGCCATCTTAACAAACGCAGAAATCAGAAGAGAAAGCGGTTTTAACAGGACGTATAATATTAATAGTTTAAACGTATGATCGTAAAAGTGAAAAGCCATTGATACACGCTTAAAAGCCGCCGTATACTCTGATTGCTCAAGCATTAATGAAGAATGCCCCAGATTAACTATTTGCTCTTCCAGGGATGCAACAATATAACTATCTATTAGCACCATTAGGTGCTTTGCTATTTATTTGAAAACACCCCTGCGAGTGGGTTGAGACAGAACAGATGAATGTAAAAAATGAACTGCAGCTAATTTCGCTAAATAATACTCGAAACCTGAGCGCCTCGCAAAGAAGGGGGAGATTCTCAACTGTCCTTCCCCGAGCCTAATGACAATAGAAATGCTCTGTTTTAAAAGTAAGACCGTATTGGTTTTCCAAATAAACAAACGCATCCCTCCTGCCATTTTACTGCAGATGTAAATTTATTTTAATGAGAGGGAGTGGAAGGATTTATTTTGCTAAAATAGAGTTGCGGATAGAGCCGGTGTAAATCTTTAGGTTTTGAAAAAGAGGAGGAAGGAGGGAGAAGCTGCTTTCCTGGCAGAAGCTGCCTAACAGTCCTCTAATTCTTTCTAGATTAAATCGCAATATGAATACAGCATCGAACAAATACCGAGTTTCGCTCTGAACTCAGTGGAAAGCAGTTACGTCTAACAGAATTCAATGAATTCCTCTTCTCCTTCAATGTAGTATGTGTGTGTTTTTCTCTTCCACCACACTGAAGTTCCATGAATAGGGAAAGTGGCTCCTATTGTGTGCCTCTGAACTTCCAAGTCAATGCAATTTTTAACCACTGGCTTGTGGTACTTTGAAAATCACCAGGGGCTGTCAGAGTTGGGTCCTCTGAAAAATTTACAGTGCTAAATCAGAGCATATGCTGTGAGAGAGGAAAAAAAATTGCTTAAGATTGGAGCAAGTACAGTATCCGGCTGCCCCCTAGTGTAAGTCCCTCATCCGCCTAAATCCAACTTTAAAAGAAAAGGATCTCTTAAAGGGAAACGACTTTTGGCTCACGTATGCATGCGAGAATGAAACTTCTGTACATTTTAATCTGATTAATTCCTAAGGATTTAAAATTAATTGGCTTGGGCACTCCTAGACCGGACTATAAGATTTCTGCATCAGGGTTCCTGCGAGCGCCGTACCGAATAGGTATTTTTAAAGGATAGTGGTAAGGGATGGGGGGGGGATATTCCTGTTTTGTGATTTTTTTTTTTTTTAAACGAGGAACGGTGTCTCGCATGCTGTTGTCAGAGCAAAACACTTTTGCCGCATAAAGTCAGATCTACGTCTTTTGCAATAATAATAATAATAAAAGGATAAATAATTGCCTTAAAGCCCGAGCTGAACTGCCAACCACACCTTCGGATGGTGAGTATATTCCAGCTTCTTTCCATTGTACTTGCTTAGCCGGAGAAGGGACCGGAGGGGAGCGGGGATCTCAGCGCTATACCTTCACCACCGACCTTTTTTCCCCCCCACCTAAATAAATGCTGCCAGCTGCACACGGCGACACAATTCCGTGCAGTTTAATACCTATCGCTTAAGTTCAGAGACTCGTCCTGCCCTTCCCACCCTCCGAGCAGGTCATCCCGCCGCTCCCCCCGGCAGCCCGGGCTGCTACCGGGATCTGCCTCCTGGACGCCGCTTTGGAAATGACTTTGAGGCGCTTTTGCTTCGTCTCGGACCTGGAAGCCGATTCCGGTCGCTGGGTTTGCTGGCTTGTTTGTTTGTTTGCTGCTTGCTTTATTTAGCTAAAGGACGTGCTAACTGATGGTGCTGCAATTACACATACTTGGGTCTCCCCCCCTCCCCTCTTCCCCTCCTTAGAGCAACCCACGTAACCTTAGAAACGATCGTTTAAGACGTACGTTAGTTAACATTTGCTTTTTTGGATTTTTTGTTTTCCTTAAAAGAGAAACACAAGAATCACAACACATTGCCCGAAAAAAGTGTCAAAGAAGAAGAAAAAAAACTATAAGTAAACATACCAAAACCATATTTGCCTTGTTCAAGGTCCCAAATCGCTTGCATCTTCCTTTTTCTACCTCTCCTTTAGTTTGGCAGGTGAAACAAACAAACAAAAAAAATAATCAGACCGCTGTTTGCCCCCCAGAAAGATGTGCGTTGGGTAATTAAAGAGAAGTCTCCTTCTTGGTGTTTATCTAAGCGATTGTGCAAACTGATTAAAAAAAAAAAAAAAAGTGAAGTTACAGCCTTCAGGGGGAAAAAAAAAGGAGGCAAGGTGAAGGGAATAGATTTCCCACAACCTAAAGGATAGTGCTTTCGATGTATTATTAGCGATCAGCCTTGGGAGAGAGGAAAAAAAAAATCCTGAACACACTCTAACTTTACACAGACAAGATTTCAGGGGGGGCTTTGTACATAGCTACTTAGGAATGTGCGCCTCGCCTTTAAGAAAAAATCCCCAAGCCCAAGGTAGGAGATGTCTTTGAGTGATCCTTGTCTCTCATTTCATTCCTTAGAAGGAAGAGCGTCTCGCTACACCTTGTTTGGAGCTGGAAAGGCGAGACTTTAAAAAAAAAAAAAAAAAAAAGGAAAAAATATTCACAACCCACCCTTCCAATTGGGGAGAAAAAAAATAAGAGAGGGAAATCTCCTAACTTAATGACTGTGGGGGTAGGATGGATGCAACCGATTTCAGCCCCCCCCCCCTCTTTCCCACCTCCCCCCTCCCCAGCAGGGAAAAAGAAAAAAAAAAAAAAAAGCCAACCGCAAACAACTACAGGCTGAACTATCAACACATGCACCGAAGGGGAAAAAATATATAGTGTCCTGTGTAGGGTCGGCAGGGAACGCAAGCACACGCTAAAGCAAGTTGGGAAAGAATCCGAGCTAATCAGTAATCTCTTTCTCTCTCTCTCCTTCTCTCCCTCTCTCTCTCTTTCACTGCCCCTGAGATCCCAGCTCGAAAGAGGTACTCCACATTTTTTCATTACCAAAAATCCGTTGCAATAATCATTTGTTGCTAATTGAAACCCTTGGAGACATTTTCCCCACCCCCTTCACAAACATGGCAACTTTTAGACATGGGAAGCACGTTTAGTTCTATTTTATTAAAAAAAAAAAAAATACGGTTAGGAGGAGACTGAATCTTTCACCCACGAGAAATATCAGCCCGTCAGCCCCCTTACCCGGGGGGGAGGAGGGGGGGACCGGGACCCCAGTACAGTGAGGGCTTGGGAAAATTTGGAATACATTATTCCGCCTTTGGCAAGAGAATACTCTCCAACTAATGGATTCCTGCTCCTTTTTTTGTGTGTGTGTATCAGTGTGGGGGGTTTATGGAAAGAGGGGTGGTGGTCGTGGTGGTGGGGAGCCGAGCTTTTATTTTAAGAAACTGTTAGGGTAAGAAGTGTGTCATACTTGACAAATGGAACAAACGCTCTTCCATTTCTTGCTTGTCCTTGCCTTAAAACAGGAATTAAGTTAACCACAGTGCTGCATGTTAATTGCATGTTTACTGGGCTAATGAAAATTACAAAAGGGTTTTGCCACCTCGATCGGTGATGGAAAAGTATGAAGGCGATTGTCATTGCAGCCTTCGGGGAGGGCCGGGGCGGGGGCCAGCGGGGGGGCCGGGCACCCACAATATTGATCAGAAGAAGGATAAATCTTTTAACTGCTCGTTAATACCATAAATATGGTCTACACAAGTTTCCACTCTTGTTAAGTCTAATCAGTACATGGAAGATGGAGACATAGCCCACTTGAATGAATTTTTATTATTGTCAGGGGGGTACTTGCATCTGTGGTCTCTCTCCCCTCACTTTGTGCCCCCTCCCCTCCCCAATCCCAAATCCCCCCTTGCAGAGGAGGATCGTGAAGGTGCACAGAAAGCAGAGGAGAAAAATACAAGGTTTTCGTCCTTTCCCCCCTTTTCCAAATGCTCCTTTTCTGTAAAGCTGAATGGGTCGTGTAGGGGAAAGCCTAAAGGGGGACCCCCCGCCCCCACATATTCTTGAGATCCATGGATGAAAGGATGACCTAGCAATTCAGTTTGATGATAACCATTTTCATGCTTGAAAACAAACTACCGAATTAAACCTAAATGGAAAGAGCAGTGGGAAAGGTAGTGGGAGCAGGGCATTTTGACATCACCCCCACCTCTCCAAAAGGAAACATTTGGCAAAAGGAGGAGGGAAAGGCAATTAAATAGAATAAAGATGATTTAAATCCCAACCAAAAATAATTCCAGCGAGAAGTTCCCCCCCTCCGGTGTTGTCCAGCCCTGGATTTGAAAACTTTGGCCCAACTTGTGGCGATAGCTACAACTTTGCTCCGCAGGGGTCAGAGGTGAGGGCTATTTTAACCCTAAAAGCCTGCGAGTGACCAAGGTTGAGGCTGGGCTCGCAGCACTAATAGCCATAATTACCTCCTCCCCTTCCAGGGACATTCCTCGCAGCAGCAGTGTTAGACGCCTAACTGAAGAAAATCCTGGAGCTGAACATATCTTGAGGGGTAAATAACAGCAATATGAAGGAATTTCAGAGCTCTCCCTTTTGCTTGGGGGTACTGAAGCGCCCCCCTCCTTTTTTCCCCCCCCTTTTCCCCCCTCCTTTCCCCCCCCCCCCCCCTTGCCAGCATTCCCAAGGCGCTGGGTCTTTGTCTTAGAAGGAATGGAGTGTCTGAATGGTGTGAAAGGGACAGAGAGGGTCGCTTCAAATCGATTTTACTTGTCCTCTCTGTCTTTTCGGATCAACGCCCTTCAATGGACACATAGGTGCTCTTTCAACCAAAAACTTGTGCAACATTTTCTGCCTGTATTGGTGCTAAATACAATAAATGCTGGGCAGATTTTTTTTTTTCTTTCTTTCCAAAGCAGAAAGCACCCTAATTAAATTGTTTTATACGGACAGTCAAGACAGACCAATTAAGTATGCATTAGTATAAAGATATATTCGAGAGATAAGCGCTCTATAGGAGCCCTGTCTAGGCAAGGTGTGTAAAGTGTCCTCTCGAACAGAGGCGGCAAGCAGGGTTTCATATGGATTTTTCCCCTCCATTGCCTTCTATACTCGAGTAACGGGCTGAATAAGTTAGCGAAAAGCCATTAGTGAAAGTGGTTTCTAAACAAAGTTAACAGGTGGATGTAGCTGGTTTTAGATTTGAATAACAGTCGCACATCTGTAATACACAGCCACATATTTATGCAGCTCCTATGCATGCGATGTAGATTTGCAGAGATAAATGCCTTCGACCTACAGCTTATGTGCAAAAGCACACACAGGGAAAGAAAATAAATAGCTGGACACTTCTGTAGGCTGCAGGACATGATGTGAGCAAGCACACACACACATTACAGACGTAACTGTGCATCTATTGTGCATAGGCACCCAGCCCTGCATCAAAAACAGGCACACGCACACCAGGCGTAGCTGTCTCGCCTGGGTGTGCTGCACAGACATCTAACCGGCGCTCAGCGGGCACACGGCACACAGTCCTGGGGTAATTACAAGTGCAAGTATTTCTTATTCGAGGCATAGGCTTTCCCAGGAGTGAAATAACAGATCAGGATAAAACACACACATACACGCACGCGAACTTCTCTTTCTGTCCATTTCATCGCCCTGGGAAAGCTCTCGTGTAGGGTTAACCACAGGAACCGGGCTTGAAGCTCTTCTGCATTTCCATTATTATTTTCTCTTTTCACTGCAGATTTGCCACGTCGTTCAAAAAACCCCAAACCCCAAACCCCCAAACCAACCAACCCAAACCCCTAAAGAGACAAACAAACAAAAAAGCCATCGGCCCCCAGCCTTGCCTCAGCCTGATCCTGGGGCAGGCAGAGCTGCGGGATGCGGTGAGGAGGAGCAGGGAGGTGGGCTGGCAGTTGCTGGGGCACCCTCCATCCCTGGGCACTTCGTTACCCACCCGGCGAGGCAGAGCTGTGGGAACGAGTCCGGTGCCCGGAGATGCTGCAGAGTGGGACCGGGAAATCGCCCCTTTATCGTGACATTGCACCGCGGAGACAGGACGGATGTTTGCTGGAGGGGCCGGGCAAGAGAGGACAGAGGGACACGGGGATGCGAAGCAACCGTGCGACGGCTGCCCGGTTTGATATTCATTTTCCAGCAGCGCTTTGGAAGTGCTAACCCATCAAAGAGCGATGGGAGACGGGGAAGAATAAGCCATTCCCTGCTTAAGTGCTTTAATGTCACGGTAAACAGGTTAGAAAGAGACGTTTTTAAAGCCTCGATTTCTCTTCGCTGGTTACCTTCGAGGATAAATCATAACAGACTGTATGGGGGGCAAAGAATTCATCTAAAGGAGATCTCAGCAAGTCACTACTCGGACAATAGTCCACCTCCTGTTGGGTTGCGTATTGATCAGGAGAGGAGCTGAAGATGTCGCCACACTAAATATTTACTGATCACACACAAATAGCCGGGACTTGAACGATTTTCTCCTGTGAGGAGAGCAGAGAGAGAAGGGTAAATCATTTTATTAGTGTGTATAAAGCAAAGAGCACACTCTGGCTTGGAGTGTTTTAAGATGTGTCTTCAGCTGGATGAAAAGAGTTAGGGAAATCGATATGGAGTGATTAGACGAGCCAGTCGTGTCAAAGAGAGAGGCTGTGAATTTCATGGATTTGGTTATACCGGGAGGGGGAAAATATATCGAGAGATTAAAGGGAGGAACCCGTTGTAGAAGAGCCAATGAAAAAATAATATCTAATCAGACCCGGCAAAGGTAGGGACGAGATGAGACCCACATTTCTAAGGAACCGCATCAGCTGGAGAGGGATCAGGGGCACACGTGAAAGAGGCAAACATGGGGAGAGTGGGAGTCTGGAAATGCTACAGAGCAGATCCAGGAGAGGCAAAGAAAAGTCGCCTCTGTAGAACGATGCTGAGACACCACGAAAATGGGGACAAAAGACCCAGGAGCGAGGGGAAGGCGAGGGTTGGAGTAAACGGGCGCCTGACTTCGAGGTGAAGCTGAGGGGTCTCCAGCCCGGGTGTCCCTCAGGCAGGCAGGTCTCCAGAAGCAGAAGCGAGGGCACATCCAGCACAGATACGAGGGGTTTACATCCTTCTCCTACAAGTTTGTCCTCCCCTTTCCTTCTTCCCACACCCCTCCCCAAGCAAATGTGGTGAGTAAAATGGATTTTAGCGTTTAATCACCTCATTTTATCCACGTAATGACAAGGCTCGTAATATGTAATCTACAGATTACTGCCATTCGAGGGTGACCACAAATGACATGGAAAAAAAAAATATCAGCATTTCTGCAAATGACAAAATGGCTAAAACCAGTCCGTGCTTTAAGCACTGAAGTTGGGGAGTTGCTGCTGAAGGATTTTGCCGGTCGTAGGGAGCAACTGGCTCAGGTACAGCCCTGGGGTGCCTCAGCGGATTAAGGAAAACTTTGCTGGAGACAAGCAAATGTCTAAGTGCCAAAGGGCAGAAAGCTGGGAGCAGGGCAGGGCTCTGCCAAGAGACGTTAAAATATGTTCTTTAGGGATGCTCCGGATTTTTTTTCTCTTGGAATCATTAGTGTTTGGGCCGTGTTCAACCGCTACCTTCCTTCTGTGTATTCATCTTTGGCAGAAAATAGGATGCAACTGCAGAGAACTAAGTCAAAGGGAGGAGAGAAGGTCTGAGCCGCACTTTAGCCGATGCTGATTGCTGAGAGGGAGGAAAGACATCTAAAGCTAGAAACCGAGGAGCAGGACCGATGTGAAAACAGCTTTTCACTTCTCCTCCAAGTGCTAATTTTGCTACTGTAAACAAACACTGAAGTTAGAAACAGCTGCAAACAGCGTGCTGGGCACCCAGGGCTCAGGGACGGGGCAAGGGGAAGGACTTCAGCTCATCCCTCGGGCTGAATTTCACCCAAACTTTGCCTTCTCCCCAGGTCAGTTGGTGATGCTATTTTTGAGTTATGGAGAAGGAGAGAGAGAAAAAAATAATATAGGCATATTAAGCTCATTTCATGTGAGTCTATAGAGTGCAGGCAGCTCGGCTGGATCACTAATGCAACAGGAAACCTCGGGATAGACTCAGCCTAATTAACAGTTTTCCATAGCTGAAGCGATTTTTAGGAATCCCAGTGGATTAGCCCAATATGTTCAGGTGTGAGGCTACGAGGGCCTATAACTCCTTTCACTATAATCTTATAACCTCCTTACCTAATTCCTTAGATTGCAGATAGGAAGAGTCTGACCCTGGAGGTCGTAAAGAGCTTGGTTTCATTAACCCTTCCCTCCCCAGCGCTGCTCCAAGGTTAACTGCACCAGGCTGGGGGTTTGGGGGAGGGAGGGCAGAAAGAAAGGGATTTGCAAGAGGGGTCGATCCGACGGGGGACAAGGCTTAAAATGATTTCTGCTCCCTTCATTCCCCTCCCTTGTTCCAAAGGAAAAATGGAAATGGAAAGGGAACTTTTTTCTTTCCCATGCACCGGGAGGTGCATAAATACGTGGATATTTGTGAGGCAATTCATTCCCTTTACATCGTTTCAGATTTTTTTTTTAAAAAAATATATTTTTTTTTTCCAAAGTGGAAGAAATGAAACATTCTAGAAACACCAGATAGTGCAAAAAGCAAAGCAATCTCCATCTTTAAGGCCAGCAACAACCTTTGAGCTTTTTGTCCATAGTAGAGCTGTGATCTTTAAAGAAAAAAAAAAAAATCTAGCAAAGCTTCTCAGACTGCATTTGCCTGGTAACACACGTGGTTTATATTTTAATAGGTAGTTACATTGTATTGATTCAGGGTACATCATTGATGTTGAAAGTTAATAACTCTCAAATTATATCTATCTGCCTACATTCATAATTGCATACACAGTGTAACACTGTAAGAATTTGCATTTTGTAGCACATTCTTTGTTCTTAAATTTTTTAACACATTGAACTGTTCCTTTGAAGAAAATGCTATTGCACCACATATTTAAGGAAAAGATGCTTCTAAACTATATGTTTAAGCAATGAAATTGTTGAGTGAAATACAGGTTTCTTTGTATTCCACACAAATCTTGCCGTATGCCAATCTTAACCTATACATCTGAACTGCATTTTTTTTTGCCCCCCCCCGCCCCCCCCCAAGTCAGAAGGCAGAAATATGCGAACTGCTGAAAGAGAGGGGGGTACTTTTTGGTAAGTATGTTTAGATATGATCTTCAGATACATTTATTGTACTTTCAAATTCTTTGGATACTAATGAATCTAGCAAACAATATCCCAGCTGAATGTCTCAGCTCCTTCCCTATTTTCCCTATTTAACAAGCTCTTAATATAGAATTATATTGTAGCCATCCTTCTACTAAACAATATAGCTGAGGATTCAGCAAAAAATAAAAAAAATGTTAAAATCAAATTATAATTGCTGCCTTATATCTGACTCCTCTTCCTTTCTGCAGTCCTAATGAACTCTTTAAAGTTTTTTTTTTCATTGCTGAGTGGCAGATCAAAAATAATTACCAGAATCAGAAGCAGCCAGAAAGCTTGAAACAATGTGTCTAAATATTTCATATTACTACTTCTAATATAAGCTCACCAGTTGTAAAAATGAACCATTCTCTATTTATTCTGTGGTAGTTTATAAATACAGAAAGATAGATCTCTTTTTTTTTTTTTTTTCCCCAGGGCCTGCCTCAGAGATGACATAAATAGGGATTGAGCTATCAGGGAAAAAATAAAATAAAAGAAAAAGAAAAGCCTGGACAGAAATAGAGACAGACAGACAGATTCATGACTGCATCTGAACAATGTTACGTACCATATTATGGGATGGTAAAAAAAAAAAAAAAGATCACATATTTATAACATCATAATTAAAATACATTCTTATCTCTCTCCTCTGAAAGGTTGCAGCTTTCTTGGAAATATTTTGAGTGCAGATTTGAAACTCTGTATCCCGAATTGAGTTAAGACGAGCTGTTTTACCCCAGAGCATATTACTTGTTTGCAATTGAAGTTCTTAGTTTCAACTGTCTATCAATCGCTGCATCATTTTCTTTCTATTTTACCTCCTTGTATTCGGAGACTTTATTTAAAATGGTGTTAATTTATATCAAATTTTAATTCCTGTTAGTAAGAAAGTAGTCAATATTATCCTAAATATTTCCCTGTGTTTGACTGAGGTAGATTGCATGACAATTTGTCACATTCAAAGGGTTAAAGCTAAAGTGAAAACTTTAAAGCAGCAAACAGTGAAAAATGGCACGTCTGCTCTCTCTTGACAAGCTTGCACTATATCACATGTAGGGAAGCACAAATTTTTGAATCTAAGACCAGTTTTAGTTTTTAATAGGAAATAATTACATGGAACTTTATTTCCAGAGAGAACATCCCTTCCAGCTATAGTGTTTTGCTTTGATCTGAGTATTAACTGGTAATAAAATAACCGTATTTTGGATCCTAAGCATATTGATGCTTAGAGGAATGTTATGCTTTCAATCAAATTCTAACTTTAGATTATCCAAAGGTATTCATCCTTCTTTTGTCAGAAACCAATTTGCTCTTTTGGTCCTGCAGCTACTCACATGTGTTTTAGTATACTTCGTTATTTTATAGTAGAATTCACACTATCGAGGTGGAACAGTTTTAGGTGGAGCAAGGTCTGGTTCCAGCCTGGAAATCTGGGTTGTTTCTCATACAGCTCCCCAGTCCAGTCCTTCTTTACACTTGTTGTACGCCACTAGCATCGCTCATCTCTGAGGGCGACTACCGTGAATGTCTTTGCAGCAGTATTTTGTTTTAAATCTTCAGATTTATTTATTTATTTACTCTAAAACCTGGAGAATCAATCATTTGGATCCATCCTGAACAATTAACCTCCCCATTATATTACAGCCCCAAGTGCAGTACTTCATAAAGACACGAAAAGGACATCCCAGACACCAGGACCCGAGCCCAGGCTTGTCACAGAGCATAAAAGGAGAGAGGAGGGGAGTTTTTTATCTCTTTGCCCTGCTAACTCTTAAGAGTTCTCAGTTTCAGTGTGACAATAAAACAGTTTTGATAACATAGCTCATAGGTTTCTCTGCCACATAAAGTTTTCTTTATAATAAAAAAGAAGAAACTTTATCCCTGCTAAATTAAAATAGGGCAGATGTTGGATATGTTTCATATTAGCCAGCCTTTCACCCTTTTGCCCCTGGCACTAAAGTTCTGACTTTTTCTTTCTACTATGTCTGTTTCTAACTGAAAGGTATTATTCCTGCCCTAGCTCTCTTCTTCTATTTATTTTTTCAGTGTCTAAAATTAAACCTATTCATTTAGTAATATACATTCTATTTCAGATTGCTAAACCTGGACAGAGAGGGGAAATGTCCTCCAAAAAGTGATGCACCACTGACCTTAAAAGAAAACACAAGGCAGGGAAAGCTGTTCTTAAAAGGTTTATTTCCAGAGAGTTTTGTAGCTCTGTTGACATTATAGGGATAATGGCTGTATTACAATGGGCTTTCAAGGCCCAAGAGGTTTATGTTTTCTTCTGACCATAAGTATAATAAAATTTTAAAGGTGCACAAAGTCTCATCGCTTTAGATATTTAAAACCAGATTGAAAAAATCCTTGGGAAACATACTTTATAGTCATTAGCCCTTCTGAGAAAGCAGGGGGTAGGAAAAAACCCAAACACAGATAAATCCCCAGATTTTTCATGCTCCCTATACAAAAATCCTGACTATTAAACTCCCCAGGATAGTACAGCTCTCTTCTCCAGGGCTGCGAAGATAGTATTTATTGTCCATTTGCAACGATCAAGTTTAAGCTAATAAAAGGCTCTCTGTAAGCAGAAATGCCCAAGTTGATGTTTGGCAGAGTTTTCAATGGTAGAGTTTATATAGGGTGGGAGCTCTGCACTACTTGAAATTACTCATATCTCAGCAGCCGAAGATGATTCGACATACAGAAGTAGACGTTAGTGGGCAACAGCTGAAGGTTAATCAGCATTGCTTTCTGAGCTGGGCGGCTGAAAGCAGGAAAAAGTGAAAGCTGCTCTCCCTGGCCCTTCCCTTTGCTAAGGTGCTGCTAACTTTTATGTTCTTTTTTTTCCTTTCTTTCTTTCTTTTTTTTTTTTCCTCTTTTACTATCTGTCTTTGTGCCTGAGGGCCAGTGAAAGAACACTGCAGATTCTAGATTGCTTTCAGAGTTTCCCTTTGCTGATGATGGATTACCATGTCAATTTAAACGGCATAGGATTAATTTGTTTCAATGATTTCTCTTTAGGCTGAATGCCAGTGTTTTTTTCTATCTCTCTACTTGCTCTTAATAATAATAATAGTAATAATAATAATAACAACAACAATAATAAATTCCTCAAAAACCCCAAACACTTTTGATATCCCACATTAAAAAGACAATAATAGAAATAGACAAGTTAGGTGTAATGTTGCAACACAGTTATAGGCTTGGGTGTTTTTATCTCATTCTAAGGGGCTGAAGCATACAGTCAGTCACATTAAAATGAAATTGGATCCAACGTTTATTCAATAAATACTTGTCTTGTAGGTAATCCAGAGCAGAGTGCTTTTGACACATAAGGACTTAATTTGTCTTGGATAACAAGTTATTAATATGGCACATTTAAACTTGCCACCTACAATAAGGTCATTTAGATCTATAATACGACTCACAAGAGAACTTCATAAAGCCTGAAACAAAGTTTGAAACCGGCTCAGAGTCGCGGAGCAGACGCATGGCTCGTGGTTTGCTCTTTTCAGAAGAAAGCTGAAAGCAAGCAGGAGCCACCTAAACCCAAACGCTACGCGTCTGCTCTTCTTTGAATGGCAAACTTAAATGGACTAAAGAGGAAAAAACAGAACCCAAACACACATTTTTGAATGAGTAAGCTTTAAAGCTGTGCTGCGTCTGCTAGCAAACTCATCGCAGCTTTGAAAGTGAAAAAACAACATTTGGTTCCGAGTGGAAATTCACACGCATTTGCACCCTACCTCTTCCATGTGCTTTGCAATTTACTTGCCTTTAATAATAAGCAAGGAAGTTGGAACATAATCCACCCATAAATGTTATTGCTGTAATTTGACGGTACTGTGTTTGTTCATGCATTAGCTGTATATGTAAAGTGAGGTGGGGATGTATGGTGGTGATCCCCGTACAGCCTGAACAAACAGAGATGTTTTGGTACATACTAGATTTCAGCCCCCAAATACTATGAAATTGTTTTAAAATTTGGAAAGCTGGAGGTGAGGTGTTTCATTTAAGACTTGTCCTAACTGAAAAATGCCTGCAAGAGGTGCATCAGGAGAGGGATATCGTGGGCATGCAACACAGGACGTATTTTGCAGCTGGTGATTTGGTCTCGGCACTGTATACGTGAGCTTTATTAGCCTGCTTTTATATATTAAGCTCTTGGTTGCTCTTGGTCTGGCAGAGTCTGTCTCTTCAGGTAACTAAATCTCATTTTTAAGCTCTTCCTGGGAAAAGGATGTTACACATGAGTAGAAAAATGCAGGCAAGAAAGGCTAATTGAATGAAAAGAGAGAATTTGGTTAAAAATAGAGTACAATCTAGTATCACATTTTCACTAGTGTAACCTGAAATGAAGGTGTCTCCAAGTCCCTAGTGATGCCAGAGTGTTTAGATGTTGGGCACAGATGGAGACACCTATTGAAATGTGTCTGAAGAAGATTAATAGGACTTGTCAGTGTTGGGAAAGCACTGCTTTGCTGTAAATTTCTACTAGCACAAGATGAATTACCGATGAATGCTCAGTTATCAACCCCATCACTATCATTGGACACTAAATCAAATTGAGCAGTTATCTACAATCAGAAAATTTCTTTTAAAAATAGGCATACACCTTTAGGCTTAAACTCTTTAATAAGACAATATCCTCTACGGTGTGTGTGTGTGTTCACAAAGGGATATGATTTAAAGTTTCTATACAAAAAGCTTCTGTTTGGAAATGAACTCGAAGTTTAGTGTGAAATCGAGGTTGTCAAACAATAGAAGATATTCAGAAAATACTGGTTATACAATATAATGTTCTGCTGGGGGTCTGATCCAAAGTGGATTTTCATTTTCATATTGAATCCATCCCTATTTGTGAGAGGTTTCTCTCATCGCTCCTCTCCCCTTATTTTTGGTGATGATAACCCCCCCCCCTTCTCTTTACCTTAAAGACTGAGCATCCACGTAATATATTAATGCAAAATAGCTGTTAGACTCAGACAGATGTATAATAATAATACCACCAACCAACATATTTATGAAATCACTGCTTAATATAATGGAATATGTGATGAAATAATTAATGAACAATATTTTAACTGAGAATATTTCCTTCTCTCCTTTATAAATGGGGAAATGAGCAAAATCAAAACTATCACGAGCATTTACCAGCATTTACCCTGGTAAAGTATATTAGCTGCATTTACTATGTGATGCTGACAATGACAATAATATTAAATAAGCACTATATATTTTTAGTTTCTGGGATTTCTTTCTCTCTCACCTAGGCATTGTACTACTTTATCCAAGGAGATTTATCGAAGCATGTTTTCCCAAGTCAATTTTTCCCTTTTATTATAGACAAGGGCAGTCATTTATGTTTAGGGAGGGAGACAGGTACAGTGCCTTTATCTGATCTGTGTCCCCAGCCACAGCCTCCTTCTTAATCGATGGCAAATTCCCACTCTGGAGAATCAGGCCCTGTCTGGGCTGCTTCTGAGTCGAGGAATGTATCCTTCTCTTCATCAACACATATCCTACCTGTGATGTATGCTACTTTTTGAGGAAGAAATAATACACTATTTAACACAAAGCACAACTTCAAAGCTTTTGTGTGTTTCTCATCTCCAACCAAAGCTTATTATTTACCACCTTAAAAATCTACCCAGCTACAGGACAGTAGCTGTGATTGTCTTAATTTTTACATCCTAATTTTAACACAACAAATGCCCCGCATAAAGGCCAGATTCTCATTCTCAGATGGAAGTTATTAACTTTAAGCAGAACAGAGCTGATTTCAGCCTGCCACAGCCCATGCCCTTCTCACACAATTGCTTTGCAGCATCCCCTTGTTTATTTTTTTCTTTGGAGGGCATGATTCTTTAAACATGTTTGTTTTACACAGAGCAGCATTTGATTCCTATTTTTTTTTCCCCACAAACATGTAAAAAGAATATTAATAGGGAACATTAATAGAGTCGAGTGCAGCACGATGATAGTTAGATTGTAGTAGCTGAGAATATGAACTAGTGAACATAATCCATAAACTCCATTTGGTTACTATAATACCCCAATCTGTATTTATTACAACCCCGCTCTGTTGCTTATACAACTGCAATTGCTAGATTTATACAGTCTAATGGTTTTACAATAGGAAAAACCTGTGTTCTTTATCTTTCTTTTCCTGTCCCAAATAACCCCTTCCACATATACTTCAGGCTTCTCTGGACCTTGTCTGGGTTTAATCACAGGCTGTGGGACAAAATGTGCATTATTAAGAAATATAAATATTTTCAGAAGCAATCAAAGGGTTGAAAGATTGATTCGGCATGTAGATTGGATTTAATTCGAAGCAGCTTTGTTCTAATGAGGACTACCGGCATACAAAGACGGCAGCCGCTTATGGCCACCAGTTGGGAACTTTGAATTGCTGCAGCAACCTGTCAAGAATTTCAAGAAACTGCCAGGTATTAAAGAGCAAAGTGGTGGAGAAGCCAGTGGTCTATTGTTTTCAGCCTCCTTCGGAGGCTGGATTAGGATTTCATAGTCCCTGTTTTACCGAAATAACAATTAGGACTAATTTCTTGCCACCCACGGGGACAAATCCCGCAGCCCTTCATTCGAGGGAAACCCCTGTGGATGTTATGGGGGGCTTAGCCTAAGGGCAAGGTGGCAAAGCTTGGCTGAGCCCCAAGACCAGAAAATCCGAGAGCTTTGTAGCAGTTTGTACTGCTTCTAGACCTGGTGTGGTTGTTGCTGTGGTGAGATTTACTGTTAGATTTTGCTACCTGCATTCGCAGATGTGATGGGACCTTTTTGCACAAGGAGGTGTTTTTCCCTATGGAGAAATACAACTCTGTGTTGGCACGGAAGCCTCTTGTGTCCTTGTTGGGTGACCCAGCAGAACTGTCTGACTCGTTGTGCTTCCGAGGGAAAAGCCTGCAACATCCAACAAAACATCCTTGAGATGATGCTGAACAAAATGCGACACTTGATAGCTTTCTCCGTAGACTTAAAAAAACCCCAACAGTAAAATTTCTGCCTGCACTAGGGGGGGGGTGTCAC
Organism: Neomorphus geoffroyi; assembly: GCA_033558235.1. Taxonomy (NCBI): domain Eukaryota; kingdom Metazoa; phylum Chordata; class Aves; order Cuculiformes; family Neomorphidae; genus Neomorphus; species Neomorphus geoffroyi. Next base: position 5,383,972 of record JAUMJM010000009.1, read on the forward strand.
GTCACAGGTACTTGGGGAGCACAAAACCCTGGCAGCTTTCATAAATGTTGAGCATACAGTCAGAATCACAGTATATACAGGATCAAACACTGACTAGTTTCTCTCTCCCCTTAGCCCCCCCTTGCCTACTTTTGTCCATAAAAGCAATAGAAAGAGAGAAAGCTTGAATTTTCTGAACTGTTTCACCCATCCACAGCTGGAATTCCAAAGTGAAATGAAAATGCCTTTAAAATCAACCCTACATGGGAGCCTGAGAGAACAAGTTTTCCTTTGTTGTAGGGTATAGTATTATTTGCTGTAGGTTTTTGATATACATTCTAAATTAGGCCTGCAAAGGAATGCTTCATCTTTAATTCATCACTCTCAGCTGAAAGAGATTAGCAATGTCTAGCACGCACCCTTCGTATGGTGCTGACCTCATCAAGTATGGCCTGAAATTAATTAGCCTCATTCATTCCAAATGGAAAAGGATAATGGAGCTGCATTTTAGAGATGACCATCACAAATTGTACGCAGCATATTTAAAATCCGCCCCCCTTGCTCCCCTCCCCATTTAAAAAACTATGTAGATTAAAATTCTTTCCAGAACTTGCAATATGTCAGAATTATCGAGGCATTAGGAGCAGAAACCACTCAGTTTTTATTTGTGGAACTGGGAGCCACATTTTGTGTGTCTGGCTGTAAAAGCAGCAAGTCTGCCTTAATGGTAGAACACCTGGAATTAATTTGATATTTCCAGGTGCTCTGGCAAACTGGGGCATCAAGCACTTGGTATTTAAACATTCTTCCACTGGCTTGATTAAATCAATATGAAAGTGGTGTCCCTTTGTCATTCATACATGCAAAGTGCTAGCACAAACTCCAGCTTGGCTTCAGAGTCCTACATCACTCATAATCTAATTAGAAATCAGAGCAGAGCTGAAGCAGCATTCTTTGTGGATTCTTGGGCAGCAAATAGGGATACTTGTCTTTTGTCTCCCTCCTCGATTGCATCGTTCACAAGCTTTCACACCACATCTCTAAAGGTGGTTAGGTGCCTCAAGATGTTGACAGGCATGAAGGACAAGATTATTTAGGTATTTAGGTGCATACCCTGGGTGATTTCAAATGGAATTAAGCAACTGGATGTTATAGTGAAGAGGAGGGGGGGGGAAGGAGGGATTAAAAAGAAAAAAATCCAACTTCCAGTGCATATGAAGAGCTCTAATTTGTTGTCCTAACCTGTAGCAACATGGACAATGTTTTTTTCCAGGGTAAAATTGCCTGCAGGTTTAATTTATTGAAGTCTATCAATTTTTACCGAGGTCAGTTGGTACTCAGTTTTGGGCAACTCAGCCCAGCCTGGGCTCAGTCAGCTTCTCCGTGCCTGGGCACGGTGGTTGCATGTGCTCTGGTTTCTTCCCAAGAGACAGGCAAAGTCACAAACAATGCAGGATTTCCCACAGGAATTTGGAAGATGCCCACGTCTAAGACAATGGTGAGGATTGGGCCAAAATCCAGATCCAGCCTGGATTCCTCCCTCTGCGTAGTCCTATCTTGACCTACGACTGCAGATGGATCACAGCGGCATGGACCTTTCTCTCTCCTGACTCCCCAGCAGCAGATCACGAAGAGGGCCCTGAGATAATGCCGTGAGTAAAAGACACGTTTTATCTCCCACCAAATAACTCATTGTGAAACTTCGATTTTGAAACGACAAGGTCAAAATGGCCCGTGTCTGCAATGATAGGGTTTGGGGAAGGTTCCTGCAGTTTGTACATCCAAGGCTGGATACACAGGGAAAACATTTTGTGAAATGTGCTGAAATCACTTGATACCCAGGAAAACTGAGAATTAATTATTTCTTTTTAACACAAACAATATTTATCTTCCAAAGATTCCGTTCATTAAGATTGCCATTGAATCCAGGATTGAACCCATTGTTATTAATACTAAATGAATTCAAGTTTGTCTACCATCTGATAATCCAAATTTGCTCAGGAAAAAAGAATGAGCAAATGTTAGAAGCAGCAGGTGAAATTGTGCCACAGTTATTAAGCCTTCTTTCAGGGGAAGCACAGGATAGATTAAATTGTTATGTTTGGCCATGTTGTGAGTCCATGTCAATTTTGTTCGAGATCTTATCTTAGCTCAGACCTGTTTCCTCCTAAATTAAACTAAATGCTGAAGACATGAGAAGCATATTGACCCAAAGATTCAAAACTTTGGACTCAACAGCCTTCTGATCTTTTGTCCACAGAGTATCGAGTTGTAAAGCTGTGGAATGTTAAATAATCATATTTATCTTCAACTTGCCTAAGTTTTTTTGTCATGCTGAAACACTGGCATGGATTTTCCTTACTGTTTTTTTTTTTTTTCAGAAAGAGGTATTGGTTCTGTGTGAAAGCTGGCTTCATTTGCCACTCATCTGACAGACTGTGGTCCTATACTATTAATAAGCCTAATACACTAACCACAGTCTGTAATTCTGTATCTGTTGCTCTTAAGCTATTTTTTGCAAAAAACACGTTGTCCAACAAAGGAAACCCCCAAAATCTTACAATAAAAAAGATCAAACTAAGGTTGTACTTTGATCAGCTCTTGTCATGCAGAAGCAGTTCTTGAGATTCAGAAATGCAGTGTGATTCACTCGGGATAAGAAATCAAATTTAAAAATGAGCTGAACAGACATTTTTAGGAATAAGTAACCTTCTAAATAAACCAGCTTTTTAATTCCACCTTTTCTATATTAGTGCTGTAAATCGATACAGTGTGCAGTTGGAGAAACCAGATGAGTTTGAATTGTTATAATTAAATATGGTATTATTTCTTGCAGCACAGCCAAACAAGGAGTTTTACTCCTGACACAAGAGTTTTCTCAAGAAGGCACAACTTACTAACTTATTAGAGGAATGATTTAAGCTTCAAGTGGTTCCATAATTTTTTCAAAAAACAAATCTCTAACCAAATGCACAGCACAAATCATCCCTGGTGCCAGAGCACTAAAGAGATGGAGTTGTAGAAGAACCAGTATTGTTTAGATCCTTTTAAAACGCAAACATAATGATGATTCATTAAATAATGCGATCTACTCAGCCGGACTTTCAGTTATCTACATTCATCGTGTCATTCAATTCAGTTGTAATGTTGGTTAGCAGTAGACGTAACACTACTCTGTAAGTTTGAATAGGAAGAAAAACAAGGAAAGTGCAAAGCTATATTTTAGGTTAGACAAGTAGGATGTCATTACCAGCCTGGATTTGTTGATGACACCAGGCATTAAGCAAGTAAATCTTTAGCCACTGAAGCGACAGTTCACTTACTTTCAGTAATGACATCCAGGAGGTAACAAAGTGAATTTACAATAGCAGATACCTATGTACTAATGATGGCCACTTAGCCCCAACAACAAAATAATGAGTCAAAATGAAGATTCGTCTTTCCCCTGAAAAAAAGGGATTTTTTTCTTATTTTAGGGTCATTTGAAATGTCTGCGTTTGATCTTTTTGGCAATGGGGAAGGGTTTTTGTCTGTGAAGTATCGAGCTCTTCGAGTCATTTGGACGGTTTCCATTTTTTACCATGGAGGTGTTCAATGGTACAAAAAGGCATCCAGCCTCCATTCTGGAGTGTTTGTGTGAGGTCAGGCCTTTCTGCGGGCTGGAGTTTGTTCCCATTTGTACCGGACATCAGTGACCTATGTTTGTTTCCCCTACATCACTGGTCGTTGCAGATCCACACACACACGGTGAGCTTACATGCCGAAAACAGAAATGTGCTGAGTAGCCATCACAGTTCTTTGTCCCAGCTAAATTATCTGCTCCCCTTCTGCAGGATTTTCTTTCCATACATCCTAATTCTACCATCCTTTTCCCTGAATAACAACATAAATGAGTACTCTATAGGTGTAATTACGATAATAGTTCTTTTACTGCAAATACTAGAAACCTGTAACCTGTAATTCACTTTTTCTGATACTCTTCTATTCTAACACTAGACATGTTATTTTAAAATGTCTAAGACCTGAAAGCTAAATTTCGACGGTGATACATAATAGCAATGGAAACTGAGCCTCCTCCTTAGCTCAGTTTTTAGAGTTATGTCGCATCTCTTTGCCAATTGGTGCCTTGCTCACCTATAAATATCACACCCACCGCTCCCATAATGGGTCCATTATCAGAGTTAAACAGGAGGAAGCAAGATACGTCTTCATCTGTTTAATTTAAGGTAAGAATTTATGAAAACCAAAGACATACTGGCATGCAATGTTTTCTCTTGCTTTATACCATGATAAATTCAGGGGCAACAAAGGGATTTGCTCTCACTCCTGTGAATCTGCCTTATCTCTTATAACACCAGCTACCCTTGTTTTTTAGGGGTGAACCATCACAAGACCATGATTGGAAAGTGTGCGGACCAAGGACACAGAAAGATGGTTGATGCAGCTGCTTCCTGGCTGTTGTGGGGTGGCTCAGCTCTCAGTCACAAGCTACCAGAGGCTGGAGAAACACCACGTGGACTGCTCCTGTCCTGGCTCCTCCTCTTCAGTCCTCTGAGCTGTATGAAGCAGCGAGACCAAGCCAAAGTAAGTGCACGACCAGGAGTTTTCTCTTTTCATGGTCTATACCTGAAGCACAGCACAAAGCTTCATCCTTTGCTTCTGCAGGTAGGAGCTCGATCTAATTTACAGGTTTATTGTAAACCTTTGCCCTCTTCTAGAACTGACATTGTTTCATCATTTTCTCTCTATTTTCTGGATGAATCAGCCAGCAGGAGGAGGGCATGCTGGCACACATCCTACTTGATAGCTGAAAAGAACAAACTGACAAAACATTTTTAATATGCTGCAGCTTATCAACGTCTCAGTGAATAAAGGGTGAATGATATTTTCCGTTGGTTATTCATAGTTGTACGTGGATATGCTGATAAACTACCATTTAGTCCAGAGGCTGGACAGAAAATAAATCACCAGATAAAGTACATTATTCCTAGTGAAAACCCTTATGGAACATGTTCTTGTCCCAAACCCCTCCTAGAGCAGGCACAGTAATGCTCCCTGAGACCTGGCAGCCCTTCTAAGCGAGCATATGGTCTGCTCAGCTCTTGCAGTACAGGTGCACAGTGAGTAAACACAAAGCAATGTCAGAGCAAACAGGAGGCTGTTTAATAGCATGAAATTCCATGGCTACTCCAAACTTCATCTGTACTTCACAAATGGATTCCCCTTCTCTGCTGGAGTGTGCGCTGTTTGCAGGAGAGGTAGGAGAAGACAGTCTCTTTTGGGTGCAAATGACGTCTGTAGCCATCTCCTGTAAAGCTGATGCTGCTATGTAAGGGTCCTGGTTTGTCAGAAGTTACCATTTTCTGTTGATGCTGTGTTGCTTTCTTCATTTTCTTGAGGTGTTTCCTGATGCGATGTAACTTGTATGGTAATTGGAATAGAGAGAGAGACACGAAGGTAAAAATCCCACTGTTAATAAAGGCTGGCGAAGGGCAGAACATCGACTGCAGTAATTGTATTTCTGAGGGAGTCAACAAAGCCAGGCTCGTCAATGCTAGCAAACAGATCTGGTCCTGCCTCTGTGCTTCTTGCGCTGGCACAACATTGCACTGAAATCACTGGAGTAGGGATCTGGCCAGGAACGAGTGGCTGAGTTGCAAAGCAAATTAATTCCTGCCAAAAAAGTTCAGCTATGCTCAGAAGTATGTAAAGTGTCTGATTTGAGAAGTGTCAAGTAACGTTTGTGACCAATTATCCGAGATGAAGGGGGCAGAGCTATGTTTACATGTACTAATCTTCAGCCAGAGTTTGAAAACTCCAGTTCATGGACACGCATCAGATTTCCTTTCCAGGCTTGGCATTTGCCTGTACGCACGCGTGCACATTGCTCGGGGATGACAGGAAAACACGATTACGACTTGCAAATAATACAAATAATAATAATAAAAAAAAAGTGAGGGGAACTGCCATGCAGCAGCTTGGTAATCAAGCCTATACTGTGATACGCAAAAAAAATCACGGACCACTGTATGAGTAAAACAGCTTTATCAGCTCAGCTGAAATATGATATGTGGTATGCTTGTATTGTTATTTTTCCACAACCTGTGAAGCACTAGAAAATGATCTACACACAAAAAAAAGATGTAAAGGCTGCCTCTGCCATTTTTTGTTTAATTAACACAGGCATACTAATTTAATGCAATTAATCAAGATAGTAGGGATTAAACAGTAACTCAGAGTTAACAATGACAATGTTATCATCACTGTGGCACAAAAGGGATACAAAATGATAGTGGTGACCAGAAACACTGTCAGAACAAGCTGGCTGGAGTTTTGGGTGGGTTTCAGAGGTTTACGCAGTTCTATTGAAATTTAGGGGCAGCTGAGTTTTCATGTGGCCAAGTGTTTATCTAGCCCTGCCCTTCCCTTTCTCCTCTCAGACCTTCTAGGGTAACCCCCAGAGTGGCAACAACTTTTAAAGTGATTCCTCTTTCTTCTAACAGGTTCCTGATGCTAAAGGTCTGACCTTAAAATGAACAGTGCATAGGGCAAGAATGGGTATGGCAGTGAGCTTCTGGCCTTCAACCCTTCCAAATACAGCTATTTTGGTAACCACAACAGTATATTCCTGGTGGCTCAGGGAACAGAGTCTTCCAGTGACGGATTTCTCAGCACATTAACTCTATCAATGCTGGTTGTTGTGCCCCTATGCAAGTTACCTGTGTCTATTTAAGACCATAACTGCAGATTTGCAGATCTTTCTGTAGCTTCATGGCCGTGTTCAGTGCTTGCTGCACCTAAAAACGGAACCATCCTTCCTGGGGATTTCCACGGTTATCTGTGGAGAACTGCAATCACATGCTACTGTGAATAGTTCAGACTTGAATTTCTTGTCTACAGGAGAGGCATAGCCTGGTTCGCTACAATACAACTGTCTTCATCAATGTATTTCAAGCCCTGATGTAATGGGACCACCATCATTAGGTAAGAAAATGGTTGAGTTTTCTGAGCTTATTCTCTTGGCTTAACAATGTTAAATTGGGTGATAACGAGTACTAACATGCCCCTTTTTATGGTGAAGTTGACACTTGCCTTCTAGTAAACAGACACAGAGATGACCCTCCTCATTTCACACAGGTCACCAAACAGCCCCTGGGATGGCAAGGGTTATTGGCCATTTACCAAACTCTGTTTGACTTGGGTTCATGGGTGAGAGATGAAAGGCGCTATATTGCATTACCAGTCCCTGGGGCCAGCTGGTTCTCCCTAAAGAAGCATTTAATTTAGCAAGGCAACTGCTGGTCCATGGGAATCGGAGAGTCAAGAAAAAGAGGACGCAGTTCCAATTGCAAATGCTTCCTCAGGGCAGATTTCTTAAAGCCACATGGAAACTCACTGCTTCAGAGTTGCAACAGTTCCTTCAGGATGCTTAGCAATCAGCAGATTTTTTTCCGTAATTGATCTCCCCTTCTTCCCAACAAAACATCCATTAGGTTACTTGTGGTGTTTCTGCCTCTGTCCTGCTCTGTTTTGCTCCGTACCCCTGAAGGAGACGTCCCACACCTGGGGCAAGCCAAACGCGGCAGGTATAAACTCTTACCTTTTCCAAGAGTTTCAAAGTCTAGACAGCAAGCGCATTCTTTGTCTCCCAGATGAAACAAGCAACGCTGGTATCACACTTAAAGCTGTTGGAGCATGGGAAGAGAGATGTGTGAACTTCCCATACGCTTTCAATATCCTAGACCTGAGATGCTGCCTGATTTTCCTGACTATGCCGGAGTAGTCCCTGCTATCAAGATAGCCCAAGAGCTGCCTGTTTACTGATGATGGATGCAGTGCCTAATACTGCAGTGATTACAGGAAGGAGAACATGTGCTGCTCAGACAGACTAGAAATTCAACCCAGACAGATCCTCAGTTTCTTATGATCTCAGAATTCAGTGTTGTTCCAAATTCATTAGCCCTGGTCAAAATCCTCTTTCGTATTTCTCCTTTGCTGTTTGTGATGTGAATCACAAGATGGTCAGAAGTCGCGTTTGCTGTTTGATAGTTTTACACCGTGTTTGTAACAGTGCATCTGCCAAGTCAGCAGTTCTTTCTGTGTTTGTTGGTTTATTTGATGCTCCGTTCCCAGCAAGTTCTTGTTACCCAGTTCCTGACGACAACCAGGGAACAGGCACGAGTCAGCTCAGAAAATGAACGACTAAAAGGTAAGTGAAAAGAATAGTAAATGCAGGCCATTCATGTGACAGGATCCAATTCATTTTTGTGCCAGGGAGATTTTTTAAATGGGACTTCTCCCAGTGGATACCTCAGAATGCTCAAGGCCTTCACTATAAAGACAACATATAATTATTCAGAGCTTATTATTATTTTTTATCACTCATTTTCCAGCTGCATGGAGCGAGGGCACAGATGAGATCAGGACCTAGTTTATTGCCCTGCACGGTACAGATTGTACAGTACTCTGTACTGTAAAATCCCCGTAAAAGGTGCTAACTATCTACTTTATGGAGGCAGACAAATGCACCCAGGCTGAAGGTTGAAGTGACTGGTCTAACACGGCAGAACCCATCAGCAGCAAAAATGGACACTTGGTCTCAGACCACCTATCCCGGGATGCCGCTGCTTGTTGCTTTAGACTGACTTTTCTTTGTTTTTTTTTACATTTATTTCAAATTGCTGAAATGATGAATTGAATAAATGTCATATCCTTTGAAACACTATTAATTGTATTTATAGAAAACAGATTATCTGTTCTCTCAGGCTAGGGGAGATTATTAAGAGTGATAAACTCATCAGGAAAAAATGTAGGTTGGGTGTGACGGAAAATTTATGTTTTCTTCCGCAGTGCAACCTTAATCTCTGGGTTTGGTATGACAGACTGTGTGGTCTCAGAGATACTGTGCCATCCTGTTTTATGCTTTCAGGCTGGGGTCGCAAGCTGGATTTGGAAGAAGCAACTTTGGTGCTGAGATGTGACTTGAATATGAATACTATTCCAGGGTAAGCGGATTTTTGTTTACTTTGGGTTTTATACAAGGTATAAAGTCCATACAAAGTCTGCTCTTAATCCCAGCCTAGTTGTGAAACTGCATTTGACCACTACTTGTTCATAATCCAATAAAGCATGCCCGTGTACCGTGGCAACACCTGCTCTATTTATATATTAAAATTATTTCACCTGGTCAACCCTTTGGGATTTAGCATTTCATTCATAAATAACTCTATAACAAACACACCAGTTGTGCTATCTTCTACTTTCTTATTACCTGGAGATTTTATTAAGCCTATATATATTTTAATTTATTGTAGCATTTCTTCACTTTGTTATTTGGACAACAGAAGCTTTTACAAAAATAATAAGAGCTAAAAAAATAACTCTCAATGACTGAATCATTGAGATTTTGAAATTATTACAAGTTTTCTCTTTAGTACTTGTAAGCCATGGGTTATCTTATGCAACCTTTCCATGTCGACTATTTTTTGTTGGGTTTACTCAGATATAGAAGGTAGTGACAATGAATAACTTGCGTTAAAGGTTTCTTTACAGATTAAACCAAAGGAGTGTCCTGAAGTCTAGTAAGCATTCAGCACCAGCAATCCGTACGACCTTCTGTGCTACTACTGCTGCTCTGAACCTATTTATTTAGTCATTTTAACTTTAACTACTCAGACATATTTCTTCCTGCTGCAACAGAGGTGATACAGGAAGGTGTGATTTTGGCTGTTCAGTCATTTCCATCCTGGATTTCATGAGCAGTTATTCTTGCCGTGGAGATCCATCATTCAAACGTCTTTCTACAGATTCCAGGTAAGTTACAAACATGTAGATGCTTCTAAGTAAAACGCACAAAGATGTTGAGAAAATGACAAGTCTTTGCCTGGTCAAAAATATCTCAGCAAAAGTAGATAGGGCTGAAATACTTGTACCAATGCTCAAAATCTTCCTAAGGAGATCTAGGGCCAATGGGCTTCTGCCTTCGAAAAGGTGTGTCCAACAGGGATGCACAGCACTTGCTTTACTGACTGACCCATCGGCTGCTCTCTGTCCCCAGAAAGAGTTCAGGGAATCACTGAAAGTATCTGATGATATAAAAGGGATAATTAAGTTTCATGGTGGGAATAATAGGGTAATCTGTCCTGACAAATCTAGGAACTAGTACTGAAAACTCTAGTATCTGAATATTAAAAAAGAGTAATTTTGAATGAAGATGTCTATCAGGACTGTAAATTCGGAGAGTGAAAAGTAGCTTTGCCTAACAGACCATCTCTCCACCTTCCTCAAGCTCATTTTCTTGTTCTCTTTCTTCCTTCTGTGTTATTGCAAAAAATGTGTGTAAAATCTGATATTGAGAACGCTTTAGCTTCATTTCAGTCTTCTCGTCTACAAAATGTTTTGTTCTACTGTGAAGGTTCCTCCTATGAGACAACCTTAGCGATCGCCTCGCTAGGCTTGTGGGGACACGTATTTGCAGATAGTTCAGCTGTATTTTGGGGAGTCTCTGAGGTAGCTAGCTCTCCGCTCCTCTGGGGCTCTTAAAGGTGTTTTTAAACCGGTGTGAGAAATCATCTGGGACTCAGAGCACATCACAGGGTGCTTAGGATAGTACTTTCTCTGTGCCCTTTTTTGCTAAGCAGAATTGCTACACTATAAACAAAGGTGAGTTTTGTCTCATTCTTAGATACTGTGAATTATGAAAGCCCACTCTAGATGTAATGAATGAGTAGATCATTTTGACCAGATCATAATCTATCAGTAAATAATGTTCCCTGAAAATCTATAGGTGAAGTAAAGAACTTCTTGCCACTGTTACTATACTGGTATCAAGGATTACTGATGAGACCAACATGATCCTGAAGCTTTGTGCTACTGATATTTAAATACAATGCAGAACTAACTACAGGGTTTGGTGAGCAAATCCCTTCCTGGATTAGGATATTCAGGATTTATCATGCTGGAAACAGAATCTGAAGCTACAGAAAATTTAACCCGTAGATTTTATCACAAGTCCTGAATTTCTGTTCACTGATGTGCTCACTAACATTTATGAAAGTTTTCCATTAGGCTTCCCTGGTTTTGGCAGTGATATTAATAAGCAAATCACACAGCCATCTTCAAAATGAATGAGTCTGATATAGCAAACCCCTATAACACCTATGACTCATCTTCACTGTGTGTGTACCAAGCCCAAAGACACCAGGCTGAGACCTATGGCCAATGCCAACACGGTCTTTAGGCCATGGGAAGGTTAGTTTTAAAGAAGACGGCACTTCAGGGACATCTGCGTGGCACATGCTACAGTGTCCAGAGATTGGAGTCTATGTATTTTGCTCTAAAACTAGAGAGGGAGTCACTAGAAAAAAAGAAAAAGAAGCACAGGGGAATAAAAGTACTTTTGAAAGAGAAGAAATCTACATTTCAATGAAAATCCTTTCAAGGCATTTCAAATAAGAGTCTGAGAGAAATAATTACAAAGTTTGGAGAGAAAGAACGTTAGCTTTGATATCTTTTTCTTCTATGAAGCAATTAAAATAAGCAATTTTTCAAATACTAAGCAGAAAATTACTAATGGCTGAACCCAAAAGCTTTCATTTCCTTCTTGAGGCCTTTATTCTTCTAAAAAAAGACAAAAAAATGTGAAGGTGGTTTTCCAGATAGATTAATGCATAAAGCAGTCACTAGTTGGATGTCATAAAAACTACAGCAGCATAGAATAGCTGAGATTAAGAGCTAGATTTAAATCATGCAACAGTCCAGTTAATATCAATGTCTAATTAAGAAATGCATAAGAAGTCTGTAATGTTGATTTGATGGAGAAAAACTCTAATAGGGTTTCTTTTGGAATTTTCCATTTCAATTGCTGTGTAGACTTTTAATGGATGTCCTATCCAGTCTTTGGTATTAGCAGGAATCATCCTCAAATTAAAACCAAGGCCTAAAATGGAACACAGGTAGACAAATTAGCTTGTCTGGGAAGCAGTCTGGGTAGAACAAAAATGTGAGATCAAGCTGAAATTTCAGTACAAATAAAAGAGAAAAAATGTCTCAAAACTGGCGTGGAAACCCTATCTGCTTATTGTTTTAAACAATTTATATCCCTGTAGTTTTAAACAAGGTCATGTTAACCCATTTCCTCACCTGTCTAAGCCCGCTGAAATCCCTGACAATTCGTACTTGGAAATCCAGATCACTAAGCACTATTAATTAGTCTTTTTAAAAAGGAAGGCTTTCTATAGTTATGTATATTAGTAGTACGTAGAGGTGGGCTCTTTGCTTGCAATGGGATTTGCAGCCCACAGGTCCCTATCACTATCAATTAATGCCATTAATCTCCCTCTCCTCTCTGGGTAACTAAAGCTTTTAAACTCTTTGAGAGTTGAGAGTTGCTTTGAGAGCAAACCTAAACCTACAGCATCCGCTGTGTCACCCGTTACCCAGGACGTTTGGCCTCTAGGTACAGAAGGGGAACTGGTTTTGTGCTGCATGTGACTAATGCCCTAAAGTTGTTAAACTAGGAGCGATGTCACTGTTTGTACGCACAAATCCACGTTGCAAAGAGGGAGAAAGCAGAGCACTGGATTAAAGGAGCAAGGTATTTGTTATCACCACTTCGTTGTTGATGCAACAAACCCAAAGGGAATTATCTCAAGAATCCAGGAAGACGGAAAACTCAAAATAACCCCTCTGACCCAGGCAGCAAGCACACCAGGGAGTAATTTTTAAGTTCATTAGAACACATTAAAATACAATACATTGGCCATGGTAAAACCAGGCGTATGATTCCATCTGTCTACGTATTTTTTCCCAGTCCTAAATCTATCCAGAGACCTTTCAGAACTATATCATGAAGTCTTGCCACTTCACTTAGCAAACGGAGAGTGGAAAAGACTGGAGGTAAAATCAGGGTAACAGTGAAAGTTCAGCACTTCCCAGTCACTGTCAGTGCCTGAAATGTCACGGTCCAAATTCACACCTGGCATTATTCCATTGATCAATGAGGCACAAATACATCATATTAAACAGTGATACCATGGCTCTAGGGGATGGTCCAAGGGTTTTTCTCCTTGAAAAAGATGGGAAGTAGGACATTCTGCCCTCTGAATGGTGCAGAAGGTCTAATGTGGGAACATTCAGGTCATCACAGTCTAATTTTTTTTACCTCCCTCTTGACTGTATGACTGTGGAGGTGTCATGTGTAAAGATACTTCTAGATGATTGTTCAAATGGAGCACTACTTTAGCAGGATGCTGTGTCTGATTTATGAAATACTTAGAAAAAAAAAAAAAAGAGTATGAACCAGACTGCTTTTTGCAAAAATGTGTAACAGATGAAAACAAACAAACCTTAACTCGTCCAACACACCTGAGAGCCACAAATTCTGTTACAGTTTTGTTGAAGGAGAGGAAAATTCCTCCTTTCCTCCATAAAATCATCCTTTTAGACATTACTGCAGTCATGACCTCACCGCAGTCCCTGGATTCTTTCTGAAAAGATTAAGATGAACTAATGCACCAGTGATCTCATCACAGTAAAGGACATCTTATGAGGGGGTGTGGGTGGAAGCAGGAGAACTTCAGTGCTTCATTTGCATGAAGAGTAGAAAAACCACTGTAACATCATAGTAGAGAAACAATAAAGGAAAAAGCCAGGAAGCATTTTGCAGTCTCATAAACTATAGGTGTGTCCTACCTGATCTCGCCTGTTGTGTCTGTCATCCTTTTGGCTGTCTCCACATCTATTCTCTTTCTTTTTTTTCCTGCCTTTATCTATACCTTTCCTTGTCTCTTCTGTGCTCTTCCTACATATTTTAATGTATCTAATTATTTTGCACTACTATTCTCAACTATATCCAAAATATGTTTGCAGAGTATATATATATATAATCATGCACAAAAGTATTCACGTATTCTTCATCTATAGCTTACATTATTCTGGATAAAAACAGTTTTCCTACATGTATGTACAGTTCTCAGAAGAAAGGGGTCACGGATTATGACAGCTTTCATCTACACTGGAGGTGTTATATCTTCTAATAGAAATCAGGAGGATGAGTAAGGAAGATATTCTGGTTTCTTTGGTAGGAAAACCTATAGATTAGTATTCAGGCAACCAGGAACATCCCCGTTTTTAATGTTGTATCACATTCCAAGGTTGGAAACTAGAACATCTTCAGAACACGATGAGTATAGTGTTAATAATGTTATCTTATCTCTTATGCCCATAGGTGTGTCACAGCTCTGCTTTGAGATTACACTGTTAAGCAATGAGGTGACAAACCGGTTTCCTTTCTCAAGCCAAATGTCACGTACGTAATTGCCCAGGGGCCCATTTTGGTGGCGGTGGCATCCCCTGACTTTTCAAGCAGAGATGTGCCAGTGTGACCTGTTCCCACTCTGTATGCTTGGCAGGAGACGAAACTGCCCGTTTCCTTCTGTGACATTTCTCAGCCAGGAAGAAAGCCACCAGGTATCAGACTGTAGGCTGAGAGGAGTCAGAGCAGCCACCTGTTAGACATTGACAAAGAAACTCCAAAAAACATGGAGATGAATTCCCAGGGCTAAAGCAAACTGGCATAAAGGGTGATGTTGCCTTTCTAGCCACCCAACAAAATTTGTTCCTCCTCGATGAGACAGCAAACATATCCAACCCCGTATAGTCTGCTTAGTGAAAATAGGTCCAATCTGTGATGAATATTACAGGATAATACATACTGCAGCATTCATAGAAGACAAATGGCCCAACACAGCGCAGAGCATCTGTTACCAAGAAGAAAGTAGTGGGTGAAAAGGTGTTGTAATTCTTGGAGAACTCTGGATGGTCAGTGAGAACTCATCCTCTCATAGATTTGCCAGGTCAGATTAGTTCAGGCCAAAAGAGTAGGGCAAGGTCCTTGGATATACTCCAAGTTCATTTATCTGAGGTGTTTATCAGGAAGAGGTGTTTATCAGGAACTTGAACCAGGACAGACCTACCAGCTGAAGGTACACAAACAACGACATATATTCCCCACCTATAGACAAAACCAATGGCCATCTATCATCACTTCTGAGTGAAAAAGAGAGAAACTCTTTGAGGTAAGTTCCCTTGGATATAATTTTTCTTTCCAGGTTAAAGAAGGGCTGCAGCTAATACATATCCTGAGTCGTGATGTGGGTTTGCACCTTTCTTATTAAATATATCTTGTTCGTGTCCAAAGCATCACTTCTATTCCTAATGGTCACTTATATTGTTACAACTTCTACATTAACTGCAGGTGTGGAATATCAACCGATCTACTGTCCTCCTGCTGTCAGCAGGACAGTAATGTGTGCCAAAGGCCCCATTCTCAGAGGTGAGGTCACCGGGATCTCCAGTTGCACATCTGCTTTGCTAAACACAAAACTCTGGAGATCTGCAAAGCTCCAATATGAACAGAATGGGATGACTTCTCTGGGGTCCATACAGAAGAAACTGTTCATGCTTCTCAATTTAGGTTACCTCTATTCAAAAATATTTACTGTTTTACAACAGACAGCATTTTAGTAGTCTTCACGTGTGGGTAATCGCACATTCTGTATTAATAAGGAAAAAGATGACGCTTCTCCACGTTACGTGAACAAGAGAAGTCAGGATATCAACAGGTTAAAAATAAGAGCCTAACACATTAAGCAGCTCCAGAAAGATGCTAATATTCAGTGTGTCCCTGCTTGGACTGTGCAAATGTTGGTATCAGGAGACTGCCTGATCAGAGATCCTGGAGGGACAGTGCTGCTGGGGCCTGCCTTACAGAGGCATCCAAATTCGGTTTTGAGGGCTTCAAGAGAAGCGTTCAAATATTTCTACTTCTTCCTGATAGTGGCTATTTTCATACCTTGGAAAAAGTCTTCAAATTGTAATATGTGTGAGCTTGATGCCTAGATAATGGTTCTTGCTCAGTGACCTCTAATACAGAGTATTTTCAGCTTTTTACATATTATATGACATCAAAGACTAATCATATATATATACGGCTGCTTTATTTCTGCTAATTTAAAATATTCTTCGATAGCGACAATAAATATTCCCATGAGTAATCTATACAGACTAATTTTTTGTCTTCATATAAGGTAAATATTTGACCTTTTAGTATCATCTGGTTATGACCTCGTGATTCTGGCTATTCTGGACTTCTATTTTAAACACATGCATCCAAGCATCATTCACCGCTATCCTCTAAACTTTTCCTCCTTCAGTTGATGATTTCTAAAGTTTTTTGGGATAGTGAAGCCAAAATTGACTTTAATATTCAAAATGAGAGAACGGGGAATTGATCATCAGTTAGATATTTCATTAAATGGAATTTATTTTTTCACCTCCCCTACTGACTTAATTTGAATTAAAACCAAGTGATTTAAAAACTCCATAGCATACTGGGGAAAGTCATGCAGAACACATGGGTCAGAGCACTTTTCATGAACATCTGAGATCCCAGCCCTCAGACTATGCTGCTCAAAATGGACATATCCTTAGGGAAGCTGTTAAAAATTTTCACAAGGATCAGAAGAAATCATAGAATCTGAACGGTTTGGGTTGGAAGGGATATTAAAGATCACGTAGCTGAGGAAGGGAAGCACTTGCTTTTTAAAGAAAAGTTTGATTCTGGAAAAGAGTTGTTAAGTTGGTATCTTAAAGGAACTGTGCTGTAACAGGCAGCGTGGCTTGGATGGCTTTTCATGGAAGTGGCTGTTGAATTAAGAGGTGTCCTTTTTCCCTCACGATTACACCAGAAATTCAGAGTAAAAATGTGCCATGATTCATCAGAATGGCTTCATTACCTTTCTGAGTAACGGGAATTACATTTGTTTCACCAGGCTGTAGAATATAGACATGATTAACCCATGAAAAGAATCGGGGAAAGAGATACTGATTTTCTTGGGATGAAATATAGAAAAATTGAGCTTGAAAAAAATGCGAGTACAATATGCTTGGGATTTTTAAAGCAAGTTTAAAGAGAAGAGAAAAGTTCTTAAAGAAACATTTTCCAAGAAACATTTTTGCAGTGCATGCCTGCTAGTTTTATTTTCATTTTTGATATGTATGATTATGAGAAACTTACAGGTTTTCAATTTCTGTTGATAATTGCCTTTTCAAAGATAATTCTGTATGCTATTACTTTAGCCCACCAGGTATCATGTAGGCAAGATGTAAGATTACACACATGAATATTTCCTTCTACAACTTATGCGCATTGAGACAATATCACCTCACACTTTCTCTTGTCCTTGGTCCTTTTTTGAGAGAGGATATTCTTAATTACCAGCAAGATTACCAGATATTTGGTAATATTAAGTGAAGTGTTGCAACATCATTTCTGTGATGATTTACACCTGCTAAGGATTTGATAATTGATTTTTAAATCATATTTTAAGTTCAGAAGATAGAGAATATTTTCTTTTTTAGTAGAAATATCCTCCTTTATTGGCACAATCCTTCTAAATGATACAGAGCTTTTGAACATGAAGACACCATTTTTACACATTTGCACTGCCCTGAAAAATTTAGAGTACATTTCTGTACTGGCTTAAATCAACTGAAGTCTAAGTGCCTAAATGCTATTTTTGACAACTGTGCATGAGGGACGTACCTTTACAGGGATTCTAAGGAATATAAAACTAAAAATACCTCAGCTGTAGAGCAAATTCCCTGCATTATTTCCTTCACTTTGTGATTACGGTTATATACGTTTTTTAACCCTTCCAGGTTTACTCCTAAGTCTGTTGGAAATGATGGGAAAGATTCCCTTGACTCCAACTCTGTTTTCTACTGGATTAAGATATCTGTACATCAGGTTTGCTGGAGACATCGCTCTTATGAGACGGAGAATTTTATAAGCACGTCAGGGGAGGGTAAGTGCCCAAAAGAAAACATGCGAGAAGGAGATTCAGAAATTACAATCTGCTTGTAACAGGAAAAACCAAAGGAATACTTACTAATGAGTCATGAATTTCTCTATAATTTCTTCCACATTTGGGGCAACTTTTTCCTAAGGCATCTACAGAAGCTCTGCAATTCATGAGAGTTTTGATAATGGTTGTGATAACGACACCACATCTCATATATGATAAAAATTACTTACTTTGGGAAGGATTTTTCTCCTCAAATTACTTTTCTGAGGTTTTATTTCAATCTCAAGGCTTTTTCTTATCCTCCTCCTCATTTTCTATTTCTAATATAAAAACAGGAGTTCTTATCAATTTAGAAGAGAAATAAAACTAAAGAAAATTCAGGTAGAACTGTAAAGCATGGTCTATTTTAAAGTTCCTACTCAGATAATAAAAGTCGGTTTTGTGTTGTACTTCCTTCATGAACTCAGTTTTTCATAGTGCATTCAGTGTTGTAATAATGCAAATCAAATAGAATTTTAATAACTCCTTCCATTAAAATGATCTATTAATGTTTTAAGACTCCAACACTTATGGGCATGATTCTAATTGCATGATTTTGCTGCAGGCAGGTTTATAGATCTGCCTGATCTTCAGATATTTGCATCGTTAGGATTATTTTAAATAAATTAATTTTTGGAAGAGTTTCAGTCTCAGTAACAACAGTCGGGTTTGATAGTGGTTGTCTCATGGGTAGTTGTATGTATCTGCTTCCACATGAGAAAAAAATAGATAAATTCAGAACTTTCTGAAAGGAGGTGGCTGAGATTTATATGATGACAAACGTTATGAAGAAGTTTCTAAAGAGAGGAATAATGCTCCTTGGGTTAGGATGAGGAGCAAAAGAGGTATAAAGTGACAAAAATGTTATGTTTGTCATGCAGCACAATTAAAACATGGGACTTTCTGCCATAGAATACCGAAAATATAATTAGACTAAAAAAGGTCTAGAAATTCATGGAAAGAGTTCCTGTGATACCATTAGACATTATTTTTTCATGCAACTTCTGTAATGCACCGAGTGATAGGAACAAGGAAAATACATCAAGAGAACGACTTTGTGTTTGACTTCTGACATTTTTCTGTATATCTGCTAGGGATTTCTGCCACAGACTTGGTGAGGGGCTAGCTGGAACTTTGGTCTAACCCAGCACGGCAACTTCTAGACAAGACAAACAGTTGTTTCAAAGCTTGTTTCTCTCTCCAGAAACCTGTGAAAAAGTTCAGGTTTTCTTGTCGTTCTGCATGGTGGGATGAGGAAAATGAACCAGCCTGGCCTTGGGGAGAAGGTGAGCAGGGCAGCAAAGTGGTAAAGAAAGCATTTGCTGAGTGGCTTGTGAGGGCCCTTACCTTGACACAGCCCCCAGGCTTTATCTCTAGTGGTGGGCTCTTGGCCATCGGCACGCCGGCTCTCCTCCTCGTACGTGCTGTTCTTCCCCTTGAGCATCACTTGAGAACTACAGCAGAAGGTTCCCTCCTTCAAGATGAACAGAAACATCAACACAATCTTGCACTCCTGATTCAACACTTCTTCTGTAGAGAATTTACTCCAACTTTTGTTCTTGACAAATGCCTACATAAGCCTTGAACAAATCAGCATTAAAATGAAAAGTGGTTGTTTTCTTTGGGGGTTAAAGAATTATTGTTTACTGAGTGTTGCTAATGGTATGCTCAGAAGTGATTCCTTGTCTGCAAAAAACCCCGTGCACTTTAGTGAATGTAGCTTTACCCGCTCTAACGGTGGCAGTCGCCTATTGGGTGAATTCTGCACCTGGCATGACAGAAGAAAATTTTCTCTGATCATCAGGTGAACATTTTCCTTGCAGGATGGAATTCTAACAGAGTTGCTACAGAGTTTGCACACTGGCAAAGAAACTGTGTAAAAGTTGTGTAAAACCCATGGCAAATTTTTACTTCAACGGAAACACTTTAGATCAGTCCCATTGGAGAGGAATGAAAAGGACAACAGGACATACACACACAGGCCTTGAGAAATACAAGCTATAAGAGACAAACAGATACGCAGAAATATGGATAATTTCAGCCTATTTGAAATTTTCAGTGCTGAATCAACTCAGAGCATGAAGTTCTCAATTATTCCTCCTCAGATCCTATCCCAAATGAGAACACCCTGAGATACTGAATTGGCGATCCAAGTGGGTTATGTCTGGAGTTTTCCATGAAAGCTCTGTACCGGAAAACGCCAAATGGGCAAAAACGCCTGGAGGGAATAATATGGATTCCATGAGGCTTCTCAACTGAAAAAGATGTTAAAGATGTTTCAAAATCATTGCAAGAGTCCCAACAGATATTTTTCCTCAATGAACACTTATTTGCTTTGAAATATGTTTTGGTTTTAATTTTTTAATTTATAAATGAAAGCAAGAAATGAAATATTTTGAAATTACTAAAGCAGATGACTCAGTCTGAATTTAAAATTGTTTTTAGCAGCTTATTGTTTAGCTACAGAATTATTTGGAAAAAAAGAAATCTTGAAAACTCCCAAAGGACAGAAAAAAGTACTTCTCTGCTATCTATACAATGAGAGAAAAATATAATGACATTTTCATTTAGTACAAAGATTCAGTAAAATAGCCACATTTTCATAGAAGTTGCAAAGACTTGAACTTGGACACGGTTTGGGTTCCTTCCAACTGTGATGCTTACGTACGGTGACTGACAAATGTTTTCACTAGACCTGGTCACCTACAGTGTTAGAGTGAGTAACTGGAGGCATTCCAGCCTCTACATGGGTTAAAGTCCCTGTTTTGTATGCTGTCACAAGAAGGAGGTCAGGAAGCATAAACGGGGAATTTCACAGTTTTAGTCCAAACTAATAAGTTTAAACAGAAAATAATGATTAATTCTTAAATAGTTTAAAAGTGGGCTATTCAAGGAGAAACAGGCCTGGATGGCAGGAAGGGTTAAGCTTTGTAGGGGGTAGAGGGAAGGCCTGTGTAGCTACACTGTGGTGTGTTAATGGTGTAGGGCAAGAACATCCTTAGATGCCTGCTCAATTTGTCAGGAATTTCTCTTATGAACTGTTACCTCCAGCTTGCTCCAGAACACCCTCTGTCCTTTTATCTGTGAACTATCTCAGAGTTTACTGCCTGCCTATCGCCTTGGCTGAACCACACTAATAGTCAGCTAATTACATGTGAACACTCTAATTTGTTTTATGTCTTTCTCAAAAAAAAATGCGCGTGTACCGGCACGCAGGCAAGCAAACTGTTGCTCATGCTACAAAATTGCAGCACTGTGTAGAACTGGTGCACCAGCTGAAGCGTGATAAAATATGTTGCATGCTTGCTGCCCTCTCTGTTGCTTTCCCCCAGCAGGGCACCACCAAGGCTTGTCATTCCTGATTTGCAACATCACCTGTTGCTCCAACACCAGGCTTCTCTAGACCAGAAACTGGAGCGAAAAAGAGAAATACGTGTTTGTCATTGAACTGAACTGAGAAGAAGGAAGAGGAGAGTGATAAGATCATAGCCTGCAGCGCTTTGTTTATGAGAACATCCTTCCAGTGATATATGTGTGCACCAGGTGAAAGTATTGTGTCACCCCTAACATATTTTAAATGCCAGGGCTGTCATGCAAGAAGACAATGATGAACAAGTTTAAACAGCATACGGTATTGTAGCCATGTACGGAGTGTTACCCTTTAAAGGTTGGTAGTGGTAGTGCTTCTTAGCAAAATGTTTCCGAACTCTGTCATATTCCCCTACAGAAGCGTGCGCACACAGAATTTAAACTAAACGAAAACATTTCTATTGCAGACAAACCGATGGGGTTGTATACAAACCATTGCATTTTCTGGTGCAGCTTTTGCAAGCTATTCCATATGTCCTCCATGCTGCACTCTCGTAACTCCTTGGATAGGAACTCTGCTTCGCTTAGCAAATAGGTAAATAAAGGTCTACGCTCTGCGTTGAAGAGCAGGGACTGGCCCCATGTCACTGCACGTCAGAGGTTTGCTCAGACTAGATCTAGCATGCTCCTGTGGACTGAGCTCCCGTGGAGCTGCTGGAGCTCCCAGACCACATCATCTGGTTTGATTTCATGGAAAAGAATTCGATTTGCGTGTTCCAGCATTGCCTTGCGTCGTGGGGCAGGATAAGCAGGGTCATTTGAAGGATCAATTCAAAAGTGCAGTCCTGGGCCAAAGTGAAATGTTAATATAGGAAGCACCTTCTGTCACAAAGCAGGTACGGCCAGAGCTATCACCATATGGCAGGTTTCTTCCCAGGTATTTATCTTGAGCTCAACTGCATGAACACCATCACAGTACTATAATGCCGTTGCACAACATGACCCATTTGCTGAGACTGACAGCTCAAACTGAGCCTTGGGAAAGGCAGCATCCAACACATGATACTGAATATGGGCATGACCATATCCACCTTGGATTCAGGTGAAAGAACTTTAGCCACGTATGTCACATGGGAACGAAGGAAATCGTGACACCACAGTGTCAGAGCCACTTCACGAACCATCCAGGATAGCGTTAAGAACACTTTAGAAGAGAGAGGAAAGGGAGCTTCTGAGATTGCCTTAAAAAGTTCAGGGGCTAGGATTTCTTAAGCACTTCGCGAGGTCCTGTGTGGGCTTGTGTCACACGTTCAGCATCTCCCCATCAGTTTTCCTTTCTGTAAAAGGGAGATACTTTATTTTTTTTGACAAGGTTATTAGTAGGATTTTCCAAATATGGTTCTTTATAAATGAAAGTGTCTTGAAAACAGTATTTAACCACCTGACAAAAATGGTCTGCAACTTCTTTAGTCAGAAGCTCAGTTTTTATAAGGACTAGTCATGGTGCCCATCTCAACAGCAGGCTGCAGGATCATACACTGCATCTTTAAGATGTAGTTCACTTCTGAATCAGTAAATGTGCTAGACAAAGCAGCCATTATTTATGCATTCCTGCATACATGGCAAGGTGAAAATAATAGAATAAACATCATATACTTCATTATGATATCGGTTTACACTTCCAGGGTACACAAAAAGAGGCCATTTCATCAAGCTAATTGCCTGAAAGTAAAAGAGAGAGAACTTTAGCTATTAGTCTATTATGGGGCTTTTTTCTTAATCACAAATAGGGGCCGTGTGTCCCCAGGGGGATGTGTATTCTAATTTACAATTGAACTACAGATCAGAGCAATCAATCTTGTGCAGCACTTTTACAGTGTAATTGCTGCAACATAACAAATAAAAAAAAAAGCAGCCTAAGTCGAGTTTCAGCTTGAGGTGGAGATATTTACCAGGCATTGGTTTGGGGTGGGAGGGAGGCAGAGAGAGAAGTGAAGCGCCAAAGCCATGAATATGCAATGAGGGCTCATTAGTGCCCCAGTGTTGCCATGACGAATGGCATTATCCCTAGACTGGTGCAGCCTAAACATGAATTTTATAACGACCCATTTATCATGACTTGTCATGGGTTTCTTTACTGTACTTTCTATTGACTCTCGCACCTTCCACCATTATCACCTCAGAATCCCTTCTTTTTTGTTATTTTATCTTATTCTACCTTAGTTTTTGGTAATGATTCTCAACTGATAAGAACAGGTCTGCAAATAGCAATACGCTGGAGCTCAGAGCTTCCTAAGTTGAAGACCCACCACCGAACGCGTAGGTGGTCTTCAGTCCACTTACTAGTGGATAAGTGTCCTCATTGTCACAAATATCTGCAATCTTGTCAGTTGACTTAGCAGAAAGGTCTCAGGTTGACCGAGCATCGAGACAACTATCTTTCCATTCTGGCAGATGTGATGGATGAATCTGGTTTGTTGACCTAGGCCTGTCTAAAAGTGCTCTTCCTCAGCCCACTCCAGCTTATGTGCACAGTATAAAAATCCACCCCCTCATCTCTAAGTTGATAAAGGTACTAAGATCAGGTAAATAGACAAAACCTGCTTTCTCCCCAGCTTCGGTTAAACTAAAAAAAAAGTGTACTAGATGTGAAACCCAACTAATAAAAGCATTTACCTTCCAGGAGTGAGAAATTGGTCAACTCTAAAGGAAAACAAAATTACTGCAAGGTAATTAGTGTCTGGCTTTAGCTCCCTTTTTGGTCACTGCATGTCGTCTCTGTTTTACTGCTGTCCCTTTGGCCTACCCGATTCCACATTTAATATACCACTGCTTATAAAGAAATCCCTGTGGCTCAGAAGGCTGAATTGCCACTGCTGGGCTAGGGCCTGTGCTCTAGTATACAGAGGCTTTCATTTCCCAAGTTATGAATCTGACATCTAATGGCCAAATCCATGCCAGTTTATTTCTGAGAAGGCTGTCCTCATTATTTACCCCAAATAGTTTCACTGTCAGTGTGTCTTTTTTTCTGCTATGAAGTAGCTGGAGTATCTGAAAGTATCAAACCTCTCTTTCTTGGGTTTTACAGTTTTGCTATTACAAGAATTTGTCTTTGGGGATAGAAAAATCAAGCAACTTATTTCCAGCTATTACTTGGATAGGACTTCATGTTCTTAAACAAGTTGTGAGCTCCCATGATCTCTGAAAACAACTCTCCTGAGGTCTTACATCAGGATAGTCCTACAGTTCTTTCATTACTCTACTGGATGTTTGAAAATATTAAAAGGCATCTAACATCCCAGTCCAGCAATTTATAGACTCAGAGCCTGGTGCTGTAGCCCTCAAAGCCTCTATTTCTTCCACAAAATCCGCACTTTGTTATTATTGTCACCAAGACAGGCACGTCTTTCACTAGAGGAGTAGTTTGTCAAAGCAACAGTCCATTATCCAAAGATTCATCACAGGTTCCCGCTTCGGTACAACGATGGAAGACAGTCCGGGTGTCAGAAAGCAAGGAGAAATGAAAGCTCCCTCTCAAAAAGGTGCATTAGGTAATGGCACACCTTGATTAAGCTGGGCATAC
Organism: Neomorphus geoffroyi; assembly: GCA_033558235.1. Classification (NCBI taxonomy): domain Eukaryota; kingdom Metazoa; phylum Chordata; class Aves; order Cuculiformes; family Neomorphidae; genus Neomorphus; species Neomorphus geoffroyi. The sequence goes on from JAUMJM010000009.1 coordinate 5,408,749, forward strand.
CTGACTAGGCCAGCGCATGCTGATGTGTTCTTGCTATTTATTTATTTTTTTTATTTTTCTTTCTCATACCCATACATCTTGTTTTGGAATTTATATATTTAGTTTTTTAAAGCACCAGACAGCACCTTGCACAAGTCCTTTATCTTTGACAGAGAATCCCAGCTTCTAGTGCAATACAAACGATGTCCTGCTAATTATCAAGAGACAAAAGACAAAAAGAAATATCTCTTAAAAGAACAAACCAGAAATGACTGCTAATGTTGCAGGAAATGTCCACTGCTTTCACGAGGACTCAGGACACAGCAAATATTATCATTAGTTTGCCCTATGACTCAGGTGATCTGGATCATCCTCTGAGTGGAGGAAATGGAAAGTTGTCAGAAACAATATGGCAGAAATAAATTGTTCATTTTCAACTCCTATTAAGAGTTCTAAACCTTACTATAGCCAGCCTATAAAGTCAGATTGGTACAGCTGATTGCTAAGCCATTATCCGCAGTTTATGTGATGGAATAAGTAGATTCCTGTTTGAGTTGGTTTCACAAATCTCACCCAGGGACCTTATTCTATTATTTTATATCAATACTCGCCGGTCTCTCAGGGAAGCAAGCTCATCTTTCTTCCACTCGCCTCATCAAAAAGATAGACATTGAAACAAAGATTATTAAAGGCCAGCCAATCCAGATGACATCTTGCTCTACGTCACCTTAATGTTCAGTGCCACTAGAGTCACGTCAGACATTTCTTGGTTGAGATTGACGACCATATGGAGAGCAGCTGCCTAAGACAGAAAAGCCCTCTCTATTCCTCAGTCAATCCACAAGTGGCAATCATTAAAATTAAATAACTGCAATCCTTAGTATTTTAAGTGTCTGGTTCTAAACCAATGGGCCTTTAATAATAGGAAACCCCAAAAATTCCAAGAGGAAAAAGATTTCTTTCATTGTTACATGAATCCATGTTCCAGTAAAAATATCCACTGTGAGATTGTTTGAAAGAGAAATGTGAAAATATAGGCAAGATTTTAAAATGGAAAACAAGCCTATAAGGTGGAACCAGTTGCTTAACTTGAATTCAGGGGAAGTTTAGTGACTGCTTTAGGACCAGAAGTGGGATGTGAGCAAACTCAGTTGAAAAAATCTGCTTCAAACATATTTTAATGCAACCAAATCCTGACCATGTAGTAAAATTATGTCAACTTACATTCAGTCGTTTGCTACGTTTGCAGATAGAATCCACAAACTTAAGATGCAAAAGAACCTCAAAACAAAATATACACACGCACCCTGGAAAGGAACTACGTGTGTGATAACTGCGTGACGGTGTTCAACAGACATAGTTACAAGCAAACCTAAAATAAAAAAAGCATATACTATTTCCCTGTGTAAAATAACACACTTTTAACAACATGATAAAATACTATCTCTGAATACAAAACTCTTCCTGAGTGAACAGTTAAGTATTTGAACATCTAGGTAGTGCCAGGGAGATATACTTCTGTGCTTGTAAAGGCCATCGGTTGTACTACATAAACCTGACCACTCTTTTCTATTTTTTTCCGGTTTTTCTGTGGAAAAACCAGTCCCTCCCTCCTCAGTAATGTTTCAGATATGGCCTATTTTTTTCTCCCTTCAAAGTTTAGCTATAGCCATCCTAATGAAACAGTGATCTTTTCCTCTGGTTAGACTTCCACTTCGTTCTCAAAGATTGCTCCATGTGTCTCTATGCGGAGCCAATGGTTTGCTGCTCCCTGCTTTTAAACAAACAAACAAAACGTCCTTCTTCCCCCTCCTCCCCACTTTCTTTAATGACATCTTCAGTCATTAATGAGTTAATAAAAATCTCAAAGTCATCTGGGAATAGATAAGGGGAAAGAAAGAAGAGTATTGTACACATAATGACAGGCTCCCTGCTGGCCCTAAGATGTCATGGGTCAGCCATGTCAAGAATGTGTGTGCCCAATCATCTGCTGATTTTTATCAGCAAGGCCTCAAGCAGAATCTGACACGGCCAGTTTGGGAGTTACAATGAATAAACAATGACTTCTTGGATTGTTGGCGGCTGTATGATAGAGTGAGAGGGTTTATATATACTAAAACATGATGACATTAGCAATCAATATACCAATTACTGGACAAGTTATTGGACGAAGAATGCACATGTCTTGAGTTTGTGCACTTTGAACATACTACCAGCGACGGAGACCACAGAAATAATGTTACTTAACCCTTCGCAAGCTAGATATGCTAATACCTGATGATGCCTTGAAGTTTGTGAGAGCTTGTGGTAAAAGAAAACCTGGTCTTATTTAGCATATTAATCCTTTCAAGTAGAAGACGTAGGCCTGACAAATTTTTTTTTCATTAGGACTCGAGGAAGAATAGATTTTTTTTCAAGTGAGCAACTGAGTGTTGGAACAAGAGATTCCAACGCGTTTAAATTGTTCTCCATGAAATTTCAGAGGAAATCAATTTTTTTTTTTCACCGAAACAGCACCAGCACGCTACACAAACTTAACTGCTGAGAAGTTAGAACGTATCTTTTATGGGATGGTTAGGCCAAAATCCCAGCAGCTCTCCACTGCCTGTTCTTCAGTAGCGAAAGGAAAATAAAACTCCAACATACTTTCCTTATTCCTGTGCTACTAGAAACACATTTATGTATCTGATCCGAGATCATCCTCTTACTTTCTTTAGTCAGCTCAAAATATTCAGTGTTTATGAGCTTGTCTTCTATTATTCTGGAAGTGATTGTGAAGACTCAATTCCAGTGTTATAATTGAAGCCAGAATAAAATGTGGTTAAGTCACCTAATTCCAAGTACAAATATAGAAGACAACTAAGGTGGAGATCAATGTGGCAGGCAGACTTGCTGTATCTGTGGCCATAGCAGAAGCATTGTCTAGTTTGAAGTTAAATGGTGTCAGCTCTCCATTGTCCTTTAAGATGGACAAGTCCATGATCTCATAGAGAGCTTGTGGCTTTTGCCCTGAGATGCATCTATAAAATGATGCGGGAAAGAGATTTTAGGGCAGTTTTCTGTCGTTTTCTGAGTAACCTATGAATGACAACTTTTACTGGAACCTGGCAGGAAGCGATGCCACGTACCCTTTGACTCTTGCTCAGGTCGGAGCAAACGAGGCAGGGCATAAAAGTAAAATTTAATTTGGTCTGCTGGGCCATCAGTCAATGCAATAGAAATTGTGCAAAAATAGCGAGGCAGAAGAGTTCAGACATCAGAATGGCACTGTGTACTTACTGTGTATCAGGGGCTGGGTAAATTCTTAAGACCCATCTCTTACAGATCACTTTTGTGATGTAAGAGCTAAAGCGTTACTCTAAATTACAGTCAAATCTGCTCCTACTTCTCTGAGCGTTCAGCGCTTCTCAGAGTTGTGTTGGACAGTAACGGCAGAGGGACCAGTCTCAGACAAAGGGGAAAAATTAGATGTAACTGCATCTGGTTTTAACTGCAATGGTTATGAAATGTTCAGCTGGATCCTTTCAAATGGCTCTTCCCTTCCCATTGAGTAAGCTCTTAAAAAGTTTTGAACTGAATTTGACCAGCACATCTGATACAAATAACAAAATGCTTTTAAATGTAAATGTTTCATAAAATAGCACTATTACCATACATTACATACAGTTAAAAAACCCAACTCAATAATTCCTCCCCTGTAATTTACAATTAACTTTTTGCCTCAAGGTAACAGCTACATTCACAAAAATAATGGTAATAGATTGACCTTGTTATGAATGGATAACAAGCTGGAAACAATATAGTTTGTCACAGAGCATTAACTGTTACTGTTGAAATTGTAAATAATGTGTACAGAACTTACAATGTAAATGGCTCCCCTTAAAAATATTAATTATGTCGATTAAACACTTGATGCATAATAGATTATTCTGAAACCTATTTAAGACCATATCAGACTGCGTACATCATTTTATGAGGTCCCATTCCTAGACTACTGAAAAAAAAAATCTATGGCTGTGCTCTGAGTGCTCAAGGTGGACAAAGGGCTTACAATGGACTATCGCCTTAAATTAAAGATATACTGTGGCTTCTATTGTTTGGATCGCCTGCGTGCTTTTTCACAGAGTGCAGCATTAGAAGATTAGACAGTCTAGAGACAGGGCTCTTCTGAGATGCTTTTAGGCTGCTTTAGAAAGTAATGAAAAGTAACCCTCACCCAACAGCACTGGCCACTCACTGGAGAGTCTCCATGGGATACAAAGCACGCTGATGGTTTTTGTGCCGCCTTGTAATCACTGAAAATAGCACAGAGGAATATCAGTTTTTGCACTTGGCTGGGTTTCTCACACAGAAGTGACGTAAATCACCCACCAGGCAGTGAAAGCTATGAGGGCCGACGTTACTCAGCTGATCTCCTCTTTGTATGTCCTTAGGAGCCAGGACTGTGCTCATGTGGGAGGTGGAGGTTGTGATCACATGGCTTTGGAGAGTGATCCAAAACTGGTATGTAACACATAGCATAGAAAGACGTTTCTCTAGTGCCTGGGGACCACCAGCTCATGAACAAGAGTCTAAACCGTATTTTCATGCTTCTCAACCACAACAAATGCTCCTCAGCTGTATCTCAAAACTAGACTTGAGTTACAATACTTTAGAGTCCTGGCTAATTACTATGTAGAGACTGATGCATTATAAAGGAGGGCTTCCTGCTAGAATATCCACACAGCGAAATTGATATTAAAATGACAAGCTACCAAGAGGTCAAATAACCAGTTGCCAGAAGTTAGAATAACTGGACTGTAGAGCAGCAGTATCTGAGGAGCTGGCATGTGTCCCAGGACTGGTTGTCACACGAATGAAAGAAAAGACAGCTGGAATCTTTTTGGATCGACTGTTATTTTCTCTGAACATAGTGTAAATCTATCACTTCTGTTTTTCAACTGAACATCTGAACTGGGAGCTGAGAAACTGATTCAGTAAAACATAAGGTCTCTATGTACCTCATTTTTCCAAGTGTGAGCTTCATCTACTTTGTTTAATTTTATCCTTTGGGATCAACAACTATTCAGAAAGTCTGAGCATAAAAGGTCTGATTACAGTTAGGGCTCTTCTGCGCTCCTGTAATCCAAGCAAATACATCGCATCCTCTCCTCCCAAAAGGTACATTCTCCCATCTGGGGGAAACAGAGCCACTGCACACGTATAACAAGCAAGAACCTCTTCCTCCACAGTGGGGTCAAAATCCCAGCATGAGACTGGTTAAGGAACACTCAGATTTCGCTCCACCCAATGCTTTTCTCTGGGCAGCTCTTGTTTCACCTCCAGTTAAAGTTTAGCAGTGCGCTATATATTTGGTGCCATCTCTTTAAAGATGTACATCTGAATGGGCAAGAAAGTTAGAGATTAGCAATGGGCAGAGGTCAAGTCCGTCAAGACTTTAAGCATGTCGCTGGTTGTAAAAAAGATTACATTACTGGCAGCTCTTTACCAGATCAGTACTTCGATGCCAAATGTTAATCCTTGCTGGGGACAAGATGGCTTGTAAATGTTAAAGGAGAACATAGCTTTTCCTGTAGAAAACAGGCATTTATGTTTAAAACACAGGGATTATTTTCTCATGCTTGTGTTTGCATTTCATGCCAATTCACTCTTGCTTGCTATGAGCTTTGCTTCAGTACTTACGTTTAATCGCTTCAGATCTTTATTTATATAACTAAGGAGAGTATGGTTGGGTTCTTAAAGCACTGGGTAGCAGAAGAGCCAGAGCTCAGACTCAAGGTTTGCCAGAGAACTTATTCTCTAACACTGGACAAAGACTGTTCGCAAGCTGAACATTAGTTTTCCCAACTATAAAATAGAGCTGCATGTAAAAAGGATCCTGCAAGATGTTAGGTATAACTGTCAGAAGAACAGTGTTTATTGGATCTATAAACCAATCTGCCTATTTTAGTGTGGCTAACCGTTATCTATGACTTTATAAGTAATGTCTTTTCCTACAATTAGACATGTTCGGGTGAACTCAAGTTTCCAGATCAGGTGTTTACAACAGGATGGCCAAGGCATAAGCCAACACAAGATTTTACAATAACAAAAGATTGAGCTGGTCTAAAGTTATCCTACCATGGACTGAGACCATAACTGGGTGCAACCAGCAGCTGTTATTAAATGTGTTCAGGACACTGCATGTGACTAAGCACAGCAGGAAATTAATATCACACCAGTAGATCTCCAGCGTACCTCAGTACCTGAACTGTACAAAGTCCCTTGGCTGTTCCACGTGAAACAAAAGCAAGAAAACTGTGTTTACACCTGCTTTTGGCATTTTGAGATCTTCAGTGTCTGTGCCTCAGTTTCTCATCATATTTTGGGAAGTAATGAAACTCTATGCTAAGGCAGAAATCAATAAAGCTTCACTTTAAAGGGTCTGGTGAGCTCAAAACCCACTAGTGCTCGATGTAGGTGTGTTCTAGAAAAGGGCATCATATAAGCTCACAGGTAGATTTGATAACAGACTTCATAAAACAAGAAAAGCAAATTCAACCAGGGAAATCTGAGCTTCTAGGTTTCACGCCACATACACTTAGGAGCTATAAAATTAGAATACTCTAGTAGAAAGGGAGTCAACATTTTTTCTAGCAATAAGTCAAAATGATACGCAGCATACTAAGTATTAAGTTGTATTAGTTCAGTTTTGTTATGCAGATGGATTTTTTCCTTCTCTTCTACTCTTTAAAATGTTTTGAATTAAAATAGCTTACTCAAGGTCACCGAAAGCATATGGTCTTGCTCAAAACTTTAAACAAAACATTAGTTTTTACAACCTTTTGTAATTTGGTATTGTATACAACACGGTTATAGACGGAGTTTCTGTAATCTTTGCAGTGGGTGACAGAAATATGAGAGCCAAATTTATAAGCCATTTAGTGAAGCATTTAATCAATTTCATGCATAGGAAATAACTCCGATTGCTTTGCTTTATCAATCTTGCTTTCTCAGAGACCTACAGTCACCCCAACCTCAAAACACTTAAGTGCGTGTGGGGGAACCATATGCAAAAATCTAATGCTGTACACAGTGTCAGGAACTTCTGAGGGCTGCTTAAATTTACTTGCCAGCATCAATAATCCCTCTTGAGGCTGTTCATATATTTCAGAAGGAAGGCAGAAAGCCCAATATTTATAGGAAGCTGCAAGGCCTCTTTTTAAAGAAGTTTTCATTAAACATCCTTTGTCTAGAACGAATCTTTGACACTGTGTGGAGTTATGCAGATTAGGCTTGCCTCTAATACTAAAGAGCTTGCGTATGTTGGCTTTAATCACTTATAAATGCTTAAACTTCCCTGCAGCAGAGATCCCTGTGTTTCCGTGGAACATAGCATATCATTTGACAAATTCAGAGAGACACTGCTTGAGATGATACTGCTTACTATGGCCATGAGAAGGAAAACAACTAGACAAGACTGTCTTGAAATTCATGTAAAAGTCACACTTACCCATGACCGTAACTGAAGGAACAACCTAAGGGCTTTATTTTGTAAGAAATGTACCAAATCATTAGAGTAATTCCTCTTCTGGTCTTCAAGCCATGGCTCTGGCTGGACCACCTGAGCACCGCTGCATCAGGCAAGCAGAGGGAACCGACACTCCTCACCCCTTTCACAAGGCAGTGGGTGAAGTGGAAGATGCTTAGCCCCGTTCTTTGGTCATATCTCAGCTCTGAAGGAGATGGGATAGAACTGGCCTTACTGGCATATGCCAGCACAAATTACTGCTCTTCCTACAGAAGGCAAAGGAAAATATTATCCCAACCAACCTCATTCACTTCTCCTGCATCTGAAATCCCTACCTAGAGTGAGAGGTAGGGCTTAAAAGACTCTTTCAGAGCACGTATTTTTCCTCGTGCACCACAACAACTTACCCAATACCCTAAGCAGAATACTACACAGTGATCTTTCTTCCCCCCAAGTGAAAAATTCCTGAAGGAGCAAAAAGGCAATCTCTCTGATAATCATCAGCTGCTCAACTATATTAAATTTAGACAAGGCTACAATAGTGCCAGAGTTGTCCCCTGCCCTCTAAAATTAGAACTGAAAGAATGGTGGGCATAGCGCTAAATATATAACTCATTTAAAAATAATGTGCTCTCAGGCTTTCCTAATGCTTGAAAAACTGATCATCATAAATCCCTAAAGAAGTGTTTGCACAGCCAATCTGCCTTCACCAGCCCCAAACATGCTTCAGTGGGATATGTTCTTTCCTGAACATCAACTTTTCTTCACTATATATAGGAAAAAAACTCAGTGAAGTTCTGCTGCAGTTAAACTATACATTTCCTATTTATCTAGAAGGACAGAAGCTTAACCTGGTTTCTGCTGTCTATATAGAACCAGAAAAAAAAAGAGAAAACGAAAGAGTTAATATTTACTATCTCTCCTAAACACCAGATCCCTTTGAAGTGACCACAAGTGCGAGCCCTTCAAGTTGTAGAAAAATCTTAGGAAACCTCTACAGAAAAAACTCCTTAAATTAAGGACCCTCATCTTCTTATTTCTTTTTCTCAGATCTAGCAAAATCTAATTCAAATAATTTTGGAAATAGAAAATAAGAGGATGGATTAAAACCAGCTTTGGAATAGGAATAGAATAACAGAACACCTACAGAAGAGCCATGAACTCTAGAGAAAAATATACACTCAAGAGAGCAGTGGCTGCACTGAATTTATAGCCAGCTGGTAAATTGACCCAAAGGAATGCTGGGACCTTGGAGTCTCCACCTCGTAAGACAAGGGGTGTATTGGAGAAATGCAGGTTTTTATTTGCCAGCTGTTTCTCTTTTTCAGTGATTTTGGCTATTAGAGCATCTACAGCAGATGGTGAGCCTTTGAGAAGAGTCACACGAGGGGGGTGGGAAATATTTGTTTGGAAGGGTTTCGTGCAGGTACCCCAAAGCATCCCCCCTGTTGGTGCAGCTCTTCCTTGGGGTGGGGAGAATAAATCTGGGTTCTATAAAAAGCCTAAACCTTTTTGAGCTAGAAAAAAATAGAGACTGAGTACTAAGCTGGGGGCTTTGGTGAGAGGGAGATACTGTTGCTTCACCACAAAATTTGGCTAAAAATAGCAGTTGTTCCCTCCCTCCCCTACTTGTGGGAAGCTGGAGTGAGCTTAGGTCTGTACTCTTGGTCTTTTATAGGGCTGTGAGAGGTGCCTGTGCCACAAGAAGTGGGTCTGGACTTGATCTGCTGCAAATATAAAAGCTTGTTAGGGAAGCAAACAGGTCATATTACGCTATTCTTGTTCCTTAAATAAATCAAGAAAGGTGTAAATGTGCTAGTCGTGAACTTATTTCTCCCTTGGGCTACTTCCATGAGATGTTTCTTTCTCGTCCTTTCCCCCTCCCCCTGGTTGTACCTTTGCTGCTTTGGATGGCATCAGCTTATTGGAAGGGTTTGCTGAAAATAGTAATACTAAAAAGGCGTGTTTTCTGTCTGCTCATCTGGAACTTTCTAGGAGGGATTACCTCAATTCTTCACCCCATAAATTTGGGATTCCCTTTCTAGTTTCGTCTTGCAGAAATGTTAAGGCAATAAAAGTATGAGTAAAAGAAGCTGCAGCTTTTATTTTCTTTCCTAGATAGAGATATACCTCTGGCAATCTTAATCACCAAGTGATCTGCTGGTTTTGTTTTATTTTATTTGTTTTTATATAGCAACTGGAATAAAAATATCTCTGCTTTTCTGCCGGAGGAAGAGAGATCCTACCTGGAAAAGTTTCTCACAATATGAATCTAGGTTTTTGGGAGGAGGAAAATAGTATAGGAACTCAATTTAAATTTATTTTTAAGGGGTCTGGCGTGCATTCAGGGCTGAGTGGGCAGCGCTTGTGCGTGCAGCTGGTGCTGTTCACGTGCAGGACTTTCCAGGTTAATGTCAACGGGTGTTCTCAAAGCTCAGCTGGTAGAAAGGCCATTCACCACCTCTTATCCTCTATATCCCCAAGGAAGTGGAGGTTTGGATTTATTTCTCCTTATTGCTCACGAGAGTGTGAGCTTGTGTCTTACCTTCAGGAGGATGCTTTCACTCTCAGTCAATGGGCTGTTTCTGGGAAAACAGGTATTTTTGGTGACCGTATTCTAAAAATGAACACTTTGCCACGTTTAGGGGCTGTTTGCTACTCTGTGGACTTTCCTGGGCTTGGTCCAGAGGTGCTCAATTTTTACTAATGAAAGTAAATGAGAACTAAAGAAACACCACTGCCTGCTCACTCACCAAAAGTGGTTTTCTTGAAGCAGAATAGACAAAACAATTTGAAAACCTCAATCAAGTTTTTTTTTACTGTTTAAAAAACACAGTATTTTATGGATGTAATTTATACAGGGAAAAGAGGAGGGCTATTCCCAATATTATCTTTATCTTCTAGACATAAATAACAAACAACTCTGGTAATCAAAATTTACTGCAATTGTAATAGGTTTTGGCATCGTTTATGTATCGCAGGGAATGTTAACATAATGTTGACTTTCAGGATTGAGGCCAGGTTTCTTTGGATGCTGTTTTTTTTTTTTTTTCTTTTTAGACTGGATTCATTATAAAAACTCCCAACAAAACAGTGTATTTGTTGCTTTTATGGCGTTGGAGAGATTAATTCTCATAAATAACACTGTTTATACCTCCTCATCAGAAAGTTGAAATTATCTGTGACAATGTGAACACTAAAAAGTTGTATACTATGAAAATATTTCAATAATTAATGCATGCACTATCTAGAGCAATTGACAGTGAGGTCATAAACATAATGGGCCATCTGTGTTTGATTTGTATCTGAAAATGCTTAAAGGGAAAGGCAGGTAATTCAGGCTTCTCTTACAAATGTAGACAGGCAAGATTTTTCACCTTCTCAGAAGGCTGTTGAACCATTTCATTGCTTTAAAGGAGAAGAAGAAAAAAGTTCATCCAGGCTACAGCCTTTTAACATGCTTGTGTTTTGCTCCTGTATCCTCTGACAAGCAGAGCACACCAGTGGGACTTTTAGTTTTCTTTTAGAGTACACAGAGGGTTGTCAATCTCCCTTATTTACTTTACATTCTTTGCTCTGTAAAAAAATGCCACTTCAGGCTCCTGAGCAACCCCACTATCTCACTCTGCATTCTGGGATCTGGGCTTAAATAGTTTCCTTTGGACCTTTCCAAGTTCAAATCTGCGCTGGGCTGTTGAAAGACAGCAAAACCTTTATGCAGGGATCTGGCTCGTTGCACCTTTATGACTCTTCTCTGGATTTGTCCCAGCTTGTCTCCTGAACCTTTTCTCCCTTGTGAAAGTCGAGGTTCAGGTTACCTGCGTATCTGGGATTGGATTTAATTTAGCACTAAATTTCTTGCAGTAATGGGGAGAAATGGGTTTTCCTGCTATCGTTAGGAATAACTCTTTTGTCTTTGAACTTACATGCATTGGCATAAAGCCAGTATCAAGCTGGAATGACTCAATAAATAAACAACCAAATACTTCTCTTGTTTTCACTGGCTGATTCGATGACAGTCAGACTCTGCTTTTGTCACTGGCTGAGGCTCTACTGAAGGAAATGCCATTATCTTTCCCATGCCAGGCAGAGATTAATACATTCTTAGAAATTGAATCCAGACAGGACTTCTGAATGATTTCATGTGACCTCCTGTATATCAGGGCTGTTAAATACTACAAATTACCTATGATAAGACCAGAGATTGCAACCTATTTAAAACTCAATTTTTCCCTCTGCTCTGCCCTTTCTTGTTGCCCAAATATTAAGTGTAGGCAGAGAATAGGTCACTGCAAGGTAGCGCTAATGTCTAGAGAAACCGGCTGAAATATATCCAGGTAATCTCACATGGCGAGAATTCCCTCCCTGTCCCTGATAATTTGATCTTGAGTTAATTTCCTTCTTAGATCTGAATCTGGCGATCAGTGTGATACTGAGCATGAAAAGAACAGACACCAGCTCCTTTGAGTTGTCTCCATTGTCCTTGAACATTTTGACCACTTTTTCTGTATCTCGCCCCTCGCATCGCAAAATCTTTGATGTAGCCAATAGAAAAAATACGGGAATAAAGCAAGACTGGAAGCTGAATTATATCACCAAGGGGTGAGAATTATTCTTGATGTTGCGACTACCTATCTAATGCTGTGGACTCTGGGGCGTAAATATTTTCTTAATGTTGAAACACAAGGATAATAAAAGAAGGCAAAGCTCCAATCTCATGGACTCCTAAAGAGCAAGACTTAGGTCTATGCTGAGGCTGGCAATGCACTTCTCTCACTTGCATGAGCATCTTCCTTTCCCTATGTTTTCTTAGATATGAGTGTGTATAAATCACCGGGTGTTCCAAGTCATATCTTGAGGACGATAAATTCTATGTTGTCTCAATTAAAGAGCGGAAATGCCTTTCATGTCTTTGACTTCAGCTGTCCTGTTGTATTTGCAGATCGAAGAACTTCTCTGAAGAGATGCAGCAGAACCCTTTTTTTTTTTCCTTTTTAGAGAACAAATTTTGTCTTAAACACTTCAAGCCCCCTGGTCTCCAAGTTTAGCAGTTTTCAGTACTAGGAAACAGCATCTTCAAAGCTGGGTTTCTGTAATTTCTGTTTCCACTTTTGCATCCTGTCATGTTGTTGGCAGCAAGGTCATATGCCCCACGTTATCCAATATTCTCCCTGCTCACAGGCACCGCTGCTTAGAAATTAAGCCTTTCTCCTTCCTTTTTTGTTAAAATGAAGAAGTTGAGTTTATATGTTGCACAATGGTGCTCATTTCTAGTACCTAGATTATTCCCATCTCCTAAGGTCTTACTTCAGTGCTTTGGAAACTTGTTGGACCCACCTGCCTAACAATTTATCTCACCAGTGCTTTTTTTTCAGAGACAAGATAATTTCCTTGTTTCTACTTGGATCTTTCTTTTTTTATTCTAGTTCTGGACTCCAGAGGGTTTTGACCTCTTTATGCTATAGCGTTGAGCAGAGGAGGAGATTAAATCCTTCACATTCAACCGTTTTGAGACAGTTTCCCATTCTATAAAAGCAACCTTGTTCCCTGACTTTAGTTGTATTTAGCTATATTAAAGCAAATGCAGAATGACAGATTGCTCTGAATCAGAAAATTCTCCTCTCCCTTAATATGTAACATAATAATTCTTCCTGCCATCTACAGATTTTATTAGCACAATTTTATGTACTATGTGAAAATTTCATAATAAAGTTCATTATATTGTGAACTGTCAAACCAAAGGAAAAGCTGACCCAAGCGTAGTCTGTGACAGATGCTTAGGAAAGGACTATTAGAAGGAGGACTCTCTACCCTCCTGGTTTCATAATCAGCAGTTAAAAGTCATTCAAAGCAGATGTTTAATATTACTCAGTGAAGTTTCAAGGTTTTTTAAAATCCATGTATACTTTTGTTCTCTGCAAAATATATGAAAATGAGTTCCTTCATTTAATTTGTGTTAAGGAGAAAAATACTTTCTTGTAACAGGTGCCCTATATTATATTATGAAAGGTAGTGAATAATCATTATCTGTTTACCTCCTCTACTCTAGTCCAGATTTTATAAGCCAGATGTTCCCTTTTTCTTTTTTTTTTTCAGGTGTTCTATACTTCAAACAAGGCAGCAAAGTGTTATAATCTTCTGTATCTACTTTGAATCAGAATGACCAGAACTACCAAGAATTTATATATGGCACGAGGATTTTTCATTTTGGGTTTTCATTCTCTACTCATGTTCTTGTATTTTATTTTCCTTTTTGTGGAGCACTGAATTGATGCTTTACAGTGAATTATTCACAATCACTGATATCTTTCTGCCATAGATGTGTGTGTGTGTATCATTCTTGCATTGCTCTCCATCCAGTGACACTAAATTTCTATTTTTTTAATACCCTGGCACTTAATAGAGTGAAATCTTTTACCAAGAATTATCTTGGATAATTATCATTTGGCTGTATAAGATCAGTATAGTTGGTAACATAGATTTCTGGGGGGATCCTGCTCAGGAACTCTCCCCAGTCTGAAAACAGGATATTTATTCATGTGACCATCTCATAACAGCTCAATTTAAGGGTCTTTGTAGTGAAACCTTCTCAAAATCTTTCTAAAATCTACCTACCCTTCCTGGAGATGCCTGTGCACTTGTTGATTCCTTTGACAGGGCTTTATGAAAAGGGGATTGTGCAGACCAAGGGATGGTGCTGAATATCACTTGGCATTAAAAATCACAGTGGTTTTGCTTAGTTAAATTTAAGATGATTTCAAAAAGAGAGTGAGGTTTTCTACTTAAGACCATGGTGTGGCATTCAGGGTATACAGGTTATGCCCCTTTGCTGACAAAATACGTCCCACTGGGCACGTTGTTTCATCTGTCTGTGGTGCAGTTGCTCAGAGGTGCAATCATTGCTTATTTCTTTCTTCTCCTCTATTTATATTCTAAGACTTCCAGGACAGGGGCAGCATATTGATACGTACATTTCTTTAAACCATTTTGTTTGGTATCTCTGGATAATGTCGTAATCCAAGCTAATAATGCATTAGTTAAGGTCATATAGTTTGATAAGGGCATTAGGTTACTACTGCCTTTAATCAAGTTCTGTTTCACTCTTTCAATTAATTTTGAATTTTGGTGATACATTATCTCAATGGGAATATTTGTTTTGGCCACTAAATCAAGCAGCATGCTGTAAGTAGTTTTCAAATTCTCTGTTATTTCAATGAAAATTATTTTGCTATTATTCTGCTGGTTTAGAGAAGCCAGTTGGACCCCAGCACTAATAATGTCAGCAAAAATGCCAAGGATGTTTTTTTCCTGAGATTTCACTGAGGTGTCATAATTAAGAAATGTGAAAAGAACAAAAAATCACAGTGCCTCTGCACTGAAGATGTTGTGTCGGAAGAGTCTGAGTAATAACTGTTGGGTCAGTGACCATAAAAAAGTCCTATAAATGCAGAATATAAGATCTGAACGGGGGCATTGCCTCGCAAAAATTACACCAGCAGCTAATGGTGATATCCAGTGGGTTACTGGGCCTTCCTCCCTCACCATTTAAAGTGACACTATCCCTGTTTTCACTCTGCATCTATCATAAAGACACATTGATTTCCTTTCGGAGGAAAACACATATTTCTTCCCTCCTGCTAAGAAGATAAATCTGACAGATTTTAATCAAATGTAGTTGTTCACAACTATAGAAATGTTTCCAGTGTCATAGATGAAACCCCTTTTTTTTTTTTTTCCTTTCCTTGTTTGAAAAGGAGGAGGTTTCTGGAAGCCAAGTTTGTTTGTAGAGTACACCTGTGCTAAAAATCTTACTATATGCACTGGCAGTTAACATTTCAGAATGCCCTATGGGCAGGTTTAACTTTACTGCCCTCCAACATAATGCCTGTCTTGTAGTGGTAACCATGAATACAGCTGTAGTTAAGGGTCTGTCAGTGGTTCTATCATAAACTCCCCTGTTTCCAGGGTTTTTATAACTCGGCCATAAAAACTCTCTCCAAGCTAAAGCTTAGCTTACCAAGGCAGACCTGATTCTGATCTTGGAGAGGCAGATGATACATATCCCTCTGTCTCTTCTGAAATTAGCTACGATCCCCAAGGAAGGGCTCTCACAAACCACGGGTGCCATAGACGTCCAGCAATATATGATAGATGAAGGGGGAATAGTGTCTTAGAAAGGCTTTCATCCTCTTCAAATGGCAAATAAATTGGTCTTTTTACTTTGAAGCAAGAGGAGTCAAACAACACAGTGCTTTCCAATTGAAATTGCATTTTTACTTCAGTCTTTTATTTCTTAAAGTAACTTTAGGAGTTCATTACTTCTTAGTCTGGGCTAGAGGCGCAATCTCATAGCATTTAGAAATGTGGAATATGATTCACTGTTTAAGTGTTGCTCTGGATTTAAATCTGTGGAGGTGAATGCAGAAGTAAGTATCTTGAAGAAAAAGATCAACCAAATTTGAGTAGAGTTAATGCTCAGAGCAACATAGAAACAAGGCTATTGTGACCCTGAAAGAAAGGAAGTGGTCTTAGAAATCTAAAATTACAATTCATATTTTTGCTTATTCGACTGGAATCCTAACCCAGCTTGTAGGTAAAGCTGGCTGCAATGAGCTCCAGAAGTAGAGCAAATGTTGATGCGTAATAAAAATATTCTACAATGGCAACTAGTGTGGATTTGGAAATAGGTTATACTTTCTTCAGTAAAATTAGCTAAGTCTGTTATGGCTCTGATACTGTGTTAATATCCACTAATTTAAAAACGTATGGCGTTTAGTGCCCACTCTTGTGCCCAAGTGAGGAATAAGCGTGTTTGCTTTGCCCCATCCTCTGGTGGTCATTCTGGTGAAGTTAGTTTGATTTGACTAGGGGAATGACGTGCGTCGTGACTTGAGCTGGCACTGCCTTCAGGGAGAGAGGGAGAACAAGAGTCCAAAGTGTGCTTTGGTCCTCCTTTCTCCCCTGCTCTGCTCCTGGGACAGCCAGTGTGTCCTGTGCCTCTGACTGCTTCAAGCTCCAACCCGGGGGAACAAAAGAGAAGGAGGGAAGTACCTACCCATCTCTTCCAAAGTGGAGTTTGTGACAGTCTAAGGAATAAATATGAAAAACAAAACCAATTTAAGTAGGCAGGGGGAAAGTGTCTTTCATTTGCTATTTCTACAGTGATAATGGAACATTAATTTAAACCCGGACGCTTTTTGGAAATGAATCAGAAGTCAGCCCTGGCCAAAGTTATTCTCACTTTTAAACAGTATTTCTGCTTCTGTGTTGCAGGGAGCTTATACAGCTCCTTCCCCTAAGCTGGACCACTCATGCCTTACACTTCTTTAGATCTAGGTCAACAAGGCGATGTTCTGGTGGCCAAAATTTTCTCTAACACTTGTGCCTTTATGAATCTTCTCTCTCTGAGATATCAAGGAAGTTTGTCCTTTTAAGGAGCCTAGTCTCCCAATGGTCTTGGGGTGGATTTGCACATTTAACTCCCATCAAATGCTAATAGGAATTCCTTGGTCAAATCCTCTCCCCCATCCCTCTTCATGCCTCACTGGGAGAAAAAAGCCATTAGTGTGTTTAAAAGTAAATTTCAAGGTTTCCTTTTTGTGTGTTCCAATGGCTGAGGTTTATTCCTCTCGTCCTTTTTATTTTATTGTGAGGCACCTTGAGTTATTTGCATGATAAGACACCCTGTAAATGGATTATATTGTAATGCATTGTGTAGGTTTAATGCTGACAACAGCTCGGTTTGGAAGTAAGATAGCAACTTAGATTTTTTAGTTTCTGATGTGCCGTGCAGAGAAATGCCTTTTGAGAAGCATGAGGCAAAGCAGGAGGGATGAGGAGGAGGCAGCTGGAGTTAAGTTGTATGAATAATGTGAGGGAAAGCTGGCGTTAAAGAGGAGTGGAATACATTAACTTCTGAGCTTCCAAACTGGAGAGAATCAAGAGCACAAACACAAGTGGCTTTCCCCGCTCTGCCGTAACAGTTAGTGTGGTTTTTGCTGTCATTTTTCCAAGGACAACAAAGGAATGGCGATGCTTTCTGGTAACAATCTTTCATATGTGACGAGCATACCTTTGCAGCCACCATACCCAGAATATTATGTCACTATATATACTACCTACTTAAAAAGTGAAGTAGGTCCTCTGGAGAGACCCTGTATTTCAGAAAACATGGTGAAATGAACAAAAATCTGTTTTTGAGGAGGAAGCTAGGTTGCTCTTAACTCTCACTGGGCCATGTAATGAGTGTTGGGGCAGGAAGCTTGGTATTCTGAGCAGAAAGCTTAAAAAACATACACTTCCCAGGAACAGTATGTTTAAATCCTGGCAGAAACAGCTTGGCTTTTTCTTACAAAGTAAATACGCAGTTTGCATTGAGTGGGTATTTAGATAATACCATAAAAATATAAACTCTGTGTGGAGACCAAAGTTCTCGTCATCTTGCCTGAATAGAGAGTTACATGTTCAAGATATTCTGTGAAAATAATGGAAATATCCCTCTCCCTCCCTTTCATTTGCAATAATCAAACTCACCAGCTTTATAAACTTTAATGCCTACAATTCAAGGCTTAACAAAAATCATAGTAATTAAACCAAAGACGATGACTGTTTCATTTGTATCTTGTTGGTATAATTCTGCATGGTACCGAGCACCTCTGTGCCGGTCTAAAGTTCTCGAACGCCTCTTAGGCTTTTGACCTGCACGTAGCACCATTTCACACTGATAGAACTCTTCACATAGAACTACATTTTGATAGGTAAGAGTAAATATTTTCATCAAGTGTTTTTTACCTACAGCATTTGAATGGTGGAAGCTGAAGTCATGCAAAATTTATGCCTGCCTTAAATTAAAATGAAATATTGCTTGGAATCACTTTAGGTTCCATTTTTTTAACTCAAAGTAGTCATGAATAGCATTTTTAAAAGCGCTTTGATCATTGCATTCTTGAAAAAGAGAAGGAGGGAAGAAGGGAGTATCTTTTGGGAAGAAGCCTTTGAAATCATAAAGTGTAACTAAACTTAGTCAGCATACTGTGACCTGTCAGGAAAAGGCTGATCCTATTAAAGCTCCACTGCATGAAACCAAAATACTTTAAAGAGAATTCTGTAGATTTCTGTGTTTACTGACGTCAGTGCGGCACAAGAGGAAGATTGCTTGTTATGTGTGGGATTTTTTTTTTTTTTTAAGAGAAAAAGAACTGCCTAGAAAAGCCACCAAAGCATTCCTGCTTTATGCCACTATGTTGGTGACGATGCAGTTTCTAGGACATATTGTCACTTGATTTGGCTTTCTGAATTTGTTACTGTCTGGAAATAGGGAGGTTTTGATCTACTAATCTATTACGTTCCATTAAAATATATAGAATGGGTTGTCTTCCCCGTAATTTGGATTGACTCCAGAGTTAGAAGGAAAGAGATGGGCACTAACTGTCCCTTATAGATGAGCGTTGGGTAAATCTGGATTAATTCTAGCAGTCTGAGGGAAACAATATGATGATAATTCTCACTTGAGTGCGTGGTCTTTGTGCCACTGATAAAGAGATGCTGTAGAGTTGCACAGCTGACAGCACACTGGGGGAAAGAAACTTTTAATATTAGTTTAAATTAAAACAACTGGTGCCTTTAAAGAGAGGAAGAGGTTCTTTGTAAAGTACAAATAAATTATCCAGCTCTCTCTGTGAAGACGTCACTAACAACTCATTTAAACTCTTCTCATAAAAAGAGCATTTGTGTTCTAACATGAAGTTTTGCAATCTGGAACAAAATGTTACTGATTGAGGAATTTGGATCTCAGCTGCTCCTGAATGACTCCAGATTTAATTTCATTCATGTCAGTCCTGTTAGTTCAGATTTGCATAAGGGCAGTAGATCATATTTTAGAGAAATCACTGTTACTGAGCCATTATTTAATTAAAAAAAAAGAAGTAGAATCTTCTTTTGTCCTAGAAGCAGGACTCTTATGGCTTTTTGCGGCTGAAAATGTCTGAAGCAGGTGAAAGCCAAGCCGTGCAACTGGTATTACATTGCATGAATATATCTGACATGTGCAGCGTTGTTTCCTTTTGTGGGTTCACCTGTTTCTGTGGCTTCTGTGCTATGTGGGATGAGAGTATTGTATATGAGATAGCCTAGGATGCAGTAAACACATGAAATAAATCAGCCTGCATCTGAAATCAGAAAGAAATTTTGCTTTATATACAGATATGTATATATATACTGATACAACACTACTGTTATCTTAAAGAAAAACAGAGTGATCAAAATTGATAATAGTTCTTCCATTAAGTGACAGACAAAACTGTAATTAAGACAGCCTGCTCAAAGCTCGGGATGCTTCGTGTGTGACTAATTCTGACTGGCAAAAACATCAATTCTAACAAATATCAATTAGCAGATTTTGGTCTGGAGCTGAGAAGACGGTTGTCGCATACACGTATGTGCAAACGTGTTCGTATATTTGTGCGTGCAGGAGCGTGTGACATCTAGCGAAAGAGCGGGAGGGTTCTCACATATCCTGCAATATTTAATACAAGGTCGTGTGGTGTCAAAGCAGTGTGTCTCAACACATGCACGAGTGAATTTGAGTAAGATGGGGTGCACTTAGCATACGTAAGCACCAAAAAGCCAGGGGCTAACATGAGTTATTTGTACATGAGGCTGCATTTAGCACCTTTCAGTGGTTCTCCAGGTGGGCACAGATTTGAGATTTCCCCATTTTCATGTGCCTAAGCTGAGGTAAACTGGGTGAAAGCCTGGCTCCACTCCTTTAGGCTCCTGACAGCTCTAGGGAAAGGTTTCAACATGTCTCTGAGTACTTTTGCCTCCAGCTGAGGCATCTGGGGCTATTTCCACCTTCCAGAGCCCTGGATTTTCCCCATAGCTCCTATCTCTAAGAGACTGCGTTGTTGCTTGTCCTAGAGCTGGATCAGACTGAGGTCAATGGCATAACTTGCCCTCCAGTTTTTGAGGACTAAGGTTACACCACTGATGTTACAGAAGTGCTAAATGGCAGAATCAGCTGGACATAGTGGCTACTTTAGAGTATTTTAGCCCTGTGGCTTGGAGCGTCTGGGTTATATTTTAGCAACTGAGATGACCATTCTTTACAGATATTAAGAATGCAGAGCCTTGTGAATAGCGTAAAATTTAACATTTCATGGATATCACAACTCAACGCTCTTTTTTTCAGTAATACTAGAGTGGTGTAATTCTTTTTTGCCCTCTATTATCCTTTTACACTGCCATAGAATGTACTTTCATCTTTTGGAAATGACTCTTTCATGTAGTGGCTAAAATTTAATTTAGGATATTTTTTTCTAGAAACTGTGATCTTTGCTCTACCGGAACAATGCTGGGGCTTCCATGTTTTTTAATTGTGACTTTTAAAGCAAAAATGCAGTTTTTAAAGGAAATGATTGTGGGTTTTGTTTTCACCGACTGCTAACCTGCAAACTCTGCTCAGCACTGCAGATCAGGCTGCGTTCCTCCTGAGCTGTGAGCTCTTGCTACCAACACAAATACTGATGTCACATCCTTTCAGTGATGGCTATGTTGCCTCTTTCATGCTAAAACAAGCAGAAAGTAATTAAAACTTAATTTTCTTTGCAAGATATGGAAGGAAACATGTCTCTAAAGCACCTTGGAATTTTTTTTGAGAAACAAACTGCTTTTTTTCCCAATGTAAAACGTAACTTTGAGTTTTGAAGGAAGTTTTTCCTCCTATGTGGGCCTTAATATGAAAGTTGTTACTGACTCTCATGCCTCGGAAGCTTTCAAACTATATTTAACTGGAACATCAGAGAGGGTCTTTTCAGCTGGCCAGAGCAATTTCAGTTCCAAACATCTTTATAAAGAAATGTTAGACCAAATTATTCTATATTTTTATTGTCTTAGTGCCTAATTTACTTGACTGTAGTAGCTACAGAGGGCTTTTGCCTATATTACTGTAACTTTTAATTTCTTTTGTGTAGTTATCAAAGTTTTCTTCCATTCCAGCTACTGATTTCATTGCCTAATGCTGGCAATACTCAATTATCTTTATCTCATCTTGATCTACGCTTTTTATTTGAGTTGCAAAAGACCACAGCCACAATTCAGCCTAAGAAGATAAACTAAAGTAATTCAAGCCCAGTGAATGGTTTTATTCTCTTGTGTTCATACTTTCATAACTTACTACTTGTCTGATCCATTTTCAGCTGTAATGTACATATAATCAACCTTTTCATACTTCTCACAAGAAAAGCTTTTGTTCACTGTGCAGTAATCAGTATTAAAGGCCTTTAAAATGGTGAAAGTCAATGACACTGGTGCATTGTCCAGATACATTGTTGTTGATGAAGAGAACTGATATTACTGTGAAAGACCAATTTCATCTCAAAGTTCTTTCATCTGTGGTGATCACAACATTTTTCACATATTGTTCTTCACAATCACGTAAGTTGGCACCCACCTCTGATATTTCATTCCCGTTGGTTTTTTCCCCCCCAGAATAACTACAAAATGATTTGATGGCTTGGAAAAAAACATTGAATGGCCTCAGTCCATTAATGGATCCTCTACAGACACCACTATATATAGACTATATATAACCACTATATATAGACTATATATATTACAGCGTTTGAACCAGTGAAGGCGAAAAATCTTATGGCAGGAAGATACTTGATCCCAAATATGGTTGTGTCACTATTTGATTTTAAACCTAAAAAGAGCAGCTCTTTAAGAAGGAATAAAAAGAACAAAATGGTCAGATTTTTGTCTAGGGGAGCACTGTACTATATGGCTAATTACAAACCTGAGACTGATTCCAGAGGCTTCAAATCTTTTAATATTAAACTTGTGATTAGGTGCTTTGGTGTTTGGAATTGTTGGGGAGATCACAGTATCATAAGGTTGGAAAAGACCTCTGAGATCATCGAGTCCAACCCATGACCCAACGCCTACACCTATTCCTACTTGTCGACTACGCCATGGCACTAAGAGCCTCATCCAATCTTTCCTTAAACACCTCCAGGGATGGTGACTCCACCACCTCCCCGGGCAGCGCATTCCAATGGCCAATCACCCTCTCAGTAAAGAACTTCTTCCTAATGTCGAGCCTAAACCTCCCCTGGTGAAGCTTGAGACCGTGTCCTCTTGTTCTGTCGCCGGTCACCTGAGAGAAGAGACCAACCCCTGCCTGATAATTATGTATTCTTCTCCCTATTTTTAAATGTTTATTTTTGACCCATTGCAAATTAGGTTTCTATTTGAGGCGTCAGGTAGACACAAGTTCCTTTAAATTTTACAGCCACCGGTTAATATGCACCTTGTGATGGTCTCTACTGCTTTATAGCCTGTAAAATAACACTCAACATTTGGATCTAACACAAAGGTGGGGAGCATCCTTGCATCACCCAAAGCTGTTGCAAGGAGGAAAAAAACCCACTAACTGGACTTTCTAGCTCTGATTGCTTTCTGTTTGCCCTCAGGGTGTCCAGCTGCTGAAATACAAGTTCTTATTAGTTTACTCTATGAAGCAGCTTTGAAGATAGTTGATTTTCCTCCACCTTTTTGACCAGGATACCTAATGGAAGTCCCTACAAAAGGTGGCATTCAAACTGAATTGTATCTGACACAGATTTATACCTAGATATTGTCCTAAAACATAGTTAAACTGAAACATTGCTACTTTTAAAACTAAGTCAAAGCCTGATAAGCGCAATGGTTTTTTGTTAAATCCCATAGTAAAGCTGTAAAAAACCCAGACAGCAATCGGGTGTTGGAAGCCTTCCTTATGTCTGAAACACAGCAGCAAACTTAGCTAAATACAGTTGAGAACAGTTGCCACAAGTTAATTGTGTGAGTCAATTAGACAGTTGCTGACAGGGAGGTGGTTGGTACCCACAAGAAGAGAAGAAAGCAAAGGCTTCTTTTCAGATTTTCCTATTTCAATCTTTTGTTTGAAATAAATATTAAACACCTATTTCCCTTTTTTTTCTTTTCTCTAAGAGAATAAGTTGTTTGGATTTTTTCCATAATTTTCTTTTCCATCTTTTCACATTCACCATCCTTCTTCTCCCTATTTTTCCTGTTTGCAGACTAACTCTTCCAAATCTTTAATTCTGGAGAAGTTATAGAAGGGAACAAAGGAAAATTGAAACTCTCTAAAGTGGTTGAACTAGTTTCATTTTTCTTTCTGCTGTTATTTTTCCAAACCAAACTGAAATTCTGGATATAATTCACTTATTGAACTAAAGTAACAAAAGAGAAAAATGAAAGGAAATGGACAGGGAACAAAAACAATTCCAGTACTTACAAAAATATTGTGTAAACAGAAGAGAAAAAATTATTATATTTTGTACCTTCTCAAGGGGAAAACATTTGAGGTTTGAATTTTTTAAAACAAAAATGTCTTCCATTTTTCAGCTGTTCTGAGAAATCCAAAGGCTTCAGCTGTTTTCATCACTACTGTTACTGCATTTCTACTTGTCTTGGATCTTGCTTTTACAAGATGCTATCACTGCTATGCTGTGTCTCTTTTGAATTAACCAAGCTTTTCAGCTGCATATTTTAAGTCTACATGAGTCAAACGTTCATTGGACTTATCAGTCATCAGCCCCATATATCACTAATGCCAACTACGATACTAAGATGACTCATGTCCTAATTATTTTGAATAACAAGTGTGCTCTTGTGGTAGGACAATACGATTTTGCTTGCTACAAAATGGATCAGCAGAAAGTGGCCACATAATGCAGGCCTGCAAAATGATCATGAAAATGCATGTTGGTGCAAAATTGTTCACTCTTCCTTATTTTCACAAGGATGATTCTTTTTTTTTCCCTTCTGCCCATGGGTCCATTAAACAACCTTTGTCTTTCCATGGGTAACAGGTACTCGAAGTTTAGACTTGACAGTAAAGCATATGCTTTAAAGTTACTTTTATGACATAGAATAATTACACCTGTAATGTGCTATGAAAAATAACTTGGCAAATGGTCCATCAGAAAGGCCGTGGTTATATTTTTTTTTTTTGTGATTACAGTTTCCTTTTTGATAATTCAACATCTGTAATTCAATAGAACATTGACAGTGCTACTTTCCGTTCATTGAATCTTCCATCTGTGTTAACAAACATGAAATACAGAAATCTCAGGCAATCCTGATGAGAGAGGCAACTTATTGTCATTTAGAGATGTGAAGCCTGGGGAGACTACTGAGCTGTGGTGGGCTCTAGATCATAGTGCCTTCAGTGGAGTCATGTCCTGTTCAGAGCATGGCGTTCCATGAGTGGAATGATATGCTTTGTACTGCAACTGCCTTTCCTTTCCCAGTTTAATCCAGCACCTCAGTCATTCAACACCCTAAGAATTTGCTAATAGGTGGTGCTGATCCCTGGTCTCCTTCAAGTGGTCTCATACCAATACTTGAGCAAGCTACTATAAAGTGTCTCTATGCTGTTCTGTAGTTGACTGAAGACTTTATCTATACTTGCGACAACACATGCAGAAGGCCACCTCTTATTTGAAATCTGCACATGTCATTGAAGTGATTGTTGTGATACAACATCTATCAGATTCTTGAGACCAGGAAGACTCCTGTGCAGTTGCTGCCCCTACCTCTATATCCCGTAGCTACGTGTTAATAGGCAGAACTATTCAGCTGTTTTACAACCGGTTCATTCCCATCAGTCATGCTAGTGCGTCAAGGAAGGATGATCAAACTTTTACGTTTGAGTTAGCATCTCTGTTTCGTTCTTTGAGATGTGAAGTTGTGTAGACTGTTCGCGTTACAGGCAGGAGACAATGAAATGCTTGGCAACGTTATGTCCCAAATCCCCGTCAACCAAAAAGAAATTTTTTCTAAGATGAAGTTACGTATTGCAGCTTAGATGGAAAACTGAAGAAGGTAAAACAGAGGAGTTTGTGGACCACACAAAATGTAAACAGCTAGCTGATCTTTGGCCTGATCCAAACTAACACTGTTGAAATAATTGAAAATATGCCAATTGACTTCTGTGGGATTTACAGCAGGTTCTAAGTTGGCAGCTACCATTTCTAGCAAACAAATCTTGTCTACATTTATGTTTCAGGCTTATAGTTAATCAAGTTATTGAGAGAGAAATGTCTTTGGCATGGACATGTTTCTCTGTTTCTGTTCCCTGCAACTAATAATGTTTTCCCAGAAATTGCTTCCAAAAACCTCAAAGGCCAGTATTTAGATAAGCAATATCAAAATGCTTCAGCATTAAGCTGTGATAAGTATTTCCTCCTGTTTGTTGTAAGAAAGAAGGTTTTACACAAGCCATGTAGTCTTAACTTTCACCAAGTTAAACAAAGGTTTAGTAAAAGGATTTTGTGCCCTTTTAACCCCCAATAACCAGAGTGCATCCTGTGTGACCGTTCATTACATATGAAATGGCTGTAATTTATACCAAATGGGGTAGGTGAATTCAAACAGAAAGATACCGTCGATGATAAAAAGATAACACTTCTCTGTAACAGATGCTTCATTTTATGATGGAAATGGGGAAGCTGAATGCTGCAGGTGCCGGGCTGACACTAGGCCTGTGGAGAATCATTAGAGCCTCCTCAGAGATCTAGGTTTACTCTGTGTTTAATCAGCCACAGTCAGAAGAAATGGCTTCATTTCAGCTTGATGAGAGCCAGATTACAAAAGGAAGATAGATGGCCAATAAGGTTCATCACTATAAGCATATTGTCTTAATTTGAAGAAACAAGCTGGCATTCTATGCTGAGGAAAAGTGAAGTGCAATATGGCTAGTATCAAAACCTAGTTATTTCAAGTCTCAGTGCTCCCCACAATCAAAATATTCTGGCTGTTCTCCCTTTGACTAAAATATTAAAAAAATATCATGCGTGCTGCAAACGACCGCATTTACTCATGAGATGCTGCTGCTCTGAGTTCCAAAGGGCCGAAATTTATCAAAGTAGTTTTGCTCATCTTAACAATTCTCCAGCCACTTATTTATAGGTACATATATTATAAACATAAATATATTTGTGTGTATACGCAAGTGAAAATGTTTGAATTGACTATTGATCAAAAAAGGTCTCTGAGCATAATATGAACACGCACCTCCTAAAAGGGTCATGGTGTAGCCATCTATCATGACTTCCCACGACAGCCATGGGGACAATGAGGCTGTCAGCTGGGGCAGGAGGCTTGTCATGATGGGGGATGGGACTTTAAAAAAAAAAAAAATAGGAACCCAGACCTTGGAACTCATTCGCACAAAAGACAAACAAAACTAGCAAGCTCCGCTTTCCAAATGAAGTGCATGATTCATTGCTATTGCTTCACTTTTCCCTGGTGCTGTTTTTCCTCCCTCTTGTTCATAGGCTGATTTTTAGCATAAGGTATTTCTTCAGTGCTCTCCAGAAGAAAGAGTGCTCCTTCAAGCCAGGGGAGCTCTCAGGATAAGAGTATGGGAGCCTAACACGACAATAGGAACAGTATAATTTTTACTGTTTATTTTACGGTAGAATCCAGATGGTTTTATTAAAGTCAGGACCTTTTAGCATCAGGCAATCTACAAATATCTACAACTGTGGTTTTTCAGCTCACTTTGAATTGTGAAACCATAGGAATTTTCTCATCTATGGCAAATTTAAACACCCTAACGATAGGTTTGCATTTCTAAATTACCTCTCACAGATCTCCTAAAACAAGTTCTCTGTCCCAGGACTACCCAGATCCTTCATGAAGACCTTGAGGTGCAAAACTGCTAAGCAAAATAACTAGAGTTAGGGAAAGCTGGGGACTTAATTTAAGGTAAATTGGGAATGGTATTCTATGAATCTCTACCTCAAAAGACTCGACAGGATAGGAGCTTGATCCATAAGATCTTATAAAACAGTATTTCACCCTACTCTGTAACTTACTGGATTTTGGAACAGACCTAAAGGGGTAAGAAAGCAGAAGGCACTGTATAAGAAAGACCTGGAAAACTGGCAGGATAAAAATAATGCTGTAGCAAATGCTGTCATGTGTACAATTTTGTGAATGTAATGAGCAGGTCACAAGGAAGAAGTCTAAGATGGGGATTTTCTATGTGCTGCAGAGTAACTGTGTGGTGGAGTGTTTTGGGAGGTGAACCTAAATTTAGGGAGTTTGAGAAGTTTTGACATGGCTACTGCTTGAAGGAGAAGTGAACAGTCAGGTTTGATTGCTTTGGGACAAAAGCAGCTGAAAGGAGGGAATGGTTATGGGGGGGGTCCAACTTGTAAGTGTCTTAGATCAAAACAAGAATTTTGTACCCTGATGCAGTGGACAAAGAGGGGGAACTCGTGGAAAATATGAAGCAAAGGTATGACAGAGTCAGAACAACTGGGACTTAAGTTGGTCTTAAACTGTATTTTTAACAAAGCCCCAGAGGATATTGTGCTTTGTTCAAGCCACGCTACAGCCCAGAAGAGTCACCGTGGCAGAGGAAATGGAAAAAGATGAGCAGAGGACTTGCCAGAAGCCAAGGCCTGGATAATTATTCCGAGATAAATAATGTGTTATGCAGAATAATAGGGTTTTTTTTCTCACTTTTGTCCTTAGACCAAGAGCACTGCTGTTTCTTTTCGTCTCCCTTAAACTCTCTCTATAAAAAATCTAATTTATTTTTTCCACCTTCTTTTGTTCTAAGTTCACCCAGCTTTGCATGTCAAGATGAAAGTGAAGTGACTCCTACTGACTTTACAGGTCTGAAGGGAATTAGGAATTTGACTCATCAAATTTATCTCTCCTCCCACACTTTTTCCCCTGAAACACTGAAGAAACACCCTTCTTCATCCCTCACACATTTTCCGAATGCCTATTTGGACTAAAAGCAGAGTGCTCACAAGCAAGCAGCTGCTTTTGAACAGCTCAGACTACCCCACAGCTGTGCGTCTGCAGTACCTGCTACACTGCTAGTCTGAGACAGCTCGAGCTGCCGCCTTATTTTATGGCTGTACTGACACAATCCTGCGGTGAACCATGTGACCCCTGAAGTGTTTAGAAAGGTGCATTTGTGTAAGGGAGACTTTTTTCTCTGGAGTAAATCAGAGGCTCCTAGATAATCTCGCATGAACACGCTATTGACTCGTACCTTTCCCTAGGCAAGGAAAGCTGCCTTGTTCAGAAAATGATACTTTGAAGAATTCACAAAGTGGAGACTTAGGAAGCTTAACAATTGGTAGAAATATTATCATCAGCTATCATGGTAACATTATCCAGCCATTCCCACCCACAGATACACATGCACACACATGGGATTTCGGCTTAGAAAGCCCTGCAAATAGTGCTCTGTAGGTGTGTGGTCCTCAAAGTGTTTAAATGTTCAAGGATGAAGTGAGCAGGAACATCTTGCATGCACCAGCTGAAAGAGGGCTGGGACAAGTGGGGGGTGGATTTCCCTGGACAGATGATAATTCTCTGTGCTTCTATGTGCTGCCAAACTACCTCAACTAGTGGGGGTTTATAAACTTTTTTTTTTTTGTCTCTGAAGAGCAGATCTTCTGGTGTTTTTTGGAACACATCAAATGCAGTACAATTAAACAAGAGAAAAAATATATTCCCAGGGCTCTTCGTTCCCTTCCTTTCCCCTGTCAAGATATTACTTAATTTAAATGCTGCCAAAATTAATAATGAAAGACAACATCCTCTGGTGTGTCAGAGCTCA
The DNA here is from genome assembly GCA_033558235.1 of Neomorphus geoffroyi. Classification (NCBI taxonomy): domain Eukaryota; kingdom Metazoa; phylum Chordata; class Aves; order Cuculiformes; family Neomorphidae; genus Neomorphus; species Neomorphus geoffroyi. The sequence continues at coordinate 5,437,893 of JAUMJM010000009.1, forward strand.
GTGCCCAAGCAGAAAAGCATGTGACTTTCTGAACTCTTACCTTTGCTAAATTCAACCTGGAGAAAAACTAGAGCAAACTCAGGGATTCTGTAATTAGCAGGATTTAAAATGGTCTCTTCAGGTCACTTTTCTTGTCCCAGAATTGCCCAAGAACTCAACACCTGAACGGAGTACCTGCTCTGCCTGTGCCATCACGTGGTGCCTACAGTGCAAGGATAGAAGTGCCCTCAAGTCATTTAACCCAGGTATGTTCCATCCAGGGGTATCCCATAAAAACAAATGGCCTTTTAATAATAACTTTCCCATACTAAAATGATGGAATGTGGACAGAGTACAGGTCAGAGACGCATAATAGGATTTTGTGAATATAACCATCAGGGCTTTCTGAGATTTTGTGAATACAAGCATCAGGGCTTTTTGAGAGGGAGGGAGAAAGGAAGGGAGTTGGTGCTTCTTGAGGAGCTAGGAGGTTTTGGGGTAAGGAAGGGGACAGGAACGAGGGTACCCTCCATGTTTTCTCCCTCATCCGTGTTCCCACAAACCTAATACACTGTTGAGGTGATGAACAGAGCAGATGAGCAGTGCCAGACCTCAGTTCATTGCTTTTTTTAAAAAAAAAAGAAACTTTTTTTTCCTTTTTCTAAAAATAATTGTATGTGAATCAAAGGGGGAAAAGAAAGGCAATGCACAAAGATACAGAGCAGCTTATTAATTAGTTTAAGGCACTCTCAGTGCTCCTGTATAAATGGAAGGGCTAAAACCGTAAAATACCGAAGTGACTTTTTTTTGCATCTGCAGGGCCTGTGGAACGTCACTGAGATGTGCACACCCTCTCTGCCTCGGTAACTCACTCTTGGTGTCACCCCAGTTGGGGTCATACAAAAACAAATGAAGGCTGCAAAAAAAGATTGGAGGTTTTGGCACTGAGCATGAGTTTTGGGATTTGTGCAAGAAACATTCTCCCACAACACGTCTGCTCTGTGAAGGTGACATTCGGTGGGTTGACCCTCCCCTTTTTTTGTCCTTAGCAGAAGCTTATGCCAATGTCTTCTTGCAGGAGGTACTTGATGTTCTGTAGCACAGCAGCCTTCAGAGGCTTGCTGGTACAAAACAAATGTCGTCCCCAAGGTGGTCCCCATTCCCCTTGGTCTCTATCAAGGCAATCATAGCCCTTACTCCAGACAGCAAAGGTAGAGTGCTGCACACTGTAGTACGCTGCACACCTGCTAAAGGTCAAGGTCAAAGCCTGCCTGGCTGTAGATCAGCATACCTTAATCACACGAGCCTAATGGCCTTTTCCTGTAGCCGATGGAGCAGAACATCATGTGATGTCTATCACTAACTTCCCAGGTACTGCTTACGGCTCAGCCATGGCTCTAATACAGCGTTTGTGCTCCTCTCTCTGGGTCAGCAGGAAGATGTTTTAACTACCTCGACCTTGTGCCTCTGGTACAGATACGCGGAGCAAGAGGAACCTTTGATACCCTAAGCTGCAACTAGGTGGTAACTGAATACACGTTAGCAACCCTGGGAAGGACCTGCAGCAGTGTTTAAATCCAGCGACTGTTCTGCAGGAGAATACTGCTCCATCTCCTCTAGCTATGGCTGTAATATCTGTTCTCTCTCCTTTAGCTGTGGAATCTTATACTTAAGAAGAAAGAAAGCACGAAAATAACCTAAAGTATACCTAAGTTGTCAATGGAATCAGGTGGGGAGCACTGCATGTACGCGATGAAACAGAAAAGTTGCATCTATCTTTTGCAGCAAGTATGAAGAACAGTTTAAATTTCAATGATGTTACACTGAGGATAGTCCAACTCCTATTGGAATATAAACTCTGTTCCCTAATTAGCTACGGCTTATCAGCCACAGGTTTTGGGGATTTAGAAGCTGGTTTTTGTTTCGATGAGAGATCATAGCCTGCACGGTTCTAACAGGCACCAAAACAAAGGGAAAGTCATTACTAGTTTTGAATAATTTCTGCAACTAGTTACTCTCTTAAATACAGTTAAAAAGCGTTAAGCTCCTAGAGAGCAGTGAATGGCCATGCCTGGATCCATCACCCAAATACTATGTACCTGCTTTCTTGCTTTACGTCTCCTCATTTCCTTGCTAGGTAGAGGGAAGAAAAAAGGCTGGTAATTTATGACTCCTATTAATACAGTAGACTGGATGTGTTGACAATATGTCAATAATTATTTCTGGCAAGACCCGAACAGTGTAGTATGGGTCTCTGTAGGATGACTCATTTTAGCAGAAGACAGATATGTGTGACCTGAGTTTTATGACAGATGTCAAATATATCGAAATGTGGTGTGAGGAAGATCATCTTATTGGCAAAGTAATGAGAAGCCAGTGGGAAGATTAATGTTAAAGCTGAATTGTGTGGTGCCTCCTTCACTCTGTGTTTTTGATAAGTGATATTGGGGAAGGGTTATCCTCTGCCTTACGTGGGCCAAAAGTGGGAGAAGTTTGGGGGAGCAGTAACGGTAACCAATGCGACACCTTAACTTTCATGGGGAGATCAAAAAATAAACAGCTTTTTGAAGGGGAGAGAATTGTTGGGGGGGGGTTGATAAATGTGACAGTGCTAGGGGAATGGCCAGCTAACCAGACAGCGTGGCCTAAATCTTTCAAGGTGATTGCTGCCATGACAACTTAAATGGGTCTTATTTTCAGCAAGTGCTAAGCCTCCCACCTTCTGAAAATCAAACTAGCTGCCACAGAGTGGAGATCAGCTGCCACCTTGGGAAGTGTAGGCTCAGAAAGGCTCTCCTCCTGCAAAGCCAGTACAGGGAGGCTTTCTTTGCAGAGTTGGACTCTTCGTTTCTGGAAAGCAACTCCCTGTACCAGGCTCACCCATTAGCTCACTTCCAGGATATCTTTGGACCTACAGTGTGGGCCACCATGGCCCCCAGGTGCCACCAGAGAGGTGGCTGCAAGGGGCTCATCGTTGCATCTTTGTGCTGGCAAGCCCTCCCTCCTCATCCTTTACTCTTGGTTCCTGTTGATCCCCCAGATAAGGGAGGTCATGAACACTCCACCTTCTGATAAGAATTCTGGATCCCTGCCTTGCCATGAGTGCTGGGCTGCAAGCTGGCACTGCTTTGCTATTGCAAAGGCCACTTATTTTGTATAGAGAGGCCCAAAGGATTAATTATCCCTCCATTCCTTGCTCCTGATGCAAAGACAGTGAGAAGCTGCCTCCTTGGGAAGTAAGGGAGAAAGTCCGACCCATAATGGAGGCAGGAAGACCCCCTACCCTGTTACTTGATTATTTTCAGTCCCACAAACCAGCTTCCCTTGGGGATGGAGTTGCCTGTTCCCCAAAACCGCAACGTTATCCAGGGAGCAAAGTTTCGTGGAAAGCCCGTGTTGTAACTGCACAGATAACTTTTTCTTGTTTGTGCAAGGAGGCCCCTTTTCAGTGACACTGGTGCTTCAAAGTAATAACAAGGTCAAGCTTGAAAAAAAATTATATACTTTGAATAATTGAGCTGTATTTTTAGCCCTCATTTTGTGATCTGTGTCACATATATATACGTGTGTGTGTGTGGCTCATTTCCCTGTTCACTAGAGACACTTTTGCCATATTCAGGTTTGCTGCCTAGAGAAGAGGCACATGGGCACCTGGTGAACTAAAGGCACCTCTTGACTTCTTTCAGCACAAAAAGGAGTTGCACCATTTTTCTTGCCTTCTCTTTTTCTTGGAAAGGCCATGGTTATAATTTCAACACAAATAGGACAATTTTCTTTCATTCAGCTCTAACAGTGGCACAAATTTAACTATATTGTGCTAGCAGGCGCTGATATATTAATTAAAATATAGTCTAATTATTTACCCTAGTTAGTTCATACAAATCTCAGTAGTGTAATCAGTGGACTCCCTTAAGGATTTTTGCTGTATTCAGCAATAGAAATGGTTTCTCTTTTTTTACTCTACTCAGGAATAGAGTTAGTTTGGGTTTTTTACTTCCAGCTCAGTAGTTCAGAGGCTGCTGTGGCCTGGTGTACGCAGAGGGATTGTGCAGTCGCACTGACTGGTGCTAATAGGCGGATAAAACCTATAAAAAAGTTATTGTAGGAACCGCAGCAATGGAGTGAAGCAACTCTTCCCAGCCCCGACTTTGAGGAAATTCCTGACCTTGCGCTGGTTCCTCTGCGGTACATTTGGTCACACGTAGCCAGAACGGTTTCTGAGAAATGGTGCTCTGATGTTCTTCAGCGTGAACAGATGTGGAACAATGTTTATGTTCAGCCTCTTTTGTAAGGAAGGGAAAGGAATGCCTCCTGGCAAAACGGAGGCGGAGCGCTAAGACGATAGGGATCTGAGCCTGTATTAAAAGGACAAGAGGAGCTGATGTCTGGAGCTATGACATATCTGGGGATGCCCAACTTGTGTTCACTTAGGGCTTATTTGCTGTCAGGTATTTATTTTAAACACCAGTGGTATGAAAGTTGCAGATGGTGTTGTTGAAAGGGAAGGAAAAAGCATTGAAAGCAAAAAGATGGAGAAGAGGAAGGATGAGGTGAGGCTGAGGAGGACTGAGACTGAACCAACCTGCAACTTGCAAGCCTGGCAATCTCCTAAACACCTTTTTGCTCTGACATACAGCCATCAGTCTTCAAACCCCGACTCCAGAGCACAGAAGACTGAAAAGAGTTTGTCAAGGATTCCTAGATTTTCTCCCTTTATGTTTTTCTTTCATTGCCAATCCTCACCTTCCCATCTCACCTCCCTTTTTTCTTTTTCTTAACAAGAATATCAAGGAGCATTGACGAGAAGAAACTACATCATCTAAGCTCCTGGAAAAGACTGTGATGCAACTCTATACAGCCCTTCTTGCACATTGTAATTAAAAAGTGTTTCCTTCCCCCTTCTAAAGAGAGTGACTTGATGGATACAATTCAGGGGATCGAATACCAAGCCTAAGTTGTGTGTTGCTGGTATAATTAGTGTGGGTAGCACCTGTGAACCACGTTCTCCATAGGAATTCTGGCCCTCCTTAATTATATACTTCCTGCAAACAATCACTAAAAAGATCAAACAGGAATTACAATGCTGACTGAAGAATCAGACTTTGCCAGTGAGACAGCGCAAGGCTATAGGAAGGCCTGCCTTAAACAGCAAAGTCATCAGCTTTCCTGGCAAAGCAGCCTGAATTTCTTTGGAAATCAAATACCCTTTAAGTACATTTTCATCATAATATAACCAATATACCTTTTATTACATTTCCTCTCCCTGTTCTACTTCTGGTTTAACCATGTGTGAACCAAGCTAACATGATTAGACACCTTGTTTTTCACCAGTCATTTCTGTTTGCAGTCTTCCATAAAATGCTTCAAATGAATTTTAATATTTTGATGGTACTTACTGGAGAGATTAATATTCATAATAAATACCCCTTAGAAATAATCTTCGGCAAATCCTTTTGACAGAGGAGTCAGGGCTGCTAATGACAATAACTACTACAAAATGCAATTTGGTCAATTACTTTAATTAAATTTCACTTCGTAATGTCTTCTCATTTATATAGTAAACTAATAGGGGAAAAGTACATCATCCTTATTTGCCTCCGCTTAAATGGCCAAAACTGTTTCCTTATGTTTTATTTTAACGTTTGCAGCTCTCTCAGCTTCTCAGAACATTGGAGATAATTGTGAGTTTTACAAAGAAAGCTTCTACACCGAGAAAGGTTGAGACTTTCTATTGAATATGCTTTCCTAGAATAAAAACCTTGGCTGCACAGATTCTAATCTGCTATTTACAGACTAGTTGGTTTTGGATGGTGCCAGCATTCCAGTGTAAATGGTAGAAGTGTCTACATTTCATCAAATGCTTTTTTAATTATATTGTTGGAAATTGGAGTAAAAAGGAACACAGCTGTCTGGAGATTTTGGTAGGATACAGGTTATAATGAACTCATGAGAAATAACAGCAACAGTGTTTTTAATGCACTCTACTGCACTGAACAAGGAATTTTACACTGTGGGCTACATTCTCAGCTGGAGTAAATTGCCGTATCTCTGATTTCCTCACTGTCTGACAGTCTGGTTCTGAGCTCCCTGCTTAAAAAATTTGAACTCCTATTTTCAAGAGTTCATATAAAAGAGGAGGATCTGGCCTGGGTTTATTATGGTGCAATAGTGTGTAAATATTAAGGTCATCTGTTATCTAGAAAAATGCATGAATTAAGTTAAAATCAGTAGCTCCGATCCCACTCTGTATCAGTAAAATCAATAACGCTGTTTCCACGAGCACTGTGAATATTCATGTCAACGATCCTAATAAGGCACACGGGACTGTCAAGCAGGTACGCACGCCAACTTAGCAGCTGTTTTAAGGACGGCATTTTTTGGGGGAGCCTTGCATTTCTTGGAGCCTTAATTCTTCTGTTCCAGCATTAACAACAAATAAAGCTTTGAAAGGGAGAAAGCTCATTTTTATTATGGGGTAAAAGAGGGAGAGGCAGACGAGGGAACCCCGCTTCCTCAGCAAAAGTCTTAGATGCCACATTTTTTTTTTCCCCTACTGTTTCACTGAACTCCTGTAAACTGCCGCAGTTTCTTCAACAGGCTTCCGATTTCTCTGACGATGCTATAAATTTTGTTGGGAAGATGAAGTTCTACAGTGCAATTAACTCCAAAAGTGGTACAAAGCAACAGCACAGATACAGGGCTGCAGTACTTAGCACTTAACTCTGAAATTCTGATAAGCCCTATCAACTCAGGGTTGTGTTTAATGTTCACTCCTGCTTATATACCGAAGATACAACCTAGCGGTCACAGTGTTAACACTCCCCAATATCTATTACAATTAGTTTTTGATTAAGAGGCCTTGCATGGCTTTTGAAGCCTTTTATGTTGTGTCAAATGGCTGGTGATGGAGTGAGATGCACAGACACCTCCCAGTAACAAAGCATCTTGTAAAAGGTTTCAAGTGAACTATTTTATCATCCTAATGGAAACCAGATGACTCTAACTCCCCCTTTAATTTCAACTATTTACTGAAGAGTCCTTGTTTTGAATTACTTAAAGATTTATTCCAAACCACTATCTCATGCATTAAGAATCACTAATAACAAAGCCATTCTGAGCAGAGCAAAGCTTTTAAAGAATGTGACTATTCCATTGCATTTATTCTTAAGTTTAAACCACGTTTTTAATGGCTTTCACATTTTTATACCTCAGTTTATTTTCTTTTTTTTTTTTTTTTTGTTTTAAATTTTTTTTCCTGCTTCCTTGAAATCTCAAACACATTTTTCTCCAGACATTTCCAGTCCATGCTAGTGTCCTGCTGACAGGGACAATAGGCTGGAGCTTGGGTGGTGGAGCTGAAACCTTGCACATGCTCCTTAGCCCCATCCTCTGAAGAGCGTCTATTTTGGATGTCCTCAGTGGGTTTAGCAGAGGAAGTATGGCCAAATGAGGGCTCGTGGGGGAAATCTTGTCCACCAGGCACAGCTTTGTTATATCTGCTGAGCAGAAAATTTTTCAGAGGACAAAAGTGTCGCTTCATGTTAGCTGTTCCAGCCTGATGGCTGGGGTCACCCCAGCTCGGCAGCTCACCCCTGGAAAAACAGGAGGACCGGGGGGAATCTGCTTCCTCTGCCCTTGCCCACTATCTCTTTCAGGCTCATCCCTTCCTCCCAGCCACATCACTCTCTGCCTTGCTGCAGAAGGAACCCTGAAATAACCAGGATTAACTGGATTAGTGGTGCAAAGCGAGCCTCCATGCTCTGCTGCTGCGGTATCAGCTGCCTGGGCTGTAGACCTCTCCATTTCCGTGGAGTCGCACAGAGACACAGAAATTGCTCTTAATGAGCACGAGTATGAACTGGTTTTCATCCCCAAATGTGACACTGTTATTTACATCTGTCGGTACTTTACCGAGCTCTCCCCCATCCCTATGGACACTACCTTCTAGGACGTGAGAGGCAACGCAGCTGCAATATTCTTTCGCCAAAATGCCCTCTTGACTCAGACTGTAAAGTTCTTCAGTATATTTTAGGGGCATTAGAGCGATTAAAGAATGGCACGGTTAATTAAATAAAGATAGATTTTTTTTTTAAGGTAAATTTATGAGAAAAAAAAATACATATTAAGGAAGAAGAGGGTGAAGAAATACAGCTGTCCAAGAATAAGAATAGGTTGTATACTAAAGTGTAGTCATTAAATGTCTTGAGAAAATCATGACTGTATTGAATAAGGAATTTGGACAAATAGAAGACATTTCTATAAAATGTTAAGCAGACTTTTGTTGCGATGGGTACCAGTAAGTATTGACCTTTTGCAACTATGAATCTTCTGAGCCACAGGAGCAAGCAGTTAACAAATCAAACACCTGCTCTAAATGGAGAGCTTTTCATCCTTCACAGAGGTTTCCACTCTGTGAATATGTATTTTCAAAATCTAGATCAAACAGAAACCCACAGTACCAGCTTTGCATGTGTTGGTCTTTGGAGAGAATTAGAGTTCATGGAATGCGGAGAGGGAGGGAGGGAAGCAAGTTAGGTGGGATTCAGCTTCAGGTCATATCAAACAGGATGCCAAAAGATTAGTCATATTTGGCATATAGTTGTCTACATCTTAAAATCATTAAGGACAAGGATATATCTGCAGTTTGCCTCCTCTTATTGTGCTGTAACAAGAAATATTTTAACAGTAGTGGGTAAAACAGGTATTAATAGCTGACTATCGTTAACTAGGCTTCAATTTCATTAAGTCAAAATGGTGAGTTTCCTTTGATGAGGAAAGAACAGAAACCACAAAACAAAACGGCGACATGTTCGTGAGATGATAGAAACGTTGTTAGTTCTCAGTGCAGTTATTAGGCTGAGTTGCACTGTAATCCTGAGACTTCCTATAAATTCAATGCACACTTAAATACTATGTTTGTAAAATCCATATGTTGGTACTCAGAGACGGTGACTTCTGTGCATCATTAAGCAAATACATTAATAAACTGCATTTTGATAAAAATGAGGAAGAAAGACTCTTCTTCCAGAGTAGCATAAATTTTGTGTTACATCTGCAGGTCCACAAAAGACTCCCTGTACTGCAAATCCACCATCGGAAACCCTTTCTGCTGCACTATGAAATATTCCATCTAATTTTCTTTGACTTACCTAATATGTCTTCTCTCCTAATGTTCTGCTCTTTGACTGTACCTTCTAGAGATCTTAGATGTTTCTACAGTTTTACTCAATATTCAGATAGTACTGCTTTACTTAATATTCCAAAGCATCATTTTTTTTAATCAGTAGAAAGGTGTGATATTTATTCATAGAAACATTTTTCTACCTTTTCCCATGGTGTGAGTAACGTGATGATTATTGTTGAAGTATCTGGAAACTCCCTTCTAATATTCAGTTCTACAAGCTTTGTACGTTTTTTAGTCAAAACAATAACTAAACATAAGAAGCCAACTGATTTGTGTCCGTTGAAGTCTGCGTTAGGAAAACATGCCAGGAGAGATTCAATTAATTTCAGATCTGGTTGCCTTTACTTCCTAGCACGAATGACCAGGGACATATTTGCAGTCAAGTCAACTAGGACTAATTGTGGAGCTAAGAACGAGACCTGGCTTCATGAGTAATTTTGGTCTTGGTCTGGAATAAACAGATAGAGCTGCACAGGAAAGCTGTGCTGAGCTGACAAACCAAAAGGAATTGAGAAAAAAATCTCGCTTTTCAGGATGTGGGATAGAAATGCTGAGACTTTATATTTTAGAAAAAAGGTGTTGGTAAAACTTTTACCGATGGCAATTTAAAGTATATTTTGCTTTGAATCAATAGGCAGCTCTAGTGAGCATTGATGGAATGTTAAATACAAATATTCATACATTTTAATATCTTTCCAGTAATGAATAAAAGGAGGAGTTACCATTTTTTTATTTTTTTAAGGATGGATATTTGGGGATGAAATCAATTCTTTAAATATTTTATATTCCACAGAGTTGTCAACAAGACAGCATCAGTCTGAGAATCAATTGCAGACTGAACAGCTGTGTGATACTTTTTTCAGTGATTCAAATAACTTTCCATGAATTAAAAAAGAATTTGTTTATAAGTTGAGAGCGAGAAGAGAGAATGAGATATAAATGCCTTAAAACTAGACTCTTCTAGGTTTGATTTTGAGATGTTTTTTAAAATATTGGTCCTTGCCCTTTCGAAAGTTCTTTCTATTAGCTATTTTCCTAAGCTTGCTGTAAACTGCCAGTTTTCCTCTGTGTTAATTATTAATATGACCTGTTTATGTACCAGTTATCCAGCTAACCATTAATGTCTGTTTACTCATTGATGACCTTTGCAACTACATGCCAGGCTCTTGGCCAGTAAATGTCAACATTTCTTAATAACCTAAGAATACTCTTCATAGCTTAAGATTATCTACCTTTTTTTTTTTTTGACATAAAAAGCAAAACGTAAATACCACTTATAATTCACAGACATTTGTACAAGGCTGTTTCAGCCAAATGACACAATGAATGTAAAAGAAAACAAAAATCTTCCTGATATTCTTTGTTTCTGGTTTTGTTTTAAAATACATTACAACACGAAAAAATATAAGTCTGCCATGTAGGCATAATAAAATGCTTTTAAAAAAGAACTGCCATAGGTAAAGCCTATTTTTTTTTCCCTTCAGTTTTTTAGTATCAACCTGAGCACAAATGAGACATCTCTGCCATATATTCTACTAATAGCTAAAGGCTACTCTGGGGACACAATTGGATTAAAGCTGAAAGTGGTGACACTAATATTTAGCCATGATTACAAACTCTGTGTATGTTTTTGGTCACTAAATGTATCTAATTTAAAAGGACAAGCAGTAGCCCAAGATGAAAAAGAATTTGAGGACACTTCCCACTCAAAATGATGTGTAGAATGGCCTCATCCAATCTGCTACGGAGATAAGTGGAACAGTCAGTTTTCTTCTTCCTTGGTCCAGTAACATTCTTTACTAAGAAGAGCCTTGAAATATTGTCTTTGTGATTACAATTTGCAGGTTTGAAATTGGCTTCCTATTGAAATATTTTCAAATATTAGCATCATCCCAGCCATAAGTAATGGTGATGGCATTTACAGAGATTGCAGCTTTGATATATACGTAGGTACATGTTCACATTTTCTTGTTCATTGGAGTTCTAACTTCAGTAAAAATTAGATTTTTTTTTTTTTAGTTACAGCCTTGAACACTTGCTGTGACTGTCACTTCATGTTGAATTTATCATACAGAATGTAAGCTGTAAGGCTGAGGAGCAATCTGTCATAAGCCATTGTATCAATAATCTCTGAAGGGGTTTGTTTTGGTCCTGGGTGGGAGGTAAGCTTTCTAGATCTCTACCCTCAGTTGCATAGATCATTTGGGCTCAATGGTATTGTTTCCAAGGGATTTGTCTAGAGATGTAACACGTTCACTTAACCACTGTGTTTCTGTACAGGATGGTTATACAGTACTTCAAGCATATAAATGCCTTTCAGTTGTTCTATACTGAATGATAACTCACCTTGTCTTTCTCGGTGAGGTAGGTAATAAATAGAAATCTGGACTGTAACTGAGACATTCTGACTTAGTTAGATCTTCTGGTGTCCTGAAAAAGACAAGTAGACTCAATTACCATGCCAGCAACTACATAAAGATTGTCAAATTAAATCCCAAACCCTATGCTTAAATAACGATATGACAAAACCTTAGAGAAGGCAAGAATATCAAAGTCTTCTGACATTTTGACCTGAAGTTACAGCACAGTGGAAACAAGGGAAAATATTCTTTAAAATGTGTATTATTATCTTGAAAAACTGAAGGGCAGGACTTGGTCAAATCCATCTTAGCCCAGGGATGTGGACGAGCGGTGCTGCCATCGTTAATCTGTGTTGTGTTCCTGCTTTTTATTAAGATAATCCCATGGTTTATTTGATAAACTCATGGATATATGACTAAGGGGAAAAATGATAATACACTACAATTTCTTGAGTCTTTCAACCAGCACCTTAATTAAGCTGCCAAAAGTCTTGTGAGTTGGATAAGTGTTCCATTGAATTAGCATCCCCCACCACTGCTATGGAGCTATCCCAAGGTTCAAGCACGACAGCTGTCTAATGGTGTATAGTGACACTACACACCAGGGTAGAAACCGAAGCAGCACTCCACATCCGATTGAAACTGCAGGGAGACCTGAGAGAGAATTTAATTATTTCTGCTGGAACTTCTTCAGAACATTGGCTTGGCACACCAGTCTTACAAAGCATGTTGTGAAGACTTTAATGAGCTGCAGTTGTAGAGCATAGGCTTTCTTTTCCGATACCACTGAAAGACAACGACTCAGCGCACCTCAGCATCAAGCTAGAAAATGTATTCAGTGCTGACTCAGACTAAAATCGTCAGCACCATTCCGTGCCATAACTGGGACTTCCTTGGAGGTCTTTCATCTAAGACTGACCTAGCCTGACACATCTTAGCTTGTGAGACAAGGGACAAGGCTCAAATGTAATATTCCTGTGGGAGGTGGTGCTCTGCATTCATCTACTTTTATGTGCAAAGCAATGACATGTTTAATCAGGGCTTTTGCCTCGTGTGTCCTGTGTCCCCCCCATGCTTATTATTTATAGGGAGCTGTTTAAATTTTCCAGATAAATATGTATTCAGAGTCTTTCCAAGCTATATAATGTGCTCTATAGATCAGAGCAACTCCATTTAAAATTGTTTTTTTAAAAACACAGATTATAATTCGACAGACTGGAACAGCTCTATTGGTTTCATAGATAGCTGGGCATTTGTTTTCCACTTTATAAAGATCATAATATTTACCCAATGGACCAGAACAACTCCTTCTTAGCCTTTACTCTCTCTATTATGCCACAATTATTTAAATACAGATTCTGCTTGCATTACTTATTTTGCAAGCAAGTGGTTGGGCATCACTTGGGTGAGTGAGTAAAAGGGACAGGGCTTGTCTCATACATCCCCATTGTCTTCCGAAACACTGTTTAAAGATCTAGATATAATAGGAGGAGATTAAGAACTGGTAGCTTCCATGGCTGTTTTTATTTATAATGTAACGTTTAGTTCTCCATCTAGCTCAGTGGGAGAGTGGGTTATTCAGCCATGTGTCCTGTGCATTGCAGGTGAGAGATATTTTAAGTGCCTATACGCTGACAAGGTGAGTGGTTAGGGCATGATTTTGTTACATACATATATATATGTGCATGTATATATAAATATATATGAAAGCACCGGGATAATTTCAGTGATTATTACTTTCCTACTTTATTTTTGTATGGCCTCAGAAGGCAGAAACATAAATCCACGCTGTGGGGATATGAGCTATCTTGTTATTTATTTGTGGAGAGCCAACAGAGTGCCTGATACCATATGGACTGCAGCAGAGGAGAGGCATGTTCAGAAGCACTTTCTGGTGGTGTAACAGAGGTGTTACTGCTGCAGCGGTTTGCTCATGTGGGGGCAATGCTACCTTAGACTTTTGAAAATACGGGGATAGATTTACCCACTGAGGAAAATTAGGAACTTTCATGGTCATCGGTGGGCATCGCCTTGGATTCCCTGATGCTAAATGGTGGCCATTTACTTACATTTTACATGCCCTTTTATATCACTTATTTCATAATCACTGTTCCTAAATTTTAAAGAAACATTCTACCTGTATCCTCTTCCCTTATTTTTGAACAGGATCTATTCTTCCTTTAATTTTTTAAAATATTTTTGTTTTAAAATGAATGAATACAGAGAACCATACGTGACCGTTATGGGACTAAGAGCAACACATATCCAATCCATTTTAACTTGTGGCGAAAGATATGATCCATCAGTTCATTCCCTTCTCAAACTTATTTTTCTGGACTTTGTGTCTCCCTTAGCCAGTATGTCCTCACGGCTGTCAATATGCAGCCATAGAAACAGAGGTAAAGACCATATACATTGCCCATGGTTTCTTTCATTTAAGAGGTCAAGCAAAGATATTGCATGGTATAATTGCATTTTTGACCCTCAAGTGATGATAGCTGAACTGTAGGATGGTTTTCACATTGTGTGTTTCATCCACTCCTTTCTGCCACAGCCCCTTTCTTCAAAGAAAATCCCTGTTAGCAAGTTTCCAGTCCTCTGTCATGCCCTGCTCGTGCCTCCCATACTCAAGCAGTTTAGTTCCAGCTCCACTACAGGCCTTCGAAACCCCACAAAATAGTTTCTTTCTTCCAGAAAGCTCGTTCTGATTTTTATCCTTGATGAGCACCTCAAAAACCGTATGCACAGTGAAACATGGTTTGAGTTTCGAAGTTATACTGAGTTACAAGAACAGAAATGTCCTGCAATACAGAGACTGCCTGTGGGGTTTGAGCCAAAGGTATTCTCTGAAGAAAACTGCTTAAGCAAAAGTTTGTCCTGTTTGAAAAAGGAATGGATGAGCGTCAAGTGCTTGACTTGCAGGGGTGTGAGTCTCATTTCACTCCAGATAGTTACAGTAGTTACATGGTTAGTGCGTGGCCAATGTAGCTGTAGGCTGCTGACAAAAGGCAGTTAGTTCTGGCCTCAGCTACATATTTTTGCAAACCAATTTGCATTTACACTAGTTATCTGACCAGATTAACCTGGCTGAGAGCCACTGTCTTTTCAGTACTCAGTGAGGCTGGTTTTCAGATGGTTCAATGAGGTGGCCTTGCTGAGTGCGCATCCACACGGTTGCCAGCCCTGATACAATGGGGACTTGAGGGACATGCAGCCTACGGTGAAGATGAAGATGAGATTGGCAGCAGCCTGGGCATCAACAAAATCTTCTGTCTGGGCTCATTTTTGGCCAGGACAGCACTACAGTCATGGAAGTTAGACCCATCCATTAAGGCCTGTCTAAACAGAGTCATTGCAGGGTCTGGTGAAGGGATCTAATTAGAGGTCTGTTTTTTCTTTAAAAGTCCTTGTCTACTATTTCCCTTACTTTTCCAAACACCCTGAAGTACACAATACATCACAGTGAGGTCAAAGCAGAGGAAAGGGAAAAAAAACATGAATCCCATCAGCCCTAGAACAATGACAGCTTTCATTTATTATCTAGAAGTCATGTGAGTTTTAAAGTCACCAATCATCATCAAGAGAAGAATGGACCTAGATGCTTGACAAGGAAGATGCTGTCTGTGGCAGCATAATATTCAATTTACTGTCAAGGCTAGTGACTTCTGAAGCAGTAGGCGAATAAGTGAAATAATTGATTTCTTACCTCAAAGGTAATATGGCATCAGAATTACACTGGCTATGTTCAGCTGTCTTTTTTTTTTTAAACAACTTTCCTGTTTCTATTTTAGCTTTTGAAAAAGTAGAAGTTCTTAAAGTTGTCCTGGAGCCATACCATGAAAAAAAACCATCTTTCTTAGTGTATCAAGGTTGCAAAGAAAAACCTAAAATACATGCCCACCAAAAAGAAGGTTATGTTGTTTGCCTGAGATTGCAAACAGCCTGCAACAGAATCTAAACTGCCCCTTTAGCATTAATCCTATTCTGTCCCAAACCCAGCATATTCCTGTTGAAGTTCTGGGTGGGAGTCCTTGCAAAATGAGCTGAGGGCATCAGATTTCCTTAACATGACCCTGCCCCATTCCTATGCCTATATATTGTCTATTTAGGGAAACATTCCACTGTCCTTGCTCACGCCGAGCAGTCCCGTAGATATAAATCATTCTACTGTGGAAGCAGGCACAATTCAGCGTGACTAACGGACCCTTCCGTGCTGATGAACATTAATGGATGTGGCATCATACATGCTCGTAGAGCTGAAATCAGTGGGATTGCTCATAGAGTAAGGCGCTACTCATTGTGAGTAAATAGAGCAATGCATCACCTATGGAGAAATAAACTATTTGGGACAGGAATCTGCCAAATTGTAGAAAAGCACTTAATTGAGCTGGATGGTTTAATTAAGTCTTAACTTATGCGTTTATGACAATAATCACACTTCACAGTTGGAAGGAGCTGTAAGAATACTAAGCCAATAAAATACGTAGGTGTAGTAGAATAATCTTACCGTGTGGGACTGTCTCTATTGAAGTAATTGTCAAACAGAGTCAATAAGGGATAGTTTTTAATGCTCAGCAAGTGGTTAAATTCGACAAACTTAAATATTTTCCAAAACAATTTATATTTATTAATGGCTACTACAAAATCCATTTAGCCATAATCAAGTGAAACTTGAAGGTGTTGGCTTTCTTAAGTGCCTAGAGTCAACAATATTAAAGTAAATAGTGGAGGACATTCCAAGATAGTATTAACAGAATTGATTTATTGATGATTGCACAATGGGAGGTTATCTTTTGTTAATTGACTCTGTAAATAAGCTTATAGGAGTCACAAGTGAAGAAAAAAATCTATTGCTACTAGAAAGTCTACAGGGTGAGGTAGCTATGCCACTCCATAAAGTGTCTGATCTTCTGTAAAACTCCTTGTGGCTGGATAATGGCTGAGAGGCATTTCTAGCAACCAGTCTCACATGGTAAGTGACACTGAAAGTGTTAGCTTGGACTACCCTGTATATGAAATAAATCATCTTGGATTTTACAGGAAAAGACACGCATGCAAAAAAGTGGGTCCATCCTAGAGCTCACAGATATATTTAAAAGTCAGGTGTCTCCATATTGCAGCCAGATCCTATTTTACTTCTACTATTTGACCTTTCCAGGTGATATCTGGCAAGCGTACTTCTCTCTGACTCAGGACCCACCTGTATCACCTCAGACCTAATGCCAAATTATTGCTGGTTCATCCAAGCTATGCTACTAAAACTGCCCCCTCCTCCCCCCCGCCCCCCCAAAATACTTGGCAGATGCTTAGATCTTCTTTAAAGTATTGCTTCCCTTTGGAGTTCGTTGTCTCCTTCATATTCTCTTCTGGTTTGAGCAAGGGCAATGCCCAAGCTGGGAAGCATTTTTACCATATTCTTTTCTTGTTATTGCTTGCTTCAATATATTTATGGTGACAGCAGGGACGCTGCTTTTCCAACGGCTATGGACTATCTTATTCACTAATCTCTAGCCTTCTTGCCCAAACAACCCAGTGGAGACAATTTGGTAGACTACTTTCTCCCTCTTTGGTTTCCACTTTCCTACCAGCCCTGATTCTTCCCTTTTTGACCCTTCTCTCTTCTTGCTCCCTCTGGTAATCTTATTCTCATGCCACTCCAACCCTGTCTGAGATTAGGGAAGTGCCATAACCATTCTGAATGTTCTGCTTCACTTGGTGTAAGATCCAAGAGTGAAAGTCCTCAGTTAACAGCTCTGATTCGTGAGCAAACATGATTCCTACTTTTGGCTGACAACAGCAGATAGACAGGTGGAACAGGAGCACTGTGGCCAAGAGCTACTGTGCAAGGACAAACCAGTAGAGCATTTTTGTTACCGATCTGTAAAACCTCATGACCTTTCAAAGAAATTGGCTGCTTCTAGTTGGTGAGTCTCATGGATCACCTGCACTGAGTCATGATCTTTTCCCTATCATATCAACAACCTCAATATAAAAAAAACAAACAGCCAGTGCCACTTCTCTAGGAAAGCACCTAGATTGTGGGAACAAAGGCTCTGCTGTTTCCTAATCTCAGTAACAATTAAGACATCAGATTAATAGAATCTTTAAATGCTTTGACGGATGCAGGTGGAATGCTCTCTGTTTGCATTACTATAAAGCCTATCAGTACCCTTAGCTTTAAAGGGCATAAAGGAACATGAAGCATTAGGGATGCAAACAAGACCGAGCATGAAGTCTTGCACTGAAAAAGAGAGATTAAAAAAACAAAACACAGGTAATTTTTTTTTATATCTAGATTCTGAAACGTCTGCTAGACGTCACAGAAGCCTGAGGTTTACCTCTGAGAGGACAGGGAATTCCTTCCCTCATGAGATGTAGTTTCCTTTTTTATCTCCTTCCCCTTGTTCC
Organism: Neomorphus geoffroyi; assembly: GCA_033558235.1. Lineage (NCBI taxonomy): Eukaryota > Metazoa > Chordata > Aves > Cuculiformes > Neomorphidae > Neomorphus > Neomorphus geoffroyi. The sequence continues at coordinate 5,455,824 of JAUMJM010000009.1, forward strand.
TCGACACAAAATTACATTCAGTGGTTCTCTTAATGACTGTAATGCCCTGGGTTAATAGGATTGCACTACAATTCCTATCCTTTAGCTTGGCATTGGAGACCAGTGTGCATCTATCTAGTGTTAGCTGGGTATTTTAAAGTGCTGTCTGCCTGGAAATAGTATGACAGCCCATTCTCCCAATATTCTGAGTAGTAATCCTTGGAATTACCCTGGATCAGGAAGAAGTGAAGATCTCATCTAGAGGACTCAGATTTCTCTACTGGGATTGCAGCTCATGAAAAGATTAAAAGCCATATCCACAAAGATATTTAGGCACTTCAATAGGAGTATGCCTGAATACGTTTTGTGGGACTGTCCCTTGCTGCATTTAGCACACCTGCTTGACAGCCAGATGTCAGAGCACTGACCTCCAAAACTGATCGGAAATGGTCACTGATTCCTCTTTAAATAGGTGCTGAATCTTTGTCTGTAATACAGCTTTTCTGGGAAAAAGGGATTTTTTTGGATCCTTTATTTAGGAGAGGGTGGTGAACTTCACATTTTTTCTCCTTTTTACAGTTCAGGAGAAGATGAATTTCATATTCTCCTTTTCAGTCATCTGATCTGTCGTGACCCCTCCTGTGCACTTCGTGACACCAAAGTGCTTTTCCATTCTCCATTCCATTGCATTGGGATCTATAAAAAGAGCGACAGTATTGAAGAATTTCTGAACAGACTGTTTTGTTCCTGTCACTGTCCTGGGAGGATTAGAGTTGCAGAAGCTTAGAGTTAGGCTCATACTTCCCTCTATACAAATGCCTGCCTCAGAGATAGTGGTCTTTGTTTAGGAGGGCTTAATACTCCTAAGGCAGTACTTGGGATGATGTGTTTTTACATTGCCTCTCTCCCTCGTATTTGGTACGCTTTTCCTCATATGAATTCAGTAATCCAAGCCATTCTCTGGAAGCATCAGTGACTCCCATTTACGTCTTTGCCACCTTTTCTAAGAATGTGCTCATTTCATTGATCCCGTGTTTCATCGCAGCAGTTGTCCCTGCCATTATTCTTGACCTAATCATAGCATTTAGGGATCTGCGTGTCTCATGGTCACAGATGAGCACGTGGACAGACACTGCCTTACAGACCTACCCATATAGCTCACTTTAGATCCATGAGAGCAGTGTGCGAAATTCCTGTTAGGTCCAGTTTCTTCTGAGCTGCGAGGGCCAAGATAGTTGTGCTTCATAATCTGCTGGAATGCTTCTTCTCTGGCTTGGAAGAGCCAGTCCCGCAGAGGGAAGAGGGGGGAGAGGATGTGCTCCAGCCCTAAGATCAGATGTCGGGCACAGGTGCTGGCAGGGGAGCAGCGCTGCAGCCCCCCTCGGAACGAAATCGCAGGCCGGCCTTGTTCTACAGACCTTCTGAATACTGCCCAAGATTCTGTATCATGAGTTATGACAGCAATATAAAACTGAAAGCTTGACTGCATCTGTTAGTTAAAAATTGCTGTGAGAGCTCAGGAGGCTGCTAGCTCAGTGTTCTAACTGAATCTCAAATAGACGGCTGCACTTTACCTTCCCGATTAAAACCCTGCTTAGTTTTTGTTGCTCAGGTTAATTTTTACTTCCTCTTTCTCTCACAAGCTGACACGGCTTAGCGCTATCGACAGAGACACCTATTCACTGTGTAAACTTCGAATCTGGATTTATATCTTGCTGCCTTCCTCCAGTGTTGTAAGTTCCTTTAACACGGAGCCACGACTTTCTGTTCCAGGGACCACGTGTCTGGGAAAGAAAAGAGATCTCCTCTCACAGTAGGTGAAGTTTAAGCTGACTGGAGACACATGTTGGAGCACTTTTGGCATTTTTTTTATTACGTGGACAAAGAGCATATGTAAATACTGGTGCTGCACATCCAATTTTGCACTTTGCAGGTGATGAAGCAGCTTTGCAGACAGATGCACAGCACGTACAATGTTTTACACTTCCATTTTGATACGATATACGTGTTTTTTTCTCCGGGTCTGGCTGCTCATAGATGTTCTGTTGTGTGTAATTTTCTCATGTTATATCACAAGTGAAGTATCTGGTCCTCTTCCCATGTAAATGAATGCTAGACATATCCTTGACTTCCAAAGGGCAAGGTTAAACCTAAATGAGGAAGAGGAAGAATGGGTGCTGGGATGAGAAACTCCTGAAAGTCTCTTAAGTGATCCAGGAAGGAGCATTCATAAGTGCTTCTCTTCCCTCTAAGACACTAATGAGTCACTTCTTAATCACAAACCGTCTATGTAGAGCGCTACCCTCCTGACACAATAGAAAGCTTCACCTCTGCAGACCTTTAAAATAAGTCCTCTAGGCTTTCTTTCTTTTACAGGAGATAGCTGACCTCAGTGACCTTGCTCCTCTCCAAATCACGAGCTCATCCTATAGATATGAGGGGATATAATATTCCTTTTACTTCCTGTCTTACATCCTAGTCTTAGCCTTAGCACAGGCTGTCCAGGAGATTGTTGTGTCCTACCCCTTTTCCAGCGCTTGGCAACATTCCTGTGATGGGTGACACAATCCTTTTACGCAGTTTGCACATATTTCTTTTAGAGTATGAAGTGCTTTGGGTCATTTTGAGATAAAGGGTACTATATAAAGAGAAGTCCTTATTGCTATGTTATATTCATATCATATCATATCATATCATATCATATCATATCATATCATATCATACCATATCATATCTCATATCATATTTAAATAATAACAGTGTTAGCTTCTTATTATTAGACATGCTGATTTTCACTTTGTTGTGACAAGCACAACATGGCATTATTTTTCGATGTCTTTTATGCTCTTGATGGCTGAACCTGCCATCAAAAACAATTCTTGTAGAAATTTTTATATTGGCCAAATATTTTTGGCACAGAAGGGGGCTTGCAGAGTTGAAAAGGGAAACTTGTCTTCCTATAACTCATAGCTGTTTTGGCTACTATGTAAATCTTTTTATCCAGTCAATCAGACATGAAATAAAATACAGTGACCTGATGCTTGGTTAACATGTAAATTCCAAGTCACATTAGGTCTGGGGAGTTATAGTGCAGAAGAAGGAGTTTTCATTCCCCGTTTGTAAAATGATATCTCCTGGGCTCATTACGTGAAAATATTTCGGGGCCTGTGTCTTACAAGGTAAACTCGCTCTATTGTGCAGAAGAACATTCACTGAAATAGCTAACATGGATCATCTGATGACATTAGCTTTGTAAGTAATTTCCATGATGTCAAGGGTACACTGGAGATTAAAGGGGGATTAAGGCCTACTTGCACAGTCAAAGCATCACAGTAAATTGACTTGACTTGGCAGGCTGCACCTAAAGTTGGCAAGTTTTCACTAACTAATCATATAAAATCCAGGTTTGTGGTGTTAGTTAGACTACACTTTCACAGAGGCCAGGAAACGTTGAGCTTTCAAGGTGGGAGGTTTTAGGAGCTAAAAGAGGAAAAGGGAGGGGAGACTGTCAAGGAGACTTTCGCGATGTCAAGGTGCCAAGAGGTGCTAAGTAAAATAACGACCTAGTTTTACTGGAGAAGCTCTGCCTTTCAAGAGCAAGCTGGTTGGATTTCTACCCAAAGGGCCTTTCCTCCAGCAAAGTTTATTTTTTCCTTCCCTCTCGCTGTCACAAAATGCAATCTCCTCTTAAGGGATCAGACCCTGCACAGGAACTTCACTGAATAAAGATGAGTTTATATTTTAAAAAGGAAACAGCTGGATTGCAAAAGCAAGGGAGGTAGGCAGCTCTTGTTTCATTAGCTAAGGGAAATTCAGGGCCCCAGAGGAGAACAACTGGGAGAGCAGCCATGACAGAGGAAAAAAAAAAAAAAAGGAAACAGAAGATCATAAAGAACTAATAATGAAAAATGGAAAGTGAAAATGAGCCAAGAAAAACAGGCAATAAATAGATTTAAAAAAAAGAAGTTGGTGGTTGGGAATAGAAATGTAAAGAGACCAAGCAGGAAAAGAGCAGGGCAGAGAGTATGGATTTTCTGGAAGTAAAATAAATAGTTCTGAAATTTCTCAAGAACCTGATGAAAAACTGGAAGCGTCTCATGGCTGATCTCTCAGTCTCCAAACTGGTGGCCGCTTTAGTATGGAAATGAAGGAGGAGCACTGTGTACAATTGCTCAGCAATTTGTTTGCTGCTTCCGCTGGAAAAAAGCGAGTGAGTTTGGCGGACAAGACAGTCCAGGCTCCATCCGTGTTGATGAATTAGGGTCCTCTAAGAGCAGCTTATAAAAAAATGTATTGCATGATTGTTTAGAAGGATCCAGTCAACTGTTTATCTGTGCAGTAATCACTGGATGATGAGTTGGAGGTAACCTGGGTGTGGGACTGTGCATAGTGGGAGTCTCTGAATGGTTTCAGATGAAGAAAGAGTAGAAATTGAAGGAAGAGGGGGCTAGGAAGAAAAGCAGATACTAGTCTGTCCTTCGTCTTGAAATCTGTTCATTGTGATAAAATATATAAACATGGCCAAGGCTTCATAGTCCGAGAGAGAACAGATTTTTTTTCAGCTGCCCTTCAATTAGATCCATTATAATCCTGCAGCTTTATATGGTTTACAGACGACACTTTGCCCAGCAGAAATGGTGCTATTCTTTAAATTGTGCTGTGCTCATTAGGTTTTAATAGGAGCAGTTGTTTAAAGGGTGGGGGCGGGAGGGGGAATGCACTTGGTGATGCATAGTGGAATGTACATTAATCTTGTTAATGACAACACAGTTAATGGCTGGCAAAACATTACTTTTGAATTAACCTTTCTCTTGTGCAGACTATATTGGAGAAACAGAGCCAGGACACCAAAGATACAAGGAAAGTGCACGAAGACAGGGATACAGGATTTCCTATGATTTTATGTTGTTCTTAATTAGGAAGCATATTGGCAGCAAATGCTAACATGTGTTGGGATGTTTAGCTGTAGCCAAATAAATGTTTTCTATTACAACTCTGAATTCTTTGCCTAGCCAGAGCCCATGCTGTTCTGTTCATGTCTTACAAAATCCCTTTATAAGTCATTTTGGGGGCCAATATTCTGTTGGCTTGTACAGCAGAGTTACTTTGAACATATGCACTCAGTCTCCAGAAGGGTCGTTGTCCTCACTTTCTAAAATTTTTTTTTTGAGTGATAAATGGGGAAGCCCTTTTTATGAAATGCTTCTGTAACCCAACTAAACAATAGCCTATAGTGAGCATGCTCATTTCAAGCAAAAAAGTAGCAAATAGATATAACCGTTTTTCTCTAGTCATGTGCTCATACCTAGGCTGAATGAATAATCCATAATGACTGATTTATCTGACATTTAATCTCTTTCTTCTGTTTATGAATGGTCTGAAAATACTCGGTTTTTGGGTTTTTGTTTGTTTTTTTTTTTTTTTTATTTGGTTCTGCTTATCATTTCAAATTCTTAGTTAAAATATTTCTGATCTGGTTACTTGAGAACAGTTTGCTATGAGTATTTGCAGTTTGCAGCTCCCGTTACTTCAGTCATGTGAACATACAACTAGTGTCTGACTGGAGTAGCACAAGTCTTTTCTTGTGCAAACAGAAGTTTAGGTTTTTCACTTTGCAAATATCCCGCTGCATTTACTTTTATTATTATGTGGAATTTTTCTTGATGATCTGGCCACCTGTAGGTAGGAAATCCAACTGATGTCTCCCACCTCTGTGTTTGAGTCTGGTACGGTCGATGCTCTTGTTCTAGCAGAGGCTGAAGTTTTCTAAACTGGTTATCAGACAGTTTGGTCCCCAGGTATCATCATAAGATTTAGCTCCTCCCTGCACATAGCAAGTAGAACAATTGTCACAGAGGGCATATTTAAATGAGAAGGGAATTTAACAAGTTTCTCCATCAGCCTTCTCCTGGCCCAGTGCCTTCTCTCAGGGAGCCAGCATTGTGCCATGCAAGCAAGGGCCTGATTCCCCCCTCGAGGAGTGGAAGATACTCAGCCCACAGGTGCACAAACGCTATGTTTATTTCTCTTGAAGAACCAGAGGGTCGGAGTGGAACTTGCTGAGCTTGGTTTACATCCATTTCATAATATCTTTGCATCCTTCAATTCCAAACTGATAAATTACAAAAGTGGGGAAGATAAGGCAGACGTCTTCTCCTTGGGAAGAGCTCCAGAGTGTCATGCTAATAAAGCCCTCAGCACTAAGGTGAAAAAGAAAGATGGAAGAGAGTTCTTTTGTGATAAAGACCTTGTCTGGATTTAGGACATCCTTCATCCTCTCTGAAATAACAGAAACACTTCAGAAAGCTGGAGTAACTCAAAGTATAAAGACAGATCTGCAGCTGCAGCCAGAGGGAATAATTACTGGAGGACATAAATAACTTAAGTGCTTAAAGGTAGTTCTGGCTAGTAGGAACAATACAGCAACTAAGATTGTCCATGAATCTGAACAAGCCCCTTCTCCCTGACTCAAGATCTGGTAGCCAAAGAGTTGCTACACAAATCTAGTGTTAAATAATGCAATTTTTTGAGCTGTGAACCAGTAAAAAATATTTTCAGAGATTTCCATGAGTGATTTTTAAGGTTATGTGTGTGAATTCATACTCTGGGCTGATGGAGATTTTTCCTTCAGACCATTGTGTAACTAATTCAAGCTAACTAGTCTCAAATCAAATATATAAAAGTTTGTTTTAATGTGTGCTTCCTAAGTTTATTAGTGCACTGTTTGACTTCACCGTATCTTGATTTTAGGGCTTCATTTTTTTTATGATCAGAAAATCCTTTACTTGCCTCAGGTGTTCATAAAAAAAAAAGAAAAAATAAAATAAGGGTTTATCTGCCATGACTATTTTGCATTAACTCCCTTGCTGTGAGAGATGGAAGGAAGGTGATCAGGGGCTGCCCATTAACTATCCTGTATGAAAGACAATGAACAATAGAGCTAAAAATAACTCGTAACCATATAAGTATTGCAGTTGTTCTGTGTTGCTGCAAATACCAATTTATGGTGAAAAGAAAGAAGACAAGTTGCAGTATTTAATTACTTGTGAATGCGATTAACTGCTTGAAAACTGAAGGACCATATCATATCAAAATCCCACACCACAGAAAGAAACTTGCTCTTAATTTTCTCCTCAAATTGGACCCCGTTAATTACCGTAAAAGTTTCAAAACCATTTGGCTGAAGAACCCGGATAACAGGAGGCTTTCAGGAGGTCATGCTCTCTGATTGCCATTCTTGACCCTCTGCTGTCTCAGTTTCCCATCTTCTGGCTTCACTCTAACTGTAGCAGCCTACCTGTGTCTGGGCTGGGTTGCCCTGTTATCAGTGTGAAAGCCTCCATGGGCTTGTGTTGCATTGGACAGGGCTGTTCAATAGAGCACACTGGAAAGAGAAGTGGCACCGGTTGTTCAGCTGCACCTTAGAGTTCAGCTTCAAACAAAGGTAGGGGTTGCAGTGCCGTGGCTGTGAACCAGCAGGGATTATAAGGAGACCTTTGGAGTCCAGACAGCCATTTAAAGGCTTGAGGCCTGATGTAGAGTAAAGAAATGTCAATCTTTAAAAGAGTGGACTGGGCTGGTTGGAAGGAAAGAATGTCAAAAGAGACATTATAAGCATCTCTTAAAGTTGAACAAAATGTGTTTCATCCCTTTGATATGAGCATGTTTCTTCTTAGTTTACCTGTGAATGAATGTCACAAGATCTAGAGATGCTTGGAATGACAGAGACTGGGAGACCAGTTAACATTTGGCTGAGGGCACATAACATGTAAGCCTGCCTTATGATGGAGCTAAATCATCCCATCTGATGTGTTGGGAGCTGGATCTCCACGATTTTTCTTGTGGCTCAGAGACATGTTTGAAACACCGAGTGGGTTTTCATAGCTAACCCTTTTTAGGATCACCCATTATTCTTATTAACAACAGCAAGCACTACCAAGAAGGAAAAAAAAATAATATAATTCTTTTCACAAAAAGGTAAAAACATAATAGTGAATTAAAGTTCTAAATGATAGGATTGTTAACATAATGCCTTTTGTCTAGAATGAACTATAAAACACACATATATACAATGGAGAAAACCCTGTAAATGTGTAATGGACAAAAAAATATATATATAATAAAACTGTTGAAAGAATGCATTTTCTCAGCACCAAGGCTATCCATAAAATTTTTACAGTTTTCCACTATATAACATTATCCTTCATAAAAAATGATATTTTAAAGCAAAAAGGTTGGCAAAAGAAACAATTGGTAGTTAACGGAAGGACGAGATTACAAAACTGTTCCTTTGCTCTGAACGGTGGAATAGAAAATGAAAAACATTCGGGGCATTATATGAAGCCCAGCAGTCATGCTCCATATGGTTTGAAGAGTTGAGCAATGCTTGACAAAGATTTTACGGCTTCATTTCTTAACATTGAATATTATTCTTTCAATCTAGGCCTCCCACCCCATTCCTTTGCCTTAAATTTCTCCTTTTTTTCAGACAAAGAAATCTCTTTTATTAGTATTTATCATCTATCTTGAGTTTAATCACATCTGGTTTAATAGGCTGCTTTGCTACCAACATGACCTTCCTGAGGAATGCCCTCTAATCAAGGCACTGAGGCAAAATTGAGGTAATCTGGTCCCCAGACCCTCTAAAAACTTCATATGTGACTTGACACAAGTTATTTCATCTCTTTCTATTTCAGTTCCCCATCTGTAGAATGGAAAAAATAGTACTTCTGTATATCAGACATTACTGTGATAAGTTTTAGGATAAATAGCTGGAGTCATCTGTATAAGAGGACAGGTCAATATTTCTGGATAATTGGATTTGGAGCACAGAACTTCCTGGCTCCCAAACCTGTGCTCAGACAGATCAGGAGATTAAAATTTTATCTCTTAGCCCGCATCATGACTTTCGAAAACAAGTATTGCTCCCCTCTGTCATACAATACAGATTGATTAGTTACTCATTCTTCAGCCTACAACCTACTGCCGCGAGTCCTGCCATCAGTGGAAGGAAGTCCATAACCGTCCCCAGAAATGCACGTGCGTTGTCCTTAGTTTTATTTGACATTTAAATCATTGGGCACAGGTGGGGATTGGACCAAGCTGTACATTTGTAATGATGTGCACTCTCATCATGAAATGAGAATCCCTGCTGCAAGATACACATCATAAAAAGAAAGGATATTTGTGTCTCACTTTCAAAAAGAAATTAAGAGGTTCGTGGAGACCTCAGCATTGTTAAACCATCCTCTATGGAGGAGACAAGCAGCATGTCACTACAGATGACTTAAACTGAAAAATTCAGACCTAGATCCAAACTTTTTGAAAGACCGAATATTTGGAACTGCTCTCTTATCTTGGCTGAATCCCTAAATATGAATCACTATTGTCATTTATTACATCAGTTCACGTTCTATGCAATACAAAATAGAGCTTTCCTGAAACATCACTTTTCATTTCATTCGTTTTACTTCCCAGTGAAAGCCGCATTCCTCTAGCCCTTCTCCTGCTCTGTCTGAGTGCTCGCCCTCACATGTGGATCTCACATGCGGTGGTGTTTCAGATGGCATGTTCTGCATTAGGTGGATAGAGTGTCACTGATGGTATGTTTTATCCCATAGACTTGTACACTAGAGAGCACTCAGCTGGTTAATATTTCATTTGGATTCTTCTCTTTTTTCTCTCCAACCATCTATGTAAACTTCCAGACAGCCGGTCTGGTTTTAGGAGGTGATTTCCTTGCTGTGGATTAAGGATCCATTTGTGAGTGACTCTTCAGGCACTTCAGAAGAGTAGATTTCAGACCTGAAAGAATGTATTGTAAACAGAATAATGTGCTTTCAAAATTAGCTCACGTACCAAATTATGTATTTACTTAATACACGTTAATGGCTTTTGAAGAAGCCATTAGGCTCTATTGCGTAAATAGTATGTATACCAAAATATGTATTTAACCTAGATAGGGCAGTTTCCCATTGTTAATTTTCCTGCCTTCTTTACCAAGTTTTATCTTCTTGGCCTTTTAAAAGGTTTTCCCATTGGGCTGACTGCGAATAGTCCTACATCTTCATGAAAGAAATGTATGAAAGGGAAAGAGCCTCTCCTTTGCTCCCGCTCTCGAGATGCTGGAGGTGCCTTGCCATGGTGGGACCCAAAGAAAGCTTCTTGTACCCCTAACCCCTCAGGGTCAGGATACAGTCTGACACTGCCAGCCTGGTAGTTAGAAGGGGCCTTAAATTGTTCTGAGATATCAGGATAGAACTTAAGCTTTCGATGTGATTCTCCATCTATATATAAACATGGAGAACTGGGATCCTTGGCAGTAGCTTTGTAAGGATCACTTGATTAATGTTCAGGATTTGCTTTGAAAATGGAATTAATTCTAAGAATATTAAATAAGAGAGGGCTACTAAACCAGTTGGGACTGGTGGGAAACAAGTGGGGAAATAACTCTAAACAAGCTAAAACTGTCGTGCTTCACTGCTCTCTTCTGTAACCAGCAGAGAAAGTAAACCATACACCCACTAATGTCGCAGGTGTACTCACAGCTAGCTCGTAACGGAAAAAATATCTCTAAATAACAACTCAGTTACAACAAATACCAAATTACAGTCCATGTTGTTTGCAGCGGATTCCACCAATCCTAGCCATGTTCATCAGTTTGGAAATAATAACAAACCCCTATCAAAACTGCAGAAAAAGGTGTTATCTTGCACAGAAAATGCAACAAGAACTAGCAGCTAAATGCTAAAAATAGAAGTGTTGGATGAAGCCTTGTAACTCTGGCATATAGCCATGAAGTGCAGAGCGAGAGAGTGGAAGGCATTCCTGGCACTGGTCAAGAAACAAATGAATGATGGACACACAGGGGTAACCAGTATAGGGGCAGAAGAAAAGTTTCCTAAGTTTTAATGGAACTTACTATAGACTTACGAGTTTCTGTGGGCTCTGGAAACTTTCCATCTCTACTAATCAGTCTATTAAACAAACGCTTCTGCAAACAAAGTGTGCAAACTCCTCGGGTTGGTTCACCTGGGTCAACTTGTAGGATGGAAGGGGATAAGTAAACTTGTTGGTCTTATGAAACTAGTTAACTGCAAGTACAATCAACATCATGAAAACGAATTCAGCATTATTAATCTCAGACACGTTTTTCTGCAAAAATTTTTAGCAACCCCTTTACTTATGTGACTCAGGTTAAAGCAGTTGAGGCAGATGTTGGATGTGATTGAAAATTCCCTGACTTTTATTTGTTTTCTTTAAATTAAGAAGGATAATAAAATAATAATAATGAAGAACTAAGCTATTGCTAGTAGATCTATTAATGCTACAGTTTTTTATCATTAACTTGTATGCGTGTATGAACAGAGAAGTACACCAGAAATGATTTTGAGCAAATATATTCAAGCAATTCTATCAACTGCAGACCAAAAAATGCAATTGGAGCTGTATTGTTCTTTTTCATTGACTTTTTGTTGACCACAGGAAAAACTGGTTTTAAAGTACAACACAATAACACAGTCTAAAGGAGTGAAAAACTTGTAGAGCCAGTTTGAGTTGTAAGGGTGTGCTAACTTGTGACCCAGACGTGATGGTGGTTTTAAAATTAAATCGAAACAAAGACGTTCTGTTGTACATTTTCCATGTTCTCTCTAGGAAATCATACTCTGTATCTTCCACTCTTGTCCCACAGACCTTCCTCCCATCTCTCTTCTCACCTACTGAGCCCTGCTGGCTCCTCTTGTGTCCACGGCCTTTGTACTTTTTTTACTTCTCTCAGCAGTGACCATCCCGCCCCTTCTGAGATGCCTTGGACTGTGTATTTTTCCCACTTCATTTGTTCTTACTTTGCTTAATAAAATTGTAAATAAATTGCTTTTTCCTCTTCAGTGATTGACTTTAGTAAATAATTTGAGTTTTTGCACCAAATTATTTTTTTGGGAGGAAAGGATGCAAACCTGCTCTATAGAAGACTAATTTTATACATTTGAAATATTTTCTGATTTATATAATTATTATCCTGAAACAATTTTAGACTTATTTCCAGATGGTGTAGGGTTTCCCAATAACATATTGAAAGGTTATCAAAAGGTATCAAAGTGAAAAATATTTCCTGAAGTTATTTGCAAAGTTTGACCAGAACTACTAAAAGTATGGTTATGCCCATTTTGTCCCTTGTGAAATACTATTTCTAATTTCACTGTTGGAGGAAGGAAGAGACAAACTGAGCTGTTCCATGGTTTAGATTAGATATCATTTAGAGGACAGGGTTTCGGTACTTCATAAAGTTTCTACCACAATGAGACACTTACCTTTATTAATCTGCAGCTGTTCCCTTAAAACTAGGCAGTTTGCATCTACTTTTTTTTTTCTTTCTCAGGTACTGGGAAATTATTCATTCCTGGTGTTCCATCAGGCATGTCAAAGACAAATATTTCTATGTGCATCTGTATTTGGGCCACCCATCCTGAATATATAGCTCAGCTTTTCATGCCAAAAGTCTCCTGTGTTAAATTTCATGCTGCATTTTCTCTGGGTTACTTACAAGTGCTATTTTTCTTGTTTTTATTAAAAAACTAAAGCTGAATTGCATTTCTAATCAAAAGCATTTTTTTGGGACCTGTTGGCCACTTTGAGATAAGTCCATCATGTCGGAGAAATGCAGTTTTGTCTCTACTAAAGGGTTGTGGCTTCATTTATAAGAAAGTTGCCTACAGAGTTTCTAGCAGCTTTCTGATTGATGACTTGACATATATTTGTGTGTTTACAGATTTCTACAATTCTACTGATGTTTAGTGACATCATCATGACCCGTTTCTGTGAAAACTGAAATGAATTATACGTCTTCCAATCGTATACATGTGGATATGCACAGTTTAAGAGAAAACTGGGTACTGTTTGGAATTATTTTTCCTCAAAACTTCATAAAGATGTGGTGAAATGCTCAGACTGCATAGCTTTAATTGAAAGTATTTATCCAGCTCTTATTTCAACAGATGTCTGAACAACGAGGGAAAATAATCCCCCACCCTGTAACAAAACATCAGTCTGCTTCCAGGCTTCCCATGCTCGAGTTTTTATGGTGGTCAGTGGTAACAGGTTTGTATTTTTCTCGCACGTGTTTGTAAAAACTGCTTACCTTTTTAAAAAAGATTTCTTTTTCCCTTATGCAGTTTGCTGCTGCCCTCTCTGTACTGGCTGATTTTCAGCTGAAGGTTGAACTTAGTCACTTTTTTTGCAGGGAGGACACCTGTTTTTGAAACCCATATATCAGTTTAAGAAAACTAGGGAAAAAAAATACAGAGAAACATTTGGATCCATCTGGTTAGATGTGGGAATGTTCTGATCATCTGGACAAGATGGTAACCACCATCAATCAGTTTAGCAAGTAGCAGATTTGCCCCTGCTTTAGCCCTTTCTGGATGGCTCAGAGGTTTTTTTTGCCTAATGATGTGCTTGGTCATCCTTCTCCAGCTCTTTCTGCCCCCATTCTCCATCATCACCCATGTGGATTTTCTTCTCCTCCAGTGAGAGCAATCCTTCCACTGCTCTCACTGCTTGCCATGCTCTCCCCAAATAGTATTTTTCCATAGGGGATGTGCAAATCCTGTTGTTCTACATCATATTGTCATTGCAGCCACGGGCATGTGTCTGCACATGTCCCCTAGCAAGAGAGAGAAATGTGTTTGCTCGTGCCTGTGCTTGCAGTATGTGTGATCCGCTCTCCTCCCCCAGCCTCTCCCAACCACATCCATCCTGCCCGCTGGGGCTGTGCCGGCTGCAGGACTCAAACCAAAGCTGTCTCCATCTCAGCAATCCGTGTGGAGAGGAAATGGGATTGTGCAAGCGGGGAGGCGATATGCCCGGGTGCATTCACGAGGAGGGAGGCTCAGAGATGCAGGGTGCAAAACTTGCCTCTGCCTCCACGTTGATGATGCTTTCAAGCAGAACACAGCTCCACATGACCATATCCCCTCAGCAAAGGCACCGGGCTGTCTTTGTGGTCACTGATTTTGAAAACACTATGTATTAAGTCTGTAAGAAAAATATCGCTTTAGGCTCTATTTCATGGCCAAACCTTATTTAAAAGGGCACACAGAGCATCCCATGGCAAGGTGAAGGTAGAAGCCAAAACACCACAGCAGTCAGTATCTCATACCCCATGACTGCTGGGCAATGGCTGGAAACGTACTTAGTACCGCTCTCCGTCATTTGATGCTACACACTTCCATATCTGGCCCATAAGCACATGCTGAAATTCCTGAGCATGTGCGTAAAGTTAAGTACTTAAATGCTTTGCTGAATAGGAATTGACTGAACATGTGCTTAAGTATCCTGCTGAATTACAGCATTAATCATTTTTACAGCTGACAAAATCACTGCCCCAGAAAAATATTCTCCAATTAGAATGAGCAGGATTGTTTCTTTCATTTGTGTGAAATAAGTGTGTTCCCAGTTGTACTGAATGTGTTCTGTTTTCTGTGATATTAGAAATCATTTTCCATAAGATTTCATATTGCTCAAGAGAAAACTTGAGAGATTTTGCAGTTGATCTGGTCCCTGGATTTGGGTTTATGTTAAGAAAACATTGTAGGAAAAGATGTAATGGGCCAAAAATAAGTACTTGCTTTTTTTCATTGACTTCACCTAAGGGCAGAACCCAGGCCTGTATATATGTTCATTAAGTCTCTCTTGTGGAAGCTGCTTGTTTCCATATCTGATTTTAATTTGTTTGCAGACACTGAATGTAGTTTTTCATGCGGTACTGCTCCTTTTTTCTTCCTTATTTCCTTCACAGTCTTTTCATAATAAAGTTCAAAACCAGAAAAAAAAAAAAAAAGTAAACCCAAACCAACAATCCAAACCCCTTTGTATGAGCAGCCAGTGAAACAGATAATAATGGTAATTTTTTTGCTCTGCTAATGGTGATAATATTGATATTTATCAATAACAAATAGCATGCAAGTGCCTGGATGAATAGAGCGTTTTGCTCAGTGGGGTTTGTATCTATATATGAAACACTGTGTGGCAAACGCTGCGAGCAGGCAGGTGAGGGAAGCTGAGCAAAGAATTGCCTCACAGCAGAGTGCCTGGTAACAGCACAGGGGGAATTTAGTCCAAACCAAGAGCAGAAATAATCTCTGCAGTAACAAAGCCGCAGAATCTGTAATCTCAATATCCAGCCCAACAAAGACCATGCTTCTCAGGGCTCAGCTAAGTGAGCTCTCACTAGAAATGGCGTGGGGCTCACTCAAGCTAATTTGGGAGTGGAAAGATCTAAGGAAACCTGCCAGTCCTCAGAGCTAAACTCAGGCAGCCTGGATATTTCCAACGCGCTGTTTAGCCCGCCATGCAATCCCTCCGGTGTTCGGCATGTTTTATTTTATTAAGTCTGCAAAAGGGACTTTGAGAGGCGTTATCTTCAGGAGATAAATTTACAGCTGCTTTGCTTCCTATATTGTGTTTACATTTTGAACCTGTGTGCCTGAATATTACCTGCTAGTAAAGCTGACTCTGTAATTATTGATTTTGAGGCTTATGATTGTTCGCCAGACAAGGGGAAGAGGGAGACGGAAGCAAAGCAACCAGGTATTCCAAGACCTTCAAAGGTGACCCACATAGAAGCAGATGGCCCAAACTGGGCAAGAGCAAAGGACTGTACCTATAAATGATGTCCCCTGAGCTTGTTTACTGAGGCCGATTTGGGTTGTGACCTTTGAGTTTCATTGCAGTGAACGACTTGAGGTGTAGCCAGAGATATTTGTAAGGTGTGCCATGCTCGCTGTCAGAGGCCCTGAATGGAACAGGGACGTGGTTGTACACCAGACATCCAAACATATTGAGATACTAAAGCTTGTCATGAGGGGGGCTGGAGAGAGCTTAGGCGCTTTCCCTTGGCATCGCCCATGGGTCTGACTTGGAGCACGGCCCCAAAGCAGCTCTGAATATGGACAAGTTCAGGCCTGTCCCTTTTTTAGATGTCACGCACATCCAGCTCCACTGCTCTAATCACAGGATCGCAGTTTGTTATGCTTATAGTCTAGTATACTACTATACTACTACCAGATCCAAAGGAGACAATATTACCTTTTTAATCAAAACAATAAAGCAATAAACGAACAATAAAAACAACACTCCAGAGCTCTTTCCCATGTTAGATAACATAAAACTAAAGAACAGTCGCATACATACGTATTTTTCTATTAATTATTTTAGTATTAGCTACAACTGCAAAATGTTTCTATGTGGATGTCCACATTAGAAAAATCCTAACCCTTTGAATCACAGCCATTTGTATGTTTTATTTTCTTAGGCCTGAATGCGTTTCCCAAATAACACAAAAAAGCTTTTAGTTTGCGTTAGTTTTTATTTGACTTTTTAACAGCAACACCGACATGTGCACTCCCCTCCCTGTGTGTGTTTCACTTGGCTTGTTTCATGTTACGGAGACTGTGTGAGAGACTTTGAGAGGTGTTATCTTTGATAGAGGAATTTATGGCCATTTTCCTATCTACCATATGTTTACATTTTGAATCTGTGTTGAACATTTGTTATACTCACTTGTTGTGTCTTGTCTTAAATTAGATCATAAACATTTTCAGGCAGGGACCATGTCTTCCTGTATATTGCTTGTTTATTTAGGCCCTACTGTTATGGATGTGGAACTGACTGGGGGTGAGTGTAATAATAAAAATTATACTGCTAGAAATTATTTTGTCCTGATAAAGAAAAGTGCAATTGCTGTTATCAGAACGTATCAAAGAGTAGAGCGCTTAGAAAAGACTGCAGAGTAGTAATCATCTTTGCAAATGCTTTATGTTAAAAAAAGGGAAAGGAGAGGAGTTCTAGTTTGATTTATAGGGAGCCCTGGCAAAACCATTCCTAAAGTTGCCAAATATTACCTATAGAATTGCATGTGCACCTAACGAAGGTTTTGAACAATTACCCCTAATTGCCCTCTTCTAATATTCTGGTGAACAGAAAAATCTTCATTGTAAGAACACACGGCTTGTAAATGAGAGAGATGAAAGCTCATGAAAGGACAGAGGCAGACCATACGTCATCCCACACCTAGGCACAACGGGATGCATTAAGGAAGCATTTATGGAGAGGCATTCCATCAAGTCAAGGTGTCAGAGGACATATGGTCTCTTTCACCATTAACTCAGTGAATTTCCATACCTTTCCACTGGTCCATATTAATCTCACTTTGTGATGGTCCGCTTTGGTATCATTCAGGCTTTGCTCTGAAAATGCCCCACATGCACATGCAAATTCCGCAAAAGTAACTAGAAATATCTTCTTTGTGCTTGCTTTTTTGCAAAAAAAAAAATTTTTAAAAAAATGGGCCAAACAAATATTTTCAGTAATCAAGACAGAAATTAAGAAATATGGGTGTGAAAATACGGGTTTATCAATATAGGTGCCTGCTTGACCCCGCTTCCTGATCAGAAAAAATTGTTAGTAAATATCTTTGAAATACAGTGTAAGATATTGGTACCAATTTGTTTGACGTCCAACTTAGTCATTAGTTGTGATCCCAAAGATATCACTGGAATGTTGGTAATTGCTGATAAAAGCACATATAGAGATGGTTATGATGGTTCTTATGGCAGGAGATGGTAGAGCCACGAGGTAAGGGTGACAAAATTAGCTCTTACTTTTAGCTCTTCTAAACCCAGATACGCTTCCATCTTTGATCTCCTCAAAGATGGTTTTGGGGACACAAGGAAGAGGGAGGTGAAGGGGAGTCTTCTTTCTTTCTGGGCACTTTTCTGCTCTCTTCTGTGGATACCTGTAGAATGTCTAAATTTAGGTAGAGGAGAGTGTGTTAATCCTAAACTCAAAGTTAAACTTCCTCCTCTATGGATCTATCATCGTCTCAGAAGATATCATGCAGACACCTTCACCATCAAAAAGAAACTGAAAAATGGATCGTACACTTACGATCAGACTAACTAGAACTTATTATTTTTTTTTAAGATGACTTCTGTTTTTATTTTTGGCATTTCTTCAGCTAAGCAATGATTGTAGCTCAGAATCTCTGCAACTTCTGTCAGGGAAAACTTGAATGTAATGACATTGTGTTTTTCTTACAAATAATTGAAATAATGCTAAAAATTTCAAGAAGCCCTAATGCTGGGGGGAGGAGAGGGAAGGAATTTGTGAAAGTGCTAGGTGGTAATAAGAAAGCTTTTAAGACAATTATTATAATAATACCATCGTAATAATGCCTTTATCTTGAGGAAAAAAAAAAAGAAAAATTATCAGCCAAGCAACCACTGAACCTGGGACTAAAACAATCTCTCTGAATTTTCAATTGTCATAAAGCACTGCTGCTTTCTGAAGGGAAAAAAAAAGAGAGAACAAAAATATATTCCTTGGTTTTATCATGACATCTTGTTTTCCACATTACCTTTCTCCTGTCCTAGAGGCTTTACCCAGGCTTTTGGAAGTGTTTTGCTTCTCAGTGAGAGTGCTTTACACATTCAGATTCAACAAAACATTGCTGGTTTTGGTACTTTACATTTAGGGATCCTTTCATGAATGTTTAGAAGCATTGGTGTGGGAAAACTCCCTATATACATCCATTCCACTACATTTTCTGGCAAAAAAAATGTTGGCATGTCACATTGCTGTACACTTCCCAGCCCTCTGGTCTAGTCTGCGTACGTACATACACGCGTGTTTAATATATATATGAACCTTCAAATGTTTGCACAAAGAGTATTGCTACTCCCTGTACATTTTATCTGATACTTACAGGAAGAACAATCCTAGTGGACTGAAATTTGGAACAAAAGTCAAATGAGTGCAGACCCTCTGCTTAGGCTAGGTGCTAATGAGACACTGGCCAGTCTTTTAGAATATATACATTGAGAAGATCAAGCTATTAGAGAAAAATTCTCCCTCCCGAAAAACAGGCTTATCACCGAATCAGGAATTGCCAGTAATTTCTCCTCTGGGATGCTTGTTTTTAAATTGCCTTTTGGGAGGCTTTTATGACTGCATCCGCATCAGTGCTGTGATTCAGAGCAGTGATGCAGTTTTGAAGCAAACGCCCCAGACTGTCCCATTTACTGTGCAGTGGTTCAGTTCACAGAGCAGTTTTGCAGGGCGTAAGCTGGATTCTGCTTGGAGAAAACTCAACTGGAGGCTTTGATCTAGGCATGTGCCAAATGTTCTCCCACTCCTACTGGGGAAATAAGAGGCCAAACCAATGACCAGACCTCCTGAAAGCTTGGAATCACACTCTGGGATGTTTCAGTTCAGGGATCTGGGATAAATAAAACAATCCTGTCTCTCTGCCTCCCCTGTAGCGCAGATAAAGAAGCCTCACCACCAACTGCTCCAACCTGCTGATCTGCTCCTGTGGCTGCTACTGCCTTGAGAAAGTAGATGTAGTCCACGACATCTTGACAGTATTGCAGATTTTACAAATGCTTTCTGTGTCATGTTAGTTGTTTTCCACTTCTCTGTTGCTTGGATATGGTGCAAATATTCTTAAATGAATTTTAAATGATCTGAGCTTGTGCCCATTTTTTGTCGCAAAATTTAACATCAACCTAGGACTTTTTTTCCAAAAAATCATACTGCACTGTGAATCCATTTTGGTGATTTGGAGAAAAATTTTTTTCATCTACACTGAAATTGCTGTTTACGGAGGTATTTAAGAAGAAGATATGCTTTCCTGCTCTCAAAATGGGTGAAATTGCAAGAACCAGAAGTTTTTCCACAACATTTTCATCCTCAAGTTCTCGAAGCTGTCTAATATTGCCTTACAAGTGTAAACAGTTTACTCCCAAGTCTACATTATGCCAATGGGCTCCAAAGATTATGATCAAGTATAAGCAAGTTGTGATATTTCTAGTTTTTGGGAGACCATGTTTGCTTTCCAGGTTATTTAAATCGTGATTTTTAATTTAGATATTCATCTCTTTTGTATGTTTTTCCCTATGTGCTCGGCCTCATTAACCCATGTGGTTGGCCTGCATCATTCTCGTGTTGACAAAGATAGGCATTATGAACCTTAAAATGTCATAAACACCTCTAAAATTTGACCTCACTTGCATGCAGTGGGGAAGGTTTGACAGCATTACACCAGTCATCTGATAAGCTCAGGTCAAAAGTCTCCCAATTGCTTGCCTTTTGTTTGGGTGTCAAAGAGGCAAAAGCTTTTCATGTTTTTAATAAGCAAATTAATGAAATACTTACAGTACATTGCATACATTAACTCTTAGGTATCTGGTTTTCTTCTGGGGCCATCTTTCCAAAGGTCAGAGGCCGTGAATGCAGCTTCAGTTTTCCAGGAAACAAAGAGGACAGTATATTTCAGTAATCCTTTCCTTCATGTAGTTAAGATTCCCTTATTTTTTTTCACTTTGGCTTACTTTCTAGAGGCATAGTAACACTTGCCAGCTAAGCTAGATGTAGCATTTCAACCAAAAAAATGCACCGGATGCACGTTCCAAGTTTGCCAATGGCTATGCATGAGACTGGAATGTCAGAGCAGGAGCGGCGGATTAGGAAGATTGTGTTCATGTTACTCAAAGCAGAAGGAGCCCAGAAAACGTCTCTGGAATTTCACTGTTTCAGCCCCTTTTTCTTCATAGATATAACAAGTTTGTTCATTAACATTTTCATGCTCCTTACATCACTCATTATAGCGTTGCTTACATTTTCAAGATATTAACCAATTAATTATTAACCGTATTAGCCCTCATATGTAAACTCCACAGTAGTTTAGAAAGTCTCATTTTTCTTTCTATAATAAAGCAAAAATAGACAAAATAGAGAGTTTTGCTTGCCTAAGGGGGCATTAAGCCAAAGGTAAGCCATCTTTACACACCTCCTACTTTCTTCTCTTCTCTAGACAATTCTATGGTTTCTGAATTTTTCCAAGAAAAAACCCACTTTCCTGTAAAATCAGTATAATAATGCACCTTTGACTGGGAATGATCACCTACCTATTACTTTTCTATGGTGTCAGATCACCTGTTATAACATTGTGATGGAAGAAATTAAACTCCATATCATTTGCCATAACTGGGTGATGGCTTTTCTAGCTTGCATTTTTATACTAATTTAAACCATTATTTGGTTTCTACTACCTAATGCTTCCCAATTTTCATTCTTAGCCAGGAAAGCACATTGCACAAATTGATGAGCACCTTCAGGCTTCCTTTGTGGGTAGAGAAAAAAAGGAAAAGAAGTTAACCAAAAAGCCTGGGAAATATTTCTACTGGTGGGAGTTTTAACAAAGAGACTTTCTTTAACTTCCAGAGAAGAGATAGAAACCCACACTTCAGTTTCCTAAGATGTCACGTTAGCAGAACATCAGTAGACGTCACATTTATTATACGCATTTCTCAATCAGGTTGTGTTTGAGTGGATGGCCCTTGTTCTCTTAAGTTTGTGTTTGTGACTGTCTGGAAATGCTTCTTATCTAAGTCTTTGGTGCTTTAATTCTAGAATCAAAACCTCACATGCTATAAATGTAGCTGAAGATGTGTTTTACTGAAATTCATTGGATGCCATGAATTTCTATGAGGTAGGTTGCTGGAAGTAATCGAAGCTACTGAAAAAACCTGGCATCTCAGATGTGTGGTCAGGGTAGAAAATCAGCTCTTCTCTTAAGCTCACTACTGACAAGAAGGAAAGTGCTAAGTCAATAGAGTATTCAAGGATAAGGAGAAAGATACTCTTTCTTTTATGTAACTGAAAACGATATTTAACTTTAAGTGATGCTTATGATCTCATTTTGTATACAGGTTTCACTGTTGGCATCCAAAGCAGCAGTCACAGACTGTTTCTCTTGCAGACTTAAGTACTTGCCTTAAGCATTAAAACATAAAGCTAAACCCCACAATACACTGGCTAAAATAAGCTTTTCCTGCAATGGTCCATGCACTCCGAGCTGAACTGAAAGTCTGCATTTTGGGAAGAATCTTCCATTAGCTCAGGTCAGGCTAAAGCATTTTATTCTCTAAGGTCCCATCTGCAGCTCCATGAATGAATGTTCCAGAGTCTACTAGTGAACAGATATCTAAGTTGCATAAAAAACATATGAAATACAATCATGAGATGATTTTATCCCCTTTGCACTGGTTGGACTGCTTTCATTCTAAAATGAAATAAAAAATGCAGGGAAAACTGCCTTATTAACAAAAGCTATTAAAGTAATCTAAACATCACATTAAGCTTTGCTTGCGCAGCAGTAGACACAATAAGAAACACATATTACAGTCATTTAGATGCGAGATAATTTACTATTTTTAAGATCTTATAGCATCCTTGCTCCAAATTCTTTTCTTTTACTGTTCCTTGTTTCTGAATATGTTGTCCCTTCCCCAGCTCCGACTGCTGAAAAACGTAACTACCTTGTAGCTGGAAAACCTTATTCAGAATATGTGTCAATTCTTTGCTATCAGACTGGGCAGTCGTGTCAGTACGGATCTTACAAGGGTTTATCCTAAGCCTGATGCGTTCAATATTCACTAACCTCTAGGACTGTGCAATAGAGCATGCCCTTATCAAGTTTGCAGTTGGCACCAACTGTGAGAACTTTTGGAGCAGGATTAGAATTCAAAATCACTCTATTAAATTAGAGAAGTGACCTGCAATTCAATAAAGACAACTTGAAAGTACTACAATAAAAAGGGAGAAAATCAAAGATACTGCTAGTGTTCTGCAGAAGTGAATCAAGGGTTTAGAGGGTTTGGAGCTGAACTGCAGAACTGAATGTATGATGTCAACAGTATGATGCTGTTGCACCTCAAGCTGAAAAGGGAGTGTGGCACGTATTTGCACTCCTCTGGTGAGGTTTTGGCTGCAATTCTGAGTCCAGAATTCGGCACTGCATTTCAACAAGACAAATCAGAGAAAGACCAGAGGACAGGAACCAAAATGAGGAGAGGTTTAGAAAAAGTGACCTATGAGGAGAGGTTGAAAGAACTCAGTTTGTTTAGTCTAGAAAAGAGAAGACTGAGTAGGTACATGATAACAGACTTCAAATATTTAAATGGTTGTTATAAAGAGGAAGGGGATCAATTATTCATGTCTGCTAAGAATTGGACAAGAAATTAGAAATGACTTTAATTTGCAAGAGGAGGATTCCAGTTAGAAAGCATTCTGACTGCTGGAGCACATTAGCAGTCTCCGCTGCTTCCTTGGGTACTAAAGGTTTACAAGAATGGGTTGAATAAACTTTGTAAGGGATGGTTTAGATCTGTTTCTTCCTCAAAGATGTTCTTAGGACAAAGAGCTTCTTGAAGCCTCTCCTGGCCTTACTCCTTTAGTGTGTAATATAGATTTGTAATGTACACTTGCTTATGTTATTAAAAAAGGCCTAAATCATTATCTGAAAAAACACTCATTCTTCACTTACCTCTCCAGGTATGTGGGGTCGTGATAGTGAGGAAATATCTGGACTCTGCTATTTGCTAAAAGAGAATTGCTCAAGAGTTTTACAATTCATTTCTCTAAATGCAATAGTGGAAAATCAGAACTCGTGCCTGACCTCATCTGACGGCTGCTACAGCCCTTATAAAGGGGTTAACAACCCGGACATAAATCAAACGTTATTGCCAGTCATTAAGGTGCGATATCGCTCAGCGAAATCAGGACACATCCCAAGTCTGCATGGGGCTGTGCGTGAGCGGAGAGCTACAGAGAAAATGATGGTCTCCATGAGGAAGCCCTGAGGCTGCGATGAAGGGGAGGCTAAGCAGGACTTGGTAGCATCCTGAGGGAAACTAGAGGCCACTGGTGCCGGGGTACGAAACTGTCCTGTAAGACAGCCACCTGACAGCAGAATGTCCACCACAAAAAACATCACAGAGAATGCATGCTTCCTTGTTTTGTGTTATATACATTGTACATCTATCTGTCCTCATGGGATCCTTTAAGTCTGCAAAATGTGTCTGTACAATGCAGTAAAGTGATCAATAAGAAAAGCTACGTTCTGACCCTGGCAGAGTTTCCGACTCTGAACATTTCAGACGACGCCTCCCAGCCCAGACAAGGTCTGCTTTTCTGCCGAGTAAGGAGGTGGCTGGGTAGTTTTACTCTGCAAATTGGTGTTTGCAGCTACTTTCACTCTTCAGAGATGCATTCAAAGAGACAAAATGATGCTAATACTGCATGATGGGTACAAAGAAATAAAACTTTTGTAATATTATGGGTTAGTTTTATAGCAATTTAGAGGTGAAACCGTGCGTTCCAATTATAAAAGAATGAGTTAGCTTATAATATGCTAAGTTCTTTTTATTAGTTGATTAATTTTTCACTTAAAGTCTAAAAAACTCATTATTTCTTCATGTTTAAGCTTTCACTTCCACTGTCTTCTTTTGTAGTGCTCTTCTTAATTACCTGCAGTAATTTGCATCAACAAGAAACTAAGACTGCTTTGCATGTCTTTAGTGTCTTCTGCCCTCTTTATCTATTGATGTAGCTACACAGAGAGAGCTCAGCACTGTAGCATCTGGCATCTCGAATCACTGTTATAAACATTAATTAAATAAACCTCTCAATACTTTTGATAGGTGATGAGAGCTTCTGACTTCTGATGAGAGCCCTGGTGCCCGGTTTACAGGTAGAGAAGCTAAGGCTATATTTGAATCGTGAGATTTGCTGATACATCCCGGCTTGCTGGGCCCACGTGTATGCCCTGGCCATGTCCCAGTTCTCTGCTGGGGCAAAAGCCAGGCTGTTTCTCCCAGAGGATCTTGGTTTCCTTAGGAAGCAGATCTGAGTGCTCAGATGGGGAGGGGTGGCTAGCACAGCTAGGTGTTGAGTCAGACCTGTGGGTTGCACCGCGAAGCGTTATCCCCGCAGTCTAGACATAACCAAGGCAGGTTAATGAGTTTGAAGGAAGCTCATGGTGATTCTACATTAAAGGAGGGAGCAGATTAAAAAAAATTCTTGACTTTCTCATCATGCAGTTCCTCCCATTATTTAACCATCGAGATGACCACACTGGTTTTGCACATTTAACAAGTCCAACACAAACAAGATTCTTTTCTCCATTTTCATCAACTTTGAGATGTTTTATTTTCAAGGGTCTACAAAGGCAAATGTACAACTGAAACAAAGCCATGGCAATGACAGCATAGAACAATAGTCTCACTTCATTTTGGAGCAGAGCTCGGAAAATGTGGCTACAACCTAAACTAGCAGAAAATTACAGCACACTCTCTCCCTCTTTCTTGCTGCTTCAAGCAAAGGCCGTGGGTCTTTTCAAGCCCATCTACTTGCTGTGCAGAAGGAATAAGCTGGAAGATGGCTTTCAAAGCTGCAGCATCTTCATGCTGCCAGATACACTTTTTGCTTTACAGGCACCAGCATGTTTTAGCAATTAAATTCTGTTTTTTCCTGGATTAAATGTCAAGTTGTCGGCCTGTGGACAATTACAATAGATAGTCATGGGGCACTGTACCAGTGAATGTACTGCAGCCAAAATGCAAGGGACTTGCCTTTCTATTTAAAAGTTACCTTGCCACTAACAGTCATTCTTTCTTTGACAGTTCATCTGCCACTCCACAGTCCTTTAAAATTTTTTTTCCCCATTTTTACAATATTACATTTTAGTACTGAACTGCTGAATTGATAGTCCATGAGCGGTCAGACAAGGTCCAGTGAAATCAAAGAGCATTATTTCACTGGCCTCTTTAGAATTGTTGGGTTAGTCCTGTTGCCTATGATTTAAGAATGGATCCCTATCCAGAAAAGCACTTTAACACGTGATAACAGTTAAGCGTGTGCTTAAGTGCTTTTCTGAATCAGGGCCCATATAAGGAAGCACTTCCATCAAATGTTTCCAACTAGTCCAAACAGTGTCTAACTTTTCCAGATATTAAACTTACCCTGAAATATATAAGCAGAACTCCTTCCAATATTGAAAAGAGTCACTGATTTCTTCCTTCAAACAATTGTTTAGAGGTTTGCTCTGTTATAGATATAAGGATTGATTCGAGTTGCAAAAGAAAAAATGTGTTTATGCAAATATTAAGTGCTTGAAAACTACACAGCTGTTTAGATTTTGGATGAAAGTCTTGGCTTGTTGAATAAGATGTATCGGCATCTATGAGACTTAGAAAACATCTTTTGTTACATGGTTATTTCAGTGGAAATACACTCTCCAAAACCTTCTTTTAGAGAACAAATTCAGATTTCTCTGCATTTAACATTGTAAAACTATGAAAAGCTTCTTGGCATACGTATTCCTTGTCAAAATGAATCTAGATTGAGATAGTGACAACGAGGAACAAAAGTTTTGGGATAACTTATGCCCTTAAAGTTTTTCAGCTTGGGTTTCTATTCTAACTATAGGAAAAGTACAACAGCAGTGATAGAGTTCAATCTACCCGTAAGAGGTGGTCATTGAGTACAACAAGTGGAACAGGATGATTTCATTTCATATGTAAACATTAGTGATAAGAACGAGCAGCCTCCTATGTTGCTTTTTGTCTTTTGTTGCGTTAACTTCAGACCATGCATCATCTCTAATGAGCTTGATAAAGCATAGCAAGGAAAATGTGCCATAATTCATCATGATTTCCATTTCAAAAGTGACAGCCACCTTCAGAAAATAGTCCATTTTGCAACAAAAGAAAACCAACAAATGATAATGGAGACAATATCTTCAAACGAAAACTTTCTGTTCCCTCAGATCTGACTCAGTACAGAAAGGTGGGCTTGACTTTCTTAACAGTACCCACAGATCCTTTCTGGTTCACCTTGTAAATAGAATATTTGATTTTTCTATGTTGTCCACCTCAGAAAAAACAGCACCCCAAAATATTATTGAGTAATAAGTGCTGGTAGATGAGAAGAGCAGGAACAGCATTTTAAATTGTTGGAAAATATAACGTTAAATTTAATTCTTTCCCATTAAAAAGCTATGGCCCGTGCTGCAATGGAAGTTACAAATAAGCTGCTTTCAATAACAATAAAGGAGCAAGTTGTATGTTTTGGGGAGCTTCTGAAGAAGTTGTAGTTCTTTGTGTGTCTATCCAAACTGCTTTTTTTTTGGTGGCTGCAATCCCTGTGTAGAAATTAGTTTATATTCTGCCTGGTACATCTGCATACCTTAGATATCACAGCCATCATAATTTGCATGTCTTACATCTAATCTGTAATCTTTGAAATAATTTAGTTTCATAGGATGGATAAAGGTTGCATTGGAAAAGAAAATAGCAGTACCTGAAATGAGGGAAAGCTTCATCAGGGGAAATTTAGGCTCGATATTAGGAAGAAGTTCTTCACTGAGAGGGTGATTGGTCGTTGGAATGCGCTGCCCGGGGAGGTGGTGGAGTCACCGTCCCTGGAGGTGTTTAAAGGGAGCTTGGATGAGGTACTTAGTGCCAGAGTTTAGATGACGAGTAGGTATTGGGTCGTAGGTTGGACTCGATGATCTCAAAGGTGTTTTCCAGCCGTGTGATACTGTGATACTGTGAAAAGAGAGGCAGAGGGTGCCAGAAAAGGGCTCAGCACTGGAGCCCAGCACCCTGGGTCCTTAGCTTCCAAAAACTGAACCTGTGTCCTAAAGACACTGCAGATTTATCCAGTGGTGTCAGAGCTACTAAATATCATGTTGATAGGCTCTACATCTTTTTTTTTTTCAGTATGTGTTGTCTCTTAAAAAAAAGAGACGTGATGGCTGGAGAATGTTGTATTGCAATCTGAAGGTGAGCGATCACCACCAGAACACGGTGTGCTGGATTAAAGATCATGGAAGAGGGGACCTTTGTGAGGCAGAAGACTGGTCAGAAGCCTGTCCAGATGGTCTCATGGGCTGAGCTCTTGTGTTGCGGACCGGATGAGATATTTGCCAAGGAACTGGGACAAGCTCCATCTCAAAAAGGCAGGATGCTGCTCTCCTAGGGCACCATCTGAGAATCCACACCCCACCTTAACCGGGATCACAGGCTGTATTTGTGTTTCTGTGCCTGAAACAGATAAGAGCAGTTCTGCTCTCTGATAGCTGTACTGGAGGCAGAGCAGGCGTCCATTTTCTGTGTCTACTTTAAAATATCCAATTAAAATTAACAGTTTGGAAAACACTACTTTTTACTAGTTGATTGATGAACTAGGGTATCATTACGAAGTAGAAGAAACAGCAACGATTGGTCTCAAAGTGAATTTATGTGAAGTTTCTAAGAAGAAATTCTCTAAAAACTATGCTCAGGATCATTCTTATGCAGTAGTTAATTAACATATGGAACTCACTGCCACAAAATACAGTATCTTTGAGGCATGAGTTTAGCGGGATTAAAGGGATTTATTAAACACTTATATGGATAATGAGAGCATCCGCAGTTACATTACACAGGATGAAACCATACATTAGGGATATAAACAATTATGCTTCAGGACAGAAGCCAACTACTGACTAATAGCGTTAAGGAGGAAATTCACTCCATAATTATCCAGGATTTTATGCACCTTTTCTAAAAGTTCTAGTCCCAGCACCTTCACAAATGGGCTACTGACTTACGGGAAATGTTGGAATGCAGGAAATGCAGGAAAAATAATGAAATTTATGATTTCATTTCTGTCAAAAGTTATTGTCTTATTTTTCTCCCTCCTTAACAGTAATAATTACAATCTTTTATTAGAAAAAAAATGGAGAATGTGAGTTAACAAATTAATCCAAAACTTATTCAGGCTAATGAAACCAGACCCTCCCTCCTTCCATATATAAACTGAATACTACCAGTTGTCCTTTTTAAACCACATTTTTAAATTCAGAAGGAAGAACTAAGAGCATTACTTTAGCTGATGTCACACCTTCTATTTGCATACTGGCATTAAAATATTATCAGAAGTAGTTTCTTAAGTTTTAGTTTTGCATCCTAACACACTGCTGTTTTAATGGTACTATGAATATAAACGTGCTCTGAGTTGTCTAAAAGAATGCTGATATGCATGAACCCAGTTTCAATAGGAATTGCAATGCATTCTCTGGAAAGGGCTCTATGATGATTTGAATCCCTAGGAAGTAGTACTAATGCATCCAGCTGAGACTTCCACTGCTCAGGAGACCCAAGATACAGGTACTTTACCTACTTAAGGTAGTCCACAAAACCCGCTTCCCAGTGCTCCCGTTTTCTGCTAAAGTGTGGACTTGATCTACAAGGAATTGTGTCCTTTTTCTCTCCACCAAAGAGGAGAATTCTGAAACATCATATAACACACAGCTTACAGAAGTGGAAAGAATGCATCAGGCAGGACTGAAGTGCTTTTGACCTATTTTGGGACCAAAACATTTTCAGCGACAAACTGTCTTGAAACAAGCAAACAAACACAGATTTTCTTTCTATGCAAGATGAAATCCCAATATTCTCTTCATTAGAACACAGGCAGTAAGTCATCTGTAGAGCTTTGGGTATGACAGCAGGGACAGTGTCGTGTCCCTTCCTGTTTCTCCATAGTAGGAAGTTCTTGCTGGGAAGGAGAAAAGCAGTCCACACGCATTGAGCTCTCACATTGTTGTGGTTGACTTTTCTCGGCAGCCACAGACTCTCAAGAAGTGCTTGCTTATAGATTCTTGTGACGCTTGCTGACAGAAGACCTGAGTATATGCAGCAAATACGAAGCATCCATCCAAAGACTCTTGGATTTGCTCTGCACACGCAGGGCGTCACTGTACATACCATTTGTACTGGCCATGTCTGGGGCTGACAGATGCTGTAAAGCTGTGAAATTTATGGAAATCCTAAACAAATATCCAAAGCTCTCAAATTCTGCCAAGATGAACGTTTTGGGTGAAAAAAGAGGACATTTATGGTGAAACCCAGCCTCATAGCACTGGTTGCTACCTCTGAACAGATTACTTCAGCATCTTTTGTTTCTTAAGGAGACGATTCACGGGCTCTAGGTCTCTCTGCGTTATGGGGGAAATTGTAATGTCTCCAATGGTATATCAGTATATACAGGCAGAGGGCTGTGCAAATAATACAAAGCTAAAAAACCCTGTGCACCTATACCTCTGGGAACAGAATCAAAATCACCAAAGTCAGTGGAAAGACTCCAGAGAGCTCTTCTATCATTCAGAAAACACAAGTGTGACTTGAATTAAAGACAAAAAAGCAATAATAAATAGGAAAACAATGAGAGGAGCAGGTGTTCAGCATATTTGAAAGGCAGAAAAGCAAACTTTTATGTTATAGCAGTGATGCTCTGCAATGAAGCTGAAGTCTGTCAACATCCAGATATGTTTCACACTGTATGTTTGGCATCGCAACAGGTGGTTACTGCCAGATATACCAATGAAGAATATTCCAGATTTGTTAGCTATTGCATGAAATCTTTCCACCAGAGGAATTGGTTGTATTTGGCAGCAGTCAGTTAGCAAATAAAAAATGATCTAGAGTTCATGACTATTGTAGCTTTAAAAAGCCAGCTAAATAACATTGTTTTTCAGCAGTGAAATTCCTCACCCAGAAGGGAAGTCCCAGAGAACACAGAAAAGGTAGAAAGATCTGACAGTCAATAAATCTGGGCAATACTGAATGAAATGGTTAAATAAGTGGGGAACTCATTATTAAAAATGTCCTTTAACAGCCTGTTTACATTTAGAGAAGAGGACTGAGAAATGAGGCAAAGCTTCTGTACAAAGATAAATTTGGTAAACCTTCTGTGTTAATGTCTAGGGGACTGCATGTGTATGCTCTAGGACTGATTTTTTTTTGTACTCTGCCTGGTCTTTAACCTTCTGATTTTCCAGTATGTTGCACAGCCCCAGTGGACAACTTCAGGCTGTTTTTACCTACAAACACAGCTTTGGCTAAGAACAAGGTTTCAAACCATAGTCTGTTGGGATTATTTTTTAAGAAAATTCCTTATTCTCTGGAAAGTTGCTGACTTCTTGAAAGTGGAAACCATTTCAGGAAATATCAGTTTGGATGATTTTCCCACTTTGATAAGAATCTGGGAAGAAAAAAAATTTGAAATTGCCAGCACATTCCTTTTCACCATTTTCAACAGAAAAACAGCCCAGTGCCAGTACCGACACAAACAGTTCAAAATGATCAAAACAGCTGTTCAGTGGACGGCTTCCTCTTCATCTCTTATTACAAACCCACAATTTGTCCTTTTTGTTTTAGAATTGCGGTCCCATTTTCCTCCTAACAGCCTTATCTGGGTTTCATAACCAAAATAAGAGCTCTGTGCTCTGCAACTTTAGGTGTATTCGTCACACATTTTTTGCCCTCGGATCATTTATTGTGTTGCTTTTGACCAACAGTTTAAGTACGCCAGGCTGAGCTGGTGATTCGAATTTGGTGGAACTTAGTTAATAAAGCTGTTCTATACCATTAGAAGAACTATCATAGAGTACTAATTTATGCTGGTAATTTTCCAGCCATATAAACCCAAGGAAGGAAGCAGTCACATGACACACATCACATATGTATTTTTGCCATTCTGAGTCCCGGCTCTAAGGCAAACTGTGCTTTTCAAAACTCCTCCTTTGCTACAACTGATGGCGTTGCACTAGCGGAGCCTTATTGGTGTTTGTTTCAAGCATTAAGTAACCTTGGGGAAGCCTTTTTCTTACTTCTGCTGTTCTTTCGTCTGCTCACAAAGCAGGTTTCAGGTTTGGGCCTGCTGGTTGAGGGGAATGCTTAGCTCGCCTATTTAAAACGCGACTGGATTTTGCTATTCAAATGTAGGAAACCTAATTACACATTGGTAAATTCTCTTCAGTCTACCAAACACAGAAAAAAAACAGTGACAGAAACTGAAAGGCCAAAAAAGAGAAAAGAGTCCCTAAGACCTAATGAATCCAAACTAAACACCTCTCCACAGAAATGTCAAACATTTCTCTTAGCACAAAACAAGGCTTAAAGAATTCCCTGCTTTTGTCTCTGGGCTAATTCCTTAAGCAGAGAGGGGGATTTTCTTCTGGGAGTGTTATTTCACAAAGAACTAAACAGCAAATAAACAAAAGACTCTCAAAGAGTGAGAGAGTATAAATAAAATTCATGACTCCTTAAAGAGTTTACACTGAAAGAATGTGGGGGATTATTTACAATTAAAGCATAGTCTGTGGAATACAGTTATTATTACAAAAATGAATAAGAGGGTATTTCATTTAGCTCACAATAAGGGTGCACCTGGGTCTTCTCCATTTGTTAAAATTGGAGAAAACTCGCTTGCCCTCAGAATCATCTATTTGGCTGCTTTTAGAAAACTCTTTTTCATACGCTGGGCTGGGTAATCCAATTGACAAAACTTGTTTATGAAGTTGCAAACTATCTACGTTGTAGCTGCAGAAGGTGCTGAAAGGAAAGGACAAAAACCAAGGGGAGCAAAACAAGAAAGTTGAGAATTTTCCTCCTTTGAAAGAGAAAAAACAAACCAAACCCAAGTAAAAGTTTCTTCTGTTTTTCTGTGAAAAGTATTCATCAAATCCCGCCCCCCCCCCCAGCCAGTCCTGCAGAAATGAAAAAAAAATAAACCTCACCTTTGTCAACAAAAAGAAGTGTTTTTATACTTCAGGTCTAGCAGAACGCAAGCTTTTAGTGAAGTGGAAAGTAACAAGAAGGGCAGCAAAACTTTGGAGAATTCTCCCTTCTTCCTTGCCAAGCAGAATATGAAACAATGGAGTAGGTTAATAATGGAGACAAGGTTAGCTGAGGGATAAGATGAACGTGGAACAAATACAAGATTTCACTTCCAATAAATTAGGCAGACACAAATGAATGGTTATTAAGATAAAGAAGCATAGGTTGAAGAAGTCACTTGATTATAAATTATAGAGCAATTAGTCCCCTTTTCAGTGCTTTTTTTTGTACTAGGCATTTTGTATGCTACAGCAAATGTGTCATAAAACAATGCTGATAATGATGTTGCTGAAAGCCAAGGTAGAGCAGCCGAATTCCATATATATGCATGTTTTTATAGGGTTGGGATTGATAATATGAGTGTGTGTATCCATATGGGTGCATGTATCTCTGAGTGTGTACATCTGCGTGGGTGTACATGCGTGTCTGCCTACACCATAACTATCACAAGGCATATTCATGTGCAGCCCTATTAACTCTTTGGAGAAGTCATCTATTACTACAAATTAAAAAAGAAATCTATATGAGTGTCTTTGAATGTACTTTATCTATTTGTCTATGTCATGTCTCCATGCCATATTAAAGAGAAAGCCTTGTAAGAGAGGTTAGGCCACAGAGACTTATTTCGTGTGCTTGAGCAACAGAGATAGAATTTAAAGCTTTGCTGAGTTTGCAGCAAAGTTTTGACCGTCT
Source organism: Neomorphus geoffroyi (assembly GCA_033558235.1). Lineage (NCBI taxonomy): Eukaryota > Metazoa > Chordata > Aves > Cuculiformes > Neomorphidae > Neomorphus > Neomorphus geoffroyi. The sequence continues at coordinate 5,489,063 of JAUMJM010000009.1, forward strand.
TATCCTACCATGCCTGTCTCAGTAAAGTATCCGAAACATTTGGCTACACATGTTTAAATGAACAGTATTTATTTTTAGCATCTGCTGCCCCTGACTCAAACTTTGCTACTAGGAAAATTCAGCTCTATGGAAAAGAATTTGAATTCCAGCTGGGCAGTTTTCAAAATAAGATGAAAAGTTAAGCAGGCAATTGGTGTGTATTTAGGGCTCAAAACACCTTGCCTCCTAAGAAGTCTTGAAGGAGTTAATCCCTTCTCAAGATAATCCACTAAAGAGCATCCTTCATTATGATGTTAAAAGCAAGGATCAGTGCTGGGGGAGTCTAACAATAGGACAGGGGTGCTTTTCAATCCCCATCACATTCTTCTCAGGTTAGAAACAGAAACTGCTGTTATTTCAGCCGAAAAACAGGACGGGTTTCTCTCTTGGTGTTAAATATTCAGATTTAAAAAGGGAGGGGAAAGAAGGAAAAAAAAAAAGAAGCAATAGCTAAGCCACTGCATTAACCAGACTTCTCTCTTATTGGGTATTTTTCCGTCAATCTTTCTAACTTTTATGACAAGGTGGTGAATGCGGAAGGGCTGTGACAAAATAACTCACAACTCTCTTAGACATCAAAAGAACTTTTGATAAGAGGCTTGTAAATAATTTCCTGGTGGTAACATGCGAGTGGAGAAAACCTGAAGCAAGTCTGTCTGACTTCACTGAACCAAAGGACACTCCGTCCCTTTATTCTGGGCAGGAATCTAACTTCTAAATGAAAAACTTGGGGGGAAAAAGCGCATGTACCAAGCTGCTTTGTGCTACTTAGGTGGCTAACGTTCTTAATATCTGGTTTTCACTTTGTTTAATACTGAGTATCCTGTTTTTAATTGATGAAAAGACAGAGAAGTGTAAACATACAGGGTTTTCTTGGAGACCTTACAAACATATGTGAGGATTACTTACACACACACACATGCGCTCGCACACTGTTTAAAATAGAAATCATCCAATTCCAAAAAGTTTTGCTAATCTATCCAAGTAGGAAAAACCCTAAAAACTATTCATAAGGTGGGAGAATTTATCTGTATTTTTAAGACAGTAAAGGAGGAAGAAGATTCAATCTTTAAAGACTATAGTCAGAAAACGAAAGGAAAAGGCTATTACTTTAATAGCTGGCCATACAGCTGATTTAGGATACGATCCAAGTCCTGTGGATCTCCAATAACCACAACTGGTGCTTGGATCGTGTCCTCAGAGTACAATAACAAGTTTCTGTAGCATACATAATGGATGGGTTTAAGGAATCTCATGTAAAACATGTCTCATTGTGCTTTGGAAATGTCACCTTAAGGAATTCTAGCCCCATGTCAGGGCCAAGAGAGACAACAATAATATTTCAGTCGTAATAATTAAATGCTGTAAGCACCGTTATTTTCCTATTTGTTGTAATTCCAACTAAGAAGGGCTCTGATTGAGACCTGGCAAGAAGCAGTTGAAAAATTGCTCTTCCAAAGGGGGAAGCTAAAAGAGCACATGACTCAGCTGTAGATAGTAATTTTGATTCTTTTGTCCAATATAATCAGCAAACGGATGGTAGCTCCAATTCACTGCTCAAGTCTGCAACAGCAATAGCTGAAGTCTTCCTGACACAAGGCCACTGCTTCTCCTGAACATAACAGATCTCTTTACAGGAGTAAGATGGTGGCTGGATAGGAGGAGGAGCAAACCTCGCCTCTGGGTTGATGTCACTGCTCATCAGAGGGGTTGGACAAGATGACCTTTGAATGTTCCTTCCATCCCAAACTGTTCTAGCATTCTATGATTTCCATTTCTCTCTTTCTGCACAGGGCAGTTCTACTCTTTTTTCCATCATCTCCATGCAAGAAAATGAGATGGCCTTGTGCTTAGCTAATTTGGAGGAGATGACGGTTAATGGGGAAGTGTATCCGAGTACATGAGACCTTTTACACTTATTCCTTTTTTTAGTCTGTGCCCCCGATCCAGGCCAAACTGGAAGTGTATGAAACTGTACTTTCTGTGAAGAGGCAGAAAATATTCATGCTGCAAATGTTGCAGGCATCCATTAACTCTTTAGATGTTGCAGAGGTTTCTGGGCACGTAGAACAGGAAGAGTGCAGTCCCGTCTCTTTAGAGTGCATACATAGCAAAGTTCTCGTGTTACTGCAGACTGCTGTACACTGATGCTCTTGCTTAACAAATAAGTCTGCGAGGGATTTCATCTCTACTTGTTAGCCCTGCAGTAGGGAGGGATCTCAAAGCTGCCCTACTGCCTGCTGGTGACCCCAGGAAGAAAGGAAATGCTGCAATTACCCCACTTTCTGAAGCAAAGGGAACTATTTTGTGTCCTTCTTCTGTCCTTCCCTTACAGGTAGCTGTTGGTGTAGGAGACCAAGACCATGGTTCTGCTGCCCACAGCCGCTACTTTGCAGTCATTAGTGAATGATTCTTTGCCATCCCTTTGAGAACTCTTGCCCAAATCAATGGCCAAGGAATGGAGATGCCCTGCTTACAGATCTCCAGAGGAAGTGATGAGCTTTGCATTTTATGAGCATCACTTTTAATATTAACAGTCTCAAATAAGCCTGTTTATCAGCTCTTAGAAACACTGATATTATAACATATATATGCTCTGGCTTTCTGACAAAATCAGATGATTTTGACACCGTAAATGTTTATAAAAGTTTTAAAGACCAAAGGCTCCGATCAAGATGAGTTCTTTGGTTAAAACCAGGCACTAAATAAACAGAGGGAAGGACACAACCTGAGCCCTTACAGGAGCTCGCTTTTGAAGCAGAGTCCATTTCAGGATAATAGGAATGGCTGATCCAATTCCTGCCCTTCAACTGCATTCAGTTTCTGGAATTAATTTATCAAGCTACATTTAAGGATTAAAAGATGGCGCCTGACATTTTTGAACAAACCAGAAAACCCCAAAACCCAAACAAAAAACCCTGTCACAATTCAGCAGAATTTGCAAAAGAAAAGAGGCTGTATGGGATAAAGGAAACCAGTCCAAAGTCCTCTTAGGTTGATGATCTCTTCAGGTCACGGTTCAAGTTATCTTGATTTTCAATTGTACCCACCCAAGTCTGTACTGCTTCTCCCTAGGTTTTTTTTTTTTTAAAGACTTTAAGTTGCTGCCTAAATGCTCTTCTCCTTAATGAGAATGAAACCGACTGGCTTTTATTAATGAATCCCATCTTTTGTGCATAGGTTTTAGTTTCTCTTTAACATCTTGAAAAGTCATTAATTTATTGCTAATTTAAAAGAAAAAGAGAGAGCGATCCTGTTGGTTCGAATGAATACTTTTCCTTTGGTTGAACCAATAATTCAAGCTCCTGATTATACCAATTAAAGACCAATTTGAGGAAAGGCCTCCAGCACTGAGCTGCAGCTGCCATTTAGCCACAAATTATGGGTCTTATATGTGGGTGGACATGAAACTCTTTCAGAGAGAAATAGGTTGAGAAATAGGGAAACTATTGTAGGGATTTTAGCAGAAGGGGGACATTAATTGGATACATTGCTTGAAGTCAATCAGAGATTCAGTGACTCTGTGGGCCTTCTGGCTTCAAGACCCTTCTCTTTTTGTTCCTGTACCTTCAGCTAGATTGCTCACAGCAACTAAACAAGCAGAGATACTTTTCAGGGCTTTTTTTTTTTTGGTGACTGTGAAGAAGGGAATATCTATTCTACAGTGAAAGGGATGCTGAGCATAAGTGTGATGGTTTCAAGCCTGAAATAATTTCTTTAGGTACTTTGGGTTAAGAATATATAAAAGTGGTCCCTGGATGAAAGTTTTTATTTATTAATTTGTTTTATTTTTAAATGTATTGATTAAAAATGCAATGAAATTACAAGCTTTTGATATTGTTTTTCTGCTAACAGGGAAAAAAACGCTCTCATGAACATTTTTCTCAAACTTGGGACCTGTATTAATCGAAGAGTGGAAAAACTAAAATCATCATTAACAATCAGAACATTAATAAGTCACTGATAAAATATACAGTGTTAATACTCATAATTGAAATCTTCTATAAGTACTGCGCGTTAGTTGCCCTTGCTACTATGTGTTATCTGAGTTTTATTGTTCTAGATTACGTTTTTCCAGCCCATGAAGAAAACCAGTGGCTGTAGAGAGATTATAATGCACTATACTTGGTCTCTACTCCTCTGGTAGATTTTTAAATTCTTTTAAAATTTCATACATGAAATAGAGCTTTTGATAAAGAAATGTAATAACAATAGAGATGTCTATGTTTGTATATATATAAATATACATGTATAAATGTATTAATTCTCAAGCTGCGGTGGTCTGTATGAAGGCTCACTGCTCATGACTTCTTATAATCAACTTTAGGGTTTCACTGCTGGAAACCCAGTAATCTTTCTTATAGTTCACCTTGGGCACAAACGCACTCGTGTAAACTCCGTAATTCTGAATTCATCATATGCTCTGATATTTAGGGGTGTGTTTTTCCTTAACATTAGCATCCTTGAATTGCTATAACTCACCTTGATTAAGCCAATTAAAATTCTCAAAGAGGTTGCCTGATCAAGAAGTCAAAATCTATTTCTCAGCTCTTTCTTGAGAACCGTAAAGTCTTCTTTTCAACTCTTTCATTGTTAAATTGAGATTTGCAACCTAAATGAGTCAAGGAGGATGATCCTGTGCTTACAAACAGACACTGAAAAAGATCACTTGCTTCTCTTTACCTGGCGTAGGCCTTGTTCAGCTGGTTTTCAGGTCACTATATTTATGAGCATTTATTTTGAACAGAATCAAGAACTGACTTCAAACAATCTTCAGTGCTTTCTCTGGCTTAAAATTGTCAGTTAAAAAAAAATAGGAAAGACTTCTGTTCTAAATTTCCATATTTCATTCAAACTTGCTAATTTTATCCTGGTTAGGAAGTGGGATAAATAAAAGCTACTTTTGATCCACCCAGAGGAGGAAGTTGTGGAAATGCTGCAGGAGAGTTTTGCCTTCTTAGAGGAAGAATTTTCTTTGTACAAATATGCTGTCACAACTTTTTAGTCTTTAGAGGCCTGTATAGCACAGATGTTGCTCTGGTGATTTTACATTTATTCTGGTGGTTGTTCAGTATGGAAGCAATCATGAGTTTCCATCTCCACAATAACTAGATTCTAGTTTCTTCCTCTATCTAATCTCTATTCTTAGATCTTGTTCTATATTTTGTAAGAGATCTTCCTTTTGCTTCATAGCCTTTACATGAGGATTCTCTCATAACATTTGCTGCTGGAACATCAGATGTTAAAAGAAACAATGTGTTTCATTTTTTTGGCCATTTAGTTCTTGATACCCCATGGTTCCCAAATGAGACACAATTGGTAAAACTGAAATATCTCGAGTTCAACGAGTGAACCAGAGGGCTGAGAGAGTCCAACACTCAAACTGCCTGGCTCTCAGCTTTTGATCTGAGGTCAGCACCTTCTCCACAGCACGGAAAGATGGGTTTGTGTTGGCTTGGCCACCTATCTGACACACACCTACGTGTAGGGGTAGCAAAGCAAGTTAACACACCTCCCTATTCCAGGTCGGCAATTTCCTGCCACAGTACCCAAAGTAACCTTTTGAAGGGACTGCCTCAGAAAAAGAGCATTTTCCCCTGATAAATTGCACAGTTCCTTTGGTTAAGGAACAACATTTCAAGCATCTTATTCTACACTGATTGATCTCTAAGCCTTAACGTTTATCTCCCCAGTACGCAGCATACATATCACTGCGAGTTTCAGTTCTGAAGTCTGATAAAACTAATAAACCAAAACTGCCAGAGGTGGCACATTAAACTGGTAAAATGGTTTTCATCTTAATTGGATATGAGCAGTGTTATCTCTAATAACCCCGGGATACTTCTAATTGGAGTTTTCTTTTTCCTTTATTTTTTTCTTTCTTTTTTCTTTCTTCCTATTCTCACACTAATGTCATTGACCACTGTCAATATTTGAGTGCCCCTTCTTCCAAACCTCACTACCCACTTGCCGTGGTTTCTGAAGCAAGAGTTAGCCTGATTTCAGCGCGGTGAGCAAGGCATATTTGTATTCCATTAACAAAAGGTGATTTTACGTGTGCTATCATTGGAGATTTTAATAAGATAGAGTTATTGATGTTAGGTAATAATGTTTTGAAAGTTGCTTGTGTTCAGTGCCCTGAGATTCACCTCAGGCCAGCAACTTCTCAATTTTCAGATGTTGTTGCAAGACAATGGCTGTCATTGTTTAGGCTCAGATTGTAATTTTAGTGTAAATCTTGCTACAATTTTTTAGTGAGGTAAAATCATTCTTATTGCTTCCTGCTAAATTTTTAGATTCCTGCGAGAAGAATGCATATTAATTGGTAATATTAAAATACCATGCATAATTAAAAGGCAGCTAAGCTTTCTGTGGCTATTGTTCTTTTGTTTTATTTCACTGGGGTTACCAAGAAATCCTTATATGGATGAGGAAATATTCACACTGCTGAAGCTTGCTATTCATAGGGGAGCTGCTTTACAGTAGATAGCTGTGTGGTCTGCAGGGGAGACTGCTCAACCACAGCTCGGAGGAAACCATTTCTAGAAACTTTTGTCCACTGTTTTTCAGGATTCTCTTTCACTTTTTGCTCTTTCTTTTACACGTGTAGCCCTAAATTAGCTATTCCACTGCATCAATTTTATATTAAGTTTTTGTCATGCAAAATCCACTTCAATTTCTCTTTAGGCGACATTTGTTTGGCAATACAGGCATGTTATTGGCTCCATGATGATAAAGAATTTAAAGAACTGAAGGGACAGGAGGTCTAAGAAAAAAAATTGCATCAATAGCATAAACTACTTCATTTTTTCAACAGGGATTAAAAGTTGAAGTCTGCATATGTTTTAAATGTGAGAAATTTTACTCCTGAGGCATACTCAGGAAGATATAATTCATTTTCCTGCAGAACACACATGCATACACACACACACAACTGCACATGTGATGAAGTCAGTACCATTCCCCATACTGCATGTGTTTCTGAGCAAATATTATCAGATTCATTGTGGTTATTAGTTTTTTCTACATAGTCAAAAGTATCTGCACAGAGCTTATTAAAATATTTTAGAAACGCAACAAGAACGTATTTGATGGTGAAAAAATCCATAAAAAATTGCAATAAATAAAATTATCACAAAGATCTGTTCAGTAATTTATATTTACATTTCAGGCAATTAAATCAGCAATACCTGGCATATGGATTAGTAAGGATCAAAGGCCTTTCACAAAAAGAGCCTTTTATAGTATCAAAGACCCTGTGACATCATGTTTGCCTTTTATGCTGAATTAGATAATTGCAAATAATTGTAAATGTGAAAGACATTTAGTTTTACAGGAGGTTTTTTTCCCTTTTGCAGGTCAGTGTGCAACCCTTTGACCCATCCTTGTAGGACTAAAGTCTTTGTTAGAAAGACAAAGAATATTACTTTCCCAACTAACAGCATGCATGATTACTTTTGTCAATAGCCAGAGCGAGCAAAACAGAAATCTTCTGATACACCAACCCTAAGAAAAAATGTTCCAGATGTTTTGTTCAGAATAAAATAACCAAGCAGTTTTGGGTTTTGGTTTTTTTCTCTGCCTTAACTTTTTTAAGGATTTACCACATGAAATGCAAACAAAAATAAGAAATATAAACATATTAGTAGAGATACTCTGTTTCTCACTCCTGTGCTTGTGTCTTCCACGCTTTTGCATCCTCATATTGCAATTGAGCTCATGGTAGCAGGGTAATTTAGGGGGGGTTGTGCTTTCAGTGGTGGCTTACAGGACTCCTGCAGCGGAGGAGAGCCAAAGTACAGTCGGCTCGGTGTACATCCTCAGAGTGTTAAGTGGAAAATTCAACAATACATTTCACAACTTAATCTTCTGCCTTGCAATAAAAATGAAAGGAAATACCTGGCCCATGGAATTTTAGCTATCAGGCTTGCAGAGTCTGAAATTTCCACCAAATACAGTGAAAAAAGGGCAATAAGGATGCCTATGACTGTGACGAGCACAGAATCTGGCTCTGTGGTTTATCACACTAATGAAGTGCTCCTGGTTTTGCTGGCCTAATTCTTTCACCTGGTCTTGTGCTAGGAAGCAGCTGAGGTTGCTCCAGTTCCCATGGGTGGAGCGGAGATCTGGTGCAGGACCTTTTGTGTCAGCCTGCAGGAGCAATGCCAGGTTAGGGGAAAGCTATCAGTTTGTCCTAGAGGTGAGGTATTCGTGGAAACCAATCCTTTCTCCTGTACATTAACTTTACACTGAAAAAATATTCTGCAGAAATGCGTGTAAAATTCGGTATTCACTGAAGAAAATGAGAAAGAGGGGGTGGACGAAAACATGGGAACAAAAGCTGCGTGGCTGAACATAGCCAGGTTATGGTTACCTTTCGAAGTGTTGTTACGCTCCAGTGCTGCCACAAGTTACAGCCTGCCAAGTGGGTAGGAGACCAAACCAAGCTGTATTTCTTAGATGGCTCAACTGTCTCAGGCTTAGAGGTTCATTAGGAAGTGAAATCATCCCAGGAATACCAAAACACCAGGAGGCAATAAAGATGATATAGGTAATGCATTCTGATTTCTCCAAGCATTAACTCATTTAAAAAGCAGTATTAGATAGAAAATAAGACTTTTATAAGGTTGTAAAACAGCAAACAAAATACAGAAAGGCGTATCAATACTGGGTATTGTTTGCCTAAATAAAAGCCAAGGGTAGAGTAGTTTACTTAGCATGGTGTGACTCTGGGGTAAATAGAAATAGACATTTAGGTAGCAGTGTACTGGTCAGTGAGTGTGGACTGGAGAGGAGAACAAACCACATTATATATTGCCCAGGCCAATGATTAATATATCCCCACAAGCCTGGTAATCTCACAGTCTCCTCCTGCTCTGCATTTTTTAGTTTAATTGAAATTAATGTGCTGTTTTAAGCAGCTACATAAACACCCATAGTTATTACACATTTGACAGTAGATAAGTAAAATATGGTATTAACAGAGCAAAAATGCAGCGCCTTTCTTAACAGATCCTGCCTCCAACAAATGCTCTTTGGAGCTTTGATAAACCTGTGGCTACGTGGTGTACGTAGATAGGCAAAAGCTGCGGATAGGTACTGCAACTTGGTGTTTTGGATCTAACTTGAAAGCTAGGTTAGTCCAGGGTGAGAGGATTGGACACATACGATCACCAGAGACCCTTTCCAGCTGAAATTATTCTATGGTTCTAAGATTTTCTGTTGGCAGTGTCATGAAACTGTTCTTTGCAGTTCTGGATTTGAGTATGGCCAAGCCAACACTCCTGGCAGCTCACCGCAACTGCAGTTGGGAGAAACACTCCGTAACACCTACTCAAGAGGTAAAGACTTATTTCTTCTGTTTGCACTCACTGTGTTTCATTGCAACGCCCAAACTATCTTTACACACTCACTAATCCTGTCTGGAGCAGCGCCATGGCATGAGGAGTGGCTGCTCAGACTGCCTTGGGTGGGAAACTCTCCTTTCAGAAGTCAGTTTTTCCTTCTCTGACTGTCTGCCCGCCAAAGGCAGTGATACTTTGAGATCTTCCCACGGCCCAACAGCTATGGCGTGGATACAGAGGAGTTACAGCAAGACATTGGTCATCCTGGTGAACACGGGGATTCTCACTGGCATCATGAATTTTGGATGTTCTAACTACTGTAGATTATCCATCTCTTGTTCCATTATTCCTTGTGACCAAATTCTAGTAGGCAGATAAACCCCCCAAATTTTTACAAGCGTCACCATCACCGAGGAAGCGCGTGAAAGCAGGCCACAGAAGATCTTAAGGATTTAAATTCCCATAAACTCAACAGGCACATAGGCACATAGGTAAGAATTAGATTCCTAAATATCTTCATGGAGCTGCTGTTTTCTGTTTAAACAATGCAACCAAAATAATCTCCCTTGGGCCTTATAGTCATGTAAATAAAACATACTGATTTGCTTTCCCCTTCTTCACTTCCTCACAAAAGGGTTTAATATAATTTTTTGGCATTAATATAATAATTTTTTTGCATTTGCCAACAGAAAGATTATATTTCTTACAGCTGTAGTCAGAATACTGCTGAAAAAAATCCACTTTATTTAGAGGATTTTTGTATTGCGATGTAAACATAGAAATTATCAAAGCAGCATTGCTGCTGCTTCTTCTTCTGCCCCAACTGCAAAGCTGCAGGCATACATATTTCCATGCTAAAAGTCAGTATTTACCGTGGTAACCTGCTTCTATTAATGTTCAGCTTTTCACTGGAACTTGTCAAGCTTTAAAATATTGTGATAATTTTCCGGTGTTACACCATCGGGTGTAGTAGAATTTCTCCTGGGCTGCAATTAGCCAACAGCTTATGTTAATTTTAATTAATTAACTTAGGTTGATAGTAATGCCATGTAATAAAACATTTTGCTCAGTGTGAAACTTGTCCATCACATTTGTTTGTGACCTAAGTTAGTAATTATGTGTGCTTAAGTCAGTGGTAAATGGAAATAAAATGATGCGTCAAAGCCAAAATGAGGTAATTTGTGTCAACTCGGTTGGTTGATAGTGTTATAAAGGTAAAAGACACAGGAGTGCTGGTTAGAAACTGGTCATTATTTTGTAATCCAAGGAATCTCTCATGATGCACATTCAGTACTAATCAAGACACCATTTTCTCGTGTGAAATGTCTGTCTTGTAGCACCATAAATCTAACTAAAACTCCAACTAATGTACGAGGTTCGGTAAGAAGGTTGACATTTGAAGTAAGATGAAATTGCTGTAGTTTGGTTCCTCCTCAGCCTTTGAAATCGAAATTATCAGCAAAAATGAACATCGAACTTGTGAGTAATCGTTGAATGATTGAATTAATTGAAAAAAAAAGGAAGCTGCTCAGAGAATGACTTTTAATTCCAATGTCTTACGGTGCATTATGGAACCTGAGAACATGCTTGCTTTCACAATATTTACAAAATTTGTTTTTCCTATTCCTGGTTAATTTTGGAAATAAGGTTCTCTGCTTCCACTGCCATAGTATCCCACCTTGCTAATAAATTTGAAAATTGCATTTTCCTTCAGAACCTAAACTTTAGTTTAAAAGCTAATATCCTGTCTGCTTTATTTCAATTGGACATTCCTGTTTTTCAATGTTGCCTTTGGTTTCAGGGTAAAAGAAATTTGTTGTCTGCATTTTTGCAACTTAGACCAAAACTAATTAATTAGTTAAGCGTCCAACTATTCTGACGTGCTTTTTATGTCTGAATTTCCAAGACATAAACCCCCCAACAATCTCAGCAAATGAAAACAAGAAGACAGAAAAAAAAAAAATCCACCCTGTGGTTTATTTGTAATTTTTATTTCCTAAAACGTTCAGTTTTATTTTTCTCTTGCAGGAAAAAAAGTACTCATTAAAGAAACTGTTGATGTTACTGAGACTGCCTCTTCAGGCAGCATGACAAGCCCAGCAGTAGCACAGCACAGGTATATGAGTTTCTTCTACTGGAGCTTCTAGAAAAAGAAAAATAGCTCATTTTTCTTATTCAAACTTGCATCTGATTGTCTTGTTCCCCCTCCATATGTCTTGTTGTACACATGTCTACAGGCCATGGTATCCTTGATCAAAGAGAAGTTCTTTTCAATATAGTGAGTATTAATTCACTTCATGCCAGAGAAAATCTACTAGTGAAAAATCACATACACTGCCATTGCAATGTCTGGTCCTAGTGAGACCACGGGAAGCAAATAATATCAAATAACCTAACTATCATCATCTTTATTTCTTAGAATCCCAGAAAGGTGGATTTATTTGACCCTTGGGAAATTTAAATTTTCTTTCAATGAGTGCTAAAAATTTACCTTGACCTAAAACTATGTGGCCCTCTGAATGCATGCTTTATTTAATATTTTTTGAATAGAAGTGAAATCCAAAAGAAGAACGCTCAATGGAAAAGAAATATTGAAACATTTAATCTAGAAAATATATTTTTTTTAGTTTTGTGGTTTTTCCACATTAAACAGTTGAATCTCTTCCAAGAGTGCATATATTCATATTAAATCTTCTATCTAATTATAAAATGATATTTCTTGAATTTTATTCCTAAAGATGGTCTTTGACAATACAGCATTTACATTTCAATAATTCCAGCAAACTGATATATTCTTTTTCAGACCAAACAAATTAAAAATGAATTCTGGTCTTCTGGTCACCAAATGGAGAAATAACAATTTGGGGCTCAGTTAACTCCCCCTCAAGTACCGTAATTCTTGAGAAATTGCATTTCCTGTTGGAAAGTCATTCAAATGGAAAATTCTTGCTGGACTCTGCTCATTGCAGACTGGGAAACACATATGAATTTGCACTGCAGAATGGAAACCTGCAGCATGGGATCTCTTGAGTAGGTTTTACAAGAAGAGTTATGACTGATTATTATGCTAATATTAACTTCCAATTGTTAACGAACCTTTCATCTTGAAGGATCCCAAAACACTTTACAGACCACAGAGACCTCTCCCACTCCCACAGAAATGCAGCCAGCTCTTCTGGCTGTTCTTTGTGACTTGGTGTTGCTCAATAGTAGAAAATAACCTCTGCCCGCCTCTACACCGGCAATGTTTAGAAATGCAAAAAGTAATTACCAAGTTGGACTGCAGCCAAGGCACTGGTTCTGACACTCTTGTTCTTGCGAGTGAAAAGTGCTATAGTATCTTTAAGTGGCCATAAGTCAGAGCTTGGGTCCGACGTCTTATCAGAAACACGGAGGCACTGGTACAACACAGAGTCTCTGGGGAGGACGGGAGCTACTGCCTCACCCCCAGCGTGATTTCTTGTAGCGGCTCCAAGTTTTACTTGGAGACTTTCCCACTGGAAATTGGGCTGATGTAACGCTGCGTGTCTGGTAAATCTGAATGCGGTTATGACCTGATTTGCAGATGGTCACCACGTTGTTTGCAATCGATTAAGTTTAAGTTTGGCATGGGCGCAGATGGCACTTTTTAAAGTGAGACTTTTATTTCTGGAGATGGTGATTTTCTGTGCTGTTAAGAGATTTTGGCTTTTTATTTTTGCATGCATCTTGAGAGTATGCCTCAAATATGTATATATTTCCCTGTACCAAGTATTTCAAACTGTATATGGAACGCAGCTACACTCCTCTCACTCCTGATGAAAAAGTGTGAAAACAGCTGATGCTCTTAACTTTAGGAAGATTCAATTTCTAATTGTCTGGATCAATAAAAGCAGCCAAGATTTCTTAGCAAGGTACATTCGCTCTAACTGATACTTATTTAAATTAACTTGTGTTTACTGTAAACATTCTTGCTGAATGAAATGTGCTTCTACTGGAGAAGCAGTGGTATTTTACGTGATGGAAGGCAATGCTGCCTTTTCCGTACTTTTATTTGGAGTTTGAAGTCCATTAAAGTGACTTCGTAAATTCAAAAATAAATCCATTGATTTCTATGAATGCCTATAGTTAATGAGCATGTGGCATTTGATTTGGAATTAAAGAGGCATTATCACATTGCTTTAAAGACCTTAAATTTAGGCTTCATTAACAAAATGATGGGAAAGAAGCATCTGTACTGTAGGCAGTCCTCTGGAGCACTGGAAACTTGGAGGCAATAAAGGAATGCTGGATGCCCTCAGCACCCAAAGAGCTGCTTTCTAGGTCTGAGTAAGACCAAACCTTGCTGATACAAAGGCAGTCGGGCTAATGTCTGACCTGGGGTGATGGGCTGTGCTGTCTTCCCTGGGCATTGATTTTGTAGAGTGGTTAAGCATCTGTTTAATTTTCACCAGAGGAGGAGACCTAGTAGACTGTTTACATGTCTAAAGTTTATCACCTGGTAGATCTTGGGTTTTATGTGTTCCCCTCGGGAATGTGACCTGATCAAGGACTTCAGGAATGGGCTCCAGGATTTCAGTTTAGCCCTTATTCCTAAGAAGCCCACAGCCAAACCGGGGAGCTGTTAATGGTAAACATATTAATTTAAGAGCGAGTGGTAAGCAAAACTATAGCAGAGGGTGCCCTGCATGCGTTTCAGAGCGAGGCGGAGAAGATGGCAGAAGATCACGGGAATTATGGTGCTGTGATGGGATGCTTTTAGATCTTTTTTGTCTCTCACTGCCTGTTTGAAAAGCCACGGGAGAGGGAGGCTGTCCAGCAGGACCTCTGCCTGACCCCAGTCCCAACCGGCCCCTGGCGACTCTGTGTGTGCTTGCCCATGTCACGGCAGTGCACGGATGGCTTGACAGAGTTTACTGCTTTCTGACTTATTTTAAGTACTCTTGGAATCTCCCCCTTCCTCTAGCAAACTGGGGCAGGCTGACCTCTAAGCCACATAATCTGTGCATAAGTTAAAAAAGAAGCCCAGAATTTTCCTTTCCTGAATAGCACCGCTGCCGACGATCTCTGATCCAGCTTTAATGTTTAATTGGATGACCGGGTTTTAAACAGAGCATTCTTTAACCCGGCTGACTCTGCCTGCCCCATCCCCCTGCCCAACAGCAGCCTCACTCCAGTTATCAAAGTGTCATTAGTAGAGACAGCTGCCTGTAAACAACAGGAATGTCAACACAACAGTCTCGGTCAACAGGAATTTAACTTTAATCTGTTCGTTACTTAAAGATACATCATCCTCTTTCTGCGCTGTTATCTACATCACTTGCAGACAAAGGCGGAGAACAAATTGACGGCGGGGGTGGGGTGGACTGGTCCTGCCTCCACCAAGCTGGTTCTGTTCATCATTTCCAGTTTCCCCTCCCTGCCACTTCCACGTTCCCCTCCTGTATATGTATATATATTTGCTGGATTGCGGGTGAGGAGGGTCAGGAGTTCCTTGTTTAGCTGGAAACAGATACTACATATTTATAAATGTAAACTTGGAGCGCTGCCAGACTCCTGCATTTAAGTGATTAACAAATGTTTCCCTTCAAGTGGACACCTCTTGTTCTAAATATATTTGACAAGAATGTAAAGAGTCAACTGGAGGGTAGAAAGGGCATACCGCAAAGCAATTTCTGTAGAGGCTGCCAGCACTCGCAGGCCTGGGCTCTGCGGCTGGTGATGCCGGCGTTCGGCGGGTGCCAGCCGAGTTCATGGTGGGCAGGCTGCCAGCACAGCCCAGCCTCCCCGCTGTTTAACGACAATGGATTTACTGCTTCTCTGCATATTGGTGTTATTTTGTGTAAACAAGGTTAACACTCCTTTTAAATTAAATACACCACCTGGTGACTGAATGCCTGACCTTGGCAGGCGTCTTTCACCTGGTCTCCAAAAAGGGTGGGTACCCTGGCTGTGCTGCTGGCCTTCCCCACCCGCTGGCTGCCTTTAATGCCTTGTCCCGTAAAAGTGTGTCAGTTTGTGCAGCGCAGAGCCTTCCCGTGACTGCTCCCATCTCCAGATGCACAGGACATGCAGGAATAGGAAGCTATTACTTATGAGCAAGAGCGTTATTCTCTCTTAACCTTAGTGTATTAATACATTCACTCTGGACCTGCCATTTCCTTCCTGCTTTACCCCCAAATAGCTCTCTTGGTTAATCAAAATGCATCTGGTCTTCCTGGATTTTCTGTTTTGTCTGTGGCAAGAAGGGAAGTCTATGACCCTGGACCTTTCTTCCCCTTCAAGAAAGGATGGGCAAACTTGAGAGAGACCTCCCCCTCCTCTTTCCAAATGTTAATCTGGAAAATAAAGCATTGTTACATTTGCCTAAAGCATCTAAACTTTTTCACTTCTAAAGCATTATCTGTCGTACAAGTTCAACTAAGATGTTTCAAGAATAGCTGATTCTGCCACCTTTGATAACCCTAGAGGTGCCTCTCTGTTAAGGCTGAAGTAATTTATCACAGTGTGTTAAGAAAATCCTTTACTGGACAAAGAAATCTGAATTTTACACATTGGAATTAAGAGTCTACAGCTACATAGTAGCTATGCAATTAAGAATACCTCTTGGAAGACCTCAATATATAGACTATATAAAGCCTACAAGTCCTGTGAACGAAAAGTGCACCAGAGTTCGTAAACTCTGTGGGAGAAGAGAGACCCATGGCGCCCAGTGACACACAGAGCTCCTAAATCTCACAGGGCTGCAAAGTACACTCAAAGCCAAAACCCCCACCGATGCTGCAGATTTGACCTTCAATGGGCCTCAGCAAAGAAGGGTGGTGAATTTGGAAGGACCAGAGATGCTTCCTTCTACCTGCGGGGTGGCACTGAATCTCTGGTTAAAGGCAATTCCTGGGTACATCAGTACAGGTGTCCTGGCAGGACTTCTATATAATTTTCATTAAAGTAATTAATTTCTTATAGTGTGACTTAGTGTCGGTATCTACCTTTCAGCTGTCCAGTTTAAATGGCTTTTTCTTTTAAGGGTGACATCTCTTCCAAGCTGTGAGCAGATTAGTACGTATTCATTCTTCCCATGAACACCTGGAGACTGCCCACTCTCTTTTTCAAGTTTTGGAACTCAGGGGTATCCTTTGACGGTAAAATTATTGAACTATTTGAATAAAAAGTATTTATTAATTCTACATCTGCTACATTAGTCTTACTGATTCTCTCCTTGTTCTTGTCCCCTATAAGAAAGTAGAGTTTTAAGAGTTCTCTGTTTTTTCCCTGGAAACTTTACAGAGAAATCTTAACAATTTTAAACAAACTTTAAAATATCCAGATAAGAGTGTTCAGCTGGATAGTGGAATAGAAAAGAGACGAAGTCGTCCGAGAGGCTTTATTTAGACTAATAACGACAAGGCATTTTTTAAAAGAAAGTCCAGATAGTTAGGAACAAAATACATAAAATAATGTACTAAAAATACTTTTGCTAAATACTGTTTTTCCTAAGAATTTTTGGAAAGAATTCTCTTATTCAGTGGCTGACTTACAGAACATTTTCTGGTTGTATATAAAATCGCTGCACATTTAAAGGTGAATGCTTCGTGTTTTAGCGCATCGCTGTTCGGCGTGCAGGCATTGTGCCTGTTACTAGGCAAAAGGCTATTCCAGTGCTGGGGAAAGCGATAGAGTTTTTTTAGGGAGGAGCGAAAAGCAGAGTTTTTCAGAGAGCTGTCGCATTTGTTGTACAGATAAGGCTCGTCTAATTAAACTATCATTGCAAAGTCCCCAGATTCCCCAGGCTCTTCTTTTGCTCTTAGCTGGAGTTTGGATTCGGTACTCCAGGAAATGCAGTCTTTTTGAACTCTCTCCTTTTTGTGTTTCAAGGATTGTTCTCATCTGGGCTACAAAGAGCCCCTGTTATCTGCAAAGGAGCGCAGTAGCATCTATCCTGACTGGACCACACAGTGATGGAGCTGGGAGCTCTGAGCAATAATGCATACCCGTTTGCTACCTCCTGTCTGTTTTCTCTCATGCAGAATTCCCTCTTCGTGGTCTAACAGAGCAGGATTGCTGTTAATGGGGTTTATGATAAGCTCCTCATGTCATTTTCCTGCTTGCAGAAGCTGTTTGCTGAAGGACTCACCTTTTGTTTCTTTAGCAGACAGAACTAAAAGCAGTTCTGTCATCGCAAAGTGTCAGCACTGTTGGAGCAACAGGAAGACGGCAAGATCACATGGAAACTCAGCCAGGTGCAGTGGCCAATCCTTTCAGCCTCAGAATAAAGTCTGTGTCGGTTGTTTTGAAACAACTAGCCTATGTGAAAGGCTTTTTTTCTGTAGTTTGTTATATTCGCTCCGTGTTGGCTGAACCTGAACAGCCACGCAAGAGAATTTGGGCATCCTTGGTTCTTCAGAGTACAAAGCAGGCATCAAACTGCATATGAGTTATGACAAGATATACTGATGAATAAGGGATATGATACGATAAATACCTCTAAGAAGTAAAGAAGAGAGAAAAAAGAGTTATTTAAATTGGTATACAGTGCTGGCACACAACCAAATGGGATAAAGTGCTGGTAAATAAATCTAAGTTAGAAATTAGAAGAAGATTTCTAGTCAGCGGAGAATTGACACTCCTGAATAGCCTTCTAATAGGTGCAGTTAAGGCAAATAATAAAACTATTTTTAACTTCGAGTTCAATGCATTTATAAATGGGATTATACAAGGTAGTTGCACAGTGGAGAGCTGGGTTAACTGACCTTGGAAGTTCTTTTCAGTCTTATGCTACATTTATTCCTTCTAATTATTATGTGGCACTAACCTTCAGAAGGATCTTGTTTTCAGTTTTTAGTTTTCAGTTGTACCTTACCCAAACTTCAAATATTTTGGTTAAAATTTTGCATTTCTGGCATAGAAATTAGCACTTTTTTCCCTTAGTACGAAATTGTCCAGGCATGTTACAGCAGAAGTTGTTGTTCTGCTCATGCATTATAGACAACTTTAATGGAAAAGATTTAGTGTTTCTGCCTCTGGAGGGTGGGAACGTAACTTGGCAGGGTGGTTCTCTTTGTGCAATTTGCTCCCCTATGGAAAATTTGCCGCACTTTTCATCCAGTTTCTAAGATTCTGAGAAAAAAAACCCAAACAAACAAAGCCGGTTGACTCATGGTCACCAGAAACTTGCTGGAGTTCAGTGGCCAAGTTTCTAGATGGTGCCTGCACTGAATATGTTCTAGGTTTTGTACGTACAACCAGCCTGAGTATGTACTGTGATCGAGAGGAGCGTGAGCCGGTTTGTGTCTAGGGTAGGAGTGACTGAGCTGGACTTCTGCTGAAACTTACTCTTCTTTTCTGAGAGCTACTGTAGTGCCAGAACTGAGAGCAGAGATAATTTTCTTGCTGTTTAATTCTTCCCAGCTGGAGCTCATGCTGTGTGGAGGACAATGAGGAATGGACACCCGCAATTTTGACACTTCCTAAATTTTGTCGTGAAACCGTCATGAGTGAGCCAGGAAGGGGCCTCAGGAGATTATCTAGTCCTTTACTGAGCTAGGGCAGGATAAGCAGCAAGCAGTCTGGACAAAGCTTACTTGTTCTTCATTTTCTTAACAACCTCTAGTGCCACAGGACCCTAAGTGGTTTAGTCTAGCACTCAACTATATTCAATTACCTTAAATGTTTCTTGTTATCTACCCCAAATCTCACTGAGTGGATATGTAAAATAGTTTATTTCTTTCACCTTTTCTTCTAGTTTTATATTTTTGAAGGTTGCTACCTGTCCTTTCCTCTCTTATTGAGGTCGTCAGTATTTCCACACTGGTGGAAAGGGTACCTTTTCTATTTGGTGCAAACTTTTCTTGGATTACGGTACCAATGATAGATTCCAAACTTCCAGTTGGTACCTGGTGCTAGGAAATATCAGATCCTCTACAGATTGCACTTCATTCCAGTAGGACATTTTTAATTTTTTCCCCTCTGATATCCTAGTATTGACTGAAGTTTAATTTATCACTAACAGTATCTCTTAGATCAACTTCCCCAGAAATGGTACCTGTCTTTCCTACAGGATGCAACGCTTTATATTAGGCCCTCTCAAACCACATCTTACTTTATTTAAGACCATTTCTCCTATTAACCAACATCTCTCCAATCTGTTTGCAAATCCTACTAGCTTGGTATCATCTACTAATTGAAAGCTGCATTATCTATACTATTAAAATGCTATTTGTGAAGTTTTGGGAGTTGGCTCGGCAACCTTTATAACAGAGTCACAGAATTGTTTAGGATGAAAAAGATCTTTGAGATCATGAAATCCAACTGTAAAACAATTTGTAAATACAGTATAAACAAGATTTGCTGAGATTTGTGATGTCCCTGATGCTGGAAACACAGGGACACATGCAGACACTCTCACACATGCAGACACTTACACGTGGTACTTGGCGAAAGGATTGTAAAGTGACTTTTAAACACACAGAGAGTATGTTGGGATCAGGGCACTGCTGTTCCCATTCAGTTTTCCTTCTCTTATTCTCTGCAGTGGAATACTGCAAGTTAGAGGCACCGGAGAGAACAAGAAAACTTGAATAAAATGTAGCAAGTCTGTTGGGATTTCTCCACATGTATTGAGTTCCAGTTCCACTCCCTCCTCCTCTTCCGTTGCTTTTTCTTGCCTTGTATTACTTGATGTGTGTGTGTATCTGTATGTGTGTGTCCGTGCCAGCAGAAACCAAATAAAAAAAATTGTTAATTTGATCATTCTTTCACTGTCTGTGTTCCTCTCTGAAGCTCCTATTGTCTCTGATAGTTCTCTTGCCGTGGGGACTGGATTTTTGCCAGCTGGGTGCCAAAAGCCGGTGAAAATAAATAGATACATACTAGGGATTGTAGAGATTAAAATACCTACCATTCTGAATTACCCAAGGGTAATTTAGAAACACCATTTTGTTAAAGGTACCTGATCCACTTTTATTATACACAGGATTAGTGATGAATGAACCAAAGGAGAGATAATTTTTTAAATCCTTGATCAACACTGTATGTCTATCTTTTTTCTCCTCTTGTTTGAAAATATGGATGTGGTGAAAAACCAGATATTTCCTGTGACTTATAAAAGAGAGAAAAAAATCAAAGATAAGACAATAAATACTTCTGTTCCTGCAAACTATGTGGTTACTTTAAAAAAAAATAATCCAAAAAATCCTGCAACTTTTCTCTTGAAGTTGGACTGTACAATCTCGCATTGTACAAACTTATTAGTGGGTTGACCACATGTCTCAATGAGACCAATCTATCCTTGAATAAGCACTTCTATCTCCATATCCCTGGGCAAAACCAATGTTCTGGAGCTAAGATTTTGTACTTAACTATAAGATAGTTGAGTGGATTTTGTTTTAATAAGATTAAACAGGGCATGCATTTAACAGATCCAGGTAATGTGGGAAGTGCAGAGACAAAAAAAAAGCCCCAAACAACTATAGAGAAGAGCGTAGGCTGAAGGTAAGTAATTGGTAAGCAGACATGGAGGTTAACCTTTTGCTACTATTGCTGTATATATATTTCTGTCTCAAACACACTGGTTATTTGTGAAAAAGAGCAGTGTGGAGATGTCATCTTCCAAAGAGCAATAAAATGCAAACCAGTTTTACTCAGAAGCACAATGGAAGACTACAACGTTGCTTCCTTTACTTCATTATGAGGTAAACTTTGTTTACGTAAATCAAAGGCAAATCAAGTTTATGTAATTTGCAGGTGTTCCTGTCTCTCAGTAATTCTTTATTTTTTCCATCAGTAGATGAACAAAATCACACAGAATGTTTTGTGCAGGCTTTCCGTATAAATAGGTGTTTTGGACTATAATTAAAATAAATAAAATTAAAATAAATAAATTAAAATACATACTGACAACAAAAACATAGACTTCTGGGAAAAAGGTTTGCTCCCTGTCTATCTATGAAGGAACAATGTGGAAACCTCCATTGCTAGGAGTTGCCACAGCACTACAACAAGGGGCACAGCACCATTTTGCACTGGGCAGGAGATGGGCTTCATGACTGAATGGATTTTTAATTTCTTGGTTCTATCACTGCTTTCTCTGCCCCTATTAGCATGGCCCTTTCAAATATTTCTCCCATAGAAAAATATCTGCAAGACAAACCAGCCTTGTGAAGAGTAATGGCTGGCCTAATCAGATTCTCCTTTGTGTTTACTATGAAGGCCACAGGTTCCCAAGGATTATATGGCAACAGCAGAATAGCAGAACAATGGGCAAGTTTGAGATCAGATGCTTCCTCTATTGTTTCCAAAGCAAACAGTTCCAGGAAGCATGCTGTTCCCCCCGTTAGAGCCCTGTGGAAAGACCTTATTACACTAAGTATACTACAGGAGATACAGAAGCAGATCAATATGTGGCTAAGTGTTTTAGCCTTACTTTTATTGTGTTTGACAGCGATGACAACTTTGTATGTATGTCATTTATAAGATGACTAATGTGTGTACATGTGTGAACCCTTTGCACAAACAGGTTTTCCCATAAACTTTTAGGGAAGAGCAAGCTCCCTGAGAGCAGATCAGAGCGTCGATCGAATCTAAAAACAAAATAAAGAATCCAAAAAACCCCAAACTAGTTTCAGGTCTTATGAGGAGCTGCAATGGCATCAATGTCTGGAAACATCTACCACAAGTGGTTTCAATCCAGAACGATTTCCAGGAAATATTTGTCTTGAGTGGTGCTATAAAATGTGTCATCAGGATGTCATCTGTGTTCCTGACCCAAAGGAGGGTGAAGAACACAGCAAGGCAAAGTGAGAAAGTAAGGAATGAAAAAAGAAGTTTTTGTGTGAGCTGGTGAGTTTCTGTTGGATGAAGATTCCCTTCGACACACAAGAAGAGAACCAACCAAGACGAGCCATTTTTCTGTAGATAGCTCAGTCTCTGTAGTAGGCCAGCAGCCAGATGAGGGGTTTTTAAAGAAGAGTTATGGTAGTTATAAAGAGGGAAAAAATTTGCAAACACTGATAATAATACTCCTACACAGGAAGGTTTGAGCCAGTCACACTACTCCCCCCCTTTTCCAGTGAGATTCAGAGTTACACAGGAACGGGAGATTGTTTTGGCTGGGATTAGATAGCACAGATGGTACCAAAATGTGTAACACCTACCACAAGTTCTTTAGTTTCATATCATCTGCACAACAGTTCTTCTTGGCCTTTTAACAGTTCATTGAATGGAGGAAGAGGAGAAAAAGACATGGGACAATTGCTGGAAATGTGCAGCAAGTGTTGTTTTAGTTTATCTTTTGGGGAATCCGTATAGGAGCATGTAGATAGGCTTTTATAAAATCTTGCATATATCTTCTGTGAGATGGTGTGAAACTTCACTTGGCTCTTCTCTTTCAAGAATCCCCAAAACTTGGCAAGCAAATCTCACAACACATTTGAGAATTACATCAGTAATCATTTTGCAGATACATATGAGGTACGGGAATTTTAACCAGTTTTCCCAGAATCACCAAACGAGTTTGTAGCATAGGCGGCTCTTATCTCCATGGAGCTTCTTAGGAATCCCATAGACTTTGTTTTCTGGCCTGACATAAAGAGCTCCAGTCTTCGTTTTTCTTCTCTGACTTTGTAGGTCTCCTACATGACCTACAATAAAACTTTATTTTCCTGTCCTAATTTTTCAAATAAATGTTATTGTATTCAGCTACAGCTCGTGATCCTAGGAATATTTTACTGCTGATTCTAATATCATGCTTTATACAGTTCCTCTAGCTGTTACCTTCCTCTAAAGAAGAGACTCAATTTCTGTCCTTTTAATAGGTTTTCCAGGGGTTCAGAAGAAAGAGAATAGAAAATACACTTCTTTCATAGAGAGAAACGGAAAAATTTCTAAACACATGCACTGAAGCGCCACTGTGATAGACATCCTAGAAATAATGAGACTTCCAGGTTGAGATTTTCCAGGTTGCCTATTTGATTTGATTGCAGCAGGTACTCAACACTCCTAGTTAGCTTTGAAATATTCATTGTAATGTTATTTAACAATTAGGCTGAAAGCATGGAGCGTTCCCTGAGAACTAACTAGGAAGAGCTGATGGCCTAAATCTTTTGAATACTCAGCCACACAATTTAAAAGCGTTTGAGATTTTTCTTTCTAACTAATGAGAGACCTCTACCTACACAGAGTATAGGAAGGCACCGGGTCTCCAGATTAAACAGAGAACTGTCTGCGTTCGGACTTCTGAGATGCCTAACGTTCAGGGAAGGATTAGTCTAACCACACTTACAGTGAGCTCCCTATTGGCATACACAATGAGCAACACAGATGTTGCATTGACTGCAGCTTAACTCCACTGCAGAAGAACATGGGCTGCTGGCTCATCCTCACATATACTTCTGAAGAACTTAGGTTTATGATAATGATGAAACTTCAGTCAGTGCAAAAGAAATAAGTGATTTCCTATGTGTCAGGAATGTGAGACAAATGCAAGGTGTAATTCAAAGATGTTATACCACTTGCTATAAATATTTCTTTCATTAAGCCAGCCTACTCATATACTCGGATAACCCTTTCTATTATTCTGGCAGCTACAGGACTCCTGAATCACACCTACTTGAACCTGAGGGATTAGAGGTTTTGCTCTTTAAACAGTACAGGTCCTGAGCTAGCCATATTTTTCAGACTTCTTTGGAGAAGCAGAATTGATTTTTTTTTTAAAAAAACAAAAAAATCATTCAGGGCCCCAAAATAGACATAAGCAAGCCTCCTCCTTTTGTAGTTGTGTTTTTGAAAATCAGACACGTAAAATCTTTTGTAGCTGTGAGCTCAAAACTCTCTTTTGTGGAAACACTGGTGCACTGTAATTGGTTGAGTACTGCTATCCAGCCTGAGAGGGTGACCTTTCACACTCTGCCCTAAAAGAACACTATAGAAAGAGAGGTGGCGTAATCTGGGTTAAAGGCTTCTTACTAACATGTTGAGAGCTTGTTTCACACACACACAAACAGTTGCACGAAAGCCCCAGCCTGATGATAACTTAGTACTTTAGCATGGTGCTCTTGAGACAGCCCTCTTCTGAGAGAATAAAGAAGGGCCCCTTAGTTGAAATGCAGGACTGAAGCTCTTCATAACCACTGGGCAACTGTTACGAGGGAAAAAGAAAGTTAAAAAGAGATGAGAACAAAAGGGGCTATCCTTGTTACAAGGCTCTGGTTCTAGACCTGAAAAACTCCTCTCCCCTAATCTTTTTATTATTTTTTCCCTGTATAGCCCCAGGTTTCGACAGTGAGATCCCTTGTCTTTCTGGCCAAGCATATTCAGTGCTGTTTAAGAAATTCCCGTGGATCTGCCTTTTTCATGATCTCTTTGTACAAAAGGAAAGAAGGTGAACATCTTTGCTTGTTTGGTTAAAAAATGAAAACATTGGGATATTCTAAGAGCCAAGATGTAGCTTAAACAATACAAAGACTCCCAAACCTGTACAGTTACATTACTAGGTAGGAACAGCTGAAGATGTGCCTGCCTAGGTTGTATACAGACTTGAGGCTTTTACATTTAACTTCAGAGCGACCAAAATCACAGCCAGCTATTCCAAATCACCAGCATAAGTGAAGGTCCTGGGTGATGTGAGTGCAGTAGATCCCTTAGCTTGCAAAGCCTCCCCAGGGCTAGGTACATGCCCTGGGCTGTTGGGTCATGGGAACAGCTATTTGCATCTCTGTAATCCTCTCACCTCTCTGCTTTTTAATGTTTACTTCAACATTGATTAATATGGCGTGTCTCATGCAGCTTATCACTTTACATTTCATTTTTCTACCTTATTGTTTTTCTTTGTTTTCTTTTCCATATATCCTAATTTTATTTTTTACAATTTCCCACATATTCAACGGTTTACTATTCCAAATCATCTGTTTTACTGCTGTTTATTTATTTAATGTTAATAAATTGTTACACACTGCCAGTGATTCTTGTTGGAAAAAAGAAGATAATTACAAATTATTTTAGTGCAGTTTCTTCTCTACTTACATCCCCTATGATTTACACAAAGTAAAATGAAACGATGAAGTTCTATATTTATCGCAATATTAGATTATCTCATAAAGGATTTTCTTCTAGCTAACAGTTAATAAGAACAGGGAGTTCAGAAATCAATGTCGAAAGTCTGGATTGACTGTGGACCTTATGGACTACAGCAACCCTCCTTAACTTCATGACATTGCATGCCAGGTAGCGCAAAGTGCCCGAGCTCTTACTTTCTTTGGTGTTTCTGTTAGCTAAATGCTCTTTGTGTCCTCTAGAGTAGAGTTACGCTTTGTTAGCTGTATCTGACTCATCTCCAATCTTCTTAACTACTGTTTTGGTACTTTTTACTTCAAAATCTTTCAGAACTGGCAACTAAATTTACAACACTCTCCTCCAGGAATGACTCCCAGAGGTACTATGAAGATTGCAACCATCAGATGACTGCTTCTTCAAGGAAAGCCCCAATATCATCCAGGTCATCCAAGCTGGTGGAAGAGAACCGACAAGACAACTAACTACTCAGAGTTGCAAATCTGGTTCTGAACAAAGTGAATTCAATACAGTTGAAGTTTAGTTTCTTGAGGGTTAAATAAATCCTTACCTCTTTGCCTTTGGAGACTGAGGTTCAAGTCCATTAGTTTAAAGGAGAGAATACGTTTGATGAGTTCATCATAGCCTATGGTGGGGATGTTTTGTCACAGCACAAAATCACCACACAATACAGCATGATTGGCAGCTGCGTCCTAAGAGCAGCCCATGGCTGGTTGCAGCTGCTCGTGGTGGAGAGCCATTGGCAGTAAGCAACGGGGACTCGCCCACAAGGTCCCTTTGAACCATGCAGAGCATTGGCCAGCCTTCCACATCCCTCAGTTTGAAGTTCACCCAATTCTTTGCCTCACACCTACAATCTGGGAAATAAATTGCTTTACTCCTGACAGATAAACTAGCTTACATATAGGAGCAATTGCATGTCCAAAATGTATTTATAGGTAGATCCAAACAGAGTGATTGCAGGAGGACTGCAAAAAGAAATGCCATTATCTAAAAAAAAAAAAAATTAAAGGAAAAGGAAACTGCAAATTTTATTCCTAAACATTTCTACCAGGAAAATATTATGAAATTTAGGGAAATGAGCTGCAGCTGACATCCCTGACAAATAACTCTCATAGAATCTATAAAGTGAGTTTATTCATGCCATCTTTTACAGGAAGGGCTGTGCGTGAGTTTTGTAGCATTGCCACTGGGGTTGCTGAAACACCCGGCTGGTGATCAACATTTTGGATGCTCATGAATAACCGGAATATGAGCACCTTAAGCACAAATTCAACAAAGGTTTTTTCAAGTTCATCATCACATATGAGATTGCATCATTCATAGTGGCATTTATAGCCATCAGTACTATACAACCCATGGTAACAGATGACATTGCACACTGAAAGAGGCCATGAAAGGTCTTTCATACTGTTTCCTGCTCCTAATGACAGCTTTTACTGCCAGTTAGGACAGAATCCAAACACATGAAGTCATGAAGGCTGTAGGTGTTGATTTGGATATGAAATGTATAACCTAGCTTATGCAGCACTGATTAACAGAGACAAGTTTTTCAGTGCATGTGTTGTGCGCACAGTGCTAAAGAAAACTATAGGTGAAGGGGCAGAGAGAACAGTCACGAGCAAATAATTTGATGTACAGAAGTATTTTGTGTTAAAAATATGTTTGGAAGCACAGGCACATAATCATTTGGACATCATGCCCTTAGAATCTATTCACGTATACCATAAAAGAATGTAGATGTCTGTGGGTCCAACTAGTAGGTTTCTCAGCTTGATGCCAGTGGCGTTTATATCTCTTTATGTACGTGGTTTTGTTTGTATGTGTATATTTTGCACATGTACTTTCGTGTTTAGCCAAAACTTCCATGTCTATGGAAAGCTCATAAATATTTTATAGCTCTTGTTTATGAATTAATTCATGAGTTTTATAAATAGTGATAATTTGAAAAAATAATATGTCTGAAAGGCAATACCACTTTACCTATGAATGACCCCTTTTTCTTTTCACTTTCTCTAGTTTGGATATATTTTCCCAAACAGTCTGTGAAGTATTTACTGGTCTATGCACTTCTACTGAAACTTGGGCACTAACAGTATAGAAGTGAATGTATGCATAGTTACATCTTTTCCAGCTTGTAGCTAACAAGAGGCCGTTAAATGCGTGGAAACGTGATCTCTGCAGGCGAATCTGTTGATCAGTGCAAAGTTCAGGCCATGCTGTGCTGGATGGTCCCTGCATTGCCTGCGGGTTTTCTGCTCCCCAGGCCCAGCCCGGCGTTGATAGCTCATGGCTGCGCGGCCTCGCATTCCTTTTTGGAGTATAAAGCGAGTGTGTGTATGTGTGTGCATGCACGTGTGTGTGTGTAATAAGTAATACAGCGTAATCCCCTTCCGATGACAGAAGCTTCAAGTGGTTACAAGTAGCAGACCTATTTTCAGATGCCTGAGGTAACTGTCTGTAAGGTGCAAGGCAAAGAAATAATTAATTACATTTACTGGTCAAGATTGAGGAAATGATATATAATACCAGGCTTTTGTAGCAAGTGCTTTGATTCAACACGAGGCAGGGTTTTTGGTGAAAGAAGTGTCAAGACACAGAATATTTTTCTGCAGTCAAAGGTTGAATTTAAGTAATCACCCAGTGCAATTTTACCCATATCAGGTGTTCACAACTACAATGCATGCAGAGGGAGGAAAAAAAGTGAAAGATGGAAACAGAGAGAAAAAACGTCCCCTAAATTATGAACACGCAGTCTTGCTGAGTAACCACATTCATAACCGAGTGGGAGTGATTTGTTCTGACAACACAAGACTACTAATTTTGCTCAATTAACAGCACTAGTAGTAGTGGGTGGAGGGGAAGAGTGGAAAAGGCAAGAAAGATTTTTTAATGGACTTTGGATTATTAATGAACAGGTGATATAAACGGTATGTGCTCGCATAACAAAAAAAGTTCAGATGTATCCTTCCAGTGTGCTGCTTAAGCAAGTGAGTATCTTGACAAACATGCTTAAAAGAATAAGATGCATATTTATATTTTAAAATTAAAACAGGCTTGTACTTGCTGGTGAAAAGAAAAAAGTTAGAAGATTGACTTGGATTCTTTCTTTACGCTAAAGCAGCGAGCATTTCACTAAGGGTCTTTAATGTGAACTTTTTTTATTCCTTACATTTGGAAAGACATGAGTCTAAGATTATTCTCTATTGAAAAGATTAATATTTTCAGTACAAACTTTGGAATCCACTTGGACAGCCCAGAGCTTCCAGCTGTTGTTTATGCTACCACTCAGAAAATCCCAGTGCCATTCTTTGAAAAAAAAACTAATAATAAAAAGCTCTATTGAGTTAATTTTGTGGAATTATGTTAATAAGCACAATTTGCACCATGCAGGTTTACTTTGTGGTTTGTGGTGAGTTTGTAGAGGTTTTGTAAGCAAACCCAAATGTGGTGACAGCAAAACCTTTCCAAAGCACAGGCTTTTATGATCTAAGCACAGAATTTCCTTTTGTGGTTGTGTGTGACGCGGTTTTTGTATAATAAATGTCTGTAATAAGGTTTCCTTAGGTTGACTCAAAGGGCCCGTGCCTCTGTTTTTAATGGCTGTCTTCAGAGGAGTTTCTGTTACACATATTTTCTTGGAGTTTGAGCAGTTCTTACTGACTGTTTAATGACCTAGAGGCTGATCCAGAGATGCGTTGCTCACTCACCACTTCAGACCACGACTGGTGACAGTGCACCCCTATATTACCTTGGCTAGTCACTGGGACACAGTATTAGCCAAGAGGTAGCTTCAGGTGGCTTGACGGCCCGTTGCACACGCAGTTAAGAGCAGTTTTGATCTTCTCTAATTTTTCCCACTCCATACCAGATGTCCCTAAAAGGGCTGGAAGGAGCAGGAGCCACCCTGCTCTCCCCCAGGACAGCAGCGTGGTGGGAGCACAGTCGTCCTCACACAGGACTTCTGTACCAGGAGCATATGCACAGCAGAAGTTCTACAACTTCATATTTAATAATTTCATCCTCCTCAAATCTAAACTAGGAAAAGAAGAAATATCCCCCTCATGACAGTCTGGATCTGTTACTGATACTATTTCTGTGGTGGAAGGGAGGACATAGGAAGGAACCACTTTTGCTATAGAAAGTGGTTTCTGTTTCTATGCAATAAAAAAGCAGATGAGGTACAGATTTTTTTTAAAAAAAAGTTGAAAGAGGAACCAACATGTTGCCAAATACAAATCTAGTGAAAAACCACTGAAAAAACATGCCTTTTGTAAGGCGCTCTTTGTTGCAAATCTGTAAAAGTTGATTCCTGTAATGAATTAAAATATTCCAAAAGCTTAAAGCTTCTATCACAGTTGACCTTTAAGGCATGTAGCAGCAAAGAAGTTAATACACTTTGCACATGTTGCAGAGCAACAGGTGGTAGAAAAACCCATGCGGGCTCCTTGCATTCCTTACTTTTCAAACTGGTGGCCCCTGGTATTCTGGGATTTACACTACCTCCCCCAGGCTCTGACTGACAAGCTAATCGGTGTGCTGGGAAGCCCTGAGCTATTGATTCCACTGTAACAGAACACCTCCCCGTCAATGAAACTGCAATGAAATGCTTCAACAACGAAGAAAGGGAGGCATTAGGCTGTTGAGCAACTGGAAGAAATTTGCTTGTAGGTAGTGCGGCAGAAATGAAAAGGCTCTCGGGGGCACAAGCTTGAAAAGCCAGGTTATTAAAAAAGCCACAAAGCTGGAGTCTGGCTGAGTGGAGAAAAATAGTTATGGCTCAGTTAGGCGTATCTAAAAGGAGGAGGGAGGGGAATGCAGCTTTCAAAATTGCGTTAATCCCCCATGTACTTAATTTCTTTTCTTTTATGGCAGCTTGTAGTGTAGCAACAAGTATTCAAGCAGTTAATAATTTTAAACAGTTTAGCTTTCCGTAGGCAATATATCTTTAGCCTTAATTAAAATTTTATTTTAGTAAGGGGAAAATATTAAAATGACATTCTGATCATCCTCTAAGATGGAAAATATATGATAATATGAATATTTTATTAGACAAACTATTATTAAACAGCTGGTGCAAAATCTTAGCCACTGATTAGGTGGGTTTCTTTGAAATGCAGGTGGCTATTTCTTAATAATGGCCCAACAGCCTTCCTCTCATAGTAAGAACTACTGATGCCCCAATTGCAAACACAAATGTCCTATATCTTGCACCTGAATCCTAATAACCCCAAAGAAGAATTGCATACCCACCGAGCCAGCCTGTGGACGCTTCCCGTTGTGAGGTACAAAGCATGCCCAGAGCATCACTTGGGCATGTCTCTCAGGCATGTACCTGGAGTAAGAGGGGTGTTCTTTGCTTCACGAGTGCTGAAGGGATGAATATCAGAAGGTGAATAAAAATTGGCCATTTTTAATTGGGGTGAAAGTCAGAGGAGAGCTGTCAAAGCTGAGCTTTGAGGCTGGAATTTGCATCTGCCGTTAATTCGGGAGCCTGAGTTTGCTGACCTTCAGGCAATGTGCGTGTCCTCTCTGTTTACTCAGTGCTTTCTCTAGTGAACTGTCAGTTTTTCTTTTGGAAAGTTCTCTCCCCCAGTGTGGGTCGTTGAGTACAATAAAATGTGTAGGCCTTGACTGCACACAAAGCAAAATAGTCACTTGCTTAGGTGGCCAGATGAATTTTTCAATGCCAATAAAATGGCTGACTTTGCGTATAAAGTGAAACTGGCAAAAGTGGCCTTTATTGAAATTTCCTATCCCATCAATTATCGCCTGTTGCAGAATTTTGCCTTGAACAAACAACGGAGATGGCTTTTCTGCACACAGTCATTTATTGTTGGCGGCGGTGGCGCTATCTATCGGAGCCTATATGTGAATATAAATACATAGAAGGTCTGTCTTCCTGTAATGGAATGCTCCATATGTAGCGGGGACGTGGGACAGGATGCTAAGGGTTAGGTTCAATATCTTGAGCATCCTAACCTGTGTTTTAACCATACGCTGTCCAGCTCTGCCACTTTTGTCCACACGAGCTGTACTTGAGTGAGTACCAAGCATCTTGTGGCTGTGATGGGCAGAGCTAGGGGAGCAACGCCTGGCCAGTCACAGTAATACAGAGAACATCCAAGGGTTAAAAAAGGTAGTGAAGGAGGCAGAAAAAGAATTGAAAGAAAATAATCCTAAAAGCTTAAATCACAGAAATCTAACTCCTACCCACAGTGAAGCCAACCAGAATATCGACTTTGATTTCAGTTTGATCAGAATGAAATAAATATTCTTCTTTTATTAAATATATTCTGTCTGATAGTGGAACATGCACAAATAATGGGTCCTTCCTAAAGCTGACCCTTATCTATTTGCCTTAATTCGGTTCTTGTCCTTGGATGAAATTCCTCTGAGGTTGACGGACATTCACTGAAAACTTGGATTCGTGTCAGCAACGTTAATTAAGCTGAATACAGAAATATGCAGCCCAACACAGAGCAGTTTTGTTTTACATTTGTGCAGTCTGGGCCAAACTTTCATGGACTTTCCACTCATCAAAATGAAATGCTCCTGCCATGAAATGTATATGAACAATATACAGCTCAGCTGAATAGCAGGCCAACAGCTGTAGACCTAACTAATAAATTCCCTGAATACCATGTTATCAGTGTTTGGGATGTTCGTCTAACCCCTGATATTCCTACTAGTATTTTTTTAGATGAATTCGTTTTGGTCTGATAGATGTTTAAATTTTAGAGACTAAAACGGTTATCTGATGATGTGAAAAAACCACTGAGGAACACAGTGTGTCCATTTCTAATGTGAGAATTTTGCAAACTTTTACAGCATTTTTATTTTATGCTGGGAACATTACCTAATAGAAAAAGCAATTCTGAAGTCTTTTATTTCACCAATTAGACAATAGTGTTTTACAAGTAATTTCCCATTTAAAAATTTTAGTCTCATTTTTCCTTTAAGGGTCTGTAAATCACGTTTTTGTCCTGATGTTCAAGAAATTGGGACATTAAAAGCTTTGAATCCTTTTACAATCTATAAACTAAGTGCCTGTGTGGACTCTAAAACTGGACAAAAGCTCTCTCAGGTCTAGCGCATACCGGTTCCTGGTATCAACTCTGGGTTTTTTTCTGCTACTTTGCTTTACCATAAGTATTTTTTGCAGATTATCATGAACGGGAGGGGTGGAGGGTGGAGGCCTGGAGATAAGTAGTTATTTTCTGCTATTCAGAAAGAGAAATAAAAAGAAAATAATTTCTCAAGATGATCTAAGTCAGGAAGTTTAAAAATAACCAAAAATGGCTGGAACACCTTGGAGAAGATAATCAGATCTGTTTATTCCAGATGATTGTTAATAACCCTGTAATTATTGACTATTATTAGTGAAAAATGTAACAGCAACTAATAGTTGGTTAAAAAAAAAGGGAAGGTAAAAACCTCAGAAATTTAATGCAAATGGGGTTGATTCCTCTTCAATCAATGGGCTTTTAAGCTTCCTCCAAGCTTTAGATTTGCAGAGAAGTCAGTGCTGGCATGGCTTATAGTGGCTGTTAATGCAATACATGCCCATCATTTGCTGTTGACAGGCATTAATAAAAAACTAATCTGAGGAAATTATGAAAAACCTACATATTATGCAATCTGGTTTTTGTTTTGGCATGTGGCGAGCATTGGTATAATACAAAGGAAACCATCATGTATAAACTTTATTGCCATCGTTTCCATTGTAAGGGCAATTACTTCTTTTCCTTTTTTTAAAATATGTTTGATCCTTTAATTGCCTCGATACTCAGACAGGTTTGCTTTGTGGTTCCATGGGTGTTACTTTAAATCTTTCTTTTACAGAAGCAAGAATCCTGAAGAGCAGTTACTGACTCCGGGTCAGCAACAGGGAAATTGAACCCTGATACATTTCTGTTCTGCCTGACTCTGCTCCTCTCTCGCAAACACTGGCTTCTCTGGCTTGTGTCCAGTCGTCCTGTTCCTTTAGACATGAAATGTTTTTAGAAACCTCTCCCTGGTTTCTGGTTTGGTTGTTCCCCCCCCCCCCCCTTAGCTACGTACTCTCCTTCTCTTCAAAGAATGGGACCTTTTCATCAATATAAGCATGAATCCACTGGATTTCCTTGCCTCCCCACAGGCATGTTAAACCATATTTACTAGTTTCATCCTATACAACAGAAAACATGTGTTATCTCTTAAGACACCGTAAAGTTCAGTCATACTTGTAATTTGGTATGTGATAAATTCTTTCTTGCTTGCTTGCTTGCTTACTTTCTATCTCTTTCTCTTAATTTCTATTTCATAGGATTTATTTTGCTTTTTTGTGTTTGTAAGCTTCATGATAAAATCTTACAATACTGATATATTTTTGTCACCGCCTGAAGTATTTTACTCCTAAACTCTTTAAAATATCTAAAATACAAACGTGTAAGGGAACTTTAAAAAAAAAAAAGACACAAAAGAATCAATAATAGGAGAGTGGGAAAAGGGGTAAACCAATTCTATAGATATTCAGGCTGGAATGTGAGTGCTGAGAAAAATCTTCAGATAAATTCAACACAGATTTGGCCTGCAGCTTATAGCTGGCAATTCCAGTAGAAGAGCAGACCTCTACCCTGTGGTAAAGAGGTACAGAATAATGCCTCTTTGAATTAGTTTCAAAATGTTCCTCTGATGCAGACGAATTGCTCCTAGATGCCGAAGTGCAGAGCACCAACATAATAGCATATTGTTAAGTCACACTGCCATTAGAGGATATAGTTATTAATCAAATTAAGTCAAAACACAAAGCAAGTACAAATTAGTATCAGATGACATGCTTCACTGTGAGCAGAGGAGAAGGAATGGAGGGAACCTGCCATTTTAAAAGAAAACAATCTTTCATAAAACTAAAACAGAAGGCGAGGGAATATTCTACTATGCAGTAACTGGCAGCTGGTGTGCGCTATCTGGACAGTATTGGTCTTTAAATTCACGTGTCAATCCTAGAGCACTGCAAGGTAATCAGTGTCTTTCAGAAGCCTTAATAGTGTTTGTTTCTGAAGATGTGGAAAATATTTATCAAGAAAGACAAAAGTACTTGAAACTGAAGAGGTTTAATATTTTTTTTTTTCTCTGACCTGGTACGCATCTTGTCAGCATAATTTTTTAGCTCCAGAAGAAAAGTTAATTCTCATCAAAATATGGCTTGGGATCGGGGGTATTAAAATTGCCATTTCATTAAATTCTGTAGAAATGGAATTTGTCATTTGTGTATTGCGAAACTGGTCCAAATACTGTGGTCTGTGCACATTTGTCTAGACATCCTTTCACACCAAAAACCAATTCACTAATTTCGTGCAGCTCTGATAACTGTTCAGACATGAACACATGGATTTACCCATCATTATGGACATACGTGTCTTCCCAAGTACAACAACATTAGCTTCAGCTCTCCAGATTCGTCCAGTTACGATTAAAACTTGTGTGTAGTTTATTGAAAACAGTGATACTTATACTGCCTAAAGGTAGTGTAACAACATTAAGCAGTGTTTTAGGATTAAGAGTCTGTATTATGATGTTCACCCTTGCAGTAAATTCAGCTTCATTATGGATTGTCAGACAAAACGAAAGCAGAGTCTTCTGTGTGGGAGGAAAAGAGGCTTTTTCACTCTGGTTTGAAATTGTTGTGGCTGCTCAGGCATTAGTTACATGGTTATTACAGGATAATCTAACTTCAAAATTATTCTAATTTTACAGGTAGGTTTGCATTTTTGTTAAATGTTCGTTTGATTCGGACCATGACTGGTAGGTGGCTTTGTGAATTACCTGTCAACGTTCAAGTGTGTTTACTTCATTAATGGTTCCTGAGTGTGAAAGTTTGTTTCCCTTCTGCTCTTGCTTCCTGAGTCTATGGTTTCCTCATCATTGTGACATTGCCAAGCATGGTGCTAATGTACTACTTCTGCACAAGAGAATGTCATCACATGGGATTAGAGCCTTAAACAAAAGCCATAATGGCACGGCAGTCAATCTCAGGTGCATTGCTTAAACAGAACATGTTTGTTTTAGCTCAGATGTTAATATAGACTGCTCTCTTCCATTATGTATTTGTTATGGGTGACGACACCTGTAGAATATATCTTTCAGAACTGGACAAAGAATAAACACGGGTTTCACTCAGTTCCTCGCTAATAAATGCACTGAGATGCCACATAGTTTGTTATTAGTCTTACAGGTGTTACCCTATAAGATAAAGGAGAGAGCTACAGGAACTGAAAAAAGGCATACAGGAGAAAGTTCAGGAGAGATATTTATAGATGATGTTCACTATTCCACTGAGTTCAGTAGAATTAGTCGAGTCACTAATGAATGGCAAATCATGCTCTTTTTTAATCCAGGCTTTTTGGTGATAACAAGTTTAAAGGATATCGCAAGGGTGGATTGTGTATATATTGTGATGAATAGAAAGAAAAAACGAGGATGGCATTTCAGGGAGGTTCTGCTTGAAATCTTGGAAAGCTACAATCCTAATAGGCTAAGCTCCAGTAATCTTTGACCACATTGGTGCTTTATGTTCTTTGAAGGTCGGGTCATCCCTTGTTTATACTATGGCTACCGTGAGCAGGTCTAGGAAGACATTTCAAGGGTGGCATGTTGTGTGATAGCCAAGTTTTGGCAATCTGAAGAAAAAATGGATGGAAGGCTCCTGCCATATAAATACAAGTTTCTGCACGTAGAGAGGCTGTTGTGTTGTTGGCTTTAAAACAGATTAAAACTCAATGTGTGCGCTTCAATCTTTGCTCAATAGGAATGGGCTTAAAAATCACCTTAAATTGTTTGCTTATTTGAGGCCTGTGTGGGAGGGGTTTGCAGCAATCATTACAGGGTGTTAAAACCAAATCGGCCCTCCTGTAATTTGGCACAGGTCCCCTGAAGCAAGCAGAGTTGCACCTGTTTGAACCAGGGCTTCATCTGGTCTGCGCAAGGTGAATTTGAGGCCCACCAACACCTTTCAGATGGATCTACCAGAAGTCAAGAACTGATGACAACAACCTTCAACCCCAACAGCAAACAATCCTCATTCCAGAAGAAGTGTTTGGAGCCACACGGGAATAATGGGAAATAAACTTAGTTTGAGAAAGAATGGATTTTCTGCAAATAACTGTGATTAGTTCTGAATGTTCATTCCATCAGTGAACAAAGTAATGGAGCCATCTTTTTCTATTGTATCTATAGAGATATAGGGGAGATACGGAAAGCTTATACAAATTAAGGAGAATGCATGTATGGTCACATATTAAGGTGATAATAGATTCAAAGAGCTGTTCCTGACTGTGCCTAGATTAAGCAATTCTGATGATGAACCTTAGTTAAAAACAGTTATCGAGATACAATCAGCTTTACACATTAAATATTCCAACTCCAAAAAGGAAACAAAACAGAATCAAAGCTTCTAATCACTTTATGATCCAGAGATTTTGCCAGCCAAACTTATTGGAAGAAGTAATGTAAACAGAAAGATGCAAGCAAAGTCAGTTAAGTGGAATTTAAGCTGTCAAGCTACAGTGTAGAATTCCATTACCATATCTCCTTGTGTTTTTTTTAATAGTATTCTCTGAAAAGCACTAGATGTAATAAAGTCAATTTAAAATTTGTTCTACCAATCTTTTGCATCTGTAATTTTCCCATTAAATGTAAATGCCCACGAGGCATGCTATTTGCATTACATTGCATTTGCAGTCTTTAAAACAAACTATAAATCCCCTCCTTGTTTCATGTGATTGATGCTGTGTGTATAAATACCACCATAAACCTCAAAGGGGGCTAACAGTGACAGTAAATTAAAGTTTTCAAGTCTGGCAGCATCTCAGCACTTCAGCCCTTGATCTTAAGCAGTGTTGTTAACCCCCGCCTCATTGCCCTCCTGAACTCACCTTCCCTCCTTCTCCCCACTCCCCCCCCAACTTTTTCCCTATCCTGTCCCTGCTCTGATTTCTTTGGGAAAAACCATTCCATCCATACAAGCTGAACCGAGTCAGGAATACGCTGTTAATTAACAAGAGGTTGCAGCTGTGTGCCAGATAGGGCCAGGTCTTAACTTTGCTGTCTTGGCACATCTGAGTTCAAGACTCTTGGGCCATCCTACCTTTGTAAACATCACAGCCACAGACCTCTTGATTATCCAGAACCACTCCAATAATCAGCTGGCTTGGAGAGCATTCTTTCTGTTTCCACCTTCACCCACCCCTTGCCCTTCTCTTTTCTGATTGCTTTTCTCTGATTCATTTTCAGTCCATATGCAAAAGAAAGGAATTGTGAATTAAGAGAAACCTCCTTCAAGGCTGCAGAACGCGTCATTATATAATTTTTATTTGTTTTTTTAATAGGTAACACCACTCTTCTTTACCAACTTCCGTTATAAATTCTACCTTGATTTGATCCTATTAAATCTTGTTTCTAAGAAATACCAGCATCTCCTGTGATGTCTGCCACTGTTGAAGTAGGAGGAGATATAATTTATGCCAAAATTATCCAAAAGATTGGTCTGGGGGCCAAATACAGCCTCGTCATGGGTAGAGTGTAATGCAGGCAATGAGTTAATCCTAGCTTACTGCCACTAGTGGTGTAGTTGTCTATTCTTCACGTCAGAACCAAGCACCAATAGCTCAGGTCCATCCTGTAGTCAGGAAGAAACTCTTGGTGCTTTTTTGTTTTCTTAGAAAGAAAAATGTAATTATGAGAGAATACTGGTGGTACCGTACCACACATACTTAAATCTGTGGGGCAGAGAAAAATCTTTTGAGATCAGGGAAAAGTTTATTAGTAAGATTTTTAAAGGCTATGGTCAAAGCTGGGAAGTGGAGTGGAAAAATAAAAGGTGAAATCTGAACGGAGATGAGGTTAGTTAATTATTTTAGGCTACTAATCTCTACCAGAGATCCTCTGAGAATCCAGGGGCAGCTAGATCATTCCAGGTGGTTGCTACTTGGGATTTGCACAGATCTCAGTGCGAAGGGAGGCTATTGCAACTCTTATTACTTTTTCCTTGCACCCTTCAAGCTCAAGGGGTTCTTCTGCATAAGAATGAGATTCCTATCCTTCCTATGTCTTTGCTAGCTGCTGTCCTCTGTAAGACTGTCTATGCTATAAACTTTAGAAGTCAGTGATGTCCAAAGTCCAAGTAGACTTCCTTATGACATGGCCAGCACTACAATCAAAAAGCTTTTTTTGCAGCATTTCTGAAGAATGTCAGTTTTTGGTAAAAATTGAGAATGTGCGTGATAATTTATTTCCTAGGATACATACAAATATAAAAGGAATGGAAATAAACTGGAAGTTTTGTCGACAAATTTAAGTCCTGGAACAGAAAAAGCAATGTCATTCAGACTGGATTCCCTTTAAAATAAATTTAACACCTACAGAGGGTGTAAATCATTAGCATTTTTTCCTGAGGACAAGTATGTTATGTGTGTCTTTGCTGAACATTGATAATGGTAACCAACAATCTGCATCAAACTATGCAAAATGATGACTGAACAGGTGAAAGCTGATGGTTCTTCAACTTCTTTTCCTATAAAAACATTACCTACAGGTTTTAACTTGGAACACAGTTACCCACAAGTCTGAAGTAGCCAAAGGAAACCACAGCATTTAATTTCTTTTGAAAAACAGGTTTTAAAGTGTCCAGGTTGTGTACAGCAAAGCTCAGGTTTATGTCTGCTTTGGACTGATATTGAGTTATACTTCAGTGAACCTTGCCACCAAGCCAATCCTGGCTATCACATCTTGGTCTGTAGTGCCGTATCGTATCATTATTGCCTTAGAGCCGTTGTCTTAAGGCTGACAATTAATGGGTTTGGGTTCTCCATACTTTCGCTGTGAAAGAACTCTAACTGACAGCCTCATCAGCCATGGATGAAAGGGACTACGCACAAGTCTGAGCATGTGTGTAACACCCCGGCGTGTAGTAACGGCGAGCAGCGTGGACACGGAGGGAGTGGGCTGTCTAAGGGACATTTTACGTATAACCCTTAAAAAGGATGCTGATAGGGAAGAATTTTTTGACCGAGTTTCCAATTAAAAAGGTTAAAGTTCTGCTCAGATAATAAAATATTTTAAAAACCTCACCGTTTTCGCTCTGAACCCTTTATTTCATTCTGAAACATCTTAACCCTAAGCATCTCTTAACCCTTTATTATCTACTCCTGTGCCCCCTCCGTTTGTTTTGCCCTTTAAACGTTCCTTTGAGTTACTTGGACACCCTGTTCTTTCAAAGTTGTTACAGCAATTTGACTGCAGTAGCTGCGTGACACTCTCAGCAGTGGTCTGGGGACATGGTTCCTAATCTTATGAAGAAGTCGCTGAATGGCTCTTTTAAACATCCCTTGATTTCCTTGTGAGAAGGAGTTCACTCAAAAGCAGAAGCTCAATGTGTGTCTTGCAGGTCAGAGAAATAACTCAGGACATTCCTTCTCCTAGAAATGAATCTCTTGAGAGCGAAGTTTACTGCAATCAGATTCAAATTTACAAAGCAAAATGAATAAAACCCAATTGTGATAGTACTAATATATATACACACACACATCTATATATTTTAAATACACTTAAATTTCATTAGCAATGATTGTTTAGAGAAACATCATTACATTCCTGGGCTTGGGAGCCTTCTCCAGGGTTGTGAACAATCAAAGATTTATTTGAGCTTTCTGCACACTGGGAAATGAAGACACAGAATCTCATTATCATGTCTATTAAAAGGCAGAATCTGGGGTACATCTAAGAAAAGATGTATTACTTTTTAAACTGCGCTGCAAACTGTGAAGTACTACAGGGACTTGAACTATTTAAAAATACTCTGGGCTTATGAGTAAGAAAAAATAGGGTCTTTTTCCCAAACAGTATAAAAATATCACACCATTAAGTTCTGCTGTTATTACAGTCTTGGAAATATGATTGTATCTACTTTTCCTTGAAGCTGGTTGATCCCCGAGTTTGATGCTGGGGTCGAGGGACCGTGGAGGGTTACCAGAGTGAGTTACTTAGGGGACAATGCAGTGGGGGGTATGAACAATGACCAGTTAAATTCTAGTTAACCCCAATTATAAACCTTCACCTTTGTTAATTAGATTAATTCATCAGCAGGCACTATGCTTACAGTGTGTTGGAGGTACGCGATCCAACATTTTCACCATTTGTTAAAAGTTAAAATCTTTTATGTCATCAGTCCGTTGCACACAAATGGCTACGCAATATATTACTGTAAAGGTAAAACCAGGTTAAGTTTACCTATAAATTAGAAGGTAACATTTATTCGAAGGATCCTTCTTAGAAGTGAAAAATTTGCCTCGCAAGCACTTCTCTAGTTATTAAAGATTTCTAATCTATGAATCTGAGAGCTTAATTAAAAGCAACAGAGACATGTCCAAAGAAGGAAAGAAAAGAGCTGAACTTCAGAATAGGCAATTTTCTTTCAATATCTTGCTCTTCCCTTGATCAGCATCCAAAATTTCATGTGCCTTGGTGTAAAGTCTTAACAGAGTGACCTTTGGAGACCTGAGTCCAGTCTAGGTCTGTTTAGGGCCACAAGTGATGGTAAACAGTTTGCCTTCCAGAGCTGAAAGGTTGGTTATATCTTTTGGTGCCCTGGTGGTCATATTTCCACGTGGACTTCCCATCAGAGAAGCAAAGGCTATTTTACTGCAGGTGTGGAAAGCAAAGGGCAATCTTGAACAGCACCTGTTTGGTCTGTGCTGCC
Organism: Neomorphus geoffroyi; assembly: GCA_033558235.1. Taxonomy (NCBI): domain Eukaryota; kingdom Metazoa; phylum Chordata; class Aves; order Cuculiformes; family Neomorphidae; genus Neomorphus; species Neomorphus geoffroyi. The sequence goes on from JAUMJM010000009.1 coordinate 5,530,229, forward strand.
TTGATAAATCTTTTTCACAAATGTGAGAATGACTGACTATTTTGCACTCTAGCAAAACCCATACAACTTGTTTGCATAAACAGATACAGGTTTTGCTCTCAGTCCTATATGCGAAATAATCCCACTAAATTCAATGGGGCTAATTCCTAATTTATATTTGTGAGAGAGGTGCATTTTGTCCATGAAATACTTTCAACAGAATGATTCAAAGTCATTTACAAGTCTTCATAAGCTCCGTAACATCCCTGTGAAGCAGGTGAATACTGAATATATAAAATATATTTATATATCTCCAATTTACAGTTGAGTAAACAGAGGCTGGAAAGCTCATCTCCTGCCAATGTCACACTTAAATTCCCCGTTTGAGTGAAAGTCTGTAGGGACAATATTCAAAGGGGCCTACATGAAAGGTATTTACTGCAATTAGAATATTTTTTAACATTTAAAAATATTTCTTGATTAAGTGGCTACAAAACGATACAAAAGACCAACACGAATCAAGAGAATGCTTTTTCACTCTCCAGCAATGCCCAAACATATTCCTATGCCTGCAAAGCAGGAGCTTCTCTTAACCCTCGTTCTTTTCTAATTGTGTGTGTCATCGTTGGATGAAAGTTTGCATTTTTTTGCTGGCTAAACACTTGGGAAAAACAATGCAGAAATCTTTTTGAGATTTGTTCAAGAAGCCAAATGTGAAGTGTTTTGGGATCTGTCTTTGAAAATGTGTGTTTGCTTAAATGTTTGCTGCAGAAGATTTTTGGCACTTTATTTCTATACATTTCAACATGCTACTTGGTTGGGAGCTCTGGTCTAAAAAGCATAAAGGAGTGTGTGTCATCTTCACAGCCCTGAAGAAGCGTGGAGCAGCTGAGCTAGAATAAATGCAGGAAGAACATCTTAAAATTGTTGCTCAAGGTAAACAGGAAATGAGTTTAGTCTTAATTAAGTACTCTGCAGTTGTAGCTGTTGCAATCACGCTGTATCAAATATCCAGAACACTGCCCCCTTTTTCATACGCTAAGTAGTGATATGGTTACTTTAGCCTCTCCTTGAAAACCAGAAGACCTTATGAGGCAAGCAAACAAAAATTCCAGATTATGGAAATTAATTAAAGCACACAATGCTGCCTTTCTCAACATTCAGACTCCACTAATTAGGGATTAGATTATTCAGGAACAGCAGATCAATTAGAATTGCTTTCTGTAAAAATCCATAGTGAAATATATAGTTACCTGTTGAAAAGCAAAAGAAATCGTGCCCAAGTACAATGGATGGATCAAGGCACAATGCTACACGTTGACAAAATAAATTATGAAAACAATAATCATGTTTATCCAATCTCTTTGTGCAAAACTGTTATTTTGATTCCAGTGCCAGCTGTCTGAAACTTTAATTTAAGTGCTTGCTTGAGGCAAGACATTTGGGATACTAGTTTAGAATGTTTTATAGCTTAAGCAATACGTTTTACTAACCTCAAATACTATGATGATGATTTTAATGGTAACTATAATATGTTTAAGGGGGTTCCAGGGTGATCTTTGATTTTACCAGAACGCTTGCATGCCTAATGAACCCTATTTTTTGGCTTCATTAGCTGCCAGCTCCCCAGGAGTGGTGGGAGACTTCTCTACAGGAGGTGAGCGCTTTATATTTTAAAGGGAGATATACCGAGTAATATCCTGCTCTTCCTTTCTGTTATTTTCAAATGTATGGCTGTGTAACTTGGGAAAACAGTTAAAAAAATCAATTCTCTTTACATTTCAGTAATACAAAAAGGCTGATAAAAATAAACACTTCATAATTCACTAACCTATCCATTTCAGTGGTTGGTGCCTCTTTGACTGCTTAAAAAGAGTAGATTACCTCTTGACTTGTGGTCTAAGACTCTTCTCCAAAAATCTGGGGTCCTTGCTACTCGCTCCGGAAGGCAGCAGGATTCTACTGCAAGGGGGAATCCAGCTGGACTCAATGGATAACTAGGCTTTAATTATTTGTGCTGGAAGTGGTGCCCATGAGACGTCAGGTCACTGCTCTTGAAACTGTGGCTCTCTTATTGCTCCCACATAGCCCGGTAGTCTTTGTGCCTCAGTCTCCAACAACACAACAGAGCTAACAACATTTGCAGGGGACCACAGAACCCCTTTAATTGCTGTGCTCATTGCCTCACTAAGTGCACATCAGAAGGTTTGGTGTGAATAAAGATTTAGAAGGATTCTTCTTATACTCAGTGAGTTTTCTGAACTCACTGAAGTAGATGATGGAAATATTTTCAGTGGTTTTGCCTGCTCTCTTCTAAAATGAAACATGATGGCTAAAAAGCATTAATCTTTTACCTAAAGGGATTCCAAAACAAGTGCTATAAAGATTTCTTCAGGCTAAAGGTAGAGTTGTTATTTTTTTTTGTTACACTTACTTGTTTTGAATGAAATCTATCATCCTTTTCAATGTATTTTTTGACACTTTAACATACAGTCTAACCCCCAAATTAATGTCTTATTGAAATAACAACTTTGAAAGGGATTTTTTCAAAGAATGAGAAGGATTTTATTTGCTTCATACTGGCACACTGATTCTTTTGTGCTCTATCAGGGAAAAAATGACTACACTAATATATGTATTATATAGAACTAAGCTGCATAATATTCTGGGTTTTTTCAACAAGTCACATAATTTCCCTGATTCAAAGATAAAACGATTTAATTGAAAATAATCAGTCCACCCCTTTTTATTTTTTATTGTGAAATTAATATTAATTTTGAAAAATGAAAATAATTCTAAATACAGAGCAGTACATACAGGGTCAGTATTCATAAAAGGAAAATCTGGGCATAGATCTCTTGGATCTAATCCATTAACTGCACATGTAACTTTCATGAAGCCATTAAGTCCCAAACTAATCCTGTGTTCCCCAAACTACAGCCTCTGGGCTGTTTGCAGTACTCTAGGACGATTTTCTGGCCCATGTCATGCACTCTTCCTCAATTTTATCATCTGACGACTTCTCACAACTCAGCTCAGTGTGTGTTGTTTGATACAATTAGCAGTCAAGAGCTAATAGCCTTTTCCAAAGAATATTTGTCTTCCTTATCTTTTACATATAGAAGTTTTGGTGGGTTATTTACTCATTGCATATTCTTTTTACTGCTGAACATCCCCTGGGAAAGGAATTAAAACACAAACTTTACAATGTAGGTTGTGTTACTGCAACAGAGTAATCCTAATTCAGAGTTAGTTCATGTAGCTTCTTTTTTTATGTTTTTTTTTTCCCCTTTCTGTGTATAAGCGATGAACCTGAAACACAGTTGGATAATTCCATTTGGAGAAAGCTTGGAAAGTGTTTTGTACTATTTTATTTGTAAATTTTTACTGCTAGTGACAAAAATATAGAACTGAATGAGAGGTCATTTCATTCAGCCAATTTGTTTTCTCTGATGCTGACTGCATGGTTCTAAGTCATCCTGGACTCCACGGACTTGACATCCGTCAGACAATTCAGGTCATTTTTATTCCATTAGCATGAGTTTCCTCTGGAACAAATCCTTTTCCTGCTCAAATTTATGCCAGAGACCATCATCTGGATGTTGTCAGTTTTCACTATTAATGGGTGAACCTTTTCTGATACTGGTAAACATTTTACTTGTGTGTACGACAAAGAAATAGTTTATTCTATTTCCATCTAAGGGTAGCAGATGCAACATGTCTTTGAATATTTATTTTAAATGAATTGACATGGCTTTTCTAGTTATAATTCTAAATCCATGGCCTGTGGTAAGGAATAAATCTATAAGGTAACCAGAAAACAACAACACTCTGGATTTTTTTCACTTCTAAGGTAAGGATGCTAAATACCCAGCAAAGATAACGGAGATGTGTTTGTAGAACATTTTCAATGTGCAGAGTGATGTGCAAGGAGAAAATATTACTATCGTTTTCGAAGGAGTGATTTTGATAAATAATATAAAATTCCAGGACTCAATAGACCATCACAATCTGAGTCCCATGTGCAAAGACGCAGTCCTGTGTGCAAACACAGGACCGTCTTCTGACAGAGTTGACTATATACTTTGAGAGAGAGCAATGAAATCTGACATAGCATAGAGAAGCTGAGCTTAAAAAGACCTGACAAACAAGACAAAAAGAGCTGTTTGGATGTGATGCACAGGAGCTTAGACCCAAGTGCACTTGCTCTGACCAGAAACGCATCTAGTTCTCAGTGTTCTCCCCCTCAGAGAAGCCAATGAGAGAAGGGGTGTTAGAAATAAGACTCATGCAAGGCAATCCTTGCCCTGCCAGAGGCATGTGGCAGCCCCGAGATTCTCTGAAGATTGCTCTGGACCACTGCAGAGAAGAGCAGTGATAGACTTGCTTTGCAGAATATGGGCCAAACCATTTTATAAATTCTTCCATACTCTTGGTCTCCACAGCCTCTCTTGGGAATGAGTAGTACAATTTGATGAGGCATTTGTGAGGAAAAAAAGATCAACTGCCAACCAAATGTCTAGGAGGAGCTCCTTCCACTGTTGTTAACAAGTCTAGACTCTCAGCCAGGATCTTCCCGCTTCTTTTCAGATCCCGTAAAATGTAGTGCATTGTTGCTGAACCGCTTAAATCTCAGAGACTGTGATTATAGATGGCAAATATTCGGTAGATGCAGAATTTCCAAATAGAATGAATCCATCATTTGGACTCTCATCCACATTGGAGACAAAGGAATTAATTTCTCTGTCTGTATTACACTTTGGACAGGCTCCTTGCAATCTTTGGTTTATTCCTGTGTGCATTACTAGGTGTGATCTTTTGCCTTTATACAGAAAAAGAAAGAGAGAAGTCCCATCGTAACGGAAATCAGGTAAAGTATAGGGAACTGATAAGGTTTAAACTAAATGCTGCAATTTTGTGACATCGATTGGACATGTATTTGGTCTTGAATTGATCACTTCCCATTGGGAGCAGCAAAAGCAACATAAAAAGCTGGAACACTTTATTTATTCATTAGAAAAACTGCATTTGTGAACTTCTTGGTAAACACAAAAGGGAAGAGAAATTTTGGAAATACCTCTGAAATTTGATTCAACACATTAAATCTACGGGAGTCTATGACACAGCAGGAACACATTATGATTCTGCAATATGCAAGAAAAGAAATTCTATTGCATTTTTACCTAATTTTCACTACGTGCTGAAGAGGACTTTGAACATTGAGTGCTGGCTGAAAAAGCCTTGCAGCATGGACCTTATTAATAATGCTGAAATCCACATACGATGTTTCCTATTGCATCTTGATTACTGGATGCAGGAAAAGAACAGCACTGACATTGACATAAAGTAAGGGGCAGATATACCAGGAAATCCCCACAGTCCGATTGTGGTATGAGATACAAGACCACCTATGAGCACTGGAGTATCACATCTGTCAGTGTACTACAGGTTCCTGATTAGCCAATAAGATTCTTTCTTTTCATTCTACTCCTATAAATTCAATAGTTTTGCTTTTATAGTTTCTTCATTGAACAATGAAAACAGATGACTTGATTGTTGCAAAAAACATATCTCTTAATATGCATTTTATTCTTTTGCCTATATATTTCTGCTGAAAATCCATAACAGATAATAAAGAACATTCCTTAAATAAAACCAGCAGATCTTAAAGGCACCCTGTGAGTGCAATTAGAAACATTTCCCATCATACAGCAAAGATAATGTTTCCTAAATGCTCTTAATTTCATACATCTGTTATGCTCTGTCATGATTTTTTTTTCTACTCCCAAGAAAATTTTTGAAGGTTTCTGCCGATGTAATTCAATTTAAAGCTTTTAATGTCAGCTCAGTGGTCATGCCACTTTCTCCACATTTGTATTAGGCTTAAGGAAGGCAGAAATACAATGAACACTTTTCATCAGTAGCCTATATTCATGACAAATAGCCACTGCACTTTTTTTCCATTATTTGCTGACCATATTTTGCAATCATTTTTTATTGTTAGTCTCTTTAATGTATACACAGCCATGCACATGTGAATGTACACCTGCAGAACCATTTTATGTGACATTTTCTTAGGCCACGAGTCATTAGTATTGCTTTTAAAACTGCAAAGTGACTTCCTCATTCGCTTATTTTCAAAATATGTCTGTACCTATTTTGGACTGATTTACTGAACAATAACTATGCATTAATTGTTGATACTGTCTTGAAACTATATTCAAAAGCTCTGACTTGACATTGCTATTAATTTTTAAGAGCTAACAGTTCAGCTTCCTGTGACCATTTTGCTGTCATACCATAAAACACTGCCTCAGCTTTTCTTGAGTGTTGCATTCAAAAGAGCTTCCAAAAATCGGTGTGGGTATTTCCTGTAAATGCCAAGACTACGTACGTCTTCCATTAGACCAGCTTTGCTACAGACAGAATCATCACACTCTCATTAACACAAGCGTCACCGGTTCCCAGAACTCTCAGCTACTACCTATCAGGCTTTCAGTTGGGTTTTATTTTCATTGATACTCAAAATGAGCTTTCAGTTATCGTGTTTCTGCAGTAACAAGGTACTGCACCAATGGAGGAACTGAGCTAACAGAAGAACGGATTTATGAAGCCACAGTCTGCAACTCAACATTTGCTTTCACCTCCAGCTGGGAGGAGGAGTCAATGGTAGTGTGAAAAGCTGTGGAAATATTTTGTTTATCCATTTTCAATGAAAAAAATTTGGGGGGGGACAAAATTGCCTAGTTTGTCTCCATTGAGATGGCCCCAACCACTTCACTTTGTGATGATAAAATCTTGCACCACACTTTTTGCTGATGGTATGTTACCTCCTAAGATTTGTAAGCGAGAGGCTTGAGGCTCCGTTTGTTCCAGAGAACTAAGCAAAACGGCAGAAGTACAGCTCCCTGAGTTGTGACGTGCCTGTAACCGGCTGTGACACAGCTCAGTGGGAAGTCTGTACAGCATTAGTGCTCTATTTTAATTCAGATGGTTAAATATTATGCATAGGCCAAGTCAGTTTGCAATGAGATACAGAGAGGTTTATGTTCAAAAATCTTCTCTGCCCCCTCCCTCCATCGGTACATCCTTCCATCCACACATACTTTGATTTTATTGAGATAAGAAAGTCATTTTCCAAAATGGGATTCCAGTACAGGTTTTGCTATAAATTGTTTCACCGTCACCCTTGCTGATACGAGGAGGCTGAAACACATAAGAATCTGCTAGTAAAATAAACAGTGAGTCTGTTTTCCCAAGGGAATTAGTGGCCAGGGAAATGAAACCAAAGGGAGGTTTTACACTCTCAAACACTGGGGGAAAAAAAAAAATCTCAGAAACAGTTAATGCCATTACCAGAGCTTGGCCTTACATCCCAGGGAGACAGTCGTTTGCCTCACGACTGCACACCAGCTCTAACACTGCTACAATTGATCAGGAAAGCAGATTTAAAATATCAGTCTAAGGCTTTTCTAATTATCTTAAAATAATCATTTAACTGCTTGAAATGAATACAGCCACAAAGCAAACCTTCCAGACTGTTCACCTCGCGCTAACAGACACAGACTAATGACCCTAGAGAGCAAGCCAGCTCTTCTGATGCTGCATCATCTGCTCTCAAAGACTAAAGTGACGTGTCCTCTGCTCTCCACGTGTTCCGCGGACCGGGAATGAAGCCACATCACTTCTAACACAATCCTGAAAATGACACCTGTTCAGCACAGACGCCACCGAGGGACTTTCAGAGTCAGCCCCTTGCAGCTATGCAATCAAAGATCAGTTTTCAATGAAATATTACTTACTTGAATCAATGTTGTCTTGATTCTTCGTGAAGGGTGCAGCAGGCATAAAATGTGATATTGATTTCTGAGATGTAGCCTGGTCCTCTCTTCATGGCCATTTCAAAAAATGCAAAGTATTTCTTTTATTTCACACCGCAGATCACGTCACCTTTACAAACTGGAGGTCAAGGCCCTTTTATGTTGCCTCATATTTATCTCCTGTTCTTTTTTTCCTGTCCTTCTCTCTTCATCTCGCAGTTTTTCTTTCTCCTCCTTGAGTTTTTATTGCCTCTTCGGCTCTCCTCTTAGCTCCTGTTCTAATTTCTGCCTTTTCCCCTGCTCTCCTGAGTGCTTTTAGATTCTGATCTAATTTCTCATGTCTTCTCCCAGTGCTGCTCTCTCTCCTTTCTATCTTTCTGACCCTCACCTGTTCTCCTTTCTGCATCTCTGACTCCAACTCTGCTGCTCCCCTTATGAGGCTCCAGCTCTGGATTTTATTTCGTGTTGTTCCCCACATTGCTCCTGGGCTGTTTTTAGCAGTCATTTCAATAAAGTTTTCCCCGCTGTAGGCACAAATACAACATCCCAGCCTCTCATAATAATACAGCGGTTTTTTTAGGTTGCCTCCCACTTCACAATTAGCGTGCTTATCTTTTTAATGAAACTGTAGAAAAGACCAGGAACTGTTGCTATCAGGCTCCCACGATAGATAAGGATTACTTTTTTTCCTGAAGCCAATGTGAATTTAAGTGTATCCCACTGGTTTGTTTTAATTAATTTAGGAGCTAGAGACGGGTTCAGATCAGAAATCATAAAGCTGAAACAGTCTCTCAGTCATCTATGATGTGCAATAGGGAAGAATTTATATTTTGGAGCAGCAGTTTTGCATAGGAAAACTACAATTTCCTGAATACACCACTGGGTAGATCATCAAAATGGATATTTTAACTGTGAAAAGCGCCATGGAGGCTTGAGCGACTGTTAAGACAGGTTGTGTCTGAAACAGCCTCTAAAGACACCACTTCCCTGATGCTCTGCATGGTCTCAGAGGAAGGCACATTATATCCTGAATATTCAAATTATGTTACTAAGCAGCTTGTCTGTCCTGCCAAGATTTGCAAACAATACTTGCTTAGTTTGTGAGAGCTGAAAAGATGCAGTGTATAATGACGTGCCTAAAACATCCTGGCTGATGCGTGGACTGTCATCCCACACCCTTCGAGCTGATCATATATATGGTAACAATTTGATAGCGTCATTGGATGGACCCAAAGCTTCAACCTAAGTCTACAGTGCAAATACTTGTGGTTGCAATATTTCAATTATTTCATGTTTTATTTACTTAAAACATATTCTGAAAATATTTACTAGTAAACTCATTCATTAAGGTCAACAGAAAAAACTTGTGTATTTTGTCAACATGATTTTTTTCAGATCAAAATCAAGCAAACAAAAAAGGCAACATCTGATATTTTATTTTAAATGTATTTATATATATTTATTTACATACAGGTCCCTTAAAAATAATATTAACCAAATTTCATTTCGTCCGTGTTTTTAAGTTAAATGATCCTATTTATTTCCCTTTGTGTGACACCAGTTCTGGAAAGGTCCAAGGAGTTCTGACATCTCTAGCTTGTATTCTGACTCCTTCATAGTTATGATAGCAGAAAGTATTTTCTGCCAGCTTACAGAAAAAGCACCATTACCTTTGTGTTACTCAGCCATGGTACTGTGGGCAGAAGTCTTCTGTGCAGAGAAAAAGTCCTTAGGCAGGCAGTAGTCCAGGGTACTCCAGTTGAAGAGTCTGATACAAAGTCAATTAAAAATGTCATCTAGGGTCCGATTACTTTCAGCTTGGCTTTGACCCAGGAACATGCCCTTCTTCTGAACAGGAAATCAAATTTTGAAACAAATAAGAAAAGGATGACAAATTACTATAGCCTGTTCTAATTTCCATTTCATGCAAGTTCCATGAAAATCAATAAAGCAGCTCCTAATCTCGGTAGTAAAGTTTCAAATCTCACATAGTTCTGAAATTATCTGAGTTTAGAGCAATGTGGCCCACTGAATTGGTTTATTTTTTTGTTTTACTAAGTCATAGCAGTATTTAACCCAAATTAGTACATCCTGCATGATGAAACGTGAAACCACAGAACAACACAGACACATTTCTCTTTCAAAGCTGTGTTTGGAAGAACTTAAGAACTTCGAACACTTTAAAGCTATTAAGTGGCCAGCTTTTGAGTTAAATATGTCTCAGTTCTGACACTGATCTTGCAGGAATGCAACAGTCTCTACCACAAATCCTGTGCTCAGGCTTTCTCTCTGTTGTTCCATGATGTGCATGTCCAGCACACGATTTCGTCTGATAGGCAAGGTGTAACAATTCACCCAGCCCTACGTCACTAAACTGGAAGTTGTCTTCGGGAAGGATTTGCTGAAAGCAATGCCACTTCAGTCTTCATTGGAAAATATTTTATTTCGCTATAAATGCCTTGAAGGAAGAATTTAAATTCAGTAGAATCTAATACAACACGTCATTTTATATTCCAGCGTTCCACCAGGCAGAGGTAACATGGTTGAGCAAAAACACACGTTCCTTCCGACATGCCGCTTAGCCGAAATGGTGTGTACATTCTATGTGTTTTCTCTTTGGTTTTGTCTTTAAAAGATTATTTCCATTTACAAGCTTTAATTTTTCATAAATGTAACCACTTTTGCTTGGCAAATAAAGGGCTGAATGAAATTTGCTGTGAGAGTATTCTTGACTGAGTCAGAATCAATTGAACGGCTCAGGATAATAGTTTTTGGAGCTTTCGCTGTTTGGGCTAATTGGTGGGATTAGTCATTAATATCAGCTTGATAATAATGTGTATCTTAGACGCTTGGAATTATTTCTACACCTTGGTAGGCTACCTGAGAGATTTGAACTTAATATGTACCTGTAGACACCTTGAATTCAAGATAACATTGAAAATTAGTCCAGGTTTCAAGTACAAGCGTACCTGAACCAGATGGTTCCTATATATTTGGTCAAAATAAATCCCTGAGTCTATGCAGACTCAGACTAAGTGAAGTCTGGAGACAGGCCATACATAAATACTTTATAGAGCATTGTGTACACTAATTAATAAATACAATTTTCTAAGAGCTTTCTGAACCTTGAATAAACACTGCTTCAACAAATGTATGCAAATTATTAATAGAAACTGTAATCTCCCTCTCTATCTATTATTCTTATTTGGCCCAAACTACTTTGATACCAGAAGATTAGAAGAACAAAACAGGTTAGCTTTGCTAAATATGAAAATAAAACGTTCCAAAGTACGAAAGAAATAATTCTAAGACTGGAGCCCTATACAAAGCAAAGAATAACCAATCTTGTATTGCCCAAACCTTGTTGTTTAGTGTCTAATGGTAAAATCTGTGCCTCTCACTAACTGGTAGATATTCTTGTGTGACCGCGGTGTTGTTTTACGTATGTGAACAAACCTTGCAATATAAGGTAACGAACAAAAAAGATGGAAAAATATATAAAATAGGGAGGAAAAAAAAAGGTCTACTCACCACCTCAGGCTTTAAAACTCTTCTTACACACTTCAGCACGAAGTCTATTAAAGTGGAATATAGTGGAAATACAATATACAGCAATGAATGTCTCCAAACCAGCAATTTAGCGCTAAAGCTGAGGGCAGTTCTTATGCACCGACTTTTAATACCGAGACGATTTGTGGTCTCACAAAGTTCCTGCCTTGGGCAAGAATTGTGCTGTGCTCTAATAGGTCTAGTTTGTTGACTGTCAGAATAATGGAGAAATTGGTAGCAGAGGGCCTGAGTGCTGTAAACAGCTGAGATAATTAGAAGGTCTGTCAGGAGGAGAATAAGGCTAAAGTAGTTTACGTTCTGTCACAGGGCAGAAAGTATTCATTGAGAAGGCTGCTGGATAATGCAGGGTGCCTTATGTCCTAGCAAGCTTTTCTGGAGGTGGGGAAAGAGTGCTTCTTGTCAACTTAGTTGGCTTTCTCTACCGTTTTTCCCACTGCATGCTTGCAAGAGTTTATATTTCTTATTAATCAAATAATATGTTTTGCAAGCAAAATGCTGACTTGCCTTTCTTAAGCCAAGCTGCTGGGTTAATAGGAAGTTCAGAGTCAGGCAGGGCCGCACAGCAGGGCTGAGGAAGCTGCAAGGGCTGGAGGAAGCTGCTCGTGCCGAGCAGGCACTAGAAGCACCCCCTCCCTCCCTGAAGCAAGATGGCCAGGGTATGGTTATGTCATCACCTAAGGAGGATGCTCCTGTATCGACGCAGCAGTGTTCCAGAAGTTGTTAACATGAGAAACCTGATGCCTCAGCCAAGAAACTAGACAGTAGGAAGTCTAGCATTCTAGAAATTTCTGTGACTAAGTCACTTCTAGGCAACAACATGTCTAGGGATAAAATGTAAAAAAAAAAGTTTTAAAGGCCTATTTATGATTTTGGTTCTTAGTTTAGGGTCTGACTTTTGGAAAAATGAAGTCTAGCTGTCTTCTGCATGGAAAGATTCCCGTAGTTCAGAACCTGGGCAGCCTAAAAAGCAATCGCTTCAAATCAACAGCATTTCAACAAATACAGAATCGGTGTGAGTGTTCAGGAACCTCATGCTAAGGTGAAGGAATGTTAATGCTTAATAACAAGCAAATATTAATAAGTTTTGGGTTATAGAGAAACAGAGTGGGAGAAATGGAACAGGCACACAGCCAAGAGACCTTTGTCCTTCTCCTCACTGTGCCATAAACAAGAGTCACACATTAACTTGCTCCACTGTGAGGCTCCCTACATCACCAAAGTAGTCTGGGAATCTCTAGGTGTCGGATGATCTTCAAGTGGTTGTTTATGGATAGTGCCGTTGCTTACGTTTCACAGTTGAAATATGGAAAATAGATTGTTGCTTGCTGGTTTTATTTAATGTGGATCTCGCTGAAGATTAGCCCTGCTTTCCTGGATCTGTGGGAAAGAGGAAGGCTAACACTCAGGCTAGGACTAGAGGTTTTTAAATAGTGGAAAGCCAAAAGCTACCTCAGCAAGGAATGTAAGGGACTCAAATATTTTAGTGACATAATTCAGACAGCAATATTTGTTCCTTTTTCTCCTGCAATTTCCATATCCCTCCTACCCCACCACATTTTAGCATAAATTGCAGCTCAATCCTTGACGTCAATTCTGCTCCTGCTTCCCTCAGTCTTTCTGAACACCTGAATGGCTGCTGCTTTAATAACTGGATTGTCTTTTTGACAGGACTGGAAGAGTCTTTTTTAAGCTCCTGCAGCACTGCGCAACAGCAGGCAGCAGACAGTGCATGATTGCACTGGGACTTAAGAGCAAACTCCAGCTCACTGTCAATGGCTGCGTGCCAGACAGCTCAGCCTGCAGAGAGCAAAACCTTTCAAAAGGCTGAGCTTTTAAAAGGGAGACTGTCAACATCCCCCTGAACAGTTAGTGAGGGGATCGCCACAGAAAAAGGGAGCATGTCTGAAAACTGAGGTGTATGGGGACAAGTGGTGTAAGAGGGCTAATTATCTTCCTATTCCCCTCGCGTGCCTATTAAAGACCACCAAAAATAGCATCTGCTTAAGGATGGGGATTTTTTTTTTCCGCACACTAAGTTAAATGGACATCCCACCTGTCATTTGGTGGAGTGGAATCATTCACAGAAGGAGGAGCTGGCCAGAAGCCACCTTCTAACAGCGAGAGGCAGGTCTGAACAACAAAGTTTGGATCAAGATCTGAACTTCTCTTACATTCAAATAAGCTTGGATCCAGGACACTGGCTGACACCCATCTCCACTACATCTATTCTGTGATTGCATGTGAATGGCCCCATCGCTCCCGCTCCACTCCATGTAATCATTTCCATTTGGACATCATTCTGCAAGAAAATCTGTTGTCATGATGGCTGATGTGCGACGTTTTGCTGGATGAAGATTCCCTCCTAACCCTTACAAGACATCAGTTTTCACCTGGAAACACACTAGTTGAGCTTTACTGATGACAACTTCCATATTTACAGTTTGCATTATTAAGCCAATTTTAACTCCAGGTTTAAATAAGGGATCCTTTCCCAAAGTGGTATCAAAATGCTGTCTGCTTGGCAGCCTCTGTGCCTGTGCCGTGGGCCTGATTCTGACTCTTACTTCCTTCACGTCTGTTCTATGCCATTGGCTTCAGTGGAATTGTTCCCGATCACAATTTGATGAGTACCATATTTTCCAATGTATCACCCACAGATTATCCATAAAAACTGTGACTCGTCAGCAGTGTGGTTTGTACGTGTATGTAAGTAATGCCAGGGGAAGTTGACTGTGGGGCCCCCTCTTTCCCAGTAGCCCCATTGCCTCTAATTCCCCTCCCGTTTGCTTCCTTCACTGCCAAATCCCCCCTGCTTCAGATTCCTCCCTACTTTGGGGTCTGCTTTGCATTCTTCACCTCTGACTCCAGGTGGTTTCTGACAAAATATTTGGGGATGTGTTTTCCAGTGCCAGGGCGTTTAAGGAATACCAGTTCTCAGAGATAACCAGCATACAAACCCCCCCAAGCTAACTGTATTTTTTGGATTTTTTTTCTCTTTGCTCTTTGGAAACTAGAAGGAAAAGAAATTGGTTGGGTCAGCCTGAATGGAAATTTTAGTTTTCTGACTGAAATTAAATCTGGAGAAAAAAAAAGAAGAAGAAGAAAAAAAAGATGTGTTATATGATATCTTTCATTTGGTTGACAGGTATTCTTTTTTAAAAACTTTTAAATTGTAATTAAGTTTGGCTAAATTTGTTCTAAAAATGCTCTTCTGAAATAAATAATGAAATTATTTGTTTCAACCACATTAAACAGAAACATTCTGACTTTTTTTCATGTCTCCTAATAAGTTATTCACAGAGTTTAAGACATATTTTGTGAATAATATTCTCAGAAAAAAAAATGCCTTTAAAATCTACTCCTGATTAACACGACGAAAGAGGTGACTTGAAGCCCGTATAGTGGAGGAATCATTTACTCACCCTTAAGATGGGAAAAAATGAACAGAGGTGAAGGCCAATAAAATCTGTAGAAATTTTTGGCACTTAAGCTCTGTTTTGGAAGTCACGTACACAGCTGTGATGAACTACAGGTAATGCCATGTATCTAACCCAAAGTCATACAGCAAATTACCAGCAGAACCAAGAGTAAAAGTGTACTAAGTCTGCTTCCTTGCAATGTGTCGTAACCACTTGAAAATGGTCATTTTATATAAATATATACATGCAGTCTACAACACAAAGTATAATTTTCTCTTTTTTAAGGTGAAGTCTGCCTGCTGCAGTCAAGGCTGGATGTCCTCTGTTGAACTGCCACCAAAAATGTGGTCTCATTTTGTAAGAAAAGTATTCAATAACTTTTGACCTCACATACACTTCAGCTACTGTGAGAAGAAAAATACAATAAACAGTGCCATGCAAAGAAAACAAAATTATTTTCCTACAGCCTAATAAGCAATTACAAAGGGCAAATTACTTGTACCCTCTGTAATTTTTTGCCATTAGATAATTAACATCAGAAGTATTAATGATCATTTTAACAAATTACCATATAATTATAATGTGTTTCTTCATTTAGTCATACATATTATACAAATCCTTCTAAGATTTGTCTATTAATTGAAAATACATTATTTATTGGCATAGCTAAGTAACCACCTACACTGATAACTGAACCTATTAAACATATGCCGGAGCAGCAGTAACCAGCTGTCAATGGATGGTCACCAGCACAATTTTTAGTGGATGCCAGTGTCAGTGACCAAACTTAAATTAAGGATCAAATCGAATACTGTAATAGGTCACAATATTCACTGGGATTACAGACCTAGAAATGTCACATCTCTGATTTGTGTTAACTTCATCTGGAATGAAAGCGAAGAGTGGAACAAATGCACTCATGAGTTTACAGGGCCAGCACATGCTGGTGGCAATGCTGTTTCTTAGATTAATTAATTTCATAACATTTCCATAATACAGTTTTACTTAGTGTACTTTTCATAATCTAATTTTAGCTGAATCACTTTGCACAATCTGCTCGAAATGTGTTTATGTTTCAAAATTGTTAGAGCCCCCTTTTCATTTTGTGCTTAGTTGCCTTTGTAAAATCTGCCTAAATTGGTGAAATAAATTAGGGGAACACTGCCAAAATCATTTTTTGTACTATTCTAACGTTCAAACCAACTCATTTGGGCCTGGTTTGCTGCACTTCTCATGAACCCTCTCCTAGAGGTCTGTGGACAAGAGCATGGCTGGAAGAGTGAACTTCAGAGTGTGGCACAGGTTTCTCTTTGGGAAGAAGGTTTTGGGTTGGAGGGGCTGGAAAGCTGATTCCAAATTACTCATTTCCAGTTTGGGAACAGATATGGCCCATGTGACCTAAGCATCTTGTCAAGACAGCTTGAATTTGAGATTGTGAATATGCATGTGGATGAGCTACAGATCCAAAATGATTCACACAATGATATGACATATATATATGAATAGATTAAAATTCACCCTTGGGCAAAAGGCCGGGAGAAAGCTCTCAAAACTTGGCTCGTGTGAGATACAAGTCTCACGGCTTTACTATAACCCCCTTGGACAGCATTAGTTGTACATACAACATACATATTTAAAAAAAATTCATGATCCCCTCCTGACAATTCATGAAAGGGGAAATGGTTTGGAATAAATTATTCATTACAGAACTACTCAGCTTTGGCAACAAATCCACAGGTTAAGGGAGAAGGGGAGCTATTCTAGCTGCAATGGTGTGTTACAGCCATTTTCAAATCTGAATGCTTTGTGACCATTTGATAATATCCTGCCGTTTTTTCCATTTGTGTGCCTTTTGTGGGTTCCTGCAGGGTTTGTTCCTCTTGAGAACCCCTGTCCTTCACAGGTCTCGGGATCCAGAGGGACAAAGCAGAGTTATTGCCCTTGAGAAAAATATCTGTGATTCCTTTCCTAGGAAAGACTGTAGTTCTAGCTCAGTTTTCCTCACGTCTAGATAATGCCTTGCACTAAAGCGGTTTTCTGCCCAAGGTCCATCATACTTGGAATACTGCTCTTCTGGATGCAGGTAAAAGCAGAGAGAAATAAGCATCCAACAGATTTTCAAGAAAGCCTCTGAAATAATATTTTTTAAAATAATTTCAGGAGTGGCTACCTTGCTGGTTGGGTGAAAGACTTGACTCCTTCCCATGCTTATATTCGATAATACTGTAGGGATCTGAGGGATGAAGCTCAAGGCTAAATACATCAGGATGAAGATAGAAGAGTGAGATCCTTGTCCTTCTGAGATCTGTGGCTCAGCTTACATCCTTCTGGCACAGCAGGACTGCATGCCAGATATCTTGGCCATTCATTCTCATGGAAATCGAACTTTTCTTTTTTTAATTAAAAAGAATGATTTTTTTTCTGCTACTGTCATTTTCACCTGCCTGAGCAGCTATGATGACACCTTACGAAGTTGCCATTACGTTGGTGATATTAGTATTAATCACACGTTGCTTGATACTGTAATTTAATAGTTTTCACGCAGATGATATTAACTGATAAAATATGGCATCCTCATGAGAAAACATTACCTTGAAATATTAGCGTTATAATATGTTAATTTCTATGGAGGATACGAGTACAGATATATGAGGAGATGTAAATTTCCCAGCACTTCTGCTGACAATTTCCATGTCAACATAATTCTTAGGAATTCATACTCACTATTTTGTGATGACTTATATGATGATGTATAACAACTTAAGGGGGTTTTAAAATGCAGTATTTTGACTAATGCAGTTTGGTAAATAGCACACAGGACTGTTCCTTCCTTTCAGTTCTCGGAAGGCTGACGCAAGCCCTTGGTATCACCAGGAAGTCACTGACCTGAATGTCGAATGGCAAAGCGGGTGTTCAGACTGCTCTGTTCTACATTGCAGCTGCCTGTTAGGTCTGAGAGAAAAGGTTCTGGTGGGAGGCATAAAATCCTTACCCAAGTATTACAAATTGAGAGTAACATGGGAAAAAAAAAAAGAGAAAAATGTATAGATGGTTAAAAGGGAGTTACGCACCTCTTGCAAAGCTACTGGAAACTGAATTTTGGTTTGAAATCGGTGACCGATAAAACACAGTCCAGACAGCTTATTCGATCTGTAGCCTCCTAATTCTGATCTATCCTATTTTTTCCGTATGCTATGGGGCAGGGAGGTCCCCAAGAAAAGTTAATTCTGATTGTGCGCTTGAACTGCGTCAGGGCCCACTCTCATCCTTAATTCCTGGACAGAAAACACAAGGTCCACAGCACACTGCCTCATTTCTTGCTTTTATTGATAGTGAATAGTTTACACCAACACAACGCCACTGGCCTTGCTGAATTCTGACTTAATACTGATGCTTTCTGCAGTTTCCTCAGGCAACAACCTAGAATAAGAGTATGACACCATACCTGGGAGTACAGAGGGGCACCCCAAAAGACAGGAGAGGTGACAGCAATTGGGGTTCTTGCATCCAGAAACAGGCAGCTAACCTGGCTGTCTTTCTCTTGGGCTAATCTGAATTAATTGGTGCTATTTGTGCCTTTGATACTCAAATGCAGAGCCTGGGGGTGGGAGTTCTCATGAAACAAGTGGCCACTTGGGAGAGCCGTCCCAGGTCCAATCATGTCATGGGCTCATTTGTCTCCCACAGTAATTCACTACTCACTTCAGTCACTTTAAATGTAAAACAGCTGCTGCTGCTTAGCCCTCTTTTAAGGTATCTAACTAGCAGCTTTAAACCAATCCTGAATGGGTCCCATCCCATAATAGTCTCCCACACAGTGGTCATTTGGAAACAATTAACCCTTGATTCAAGATGCTCTTAAAGAAGCCTCCTCTAGGCCTTCCTCTCTTCTGCTGCCGCCTGTTGCGTTGCTGCCTTGTCCCTTGGATGGGAACAGCTTTATCCCCTCGGATTGCCGTGGCTTGTGTGACAGTAACCGCTTAAACAGTGCTTTGGGGGGGAGGCACAGAACTGCCAGCACCGCTCTCCATCCACACTGGGAAACAGTGGAGCTACCAAATCAGAAGAGATGGGTGCTTTATTAAAAAAAAAATAAAATTGGTTCCTCTCTTCCCCTCTCCCCTCTGCAGCACCCGGGGGTCTTGTTCACTTCACACATGTTTGGCACCCCTGCTACCCGTCACCTTGCTCTGTCTCTAGTGATATGATGAGCTGGAGATTAATCTGTTTTAAGGAGAAGCATCTGGTTTTGAGCTAATAAAAAATCAATTTGTAACAGGGAGGAAAAGGCTCAGCAAGAGGTCTGTGTGCTCAGGGCTTTGACACCCAATTTGACTTGGAAGGTTAATGCCACTTGTGAATTTTAGTTGTGCGCTGAGAACTTCAAAACCTTTCTCCATACGGTGGTCTCAGCTTTCCCCAAAAGGGGCTTTGCCTTTGGACTGGTGGCCTTTACCGTTGTCGAGGGTATTGCCCAGACGCAAATCCTGCAGAGCTGCCTCCCTCAGAGGCACCCTCCCGTTATTCCCTTTTCCTGGTGGCTTTGCAGCCAGATGTGGTGGCCCCTTGCTGCGATGTAAAACTGGCAACACCCTTGATCCAGGCAGACAGACGCTCCGTAGCCAACTTCTGGAAACCCTCCCCCCTGCACTGGCCGGCTCTGACACAAACCAGCTGAAGACATTGCAATGCCAGGAAGTGTTACAGCTGGACTGCCTGACAGATTGGCAGCACACATGCTGATTTGGGGACTGTATTCGGGGGCTCGCAAAGTGCTCACTGTCCAGGCACCGAGCCACTAATCACAGTTTACATTAGTCAATCAGATATTTTTCCACTACTGAATGGTCTGCTCTTCCCCCCTCCCCTCCCCTTTTTTCACCTTACAGGACCTTATGTATGTATACAGCACCTCTACGCTTGACATCTGCACCATGTTTTAAGCCGTATCTAATGCACAACTACTAATGTCAGCTCAGGCAGCTACAAGGAGCCCAAATCGCTGTTGCTCTGATTCTTCCTCCATGCTCCCCCAGCCCGACTTTTGCCTGTTTCTATCCTGATTAATTTAACCTGGGCGTTACCTAGGTATAGAAAAATCCTATAGGACTAAATACAAAAAGAAAGGCTTTATGCCACTCTATAGGAGTGAGCCTATAGTATCCTGTGAGTGGTTTTAAATAAAACTCCAGAGATCAGATCTTCAGTGAAAACAATAGATTTTAGAGTCATTTCTCTGGCATGCTGCTGGCTTAATCACTTTTACACAGAAGAGTTTCATTAGGAATGAATCTATGTCAGCCCCATATGCCAAGTCTGATTTGTGCCATGATGCTGTAGATATATGTTCGTGCAAGACAAGTGTGCCATGGCTGGATGTCTAATGAATATGGCCTCATTTACAATAAGAAGGACTTAGACCTGGCTACGACCCAGAGCTTATGTTCCAAAGAAATGCTGACATTTCGGAAAATCTGGGTCTCTGTAAGAATGAATAGCTGAATTTTTTGTATTTTCCAAGCCAAAAAAGGTGCTCTGAAAAGTGTGTATTGTATTAAATCATTAAATGACAGTTAGGTGCCAATTTAAGAGAAATATATAAGCACAGAACGTGAAAATTCATTTTTTAATATAAACATTGAACTGAAATTAACAGGAATTTTTTGCTGGTGAAATGAGACAGTATAACTTCCCACCAATATTTTTTGCCTCATCTGATCTATTCCTACGAAAATGTTTTGATTTTAAGGGAAATGTATGGTTTCCACTGAATAATTATTTTGTAATAAAAGAAAACCAAATCGCATCATGTGAAAGGGCCCCAGGCGTGTCCCATGGACGAGGGAGTTATCACAGTTGATCTAGACAAACTCCTAGCCCTTCTGTGTTTGCTTAGGGACAGTCAGTCCCTGAGTCTCAAGCAGATCAAGAAGGATGTTTTAATATTTTAACAAATGTTAAACTAAACTTTTTATGGTTAATTTTGCGCTTGTCACTTTTACTTCCCAGTCATCACAACCAAATATCACTTTTCCAATTATGGCTCAATTTCCCTATCTAAAAAGTGGAAATACTACTGTTTACTCACCTTTCTTTAGGTCTCTGCTTAGGTAAAGCACATAAGAACCAATTAACCTTGTTACCTAATACCTGTGTGTAAACACACTGTTGATATGAAGAAATGGGCACCCATGCTATTGTGTGGATTCAAAAAATCCCAGATGTTTATTTTGGGCCCAGATTGTAGTTTCATGGTTCCCAGGGCAGAGTTGAAGCTTGCAAGGCTGTTTATTTCCTTCCCTGGAGAATCTGGGATGCAAAACCCAACAAACAACAGTGATGACAAAATGTGAGTTTTGTGAGAGGAAAGGGATGTTGATCAGGTAAATGCGGTGTATAACTCTGTCAAGGCAGTGCGTGCACGCACACACACTTAGAGTCTGAGTGAGAACGGAGTGGACTTGAGAAATGTATTACACATTCAGGCAACTTCGATGTGCCACTAATAAAATTAAGTGTTGGAACATAAATGTTTTAATTTTAGTGCGAATGCTCCAAGCAATACCCCCTCCTGCACCCTTCTTTCCCACCCCCAGCCTAGACTAATCCATTTAGAGACAAATTTACATTTTATTTCTCCAAACCCTATTAGCATTAATATAAAGGTCAGCACTGAAAAGGCAGCTTCAGAAGCTAATGTGCCAGTGTGCTGTGCTCTGTGACCATATGAGGGCACGTGGGTCTCTCACCCATAGAGGCTGACAAGAATTTATAATTTAAGAGGGCGATCCCCCTCTTCAAACACCCCCATAGCTCATGGAGATGATCAGGCCACCCTCTGGAAACCAACTTAGTTCTTTTCTCGGTATCAGAATGGGGAGAAATTGCTTTGTGACAAGTCCTTTATGCCGTCAAAAAGCTATCGACAATAATTAAGGGCTTTGGGGGAAGAAAACCTTCTATTTGGAAATGGTTTGGTTAACACAGTGAAGCACCTCAGGTGTCCCTTGCTGTAGATTTTATTAACAGGCTAGATGGGTGCAAACAAGAGTGGTGCTGCCTGGGAGACTCTCAGCCCATTTTCGGCTTCCAATGGAGTCTGAAGCCTCCGTCAGGAGCATCCCCACTGCTGAGTGGTGATTGCAGAGCCCTGAAGAGAAAATAATTCTGGTTTCTGAAGTGCAAAGAAGTGTACTAGAACTGTATGAGCTTCATGTGGTTTGTGGTTTGGTTCCAACTGAGGAACACAGGGAAAAACTTAATAACCCAGAATAATCCCACTGAATGTACTGGGCCTTCTTATGTGTATAAAATTACTTATGTGCTAATTTTTCAGAGGATCAGAGCCAAGCATCTTGACCACGCATGCTGGACATCTAATTGACTCATGACTTTGTGTCTAAATTATCTGAATTTCATCTCAAGTTTCAAACAGATGTTTGGTTTGAAATCCTAAGTCTTAAAAAGGAATGAAGTCAGCTTCATCTCCTAGACCAAGATCCTGTGAAATTTCTATTTTTGTATAATCACAAAGCAGACGCTGGGGTAAAGCTGAGTGCTCCAAATTAACGTCATTCCCCCAGGCAAACTGCATCATGCATTACATGGATGTTTTTATCCCCTTATACATCGTGGAGTCTTCCTCCTGCTATTACTACTAATCCTAATCCAACAATAAAAAACCAAAGATTTGTTTTAACAACACCCTAAAAATTATAAATCTCAAATCCCAAAGATGATCTCAAGCCACTCTAAGCAAAACTATCTAATTCAAGAATAAATTGATAGAGCAGGTGGACATGCCAAATGTCATTAAGTTTGCCAGAACCCAGCCTTGAGGAACACAAAGGTGAGAAGTATATTCATATAACAAATGACCCCTGACCGGGAACTCCCTGCTACCAGTACCCCTTGCTTTTAAATTAAACCAGTAAGCCTACTTGAGTGTCTAGCTCGAGTGTTTCATTTGATTCCACTCCAGGGGAAATGCAGCCTCTCAATTAAGCTTTTAGAGTTTCACATGTGAAACCAAAGCATGGAG
The DNA here is from genome assembly GCA_033558235.1 of Neomorphus geoffroyi. NCBI lineage: Eukaryota > Metazoa > Chordata > Aves > Cuculiformes > Neomorphidae > Neomorphus > Neomorphus geoffroyi. The sequence continues at coordinate 5,553,058 of JAUMJM010000009.1, forward strand.
GCTCCTGGAGCTCACGTGCAGAATTAAGGCAGGAGATCTGAGTTCAATTGTTGCCCCTGCTACATGGCATGGCCATATTGTTTCACCCCGTGCCTCCACATCCTTGTCTTATAAATGTGCATGCCTGAAAAAACACTTTTAAAAACTCCAGGTAGAAATACGTGTAGCGTGTTTTTTGTTTGTAAATTCTGCCAGTGTTTCTATTTCTTCTTGTGTTCTCAGGTTTGTATTCGTGTTCTTCATTTGACTTTCTTTTCAGTGTGCTCAAACAGAAACTCATAAATAAAGAATCAATAGGAAAGCCCAGATGTGTCTCCATAGGTGTGGGCTGAAGGAGTGCCGTAGTTTTCATACTATCACACAGGCAGACATTTGGAAGATTAGGGACTGCTTAATGCATCGCTGAGGATCAACACAAAGTTATCCGCAGTTGTTTCTGTAATCGTGTTGCTCAGGGAGAAAATTCACAGCATGTCTTGCTGCCTGCCCGCCTCCCAGACATGCACCCTGCCACCTGTGTGCAGTGCCGGGGTAGTGTTAATGCCCTGTGTGGTGCTAGAAGTCATATAAATTAATTGACTGGCTAAACACCTGCTCTGTGTTTGTTTGTTTTTTCCTTCCTTTTATTGCTTACAGGTCTCTGTTTAACTGGACAAGTTTTCTCTTCTTTCTTTCTTTGTATGTTTCTTTCTTTCTTTCTTATCCATTCAGGACTTTTTGATGCGGTTATAGGTAGTTTTCATAAATAACATATACAAAGCTGAACATTTGTGGACTGAGTTAAGGTGAGTTGGGATTGAAAAAACTGAGTCTCTAATCCACACATTCAAATGAATTAACACAAAGATCCCATTTTCAGGCTACAGAAGTGAACCTTCAGTAGCATGCATTTAATCCCATAGTCTCCAAGAAGGAATGGTTCTGTCCTTCCTTGTCTTACTTCCATGGTGAGATGTATAATTTCCTTTCTTCTCATTTTTGGAGGAGAAAAAAATTTATAGCTCAATTTTCATTCTTAGCTTGGTTTCCCACAGGAGTGACTTTTGCCTGATCTCCCTCTGTATACAGGGTTGAATGGGCATTCCTGCACCTCTGCCTATCCACTCTTGGTAACTCTGAATCCTTCAGGAAATTTCAGCCAGATTAAAAAAACCAGGAAAATTATTAAATTCCTGCAGGTTGGGTAAGACCAGATGGACAGAGGTGACAGGGTTTAATAACGCACTTGAGGAAAAGACCATTATTTATGGTCAGTACTCATCTACTGGAGAATCTACATCAGAGAATCACTGCCAACACTCTATTCACAGGCAAAGCGTTGGCTGATATTTCTGGCTTCTTGGGCAACAGAGACTGCAAAGACAACCTTCAATGCCATGGGAAACCAAGTTGCCCTGCTTCTGTTAGCTACTGGCCTTTATGTTGCTTGGAAGGACAGCTCCATTGAGCAAGAAAATATTAGGGAAGCTGACTCCAACCAAAGGGTCTCCTTTTTTCAGCACATTCAGGGGAGCAACTCCATGAACTTCAAAGGTTAGACACCTTGCTGATTCATATTGTCACTAATAAGACAGTTAGATCTCATGAGAAGGTATATCTCCTCACTGTACATCATCAGGTAGTGAAGGTTGAAGGATTTTATTGTTTTAACTCTTGTGTCTCAAAACTTCACCCATGTTCCTGTCAAAGGTGAAAGAGAAGTTTGCATTAGTGATGGATAAATTGCATAAAGCATCAGCTAAGAGTGCTCAATTTTATTAGGGAGACAGAACTTCATGGCTGTCCAACATGATAAGAGCACCCTTGATTTTTAAAATGTTTAAAATTTTCCACGGGAAATCTCAAGAGATATGGATTTGCTTTGGAGATCCCTGTCGGTTGTTGTTTTCCTTTGGGTAGTCCACACAAACCAGCTGTCTTATGGATATTTTTGTTCCTCGTTTTGCCTGAGTTTAATTGAACCCAAGGTACCTGACTGTTGGTTTCATTGGCTGCATCTACACAGTATGGGCCAAGTCTTCTGATCAAGTAGATCTATTCTGCTCTTCAGAAGTCAACGGAGCCACAATAAAAATGGAAGCTCTGAGTTGTGTCCCATAATGCTCACTACAGCTCTCAAAGTCTGGCCCAGCTTCCCTAAATGCAAAACTAGAAACAAGCATTATTTTAGGCACCAATTTATTAGCTGGTTGTTAACATCGCTGCTGGAAATTTGAAGGGAAGATCCATGAGTACTTAAAGTCGCAATGCTTTGAGGTACCCTGAGGATTTCTTTCTGACAGAGGTTTGGGGTACTCTTCGTTGTGACTGAAGCACCTAGAAATAACTTTACATCTAATTTAGATCAGATGGGGACGGGGGAAGGAGCAGCCCACAGCAGTTAATTCCAGACAAGGTGATTTTTGATTCACTAAACCCGAACATATATATTTTAGTTTAATAGTGACCTACCCTTTGTAAATGTGTACAGGAGATTGTGGGTCCCCAAAATGACATCTGAGCAGGGATAATGTAGCACTAGAGAAATAAAGAAAACCAGCCACCCCGCAGCGAAAAAGCCGTCAAATTAAAACTCCTTAAAGAAATCTCTCACTTCCTATTTGTTAAATCACTCATTTTGTAAATGTCTTTGCTGTTGGTGTTACCACATACAATGTGTTATAGTGTTATTCTCTAGTGTACCCTCAATTGATGGGTTGAAGATACTGGGCAGGAGAGAAAGGGGGTGGGATGTGGAGTGAGGGGGCTGGGAGGAGAAAACTGTACTTGATCCTTATGGAAGTCAGTTAAAATTAATTGGAAAAAGCTTTTAAAGACCTAAGATGAAGACCAAATGTATCTCAGACCTGCGGCCTCATCCCCGACACTGAATGCGAAGGTCATTGCAAAGCTGTAGATTTATGCGGAAGGCTTGGGTGATGGAAAATGAGACAAAAGCATTTGGATTTTATTATTCCATTTACTCTGACCCTGGGCCATAAAGGGTTTGGAGAGCCTGTTTTATGTATTCAGCTGGTTGCCACACTGACAAGCATTTGGAGCCACTTAAATAAACCACCCCAACCCACAGCTGCAACAACACCATATCAAATACAGGTTAGAGTTGAAATGTAGAGCCAGCAGCACAGCGTCTCCAGCAGGTGCATGCAGAGTGTTTTTTAACCTCCTTGGTTTTGGAATATTTCCCTTATTTATCTATCGGCTTTGATTTAAAGACCATTTAATCACCAGTATAGATTCCAGGTTAAACTGGGCACACGCACACATGCACTGACACATGCACCAGCCGAGCAAGCCACTTTCTACTGCTCCTCCTGTTTCCTAATATTTCAAGAGACTGAAACAGAGTATGCAAACCTCACTTTTTGTGCCTAAGTAGGACAATTCTGTCCTACCTGCCCCTTTCCAGGCTGCTCTGTACACACACTGAGTCTCTCAGATTCCTGGCAGGCGCTACTGATTTGAAGCAACAAGAGACAGGCAAGAACAATGTATTGAGAGGGGGGAAAGGACTAAGAGTTTTGCTTAGAAAGAGGGGAAAACAGAGCATGTGTTTGGACTGATGACAGCAAAACTAGGTATCCAGGCGTGCTGGGGAAAGGCAGAGAGTTAACCGCACATCCACTCACTCAGAAATCAGTGGGAAACCTAATATCAAGTTTCCTGATGTGTTTTGCATGCTTTATGTGTAACATGTTGAAATTCTCCTGCGGGCTACGGGATGAGTTGCACTTACATGAACGTGGACAGTTCAGTTCAAGTGATCCACAGACATTCAGATTTTCTAAAGAATTCATTTTCACTCTGCCTGCCCCTCCTTTGTTCCAATTTTCCCTTAATTTTGTGTGATTACTCATACTCTTGCTTTCAAAAGGCGTGGATGAAAGTTCTTGTGAAAATTGCTATGTTTGCCAACACAAACCAAGTTGCTCATTTATTAGATTTAAGGAAAGCAATTCACCTTTAAACAGGGATCACTACTATTCAGGGCAAAACATTTAATAGCCAAGAGAGTTTAAAAAAATGGCAAAAGAGTATGTCAAATACATTTGAGTAACAAAGCAATTCCAATCTCCTCTCAATAACCCACTAGCTGGAGAAAGAGGCTAATTTATGTGCTGTGAATTTAGCACTCAGTCTCTTCCTAGAGGCTGTTCTTTCAGAAAAGAGTCGAAACACGTGATGGCTGAGATGAAATGTTGAAAAAGATTGCACCGCACTAGTCTGTATTTTCTAATCATGACTAGATAAGCAGAAGACAATGGTTCGTAGGAGTTTGAATTCTTAAATTCATATTTTCTATCATTTATTTTCTTCCTTAGCACATTTCAGTAGGGATCAAACTGAATTCTAGCCAGCATCTCTAGTCAGGTGGTAGTAGGAATATTACAACAAAAGCAAGAATAGTCAGGACATCTTGCACTCTTTTAAATTGTTCTTATTTTGTGTTATTCATATTTAATTTTTAGTGCCAGGCATTGGCTCATATACATAGAATCTAGAATAAAATAGGAACTGATAATATTTAACAAAATTCAAGGCCTTTTTTCAAACGAAGCGTCTCTCATGAGAGTGAAAGGACAATAATATCAGTTCTTGCTTTCATAAAATAAGAGAATGCAGTCAGCCTCATCTTAGCCTTGAAGATAATGTTACATGAGAGACAGCTCTCTTTTGCCGTAGGTGCAAGACTAAACTAGAAATACCAACCAGCATTCTTTCCTGCCTTTGGAGGAAATGATAGTCTGTACCTTTGGTTGGTTAAACCGACAGAGATCTTTAAGTTCCTGAAAGCTGCCCTTTTTTTAGCTCTTGTGATGTGGTCACAGAAGGTGAGGATGGTCTTACCTGACTCTCAGATATCTGTATCACAGCTGTCCACACCTGAGGGGGTCACCCTTCAGCAAACAGAAGTGGGGCACTATGTCCCATCCTGAAGTTGGCAGAGTAGATGAATCACGCACTAGAAATGCCCTTTCTCTCCACTGCCTGCAGTAGAGTGCAAGCATGATGAGATGAGATGAGATGCAGTCATCTACCTTATAGATATGTAAAATTACATGAGACAAATCCCAGGCATGGTCACCTTTATGAGCTCTGTGCCATGGCAAAAGCCTGGTGTTCCTTTGTTCCTCTGCTCTCTGCCTGGAGCGGCAACAGTTTTAACTCTTGATTTCTGAAATGCTCTCATTTAATTAATGTCACTGGGCTCATCTTAGAAATGTGAGTGAAATACAATTGTGTGGGCTAGAAAGAAAGTCAAAGGAGATGAACCGAAGGCTTATCTGGCCTTGGACTCGAAGAAACTGAACCTGAGCCAAATGTGCAGAGCTGTTACCTGTAACATAATCTGAATGTACTCTTGATCCAAACCATTCATGGGAGCCCAAAACACAGGGCTTAGTTTTTTATTCAGTAATTATTGATGTAGCCTCAGCATTCAGTACTGGAGCAAGCTAATTTGCAGGCCTAATCTTCCTACATCTGGAAATGAATTAAAAACAATTCTTATTTACTTATTCATGATAATTAATCTTACTGGATTAGGAAGACTTGATACCTTAAGTTCTTCTCTGAAACGATTCCTCTACATTTTACAGATACCTAACGTTAGAAATGAGTGCAAACTAGAGTCTTTTCCAGGTTAAAATTTTCAAAATATTTGTTGCAAAATAATCTGAGAAAGAAAAACTTGTAGTCTTGAGTAAAACCCTCTCCAAAATGAATCAGTGTCAAATTTGAGGTTTTCTCACTGGAATGTTGAAAACTTTCTATTTAAAGCAAATAGCTGCTGCATAAAAATGTGCAAATCCAGTTTTCAGTCAGATAATATTGTTTACATTTATATAATGCTAACAATAATTCAGACAATTTACTGAAGCTAATAACCTACATAGGCAGACCTGTGATAGTAACTGCCAGAGAAAGAGAACTGGAAAAGCTTCCCTAATTCTTTGGCTCTTAAAACTTGAAGCGTTCCACAAAACACTTCCACGGTACAAAGTAAAGAATGAAATGATAACCAAATCTTGATGGCTTCTAGCATTCAGAATTAGTTCCTTTCTGTCTCGCCTAATCCCCTTTCGGCTCTGCTCATAGGGAAAGTACTGGTACAGAACAAAACTGGCAACACCATACTGTGTGCCTTCAGCCAAATATTGCAGACTTCACCTGGGATATCCATGATGGTCACAGGAGCAGGTGACAAAGATAGGAGGAATGAGTGGAGTCCAGCAATTGCCATATCGTTGCGTGGAAAACTGGGGCCATTTAGCTCATAGTCACTGCTGCTCGTGCGCTGTTACCCGAGTCATAAACCAAGCCAGCAGAAATACAGAGTATTGGCCTGTTTAATACAAAAGTAAAAAAATAATAACCACATGTGTAGTGATTCCTGCTGATCAGTAACTTTCATTGAAATTGGGACAGTTGCATTTTAATTGACTTTTTCCCCTACAGCATTGCATTGGGAAATCAACCCTGATATACTTATAGCAAGGTGGAAAACGGCTGAACTCTAGACAGGTTTCTGTAGAGATCAGATGGTATTTATTTGCTGTGCTGCTCTCTTGGGCTAGATTCTAACTCGGGTTCTGTAGATTAGAGGGAAAACCTTTGGAGCCTCAGATGGATTTTATGCTGACTAAATTTAGAAATACTAGCAATTAAACCTAAAGCTGGGTTCCTTTTTCTTGGCATTCCTACAAAATGTTGCATTAAGGAGAGAACAGGGTGAAAATAAGAGCTGGTGGACTAAGGAGGAGGATAAAAGATTCATGAATATTTCTCCTAATAAAAAGTGCTGAGCTTGGCCTATTTGATTCATGGGGTCATATTACGCATTATTTTTGAGTATTCAGATGACCTCCAGGAATTTGTAAAGCTTTCATAAAAGTGGAGAATTCCTTGATATTTTAGCCTGAAGTACGCTTTTAAAGAGCACCTATCACATTCAGACACAACTTAATTCCAGTTCTAGAGAAAATATTGTTTCTTTTAGTATTACAAACATAGGACATATTAACAGAGTAGATACATTTTTTTGTTCTTTTCTAGGATAAAGTGCAAGCACTGAATTTGTTTTGAGGGTGTACATTGTTTATTGTTGTGATTCATTAAAAAAATTGGTAGTGAGCATCTAAGGAGAAGGCAGAAGTGATACCATACAAGCTGGGTAGGCAGTCACATCACTGATTTGACCAACAACCACAACCAAAGTGGTTTTGAATGCTCCATCACCTGCATATTATTTTTTGCCAAGTTTTCATGAATATTTCTGAATAACAAAAATATTAGTAGAAAATCAGAATCTGTTTTCAAGCTGTAGTACATTGAAAATAATAATAAAAAAATCACCACAAGTATTACTGAGAAAAAAACCCACAAGCAGGAGGAAATCCTGGCCCAGTTGCCCATCGTGTAACTTAGTGAAATACTTATGCTGTTTCCAGGTCCTCCAGCCAAACACAGACTCTGAACAAAACCCAGCTCTGTTGAGCAAACCGCTTCCTAGCTGCAAGCATGGCGACCGTTCCTGCACACAAAGAAAGAGGAAAATATGTAAATTTAAACAAATTCACAGTTCTTTTTCTTCAGAAAAAAAGCTTTCTTTCATGTTATTTGAAATAGCCAGACTGCTAGAGTAATGTTCTTACATATAAATGGAAATCCTTTTTGATATTTACACTACTGATTTCTGCACTTTCTTTAATCTCTGCTTTCAAATTAATAGACAATAACATCAGATTCCTTCCTTGGCTCACTCAGCACTTGTGCATATTTACCCAAGTGTCTAGAGTGGAGATTGTACACATATCTCTAATCCACCTGCCTATGTTAGTTAAAAGCCCAGATAAAATCAGCAGCACTTAAATCTTAACGTTTTAAGTCTGAAATGTTTTTAAAGTCTGGGCTCATGGCAACTCCACTGAAGAGGGGGGAGAGGTGGAAGTTGAATATAAAACATTTCACAGCTTGAACTATTGTTTCTTTCCAGTGGAAACGAAGCTTGGGAGCCCTGCAAGAGTGTTACTCTGAGAACATTAGTAATGCTGACCAGCTCATAAAGTTTGCGGCCGTGTTGAGTGCTCGTAGCCTCCTAGAGTCAACTTCATTTTCCATCCCATCAATATCCTGCTTCTGAAAACCCTAGTAAGCAAAAGAGAAATAGGAGAAGGGTGAGCTGTGATATCTGGCACTTTCCTTCCTCATCTTTGCCTTTTGTTTCAGGGTTTGGCTCTGGACTCTTTAGAGGCCACTGAGTGATTTAACACCTGGATGGCCCCAGGACAGCAAAGATACTCTTAACGGCATGTTGTGCTCCCTTTTTCTTTAAATAGAGCCAAGCCTCTTGTTGGCTTCCCTCAGGAGCTGGGCCTGAGCAACAGATGCACCTATTCCTTAGAGAATGAATAGTTTGTTTATGTAGAAGAGATGAATGGGGCAGTAAGGCCGTCTAGGTCAGTTATTTAGCATGAAAAAAGCCATCAGGATCACCCTGCGGTATTGCCCAAGGAACTCTAGAGCAGTTGAGCACAAAGGTGTCCACACATCCTCCTCCTCCGGGGCTCCTCAAGGAGCACTTTAATTAAGAAGAAGGGCAAATTAGTGGGGCTGCTGCGTGTGGAGGTATGGAGACAGGCAGTCCCAGCCACGTCTCCTGGGAGGCAGCACTGCTGCCTGAGCAGAGCCGGGGGTGGTGCTGCGATCGGTGGGTGTTCGCTGGGCATCTCTTCAATCCGTTACACTTCTCCCTGTGTCACACATCTCTTACATCTGGGCCCAAGCATTAAGGATTTTTTTTTTGTTTACTCCCAAGCTTTACTGGGGGAAAGGACTCGCTGGGAGCATGGATGGGGAAAGTATGTGTGCATCTTTCTTTTTTGCCCGTCTCTTTTTCTCTCAATCTACCCTCAACAAGGGTGCCTATAGAACATAGCATAATGCTGCATTGTTCAGTTAGGGATTTAATTTCACTCCATCACAAGCTACCATCGGAGCCCCTGTCATTGCAATTTGTCACACTTTTTTGTGTGCTATATCTCACTGAAGTCACATCTCCTCCTCAGCCCGTTGCATAATCTCCTAGTCTGGAACAAAGCTCCCCAACATAATGAAAGAGGTGAAATCAGGAAAGGGAAAGTCAATGGTTACCGTTATCACTATAGAACTCACTCCCACTGGCTCTGCAGGTTCAATCACACCACGCAAAGCAGAGTAAGAAGGACGTGCTGTGTGTGTGTGTTTTTTTTTTAAAAGCCCATTTATTGAACCTACAGGCAACACCATTGGCTGCTGAGAGATGTAATCCTATTCCCTCCTGCAGACCACCAGCCATAAAGAGGCTGCGGGATGTCCCACTGGCCCACCAGGGAGTTGAGAGCCTCCAAAATAGATATCACAGGGAAAAGAGTGGAGAAATCAGTATGCTTTAAAGGAGCAGATTGACTCATGTCTCAGGCTAAACCCACAATAAAGTTGTGCTTAGGAAAAAATACCCTAAACAGTCAGAAAGAGGACAGAATAGTTCGCCTTAAAGGGAAAATGTACATCTGCCAAAATAAGCAGGAGTTTATTTTCTATAGGCGAGTGGTCAAGAACTCTGTTGTGTGTTGAAGGTAGAATTTCAAGATGTAAGCTGACCGCTTAAAGCTTATGGGGAATCCCAAGGTTGCCCATGTGCTCAGGGCTACACACTTTGCTGCACTAATTCAGCGAGGACTTTAGTTTCTGCCCTGCATTGCTCTTGGGGCATTATACTGATGTCTTCATGTCCTCACTCAATTAAAAAAACTAGAAACTTGAATGAATTTGAAATTCACTTACAATGATGTGTTGATTCTGAAAAAGCAATGTATACTAGGGAAAGGGGCTTCATGGAGTTCTCTTTGGATGTTACTTCTACCCTGTGAAAGGGAAGGGAGCAGCCTGAGACAGACAGCTAATTCACAGGGCAATATTATTTTTGTTCATTCTTGTCATTGCCACTCTGCCTGCTCAGAATTTGTATAAAATCTGGTCACTCTTCCTCAGAGGCTGACTTCTATATCTGGGCTCACAGATTTGAAAACTCCAGGAAAACACTTAAGCAGGCTGGAGTTCACAGGAAAACCCCACTGATTTGCAGTTGCAGCTTACCAGATCTGGCAGCAGAATTATTTTGAAAATGTGTAGCCCCTAGTAGAGGGCTTCTTAAGAAATGTAAATAATGTCCTCTATGAGGAATTTAGATTTCTCCCACAAGCACAAAAGAAAAGAAAAATCTGAAACGTCAAGTGTTCGTGGCCTTGCGTGAGCTCTTGTATTCTAATTTCTGTTAAAGGTTGGTTTTTTTCAATAGAAAAATTGCGTTCGGTTTGAAGCTTCGTCACCGATTTTTATCGGTTCTAAACACTGTCCTTTCACATTAAATACAGAGAAAGTATAAAGTATTCACAAGACATGTATCAATTTGACATCAGTGTAACATTTCTTAAGTGGCTCATTCAGGAGTGAAGCCCATGACTAACAGGCAAATGGCAGCGAGATACAAGGAAAGATGGTTTTACAAAGGAGAGCAATAAGAAAGGAAAATGTTACACTGTTTTCACCGTGTGTTTTGTAAGGAAGATCAGGGTAACAATGAGTCACTATGGAAAGGATTTATTGGGCTACGGAGCTAAAAGTCTGTAAAGATTAAAATTCTGATGGGGTTTGGATGGGGAATTGTTTCTGAGTTTAGTTTTATCCAGCGCACTGTCCGAGTTATTAATCCCCTTGTGTTTTCTAAGCTGGGTAACTCGTTGTCGATATGCTCCCTGGGCCAATTTCAGGCATGCCGGCCCACAGACTGGTGTAATATTTCTTCAGGCAAGTCACTGGGTGGTCTTGTCTTGTCTTGTGAAGAGCGAGAAGCAGATAGCAGGAGACTTTCAAGATTGCCTTTGCAGGCATAGGTCTTTGAGTGGAAAATAATCCACCTGGAAGGACACTGCCTTTGCAAAGAGGGGCGGCCAGCACTGTGATCGGGAGATAAGTTACACACTGAAATGTTTGCGGTGAAGGTGCAATTTGTCAGTGAGAGGCAAGGCTGGTGATTCAGACTCTCTGGTGTCTGTTAGCATCTGCCACTTGCATCCACTTGCAGCTTCTTGGGAACAGATGAACACTAGAAAGCAGCACACTTCACTGCCGCACAAAAGCAGGTGACTGGCATCAGCCTTCAGTTAACCCTCCTGACAAACCCCAGAGACGTGTTAACTGGCTGCAGAAAGTGTCTAGTGTCCAGCTTTCCTCAGTGATGGCTGTATGATCTCTTGCAGCATAGGACACGTAGGGAGACAATCTGGGACAATCCCAAGTGAAAATAAGTTGGCAGGAGAAGCACATCGTGATAGTCCCATCTCCAGAGCTATCAGCTGCTTTTTTCTTCGCATCGCTGACATGCTCTTGGAAGAAGAAAATCTGACTTGAAAGAGAAGCCAAGAGTTCAGTTTGGGCAGTTTGTTCCTGCAGGCAGCATCTACCTCCCGTGAATGCTGTCAGAGAGGGCGAGGTGCCGTGGGCAGCAGGGAGGAGCACTGACACGGTGTTCTGCACGCAGTTGTACAGAAGCCAGCACAGCCCCTTCGTGCTAATCCCATGGTGTCTCTGAACTGCTGAGGAGGCTGATCTCAGGTCTTGCCCCTGAAGACAAATGCTTCAGGTCAGCTTCACTGTAGCTAGAAGTTTTTGCAACTACATTCCCCCCCGGTGCTTTGTAAACCAGGAAAGAGTATCATGTTTCACGGAGAAGATCACAATATTATCACTAGGCATTAGATTCGACAGAGAGGAATTTGGTGAATTTTTTACTCCTCTCCATAATTGTTCCTCCAGTTTTGCTTTTGTTAGAGCAGTTTACGTAGGGTAAGGAGATAGGATGGAACTAAAAACCTTTTTTTGTGTTGTTGAAAACTCTCTTTTTACAAGGAAAGGGGTCAAGGTGTTGTAGATCGAGTGTGATTTGGATAAAACAGCCCACTCTTTGAAATTATTCAAATTACCATTGCTTCTGTTAGTACAATGAGTCATGAAATGTATAAAATTTCTATTTGTCATCCTAGCTGTAACTACTGCTAGAGCATTTTTGTGTGCCGACCTGGCATTCGCAGCTCTGATCTCACCTGCAGTGAGGGAGTGAAATCCACCTGAGTGAGAAACACTTAAATGAGCTTTTCAAAACACCAAACCACAACATTGAAGAAGTAGACCTAAGGGTTCACGTTATAAGGCCAAGACTTGAAGAACAATTTTGTATTTTCTCCATTAAAGGCAGTCCTGGACTATCAGGATGAAGACACCAGAGGAGACATATCAGCTGCCCTGGAACTCAAAGGCCAGAGAAAACTTAATGAAGTTTTGTATGAGAATGAGCATATGCCCAAATACCTTTATTATCTATACATTTTTTTTTTAGTTGCAGCTTGCATAAAAAAATCATGAAACTTCAGAAAAAAAATGGGGTTTTTTTAGATTCTTGTTACGTATGTGCATTAACCTCAATCTACTGCTATGAAATTGCAGTCTGACAAACATATTACTAATTACAGTCCTTCAAAGACTAATTGTAACTTGGAGTAACACAGATTATTCTACCATGCTCTCCTCCAGTAACCCCAATCTTTGCTAAAACTCGTCTCGCTGGGGAGAATTCTTCATTGACTTGTTAGGGCCAAACATCATCCTTTTGTACTGCCCGAGTAGTACTAAATAACCAGAAGTAATGGAGGAAAATCTGGGCCTTTACCACAGAATGAGCTCCAAAATAATTTGAAAAATCATGCCAAAGAGACAGGCCGAGGCATGATTAATAAATATCTGATAATGGATGTTGCATAGCTTTGAAAACAACTTGCTGCTTCTGTGCAACAGCATCACTCTGCCTTTGTCTGGATGGACAAGGGAAAACGGTTTGAACTGAGCTTTGTTTAAAGGATACACTCATAAAGTGAAGAGAGGCAGAAAACTTTACTACCAATCAGCAGATCTTCACAATGCCATAATCTGTTCCTGTTTCTAGATGGTTTATGTAGTGATAATGATGAGGATTTGTTTGAGGTTTTGCTCAGTAGCTTTGTTGGGTCCTAATGGCAGTAAATTCCTGTTGCAGGATTTTAGGAGGTGGATTCCTGTTCTGCAAAACCCAGCCAATATGACCTATCTGATCAGGTTTTCAGTAGTTCTTCAGCCAGATCTTACAAGTGCTTAAACAGGTTAAGTGCCCAAATCCTAATAATTAAGATTTGAAAAGCTGTCCTTTAGTCTCCCTAGCACATATTTTCATAGGTATTTATGATCCCAAGTACCTCTGAGGATTTCCCCTCTGTGCTCTCAGCAAAAGGTGAATAATGGCACTACCGTGTCTACCAGGGATGTTGGGATGATATGTACACTGAAGATTACACACAAGTCATTTAGACTGGTTGATCTCACAGGTGTATTTACATGGCCTGATTCTCTTCCCACAAACTCGTTTGAAATAAATGGAAATGCAGAGGTAATAAAACTAATGTCACCAGAGAATGAATCTGGTAACATGATATGCTGTTCAGAGGCCGAATGGAGCACTCTTTTTGTTTGGAGAGGGCCTTGTTCGGTTAGACAAGTGTTGAGGTGCATATGGGATGGAAGCCCTTCTTCCTACCCTCTCAGCATGAGCGTGGGGGCAAAATGAAGGCTGAAGCACTTCTACTTATAAAGGCACTGCCTAAACAGGCTGAAATAGCAGAATTAGCCTGGTTTTCATCGTACCTACCCTTTTATTTTTGAGGCAAAATGAGCGCAAACACTTTGGTTCTGAAAGATGGGAATCTACACTCTGGCAAACAGCTGAACATTAATGACATTCAGCCTGTATGGAAGCATATATTTTATAGGAAACCCCATTGGTTATGCTTGAGAAATCTTTCTAGGGCAGCCATTGCCCTGAGACTTATGCATCTGCATAAAGTCTACTACATTAGAAACTGAACAGAATGGCCTGTCTCTCCCACGGTCTTAAGTTAACACTTTCCCTTTTGTCTGGGGCACCCTTTTCTAAACTTGAAATCCAATTGGCCAACAATTAAAGCCAATTAGCACGTGAGGAAAATAAACCGCAGACCCCACTTCTATGTATTTCACGGGCCGTTAGAAAGTCTAGTTAGCTCAAGGCATTAGCACAGTTCAGTATCGGTCGAGGCACACAGCAGAGACTAGTTGGCTTAAAGTATTAGACGACTGCGATAGCGTCCTGGCTGAGCGGCAGTGTTATTCTGGGCTCACAGCTGCCAAACATTCTTGACAGGAGATGAGGCAGATGTCCAAGGACAATCAAAGAGAGAAGAAAGTTTAAGCCAACGTTTGCCTATCTCATATTCTCTACTTGATCCTCTTCTCAAAGACAAGGCACAGCTGTTGCACTTCAAGGTCTATCTGGCTGAACCCAGCAACTCCTCCCTTTCTCCCTGCTGGCCTGCCTGAGCTTTCTGTGAGTTGGACTTTGGCAACCTACCAGACCTCATTAACTCCTAACAGGACAATTCATGACACTAAATGGGTATTATTTAATCTTTTTGTGTGTGTGTAAGTATCTGAGAACAATTCTGCTGCATACTAATTGCATGAAAATGTGGCGGATTATAGTTATGTGAGTATTGCCCACCAGTCTACAAGGGATCACCCTGGGCCACAAGAACAAGCACTGTAACATTAACAAGGTGATTTGTTATAGCTGTGATGGCAAAGGTGATACAAAAACAGCAGACAAAAGTGTTTCAGAGACAGAGGCATCAAGAGGCTCGGTCATTTTGCTTTCACTGATGAATAAAAATACAGGAACTGTTGTGATAATGAACACAGTGAACGATGGTAGAGGTATTAGTAAGAACAGAAGTGTTGGATCTGTAGCTCCCAGCCCATCACAATAATTTATCCTGCTCAGAGCCTGCTCTCTGCAGCCCTCTATTTCTGGCTGGCTGATATTTTGATTTGGGCAGTGAGTGAGCTCTTGGCCTGAATCTGTGATTCAGGTCAGTTCCTCCTGCTTTTTTGTTTTGTTTTGGTTAATTTTGTTTTTTGAGTCCCACATCAGCTCCTGTCTCACAAAACGTTGGACATGCATCTACCACGTGCCTGTACGAGATGGGGATGCCTCCATTTCAGTTCCATACTAGCCATGTGGTAAAGGAAGGCCTTGAAATGCCTCCTTAAGGGAATATATAGCATTTTAGGACCCCAAAATTGGATGTCAGTGGCCTACAGAGATAGGAAAAGGAAAACTTGGGGTCTACCACTAGTTTACTCTGTTGCCCTCAGCAAATAATTTACTTTCTTCACAGTTTATTCTGAGCCATTACCTGGGAATAATAACATCTAGCTACATTTCAAAAGCACCGTGAGACTGTCAGAGGAAAAGAATTGGCTAACTTCAAAGTAATACTATTGTTAACTGCATACAGAGCCGTAAAAAAGATGTAGTTGGACGGTTTAATTCAAGTAGCCAGCTGAGGTTCTTTGTCCAAAAATACAGAGGGCTTGTTTTAGATTTTCCAAATATTAGATTAAACAATGCAAGATTCTCAAAGAAAGATATCTTCACATTTTAAGGTGTTTGAATTTTTTACATATGGAGGGTTTTGCACAAGCAGAGTTGCAACCATGTGCAAATAGAGGCTAAGATTAGGGCATGTGACATTTTGTTCTCCAAAATAAAACTGCGATGAATTTGGATGAGCGATCTTACAATAACAAACGTTTGTATGTCCAAAATGGAGCAATCCTCTCTCTTCCTCAAATTTAGTAAAAGAACCACAATTCTGGACACCCAGCAGAATATTTTCAGCATCGTGAACCTTACATGTGGGCACAGCCACCCTGAGGCCACCACATGCTTGAAGCTTAGAAGTGCTGTTCTGATATGAGAAATTCAGCCTTACTGTGAGGTAGAGGCACATGACTGAGATGGTTCGGTAACTGTGGCTCCACCAGCAACCTCCCACAGACCAAACCACAGCAACTGCGTGCAGGTTCTTAAAGTACCACAACCTGTAAACTGACACATTTGCTTAGGCCATCAAAGCAGCTCCCACACCTCATCTGGCAGCCAGTAACTGGTTAAATTGTGGTAAGTGGATCACTTTCAATTGTGTGACTATATCCATAACATAGTCTGGGATTTCAAAGGAGCCTTGGGCAATCAGCATCTCCCACTGCTTTACTGTGGGCTTTGCGTGTCTCCATCCCTCAGGGTCTCAGTTGTAATTCCTAGAATAAAATAATGTCAAAACCCATTTTGACTGTCTCCTAAATGCAATAAAAATCTATCCCTGAAGAGTCATCAGTGCCCGGTCTCTGTGTGCCAAATTTAGTTTTCTGTGTTGGGAGGAGGGGAACGAAAACAAACAACTCCTTAAACAATGACATTGGGATCTGAATGTGCTGTGCCTTCCAAGCCATCTAAAATCTAACACAAAAGGATGCAAAGCATTCCCAAATGCCTTCCCTTCTCTTCTCTTCTCACAGCAACTCTGATGGACTAAAGCCTTTGGCTGAGAACAAGTCCATGACCGCAGCAGCAAATTAGCCGCTCTTTCTCATTCTGGCAGCCCTTCTCCACCTCCTTCCAACCTCCTTGTTTGCCGCAGTTTGGATTTTTGGTGGTTAGATGTCTCCAAGAGAGCACTGTAGATTCTGCATTTGTTTATCATGGAGCTTATGGGCTATCTTGAGCTCATCAGGCCCTTAAGGGACAAATGGCAGGAAGCCCGTGTGAAAAAGGGCTGTGTTTGTCAGAGTTTTAGGGTCATGCAGGGCTGCAGTTTGCTGTGTGCTGCTATGGTCAGACATCAGCGTGACCTCCCTGGGAAGCATCTGGGGCCATTTTGCATGCTCAGGGTCCTAGGAAGAATAAAAAAAACCATCATCAGGAAACCTCATGAATTGAGGGCAACGAGAGCAGTTCTGCAATAAACCAATGTGTGTGCTAACCTGGCAATCACACTGGAAGAATTTGGGTGCAAAAATTTTGCCCAGCTTTTGACTGGCAGAGGAAAGATGAGCTTCACAGCTATTGCCACTCTTTGCACAGGGCTAAGAGGAATTTGGCAACTAAAGCCCCATCCTCTCACATTCATTAGAACTCCCATTTATTCTATGTGATTTAGTGCTGTGAGACACGTTAGGAAGCAGCAGGTAACTACTGTTTGAGAAGTTGCATAGCTCTGTGCTGCTAAAGATTCTTAAGCACCTAAGCTGCTTCAGAAAGATTTTTCAAAACTGCCAGGATGATTCATTCCTGTTAATTTTAATAAAAGGCAGTTAAACAGTGCATTTATTTGTCAGTGTCTAACTGCTTAAAAATTGGATGGTGCTAACTCTTTAGATTTAGGAGCCCAGGCTCTTCACCAGAGCCAAAATCTCATGAAGCAACAATCATTCTCCCTGTTCAAATCTCCGTGTATTTTTGATCTATTTCCATTGTCTACCCAGGTATACATTCTCTTACTGTTCCTTTTACTTTAAAGGTGATTGTATTTCAGTGCTTGGGGAGGGATTTGTCATATGCATGCAGCCACACCATACTGAAGGCTTTTTAAACGTAAAAGAAAGGGTGAAGCTGAAGTCATCCGGTGGCTTCATGTCCACCATCTCAGGCATGAAATGCTATGAGTCCCTACAGTGAGGGTGGCTCGATGGGTTGGTGATTTTGATGACATACACTTGAAGAAGTAAAAATGAAATGCTGCCACTTTTTGCACTCAGAGCCCCTGGGCTCACATGAATTATATTTCCTGGTGCTTTTTGGGCTGCGCTTTCAAGTCATGAGCAAGTGTCTGGTGTGCAGGGACAGTTCTGGAAAGGGCAGAGCTGTGGCAGAGCTGTGCATGCACCGTGTCATAAAGCAGAAGGGATCAGAAGAAACCTCAGCTGCTGGCTTGGCTGGGAAATATTGGTTGGGGGCTGTGTTTCTCTCTATAGAGGCTGGGAGTCAGCAACCTGGAGTGGGGAGCCACTATGCAGTGTCACTCTCACCTTGTGAGGGCACGACACTGAAATCAATGCTTTCTGAGCCCAAGAGGAGGCAACCACGGTGGCAGCCGCTGCAGGACAGCAGGCAACCTGGTCCACCAGCTGAGCGGCTGTCTCAGGTGTCTCTCTTCTTTGCGGAGAGAGCGGGGAAGGCAGCCAGGAGTGGATCAGACCTGCATTTGGTTGTGCAGAGCCAGTGAAGCAGAACAAAACACACGGAAAATCTTTCTTCAGGTCCCCAGCTGAGTTTGCCCTGACACTACCCCACCTTGTTCGAGAGAGGCAAGAGTCTGGTTACTACGAGCACTTTTTGTTCATTAAACTTGAGCTGCAAGAACTAATTTGCCTTTTGGGTAAGCTTGCTGAATACAAAGCCGTGTCTTGTCCTGCTTGCACGACCTGTCTGTGCGGGCACTCACCCAGCGCGTCAGGCATGGGCAGCTATTCCAGCACTTTGGAGGTGGCAAAGTCATCGCCTTGGCTGGTGAGAAAAGTGAGATCCTGATTTTCCTGGCCCGGCACAAGAGCTTTTCTTTGCAACAGAGCAGAGCCTTGCATTTGCATTGCTATGGTCTCTCTCACCTAATTTTGCTGGAGCCAACATGGATCGCAACAAAACACAGCACATTTTATCATGAAAGTCCTGCTGCTCCTTTCAAAGTGCAGCCCTCAGGATGACCCTTCCCGAGGAACCGAAGTGCCCTGCAGAGCCGCCTCAATAAGGGCTTGCACCTACCACGAGGCTCGGAGCTCAGCAGCTAAAAACACTTGCTGGGGAGGGCAATCTTGGGCAGACCGGTCCTTTCAAAGCCAGATGACAATAACTTTGAGCCCCAAAACTCTCACTGCCCTGTGGAGAAAAAGCAAAGGGAAGTTTACAAAAGGCTCATATGTGGCTGAGTCATTTTAAGCAGCTCAGGTACAGACACACCTCTTCCTTATCCAGAAACCTCCTCGGGGAAAGAAAGACATATGTTTGGCCTCTGCAGCAAGCTCTTATCTTGGCAGGAGAAAGCTATTGATGTTCATGTTTCACATTTCTGGCGCCCAAAACAGGTTCTGATGTTTAAAATGAGGCAGCGGTGGAACCTGTTTTAAATATGTAACAGTCTTGGAAAGGAGCAGTCTAATCACTTCATTATCCAACACAGCAGAAAATGGTTTGAAACCCAAACTTGGGAGAGGGGGGCTTAGAGGAACCTTCTACAACAAGACATTGCCAGCATTAACCCTGGTATTTATTGCTCATTTTAACTATGGTGCACAGCAAGCATTTTCTCAGCCTTGCAATGCAAGAATATATAATTCATATGCTTAATATTTAGTCTCGGCTCTGCTTGCATATGTTACAGTGCTGGAGACTGTTTGTGTGTTTGCTATATATCAGTTGACACCTCTGTAAAATCTTTATATTGAATGCCTTTGGCAACTATATGCCAAATAATAGCATTACCATTTGTAATTTTCTTAGCTGCAGCTTTCCTGTAAGCTTTGCTCTATGCATTACAAGTAGGAAGGATTTAAAGAGCTTTATTGGTTCTCAAGTCTTCCTAATGATCTTTCCTCGCTTTTGTAAGTCAAAATAACTTTTTTTTTTTCTTCTCTCCTTGTGCATTTTCAAGTAAAACTGCAAGAGCTCCTGAGCAAATAAGTAAGAGAAGTAGATAATTACTGCCTCTGCCCCCGCTTTAACTCTCTGTTCCTCCTCTCTTACTACCCAGCCAGAGTCCCTTGGTGTCACCCTCAGATTTTTTTGACTCTTGTCTTGCAGACGCTTTTCTTCTCTCACTCTCATCGTCAGATCCACTCATTATATTAGCTATGCTGGAAAAAGAAATAGAAAAGACCCTGGTGAAAGATCGGGGCCTAGAAGTGCTAAGCACTGTACAAATAACACAAAGGCTGTCCTTGCTTCAGGACTCGCTGTGTAGGATTTAGACAATATGCCACCGAGGAATAAATCAATAAGTGGGAAGGAGAGGAGATATGTTTATACCTGTTAATGGTTATGTGGAGCTTCAATAGCCACATTATTTGCTTCTTTTATAATTTCAGCTTATTTTCACTTAAAACATCTCAACACCCTGAATCACAGGTTTTTGTTTTGTCTGTCTTACGCGCTGTGTTACCCATGTTGGGCTGTGAACTTCTCGGAAACAGGTCTGTATGCTATTCTTGTTTAGTTAGCACCAGGTACATTTACAGGGTTGTATATTTGCTTAATAAAAATAAATAACCAGCAGAAGTTCCAAGCTCAGAATTACTCCAGACACAGCATTTTCCTTATTGCTTTGTCTTGTGGAAAACAAAGTACCTTTTATCCTACGTTTATCATGTAGCATATGTGGTACTTTTCATTTTGATGTATGGCACACTTTCTAATGTGTCTCCCCTCATGTCTCTTTATTACTAAAGTGTTTAGTGCGAAAAGTGTATTACAAACAAATAACTTTCAACTGCTGTCACTAGACTAGCAAGAGAGACCCAGGCACAGGCTAGGTGAGTCCATTCAGCCTTATTCAGGACTTCCTGACTATCATTTTCTTTTCACTTTAATGAATGGCCCTCACATCTTGATTCTAGCAAATTTTGCTCTCCCGGTCTTGTTTTCATACATCACTCCAAAGGGTGGTTCGATGCATCTCAGAGGCAAAAGCAAAATCCAGTCTAGTTTCCTGCAAATGAAAGTTTGGATCTAGATGAGTGGAGGAGAAAGGAGAAAGAGCAGAGATGCAGCAGATGGGGCTTAAGTCTCTTGCTACTTGCTGGGAGAGGAACGCGAACAATGTCTACTGATACCGCAATGGGCCATTTTTCTGTCCCACGATAGCTCCCAGTCCGGACACCAACATGTCCCCATGTCACATCAGCAAGGAGCATGTCTTTCTAGGGCTCTGAAGGCAAACCAGCCATCAGTCATGGTGTAGGTTGATACCTAACCCAGGCTCAACGTGTGCTGAGTTACTGCTCTGGAAACCCAGATTCAGTCTCAGTTTTTAAACAAGCAAAAATAAGGACAAATGGAATTGTCAAGTGTGGCTTGTTGGTCATGGACAGCTAGGTAGAGAAGTGTAACTGGTGTTTCTTGAAGTCTGGTCTGGGGATGATGATGAGATCGCTATTGTTAATCACTGTCTAGGAAAGCCAAGGAGACCAAGCTTAAGTGAATGAAACTTTCTTTGTCCAGTTAGAAAAGAGAGAAAGGCAAAATCATGGCTTTAAAATAGCACCTGCAAACCTTCATTAATACCTCAAACCTGTTCTTGGTAACTTAATAAAGCAGGAGGGTTGTGCAACAAACACAAGCAAGCTCTGTATTCAATAAGGAAAAGATCGTACCCCACCCCCTGCTCTCCGCCATCACCTTCCCTGTCTAAAGCCACGAATATGCCTGAGGTTGTTTTACACAGGCTGGGTTCTACATGCAAAACTCTGTGACAAGCCTATTAAAAGTGTGTTAAATTACAATACTCCTGTTTAGGCTACTTCACCAAGATGTGGACACTAATTTATGGCAGCTGCTGGATTACAAACCTATAGATGAACTGAGGAAGCAAAGGAACTACGCAAGGGGAAACAGAGAATGCGGCATGGTAATTTGTTTGGGCAGGCCTAAAGCCTAGGAATATCTGTTTGTTTTTTTAAACATTTTCTAGGAAAATATATCTATAAAAGAATTCTTCTAGCTATGGCTTTTCTGTTCCCTGCCCCAGCCCGATTGTGTGAAAAAGCAGCTTCGCCGTAAACAGATTTTACTATATCAGAGTCAAATTTTACTACATCATTATAGGAGTGTTCCACTGGGTAATACGACTGGCCGCCCTATCAGAAGACCAGTGCTAATGCTGTAGTGAAAACATGCCATCACACTTCCCCAATAAAAACTTTTATTGTATCCCAGTGCACATTAAAACCAACACTAACTGCATTAATACATTGTAATTTACTTTTGTATTATGGAGCAAATGACAAACCTAGTGCTAATGAGGTCATATTTTCCATTACCCCAATGCAAACTCTTGGTTAATCCAGTCCTTGGAGATTTCCATTTGGAACTCAAGAACACTTGTGTGTGCACGGACACACTCAGGGCATGTGCTGGTAAGGGATACTTCCATTGTCAAATGTGGTGACAGAATATAAGTTTTATTTTAAATATTTCGAAACAAGCATTTAATTTTCATTGCTCTGACATTTGCATTTTGTTCACAAGGCATTCTTCAATCAGCAAAATACACAAGCATTCCCATCACCAATAGTTTCTCTTACTTGTGAAGCCTCTTTCACACTGTGGTGAACAGAAATGCAATTCTGCAGTACAGAAGATGAGGCTGAGCGGATTCTTTAGGGATTGCTTAAATTTCAAGTGCAATTATTTAAGAAGTTGTAAGCTTTCCATTTTGTTTTGTCATGAGCTGAATGTTAGAAGAAAACTCATTTCTCAGGAGATATGGATGATTCTTTATTTCTAAACTTCCTGTGGTGTTTTCTTAATGATGCTATTAAATGATTAAGCTCTGCTTTTATAAATTAAATCACCAAAATGAAATCATTAAGGCTCTCTCAGTTTTATTAAGCATAGTTATTTGCCATCATGTGTAAATTCACTTAAGTAATCATCTACACTATCTGCTTTAAAATTGTGTTGGCAGCACCACAGGGAAGGCAGTTCAGCATGGTGGATGGAGATACCTGTCTCTCCTCATTTCAGAAGGCTCAAAATACACTAATGAGAGCAAAGGATGTGTTTATATGAGAAAGGCAAACCAATGCCAAGGGCTTCATGAATGACAGATCACACAGCCTCGCACCGCAGCCAGTCCCTGGTAGGCAGTTACTCCACCTCTGGGGCTTACATGCAAATGGTAATGTGGGGTTTCACACAGCGCAGCCTCTTCCGTCTCAGGTGATACAGAATTGGGGGCTCCATTGGGTCGACTTAGTTAGCAAATTATTTTGTCTTTATTTTCCCTCCAGTCCTTTCTCTTCCTCTCTCTCAGTATCTCTTTTCTGCTCTCTGCTATTTGTTCTTGCCATATTTCAGTCTCTGCTCTGCTGATGAATTAGGCTGTTGCTCGGGGAGAAAATTGATCTTCGCTCTTACGGAAGTCACAAGACAAGTTATGCTGTAGTTCAGGCTGTGGTATTTTGCTAGCCCATACGAGGATAAGAAATAGATGATGCTAAGTATACAGACTTGAACTGCAGCTGCAGAAGCTAAACCAGAGATTCTCCCTGTTATTTACATTTAAAGCCATTCCCTTTAGGTCTTAAAACCACTATACATTTTTAATGATGTTTTATCAGGAAGGTTTTCTTTCTGGAAAGATTAAAGGGAGAAAGATGTTTAGTAGCTTGGGAACTTGTTCCAGAGTAGAGGAAAAACTGTGTGTTTCTGTTGTCTTGGACTGTAACCTGTGGATATTGTAAAGATAGAAGTGATGAGGCAGCCGCACGTGTTAATACAAGTATCCTAAGGACGTTTTCACATGGGTTTCTAGAGCAGGTAGGAATTACCCATAGCAAAGCAACTGGGGAAGGTGCAGTTTACTTTGCTGCAATGGAATAACTTAATTGTCTTCTTTTCGAGCTGTGAGGGGCTGAATTTCTGCCCTGGCCTCACATTGAGCAGGTTTTGCTGAGGGCTGTCCCTTGTCACTGGAGACGATGGTGATAACGGGGAGGCTTAGTAATTGAGTTTGGCATGTGGTCAGAAGCACATAGTCACAGGGAGAATATGCCTCTAGAGCAATAAAACCTCTTTCAACCATGGGCAAAGATTTTTTTTTTTTGTGATGGCTTTTTTGATTTGTTTTTATTAAAAAACTTACTGAAATTGTGAAATATAAAAATTGAGAGTAATTAAGAGTAGCTTTTTTCCCTTTATATTGCAAGCAGTGGTTACTGCTGTTTGGTTTTAAACTTCAGCTAATAAATGGTCCCAAACTCCGCTCTGCATGTTGTCAGTTTACCGGCTTGCTGGCAAATAACCGATGAAATAAGTATTTCGTATTATCTATTTAAAATATTTTCAGCAAACTACAAGTAAGTCATTCTTTGGAAACATCCCTGAGCTGACTATGCCCATTTACCAGCTTCTGCCATTGACAGAAGCTGATAAAAATAAAGTTGAAGGAATTTCAGAATAAAAGATTCATTCTGCACAAAAAGCAAGTCTTTCAAACCCATTGAGTGTAACTTCTTGTATTCTCAGATTAATTTCTCTGTGGCTCTTTATTCTCTGACTTGTTAGTGTGACAGACCTGAGAGATATTTGCAGAATAATTTCATATTGAGAAACTTGATTATTTTTTGCTACTGCTGAATCATTCTCTTATTCCTGAGGAAGAAATTTTGGGTGTAATGTGTCTCATCAACTTAAGATTCTTCTTCTGAGTCTTGTTTGTTTACCTTCTGAAAGGTGCTTGTTTACTCAGATTTCTCAGGACGCCAAACACCCAGAAGTAAAGAAATAGTTCTCTGTTGATGGTAACGTTAATAAACCCCAGTTTGTATTATATATATATTTATGTATGTGTATATTTTTATTTGGTACTTATATGCTGTTAACACATATCTGCTACAACTTTCAAATACTCTGAAATATATGAAGTGTTTTTAAATCTAATGTAGGAACATATTAAACCAAATGAAAGTCAGTAGTAAATCTGGGATGATATTGTAGAAAACCTGATGCAGATATCTGTGTCGTTTGCAGAGAGGCCTTTCTGTCAAAGTTAGAACAGTTTTGGCTGAATTGTCAATGAAAGAGTTTAAACTGTAGGAACAATAAATTTTTTTGACTTGACATAAAACATTGTTATATAGACAAATAACTGGCATGCTAGTAAATAAATGGAGCACATTTTCCAAACATCGATAGATGCCTGAGCAAAAGCTGCCTTAACAGGAACGGATTTTTTTGTGTGTGCAGTGGCTCCTGTACAATGTTTGGAAAATGTACCCATATGTCTACTCACAAATAATGTTCACCTGTAAGGAAATGCACACCAGGTTTATGGATGCTATTGAGTATTCCCAGTCCTACCACTATGAATAATGATGCTTACATGCCCTCAAACGTGAAAAATGCTCATCTGAATGCACGGAAATAGCCTGACATACAGATTGTTGACATTATTTATTAAAAAAGTATTTACAGGTGAAGCTGACAGTGTTATTCCTGCCATGTGCCAACGGGAGGAACAGTTTTGGGAACTTAGAAGAAAACCAGTTACTGATGCTAGTTAATCCTGGTACTTAGCTTCAAAGTATTTGGAGCAGAGCAGCAAGGCTGAAGGTTTGGGTTCCGCGGGGTGGGCAGTTGCTCACTGCTTGGGAGCCAGGTCAGACACAGGCTGCAGGGCCTTAGGCAAATAACTTTGCTACCTCTTGCCCCTTTTCCCCCCATTTGTGGTAGCTGACTTGGTATGATTATGTATCTGTTGCTCTAGAAGATAAATTAGTTTGTATTTGTAAGGCAGGTGGAAGGAAAAAAAACAACCCACAAGCTGTGGTCGTTTCAGCCTTCTTTTTACTAACTGCCCCTTGAAATTGTTTTCCTTTGCTAGGAGAAGAATAAGAAATGCAAGCTGGTGTTTCTTCCTGACATACAATGTTCTTCTGAGCATTGAAATGCCATTGACCTTTTGGCAAGGTTGACTGAGGTAAGCCAGAGTGATACAAGAGAGACAGCGGGACAGTTCTGCCCCAGCTACAACAGGTAGCAATTTGGCTTGCTGTGCCTGCATCCAAATTTTGTCTCTGGATTCGAGCCTTGAATCGCAGGTTGCTAGGCGGATACTATTTTCAAACGTTTAAGGAAAGCTTTTGAGTGTAATGTGCGCTTCTCTCCTTCAACATTTAAAGACTGCAGCAGTGGGAGAGGCATGCGGCATATCTGTAAAAGCCTGAAAGCTGATGAAATCTCAGTTAGATCTGTTATCTCCCAATGCTTTAAAGGTCTTCAGCTGGGAGATTAAAGAACAAGGTTACTGTGACAATTTGTTTACACGCAGGGAGAGATTAAGATCTCGTTGAAAAGGAATAAAAATAACATCATCTTGAGCTGTCACAGCATGAGACCCATTGTAATCAACACTGGTCTGATTTCAGGGATAATTTAAGACCAATTTATTATCTTAATTAAAAAAAAGAAGGGAGGATTCAGTGTTTCAGACGCTAGTTGGACTGCTAAAACACAAAGCCTCTGGAGTATCTGCATTTTACACAGTTAGAAACTTTAAAGATGTTCTGAAAAAGAAACCAAACCAGGTGATACAAACACTTGAGTCTATCTTAATAACCACTGGATTTATTATACAGTTAACCTCAGAAAAACAACCCCAAAATTCCCAAGCACACTGAAAAAATTAACACAGAAAACATTGCTTCTCAAGGTCTGTTTTGTCAAGCAGATGAAAACAAAATAAATACATATACAGAACTTCCTTTGTTTATGTTTCATGCATATATTTTAGCTGTTTAGTTACAGTAATAATATCGTGCTGAATATTCTTCATAACTGCTGTTCTGAAATTTAAAATCTCCGAGTTGCTGTAGAGGCACAGGCTATTCGGGTTTCAGAGGGCTTTGCTGTGTTTCGCAGGCATTTGGTATCAACCAGCACTCAAAAAAAAAAACCACCCCAAAAACCAATTTCTACTTTCTAATTCATGTAAAATAGACAAAGCTATAGCTCTTCAAATACAATTTTGAATTCTTTAAATTTCCAAAGACCTTCACTTAAAATGGTTGTGTTCATTCAGTCTCCTTTTTCAGAGGACAAATTCCCTGGAGCTCTCATCTTTCTGCTCTCCCTCTAAACCTGGCCCCAGTCAGCGCTGCGTAGGCTGGAGGTCATTCAGGAGTCTGGCAGGCAATACTCCTGCTTATACATGCTAATATCATGTTTGCTTTGTCCACAACAGCATTTACTCCTCTTTAGCTTGGGAGCTGCTCATCTCTTCACGCCTTTTAATGAAGAATCACCACCTTGCTAGGCTCAGTCTATATGCAAGTACCCTGTTCCAACTCAGACTTGGACTCTGAATTTTCCCTTAGGGACTGGTGCCAAACTATTTTTCAATTTATCAAGATCTCTTTGAGTTTCTCTCCTTCTTCTCAGTAAGCTGGCTGCCCTCCCCAGCTTGGTATGCTCTGAACATTTAATACACATCTTTATTTCCGTGGCTTTAATGAGCACGGTCCGAGGACGGAGCCCAGGGAAGCCCGCTCAGTACTGCTTTCCACTTCGACCCCTGCTACCTCACCTGCAGTCCCAACGGTTCAGGTATGCCTTCTACATGGTCCTTTTACTCACTTGCCCCACTCAGAGAGTAATTTTCCAAGAGATTTGAGGTGTGGTGTAAAGGCACAGATTTCGAAGCAATATGTCGTTTTACCCTAGCAGAGGATCTGTTTGTTTCCCCTCTCCCATTGAATTCCTTTGTCCTGTTGCCCTGTGCATAAAGGCAGTATGAATAACCCTGAGCCATGTGGAGGGGGAGGTTACCGTGACTCACACTACCGTGCTTTTTTGTTCCCCCTTTGGTGCTGTATTGCCTAGTGCATGTCCTCACTCCTGGCTCTCACCACAAAAGGCAGCAACAATCAACCAAACCTCCGAATGAGTAATCTGCTCACAAAGAGCCCTTTGAGTGCACAAAGTAGTTGCAGGGAGGAAACGTCCCACTGGGGAACCAGGTGGACAGCAAACATTCGCTTTCCATTACAAATGAGTTCAAGGGAAATGGAGTCACCCCAGCATGGGATGCCAAATCTGTATCCAAAGCTACTTCCCACCACCCAAGCCAAACATACTTCCCTTTCTCTCCCTCATCATCTTCCCTCCTTGTTTACAAACACGTTTACAAGTACTTGATAGGTGACCTTATTTACTTAGTAACCTGTGGATTCATTTATCTTGAAATTAGCAGGTAATGAACTGGAAACCCTCAACAACCCTCCCACTAATTAACATGATAATAAGATTGTTTTGCTACAGAGGTACAATTAGCATGTATGAGCTAGAGGGGGAGAAAGATCAATAAAATGTCTGAAGGGTACTAGGAACCAGCTTCAAGAAGAGAACAAAAGGAAAGAGCTTTATGGGGTTACAACAGCAGAAACAACTTGCAGGCAGAGTGCTTTGCACATACCTAGAGTAGTGGTCCTCTTTCTGTTAGATTGCCTGCAAGCAGGCTGGGTGGAACCACCTGTATCATATACTACTTCTTGCTATCCAGAGTAGATGAAGGATGTATGAAGAGTACTGTAGACAATATGATTAAAAATGTGGAGGGGAAAAAAAAAAACCAGGTTGAGATAAACCCAGAACATATATTGGCAATTGTGCCTAAAGACAATGCAAGCATTAGATGGTGGAAAGTATGATGCAGAGCTGTCTACTGCTCACAATCATGCCAGGACTTCAGCATATATGTTGAAACCCCCCTCTGCTGTTAAATTGCCTTTAAGGAAATTACTTGGGTAAGTAATACTTCAATACAAATCTTTGCAGGATCGTGTTTTTACATAAGGAACTGAATGGGAGATGGCAACTAAAAACTGCACAACAGTTTTAATAGCTGCTCTTTGTGAAGCCAGACCAGTTTGGCTGCAGGAGGAACTTCTATACAAAGATGATGTGCAGGTGGGGAGAGTTAAATTTGCCAGCCAGGGTTGTTTGTCTCCTAAAAACCCCTGGTTCGATGGAAGACAGCTGTGCTGATGCAGGAGTATTACTCCTCAGAGCAAGGAATATGAAGGAAATAGGAGGATTTTTCTTTTCTGCATTTGTCACTGCTTGTCTACTAATGTATTTTCATCTACATGGGCTGGGTTCAACACACCTGTGGCTGTGTTGGGGGAAGAGGAGAGATACGCAGCTGAGATCCGGGATACGGCTAGGCACGAACATGGCATAGGAATGCCTGGGCTAATAGGGAAGAAAAGGTAGGGAGCTACAGCCTTGTTAGTCCCTCTATATCCTTCTGTGAGTAAATCCACATCTAATTATTGAAAATGAAGTATAAAGTAGTAATCCAGCACGTCTGATGTTGAGTTGAAGCGCTGGCAAACTGTGTTACTGTCCCTTTATGCAGATATTGCTGGATAAATGAAGAACTGGCTTTCAGCTTGGAGGAGGAGCTTGGTTTAGATCTCTACAGGTCTCAGATGTATTTATTTTTTGTAAGTCCCCATAAGTATTGAATCCCCTGCACAAAGCTATGTTTTTGCCCTAGATGACTTGGGAAATGACATAATTCATAGTTGCTTGACATTAATGGTGGGTGCTGAAGGCTCAAATCTGGCCCCAAGCTCTTTCTCTCACATCTGGCTTACCCCCACGTCTCTCCTCCCCATCTGTATTGACGTCTCCTGTCACCTCCGAAACTTTACATCGAGCAGCACATTTCAGCACAGACACTGCGGAGGAACCTGGGACAGTCGTGTGTCTGGAGCAGAGTCTTCAGGTAGCAATGGTGATGACTCTGAATATTTTACTATGCATCTGATTTTTGAACAAATGTTATTCATCAGTCATTTGGGTTCACAGAATATTGTCTTCTGCCATTCTTTAGACTGTGAAAGAGGAAAGAAAACTATTAATTACTTTTGATTGACATTTTCCATTGGGGTGTGCATGTGTAGGGGGGGGTTGTTGTGCATTTTTTTTAATAGAACCTCAGGTTTGAATTGGGTAAACTGACACCTTGCAATCTGATCTGACAGCCCTGCTTTGTGTGGGAGTTTGTACAACTCCAAAATTTCAGCTGTGAGACTTTCTGCGTGAGCAGTCATTTTATTAGAAGTTTTGACACCTCTCCTAGCAGGGATCAGTGCCCGCTGTGTGAACGGAAACACCAAAAAGAGCATTGTGTGATGCAGAGTGGGAAGGGAATAAAAGAAGTTTTGTACCGAATAGCTGGAATTAACTTAGATAGATCTTTGAGGACCTTACAACAGTAATAGTGGGACACTGGGGGCCATCCCTTTGTAATTATTGTCATGGATTTATATTACACTCTGAAAATCACCGATGCCCACACAATTTTATCACATTTTGTTTCTGCTTCTGAAATCGCCTGTTTTCTGTTATTTTGTGTTTAACTGTTAATGATTTCCTCTTGTAAGAGGGAGGCAGCATCTTTGGTTTGAATTTCACAAGTGATTTGTTTATGCCAGGCTTTGAAACTACTGCTTGTACCCGTACGGGGTACAACAGCTAACTCAGGTGGTCCAGAGCGCATTGGTGCTATGAATTGTGTGCACCTCTACTGCCATTGATGGGACTGAGAAAAGGGGAGATCTGGAAAGCTTTTTTATTAGTACACTATTTTGTATTTCTGAAACAGAGAAACCATGGCAGGACTCACTAGAAGCATCCTGACTCCATGTGGGGTGTAGCTACGTTAAAGTACTTGGTCAAATGAAAAACCCATCAAGCAGAGGCTGATTGCAGTAAGCAATGTGAAACCTAGAGAGCTGACT
Source organism: Neomorphus geoffroyi (assembly GCA_033558235.1). NCBI lineage: Eukaryota > Metazoa > Chordata > Aves > Cuculiformes > Neomorphidae > Neomorphus > Neomorphus geoffroyi. The sequence goes on from JAUMJM010000009.1 coordinate 5,583,580, forward strand.
TGGGAGAAGCGCACAAGGTGTGCACCTCAGAGGATCCACCAGTCCTGGGTGTAACACACAGGCAGACCCTGCAAATCCTGTCTTCTGTTTTTAATTGATTTCTGTTAGCTAAAAGGGTGGGGTTGTGTTTACCTTACTGTGATCTTGGGTGGGAAAGTCATGAGAATCAGCTATGTTTGAAATTTCCTGTCTTTCTATCACGTCCTGCCATACTTTTTCCCATGAAACGGAGGGCTCCTTGCACACATTTTGGACTGGGAAGATGCAAACCAAACCCTGCTCAGCTGTGGAAACTAGGCTGATGGTTTTGTGGGGAGAAAGCAGGCTGATTTTTTTTTTTTTTTTTTCTGCTGCTACTCACCTGCCCTCAGTGAGGTTGATAAATACCTGCAAAGCATTTGCTAGAAAAGTTCCTAGGAGTTCATTGTAATGAGCAATCCTTCTGGCCTAGATTTGTATCTTCCTTGAGAATAGGTGTAATTTTAGATCTGCTTTGCAAGCTCTTTTTTTTTTTTTCTTTTCCCCCCTTTCTTTCCAATACTCCTCAGTACAATAGGAATCTTGTCCCATGGTGGGAAGCCCCTGCAGAGTTATAAAATTGTGTCACCTTCCCTGCCTCCCTTATAAGTTTCTCTATGTGACACTATTAAAAAGAAAAACCACAGGATCTCCTGGGATCAAAACAATGTCCTGTTGTTATCTTAACACCACTCCGTTTGGCTTTTTTGGCTTTTACCTTTCATTTCCTACAGCTCCAAGCAAGCAGAGCTTGCCTTGCATTGTGCTTCATTCCATGCATGCATTTTCTCAGAGAAGATGCTTTTATTTCTGAAGGATATGCTGGGTGGCCAGAGGTTTCAGATTTCTTCAGCAGGGATTCATCTCTTCCAAGAAAGGGGGAGGTTGGAGTGAAGAGGCCAGCTAAGAAACTTTCATCTCTGTGCAAGAAGGGAGGAGAGACTTAGATGCTCATCACTTCCTCAGATGAAGATTTAAGCTCAAGTATTAACTAATAAACTCCCTATCCTGTGGGAGTTGAGACACGGGGTGTGGGGGAGAGAATGGATTGAACATGTGCAGGTTTCCCATTTTGAGCAGGAGTTTTGGTGGCCTGGAAAATGTAACGTGTTTTTCCTTGCAGATGCTCTGGAGTGTGACTCACAAACCTTTGCAGCTCAGACGGTTTTACAGAATGAGCTACCAGCAAGCCCTTTGTCCTGCGTGTGGTATCGTTGAATAAGTTCAAGGTAACTCATTCATTAGAGCAATCTACCAGTTCAAATAAGTTGCTGAAATTTGTGTTTTCACACTTGTTTTGCATCTGTTAACGGCAGCAAAAGTTACTTATGCAAGAACAGATTTATCACTGTGTAAATGCCCAGGTCTAGAATACATCGACATGTTATACGCCCTGAAGTCTATTTGGATTTGTGATGTGTCCAGTTGCATTCTCTATGTTACACATTTCTGCAGTGTGATTTTATTTGTAACTCAAAGATCCTGCTATTATATATTATAACTTGAGGATGAAACTCTTCATAATGCTACCTTGCACTTATTGTTTTTGACCCAGAAGCCCACAAAGTGCCTGACAAATGCTAAATGGCTTTACCAGAGACCCTGGAGGTCATTTATTATAATTATATCCATATGCTAAGTGAGGGTTTCAGTAGTTTGTCCTAGAGCATGCAACGACTTGGTACAATGTGTGAAGTGAAGTGGAGATAAACGGCAAAGTTTTCTGCCAATCTACAAAATCTCCCTCCAAACAGTCCGAGGTCAGACTTTCAGCTCATGCACTTGGGACTGGGCATGGAGCAAAGCACCAGTTTTCCTGGGAGGGAACTGCAATCACATAACCAACATTTTTCCAGCATCCTAGAGCTGGCATAGAGTTCCCCACAATTGAAGGAAGGCATTCCCAGCTTGGGTTTTGATCCTGCCCTGTAGTACATGATAATCACTGCTCTTTTGGAGAGTATGCACAGAGCTGCGGCCAGGAGCAGCTGCAAAACCCTTGTGCAAGGCCCAGCATCATTTGCACTTTGAGTGCTGGGTCATGATTTTTAGCTCTTCTGGAAAGAGAAGAGCTGTAGAACTGCACCCTCTCCTAGTTTGTCTGGCATGCTATCCAGCCACCCTAGGAACTGAAGTCAGCTCTTATGGACTGGAAGGATTGTTGGGCCAGAGAGAAATCATTACACTTCTTGAAGGTCTTTATAGCAATGACAAAATTATCTTACAGACTGTACAAAGATAACTCGTTTTGATAATGAAATCATTATAGCGAGAGCACATAGATGAGATGCTCTGTCAAACCTCTGTCCTGTCCAGGAATGTGTGTGGCGCTCCCCGAGTGTTGTGTCCAGTTCTGGGCCCCTCAGTTTGAGAAAGGTGTTGAGATGCTGGAGTGCGTTCAGAGGAGAGCAATGAGGATGATGAAGGGGCTGGAGCACAAACCCTATGAGGAGCGACTGAGGGAGCTGGGGTTGTTTAGCCTGGAGAAGAGAAGGCTCAGGGGAGACCTTACTGCTCTCTACAACTGCCTAAAAGGAGGTTGTAGTCAGGCAGGAGTTGGTCTCTTCTCTCAGGTGACCGGTGACAGAACAAGAGGACACGGTCTCAAGCTTCACCAGGGGAGGTTTAGGCTTGACATTAGGAAGAAGTTCTTTACTGAGAGGATGATTGGCCATTGGAATGCGCTGCCCGGGGAGGTGGTGGAGTCACCGTCCCTGGAGGTGTTTAAGGAGAGATTGGATGAGACTCTTAGTGCCATGGTGTAGTTGAGGAGTAGGAGTAGGTGTAGGTGTTGGGTCATAGGTTGGACTCGATGATCTCAGAGGTCTTTTCCAACCTTATGATACTGTGATACTGTGATACCTTCATACGTAGACACCCCTTTGTCATTACCACCCTCTTACAAAAAAAGGCTGTTTACTCATGGTTGCACAGAAAATGAAGTGCCTGAGGAGGAACCAGAACTGCTGCATTCCTATCTACCCATTAAATAAGTCCCTCATAGTCTTAATTTTTTTAACAATTAAAGTATTAATAAATTCGTCATTTATTTAATTAATAAGAAAAGGTAACAGTCTGAAGAAGTATGTTGCAGGCAATCTCATCTCTTTTTGTTAAGGATAGCTTTAGCCTCTTAATTTCCAGTGGCCATTTCCAGTCAGTTAATGTGCAGTGCGTGGCTCTTGGCTGGCAGACTACTGTGCCAGAGCAGCCTTTCTAGCAGTCAAGGCAGAGAGGTGAGCACGGTCTGGCCCCTTGTTTCTGCACAAAGACTTATTGCAATATGCATATCTACCATTGTTCCTTTTACCTTTCTATGACATTTTTGAATGTTTTGAGCTTGCTTTTTTTTTTTGGTTTATTTTAATTAAACATGACTAAACAATGATTCTCTGGGTGGGAATCATTCTTCCTAATAACCACAGTGTGCATACTAACTATACTAAAAATAAATCTTGTCTCTGACTAGTTAAAAATTGCAGTGATTTGTTGATGCTTTTTACCTGTCACTAGTAAGATATAAATATAAATAAGTAGAATTACATTTAAAATATCCATCACTTCACATATGGAGAGTGGCAATGAGTGGGCTGTAATAATAAAATATACTTTATAAGTGTCATAATCATTCAGACACCAGGAACTCATAAGCCACAGTTCTGACATTCAGATGATGAATTGTGATTTTGTTTTAAAAGCCAGACATGTCAACTCCATGTGCATATTGGGAATTGTAGTTCAAGTGACCTCTGCTAAAACACTGACCTTATCAATGACTTTGTTTTACATTTCCCAGAAACTTTTTAAGTAGGTGTGATACTTTCCAAATACAGTTGTTGCACTAATACTCATATAAAGTAATTTAAAAATTCTTTGACAACTTTGTTGTGGTCATATATTATATGACATAGAAAATGAGATTCAGTGAATGGCTTAAAATTAATTCTATTTTGGAGTCTTGGTAACATCATAAACCCCTTGAGATTCACCTGTGTGAAATATGATATCAGCAGATAAGATGATATTCTTCTAAAACTCTATAGCTCATCCATTCTTGCATGCTATAAATAAATACATTAAATATACATGCTGAGGAGTGTTTGTATTGGCACATATCAAAGCAGATTATATAACACTCAAGGGAGACTCCATGGACTACAGGGATCTTAAATCTGATGGAGGAAGGCTGATTCAGTGGACTTCAGAGACCTGAATTCTGGTTCCCTCTCTGCAAGTTCCTCCTGTGTGACCTTGGACACTGTTTAAACCTAGATCTTCATAGTATTTAGGCTCCTGATTCCTGTTAAGTTGCCTGATTCATGCTGATTTCGGTGAGAATTTAAAATATGAAAAGGAACTGAGCACTAAAATCCCTTGAAAGATGAGGGCTATGTAAGGATGGAGATAGTACTAATTCACAGAGACTTTTCTTGGGCGATAGCATAAATGATCATAAGGCAGCATGGTCCTGGAAGCCGTACAGACATGTGAAGTCCTATCTCTAACTCCCTACAAATAGCTGCATGCACTATATAGATATAATTATAGTCATAGGGAATGAAAACACAATTAAGTTACAGAATTGGAGCTGATTGGCATAACAAAGCTGTGATTTACTGCTTCCTTCACAAGACCAGTGCAGGTTCTAACACAAATCATGCCTCTTAGCCTTCAATTTGATAAACTTTCAGCTATTTTGACATGTAGAACCAACTGCAGCCTACTCCATCCTGACAAAAAGAGCCTAACAAATGGATTTTCAGTCACCCACTGAACAGAGCTAGATGACAGATCTACATGAAATCCTTTTTGGAGAGAAGGCAGCCTTTTAACTTGATTGATGAAATTATATCTAAATCTGGTAGATTTGGGACTTCAAAGGCATTTTTGCCTACTTAGGGCATCCCAGATGAAGGGAGTATGCTATTTGTACCAAACTCCCATGCTCAAGTGGTTTGCAAATTGACCCCTTTGTAATAGGTTAAAGGTTCCGCGCTAGATAACGGTGGTTCATTTTGATTAATTATGTCAGGGAATTAATGTATGATTACTAACTTTTAGCAGACCCTGCTCTTTCTGACCTCGAGCTGCTTGTTTGTGTGGCTGGTTGTAATTTTCGACCAATGGGTTACGAGAGGTCACTGTGTGGTCAGCATATTTTAAACAAAGAAAAGGGAGGTGGGGAAGGGGGAGCAGAGAAACAGCAATCTCAGATCAGAGTGGATGGACTACAGTTTACTGGCCTGACAGGAGAGATTTGTTAAGTGTTTTAACAGTAGATTTTTATACATTTACCCTTTCCAATAAAATATTCTTCTGAAGAGCTGAAAGAGCGGCCTGGAAAGATGTTGGGAGGATAATTTAACAGTTGAATGTTAAGCCCATAATTGCACTTCATACTGGTTTCAATAGCAGCAAACCTTGTTAAAAAATAAATTGGGCAGCGCTCTGCTTAGCACTCGGATTGGCTGAGAGCAAGGCTGAAAGCTTCTTATTAAGCCAATGCCTGGGAAACGTCGCTTCAAAATTTCTTAACCAATGGCCAAAGAGTTAGTGAAGGTTGCTAAAACAAAGTTTTGTAGGGATTTAGCTCCATTTCATATTTTAAACTCTTGGATAGGTAAGTGAAGCCATCCAAGAGTTTCTAAAGCTAAGAAAGGAAATATGTGAGGGCCGATCCTGTAAAAAGTTCTGCCCACTGAATCGACTGTATTCACTGTGTTCAATATCGCATTCAATAGAATTGCTCATGCTGAAAGTGAAGATTATGCCTAGGTCTTTACAGGACATTAGCTATACTGTGAAAATCATGGTAAACTATCGTGTAGATGAAGGCACTAGGAAGCAGAAGCTTGAAATTCCTCTAGTCCTTTCACAAGCTTGTAATCTGATTCTGGTAGAAATCTTGAGACTGAGGGATCTAAGCACATACTTTTAAGGCAACTAAAGTAGGACTTGAGTTTTAGAGATGATACGTGCTAAGAGCCATTGGAACCAGGGATATTTATCACTTCTGAAAATCAAGTAATACTTACTGCTGGGCCTAAACATACATAGAATTAAGAAACCAACTGCAAATGTAAAAATCGAATTGCTAGTATCTTCCCTGGCCTCGCCCTTATGTTAATAAATATGTCTAAAATGTCTACCTTGTTTATAGGAACACTGAGAAGCTTATTTCATTAATGTTTGCATTGTGCTTTATGGTCCTTAGATGAAAGGTACTCCTGATGCTTAAAAAATGATTATTATTGTAATACTTATTCTGAGAACAATAGACACATTTATTTTATTTTCCTCTGAGCCCCTTCAAACACCAGGGTGTCCAACTAAGCTGTAATCAGAATAAGAGCTAGGACTTTGCTGAAACTTTTCCAGTTTTCTTTGGGAACCACGATTTTGCTTTATTCTTGGTTATATCTTTCTACCTACTCACTGAACATGGGGCTCTAGCCGGCTTTAGATATCCTTAATTTTGTTGTTCTTTGCAAAAATGTGCTCTTGCCAAAATATGTTTTGCATTTCAAGTCAGAACATTATAACAAAGCTTTGCAAGAGGAGAAAGGGGTGCTATCTGGACAAAAATGTATGGTATTAGTAGGGTCAGGGAGGAAGACTCAGAGCTAAAAAGATTGAAATTCACAGAGTGAGAAGAAGAATTGGAAGGGAGAAAAAGATAGGAAAGGTAAGGAAAGTGAATATGACAAGAAGATGGCATATGGAGACAGAGATAGCAGTGGTGCCAAAGAAACAGAGAAGCTGAAGTTAAGAGAAAAAGAAGTATTTGCAATTGTGTGTGTGTATATATATAGAGAGAAACATACAAACCTGCATACGGATTTGTTACGGTTCACTAAAATTGCCTGGCTCTTCCGAGAAGTCACTTCATACAAAAAGAAGATAAGCCAAAAGATTTAAGATTTGTTGAAGTGGCATTGGGAAAAGCAAATCTCAGACAGGACTGAAGGCTGAACGATCAGACGGCGCACGGCTGACCATTGCCCGCTGCCCTACAGCTTCTACAGGCCAACCCACACTAAGCATGCTTCAAACTAGTGTCTTTTGCCGCTTCGCAAAGGAAAGACTTTTGTCAGGCTGACAATTCACACAGGCCTGTGTCCTGTTCACAGAGGGAGCTACAAACTGATACTTCAGGCAGAAGTAACCTACGGTGCATCCTGACCCTGCTCCATGAGTGACAACCAGAAATTCAGCTTCCTAGTCCCTGCTTTGGCTATTAGATGCAATTGCCTCTTGAGCTCTTCATTTAATGGAAAGTCTCACAGCTGCTGTCAAAGCATGAATGTCACTATTATTTACTTGTTTAGTCATTTTACAGTAGTGTTAGGAATCTCAGGCAGGTCATTGTACACGCATTTAATAAATGGCAATCCTGCCTCAAATGATTTACAATCAAAGCTGTTGATTCAGGGAAGTACTTGCACATACAAGCTCTTCAAGTAATCGCCAAAGCACATGCTAACTTGCTGTCATACATCAGATGAAAACTTCCTTCAGTGCTATCTGTACAGGATTAGGGCCTGAAAATGTAACAAGCTGTGGGAAAACACTTGTTGGGGAAGCGAGGATTTCAGGATGTGCTAGCAGTGCTGTAACATTTGCAGCTGGGTTTTATAGGAAAATGAGATTTATGAAATCGTGTCTGACTATCTACCTCTAATAACTCTTAAACATGACAGACAATGCCAACCACACTTGGCAGAAGGACAGGCAGTGTTGGGTTAAACATATGACACAAGGACAATGTCCTCAGTTTATTCAGTCCCCGAAGTTGAGCTGCTTGCATGGCACCCGGGTGGCTGGAATTGCTCACTATGAAGTAGGAAGGTAAAACAACAGAAGCACAAACAAGCTTTTAGCCATGTGAGAATCTGCGCTGCAGAAAGGTCAAAATATCGGATTTTAGAAGTTCCACTTCTCAGGGAACCGCTGGCTTATTTGTTTTTGAGCACAAGGGGATGAATTGCTGAGTCCTTTGATGGTGAAGGGAATTTGGTGTTGCTTCCTATGGGGCTAGGATTGTACCCTCTTACACAGCCTTTAGGGATAGAAAATAGTTGTTTCCTTTGTTAAGAGGGAAACCCAAGGCAAATTAGGCACAACAGTCTTTGGGAATGGAAAGAATGTGTCAGGCATTTGTTGCTTTTTACATGTTTGCACATCAGAGACTTGCATTTTCATGCTCTTGTGTGTGCCCAGGTTTTGGTGCTCGCACATGCTCTGATTCAAGAACAACTCTGAGCAATGTTATTTAATTTAATGATCTTAATGAGCACATGGGAGGAGTGTCTGTACTGTATAGACAAAAACAATGCTACATGCTTCAACATGAAACATAATTAGGGTGTGCAGTAAAATAAAGGGGTGAGGGGGGAAGGGGACATTTTTTTTTAAATGAGAACAGAGGTGACTTCCAACAAAACTTCAAAACCAGCTTGGCTAACAATGAACATAGCCCCATTCTTTTTAATCATCAACAAAATCTATCACACATGTTCTTTCAAGTAAAGTTTATTAGAAAGAAATTGCTACTAGAGAACCACATGTGAGCTCTGACTTGGCAAGGTCAGGCCAGGGCAATAAACCCTTGAACTTTACAAATATGCAAAGCTGACATAAATAACAAATTAAACCCAGCCAGGTGTAGAGCTGCAGCGAGCTGCTTGCCAGAAAGATTCAAACTCTGGCCAGCGTGACCTCTGTTAACTTGTGTGGAAAGCAGGGGCTTATCTCCTCGTCTCGTTGTCCAATAAGGTTCATACCTGTTGGCTCAGGTCACCTTCTTCTTCTCATTAGCTTAGAAAAATTATATCACTTCATTAGAGGTGTTTGCTCGGTTTCTGACTGTCCTCAGGCATTTGGATGTGTTACTGGGTGAGTGCTGATTTTGTCAGAAGTGGAGACTGCCCTCGGCACAGGCACTGCCTCTGCCTGGGTCTGTTGGGTCCTCTTTTGAGGGATCAGTCCGGGTCAACCTGGGAAAGTGTGGAGATGCCTCTGCTGCAGGATTTGGTGAGATAGGAGAGGGAAGAGAGGACTGGAGGCTTTGACCACTGTACAGGGTGACGCACATCCCAGGCAACTGAAGACTGGAAAGCAGAAAACATGAATGTACCACAAGCTGGCTGACCAGGTCTGTAAGCCCTCTGAGAGCCACTGCTTGTGTGCCGCACAGATTTACACATCACCCAAGTGCCATTTTGAAGTAAGCACCAAGAGACACTTCAGCAAAAAAGAGCCAATCCTTGCACCAGTCCTAGCCATATCTGTTACAAACTCTCTGTATAATCAGGACTTCATTAGAGATGTAATTCTCACCACAATCAATCGCTGTATCAGTCTAAGCCTCACTGCCAGATTTCCAGAGGCATTCAGCTGCAGATACACCATCTCAGTGGGATTTTCAAACGTCTCTTAAGCGCATTAAGCACCTAACTCCCACTGAATGCTCAAGGGCTTTTTAAAATCCCACTATGTGTCTCTCTGCATCTTGCCCTTAAACAAGTGCTTAATTTTAAGTGCAGGTAGTTTCATTGATGTGCGTAGTACTACTTGTGTGGTTAAAGTTAAACATGTGCTTAAATGTGCAGTTAAATGATGGCTGTATAGGGGGGGATTTGGTCCAAATCTACAGCATTTTAAATATAAATGTTACACTGTCACACCTTAGTTTTTGGATACTGATTTGAGGCAGAAGCAGTAAAAAAGTGATGCCTCTCTAGACTTCAGAATTGAGGAGATTTGCTTTGAGAAGCACAAAAAGGAAATAATACGGCATGCTGGGACATAGTGTTCTACAGAATCCCTTTACAAGTGTAACCAGACTTTATAACATCTTTGCCATGAGAATTGCTTTGACTTTTTTTGGGTTTTTTTAAGTGCAAAGCCAGATCTCTTAAAAAACCAGTTACCCTGAGAGGCAATACTCTGTAGTGACTACCAAGCTGTCGTGTTGTCTTGAGCAACGCATTTCACCTCTCTGTGCTTCTATTTTCCCTCCCACTGTCTTTACTATTTATATTATAAGAACTCTAGGGCACGGATGGTCTGTGTGTTTGCATAGCCCACTCCATAATGGTGTTGTTTCTCTGCTGGGACTACTCAGTACTGTTGTTAGTAAAATCTAATGACTTTCTTGCACAATCAAAAAAAAAAGAACTTATAGGAATAAGCAATCAGAAAAAAATCCCCTTATTTATTAGTTACTTCAGGTTTTAGCTTTGTCTCAGAGTCGCAGGTTAGGGCTCTTTAACACTGAGGTTTATATAGACTTGTTAAAGAGATCTGTCCTGATAAATGGGTCGGATGCTTTTTATAGAGTTCTCCACTGGGTCCACTCCATCATAATGAAGCTTCAACACAGGCCTCCACAGAGCTCCAAGAGAGAAATCTGGGAAGGAGAAAGTGAAGGGAGATTGGGTGAGTTTACACTATGTGTTAAGTGGAAGAGCTGCAAAGAAGTTGGGAGACTTGTCATGACATGCAATTAAAGGCTCCTCTGGGAGTGTCTGTATAAACTCTACACATAGCAGAAAGAAAACAGACAGCTGACAGTTGTACTGTGAAGTCTAAGAAGAATATACAGTGTTCGCTGCTGACACTCAAAGGCAATTTCGCTGAGTTCTGTGAAGTCTAAACACTTCTACTTAGAGTTAGGGACAATTCCTGTCAAAGAGTAGCTTTGAATTTTTGTCCTAGCTATTATGAGTTAGCTTCCAGGAACCACTTTTGACCTGAACCTGACACACACTTTGTTTGTTTTAATTATGTTTCCATTTGACGAATGGAAATGCTTGTGCCTTTTTGCCTTTGCTGTTGATTGTCACTAGAGTGTGTGACAGGTGTCCCATCTACTCGAGTTCCTATTCAGCACACATCCCGTGATTCTTAAGTCAGGCTTTCGGTGTACGCATCTCAGATTTTTCTAGCAGGTGTATACGTGCTTGTGTGATACATCCAGAAGTACAAATGGGGAGATATAGGGAAAGGGCAAGCTTTGCAGGACTTTGAGCGTCAGGGAGTAAACAAATTTTGCCTGGAAGGACCCATTTCCTTGGTACCTTGAGAACTCTGTTGATGGTTGAAGGTGCTGGTTGGCAGAGGAAGGATGAGAGGAAACATCTCATCTACCAGCTCCTTCAGTCTCTTTTTCCATCATAGTGTTGAGAAACCTGAATGAGGATCTGATCTGATTTGTTTTGAGGTTGAGTGACTACTTGATATATTTAATTAGAAGGAAATCTCTGCGGGTCTCCAGTGGAACTTGTGGTCAAAATGAAAAATATCTTGGCATAGTCAGTGGAGACAGAGGTCCAAACCTCTATTAATCTTATTCAAAGCAAGAGCTTTAATGTATATTTGTCTTAGTAATCTGGATGAGGTCCCCAAGCAACAAACTGCTGGCTATTTTGGTCAAGGTCCACGTTTACCATAATGCTTCAATGGATCAGTATTCCAAGGCGGCTTCTATTTAGTTCATGAAGTTTTCTGTTCTGTGTCAGGGAGTCTATTGTTTCTCTCATTCCTGTACTTACCAAAACAAAAGTGAGGAAGTCACTGGGCCAAAGAAATAGAGATATAAATCACCCTTTCTTTGACTTCTTTTAGCATCCCATTTGTAGGTTCTTAATAAAAAAGAAGTAAGATTTAGAGAACCTGAGCATCATTCATGTCACTATCACAAAATATTTTGGCTGTTTATTTTTTTGGTTTGGGATGACTTTATTATACAAAGACTTTAGAAGACCTATAGAAGGAACTCAAGTAGATTTTTATTTCTAGGGGAATGGCAAATGAGAAGAAACCAACTTGGGATCCACTAGATAATTTAGAGTGTAATTTGAATTTATATGGTAAGACTGTGGTGATGGGAAATATAGAAAACTAAGTTTTGATGGTTGGACTGAGCTCAGAGCCTAAAGGCAAATATCACTGAAGAGTACTAAATATTTAAAAGAAGGTTTATTTAGAGTCCTCAAAAGTGACAGGATCTTAAATACAAGATCATATGGCAAGAAAGCTCAACATCATTCTTGTCAGGGTGAATTAACTGTGGTGTATAGCCCTGTATAAATAAGCAGCCATGGAAATTCCCAGCTTCATTTAAAGTCCTGAAAAAAAAAAGTCATCTCCACTGAGAAGACAAAAGAGTTAGACCAGGGTAAGAGGAAAGAAGATAGACTCAAACTGTCTGAGCAATTTTATCAGCACCTACTCCTCAGGTAGCTCCTCAATTATTTTAGCAGCCGAATACAGAAGAATTGTGTTTCGAGGGTCCATTGTTTACTGCCCACTACAAGTGGCATTGGTTGAAATGGATGATATTTATAATACATTTTGTGACACAATTTTTCAGTTAAATCATGTTTCTTTGGGCTTTTGGGGAAATGCTTCTCCTCAGGGGAGGAAGTTGCTGTTATTATTGAAAGGAAATTCAGTCAGGCTATACCTAAGAGACTCATTGAGCATATTCATCTGTATCTTTTTTGATACTTCTTACTACTGCACCCCCTCCAGTCTCAAAAAATGGCTCCCCTTGTTTAGAATGTTGAAATTTGTGGCAGCACAGAAAATAATTTGGCCCAAGAAATTGTCATGAATGGATGGACATGGTCATGCTGGATGGACATAGGGCTACCTCACAGAAATGGTGGACTTTGGAAAGGAACCTTGGTCAAAAGTCACAGGAGCACACGTGCTGTGTTATGGTACCGTGGACCTTCTCTTGCCTTGTCTGTGCATCACAACATGTCTTGGGAGGCTTTTAAGAATCTTAGTCATGCCAAAAATTCTCATTCCTAAGATACAGCAGAGAGCTGCCGATGTGGTTTTTGTACAGTTCTGGAAGCCTTTCTCTAGAAGGTCAGTAGGGGAGTGTAATCAGTTTAGAACTGCATGTTGTAACTTACTTGAATGAAAGATTTTTTTCTAAAGGTGACATTAAGATGAAATATTTAAGATAAACCAGAAGATTTGACTGGAAATTCACAATGTCCCTCTGAAACAGTCCGTGCTGATTTACTGATCTTCCATTTTCAATTTATGAGCTGAGACCAGAGTATTCCACTGGAGGATGAGAATAGAGTAGTCATATTAGAGCCAGATCATATATCCTACAGACAGACTTTGGAAGAATTAGAAAGTATAATAAAGTGCTTGTCCCTTTAAGACACTGCTTGGCTCCTTGCCAATTTAGATCCTGGAACATTAGATATTTTAAAAGGCCTTAAAACTGTCTCTTTTCTTTCTCTCTTTTTTTTTTTCTCTCGTTGTCTGAGGTTTTCACCTTTTAACAATGAAGAAACAATGGTAGGAGCATCATTTACTTTACAGCTTTCTTCACCTACAGCTTACTGAGGGATGAATTTTGTTCCCCATCACATTATTTTAAATATGAGATAACTCTTTTGAAGGCAGAGAAAATATATCTTGGTTTAAAAATTAAATTCTTGGTTTTACATAAGAGCAATGACACGGGGATACACGAAGGCACCCAGGTACTTTTCAAGCATATAAATACTGCCAGGGCACTGCAGTGACCTTTGGTCTCTGACATTTTCAGCTAATGGTCACCGTATGTGGCAAAAAATCTGACCCTGCAAATGCTGTGGGACCTGACTGAAGGTCTGGATGTCTCCTTGGAGGGCAGCCACCTTATCAGTGAGCTCAGTGGCCCATGGGTCAAATGCACAAGTACCGACGCGGGCTCTACTGCAGTGCTCAGTGTAACGTGCTTGATGCAGCTACTCCTCCCAGGGAGAGGCAGAGGGCTTTAAAGGTCTCGCAATCATTCTGGTAGCATTTTTAAAGTGAATTTTGTCCAAGCCCAACTCCTCTGCTAAGAACTTAAATGCCTAAATAAGGATTTTGTTTGAAGATACTGTCCCAGAAAGTTATTTGGAGGGTCATGTTTTGGCTGAGCTCTGCAGCATAGTTTGATGCAAGATAGAAAGAATTTGGGGAAAGAGAGGAGGTGGTCTGGCACAAGAATAAACAAAAAGAAAAATAATAGACCATCAACCTAGGGTCATTTTCTGAATAATGCAGAGTAAAGAAAGGATCCAGGCATTTTCTTGTGTCATAGCAGGCGATAGAAACTTGCCTCTCACTCTACTGTTTGCTGTTCCTTCAGACCTGCCTTTTTTTTCTGGTTGGGGAGTCAGACAAAGATCCCCTCTAGTTTTAGGCAGCAATTTCTTCTCATGCAATGTGGAGATTAAGCCTGCTGAAAGACCTCTTTAAGGAAGGATTCAATGTTCCTTTCCTCTCTTCCTGGAGATTATAAGATAATGCATCTGGAACAACATTAGCTCATCCAGGTCTGTGGTTTTATTTTTGATAATCAAATCCCAGCAATCTCATTCTCCATCTGCCTGAACATATTTTTGGGTAGGGGGTAGATATCAGCTAGCACACATGGCTGTGGTCAGATATTGTGAGATCTTCTAAACATGAACAGAAAATTTCCGTCTTCTAAGTTATATCTAAACATTCCTTTTTCTCTTGTGCTGTATTTTCTTTCTGCAGCTGAGAGAGTTATGGTAGTTCTGGCCAAGAGAACATGTTTATTTCTCCTTTGGTACTGTTTACTCAGCAGACTCCCAGACTTGGGTTTAGGCTGCATTTACTCTTAAGTGAGAATTATTTTGATGGCTTCAGCCTTATTCGATGTAGTGCGGTGTCTATTTGTGTCAAGAGTTAGCATTAAGTCATTGTCTGTCTGGATTAAGTGTTAAGGGTACCACGAAGAATCTGTGGCTGTCTTGTTAGGGGACAGCTGGCCAAATGCAAGTAGGCTTCCTTCTGAATATCAGCAACATCTGCATTCCTAAACAACAAGAGTATTTCTTGCAAAACCAAGTGGGTTTCCTGTCAAGTTTAGCCTAGAAGTGAGATAATTAAAGGAAAAAAGCTGAAACACATCTTAGGAACTTTTAGAAACTTGTGACACTTTGGTCTTTCGTGAAAGTTATTAGTGATTTATCCCCTTTCAACAGCAGAGCATCTGTGCTCTGCTTTGCCTTAGAGCTTCCTCAAGATCACTGGAGCAGAGAGAGAGGAGGACTTTTTACCACTACTAGCATCAGCCTCCTGTCTTGGGCATCTGACTCACTCTGCCTCACAAGATTTCCTGTTTTCTCGATAAGGACATCACATTTTTAGTGACTTATGCAGGATTAATTTCCTTATAATGTTTATTATATAATGTTAAGTCTTTCTAATCTTACCACATCTCTAATTATTAATCATATGTCTAAAAAAAAAATCCATAAAGGACAGTAGCTTTAATCATACTCATGTAAATTATGAAGAGACATAAGATTTGTGCTATCTTTTTGATCTATCATGATGCTCTTTATCTAAAGGTCTCTGTCAATAACACTTTTCTTAATAAAGCAGGGCATCTTATTCCAAAAATCCTTCAAAATCCATCAGAACTGTAGAAGATATTCTTATGAGACTAAATATTGTTAATAGTTAAGGGTCATAATGAAAAGGAATAGTACTTTCTTCAGCAAATGAACAAAATTTCAAAGTTTTATTTTTATCTGTATGAAGTATTGATTCTTTCATTTCAAATTTTGCTCAGAATGAAGATTATTTAACAATTGATCTTCAGAGGTTGCCTGGATTCACTATGGTGTTACAAAAATTTCAACTCCTTTCGCTCAACTTTTTTCCATGTGTGTTGCAAATATTCATGAGATGATGATAAACAGACTGGGAAGGGATCTGAACAAATTGCCCTGCATTTTAGCCCTCAATTATACAAGGCGATCTTATGAAAACAAGAAGTGAAGTCTTGAAGGGTCTCTGAATAGCAACGGAAAATAATTCAAGCCAGATTTTTCTATGGTACTACCAAAGAGAGACTCCTATAACTTGCTTAACACAGAGTGCATCCACAACCTTTACACAGAAAGAATAGTTTCTTTGGTTTTCCAAAATAATGACAATACTCAGGTGCGTTAGGAGCCTAAATGCCAGTGAAAGTCAGTGAAGAATAAAATAACCGCTTTATCTCAGATATGTAAAAGAATGGAAAGATATCATAGTAAGTTATCATAATAATGTTTTTCATTCACAAAGATTTTCACCAAGTCTACAGGTGTAGCAAAGAGGAAAACATGCGTGATCAAACTTATATATGTTTGCAAATAAAGACTAGTGGTGAAATCACTTACTTTATTTAAGGGTCTTTGGAAATGGGGTAAGGTGCTCAGTTTTACCTACACCGACAAAAGACCTAGGTAATAATATAAACAAAATTGAAAAAACCCTGAAGAAGAATTTAAATGATTCAAGCAGGCCAGGTGAATCTGAACTTGTTCAAGATGAGGACTGCACAGTATTTGACTAGAGGTTTCGAGTAAGACACAAGACTCTAAATAATGAATTAATACCGGTGGTCTGGCTCTTTTCCTTTCTCATAAGTAAGGTTACCCCTCCATCGGCATAGTCCCTGCTCTGCTAGCTCATTCCTGCCTCAGAGGAAGGACATTATTTACTAAATCTCTTTTGGGTTTTAAATAGCAGGTTTTGCATTGAAATGCATGTCTGAGCCAACCCAGCAGAACTTGTGAGATCTGACAGGAGCAGAGGAGAGGCAGTGGTAGACCAGAATGGCTGCCCTCAAAAAATAGGACATAAATATTACAACTGAAAGGAAACCTCACATCCTGCATTTGTGGGCTTTGTTAATATGTAACACGCACATATTATAACTACTTGGTGACAGACTCAAAACCTCCTCCAGCGTTGGGATTTTGTTCGCTATTTTTAATCATAATTTAGGTGTGAGGGTTAGGATTAACAGCAGGCAAACATTAACCATGGCTGTTGGACCTCAGCGAGCCTACCAAAACTGGAGAGTGAATTAGCCAGGAGAATAGTCAGTGGGGAGAAATGAAAATCAGATGTACTGAAAATGTAAAAGAAAATTGCAAGCAGCACAGGGAAGTTGATTGGACAAAATAAGGAACATTTGCAGCTCTTGATAGACAAGGTGAAATTCAATGAGAAAAGCAATAGAAAGAAGGAACAGGAGAAAACTAGAAAATAATGATATGTCAAAAGGATGCCTATCCCCTACAAAGAGGGCTCTGAACCCACAAAACAAGGCAAGAATTCATGTTACTGCTTTGGCTTTGGTGACATGCTGTGGCAGTGGAATAAAACTCGGGGCTACACAGGAAAGCTGTGCTGATGCCGTGTGGATGGGTCCAGAAGATGGCTAAACAGGGTACGCAGGAGCAACGCAAGAGACCTATGTATTACTCGTTAAAGAAAAGAAGTTATTGCTGCGTTGCCAGGTGGCTTGAGGCAGAAATCTCATACCTCAGAAAGTAATACCAGATCCCAAGGGCTGGCTACATGGAAATCTCCTCTATCCACAGCGTTCATTAGGCCATTTGCCTCTATAAAGATCAGACAAATTTATGTTGAGCTAGGTCACATGAGGCCAAAAGCTCACCTGCTACAGGCTTTCAGGACTGTACTTTAATGACAATTTAGGATCTAATGGAAGGCCAGGAAAAGGGTCATTTTATATCTGGAATATACTAGTATCTAACACTGAAATGATGTAATATATCTGATTGCACATTATGTATAAATCAGGATAGCTCTTAGGAGAAGGACCATATGTTCTCCACACCAGTAGAGATTTACACAGATTTCTGGGACTACCCGCCCGGGTTAAGGCAGTGAGACTCTTTTTCTCCTTTCCCAAAAGCTTGGTTACAGCACTACAGTCAGGCTGGCCTTAAAAACAATGGCAACAATGACAAAAAAAAGCCCCGAAGCCAGCAAGTGTGTAGTCAGGCATTGCTGCCATAAAGCTCAGTGCTGGCATTCTTTAGGAGCGGGGGGAGTTGCTGCGTTCCCCTGGAATGCGGTGAATGGCTTGTAAATTAGAGTCCCTAATGAAACCACACTGGTGTCCAACTGCAGCAATCATCTGGTTAAAATCAGGCAGTAATTCCACTAATTTTACTGCCCTTCTCACAGCCCTCAACGCCTCATTTAGGAAAAAATGTTTATGTTCCCCTCAAAACACCTGCACTTTAACTCTGGGTCCCCAAAGCAATTATTTTTATTTTATTTTATTTTTAAGACTTTCTGTTGTGAAATGCAGCATCCCTCCCTTTTCTGAACTGAAGCACATGAATGCCCTGGGATTCCCAATCTTCAGACGTGTTTAACTAGCACTGTTTTTCTTGCACACTTCACAAGCTTCGCTATCCTATATATATTTTCCACCCGCAGCTGCTGTCCAGAAGTGTTTAGGATATATTTTCCCCCCCCTCTCAGTAAATGATGAAATAAAACTACGTAGAGCTGTTTACATTGTGACTAAGGAAGTTAAGGTTGATGGAGGTGATAGTGACTGACACTTATCCAATTTCAGGCTTTCCAAAACGTCTGTGGCTCTTATCATGATTTAGTTTCTAGCAGACCTTGTAGACATTAAAAAGCAAGAACGAGCACTATTCTCACTCAGAAAAAGAAACATTATATAGTGGATGCTGGAACACTACCACAATGTGCTGTGAGATCTTACCATCTGCTATTCCATTAGGGTGAGTTATTCATTTTGTCTCCTTGGTTTCGTGTTCATTTAAAGCTTTGATAGATTATGACTAAAGATCTCCTTCAAAAGTTGTAAGCAGATATCCCCAGCCCGTGCTGATACCATTCCTGGAAGCACAGGCATCCCAGGCGAAGGAAACAGGACTCCCATAAACAGTCAAACATCTTCCTTTCTCTTCAGCCCTTGTAATCCTGAAATATTTGGCCTGCTAGCAAATTCTGGGGGAAAATAAATAAATACAGGGGCCCACCCATTTCCCAGCTATCTAAGAGTATCCCCATCCAGTTTATGGAATTGCTGCAGTCCTTTTAAGCAGAGCAGAGCTTCATCCAGGCCAAGGTGCGCCATGCTGGGGTGCAGATCATCTGCTCAAGGGTGCAGATCATCTGCTCAAGGCTCCTCAGTTCCATAAAGCCATACCAGGTAGGCAAACTGGAAGTAAGATCAAATTCTCACCTTGTTTCACCTTGGAGAATAAAGAATCAATACTACACAAGTATTTTAACTATCCATTTGACTGGGTTTTTTTGCAGTTATAAGTGGGTGGAATGGGAATTTTCCATACTAAGCAAATTCCAGGAGGACCTTGGTTTGTTGAACCTAAAAATTAAGCTTTCTGCAGCTAGCAAGGGAAACACTGGGCATGGTGATTGATGGAGAGGCAGCTCAGGGCAGTGACAAAGCTGTAGCTTGAAGCATTTAACTCAGATGTGGGGCATCTTGTCTCGGTTCCCACTTTCTTGCCTTCATACCAGCATAGCACGCTCTCACTGTTAGTACACCTGGAGTCAAACACTTTTAAAGAAGGGAGGGCGGGGATGGTTTGTTTTGGTTGCTCAGTCATTTGGAAAATGGCACAATCTTTGATGTCCTCCCAGTAGGAGAAGATATTTAGAAATTTAGATATTTAGAAATCTTTACTTCCCCCCCACCCCCAACACCAGAAACCTGTTTTCTTCCTGATGCTGCTGGTGTGTAGGCAATCTAGTTATTCCAGATATATGGCAAAATATTTAAGTGGGAAGGCACAGATTGATGGAGTACCAGGGATCCAACACCTCACAAGTACACAGAGCAGCTCTGCCATCCCTTGGGAAGGGACTTTACTCTTGCTGAGCTGAAGGGTAAGACCAGAAGCTGATCGTATCCACCAAGGGCTGAAGCCCACAATGACGTAAGGGAAGAAGAGCAAACCTGACTCCTTGCCATGCTTGGGCAAAAAAAGAGATTCAGGAAAAAGAGAAGGGCCTGTTGACAGCACCCAGAAACACTCTGTGTGTGTGTAGTCAGCAGCTAAGGCAAACCAGAAAAAAACGGGCTCACGCTTAATCTCTAACTTCAAAGAAGAACATTCCTCAGAGCTAATAGGTCCCAAACCAAAATATGGTCAGGTATGGAACATGTGGTCACCACAGCATCCTGGAGGCTGTGAGAAGCAGAGGCTTGCAAAAGCAACCGGGCTCTTCTTCCTCTTAAATTATTTTTTGCTTGCCCGCTTTCTTTTAGCCTTTGTTTCGGCCTCGCTGTATCTGAAGTCCCTTGGACTTGATGGTGCAGGCCTA
This sequence comes from Neomorphus geoffroyi, assembly GCA_033558235.1. NCBI lineage: Eukaryota > Metazoa > Chordata > Aves > Cuculiformes > Neomorphidae > Neomorphus > Neomorphus geoffroyi. The sequence continues at coordinate 5,603,773 of JAUMJM010000009.1, forward strand.
CAGCTGAGCAGAATATGCAAAAGTAATCCAAATAATAAACGGGAATGAAGGAAATATCGTATTGAGCACTGTATCACATTCAATTTTAATTAAAATTATCACAAGCAGATTTATGTTCAGTATAACTTTTCCTGCTGTTTCCAGGTTGTATTTATCTTCTAATTTGATTGCTTTTCAGTGCTGTTTATGAAAGCTGCCTCCCAACCAGAGATTACGCTGTGTTTTAACACTTTAGCTGAGTTTGTACTTTCAGTAAGCTTTCTGCTTTTTGGATTTTTACTTGATTTGACCTCTTTCTGAGAGCTGGCAGAAGTACTGTGTAGCCTGACGGTTTAAAATGCCCAATTGCAGGAAGGTAGGGAAGCAGCTTTTTTTCAGGTGACTCTTATTATGAACTCACTGTTGGGACTGAGATTCCAAATCAGCAAATAGCATCCCGTTAAGGTCAGAAAGCCTGTTGAAGAGAGTGGTGTCTGTGTGAGAAAAAGAGAAGGTAGGGGAACTTCCTGTCTAAGAAGTTAAAGAAAACCTATTTGAAGGTCTAATCTTTGAATTTCTTTGGGGAATATCATTCTTCTTCTTTTAATTTGAATGAACTCAACACTTTAAACTTCCGATGTTTAGCTAAAATATAGCAGAAGTGATAACGGTTCCCTTTTACCTTAGAGATTCGTAGTTGATTGAGTCATTAATAATCTCCCAATTTCTATGTTTTCCTTTCTTTCTGTCTTCAGGGATCTCTGGAAGCTAAATAAGTAAAAAGATATTTTACTGGGAGCTTTTTTACAGTTTGACAGGTGAGAAGTAGAGAAAGAAACGGCTTTTCATAAGGAAACAGCACAGCTAAAATTAAAAGTAGAACTTGGCTCTTAACAACTCTAAATTACTAGACAATTTGAAACCCACATTTCACTGCTTAACTTTTTGCTTGGAGAAGTCAAACCAGAACCTCAAACACATTCATTCTCAAGCCTTGAGAGATTTCACATCCTGATCTGAGCTTTGCAACATGCTCCCATTTCTGATTAATGCATACCAATCCTACTCTGTTATAAAGTCAAATCAATGCCAAATGTGGTGGTGATTTTTTGATAGGGTATAAGCAACATCTACCAATATATTTAACACAGGTCAGTAGACAGCCTACAGTCATGACAGTCTTGAACTAGTGACCTAGAAATGAAAGACTCCTTAATCCTTTTACCAAATCCTAAACCACTCAATTCCTGCCCCACCTCAGCAACCAAGGTCTTTTATAGATGTGCTGGAGGGTAATGTGTAAGCCAGCGCAGTGTAAATTAAAGGGGAAAAAAAGACTCGACTTGCAATAACATCATAATTGTGGAATTTGAGAAAATAAGGGACTCAGGAGAGGTCTTCAGTCAGCTTGTCTCAAATTCAGTGCAAATTTATTCTGAGAATATTTTGGCACCTGTGAACAGCCCAAAACTTTTATAAGCATCATAGCAGGGGAAAAGTGATGCAAGCGAAAGACTGCAGATAGACTCAGTAAAAGGTCTTGATTGTTCATCTGACCTGTTGGCTTCCTCTGTTGCTACATGAGTTTACATTTAGGAGTCTAACGCCACCGAACACCACGATGACATGACGAAGTCACGCTGGCAGACAACTGGAGAGTTAAATCACATCCCTTATTTCCAACTTATGCCTTGGAAAAGAAAAACAGCAGCCACAGCCCACTCATCTCTCAAACCCTATGTTGTTTAATCTGACATCTTCATCTTTGTCCTGGGATTGCCATTTGAAGAGGTTCTATTCTGCATTTTTGTCCTTCTCATAGGTCCTGACAAGAAGTACCATAAGAAAAGTATTCGTTTCAGAAGCTATTTCCTATAACATAATAGAACCTTAAAAAAGGAGTGGGTTTGAATTCTAATTGAATTCAAAGCTACACAGCACAGAGCAACAACAGCAAACTCTGTGAGTGTACAGTTGGAATTTTGCTGCCAAATGTGGTTAAACAGTTTTTCACTTTTCCCCAAAACATGAACATTGTCTAAGTAGAAAAGTATTTCCATTTGTAGAAGGGACTTTTTTTCATTTTGTACATCTGCAGGCATAAAAGGACCATAATAGACCACAAATTAGATCCGGGAACTGAAACAAGCTCGGCTTGTAACTGAGACCACAGGTCTGTAAAAAAACCCATAGCATCATTTTTGGGTGAGCTCTTTTTTTTCTTGTTTGTTTGTGTTTTTTTTTTCTTTTATGGCAAAGTAAATGAAAACTCATTTTATATTCAAATATGACACCATCTGTTCCCTGAGTTAGAAAAACTGGGTGAACTGATCCAATATAGATTGCACTAGAAGGAGGGGAACAAATGCAGAAAATATCTTTCTCTCATCTCTCTCCTGTTTTGTGTCCCACTGCTCTATGACTTGACCACAAAGGACTTGCAGATGGCACGAGTGATTCTTCCCTCTGTTTGATCTGATCCTTCCATTCTTCTGGGCTAGGATTTTCGCTTTGCCAGTGTGATCTGTTGACTGTCTCCTCTTCCTTCTGACACAGTCTCTCCTAATGTTCTTCCCCCTGAGGTGGCAGAGAGCAGATCATGCAGGACCAGAGCCTGTGGCATACCTCATCCTAGGGTGATGCTGCTGCTGGGCATAAAGAAGTGGTTTGTCATAGGTGACACTTCCCTCACTGCTATTTGTCTACAGCTCTTCCAGTGCTCCCGTGATCCCACGTAGTGGAGCAGGCTGCTTTGCAGGAAGGGTTTTGACTCTATCTGAAGTGAATGTCCCGGTCATGGCTTCTGCATCAGTTGTGTGTAAGTCCTTCTCGTTTTTGGCCATGGCTGTTTAGAACCAGGAATATAATTAAACTGATCCCTTGCAACCATCTGAAGCGCTGGACAATCATCACGCTGTAATCAAAAGGAGGAAAGGGACTGCTAAAACCCCACCATGCTTGTAACTCTTTGGGAATGTGAAAGATACTCCCATATAATTTTTAAGCTCATCAGTTGGAACAGCATAACAAAAATATTTTGCAAAAACCGCTTCCCTCACGTCCACTCTTAAAAAGAAAAAGAAAAAAAAAGAAAAAGAGGAGGCCCTAAGCTAGCCTGAGCCTGACAATAGCTGGTTGTAAGGCATATGTTAAACAGTTTGCAGCTAACATGGGCAAAGGAAATTAGCTATGAAACTGTATTAAGGAAATATGAGACTACTGTAATCTGCATAAAAATAAATTTGGGTATATTCCCAACACACAATCGCACTGTGGAATTGCAGGAAGTGGGCTAATGGGAGGGAAGCTTTGCTTTCCCTAAAGAAAACCTGACCAGGACTGGGTTTTTTTTGTAAAAATAAAGCTACTTTCATATTCTTCTTATATTGCCATCCTGTGTTTGGAGTTGAGTGAACAGTTTGTATTAAATAATTTCCTCTGTGAAATGAACCTTATATTATTATTGCTCAAGGACTGTTGATAGCATGCTGGGGTTTCCTGCACTTACTATTCATTTCTAATTGTTCAACAGCTTGAAATCATATATGTGTATTCCTTTAAGGATCGATCCGGGTTTGGGTTAAGGGTTTGATACCTTTACAGCGTAGGAGCTGTGTCAGTTATTATGATGGATTTCTTTGCGTTTCACCTTTTCCATGCCCCCTTTGGGGGAGATGTGCCACTTAGGACCACAGAAGTAGAGCAAAACCCGGGAATAATTGCTGCTGGGTTGGGCTGTGGAGAAGGCAATGCGAAGACAAAAGACTCTGTGAGCTTTCTAATGTAATCACTGGAGTAGGGGATGTGGTGTAGCTCCTACGAGCAGGGAACGTCACCCAGGAGGACGTTTTGTCCTTCTCCACTGTCGTCCCCTGGCTGGAAAGCAGCAGTTTTCTACAACTGGCCACCACACAAGCTTCCCAGTTTGCAGGAAACAGGCTTGTTTTTTGTTATCCTTCTGGCTTTACTCCGAGTTGAACAGCAACCAACATTTTTTTAAACCTTGGAGCGAGGCAAGGCCTCTTGTGTTTCTGCCTGGGAGATCCTTGGGGCTAATGGGGTGCACATGCCAGGTGCCACCGCAGCCCGCTGCCGGCCAGACTCTGGCAGGTTGCCCTGCTGCGCAGCCATGGGATGCCACAGGGACCCCCTGGGCACTGGCGGTCTTTGCCTGGGCTACCCCTTGCTCCAGCCATGTCATTCAGAAATCCCGGCCAACTGCTTACATTTTCCTTAATTTTTTCCCAACAAAATTCCCGTTAGGAAAACGAAAGCTCAAGATGTTCGGTAGCTTGGTGAAGCATCAGATGCTCAATAAAGGGATGTTTTGCTATGTTTGCCGTTAAACCCCAAGATATTTGAACAATTCCAGAGTGTTTGTTTGGGTGCACCTGTTGTCCCACCCACCAAGGACCTAGGCACGTCTCCCATGTTATCCCACCTCGCAGAGGCAGAAAATGCATTTAATCAAAGATATTCCCAGGACAACGGTGCAAAAGCAGGTGGGAACCCAGTGCTGTCCCTGTCACACTTCTGTGAGCATTTATTTCACACAGGGAAAAAGAGGGAGCAGAGGGAAATAACCATTTCAGCAAGAAATGTGTCTAATGCTTTTTACTCTGTGCGTCACCGAGGCTGCCAGCTGGGTGTTTGCTGAAGGAAGGCAACAACAAAATAAAGAGCAGGACAAGGAAGGACAAAACTTACTTGGTTAAAAGCAAATCTGAACTTTCCATGTTGTAAATTGGAGGAAGGAATGCAGTCCCCTCCCTCCTTCTCCACCACTCACACACACAAAACAACCTGAAGCTTGTAGTTAAGAAAATAAACTGCAGAGAAAGCCCCCAAAGGGCCTTGGCAGCAAACTGTTCTCACTAAATTGGGAATCTGCACACTCATAGCCTGAAATAAATTAAGATGCTAGGGATGGGGGGAGGAAGAAAGGAAGAAAGGGGGAGAAAACAGGGGAAAATCAACAGCTCTGGGGTGAAACCCAGGTTGATGCTGCCTCATCATTTTTAAACCTAAAATAAAACAAGCAAATTTTCTTTAAGTGCAGGTCAAAATAAAAGGGGAAAAAAAATATCTTCCCTCATCTGTTCACAGTAATTACTAACAGAAAGCAGCCCTTGCCAGCTGCAGAGTTCATGGATAAATGGAGGGACATATTATTCTCTCTCTCTGGGATCAAAAACCCAAACTTCGTATCTCAATTTGCCTGCGGTATGTCTTTCATATACTCTTGCAAAGTCATTTCACCGAGCTGTTCAGTCAGGACTTTTTCATCAGACAAAAACTGTGATGTTTGGAGGCTTTTAAGTTTATTTTAAGTTTGCTTCTGAACGAGAAACATGACTCCTGTAATTTCCCAAACTTTTATTATGTCATTATAGCGTATTTATTATTGGATCTACCCACTTTCCTCATTGGCAGCCCGTTACAGCCGGGCGAGTTCGTACTCAAACCTACACACACTGCCTGCTGCGGATAAAACAGGGTGCAGAAGTCCTCTGGACTTATAAACCCCATGACTATTTGAAAGGAACAAGATGAACACATATTCACCAGAATATCTCAACTCTCTGCCCTGTGATAGCAATGCAAAGTAGTTATTGATTTTTCTTGATAACTCACTTGTAACGTCCCGTGGTATGGCAGTCTCCGATTCGTGTGCTATTGTAGAAGTGATGATAGGTTTTGCTGAGCAGGGTGTAGCTAGATGAAGAGGGAGGGGGTGATAGCCTATTCCGGATATTTGCCATCAGCTGTTTTTTAAAGCAGCTTAGGGTCCCAGGCCAAGAACTGACAAATAGAACAGCACTGAAGTTTCTTTAGTTCACAAGAAGTGAACTTGTAACAAAAATTAGGGAAAATAAGGTTAGCTTAAATATCTTTGTGATTAAACACGCTGATTGCACTGAAGAATCTGCACCATCGTATTGCTGAACATCTCCAAAGATCAAACAGTCCTTCCAACACAGATAGTAATGAGCAATTAAGAATCACAAACTGTGAGTAGATACATCTGTGTGTTTGCGTGCAGTCTTTGAGGCAATACAATGGTGGAGTCGGTATTTGTGTTTGTGGAGCTAAAAGATCAGCCCTGCTCTTTGCAGACTATTTAGCAAGACCTAGAAAGCCTGTGATTTCTTCATGATTTGGTGGTCACAGGTAAAACTGATGATTTGCAGTATTTGTAGAATCTCTCTGGCATGTGAGCATAGAGACCATTACCTTTCCTGCTGTAGAAATAGTAGAGAGTGATTAATGAGAATTATGAGAATTTTTGAGACAGCTATTACATCATTTTTCAGAGCATGAGAAAGGAGGAATAAACACAGGAACAGAAATCAGGGGATCTAACTGTTATCTGTCTCATACTTGCTATGTGACCTTGGTCAGGGCCCTGTGTATCAGTTTCCGAGCCATAAAACAGACAGAGTTATCTTCTTTCACTACCTTTCAGGGCACTGAAGGTTTAATTCATGCCTTCTTGCAAAACGCTTTGAGATCCTGGGGCTGAAATGTAAAGTCTTCTTTTTATGATTCAGGGTTTTATTCATTTTAATGTAGGGACATACTAAAGACACGGCACCATGGCTGGAAAGTTAACCCACTCCGTGCGGTGCTCGGCCCCAGAAGTCAGCCTGCTAGACGGCAGCATTTCATTGATGCATTTTAATGTATACCTTTTATACCTTCGCCACTCTGGAGTGGAAAACTGACATTATCTGGGCCGATCGCCTGCTTTCTCACTGGCTGATTACACAACAGAAGAGGCTAGGCCTGGGGCAGATCTATTTTCTACACCTATTATGCTGTTGCACAGTTGAAGTTCAGTTGTTAGCTGCTTTTAAAAACGACAAATGTGCTCTAATTTTAGAGCATCATAGCAATCATTGTTTTTATTTCTGCAGAGAGGAAAAGCAGAGGAAAAAAACAGCTTGGGACTTAATAAACACCTTAGCCTGCAGCCTTCGACTTTATTCATGAGGATTTTTATCTTCTCTTCCACTCTCCATGCACTCACTGCATCTTCTTTACTGCACAGTCTTAAATTACCATTGCAAAGGTTATATGTTTATTTACAAAGAGCTGGCAATGAATGGTGATCCTAAAGGCGAGGAGGGTGTCTCGTGGCAATAAACATCTCTTGCTCTCTTAAACACCAAGGCCAAATGAATAAGGTGATGTTTAGTGCCTCAGACATATTATGGTTTATGGCTTCATTAACTACCTGACCTGTATTGTGTGCAAATTTCATCAAAGTGAGATGCATATTTATTCCCTGAGGTGGGCTGGCTGATAATGTTCTTATTCTTAAAGGAACAGTGCAAGTAATTACTTATAATTAGTGTTGTGAAAGTGAAGGAATTTTGTGAGGCAAGGTAATTTCACATACCTGAAATTTCACTTAACAGAAAAAGGCAATGCAATGAATATTTATACCTGGGTGAAACTGAAAATACATGAATATGACTTCTCTTCACTCTGCAGCATGTAGGGTAGTTTTAGTCATATAAGGAATCTGCAACAAACCCATCCCTTTTTGCCAAATTCTTGCCTGGTGCAACATAGAGTTCCCTTGACCAGAGCTGAATCAGGTCTTTTAGATCAACTGAATGTGAAACACAAAGTGTTCAAATTTCTTGCTCCATCCCATGCCCTCTCCTTTGCTTTTTACTCCATATAGTCTTAGTTAAGATTAGGGTCTGTGTTTGATTTCCCTACAGGGTGCTAGGGATTCCAGTATCATTGTGGGGTTTTTTATTATAATTGTACACAAAGACCCTCACCAAACTGGGATTACACTGAAAACTTGAATTTTAGTCCAGTGTCTGACTGTACACCAGCTTTGCTGGAACACAAAGAATGTCTTTGGCTGGTTTCATCCAGAGTTGCTGTGCCCAGGGTTCCTCTGCTGCAAGAGGGAAAACTCGTGAAACTGCAGCCAATGCAGAGTGATTTCTGTGGCCCAGAAAAGAGTTCGCTGCCTTTTCTGCACATCCCATCCCATCCCATCCCATCCCATCCCATCCCATCCCATCCCATCCCATCCCATCCCATCCCAAAGATACCCCATGGCCATTGTGTGTTGTAGGGTTCACAAAACCACATCTCTCTATTACTTTGTCTTTACTATAGTGGAGGTGTCTCTTACAGCCTCAAAGGATGCTTCTGCTGTTTGCAATGATCATGTTTGAATTTACTGGTAGGGCAAAGGTAGCTTAAATGTATGTGGCCCTTCCACTCCAGGGTCAGTCAAAACAGCATGTACAGTCTGTTCTGTAACATGATCACCGCTCTCTAGCCCTTACATTTCCATCAGGACTGAGCCTACTCCTCTAGTTGTTCCAAGTTCTTACATTTCTAATTCTACCAGACCAGAAAAAAAAAAAGATCCTAGTAAACAACGACATTCACACGCTTAAAGGACGAGTTAGTAGCTGACTGTAAGAGCTAGCACGAAGTCCTGCAGGAAGGTCTTTTTGAGAGTTGTGTTTATAGTTTAACCGTAAGTATATGATATATTTTGCCACGTGCACTGACTTAACCAGACAATGTCATGGAGCTAATTCTGAGAAATTGGATGTCTGTGGTCTAACCACTGGCAGTAGTTGCAACGCATGATGAATGGCCTATGGTCAAAGTACATATCCTGAACACAGAGAAGCACAGTTTAAGCTGTTGTTCCTCCATGGTTATGTCGTTGTGTGGCACAAGGAAGTTTTCTCATTCTGTGAATGTTTTCTTCCCAGCTATTGTAAAAATTAAAAACTTTGGCAATTAACTGGGAGAAAAAAAAAAGAGGGAAAATATTAAAGGAAGGGAAAAAGAAAGTGATCTTTCTCAAGTGCTATGAAATCTCCCAGATGGCAAGTTGAGTTTCAGCCTATGGTTGGATGGTGATCCCCACAATCCATGAGGCCCTCTCATTGTAAAGCAGCTGAGCCGCCTTTCAGACCAAGGGGACCCAGCACCCCAGCTACAGGGTCAGAACTCGCTTTTTAGCAAAGACAGAATTACTTGTAGCCATTCACTGCAAGTGAGAAGGGGCTCCTGGATTTGCCTGGATACTTGGGATACTTTGGATTTGATGTTCCTTGACAGTTCTCCAGGGGTCAAGCACAGGGTGTGCTCAGCCTCATGTCTTCCTATGGTGTCTCAGTAGTTTCTTCCCAGAAATAAGCTCTGGACCTCACGTAGGAGGTTTTTGACTTGGTCAATAACTTTGAGCACCAGTTGCTTGCTGTGGTTCTCTTAACAACAGCTGGTCTGTCTCTGTCCCTTGGAGGAGTCTAAATATGATTGTCAGGCAATGAGCATGTGATATGGGTGTAAAAATGAAAAAGAGAAGCCTGGACATGAAATGTTCCTTGGAACCAAAACCAACTCCAAGCAATCTTGCCTTAGTATCTATCTGTCTTCAGCCACCACTTCTTCATAACTCCTTCCTTTCTGGGCAAATGTCTTCGAAAGATAAATGTCTCTCTGGCAGTAGTCCTGGTCCTAGAAGACAAACAAACTACCCCAATCCTGCTGATATAGGTGGAACCAGCTTTCCCCCAGCTTTATGATGTCCCTTTGGGATACTTTCTGTATTATTACTTCTGTTACTGTAACTCTATCTATGCTTAGTTTTCTGTGCGACTGCCTCAGATTCATGCCATCAAATGAAAAAAAACCCAAATAACTAACTGGGTCAGCTGCAGTATCTGTAACAGTTAGAGAAATAATTCAGAACTCTCCCTGTCCTTTGTAGTTGGAATTAATATTTTTTCCATTTTATTAAAAAATGAAAAGAAATACAACAACAAAGACAGAGAGCCATACAGTGGACAAAATGGTTCCTTGTTTCGATAGAAACTGATAGCATTTCTTCACAGTTAACATACCCAAAATGGGGAAAAATTTGCTCTATTTTTTCTATTGGATTCAGTTTCAAGAACTGTCTAGATTACGAAGAAAAGGGAGGATTTTTTCAAGGACATAGAATAGATTTTAAAAGTCAATATGCACTGTATTATTGTAGCTTCTCCCCGTATAGGTGAACAGAGGCCCAGTGTGCTAGGTGCTACATAGCCCCAAATACTTATAGTTTTATCTGTCACATATATGTACAAGGCAGTGGCAAACAGATGAAAAAAACCCCATCAACCAAAAAATTGGAAGGACAAACAGCCAAGGAAGAAAAGAGAAGAATGGTACACATAAGCAAAAAGATAAAGAGTTACAAGGTCAAGGACAAAATTACATACACAGTGTAGAAAGCTAATGGAAAAAAAAATGTGACCTTCAAAAATGTAATGTCAACACTGACCTGGCCAAGTCGGTACAGAACCGTTTGTGAGTGTCTGGGAAGTCCCAAACCTGCTAAGCTGCTTCTTTGAAAACTGCAATTTCCTACTTCCGAGTTATTCAGCCTTCCACCTGTTAGGCTTCTGCCCTCAGCGTTGACCCCTCTATTTGTGTAGCATGGTAGTAACTGGACTTAGAAATCTGAAAAAGGGGAAGTAAATGTGGATGGGAGAAAACTAAGTGCATAAATTTGGAAACTTGAAATAGACGTAGCTTTTATTTTCCCATAAATGTTTTTTAAGCTGTAGGGAAAAAAACCCCCAGTTTGCAGTTCCTTAGCAGCTTTGTTCAATCTGATTTAATGGTTTGACAGTTAATAAAGGTGGGCTAGGAATAAGACTTGAGCAAAATAAATAAATAAGGCCTTAGAGACTGTGTTGCAAAAGTAACTCAAATTAAAAAGCAGGTACACAGTTTGAAATCATATTATAGTAAGAAATTACACTGATGGGAGGATTCTGATTTCCAAAGATTGACTTGTGATGTGGGCGGAGTCCATAGGACCTGGATTTCAGGTAATTTAAATCATTACATGTAGAGGATCTGTTGTGCTCCATCCAGTGATTTGTGGATAGTTGTCAAAGTTGTGGCTCACACCACCTCTGCCTGAATCAGACAATGTTCATAAACGACGTTTTCCCCATGACTCTGTGTCATGTTGCCTTGTGTCATGCTTCGTGGAATCATGTCGGACAAACATACCAGTTGTTCAATGATTTCCCCATAGGTTCATAAGTAGGCAAAGAGAGAGGTGCCTATACAGCAAAAGTACTTACGAGTACTTCTGAACCTAAATAATGTGATGGCAGCAGAGACCATCGGAGGTTTGTCAGCAGATCCTCTTCCATTGAACAGTGCTATCTCCTTGATATGCCAAACTGTGCAAAGAAATGAGTTGATGAAACTTGTAAACTACTCCACTTCAACACTCTCTAAAAATTCTTCCACTGCCTGGACCAAAATCTGTTGTTTTGTTTGCAATGTAAGTTAACTTAAGGGAAACTTGTAAAAGAAAATGTAGAGTTAGAGAAGAAACTAAAGCATTTGGAAAGAAAATGCTTCAAGCCATCTAATCCTCTTTTCCTTGGTGCACGTGTGGAATTTTGTCGTCTAAAAATATTTGCTATCTTTTCATCTTAATTTGAGATAGGAACATTTTTTTAAATGTCAGATTTGCACATGGGATGGGAAAAACATTTCCTGTCTTGATCTAAATTGTAAGTTATGTGTACGGAAATGTTGTGGGTACTTTTGTGGATTCTCCCTCGATTATGGTTCTGTGCATGATTTCTACATTACATCATGGGCTGGACTCAGCACAGGCTAAATCAGTCCCAGGAAAGTAAATTCTACTGAAGATTTTATAAAGTGATAAATTGCCCCTGGAGGACTAATGAGACTTGGGAAAATTCATTTCTACTTCAGACCTAAGATTTCAAATTCAGACTACCAGAAGTAACCTTCAGTACAATGGACCCCTAGATTTAAGCTTTCTTTCTGATAATTATACACATAAAGTATTTTTGACCATGTTAAGAGCAAATTTCCCTCTAGTCTGCTTACTGTATTCCCCTGAATGTTTCTTTTATTTCTCTATTTTCAATGAAGGGTGAAGATCTGAAGTATAACGGATTTGCTGATCTAGGCCATGGTGATGGGATCCTTATTAGATGATTTACATATAAGCATAGGCACCTATCTGGACAAACCAAGGTTGTCTGAGGGATAACTATCAGGGCTTGCATGTCAGCAGAGACCAGCTGAAGGCCACTGAGCTTTTGGAGGTACCCACAGCAACTGTAATCTTTGTAGCAGAGAGAAGAGATACGTCGCTTAATTTTGTACACGCCGGACAACGCAGAAAAGGGCTTTACTACGTCCCAAAGAGCTATAACTATAGTAACTGAGAGTATGGTTCATGCAGATACACTGTTTTCTTGCAAGGCCAAAAAGATAAACTTAAAACTAAAAAAAATGGTATTGCTGAGGGAAAATGCTGTGCGGGACTTGCAGCTCGGGTGGAATGAAAGGCTTTTGAGTAAGTTCCTTCTTTCCTGTCAGTTTTAGAATTTGTCTTGACTAGGATTTGAAGGCATTGTTTGAACATGCTAGCTCACACTTTTTGATTAAAAGCTTTGAGGTGAAGCCTTAGTTCCATTTGAAGTTAATGGCAAAATTCTCACTGACTTTTCTGGAACCAGGATGCAATGTCTTTGTGTGAACGAACCCACATTTCTTACTTGTCCGTACTAGATAGACTTTTAAATCAAGACTGTGCTATAGTGAATACATCATCCAGCCACACTAATGTGTGTTTTTAAATTTTCAACCCTTTTTTATGTTCAAAGCACGCAGGTCACATCCCTTCTCAAACCTCCTACCCTAATACACGTGTACATCAATTAAAGAAAAGAATAAATCAATAAAATAGGCAAACCCTCTGCAACATGAGCAAGAAGTCTTGTTCTCCCATATTAAAATGGATGTGACAGGTATATAGTAACTGGTGTTTTATTGTACTCAAACCCCATATTACCATGGATACCCAGCAAGCCAGTAAAACCAACACAAGGAATGGATTAAAAGGCAGATTCTACACTGAAGAATGAGAAACTGTAATGGCATGAATCTCAATAAAGAGACCAAAATCAAACACAGGATTTTACTTCAGAAAGTAAAGTAACATCTGAGATAGCACCATATTCATAGCTTAGTCAGGAGACAATTAAATATATGACGGATTATATTTGAAACTTTTCATCGACACACACTTGCACAGCCAACATTCTTGGGAAAGAGATCTGAATAATGCTCAATGTGAGATACTAACATTTATAACCTGCTAAAATGATCACCTTGCACGAAAAATACTTTAAAAAGAAAACTTCAGATGAAATAACAGCATATATTTAAGACAAAACGAAATAGAAAATGAGGCTGAGCAAAATCCCAGACTGCACTGGGAGCAGTGAGACTGCCCTCCCTTCACTCTATTTAGAGCAGGACCTGGTTTTGAAGAAGGGAAATTAACAATTTTAGTCTTTCTGGCAATAATAATGGAAAAGTCTTGTTATTTTACGTGTTAGAATCAGATAGTTGAGTGGGAGTGAGAAAAAGGCAGCCAGTGCTGAGGTGCAGTGGAAGTGCTTGTGTTATGGTGCAGCCTGCAGCCACCTCTGCTCAAGCTTCCATGTGAGTCAGGCGCAAAAGTCATTCCCTGCAGTTGTTGTTTAACAGGGTCCAGAGAGGGAATGCGAACTGCACAGGGAAATCTCCACTTCAAATCAAATCTTTGTGATTTTATAAAAGTGAACGGAATAAAACAAAAATAAACAATGACTGGGAGCGTTACGCATCCCTTCTCCAGGGGCTTCCAGCTGCTTGCTGGCCTGAGTCACACACGCCGAGGTGGATGCACTGGAAAGTCAAAGTAACGCCTCGGTGGAGCTGGAAGGTGTCTGGGTTTGGGTTTTGTGATTCCTGCAGCTAATTTAGAATGAGGCAGTCCCTCCTCGGTAGATGATGTGACAGAGTCCAGAACCAAAACATTTTTGTGCAGATGAACTCTGCAGGTCTGCAGTGGATCATGTGGCAGGAGGAGAGGTAAGATGTAACAGGCAAAACTCAAATGCCGCATGAGGATGAGCAGAAGGAGAACAATCTGCCCCATGAGTGCTGAGAAACACTGACAGCTCCCACAGATGAACAAAGCTGCCCTGTCTGACAGGATATGGTCCATGGTTGCCTGGTACAGCTTGCCCAGACTTTTTTTGGAAACCCACTTTTCCTTCGTATCACTCTTTCCTGTTCAACGGGAGGGTTTTTCGAATTGAATGGTGCTCTTGTTAGTGTCTCCGTTCAAACAAAGGGAGATCCTCCTTTGCTGCCATTGGGACCAGGGTCTGGCATTTCCTTAACCTGTCCAAGGAGTGCCTCTCATTCTCCATCCCTTCCACTTTCGTTTTTTGTTCTTGTTCCCAGAAAGAGAAGTGAATTTTTGAGAGTGTCAGAATAGTGTAAATGCTGATATATAGACCACAGTTGTTTGAGGGCCTTTTGAGAGACAAACTCCTCCCCTCTCCTCTGTTCCCTTCAAGTTGGGAATGATTCATCAGCTGGCCTTTAGCAAGAAAAGAACCCTGCCCTGGGTCTCAGGCCTTTGACCTGGGTGAAGAGAGGGGTCAGGCCATGAGCAACTGTGCAAGCGCTGTTCGGCAGCTCCGGGTCTGGGAGACACAAGGGAGAGGGGAGGGAAAGAATGGAGTGGGACGGTGGGAAAAAGTGGGAATTTATAAAAGTTAAGAGTATATTTCTAAGACTCTCAGCGGATCAGCTGACAACTGGGGTCAGGGGTCATATTTATGCTTGATTCCCTGGGCATGTTACAGTAACATCTGCTTGTTAAGGGTCTGTGGGGACCAAATGTTCCTGACCTTTGTCTACGGAAGGGGACAATCTGGGAGATTAGGGGTGTTCATATTAACATTTGTGTTTGACTTGAAGGTTTCCCCTTATCTGAGCCTGGTTTGTCAGTTTTGCTGAAATTCCTTTACGCTCTACCCAAATAAACAAGTCAGCCATGCCAACGCTTTGGCCAGGATTTGAGGTCATGAGGTGTTTGATGTTGCTTGACTCCTAGAAAGGAGAATAGGAAGAGTGGAAACCCTTGCTCTGGGAGGTGAAGCTCAGTCCACTCCCTGGTCTGAGCACACCGTCGGTTGTAAACGTCTGAAACGAATGCCTGCTCCCTGCATGCTTCTATATTTAGTAATGAAAGAGATAATGCCAAGGTGTATCCAGAAGCGTAAGAAAAGCTCTCACACTCTGTGAGAACTTCTGTGGCGGATTTTGCGACTACTGGCTATACCAGAAAACTCCATCTGGGGAAATTCCTTATTATACACAGGAACAGTTAAATATCCCCTTACAGCCATATTTGAGGGTTTTTTTTTGAGAAGAAATAACTAGAAATGACATTTCTTTATGAACTATACTCCCACAACTGGAAAGATTTTCTTCCAACTATGTGGAACAAGAGAAAGGTGATTTAAACACCTTTTACTTATAAGCCTCTTTTCCTTCTTCCTACTAACAAGCTTTATCCTTGAGTACTAGGATGCAGCGTTGCTGAAATAAGAATGAACAAATAGTTGTGGATATTTTTCCCAGTACCAGAAGCTTTGAGAAGATAGATTTAAGTTAAAGATTTTGTTCTTATCTTGATGTCATTGAATAAGTGACAAAATTTCCTACCCCCTTTAATGGGAGCAGAAAAGTACCTGAGCATTAACATTACACAGCTCATTAAGAACAACTCATTAAGAAGTTCTTTTTGGTATCTGGCTTTATCCTAGTCACTTAGGATGTTCAGTCTATGACTGTCTACGAACATATAGCAAGTGTTCAGGACCTGGGAAAACAAGACTGTTGGTTTTTAGCTTATTTCTGGACACTGTTTGTGACATTTGTGGTATTTCGCTTCTTTCCAAAGTTAGCCTCAGCTCAAACCCCAGAGACCATGTAAAGTTTTGTTTCAGCTAAAAACAGCATCAATGCTGGAAACATTTGTTTGTAGGCGTGTATTTTGGATATTTTTATCCAGCAGCAGCTACAAGTTATCTCATATCATACTATCATTTGCATTGCCCTATCCTTGGGTCCAAAGTCTACAACAGTTAAATTTGTAGTGTGCAACCCAGTTTTAAGTGTATAAAAGTAAAGTAAAAAGGGACTGTTTCAAAACAGAGAACCTTGCTAAGGTCCATGAGCTGGTGGAGAACTTAAGAAACCGCATCTAGGTGATCTGGGATGGATTAAAGTTAGGATCTTGGAGTGGGTAGGCTGGTGAAGAAGAGGAATGTAGACCATTCAAATCCAGCTTTGTGATTATAAATAATAAAAAATTTCATTCGGAAGTGCATTCTGCCAGGCTTCACAATAAACCTCCTAGCTGGTCATTGAAATTCTCTTAATCAGGGTCAGAACCCACAAGCTGGGGTCTGCCCTGTGAGTTCAGTGGGAAAAATATTCTTCTTTCCAAATAGTCTTTTTTCCTCTTTCCTTTTCTCTTTCAGTTGGAAAGGACCCCCACATAAACATGCAGAGCAATTTTCCAGTACATTAACCCGGGAGGGGGGAATCCTTACTAGCAACGCAACGGGTAGTCTAAAAAAAAAATGGAGCAACCGGGTGAGCTGAAGATGGATGAGCCTGGGATATAAGACAGGGTAGTTTTTCCACTGTCCTGCCCTATACACCTAGGACAAAGGCTTCATTGAGTGAGATGCTTGACATCAGCCTCATAAACTAGTAGTTGGGCACAAAAGGTCTGACACTTGAAAGTACCATTCCCTGCCCTCTTTGCATTGCAGCTGCACAGAGGGGTTGGGTCTAACAGTTGTGTCCCTTTGTCATCCTGTAGGACAAGAGGTGAAGATAAATAGTGTTGACTTTAATGCAGTCACACAATTTTGCGTTTTCCCAAAAGACAACATTTCCTCCCAGGCCTTACTTTATTACCTCGGGCAGCTAGAACCATCTTCCTTCTCTTGGGGGTGGGGACAAGTTAGAGGTAGTAGAGGGCAAAGGGAGGAGAGATGAAACCCAAGCCCTGGTACCTCTTCCCCAGCAACAAGATGGACTGTGATTTTCTCCTGCTTTGTTATGGCAGCTTCATTTTCTTTCTCATGGGAAAGCTGGAAATGGCCTGAAGAAAGAAGCTGAAACATGTAGAAATTTCTATGATTGAAAAAACCCAACATCTCTTAAATAAAAATTAAATGCTCTCACAAGATCCACAAGAGGAAGAATGGTTGGATTTTCTGTGGCAATTTCCTGGAGAAAAGCTTGTTGGAATGTGTTTGCAAGCAATTGCCTTGCAGAATGGTCATTCATGGGTTCTCTTGTGTGTCTTGTAACCAGAACAATGAACATTTCACCTGGAAAAGCAGATAGAAACAAAATATGTATTGGAGATAGAATTGAAATAGTAACCTCTTCACCAGTACAGACAGCAAGGGAGGAATTTTAGGAATAACGAGACTTCTGTTCATACCTAAACTTGGGGGTCCATAGCCAAGTTCAGCTGTCTAGAAAATTCTCTGTCTGGTACTAGGCTCACAGGCTGCAGAATGCCCTTTTGGATGTGTGTGTCATCCTGTACAGTGACTCATTCGATGATGAGGAGAACATCCCAAGTTATTTGTATTTGTCCAGTTTGACCTTTCTCTTTCCTCCTCTGTGGTGGACTTGTGGTAATGACACCACAGAGGATAAGTGACCTAATTAAAAATGTATTAAGGGGAATTCTATACTTGTAAGAAAAATAAATGTTGGACCTGGGACTTGAGGGCCGTGGAGAAACAAAATAATCTATCCTATGGTCTATGCTGCTTCTGCTACATTGCTTTTGATATTTAAGTTAGACTTTTTAAAGCTGAACTAGGTATCTCCCCATTGTGCAAGAGTCAAAAGCACAGGAGCACCTACCGCTGTTTTTTGTACAAAGGTATGTTGGAGAAAAGGCTCACAGAAAAGGTCCTGCCTGGCAATGATTACTTCCACTTTCCAAGTTAACAATGTTGTTAGTTTTTCAGGCCTTGTAGCTTAGTTGAGTTTATTTCTTGGCTTCTCATTGACCTGTGATCTTGGACTGACTTGAAAGGCTGCCTTGTGTGCTTAAAGAGTGTAGTTTGTGTCTATTTGATAAGTTGTCAGCAAATCTAAGAAAATAAAGACAGGCAAGTTCTCTCAGGCTGTTTTGAGTCCCTTACGGCTTGGCAACTAAACAGAAGATGAAAAATCATGTATTTGAAAAATACATTCAGTTCGGTGGTGTATCAGGGATAGGCAGGAAAAAAGGTCTTTTTTTTTGCCTTGGTATTGTCCTCTTCAAATGGTGTAACTGTCTGTCCCACTGCTATGTTATGCATTTCAACAGAAAGAAAAAAAATGCCCAGTGAATTTGACAGCTACCTGGCAGCAAAACCAGTCCTGAGCAAAATCAGTAACTCCAGGGATTCAATGACAAAGTCCAATTGACTGTGATGGGGCAGAACCTGTCCCCTAGACACAGTCCTGCCCAATTTGGCCAGGGACTACCTCCTTGCTTTCCCAAGTCAGCCCAACAAACACTACCCTCTTCTTTCCGTGCCTGCATTTTTCAGTGATCCTCCTGAGCACTGAGTGACCTAATTTCTGGGGCACTGAGCATCATCTAAAGTCAAAGGCTGCTGAGGGTACTCCTTGCTCACTCACATTTCCAGAAATCAATTGAGATTTATTTCTGAGTCAGCAAAAATCAACTCAGGGTACTAAAGTCTGATTTTCAAAGCTGTTTGAAGTCAGTTGAAATTAGGGGCTAAAGCAGCTTAGAAAACCACCTGGCACCTACCTGCATATTTATGTGAGTGTCTTTAAAAATCTAACTCCATTTCCTTATAGTCAGTATTTAAATATTTTTTTCCAGAGTGCCCATACTTCCATGACCTCATGGAAAGAATAGGCACTAAAATTATATGGCAGGTCTTACAGCATACACAGACACATTACAGTGTATGTAAATTCATGTCTCAGGTCTGGAAAGAGGTCAAGTACTTCACTGGGCTGAGGGCCAAACAGGTGCTGGAATTAGAGCAATGTAAAGATTATGTCTGTGAGGTGAGGGAAGCATTAAATTGTTTAGGGGTCTTAATGCACCTCTCCCTTCAGTTGTGTTGAGTGGTGCTGTAGATGTGCTTGCTTCACTACCTGCATGGTTCTCCCATGAAGACTGAAGTGGGCTTAGGCCTTTGGAAGGGGTCATCCTTTAGAACAACTGGATTATCTAATCTGCACAGTAGCAGATGCAGAAATTTGGATATATGGTCTTTCATCCTCACCTGAGTTTTCTCTTGGGCCCCTGGGGGGATGTGCTGTCTAATATACAGAGATCCACGGCTTTAAATCATAGCAAGGAGGAGAAGGTTTTACATTGCTCTGCCACCTTTCCCTCTCTGCTCTCCAAATACTATTATTGTGTTTTTATTTGACAGTTTAAGAAATGTTCAGTAGCAAAATTGAAGAACTTGGGCAGAACCCTCCTTCAAGCTGAGTAAAATGGTCCCAGGCAGCCAAAACAAGAGCCCTCTCTTACAGAGGTGTCTTTGTGCAGTATGAAACTAGCAGAGCTGGGTCTGTGCCACGTTTTCCTTGCCCTGTGAAGAGTGGAGGGCTGAGAGCATGGCTGAAAAAGGCTCAGGACGTTCTCACAGTTGGGGCTGGCAGGACTCTTTGGAAGCCTGTTCCAGCTGGCCAGGATCAGAGCATCCCCACGGGTGTGACAGATTCCCCTAAGAATGAACAAGCAGACTGAAGAACATGAAGATGTGTCTCCTTTCTCCCACCGCCTGCTCTGACCCCAACCCCGGATCAAACCCAGCTCGTTTCAGCCCCCAAACCGGCCTTTTGATTCCCATTCCAGATCCAGTCTTTCTATAGTATTTATTTAAAATGTTGCAAATTTCTGCTAACAAGATTTCCCTTCTGTTTGTCTGGGGAAAAATCATTGATACTAAGCTTAAATTCTTTTCTTTAAACAAATTAGCATACATTGGAAAGCCGTCTTGGAAATGAGACAAACAATGACTGGATCTGAACTGTTTATGTTGGCTGAACGTTATGACTCTGGGAAAGTCCAATGCTGGTCAATATTCTTTTTCTTGGGAACTGAGAGTAATAGCTTACTCAGAAACAATGAGGCATCTTGCGCACTACCAATACAAAACCTGGAACTTCTGGCAAAGCCTTCTGTTATTTTAAGGATGCTTTACTGTAGTTTTTCATTTTGAGGAGTTGCTTGATTGCATTATTTCCAATATATGTTTTATTCCAAAGAAGCAGCTAGGATTCTTACTCGTACGCAGCTGACTTGGCACTGTGAACCCGTCTCCTGAGTTGTTGCCTTGTAAAAATTCTCATTGATTTTGAAGTTCTCTGACTTACATTTAAGTCTTAACTGTCTGAGGTCCAACATACCTAACCAATTTTCTTTTACTTCATATTATATGCTCAGCTATCAAACAAAATTGACTATACTGGTTGTAATACCATGACATATGGGGAGAACGCTAAACGCCGTGTGTAGGATAGCTGGGAGTGTCCCGTCCTCCTCTGTAGGCAGATACCTACCACATGTGAGAGTTTGCTGAGAACTGACATCTGCAGCACACAAAGAACAGAAAATATTTGGGGAAAAAGAAAAAGTGAATTACTTCTGATGAGTATTTTGAATGATGAAATGTTTTGACTACCTCATAAACTGACTGCAAAGGGGAAGACAAAAATAGCGTATGGAAATTTTGTAATTTCATTTTTTCATCCACCTTACCTATAAAAAGATACTTTTGAAGCCTTCGCATGTGGGATTTTTTAAATTTGCAGAGTTCAAGACATTTCAAAGAATGTTGATAACATTTTTATCCCCATTTTACAGATGGTGAGACAAAAATATTCCTCACATTCATCTTACCAGAGTCAGATTTTATTAGAGTATAGACTACTGTATAAGACCACTGCGTACTCCAGTAAGACTCACTTGTAAGACCCAAGCCATAAGAGCTGTTAAGGTCTTCTGTTCATTCTCCAAAGCAATGAAAGGGAGTTAGAATAATCTGGAGTCAACGGAGATGGGATGGTAATGTATATTGGCAATACATATTTAAATATGTATTTAACCGTAAGCACAAAGTATTTTTCCTGAAATCATTGAAGACTCATATTTAAAAGTGTAGCTAAATCAAAACATTAATAAATTCTTGTATTAAGATGAACAGATGCTGTAAAAGAAGCATCCCCAACTTGGAATAAGAAGTATACTTTTTTATTTTAGGTAGAACTGCTCCGAGAATTAAGTTCTGTTAAAACTATCTTTCTGGTTGAGGCTAGAAAGAAAAATATCCTAACTTTATGGGCTTATGAAATAATAAAATATTTTTCATTTGAAACTTGATTTTTTTCTAAGTAGATAAAAAATAACGGCCATCTTTAAAGGAAACTTATTGGATCAAAAAGACTGAAAAAAAGGAGAAAGAATAAAACGTCTAGAGCCATATTGATCCTTAAGAAAACGTTGGATTGGACCATAGCTCAATTTAAAAGCTGCCAACACTTGAAGAAGATACATTTTCATCCTGAAAGCTTGGGTGCTTTATTTCTAACCGATTTGTTAGTCCAATAAAAGGTTGCACTTACTATCTTGACTCACTTGAGAGTAATTGGCATTTCTTTCGTTTTATGGCATCATGCAAGTTTTAGAATGGATTATTTGCCTGCATATTCCTGCCTTTTGCTGCTGCTGATAAATGAGTTTCCACTCAGCAGGAACTTTCCAATTTCTCTTTTTTGAGCTCTATACTGTGGAGCTACTGTGAAATCTTCTATTAGGCTGAAACCCAGCCCGGTGCAATGGGCTGGAGGAAGTGCTTTGCCATGACTCCTGCCCTATAGCAAGGTGTTCAAAGGGGCTGAAACATTGCGTTATAGGTCAAAGACAAGGTTATGTTCCCCAGGGAATTAAAATAGGTCAAACTAGGAAGAAGGCAAAGCGAGCCAGGAAGAAATATGTTGCTGCAACACCAAAGTGAAAAAAAAGAAATGTTCTATATATGTGTGTGTATTCTGACCCACTGATATCAATGGATTAACCCCTCTGGGACTTCAGGATCCTCCAGATTAGCCTTGTGGAGCATCAGTGACTGCTATTGCTGTCAGTACTCCAGGGGAGTAGCTGTGAACAGACTATCTTGCCGCCCTGCGCTAAGGGATACGAATTCCATCTTCCTTTTATAGAGTCTGAGGTTGGTTTTTATGTGAAAAAGTAGGGATTTTGCCCC
This sequence comes from Neomorphus geoffroyi, assembly GCA_033558235.1. Lineage (NCBI taxonomy): Eukaryota > Metazoa > Chordata > Aves > Cuculiformes > Neomorphidae > Neomorphus > Neomorphus geoffroyi. Next base: position 5,625,981 of record JAUMJM010000009.1, read on the forward strand.
TAGCGAATTCTTGCTCGCTGCACACAAAATGTCCTGTGTGAGGGAGTTCTCTCTATCAAAGGAGAGCCATTTTCATCCTGATTTGTGTTTGAAACATGAAAACAACATAACAGCTGCATGCTGCATTGAATAAAGAACATACACATGCATTTAAATCACTTATATCTTACTTTTTTATGATGCAATTGTGAATTATGTTCTTTTTGCATCTGTAATTAGAGGGCAGAACAGATGGTGAAGGCTTCGTTTAAAGTGATGTGTCCATTAAAATAACCTATGCTGCCAAGTGATTGTTCGCTATAACAGGGTGTTCATTCACTACAGCAGGCTTTTTGCTGTATCGAAATACATTGGGAAGGCCTCTGGACTCTACAAAACCCTTTTTAATTCTAGGGCTTCCCTAAGAAAAGACTGACTGTACAGGGTTAACACTAAACCCCCAAAGCATATGCTTTACTGTATCTTTATAATTTTAGGATGACCTTGTTTATAATGAAAGGGTGACTGTAAATAAAATGTATAGGAAAGAGGGGAAGAAAACCAGCATACATTAATTTACTTTAAAGGATAATTATTTCGTGATTCTTAATTAATTTCCAGGGTTCTTCTAACCAATCTGGAGCAGAGAGTGACTTATTCTCAAGATAGGATCTGTCCTGATGCTCGGTGTAGCTGCTATTGAAGTCCATGGCTAAAGTGCTCTAGAAATATTTTTACTGATCAGAGACTTCAACATGTTGTGGTTACCTGAAAAGAAGTATTTATTAGCCTGACGATGAGGGAAAACACCGAATCTGTCCATTTCTATATCTGTCCCTTTCCTATTCCTCTTCTTGGGACTTCATTTACTATCAAGATGATTGTCCCACATGAAGAGAACAGGAAAACAAAGGAATTGCTTTTGCTCAGTTTTCTTTGTAGCAGGGGATCAGGTAAAGAGGTGGGGCACTCACTACTAAAAAACTTGTTCTTAAGGAATGAGTATTGGCGTGAAGCCAGGTTTGGCCAGTTGCGATTGGAGTGTACTGCCAAAGTTAACTGGGAAGCCCATGAAAACCTTGTCATCAGTCTTAATCCAAGTTCTTTGTCCAGATGTATTTTAATAATATAATTTGTTTTTATGTGTGCATGTGTGTGTTCTCAACAGGGAGGTCAACGACTGAGCGGAAAATGAGAAAATTTTTTTAAAGCTGTTCCTCCAATTCAGCATAATGCTATAACAAGATAACAACGGCAAAGTATCTGCAGTGCTGTTAATTTCAGCCCTGAGATGGAGAACGTTTGTTAGGATTGTCCCACGGCCCATCTGATGAACACTCAAATAAACCTATGTTGTATGGATGCAACAGAAAATCAAAAGTCTCTTTATTCAAGCCACCTTAAGAATATTAGGTGATATATGGATCAGATAGTTTAGGGTAATTTATTGTGGAGATAACAAGTTGAAGTCTTTGGTGCTTCAAATGAATAAAAATATCTGTGACATAAAGACTCTTTCCTTTCAAAATGTGAAGACAGCTGAATGCTTTACATGCTGATATGTGATTTTAATTTGTGGACATCATTCAAGTGATTCATACGTTACGCTGTCCCATGGCATTGTGAGACAGCAAGACTTTGTTGGGCAGATCAATGAGAGTGTATAAAATTGCCTGGCTCAGGTAATCCAGAAGGAGCACAATGCTCTGCAACACGCTTGTTGCTGGTGTGATGCATAGGTCCCTAATGCAGTGAACAGCTAACAGATGAACAGATTACATCACAGCCTGAAAAGGAAATAAATTGTGGTGGCCAAACACAATCTTTTTAATTGACGTTTGCATTATTTCTATATAATACATTTTTGAGGAGAGAGGACCATTGTCAGCGCTTGAATAGTTTCACAAGATGCCTATTTGGGCTCTCTGGGCTACAAACCAGCTCTTCAGCGATCAAGTGGGTTTCAGAGTGGATCTATATTTCCAGCAGGATTTGGAAACACTCTGTTTTTCAGCTTTCCTATGACTATTGTGTTTCCATACCTGCTGCTGATCATCATTTCCCAATTATTGTAACATGAGAAGCACACATGGCTTCCAGACTGCACTTCTGATCTCCTCCAGTCCACAGCTGTTTGCTTAATGAATGCTTGTGGTTTGTTTCCCTTTCCCTGGAATTATAAAAAAAAAAAAAAAGGCGGGAGGGAGGAGGGGTAGGGTGAGGCCATGGATCAGAAAAGAATTTGCTAATTTAAATGTTGATTACAGCATAAGTGGACTCCAAGATAGCACCCAGGTTACACTGCATTAAGACCATAAGGACCTTTACGAGCCTGGTCACCCCAGAACCCAAACGAATGCGTATGTGAGATGAGACCATCCACACTTCAATAAGTCTGCATGAGGAGGTAGTGGGTGACGTGTTTTCACGGAGGACTGTTTTCAGGTCTAGAAAAAACCTTTTTGGACTAAGCATATCTCAGAAAATGGCATTAAAGGAGGACAAAGACAACATCAGTACAAAAATGCCGGCAGCGTGAGATGTTCTGCTGGGGCAGCAAGAAAATAACAGGCACAAACTGTCTCAGGCATTGTGTTAAGATAACAATAACCCTTAATGGCAATTGTAAAATGACACATTATGTTTGGCAACAGAAAGGAAAATGCAAATTGATACTTTTTGTTTACATTTAAGTGCTTATCAAAGCATGAAAGCAGACCTACAGGTATGCTCATCTGTCAGACCAGAGGAATCTAGTTTATTCCCATAAATGCAGAAGAATTTCTTTTTGTGTTTTTTTTTTTTTTTTTTTTTTTTTTACCTTTTTCTTCCCTGATCCTCCTCTTGCCCCTCCCTTTTGTTCCCTGGATTGCTTTCTGATCCAGACAGCGTTTTTAAGTCTAGTCTCTTCATATTCCCTTGTTGACCCACCTCTAAGCCAAGTCGCTGGACAAAACGAGTCTCTCAGCTGAAGCCTTTCAGAAATGATATACAGGAATTAGTGCTGATATGCGCTGATGGGGAGCTCTACTTTCGTTACTTCAATGGCTGGGGAAACTGATCCAGGACAAACTTAGGAAATCTTTTACAGCCATCTGATGCAAAGTGATTTTTAGCTTTCTATCACCTTTGACACATGAACACTGGCATATTTTTTGTACTGCTGTGGTCCTTGCCAGGGGCAGTTCATCAGATAGCAGGGATTAGGGACAAGTGAGCTGGTTCAGCTGGAATTCCTGCCCAGCTCCCCTTTCACCTTTGTGGCCTATTCTGTGATATGTACTAAATCTGAACCATATACATTACATCCTACTATCACCATCCTGTGTAACTCCTCTTTAATCCTTGCTGCCATTGAATAGTGTGGAGCCAGTACTTCTAAATTTCATGATGCCATTGAATTCCATGGGGGAAACCTGGGCTGTATTGAAGTCAACAGCAAACCTCTCATGGGTGGTCAGGTTTTTACCCAGTGCCTCGGCTTCTATTTTTCTCAAAAGGAGAAAGCTTGATTTCAGGCCAGCTGGAACTTTTGTTGAAAAATTCTGGAGAGTCAAAACACAGCTTTTAACAAAATCATCTATTTTTGAGCAAAAAGTCCATTTCAATGACATTTGATTTTGTGAAACAATGGAATGAAATATTTCAGTAATGTTGAAATATAATGTGTCTATACTGAAATATAGATTTATTTTTTCATTTTGAATGTCTTTTATGAAAGAAAAGTCAGTATTTATTGTGCAATTCTTTCAAGTTTAAAAGGTCACTGTGGGAATGAATACTCTGATGTTACGCAGATGAAATGTTTTGTTTTGACTCATAATAAAAGTTTATTTTGAAATCTCAGTTCATGTTAAAACTGCTTTGAAATAGGAAAAGTAACATAAAATAATAGTAGTTTGTAAGTATGGGAAATCTTCCTGCTCAGATCCACATGCTTTTTATATTTTTATTGAAAAAGTTCTATTATGTATTCAAATGGGCTCCCCCATTTACTTGGGAACTCCGTAGGAAAATAGCAACTGCTATGGAGAATGTTACTTCTTTACGGGTTTAACTGAGATCATAATGTGGAGAAGTATCTTCAATATTACAACTCCACGTATTTTCTTATTTCTACCACTGAGCTGCCACTGTTTTGGAATGCTTCCTTCCAATGAGAAGTGTCTTGAAAAAGTGATTCGAGTACGTACTGACAGCGAGGAACATAATCCATAAGCATTGGTCCATAAGCTGCTATGAGGTGTGAAGTGGTCAATCTACTGACATAAAAAATCAGATAAGAGACAATCAAGTAAAGTATATCCAACAAAATACATAAATTAACGTCTACAAAATCCTCCACTCATCTGCAGAATTGAGGAATACAAGGTGTTGCTTGTGACAGGAAAGAGGTATCTTTAATAAAATGTTAATTGATCTGTAGATCATGTTTTTCTTAGATTCTTCTGCTACTTCTCTAACTTCAGATGAGGATGTATCCATTTTCCGTTATGTCTTGCCGTTTCTTGGAATTGATCATCTAGACCAGATTCTCATTGGCGACTCATTGGTTTAAGTTTGAAGTAACTCCATTAACTTCAAGAGGGAATTTAGCCTGTTGCATCTGGCTCACATCTTTCTCTTTCATTCAATTAGTGTTTGGCACAAACATACAGCTACTTAAAAGCTTTCAATCTGGTTGGGAAAAATCCTTATGGCAAAAGACAACAGAAAGAGCAATCCAGTGACCTACAAGCTTAGGTGACTGAAGCCAGATGTGTCCAGCTGTATAGGAGGCTTAAAGCCATTTGTTAGACTAGGCAGAGGCAGAACATCATCTAACATTGCAGAAACATTTTATGTTGCTTTGATGGCAACACTTCAATGTGAATCTTAAATCTAAACTTTTTCTAATGTCGTCAGGAGAAGTGACCTAGGAGAGTCAGTCAATTATGATACAAGCTTGTTGTATGTGTTAGAAAGAAGATGGAAAAGAAAAGGTTCTTATAAATTTAAAATTGTCAGGATTTTACGTAAAATCTGGTTTATCTTTGGGATAAAAACTTAAATAAGCAGTAAAATTTACACTGAGACAGATCTGAGCAAAGTGCAACATTCTGGTCACTGTCATAGCAAAGGATCAACAGGACATTAAAGGGAATTGGAATGGGAATTAGATTAGGACCAGAATGCAAAAAACCTCCAGAAACTGTAATTTCTGCAATTCCAGATGGACATTTTTAGAAACAGAACAAGACAGGTAGTGTTGAGCACATCCTACACATATGTTTGCCAATGTGCCATAACCCTGACCTAGAAAGACCATTTTTAAGGGTTAGAGGTTGGCTTGGGCTTCAAGACCATTATGCAGTCCTTGGTCTCGCTACTGAGAGTACCAGGAAACAGGCGTTTTTAGAAGCAACTTTTCATTGTGTGTATGCCTCCAAAATTAGAGACACTATTTTGCCTAAGCTTGCACTTGATACAGACTGGATTCAGATCAGTGACCAAGTGTTAGGGAGCTTCATAGTCAGTATGTGGTTGTGCAAGTCATCTAGCGCTGATCTGAATGTGTTGAAGTCTAAAGAGAACTGGTGACTTTACTATTAATACAGGTTGGGATGAAGAAGAGTGATGCAATCTGTAATGGGTCTTCTTTTCACAACACACGTGCCAAACAAAAACAAAAATACAAAACTCAACACATTATAAATGACATAGGAAATGAAAACTCCCAACCACTGTTCAAAGGAAATAAAGAAAAGAGATAAGCAATCATTATAGTGCGGTCTTTTTCTGCTCAATTATATTAAGTTCAGGCAAAACCAGAAAGGTTCACATCCTCAGACAAGGAAAAATTTTTTTCATTCTCTTTAAATTCAATCTTTCATCCTTTTCTTCTTATTTATTTGACTTCTGAGACATTCTGTTCATTCAGGTGCTAAGCTCCCACTGGGCTTGAAGTGGAATTAGCTTGGGATGTAGGAAGCTGGCAACTGTGAGCAGCACAAACCTTTGCATCCACCCCTATGAAACTAAATGAAGTAGTTAGCTCATCTCTTCTCACAGTGTCTTACTCTGCAATAGAACAAAGGGCTAAATTTAACCCTCATGTAAGAGGTCAAAACAGTTAAGAATTAAATCAATAGGAAAATTTCACTTTATTTGACTAACAAGAGAAAGCCTTCTGTATAAACAGGCATCCTCCTCTTCTTCCTAATCTCTTAAACATCCGGCCAGGATTAGGGTCCTATTGCACCGTCTGCTATATAAACTCAGAAAACACAGAAATTCTTCTGCAAAGGCTTTTTATTTTAAATGGATGCAAGGAAAAGGGTGGAGAGAAAGGGATATCGTAATCGAAAAAGATTTGTGAGAAATCTGCTCAGATCCCAACATCAGAGAGACAAATATAAGAGCATTTCCAGGCAAAGTACAACACTCACATCTAAAACCACTAACCTTAACTGCTGTTTATGTTACAGAGAGAAATAAATGAACCTAAGAACCACCTTTACTTCACAGCTCTACTTTTTGTTACAGGTCAAACTTAATCAATACAGACGGCTGCTAATCCTTGCCTGGCAAAGTATGGATGCCATTATTTTATTAGGGGACTTCTTCATAGCATTAATCTGATCTCCAAATTACAGAGCGGGAAAGACTTTTGGAGCTATATCATTCTCTTGCCTTTTGACGTATGGACAATATTTTAGGGTCCCCTGTTATCAATTTCATGTGGCTTCAGGATACCAGCCAACATAGACCTCAGAACTTCCCATCTTTTATCTTGTGTCTGTGGTGACTCTTCTCTTGCAGCAAGGCATTAGATCAACTCCGTTGTCAGCTTAGGGGAAATCCATCAGTTAGCATCGGCAGAGGGATGAAGAAGAATGACCTGGCAAGAAACAAAGTAACCTCAAGCTTGAGCCAAGAGCTTGTCAGAGAGCATAACCGCATCACCCAGTGATGAGAGAAAAAAACATGGAGGGTGACTGCCACAGCGAGCAGGATCCACACCCTCTTTGCAAACAAACACCAGCTCCAATAAGTGCCTTTTTAATGTGCATTGAGTCTTTGTGTAGGAAAAGGATGTGCAGTTGGCAAGTACAGAGCTGTAAGGGGATAGTTTGAACATGCTGATAAAACGTCTAGCTTTACTCCAGAGTTGACTTTATCATTTACCCAGGGATATTGTTAGTAGAAGATGATAGCCACGCTTCGACAAGAGACAGACAGTGAAATGTATATGAACAAAACAGCCATTGTGGTGAATTCTATCCTGTTTGTGTGGTGACTTCTCTATCCATAATCACACAACTTTACAGGCAGAGATAAAACACAAAGCAGGCAGGGAGAGATGTGGGGCTAAAGAAAGGGAAAAGAGAGCACACCGAGATCAAGGGGCTCTGGTAAGACAGACAAACCCTATCCCTCTTAAAGTCTCAACACTAAGAAAGAAAAGGAAGAGAAAAGAGAAAGAAATTTCCCTTGCTTCTGTCCTTAGGCAGAGAGGCGGCGGCTGGAGCACTGGGGTGAGGTATGCACTTTGGAAAATGAGGTTAGCTGGTTCACTTCTGCCAGATGGTCTGCAGGAGCGGCCGGAGCATGGTGGCAACAAAAAGTCAATGCCATGAATGGAAAGAATGGCTTTCCTGCCCTCAGAAGAAGCTGTAGGGATTACTGAAATTAGAGCTGGGCTCATGCTGCAAACAGTTTCCCCTGAGCCTTCAGTTGTAGTGAAAGGAAAACAAATTTGCACCCGCGTGTAACATGCCTCTTTTGTATTCGCCTTCCATAGGTCTCTCCACCCACTGAGTTTTATTTGTCTAATGAAAACTAGAGGGCTGTGAATTTTAAGTTTTCATGTCTGACAATTCCTGACTGAAGTGGTATACTTCATTGTATTTATTATTTCTGTTCATTTAAATCAATATAAAAAGTCCTATTCAAGAAGTCTCAATAGGGTTTTAATTGCAAATGATGGACATCCTGTGACTGAAAGTAATCCTAAGGAAATAATGCTGATTGAATTGGTACTGCCTTCAGCGTAGCAGGGTCACCGAGACTGCAGTGAGCCAGGGGAGGTTCTTACTGCCACCTTTGCCATAGGACCTGACTTGCACAAGTAGCACACCAGTGGCTAAAGACTTCATGAAAGCTCCTACCAAGAAGGTTTCTTGGTATACAGCATATAGCCTAGCAAGGAGGTTTCCCCTAGGCTCTGCCAGAGAGGCAGTGAGGAAGATTAATCCATAAATTGACAGTGGGATTTTATTGCAGGACCAAGGTTTACATGCAAACAGCCAACGTGTAATGGAAGTCCCTCGAAATGACTTGGCCTTGGTTCCGTATTTACCCCTGAATGAAGAAGGACAACATGTGCTGTACTTTCCAACAGACAGCTTGTGGAGGCAGCTTCCGCTGCGCAATATGTTCTGTTTTGAACTTTGCCACACTGCTTGGGAGTTCATAGCCTGAAGGCTCTGACTCACAAACTCTGGTGGTCTGGCTGCCTGAGGTTACTCCAGGGGTAGCAGAAGATACCTTCTCAGCCACTTTACAGTCAAAAATATTAGCTCAAACTACTAGAGGGAGGAAGGGGAATGATGAGGTTCATCATTGCTAAATCCACCAGAGCCCTATGACTCAGAGCTCTAAAAGCGAACAGGTCCATTCAATTCCTTTGACTATATGTGGAAAGCAAAAAATCTCTTCAACTCTCAGGGTAGAGAAAGTAACAGCAGTGATCTTCTTCTGAGTGGCTGCCGTTAGAATCAGAGAGAAAAAGGATTAATCTCTTCCAAAATTCAATATTGCAAATTATCATCTGCTCTATCCCGAAAGTTAGCAAAAGCTTGCCAGGATCTTCTGGTGTTCTCTGGGTTTTGGTGTCACTTTGAGCCTTGCTGAGAGCAAAGGGTGTTCTACAGGCTTAGCTAGTCTGGAAATTAAACCACTTTCTCCTACATTAGGTGAAGAATCACAGCACAATTAAGACTGGTTATGAATCTTTATCTGTGTATTATTAAAGACATTCAGATTATTTTTAGATATTATAATGTGTTTGGAAGGTATTTTTATTATAGGCTTGTACCAGGCCTTCAGACTTATTTTAAATGAATGAATTGCTTGACTGTAATCTAGAATTGGGTTCAGTTTGCAGCGCCAGCCGCACAAAGTTAGTCACACGCTTTGAGCATCTATCCATCTGGGAGAGTCACAGCTCATTCCACAGAGACCATCAAAGAGCCAAGAGATAATAACACATTTGTTTTCTTCTGATAAAGGCCAAACTGGAACCATAAATTCAGGAGTAATAGTTTCTTACCAGTTGTTTGATAGATTTACCACTCGGTGCCGTTGCCTGCTGAGCTTTAAGTTCATACCTTATTTTCATTAGAAGTTTTCGTGGTTGTGTTATTGCTGCTTAGACCTGTAAATATGAAAATGTCTGAACACTGAGGTGTGGGTGGGATCATGTCTCTGGGGAATAATGTAAATTTGTTGATGAATCTTTTAAAGCTGGACTGCACAAAATGTGCTGCAGGTATAAAATACTACATTATCAGGGAACGGACTACTTTAAGTGACCTAAAAGGTGTTCTCCAACGCTAACTTCTGTGTTTTCACAATAGGAAAATAATGATTTAATGATCCAAAGGAAAGCAGAAACTTCTTGGGGAAGAGATGAATTTCATGATGATTCACTCTTTTTTTTTTTTTTAATCATGAAAAAGACTTTTTCTAACCTGCATCTTGCAGGCAAACCCAGAAGCTATCATTTGTCAGCAAATAATAATGCATGGGGTGCATCCTTTTTCTTTATGAAAACAGCATAAATCTGAAATTCTTCCCCGCTGGAAAGAAATTTAATATTTAAAGGTAATTTGACCTGTACATGTGTGTGCCATGAATCTTTTATGTGACCTACAGCAAATGTATTTATATAGTATTATTCTGAGGATAGTTATCTCTTATTCATTTTCTGGGATATTATTTTTCTTTCTTTGACTAATGTACATTTGGCCTTCTCATTTCCCCACTCAGCCAGAACTGTGTTAACCTTCCTATTTATGCCTTTTTTCCCTGGTTTTCAAGGTCTGGTAACTAACACTGGATGATATGTGACTAATATTATAATAGAACTGTTCTTTCTGCTAACATACAAGATACGTCTTTTTTTCCCACTCCCTTATTTCTATCGTTGTTGCTGTTATTATTACGTAATTGAGTCAACAGTGATGCATCCGATGAAGGGGAAAACAATGAGAGAACGGGAATGAACAATTTTCATTGTTTCCCTTCAATTTCTGTTCCTTCGTAGAAAGAATCTGTGGCAGGTTCAGATGGTTTTGGTAACCTGTTAACTCTGACCAGATCTCCCTTGTAGAGGACAGGCTCCTCAGACTGAAATTCTGCGTAGAGGTCCACGCAGTAAATACATCCCCCTTAGTAAGTGGGATACTTAGCCATATTTTGAACTAAGTCTGCGCGAATTTGGAGTCCTTGTCATATCTCTTGCCAACAGCGAGTTTCATACACTGAAATGCTGATGTGTAGCTCTGTTACAAGAGCTTTGATTGACAAAACGGCTTTGCTTGGTATGTCTGATGAGGCTACTGCCTCCAGCCCTGCCTCTGCTGCAACGACATCTGTACTGCCTGTCAGTCAGCCTCTGACACACCGTCATTTACAGCATAGCATTTTATGGCAAATTATCACCGATTTCAGCTGGTTTTCAAACAGTGTGTGGTAAACTGCAGTGGTTCAGGAGCCGATTGACTCTGTAGCACACATAGTTGTGGAAGGAGGAGAAGCATGGGCCTCTGGGACAGGAAACTCTTCAGATGTCCCAAATGAAGCTGTCCCTCCTCATCAGCCCAAACCTTCCACTATATCCTTGAGGTCAATGGATCTGACCTCTAATCACCTTAACCGTGTATGTTGATCTCTTACGTTCATTATACTGGACCAAAACCTAAACCAGTTATTTTATCTCTCATTTGCTCCCAACTGATGGGTGGGCAAACCACTTAGTGTCTTAACTGCGGCAGCACGTGGCCACATTTCCCATGTCTTTCTAACACGTTTGCTGCCTCCAGGAAGCTCTGGTTTAACTGTGCACGGTGATGTCTACAGGCTTAGCACCTCTCAGTGCTGCAACTGTTGCTTATATCTACTTCCACAAATGCAAGATCCAGGAGTGAATGAGTCCCATGGAAGAGAGCAGTCAGGAGTGTTCTGTTGCCCCTAGAATCAATCGGTAGAATGTTTTTTCTTTTGGTCACCTTTTCCAGGTGTCTTGGTTTCGTTAGGGCCTAAGATGTTCACTGGTCAAAGGAGATGTACAGGGTTGAACATTGCTAGCTCATCTGGTTCTCCGTGTGTTGCTGAACTGTCCTGAAAAAAATAGCTATGACTGCCTGCACAGTCCTGGAGAAGGGCAGGGAGGAGCTGCAGATGGACCTTTTCTTGCTGGTTGTCATTTAGGAACAGTTGTGGTTCAGTGTCTGTGTTTCAGGATATGTTAAAATTTGAGCTTGGAAAGGAAGAATTTTTCCATAGGTCATTATTGCTTTTTTCTAATGTCATGAAAATATAAACAGTTTTACTAAATCCTGTTATTTAATACAAAACACAAGTTTTGGGACTAAACTCTTTGGCAGGATTCTTCAAATATACACTGGCAGAAGCACAGAGAAGAAATTCATATCTATGAGTTGTCTGTATTACTTGACACATTTTTGCTGGGAAAGCCAGTTTGGTTCAGACATAGTGTAATCATACCAGACTGTTTGCCCTTTCCTGAGTCTCTCATTGACCTTCATACTCCAGTGAATCTTAATTTTTAAGCCTAGGGAAAGATAGCCTGTTGCTTCGGGACGTTGCTTCAGGCCCCTAGCGGCGTTAAATGCATTGTTTAAAATCTCTTAACACTGTAAATCAAATTGTGCCTCTCATACAATTGAAACTGAGGTACTTAGTGGGCAGAGGAGAAAAAAAAGCAGGGTAGGAGAAATGATAAACAAGCATAACAGTATCTGAAAAAAAAAGGCTGAAGTGCAAAACACAGAAGTGCATATCTGTGTACTGTCATGTGTGTAGATTTATGTCCATGTCCACATGCTCACACACACACACAATAAAATTGCTCAAGGTCTGATAGGAACTGAAAATCAGAGACTTCTCAAAATACAGTTATTTTTTTTACTTTTTTTATGTCATGAAAATTTTCAGCCAAGTTTTATGACCGTAACATTATTTGAATGATGTATTTTGGATTTGTGTCTGGTTATATGTAAGTAACTGTATACGTGCATGTATATAGATTTTTTTCATCTATTAGATTATTTTTCTTGTTTCCACATGTGAAGATCTGAGTATGAGTGTAAAAAGATATAATTGTGATGAGTTTGTAGACATTCAAATTAAGAAGGTTATCTGAGGTTTGACTAGGTGAATGCATTCTAGATGCAAAAATATTTTCAAAATCTCACAGAAACTGGACAATTTTATGATATTTCAAATGGAATCATTTGCTTGGAATGAAAAATATTAGATGGTCAAGAAAATATAAACGTAGGGAATAAAAAAGGGCTACTTAAACTTCCAAAACATTTTGGCCTGCTTTCAGACCAACCTGTCATGTAAGATGTTAGCTGAAGTGGCGGGGTGTTCACTGTCAAGCTGACACTGTTGTATGGAAGTGTTTTGTGCTGACAGTCCCTGGGGATTTCAGTCTGTGGCCTTGTAGTTTGGCTTTCTGTGCTGGATGGAAAAAACAGAGGACTTTGCTCTCATCTTGAGCTGTGGGTGCACAACAAATTCTTAAATTTGTCTACATGGCATAAGAAAAAGAAAGAGTTGTAACCGTAGGAGAAACTTAAGAGTAACCTTAGCTTTTGTGGGGTAGAGATTATATTGCAGAATATAAACTGCAACCTCGATCTGTGCTGGCCCACGTAGATATTATTCCTCCAGGTAAGACACACTAAACAAACTTAGAAATCACATAATGAAAAAAACTTGTTTGCCCTATTTCTTTAGATCACTTTATTCAAAAAGGACCGGTTTGTAGCCTCTCCACCCAAGTCTTCCTCTGGAGTCGTTTAATACTTCCATAGTGCTCTGTTTCTGCTGTGGTCTTTCAGCTCAACGTGTTTCTCAGTCACTTTCCACTTCCTGAAAAAGGAAATTCTCAGCCTAAAGAACTCCAGTTTCCTCAAGGCACAGAATGTAAGACACCTCCCAGAACTAAATTTTCCAACACGTGCAAAGTAAGAAACTTCCAGTTTACTGAGGAGAGTTTACCAAAAGTGCAATTTCTGGAATTAACAATAAGCAGTGGTAATTAATCCTTTGGGGATTTTGTTTTCTAGGGACAGGCATCCCTATTTTGTCTCTGCTGAAAGATACAAAATATCTCAGAAATTTTTTGGATCAGGAGCTAACGTGGGTTCAGCTTTCTCTACACTTATACTGATTTAAAAACCTCAGAAAGAACAGACATTGTGGGTGGTTCATTGCACCGATCAAGAGCGTCTGGTGATGTTGGTGCTTCCTAGAACATCATGATTTTGAGAGCTATGTCAGGACCCAACTTTGGCACTCAGATGTGAGGAAATCAGCATTGTTTAAAGGCTTAGAGATCACTTAGGAGTAGTCAGTAAATTGCTCAGAGTGCTGGAGCACAAGCCCTGTGAGGAGCGACTGAGGGAGCTGGGGTTGTTTAGCCTGGAGAAGAGGAGGCTCAGGGGAGACCTTACTGCTCTCTACAACTGCCTGAAAGGAGGTTGTAGTCAGGCAGGGGTTGGTCTCTTCTCTCAGGTGACCGGTGACAGAACAAGAGGACACGGTCTCAAGCTTCGCCAGGGGAGGTTTAGGCTTGACATTAGGAAGAAGTTCTTTACTGAGAGGGTGATTGGCCATTGGAATGCGCTGCCCAGGGAGGTGGTGGAGTCACCGTCCCTGGAGGTGTTTAAAGGGAGATTGGATGAGACACTTAGTGCCATGGTGTAGTTGAGGAGTAGGAGTAGGTGTAGGTGTTGAGTCATAGGTTGGGCTCGATGATCTCAAAGGTCTTTTCCAACCTTATGATACTGTGATACTGTGGAACTTCATTCTGACCCGAGAAGGACTGTCCAGGCTCTAGATGAGTCTCTAGAAAACATCGTTTAAAGAGGTACCTGTTAGTATTCCCTTCGTTAGCTGAAATTGCGAAACAGACAGAGCATAAGAGAGCCGAGGAGATAACAATTTGTCTCCTCTGTGGATCTCCATCTGTGGAACCTTGGGGAGATCTGACTGTGTATGTACTGTGTGCTCACTCAGATACCAAAAATCACACGTACTTTCCTCTGAGGACAGCTAAATGACATGCAGGTAATCGGAGACTTTCAAAAGGCCTGACACAGCAGCTTACTCTTTCATCCACTACCCTGCAACAAAATATTCCAATGGATTTCTCTAGACCCTGGCAGGTGGGGAAAAAAGGAAGGATAGGCAAGCACACAAGTATTTTTCTTTTTTTTTGGTTCTGTCTTACTGTTCTTTTTTTTTTATTTCTTATTTTTCAGCAGACCTGACTTCGAAAAAGAGTAAGCAGACTTTATCTCACCATGCTTTGGCTGTCCTGGGGATTGAAATTGCACTGAGCCCAGAATAGATGTGCATGGAAATTGCACATTTTAAACTGATGGCTGCACAAGATCAGAAGCCGTGGCAATACTGACACTTTGGCCTGGAACTTGGCAGGGCTGTGAAAAAATGTGGAGCTGCTTCTGCGAATGGCTCATTTTCTGACTTAGAGGGGAAGGACTTGTAGTTTCGCATGTACCACTTCTGCAGATCGGTGACGAGGAGGAGACTTTGGTGTCAGTTCACCAGCATATCTCTTGCAAGCTGGGAGAAGTTAATATAAAGCACTGTAATCTCTTTCACAGCCTGCAGGACTCATAAGAAACCATAAGAAGTTTCTCAAGCTTAAACTGTTCTATAGGATACTAAATCTCAGATCTCCTGGAGGCCACTGGGGAAATGAAAAGGTGTAGTTGTCACATTTTGTCAAAGTATAACATTTATATAATAAGCCAGTTAGCTCCCTTCCTTCACACCCAGCCCGGTTTGATGTACTAGGGCCATGTTCTTTGTTTTCCAGTGTTATTGTTGTGAGGCTTTTTATGAAAGCAAAATAAAGCTAACCTTGGGCCACATCCTCAGATGTTTTAAATTGGTTTTGCTCCACTCTGGCTAATGGGACTGATTTATTTCAGCTGGAAATCTGGCTCCTGACTTATATTCTCGTTCTCTTCCGTCTGTCTAGCCCTTTATTTTTCATTCTTCATCCTTAAGTGTAAAATCAAAAACCAAAAAAAGCCAAAAAAATTTACATCTTTATCCTCAACTCTGACCAAACGCGCCTCATTTGTAGGTTGGGCAAGCAAATGAGTGATTGAAGGTTTGTTAGCCTTGCAAGTCAGACCTTGGCTTCTACAGAGATGAAAGGGACTAAGATGGGACCTTTGAGGAAGGAGCAGAGCCGAGAAAGCATATACTTCCTTCAAATTAAGGTAAATCAAGTTTAACGAGAGATCAGCAGAAGAAATGAACAAGCAGAGTTACTACAGAGAGGAGACAGCTATTCGCAATGATTTTCAGGTCATTTTTGGTAGAGCTATGGAGAGAACGAGTGGTGAGGAGATGTGGAATTGTGAAACCTAAGGAAACATAAGAAGGGAAAAATGTCGTGACAGAGTGGGAAATAAAGCTCTAGAGAGGAGATGGACACTTGCACAATAACTTGCTCATTAGTCCTTGGTTTAGATTCCCTGCCTTAGAATTGTTGCTTCTAATTATCTTTTCACCTTGGTTATTAAGTGCAATCATAGAAAACTAACGATCACCAACCTTAGTTCAAAACATTCATTGAGCAGTGCCTGAAATCATAACAGTGTTCTTAATATGACCATATAAATAGGAATAACTAATGATTTACTTAAAAAAAAATAGAGTCATGAATCTATGCATCAAATGTCTCTTAACAATTAAAGTTTTTGCAGTAAGAAGAAGGTTAACTGCTGGATTCCTTGACACTTACACATGCCTGATATGTTTAGTATCTTAGACACAATTTTCCTTTCCCCTCTCTCTCTTTTTTTATCCTGTGGAAGCTAAAACTTTATTATAAAATTGAAGATAAGTATATCAGTTTGTTGGATGCTGGCAGAGCAGAACACAAGCAATGAGAAGATAAGGGAATTTGGTCAAATACAAAAAATACCATGGAACCTAAACCAAATGACATCAGATAAGACCTCCACTGAGTTTCTATTAAAAATGTAATAAATAAGGATCACAGAATTTTTTTTCCTGGTACTTTTTTATTATTGTCTCTAGTGCATCAGACGTATATCTCTATCAGTGACATTTTTCCCATTCCCATTTATAATGAATACATGAAGTTCTGATAGGTCCAGATTAATATATATTAATATATATATGTTTTTAATTTAAAGACTTAATTACACTCCTGTAGGACAGCCTTACTATTCTGCCTAAGGATATAAGTACAGCATTGACAAAAATCAGTGACTCCTCAAATCTTGACTGGTAGGTCTGGGAGCATGATAAGGGCTGGTAGCTGCTGAATGCGATGGAAATTGTGTTAAAATCAGTTGAAATGTTAATGTGATCAGTAGCTGCAATATTTGGATCTGGGTGAATATTTAGCTTCCCAGATGTTCAGAGCTAGGCTATCAGATAGCAATAGCACAGCATTTTGGGTTGGAAGGGTTCAGCTACATGGGCTGGTGTTATTCTTGGCTGTTAGAAAAGTCTGTCACTTAAACTGCTGCTTCACCAAGTGGGAAGAGAGGGATTGCTCCAAAAAAGAGAGAAAAAGGCAGAATTCCCTCTTGAGGTCTGTAATTCATTCTAAAATTTCTGTTCGCCAGAGACTTCCAAAACTACAGTTTATTTGTGGTGTCTGTAGGATGTCACCAATGATGACAGGCAGCTGCAGATAGTTTTACTATTGTGCTTTCTTCACCCATCTTGGCAATTTTCCTGGGCAGATGTGACTACCCCTTGTTGGCATTTTTTGTGGATTAATAATATAGAAACTGGGAACTGGACCATGAATTGCAAATAACACATGTTTAATTGACAGCTTGTCCAGGATTTGGATGTATCTAGATCTTGGTACCACCTTGCTAGGGACTCAGCTAAGCTTTGTGTCACTCTGTATAGAACAATAAATACCATAAAATATCTACTGATTCACAGCATAGCCTGATGGAGAGAGGTAGGGGAATTGTGTCTGCTCTTGACAGCAACCCTGTCCTCATTTCATTTCCTCTGACATCTACAAACAGAAAACGGTCACTGTTTCAGTCTGGGCAGTACATTAGAAATAACGCAGCGAATGGATAATCTTGGCCTTAAAAGCATCACGGAGTCATTTTATTTCTGACGACATTTTGTAGATTGTTTCCATCCAGGAATATTTTAACCTTTCCAGCAGTGCAAAACTCACATCTACCTGTGTGACTCAAGCCAGGCTGTCTCAGGGCTTTGGCACTGATGAACTTTGAATGACAGGAAAAATACATGTTGCAGGCTGCTAAAGGGACAGTGCTTTTGATGGGAGAGGAGTCCCCTTTGGGTGTGATGCTTGTCTGTGGCCTTAGGTGAGGTTTTCTTAGTAGTGTCTGCTCTGTCTCCAGCGGACAATAGTCTGTGCCATAAAAGGACTCCATGCATAATACCATATATTTTTTGGCCTCTGCCTTGAAGAAACCCAGATGAGAGCTGTTTATATCCATCTTGGGACAATCTCCAGTAAGAAAGATAGTACTGTTTGGCTAACACATATCTATGCCATTTCATTTTATTCCAACTTTCATTCTTTTTCTTCGGCTTTTTTTTTTTTTCCTCTCTTTACATTTAACTGAAATGGGGGGAGTTTTAAGCACCTATAACTTTCTTGAAAATCAAAAGGAGTGAAAATGATCAGTATTCATCGTACGCTTTAATTAAATTCAATTAAAGAATATACACAATATGTATGAGTGGGTCTAAACACAATACACAATATGTATGAGTGGGTCTAAAAAACTGTCTGTATAATTCTTCCGCCTTCATGCTTTAAATTCTCAGTTCTTATGCAGAATCAGGTTATAAAAAGTTAAGAGTCAACCGTAAAAATCGGATCTTGGGGAAAACATGCCAGGAAAAGAATAAATACGAGAAACACATGAAAAAAACCTAACAACCCTAACACATTCACACTGTCTGCTTGCCAATAGTAATCTTTTTCCTTATAATACTGCATGCTATAGGTTCACCACAGGGTGATTCCCCACTACTGGGCTTAATTTGGGGTACGCAAATGTGCACACAAGCACACGTGCACCAACACGTGCATCCCCAAGCAGACACTAGAGAGTCAATACGAGAGAGAAAGTGTGTGTCACACCCTCTAAATTCAGGTGGCCTCAAGCAGTGCCATATAATCCCAGCCTCAATTAAACTTTCCAAGGTCAGCGGTGTTCTACCAGGTCAGACATAAATAAGTCAGGTGAGAGTCCTAGGGCACTGAAAAGCCATATTTATTCTTTATCCACAGTTCATAGCTATCAAATGAAGCCTAACAGAGAGACAGAGAGAGAGAGACAGTGGCTCTCAAAGCTGCTCCTGTTGTAAGTACACATTTATTTTTTTTAAAGAAAAAACATGGTCCTAACTCACCCCTTCCTCAAAACCACAGAAAACTTCCACTGTGACTGTGGAAGCTTCAGGGGGACAGAGAAGACTTTAATTCAGCTACGTGGCATTTAGTGACTAAATTATTTAAGTAAATCTGAAGATTTTTTCTAGTTTTATTAAGGCGGAGTTCTTATCCTTTTAAAATTGTTTTGTATCTGGCTAAATCTTTACTGCATGGATTGAGAGACCTGATGCCAGCACAAATGCCTCTTGAATTTAGACGTACAGATTTCGCGTCCTGATTCAGCCAGTAATGAAAATGACCTAATATTGCAAAATCTATTTGGTTTGTAAATAACATATGTCATTTTCTTTTGTTTTGAGAAGGCAGAGGAAAGAGAGGAGAGAGTAATGATGTCTGTATCTTAGTCTAAAAGTGCGAAAGATTGTGGAGTTACATTGGCTTCTCTGAATGTCAGACCTGCTGAGAAGAGTTATCACATTCAGAGAAAGTAATTAAGGACAGTTGAGGTCCACTGATTTCTGTACTATCTGAAGATCTAAGTGAATTTTCCAGGTCTCTGTGACTAATAACCAAATTAATATATATGTTTTAATAAACCAACATACCACAAGTCTGCCTTCCTGTGCTGCATAATAATTTAAAGGCAGGGCTGTGGCATGTAGAGTTAGACCTTTCTTATTATTTAGTAAGTAAAAAAAAAAATGACTGAGGACTATATTAGGCAGAATTATTAAAGAATAAAAGACAACAAAACCAAAGAGAAAATCCTTCTCTTAAATTCTTACTTCCCTGTCTCCAAATGAGAAAATGGAAGCCCTGAAAAGTGCAAGTAAAGTCATATTCTAGCATTGTTGTGAGCAGAAAGCATAAATACATTTTCTAAGAAGGGCTCGGAGGTCTGAGGCTAGTTTTGTTCTGTTGACCTAACTTGATTTATACCAGTTTACACAGTTGAGAAACTGATACACAGATGCTGCTGGGAAAGTCATCTCATACCTTTTGTTTGGTTTTCCTTATTTAAACTTTTCATTATGATTAAGACATGGCGATCTGTTAAGCCATGTGTAGAAGGTGTATATATATTTGTTTTCTAGTGACTTTCACTCTTCTATTGAGACAATTTCGAAAGTGCAATTGAGTAATAACGAAAATAAATTTCCAGATATCTTTGTGAATAACAATGCCAGCTTTTATTTGGTGTACATGAGAGGATCACATCATTAATTATTGCGAATATTCAGACAGTGGATACTTACACATATGGTTTTGAATCACTGAATATATACAATTTTTGTCAAGACTAACTCTTAATCTGAGAAATATTCAAACACATGTATAATCACACATTTATCTTCCTTACAACAACTTACAGACTTCCAATCAGGGAATGGGAAAAATCCTAGGTGATTAGCATGTCCAGACGCATAATGGCAAGTGCTGATTAGTTAAAGTGAGCACTTTCCAAACAAAGAAAAGTATTTGTCAAAACTGCTACACAGTTTTGGATATATTTGCTGTATTCATCGTCAAGCAGATGTATTACTGATCCTGATTCTGAAAACTTTAAGATAAAGTTAACATTAAAAAGCACAGGCATTAGGGAGAGTTGATGGGGGATAAGGTGTTGTAGAAAAATGTTTATCTAAATGTTCTATCATTTTTATTTTATGGGCATTCATAATAGAAATCATTTTATCACTTGGTATGCATTGACATACGTGTTAGGAGTCCTCTGCTTCTTTGCCTCTACTTTTAACATCTTTAAGTACAAGGGAAAATCTTGACAAATGTTTCTGAAAGCTTTATGTGCTCTTTATCCCACCGCTGGATTGCAGTCTGTGTTATGCTTGCTACAATAATAGGAGAACCAGGATCAGATGACCGGTCCTACAGATTGGATGTGAGGCAAAGGTGTTACAACATCCCAGCTTCTTCTTAGCTTTTAACCATATACCATGTTACAGTAAGAAGATAAGAGTGGGGAAACAGGGAAATTTATCTTTTTGTTACATCTGCTTCTATCATGTTTCCCATGTAGCTCTCAAAATGTATCCTAGTAGTGAATACGTTGCGTGACTCATTCTTGAAGGAGTCAATTAAAGCAAACCTCAAGCACTCAATGCCACAAGAAATTTCACCAGTATCTGTAACAAAAGGTGGTTAAATGAAATTGAATCCAAGAACATATTTTTCCCCGAGAAGAAAATATAACATATCTCTTTAACGCTAAGTTGCTATAATTGTATTAGAGCTTATAAAAATAACTCCCACCTCACTGAAGCACTCAGTCTAAAATACTGGCAGGTAGCAAGGCCG
Organism: Neomorphus geoffroyi; assembly: GCA_033558235.1. Classification (NCBI taxonomy): domain Eukaryota; kingdom Metazoa; phylum Chordata; class Aves; order Cuculiformes; family Neomorphidae; genus Neomorphus; species Neomorphus geoffroyi. The sequence goes on from JAUMJM010000009.1 coordinate 5,646,991, forward strand.
TAGAAACTCCCTCAGCTGAAGCTTCTCATTCCTCACTTAACAGACAGTGATAATTTACAGTCACCTCCATCAAGCTAAAGATACCAATTAAGGGATATGAGCCAAGTGCTTTTACCAGGTCCAAGTTAGATTAGTTACAACATCCAGAATTATTAATTGGAAAGAAAAGGGAAGGACATTAAAGAGGGCACTATAGAACTCAACATTTTGTATAGCATCCATGTCTTTGATTTTTCTTGTTCTCCATTTAGTCAGAATAAACACTTGAAATCAGTTGCTGAAAAGAAAGTAAATTACCATAAAGTTCTCTTCTGAGGAGACTTTCAGCCCAGGGAAGCAGCACTGTAGCAAGCAAATTGAACATCCCTATTTTTCATTGACGTGAATAAACTCACTTTTGAGGGGAGAGGATAAAGTAGTCTAGCGGTCATGAAATGTGGAAATGCATCAAGAACAGATATTTAGTCATCAGAAAAGGGATCTCTGAGAATTCACGGTGCTGCTAAGCGTGCTTTCCTTCACGTCTCATTTTCCCCACCTAGCAACATGGATAATGATTTATTTTTGGTGCAGCTTAAAGTGAGAAAGTGGTATTGAATTGCTTTTTTCCACATTCTGGAGTGTTTCAGGGTCTAAAAAGTCCCAGAGGTTCCTCCAGAATCCTTGCTCTAGCTTAATCTTTCATCAGGATCTACCCATCATCATAGGCAAGAGGACATAGCCAGTATGCACGTCAGAAATTATTCAATGCATCATCAGCCAGTCTTTGCAGTGCAACTTTTTGGCTGCTTTGATTACACAGTACTGGACTCAAATATCTGGGGAAAATTAACCACTGTCTCTGATTGGCTTTGAGATACCCTTGGATATGGTGCTGGGGGACAAAAAGTAAAAATTATTTATTATTATTTCTGTTACATCTATAGATTTTTATGCATCCAGAGTTCACACTGGAGGAGAAAGTTATGAACGTGTTATCTTTCATGTGTCATATTATTGATCAAAACAAATGTTATATAAATGTTTTGTAGACCTATAATGATTCATGACTTTCTGTACAGTAGCAACGTTCCTCATGTTGTTGCACTGTCTGGAACTAATGTTCTGATTAATGCATGTTTTCCTTCCTGATTCAAGAAATAGCTTATGGCTAAAAATACTTAGATGTTCTCTGATTTATTGTATTTTTGTTCCTTTTTTCCCTTTCCTTTCCAGCTTTTTCTTCCTATATTTGTAGGTATAGCATAAATATATGTATTTGTAAATGTGTCAGCTCTAGAGATATCCTTGATGCAGCACAAGTCGTCTCTAAAGACTGGTATTGGTATTGAAAAATGCATTTTGTTGGACCACATCTGCCAATCTATCATCTGATGGGGTTACTCTAATCAACTTGTGTTGATTCTCAAAACAACACCAAACAAATGTGGCCACATCATTTACTGGCTGTGGGGGACAGAGTGGAGGCTGCCTCTACTGTTAAACCGACATGAAAACTCAGGGTGCTCTCTCATTGTTACGGTACAGAAGAACCTCATGCACAGTGCACTCACACGGGGACTCTTTTTCCCAGGCAATGGGGCGATGCAGTTGGGAAAGCAGGGAGTGTGGTGTTGTGCACCTTGGGCCAACCAGCTGAATAGCCTACAGGGAACAACCTCTAGAAACACAACCTAGCTCAGTCCTTCGGTCCCGGTAATGCTGAGGTCTGAGCGCCAGAACCAAACAGCAGAAGGCAGCTGGCTTAGGGTGCTCTCTTCAGGTTGTCATAAAGGTGATTGGGGTACAGGATGGGCTTGTAAACTGTCACCCAGAAGTACAACTAGTTTTGTTGTTAGTGGCCTCTCTTGGGCAATAGAGTCAATGGAAATTACTCTGCTTCTACAGAGCAGTCAGTGTCTGATCAATTTTCTTTTGAATTTCCTCACGCACTGAAATTTAAGAGTTTATGGTGATGTCCATGCTGAATTTATTAACTGGGAAAGCACTGAAGTCAGGAATATTCTTCCCCAATTTTTTTTTGGTTCACAGAGGTCTTTGTAAAGGACAAGACAAATGTTTCCTCTGCCGCTGGGATTATCCACAGATATATATTGGGGTTTTTGTCTATTTACTAGAAATAGACTCTACCTGTTGGGCCCTCTGGTCTCAGCCTAAACTTGCTGCAGGAGTGGTGTGCAACAGAAAGCACCCACTTTGGTTTTGTCTGCTATGTTGTAAACCACCTGTTTGTGTCCTTTTGTGTCTTTGTGAAGCCTGTTAATAGCTGTTACTGCTAATTGCTGTGCTTAGGTTGTTCTGTTCATCTCTGGGCAGAAACCCAGGAGGTCAAAGAGCAGTATACTCCATAAAGTCCTGCAGTGTTCTTTCTGCAGCTCTAATTTGCCTGCCCATGGCCCAGGTACTACACTGAAGGATGGCACAGAGCAACCAAAAAGAGATGGAGAGAGAAAAATAGGATTTATTTCACTCAAATTTGTTGATTGCTTCAGCAGTAGGTTCAGAATAAACTGGTTTGCTCTGTTTTGATGCAGGACAGTGCCTTTGGAGGATACCCCAGGCCTGCCTATGAGGGATAAGTTTTGTTTCTTTTCTTAAAGAAACTGTTGCATAGAAACATAGGACTTGACAAAATGTCATGAATCATGATGTTTCAGTCCTTCAGTAGACGTTTAAACCTCACAAAATGTGTGGTCCATTCACTCAAGACTGTAACAAAACTAAGATCTTTATTACAAGTGACGTAAAAATCCTAAAAATGTGCATAGTTTCACCAAACAAGAGTTGAAACAGCAAGAGCCTTCTCTGCACCCAATGCATCTGAAATTACAAGTGCCTTGGAGGAGAAAATCCTCATCTAGTCCTATGAAGGGGCTCCAATCTGATGTTACATTGGAAAACCCCTTCCGTCTTCCTTTGACTTAGAAGTGGGGGCCCTCTCTGGAATTATTATGAAAATTTCAAAGGAATGTAGATATTTTCAAACACAGAAAGACCTCCCTGAGGCCTTTCTTCAGACCTAATTCTGGATTCTGACATTAGAACAGTATTAAGCTGGATTGTCCATGTGCAGTCTTTTGAGGGAGAAACTCTTGCAAAAGCAGTGTTTTTCAACTGGACACGGCCTTGGCATCAAAGATTTGGGTAGGTTCTAACTTGGAATCTACACCTTGTTGAACAGAGAATATTTTTTTTGGTATTTTGGTCCTTAAATAATTTTAGGTTGATAATATCAGTCATGCCAACAGATTTGGCACAGCTTGTAGACTCCAACAAGCTTTAAATGACACAACTTGCTTTGCTCATTCTTCAGCAATCTCATTAATTCCTGTAAGAAAAATTTAATTTTATGTTTGGGCTAAACACATTAAGAATCCAAATTTGGTGTCTCCTAGGGGTCCATCTTTCTTTGCTTTGTTTACCAGATCCCTGGTATATTATTATGGGTTGCTTCCCCATGTAAACTATAGATTTTTATTTCTGCTCCGATGGATTGTTACTCTAAAATTACCAGCTGATGTTTATCTACAGGCATAGGACTAACAGTATTATTAACCATTCCTATATATTTAGTGTCATTATGACTGTAAGGGCTTGTCTGAATAATAAAGGTTCCCTTGAGTGGGACTCACTAGGGTAAATGACTGTTTAATAAAGACAGATAATGTAGATGAATCATTTTGACTGCTTAGAGGAGCAATTGTGCTAAAACTCCTAAGTTACACAAAGTCCTTCTGAACACATTAGGGGGTCAAATCCTGGCTCTCGAAATCATCGTAATGTACCTGCTGAGTGGAAAGGACTGAGGTCTCACTTTAGGAACAGGGACGCATTTGTAGCTGTGTGAATTTGATTCATTTACACGGATGAAACTTAACTGCCATCATTTTTTATATTCTAAGACTGTAAGTAGTATAAAAACATGCCCGCATAAATGTCTCTATTCCATCTTCAGATGTTGAAATATATGTTTAAAATAGATCTCTGATAAATTGTATGGCTTAGTTTTCTCTCTTTTCCATGATGTGATACTTCATGCTACCCTGAAAGAATAAGAATATGAGTTTATTAAGTTTACTTAGAAAACTATTCAGTCATCTGTATGAGCTCTTGGAGCTATGTCAACATTTTCTTGAAAGATATCTGAGATTATTTGATGTTTACTTTTTTAAGTACAGTATTTGTGAGTAAAAGTGCACAAGAACATTTTATTACATTTTAAATGTAATTCCTGATCCCAGGGTGCTGTCTATATAAATCTGAACAAACCTACGAAATCACTATCTATATTAGATCAGCAAATCCTCTCAGTCCCAGAACTGGTCACTGTGTTAAGAATAAGAGGCGAAAGTGAAATTCCTTGGTAATAAAACTTCTGAGCCTTGACAACTGTGAGGTAATGCCATTTCTTGCAGCGTTGCCTAGACCTTTCAAAGTACACTACTCTTTATTATATGCCTTTCCTCTGCCCCTAAACCTTCACTTCTAAAGTGACACAGGTTCTCACCGGTAACTAGTATATAATGCACTTTTCCATCAACCTCCTAATTCACTTAATATATCATGAGTTTTAGATAAACCAGGAAGATGTGACATGCAGAATAAAAGGTTTAGGTTGTATGATACCACTCACCTGTTCTAAATCTTTTGCTATCTGTAGAAAAACTAGAGTAAGAGCTCTCCTTCGGGATAATTCAGGGTGGTCAACTCTTCTCCCGGACAGCGATGACACCAGATCCCAGCTCTACTGCAAGGGGTTCTGCCCCTCATCTTCTGGGGAATTTACATCTTCTTTCAGCCTTGGGTTCTCCAAGCGTTTTGTCAGGCCACGTGCAGGCAGCAAAAAGATGTCTCCCTTGAATCCACTGGTTCCACAGGGGGAATTTTGCCCTCTAAGCCCCCGGTACCTGTGTTGCTGCTGTGCTGTCTTCAGTGTAACGTGCTTCAGTGTTTCAACCAAGAGTGGAAGTGAGCAGCACTAGAAAGGCTGAAATGGTTTTACTTTTGTGCTGCCTTTTTGTTTTCATGAAGAAAAAATTTTTTGAAAGTGAAACACAGAATGAATCAGATTTCATCTGGAAAGGAGAACGTGGAGACTCGCAAGGGCCTGTCTCCTAATTACCCATTTTGCCATAACTTATGTGTAAATCCCCTAAACAGAAGAACCTAAATTCAACAGTAAAATTTGTGTTGTGGTTTGTAAGCAGAAGCAAGCTTTTCCAGAGCAATTGTTGGCTGCTGCTCTTATTATTTACGCTTGAACATGCAGGCCGTGGTGGGCTTGCCTCTGCTGGCAGGGTGGAAATATTTAAATTTACTCTGATCAAGATAAAATAACCTGCTGGGAGGCTCAGGTTCAGCATCATGCTAATAAAGTATGTGACTCTTGGACAAGAGCTGCTCTCTATGTGGCAAACCCAGAGCATGGGCTTGAGTAGGCTTTGAGTTGTGTGCGGTAACCCTTGTGAAGTTACACAAAAGATAGATATATGGCAAAAAAATGTAGTTTCACCTCAAAAACACGCGCTCCAGAGTCAACAGTCATAGAATTCATGGGAGTACCTAAAGATAAAGGTAAGGAGCAGCTAGTTATTAGGTACACAGATTTGGATTTGGTTTGGGGTTTTTTTGCTGGCTTTGAATCTTTACCGCACAGGATAAGGACAATGTGGAAACATCTGTGTTATGCAAATTCCTCTGAAATGGTTGAATGACAGGTAACCAATTGTCTTTTGGAGCTGTTCCATGTAGAGTGAATCAACAATTTCCAGCAAGTCAGTCCAGCAAAAATCTGCGTGGTTCCTTTCGATACTTGCACAGCTGCAAGCTCCTGCGTTGACCGTTTTCAGCTGAAATTATAAATCGTTTGAAAAAAGAATTTAGACTTTAGAGGTACTGAGGAGTCTGAAAGACAGACTGAATTCATCTGCAGATTTCCACTCCAAATTTCCAGCAAGCATGACTGTGATAAGTTTTCCTCTCTTCTCCAGTCCTGTATTACTCCCCTTGGCAGTCATAGGAAGACATATAAGCCTGACCTGGAGCAGTAGCTTGATCCACTTCATGGAGAGGAGCAGGGCACTCTTTCTGTGAACCCAGGACAGGACGGTGCCTCTCACTGTGTAGGTGGATCAGGGAAACCAACTGCAGAGTAAGACTCCAGTCTTTAAACATCAGAAACTTCCCAATGTGTTCTATCACAAACAGGTGACAACGAAGCTTTGTGACTGCCCTTAGCAGGACCCTGCAGCACCAGTCTAACTCTTGAAACACCAGCTTTGCAGTGCTATGGACAACAGGTGAGAAGGTCTTGAGAATAAATTCTGCCAAATTGTTTTCCTATTTCAAAAAGCTGTAGTGCTTCAGTTCTGGATGGGCTTCTGTTGTCTGACACCAGAGCTCATGGGATTAACATTTCATACCCGTTGCATTGAAATAAATGGGAAACATGATTTCAGGAGAAATAAAGGTATAGTTATACAAAGTGTACCGTGATAATTTGCTTTTTAAAGGTAAGCCTGTCCCAATCAGGAATCTTCATAATGTAATTTACGCTAGCTAGAGATACGGGAACCTTTCTTGTGAAATACTTTACATTGCATAGGTCACATTAATTGTAAAGATGTTGAAATGCTCTCTAAAGCTTCTGAGGTCTGTGATTCATTGGTGACCAGTACAAGGAAGAAACACATGCTTGTTAAAAGAAAAAAAAAAAGAGAACAGAAGGATCATTTCTTGCTCAGATGAAAGACAGAGACAGAATAACCAATCTGTAATGTAGATTTATTAATAGTCATTCACTAGTTTTCACTGAAATACTCTTCACGTAACCTTGACTTTATTAAGTAGTCCTTAAGGTGCGTTTTGAAGACAGATAATGAGTTTGGGGAATAGTCTTATCTACATCAAGCTAATCTTTAACAGCTTGGAAAGCAACTCACAGAAACTTTTCTAGTTTAAGTGACATAGCTATGTTCGAATCAAGCCTTTTAAGATGTCATTTTAATAGGAAGAGTTTACAGGCATTTCTAATAGCTGTACTTCATAGAGAAATATGATCTGAACAAAGATGATAGAAACAGTCATTGAGATTTTAATAGTATTAATGGAGCTGGAGGGAAGTGGCATTGGACAAACAGGAATGCTACTGCAGTGGAGTGGCACTTGGTGTCTTGATTAATAAAGACAAGGCAGCTCTTCCTTGACGAAATTGCTTCTTTTACAGTAGCTATCTCTTTAAAAGGGAGGACCAGTGCAAAGGCAGGGGTTTGAGTGGTATTTTGATGCTGAGCCTGCACATGCCACATTGTTTGGCTTCCACAGGCAGAAGTTTGCAAGAGACTCCTGACCCTTTGCCAACGCAAAGGCCAGTTGTGTGTGCAACGGAGAGAGGGATGGGGAGGGAAGAACAAAAAGAAACTCAAAAGAAAACAAACCAAAAGCCACTATTTTAATGAGGACTCAGATTTATCCCATCTGTTCTTTCCCTTCAGTTTCCAGCATGTCCTTGAATACAATTTCGCTTTTCCTGCACTGTGTGTAAAACCACAGACATGGTTGTGCACCCAGAGGCACACACCAGACTTTCCTTCCGGCTCATATATAAGTTTCTCACACCACGGGCTGAATTTTAACCCGCTAGTACAGCCAAATGAATTGCATGAGCCCTCTTCTGCTGATTCCAGTTGGCTTAGCTCATTTTGTTTTGCTTGCTTTATTGTTTGGGCATCAAATGTCCCAGCTCTCCCAAGTGCACACACATTTATTTTCTGACTAATGCGAGGCCTCTGTCAGAGAGACAGCGTTTGTCATTTAAAATCCAGCATGTCTTAGAGTCAAGTCGTGACTCAGATACCACAAACTGTATACAGAACAGACCACAAATTCCTCCAGTAAGATTGAACAAGGCTTTCCGAGAAGCCACTTCCCCCTCTGGTTTTATCCTAACCCTGACTGACAGGTAGCAAATAACCATGGTTCTTGAGTGGCATTTTTTCCCCCAACTATTTCTTGTTAAAATTTTTGTCTGCTGTACTCACAGCTGTTTAAAATCCTGTCTTTTTGTGTGTATGCAGAACAGAGCTTTCAGCAGGAAAGTTGGCTATAGAAATGTTGGTTGGTAACATTTTTATAAAACGTTGGCATCAATTGACTTTAAGCTCCGAGGATGGGCATTTTGAGTGCACCCCAAAAGCCAGGGCAAAACTCAGCCCGATCCTTTTGGGTTTCCTTCAGCCACAGCTGCAGCTCTCACGTGCTTTGTATGCAAACCCCATAAATCGGCCAGGGTTTGCTCGAACCATTGCTGAACTTTTGCAAAGCCTCTCAATGAACCTGCTGGGGGTTGGGCAGGGAGGGAGGGAGGGAGAGAGGAGATGGAGCAGGGTGCAGGCTGCAAATAGGTTTGCAAGGAAACCTGAAACCAGGTGAGTTTCCCAGGCTGAGTGTTTCCTCCTTGGAGACCTGCAGACATTTCTCATTTGGAAGCAGAATTGGAGTTAACAAATCTGTTAACAAGCCTCACACCCTTACTGACCAGTAGTAAATCCCAGCTCAATTTATTACTGAATACAGCACTTTGGCGTAACTCCTCAGTGTCGTTCTGGAAGTGGATGAGTAACAAGCCTCGATCTTAAATCCTAGTTAGAAATCATGGTCGTGAGAATCAGATGGGGTGCAGCCCTTTGATTTAATTTCTCTTTTTTTTCTTTCTTTTTTTTTTTTTTCTTTTTTAATGAAACAAGAGAATTCATCTGCCAACGCACTATTCTGTGCTCTTTTGTCAATAGAAAAGTTGTTTTGCTAATGGTTATCTGTCTGCAAGTCCTTGACCTGCTTGTAAACACATTTCTGCAGGAAAACCCCAGGCCATGGCCTCGAGCCTTTACGTCAACAAGAAGAGATAAAGTGACCAAAACTTAACCTGATCTGGCCTGGAGTGCCCTCTACTGCCCCTTGACCAAATACTTCCCTAATCTATGTCCTTCTGAAAGGAACAGATTGTTGTGTAAGAAGTATTACCTGGAATGCAATCAGTTTGGGAAGCCTGACTTCCTCCTCCTTTCCCACTGCTCACAGGCAAAGCCGGTTGAATTGCAGGAGGTTAAGGAACAAGGTCTGTGTGGGTTTTGGTGGAAGGGTGGTTTTCCCCCAAATCGCCCTGTTTGTCCCCAGCCAGGCACCCGTCACTCGAGGACAGCCTGATGGAGCAGCCCCAGCCGTGGTCCGTCATGCCGTGTTAAACACACCACCTTCCAAGCTGTGTAGCAAATGCAGGCAAAACTGAACTCGCCGATCAAGTTGCTTTTAAAAGCCATTTGCTGATCCCCTGGGATTTGTTCTGGATTCACACGGCACAAGCAAAGGCTTTGATATAGCCAGGATTTGGAGAGTTGCTGAACTAGGACCGAGGTCCTAAACTGAGGTGGGGTGCTCTGAGACCATCCAGCAGCCCAGCAGTGCTGTGCTCAGGGAGGAGGGCAGGCAGAGAGCCGCTGCGACGTGGTGGCACGAGCATCCCTGATTTGGTCCCTGCACCCGCTCACGGGGGCTGGAGTGAAAGCTGACTGCAAACGAAGATTATTTGGCAGGAAGAAGTGGCACCAAATTGTTCTGAGAAGGAAGGAGTGTGTCCGTACACTTGTTTTTGTAAGAGCAGGGCTAGGAAAGTTGAGGTGCTTTTGCTAGAGGCACTTGTACGCTGTGGAAAATCCTGTGTTCTGCACGTAAATGAGAAAAGGGGGAAACACAAGACAGCTCTGGAGATAAAATGACAAGCTCCAGTTGCGGTTCACAATGGGAACATTCATTGTGCTGGGCTTTTGTTTGCACCCCGCTTAAACTGCTCGCAAGGCCAGTGCACCAGGAAGTTTCATGACTAATCGAAAAGCTGGTGGGTCATGTCCCTCCGGGGCAGTGTTTTTTCCATCTCTTTAATTCAGTCACAGGTTGCTGGGCTCCGTGCCACAGTAGTGGGCTAACTCTTTTGGCCAGGGTCCTTGCACTGGACATCTCCAGAGCTGTTGTGTGATTTAGCAGCAGAGCAAGGAAATTTTGTTTGCTGCAAAACCTTTACTGTCCCAAGGCGACGCAAGGGTTTGTGCTGCGGAGCTGGGCAGCTGGGAGGGAAGGCAGTGACCCTTTCTGTGTTCCTCTGTCCCTTCCATCCAAGACTCTGCTGTGTAACAAAACATCTCCATGCTTTGCATATCCAGAGTCAGATGGGGTCTTGCAATGAGTATTACACCTCTTATTTTTATAATGCATTAATTTCATGGCATTCTGCAGGAAGTGTTCCATCCTCTATAACCCTAAGATGTTACTTTAGGAAACAAAGAAAAACTTGTAGAAAACTGATAGTTCTGGATTTTGTTGGTGGGTTTTTTTAATAACAAAACCCTCTTTTTTTTTATATGACAAATACCCACCCTTTTAAACTTTTGTTTTGGGTGTCTCATGACAAAACAAATGGCCTGAAAAGGGATAAAGAGAAGATATGACCACTATGGTTCACCACTTATTGATGCTCATTCTCCAATTGTTCAACTGGAACTGGGCTGTGAATCCGTCCTGGAATATCCAGTCCTGGTATTTGCAGCTGATCACTGCATACGAAACTTCACAGGACAGAGCAAGCACTCTCTCAGGTGTAAATCGAGGAATGCAAAACAAACCTTAAGGATAAGGATCGGGTGAAATTATGTTGCTGCATAGTGATGCTGAGGGGCTCTTAAACCCTGAAAATTTGTCAGGACCTAAGAGACACAGCAGTTGTTCACACCCAAGTAGGGTTCAGGCCATGAAGCTGAAGACTCTGCCTAAGAGCATCTCCCACTTGTCTTGGAGGAAGCATTTTGCCCTTCTACCCCTTCCATTCACCAGTAGCCACAGCCTCCTGTGGGTTTTCTCCACATATCTTACAGGCTCCAACCAAGCATTGGGAGATGAATGTGAAATTCTTCAGATTTGATTTCAGCCAAGGTATTACCTTAGGATACAGCTGTTTTATAGTCTTGTTTTGTGCATTTAACATTGTCCATCCACACAAGCCAGTTATAGTTCCAGGTTTGCATAATGGCATTAATTTACAAGCCCTAAACTGGACAAAAACTTTTCACATTGGCTTATGGGAAACATCATTTCAGCTTTCCTGACAGAAAATCAAACTTTGGGGTACAAAGTAGATTTATTTTTGCTATGGAAAGGGTCTATTTAAGGAAAAGTGATTTTTTTTTTTTTTCCCAGCAGAAAGTCATTCTAAGAGAAAATTTTTCATCTCCCAAATTGAAAAGTGTAAATTTTCACCTTGCTCAATAATTCAAAACTCTTATTCCCTTTTTTCTTACAACATTTCCTTATTTCCATGCTTCCAAAATTCAACAAGACTTTGAGGATGAACACAGATCTGGTGGGCACTTTTTCAGACAGAAAACATTAGTTTTATAGTGAAAAAAACTTGTCTTCCCTTGTAAGTACAAAGCTATTTAATCAAAGAAGGGCTGGCTGAATCTATTCAGTATTCTAAGCTATCTTCCAAACCAAACTTCTGAATACATGTTAGTTATTCTGATTAAGTCATACTCCTGAACTCCCTCCAGGCTCTGCACTGGGGATGATATTTATACAGCACTAATAGAGAAAACTTGGTGTATTTCAAAAAATAATTCCCAAGAACACCAAAGCTCTATTCAGCAGATGTAGCAAGGAAATTTTCAGGGAACTCTGACTCTGCTTCCTTACTTCATAAAAAGCCAAGCTACAATTTAATTCTCAGCCCCCAAATATTGCAAGGGAGGAAATTTTGAAAGTGTGAATTGACCTCTTTCAATGTTGTTTGTACTCGTAATGAAAATACATAGTCTTTTTGTCCCAAAATTTGCCAAAATTAATTGATATTGAAATTACAAACTGATTTTTGGCAATGGAGCATTTTATCCATTTTAAGTTTGTGAAAATTTACCTGACTTGAAGTTTGAATTTCAGTCCGGGGCTGAGGCACTTTTTGACACTTCAAACTATTTATTAGATGGGACACCTTAGGCTCCAGTGACTCTAGTGACCAGCACCACGAAGTGAGCACTCCCTAAAGCTTGGAACAAGATTAGCTGTTAATAACAGCGGTGCCCAGACTCAGCACGGTTTATAGTGTAAAATGTGCTACATATATAGGCACCGCATGAAAGGACACATTTTTATTTGGATGTTTATGTCTTTCTTAAACTGATCAGTCCAGCACTTTATCTGCAAACCTTCCCAACACTACGATTGGTGAGCTATTAGAAATAGTAAACCTGCCAGCGAGAAACTATACGTGTGACTTTTTCACACAGGCTCACACACATATATTTGTCTGTCAATATATACTAGCTGACATAACAAATATCATTGTTTTTAGAAAAAGAGGATTTTCCTTGGGGACTTTAAATAGATTCAGAGGATATTCCAAGGTATCAAACTGTATTTCACTGTGATATTCGTATTGTCAATAGTGGGACCTTTCTGTAGGAAATGGGGCTTTTCCTGTAAACATAATAATATTTCTGGATGGTGAAATATACAGTAAATGTTAAACAAGAAAAAAACTAAATTGCAGACTATTCCCTGGTCAGCAAAACCTGCCCATTATTTTTCAGTTTGCTGAATCTGTAGTTTTTACCATTTTTTTAAACTGTGACTTTTCAGATTCATGAGGGTAGCATAGGTAATCTTCATATTTATAAGGACACACTGTCAACTTGCTTTTCATAATTTATAAAGTCTTTTTTTTTATTATTCCCCGTCCCTGTTGGAAGCCTGAAACTGGCGTGTTTCCTTAATAGAGCTGGGAAAAATCTCTGCATTTTTGCTCTAGGAGATGATTTCTCAGAAATAAGCTATCTATGCTTCCTGCAAAGGGATAGCATCCTAGTTGGCTTAGTACAGCTGGAATTAGTGCTGTAGGCTTTATTTTGCAAGTGTTTGCATGCTTTAGCTTTTCAAGTTGTAACTTGCATTTTGATTTGGTGAGGGATTTGTCAATATGTTACAAGCCTTACATGTCTTTTTTGACGTGAGCTGGATGAATGTCACGTTTTTGGCTGGACCCTTGCCTTTATCTGTCCCAACCGACCTCCGCTCCCCATTGCCTTCTTCACACTGCCTCTCAGATTGCCATCTCCTACTGTTTGCTCCTGGTATGGTGAGAATAGATATTTTTCATCTATCCCTGCATCGAAGGCCTGGGAAGGACAGGCACCTCTTATTCCAAGATGAAAAGAAAGCAGCTTTATAGACACTTCCTCTTCTCCTTTGTAATTTCACTGAATTACTTTTCAATGGTGTTTATAAAAAAATTGAATATTTCCAGGCATTCAGATTAACATTGCTGCTGGGCTGATATGAGCGGGTGGAAACATTTCTACATTTTCAGAACTGGTCCCAGAATTTAAATGAGGCCCAGTTTGCCCTCAGAAGTAATTCGCTATGCTGATGCTGATTTATAAAGCACTATGAAGTTTAGTGACTAGGTACTTTAAATACCATTTCTTGGGCATGCTAGTTGCTGTTATGGCAGATAGAATCTGTTTGGAATTACTTTTAATGGTTGCTTGAATTTAAAAATCTGGTAAGGATTGATTCAAATTGAAGGTCATGAACTCCATTACCCATTTCCCCTTACTGGCACAACAAGGGTCCTATTTCATGATCTTTTGGCCATGATGCAACTCATCTGTTTAGTCGGAAAGGTGCTGATATGAGTAATTAAGCTAAAATGGCATTGGGGAAGAGCCTCTTAATATTTAGAAACATATCATTGGCTCTGTCCATCTTTCTACCCATCTCTCCCTGATATGTTTTGAACTTGCTGATTAGTTTCAACAAAAGTTTGGCGCAGGACTAAAGGTATTTATTACGTTATTATGATGCTAAATGCTTCTGGAGAGCTGGTAGATGGTGGAGAGGAGAGTTTTTGTGTTGGAAGAAAAGATAACTTGACCAGTGCAGATGCAAACGACTTGAGTCGTTTACAGGTTGATCTGAAGAAACCTTAGTGCATTTGGCCCTTTACTTAGTTGGCCAGGCAGGTGATGAGAGAAGGATCTCGGAAGCAATTGGAAGGAGAGGGAGGTACAACAGAGTGTCGTGTCCTGCTGATTTAGGCAATGGGCAGGACATGTTTGAAGAAAATAGGAATTATTAGTTCTGCTGCTCATAGGACAACTTCTTCTTTTTCTTTTTTTTTTTTATCTTGCAAAACTTTTACCACTGAAGAGGGCCTGGACCACTTATGGACCACTTAAGTGCTTTTACAAGGTTGGATTTCCTTTGGTGATATCTCAAGGAAATAATATGGCTGTGGGGTCTATTACTTTTGATATTCCTCTAGGATGCCCTGCCCTGGGAGTAACTGTGAAACTTGAGCGTAAATCACTTCAGAAAAAAAGATCTGTGTTGAGAGGTAATCTAAACACTTTTTTTGCTTGATATGCCCAGACTCTATCATGAACTCTCCTGCAGGATTACAGCAGATCCTGACCCTGTTGACCTAGTATCAACCCTTTTCTGTAAGCTGTGCGCAGCAAAGAAGGAGGAGGATAGATACTGCAAATGGCTTAGAGGCTTAGATGCAGTAGGCTCTGAGTATCAGCACCAGTTCAAAGGATCAAAGGGGGTCTGTGACTCTCTAGCCACGCTAATTGATGGAAGAAGTGGTATTTGGTCTTCATTATGGACTTCAAGAAAAAAAAAAAAAAGAGAGAGAAGTCAAGTGTTTTGTCCTGTGTTAAAGCACTGAGCAAGGCTGGTGAAAGTAACGGAGCCGTCTCCATTAGGCTTTCAGCAGCACTTCAAGAGCATGGAGCCACTTATGAAGTCACGCTTAGGCAGCGCTTTCTTAAAAGTTAAATGTCTCATAAATGCTGATACTGCCTGATCTGAATTCCTAATACACTCCTAACAGAGCAGGCCTTCACAAAGGTGTCCAGTGCTCTTGGCATGGAAGAACACTTACGGTAAAATCTCCCTGGGTTTCTCCTGCACCTTCTGCTTCAGACGTGGGCTCAAGCCCAGCAGAGCTGATTTCGTGTCTCGCGAGATCAGACATCGCTCCACAGTATGCCTTTTGTTTAAATATCTGTGAGTTGCTACGGAGGTTAATAGGAGGTCAATGTACAGTGTTCAGATCAGCAGCACCAGCAGCAACTTGTGGATGAAAGTGCTGATGGGCAGAGGGAGCAATAAGAGCGTTTTAGGGACATTCATGCATTATATATTTTATTAACTCTCAAAAAGGGGAATGTAAAGCTCTCTCCTGAGTCCTAAACAGTCCCTTCTAATCTCTGACCTTTTTTTAAACTCATTCAGTCACTGCTTAAATTTGAAAGAATATCACTGCTTACAGGAGGTTTTACATTTACGCATAGAGATGTGCTCTGATAATGGGTTCAGGTGCAAGCTTGGCTTTGCACCTGTCTACATAGGTATATCTACACCTACATATACGATTTGTAAGAATAAATGTGTCACCACTAGGAAGATTGTAAAGCAGTAATTCAAAGTTCTTATTTGTGTAAACATGCTTTTATTCTAGCAGCATGCATGATTTTGGAATTTCCATAAATATATGTTTATACATAAGTAAGGATGATCAAGTTTTAGCGAAACAAAAAAAATCATGGGAAACACGCTTTCTGTGGAAATATCTGGAAATATCTGATTTTACATGAAACATGAGAATTTTTTTATTTTATTTTATTTTTTTTACTTTTGAGGTTTTACTTTTGCTAAGGGAAAATGGGAGGTGTCCAAGAGCAGAAAATCTGTCACTGACTCTAATTGATGAATATTTTTTCCTATAAGTTTCCAATGCATGTGACCTCATGCGTGTGAGTGTATGTCTTGACTCTCTATTTCTGTGAGTGGTGCTTGATGGGCTTATGCTTTGGTGTGAATATGTTAATTTTAAACTACAATAATGGTATAAACCAAAATTACTAATGGTATGATTTTATCGTGGCTTCAGTGTAGAACACGACAGCATGTATGATCATCGGGTATTCAAACAGTGAAATGTGTAAAGCTATTTTTCCATAATTGGTCCCAGGGCAAGGGGTTGATCTCATGTATAAAAGCCTCCAGATATGCTCTTGGTACAGTTTCTAATTAGGGAACCAGGAAAGAACTGAACTTTGGAAACTGTGATGAGTTCGTGCCTTTCAAAAAAAAAAAAAAGGAAATAATCACTTTGACCTTGAACTCCAAAAGACCCTGAAATCAACTGATTTTACTCTTTAAGCTCCTTAACAAGCATGGGGATTAGAGACGAGCTGTGTAGAATGGTTCATATTAGATATAAATGATAATGGACAAAAGAAATTCATCTATGAGCTCAACACAGGTATCCTGTGCAAATTCCATTTGGCCAAGATATGGTGATAGGATGCTACGGTGTTATATACACCACCGATAACAACAGTTGGGAAGAGACAGAAGAAAACAGAATAGCAGGAGGACAAATGCAACTTACAGAGATGTCCAATCCTGTTCTAATCCCAGTCTGTTAAAATAACCACGACCACATGTATCAAAAAAGGTCAGATATAATCACCGTTCTACCTAGTGTGATGAATGAATCATCTGTTTCGTTATTTATTTCAAGTATGATGAAATCACACTCCACGATAAAGAAATAAAACTTATGAGAGGAATAAACCAACTATAAATTGAGGCTGCATATTTCAGTGCTTTCCATCTGTCCACAGCTAAAGAAGGAAGGATGCTGCTGTCGCTTTAGGAAAACCTTCTTTGGTGATTTCATTTTGGCGGAGTTTTTTTCCCTTTCTTTTTCTCTTTCTTCCCGAAAGAAAAGCTAAAAAGAATCGTGTCCCCCTGAATCTCATCATACCATGACATGGAAAATTGCATCACATTTTCAGGAGAAAAGGAAAGAACCAAGGAAAATATCTGTATGAGGAGAGGAGATAATATTGCTGAAATTATTGGGGATTTGGTTTTGGTAAATATAACCTACTCAACAAACAGTTTTGCCCCCTTGAGAATAAACTGAATTTTTATGCAGGTCTTGAAAATTATTTCCCTTCTGAAAATCTCACCTGATGAAACAATCCTTGTGTCTTTTAAAAGGCAACTCTTGTTAATGTTTGTGCTGATATAAAGAGGTGAATGATGTGGTTAGACGGGCTGCTGCCTGCCATGAAAACTAATGAGAATGGTGTTGCACAACTCTTCCTCTCCTCTGTTTCTCGAAAATTGTTATTTTATTTCATTTTTCCCCTTTTCAGTCTGTGTGGCCTGGCAGACCTACTGGAACCAAGCCTAGAATAATATTGTCTCAGTTAGCTGATAGGTGTGAGGGCACCTGCAGGCAGATAAAATATGTTTGTGTATCAAAATTTGCTATGAAAAACTCAAAATTGTCATGATTTCAGGACAATCTCCGACTTCGCCTGAAAGACTTGGAAAGTGGGGAAGCGAAATTAGAAAGAAAATCAACTCTGTGCGTTTTCATTAGTTCTGGCAGCTTCCCCTAGAAACACACCCATGCTCAGCAGTATCATTCTTTATTTAGCTCTGAACAGACTGAAGGACTTCAGAGAATTCTTTCTCCCTCCTCCTTTTCAGATAATAGCAATGATGCTGCCACATATTTTGCAAAGTGCTCTTTTCTGGAGCTGAGACTGAGTTACATCCAACGCGATAGACCCCACTGGCAGCCGCATGTTCTTAGCGGAGACATTCATTACCGTGCCAAGTTATTTTTAATTCTATCTGGATTTTTTTTTTTTTTTGAACCAGCACATAAAAGAAAGCTATCGAGTTGCTCAATCAATGTTAGTTTATTATTGCTTACCCAAGTGTTTAATAAACCTATCCCAACCCTGGACATAGCGTTAAATACTTCATTGACTGTAACAAAGCAGATTTTTCCTATCAGACCAAAGTGGCTCTCTAAACTATAATTAAGCACTAATTATGAGCTCTACTGGTCAGATAACAGAAGGCAAGGTCCATTGTGCGACTGGCGGAACCAGCAATTAAAGGAGATTATTGTTGTCAGAAGTGGAATAAAACAAACAGAAAAAATTTGGGAGGAAGGGAAGATTTGCAATTGAGCTGGGTAAACTTTGCCTTGTTCATGGGTTTGGGAGATTATAACATCACGAACGCAAGACCCCCTAAGATATGATGATACAGAGCAGATGCAGTAAGTTGTTCTAGAAAATATTTCCATGGATAACAGGTTGTAGAGTCAGATTCTGTTTGCCTCCACTCTTATATTTTCAAAGCGAATACCTTGGAGTTCAAAACAGAATTTGTATGCTTAGAATAAAAAATGTTTTCAAGTAATATAATGTATCAGTACTTTCAGACTCGTTTTTATAAAGTATTCGAAGGTAGAGAGTGCTGCATTGCTCATGGGCTTAAGAATTAGAAAATGGAATTGAAATAGAGCAAAGAATAGATTGACTCCCCAGGAAGGGGGAAAAAGACCCTCTACAACAGGTGAAAAGGAAGTGCGGTTTTATAAATTCGTTCCATTTTAATGTGGCTGGCTTCTTTTCACTTACGCCATTTTTACACTGGCTTAACTTGATTGGCTCCAGTGGAGTTTTCAATTATACCAGATACCGCTGAAGTGTTATTAGCAGCCTACTTGGAATTTCTCTTGAAAGTCTGAAACTGTGTCTGAGCTAACAATATACTCTTTCCCCTCTTCCCCTTTGAAATCAAACGTTCGCTCTGCAGAAAACCTTGATGTCCTGTTGAAACAGAATGCTCAAACACCAAAATGGTTTGACTTTTCACATACAAATTTGAAATATCCATGGAAAATAGAGTTTCCAATTACCAATGGTAGTCACAGTTCGAATATTCCTAGACCTGATACAGGCATTCAAGGGAGCCAGAAGTCACTTACATACACGCGTGCGCACAGACACATGCGTTCGCACATTTACAGCTTCCTGGAACACTATTTAGACTTTCAGGTGATGGCTGGGAATGTGGTCAATATCAGAAGGTAAAGGTGAAAAGAAAGCCGTGGAAGTGGAAATGGCAATATTTCTTAGTAAGCAGGCAAGTGCCTCTGCCCCCCAGCACACGATTGAGCCTAAAACTCACAGTGCTGCTCTTTCCTCTCTGATTTTTTTTTAAAGCGATTTGCATCTTTTGAAAAAGAGGATTAATAAATTTCAAATGTTCCTGGTGCTTCTGTGCCAACTGGCACTGGAGGGAGCCGGTAACCTTGCCCAAATGCACTATATATAATTATTAATTAGAAAGCAACCTGGGAAGCAATGATCCTCTCCCCCAGCATAAACCAGAGGAACTCTACTGAATTCACGGTAGGAAAGAAAATTGGTTTTCCTAGGTCACACTTGGGAGCAAACTTTATTTTACTTTGACTAGTGGTTCACTATCCATAGTGGAATTATGGGAATTAATTGGAATAACTTGGGTGCTCGTTTTATAAATCAGCTGGCAGAACTCCTGCTGTAATTAATGGGTCCGACTGGCAATCTTCCACAAATACACACCCATTTCCCAGTGATTTCCACTGTGCATACATGCATTTTGCAGGAGCTCAACTTGCAAAGGGACATATTTAAGAGTTTATAACTGTCCCAATGACAGCAAGTTCTAATTTAAAACTCCTGTGTAATACTTGTTAGGAAGTTTTAATATCAAAAGGGCAGCCAAGGTCTTCCATGAGAAATTTCTAGACAGTGAAAGAAACTAATCCGTTTTAGTGATGTTTGGCTTTTCCTCTGCAGTAGCTGATCTCTGATTTCATATTTTATATCCACGGTTTGTTAATGAAATTTTCTCCTTTAAAGAGTAACTAGGCGGATAGAAAAAATTAGCTGATACTTTGCAGTAAACGTTTGAAGTGAAATTCAAGTAGCAGCCTGAGGCTCGCAGTATGTAAAACCAACTACCAAAGTTTTTGGGGGGGTGGGGGGGATTAATCTATTTTTTCTTCTCAGGGGACCTCTGCCGTATTAAATTCTTTGGTTGAAGAGAAGCAGCCAAGTTGGCATCAGAACTGACTTAGCAATTTGCATCTTTTGAAAAGGGATTAGCAAATTTAAAATGTTCCTGGTGCCCCTGTGCCAATTGGCACTCACAGGGGTCTGTAGGATCACCCGTCTCCACCACTGCTTGCCATGGGTCTACCTCAAAGGTGTTATGGGGCTTGTTACACACAGGGAAGACAGGTTTGCTCCAAGCTCATCCCTGGATATATTCAAGATTATCTTACCTGGCACCCATTTTAATAGAATTTGAAACGTTCTGATCTACATGAGGCAATGTCCAAGGCCTCACAGCACCTCTAGAGTGAAAGTGTTAGTTGGGTCTCATTGGAGGCCCAGAGCTACAGAGCCGGGTTTCATCTCTGAGCTTTATCTTGATCTACGTTAGTCTTACAGTTCAGTGATCAGTAGTTTTGGAGGCTGTCTCTGCAGACCATGGAAATCAGAAAGCCCTTTGACAAGACAATTAATCACACCTAAGTTAAGATGCAGGTGCTTCCATTTCTCCAGTGACCATGGAACCAGACTGACTGTTGTCAGTGAAGAAATGCAGCTACTTGTGATCCGTAGTGAGGAACTGTCCTTTGAAAAGGACAATTTTTGTCTGTGATCCTCAGAAGGAGCCCAAATAACTTGCTTAAGCTACAGGGCTATGTAGGTGGCCAACTTGAAGCCTGCCAGCAATTGTCAACAGAGTACAACTTCAGACAACTCAAACTTCATCCCAGGCCCTGTAATTGATGTATTTTATTTAACTGCTTTCTTCTGAAGAACCAGAAATGATCCAGTGAGAAACATTAGGCATACAGATATAATAGAATTTGGGTGAATGTGTTTGAACGGTTTCTTGGGATGCGGGGTAATGCTTATTTTCAGCAAAATATTTCACAGTTCTTCAGTTTGTACCTGGACAATTTTGTGTGTGTGTTTATGGCACATTACATTTTTGTGTATGTTTTTATAAAACTAAAGATACTCCCATGAACCCATCTGATTTTCAGTAGCAATCTAAATCTAGTCTTTTGTTTCAGGGGACTTATCTTCCGTTTCTCCTAGGTATATAAAAGGTTTACAAGGGGAGGAAAAAGGCTTGTGGAAAATTCTCCAAACAATAGAAGAACAGGCACCTTCTTAACTCTATTCTGGAGGCAAATTAGTCTCGGCTTAGGAATATCAACCGATAAAGCTGTCTTGCTGTTAAAGACACTCTATTCCTCATATCTGAAAAAGATGAGGGTCTAGTGCTGCCACCATTGCAGTGATGCAGGAGGAAGACAGCAGACCATCAAAGAGTCACATCCAAAATCAGACTCAGGGCCTGCCACTGTCCCCGGAAGAATAGAAAACTTAGGACAGAAAAAGCACTTCTCAGGACCCTTTTGGGTAATAACAATCCAATTTCTTGTATAAGACTGGGAACTTATGTTGTAAATGAAAATTTGATGAGTGTTTGCTTGCCTCCTACCCATGCGCTTTTTAATATTTCCTATGTATGTCATCTGCTATTATGTGCCTATAAAGCTTCAGTGTTTTTCTTTTAATAAAAGTTCACCTGTTTGCTTTACTTTTTTAATGTTCCTGCAATATTTGAAGCCCTATAAAACTTGTGTACTTGTGTTGGAATAAAGAAAATGGGCCAAATCTAGCCCATAGTGCTCATGCCAGATTTCTTACATGAGCCAGGACTGTGATAATGTGTGCACAGTAATTGAGGATCGGATGCCAAATAATTGTAGCAGACTTTTTTTCTACCCCCCAAGATTTCCCTGTTTGATTTGACTAGGCTGCCTGCCGTCTGAGGTGTGCGAGGGAGGGAGCAGAGGTAAGGGAAGTTGCCTTCTGCGAGTTAGTCATGAATGACCTCTTTGTCTTCCTTTCTGAAGTAAAGAAATTGTGCCAAGAACTTCATTCAACCGCTCATTTGGATAAAACTAGACACCCTGGTGTCAAGTGAATAGGAAGCAATGGGAGGTCAACATGTCTCAGTGCCACAGGAGAAGGGGGTGGCCAGAACTTCGCAGCGATCAGGCTATGTATATATATGCATATAGACTACCTATGTCAATCATTAGATAGAACTTGCATATGACACATGTACACATCTGCAAAGATATTAAAGAGCAGAGAGGTGAGCAGCAGCTTCCTTTTCTCTGCATTCACTCCTGCTCACCCAGAACTGAGGAAGAAGAAAGAAAAGATTCAAATTAAACCCCCCAAATTACTTGAAAGTATCCTGAATTATTAGGAAGGCAAAGCAATGGCCCAGCAGGGAGTGAAAAATGTAATAACGACAAGTTTTGTGCCTAAAGGGAAGGCAGGAATGAAATCAGAAACATCCGATGGGGCCAGGTGAGTAAAGAGTCAGCCAAGCAAGGGAGTGTGAGATACCCGGAGGCAGTGCAATATGCTGGCAAGGAGCCACTCTGCTGGGGAGAGAGGAGCGTGTGTATGGGAGAGAGCGCAAAGGGAAGCGAGGGAGAGACAGCACACCTTAGCGGGCACTGGAAAGGTTCTCTGACAGCATCAGCCCCTGTTTCCTTGGCAGTGGATGTAAGAGTAAGCACCCATGTGCACAGAGTCCCAAGGAGGCAGCAGCCCGTGCCCGCCGTGTTTGCCCCTCCTCACCCCAAGTCGCTTTGGCCGGAGCAGACAGTGGGATCCGGGCGCTGCAATGCTGAAAAATGTCAAAAGCCTGGGATCTGCGGGAAGCCACGGCGAGCTGGGGAGCAGGCACTGATGCCGACTGTGGTGATGTCGTTTCCATTAGCCCGTGAAAGGCAACTTCAAAAACAAGGTTTATATTTGCCATTGGCGGTTTAATAGGGGATTAGTTAAAGGGAATAAACTGGCAGTAGGTTTAGATGGATGTGACTACAGGGACAAAGGCTTAACATGATGTGCTTGAAAATGACATTTGCCTGTTGCCAAGCAGATGTGGCCTGCTCCTCCTACCTGTTGCTTTGGTACAAGGATGGTGGGCGATGTGAGGAGCGCGGATGGAGGCGTACCCCAGCGAGCCCACAGCTGCTCAGGCTTCCACAGCCGCCACTGAACTGCAAATTCATCCTGTATTCAAACATGAGGAAATGAGGGGTTTTTTCAGGAAATCTATTAGCAGAAGACAGATCAGAATTTCTAGGTTTCCCAAGGTGCGTACCCATCTCCGCACTCTCAACTTTTCTTGGCATCGTGAGCGGAGTCAGGGACGCTTGGGTTATAAAAGCCCGATCGCTTTCCCACCCTGACGATGTTAGGTTATACCCTGCTGTCTGCTGGTGGTTTTCTCTCTCCTCCAACATCAGCTGTCAAGAACCTCAGCTTTCCAAGATGTTGCTGTGGCTGTTACTCCGCGTGCCAGTCTGTTCCTGATGAGCAAGGAGATGCACAAAGCAAGTGAGAGAGCTCTTCAGCCCCTTTCCAAAGCTCTGGCTTGAGAGAAAGTGATGGGCCTCACTTTTGGCCAAGTGACTTTTCAGTGCGCAGCAGGAATGCAGCTTGAGAGGAAAGATCCTGGGCTGCCCAGGCAGAGCAAGTGACCTGCTGAAGGCAGCTTAGGGCCAGTCAGCCAAGCTGAATCTGCTTGAAAAAGAGAGCAGCAGAGTAGAGCAGGGCTCCAAGGGGATTAACTGGTTTTAGGGGATGACGTTGCTGCTTGGGACAGCATTGTAAGTGCAAGCATAGCTACTTCTTGGCCTTGATGACATCTGGGGTCTCTGATCACAGCTAGCTAAGGGATGTGCAGAGCAGGTTGATTGCAGGCCTTAGGATATTTCAAGGGGAACAAGAACAGGACAGAGTGCCAGCTCACTGGGCAAATGGCAGGAAGCCTGGCTTTATCAGGATGCTGCAGGCAGGAAACGATTTGAAGTACACAGTCTTTTCTTGTAGTGATTGAAGGAAGGGAGGAGAGCAAGAACAGGAGCAGCTGTGGCTATATTTCAAAGTTGGTTTCCATCTTCTTTCTTGCATTAATGGCCTTTCTTTCCCTACTCAAAAAAAAAAAGAAAACAACTAAATATTTCCAACTGTACTCCTTCTGATTCTTCCCACTTCCCTTTTGTTTTTTAAGGGTATGTGCCCCAGATTGGCAATATGTCAAGTACATGGAGATAATTGTTTTCAAGCCAATCTCAGCTCTGTCTCTGGTTCTTACAGGCTGCTTAGGGCTGGCTGTGGAGGGAATTATCGCTGTTTAATGGATACCGTGAATGTCCATGCGGTTGTGCAGGGACCCTAAGCTGACCAAGGATGAAAACACAGTAGCCAAACTGCTTGCATAGAAAGCCCTGAGGGTAAGCAGTGTGGGGATCTGGCAGAGGCAGCCAGGCTTCCTTTCCGTAGTATTGCTCTGAAACGCAGCTGCCTCAGGGAGCATGAGAAACCCTGCATTTGCAGAAGCAGGGATAAGGCATCTACATTTGCAAAGCTGTGCTGTTATTGCTACCCAGACTTGCCAGTTGAAAAGCAGCTTGACTCTGTTAAACTGCAGACATGCACTCCCTGCCAGAGGTGATAAACCTTTTCATTTCACTCTTCCATCTTCTCTTCTGCTCACCTTCCTTTTGCAATAATGCAAGAGGCTTTTCTTGGCTGTCCTCTTCCCCCTTGGAGATCAAATACAAGTTCTGCTGCTGAGTTTCTGAATTTATGACAAGGACCAGCTTCTTCTAGTCTCAGTTTCCATTAACAACAAGCTCACAGGAGCTGCATTTGGACCATTTTTTTTGTCTTTTGGCACCAGCTGTTTTATGAATGAGAAAAGTAGCAAAGGGCAAACGATCAGAAAACTGGTTTCACTGTTCTCTACCTGTTTGGAAAGTCTTTGTAGCCCTTAGGTCTGGCATTAAAACTTACAAACTCTACACTTGTAGCTGTTGTGTAAAAAACTGTTATTGCTCTTAAAACTAGTCATTGGAGTTGAAAGATAAATATTATTCTGTATCTTATTGAATAAAATATATTATATCACAGGTGATGGAGACAGATTGTCTCAATAAATTCTGATACTGTATTCGAAAGAAAAGTGGCAATAAAAATGCTGATGACTTGACACGGGGAGAATATTGAATGTCATTAACATGTTATTTCTTCTGTTCTGATATCACTGTCATGTTCTTCACACCGCTTTAATCTCTATCAGTAGTGGGGTTTTTGTTTTTTTTTTTTTTCTTTGCTTCCTTGAAAGAGAAAAACAGTATTTTTTTTAGTCCTTTAAATTAACCACTACTTGAGAAATTATTAGAGATAGGAGGTGACATCCTCAAATATAGAAATTAAAACATGGTTTGATATTCAACAGTATACCATGTATGGGCTCAAGAGGAATCCTTAAGACTGTCACTATCATCTGATAGTTGATTATGACAGTCAAAGCCATCTGCATAGTGATAACAGCAGTATCTTGTTTTTATAAAATGCTTTGAAAGCATTTAGTGAATGTAATTGTTGCTGTTCATTTGCAGATGGGGAAACTCAGGGATGGGGAAGTAAAGTGAGCTGCTCAAGGTCATTTGCTAGCCCAGTGGCAGAGCCAGGTTCATAGAATCATAGAATCATTTGGTTGGAAAATACCTCCAAGATCATTGAGTCCAACCGTACCTGTCTCCTTACTAAACCATATCCCTAAGAAACTCATCTAGCCGACTCCACCACCTCCCCGGGCAGCTGTTCCAGTGTCTGACCACCCTTTCAGTGAGGAGATTTTTCCTACTGTCCAGTCTGAACCTCCCCTGGCACAACTTGTGGCCATTTCCTCTTGTCCTATCACTGTCGCTTGTGAGAATAGACCAGCACCCACCTCACCACAGCCTCCTTTCAGGCAGTTGTAGACAGTGATGAGGTCTCCCCTCAGCTTCCTCTTCTCCAGGCTAAACATCCCTCATTTCCTCGACTGCTCCTTGTAGAACTCATTCTCCAGCCCCCTCACCAGCCTCGTTGCCCTTCTCTGGATGCACTCCAGCACTTCGATGTCCTTCCTGCAGTGACGGGCCCAAAACTGAACCCAGCACTCGAAGTGCAGCCTCACCAGTGCTGAGAATTCCTGCCAAAACCAGTGCTGAGGTTCCTATGATGTGTCCTAGCTCTATCCAGTAAAGATGTATCGCTCTAATATTTCTGTGAAACGATTCATTGCATACTGCAACCACTTTTCCCAAATGATACTGAACTGTACCTGCTGGAGCCACAGCCCAGCAAGCTCTTACTAGAGATACTTCTTGTTTTATTTCCTACTCCTGCCTATACGTGGACCATCTCTCCAAATATATATTTTATAACGAGGGTTGCATAGCTGAGAATATATTAATGTACAGTTATGAAATGATTCCTATAGGAAGAATATCAATAATCCCTACCTTCATCCCCTTTCCCCAAACCAGAATAAACCCTCCACTTTTCAGAAAGCCTAAATCTACCCAGGCATTCCCATTCTGTCAGTCTGTGCCAGAAAGCCTGTTGTGATAGCCCTACAGGCAACTCAGCTCAGCTTGTACCAAAGAGCATTTGGATCACGTGGATTGTTTGGCATCCTCATGAGAGAATATGCTGCTGGCCTTGAATGATAGCAATTAAAAGTGCAAAGAAGTCATCTGTCTATCTGCTAGGGCCAGTATCTAGGCTGGTGTCCTACTATAATCTTGTGCCTATCCCCGACTGATTCTAAATGACTCCAGGAATAGCCACCACTTCCATTACAGGACCATTTCATGCACTGTTATAATTTATCATCAGATGGTTTTCAGCAATTAAATTCTAAATTGATTTCACAGTTGCACACACTGCTTCTGTTGTTTATTTTGGTCCTCACCTGTCCAAGGGAATGAGGTGACACTGTCTCTTCACAAGTAGATGTTGCTGTGGAGCTGAATAGAATATTTTAAGAGCCTGAAAAATAGACT
Organism: Neomorphus geoffroyi; assembly: GCA_033558235.1. Lineage (NCBI taxonomy): Eukaryota > Metazoa > Chordata > Aves > Cuculiformes > Neomorphidae > Neomorphus > Neomorphus geoffroyi. The sequence continues at coordinate 5,673,920 of JAUMJM010000009.1, forward strand.
TTTAGTAAGAAATAGTGCAAGAGGCAGGGATAACAGAGTTTAATTCTCACAAAGCCTCAGCAATAATACTGATGGATTTTGAGAAGGGAAAAATACCATAGATCTTTTGCTAAGTGTCACAGTGCCTACAGTTTTCTATTTGTTCTGGTGTCCTGTAGGAAGATGTGTTATTTCTCAATATGGAACAGAAGATGGAATTAGCTCCCTGGTATAGCTGCATTACTGCTCTGCTATTCACTTCTTGACTTCAGCTGAAGTGCCTACAGGTCCTATCCTGCTAAGTTAATGGGAACCTTTCTGATAAGGTAGATGTGGGGCCAATAAACCATAACAACTTTACGCCTCAATTTACCCAGGTGTAAAATGGGAATAAAATTCCTCATGTTTTGTAAGGTGCTATTGAAAAAGCAAAAGGAGCTCTCTGCAGACTAAAGCTACGGAGTAAAATACTATTAGTGCTTTAACCCTCATGTCTCATCTCTTTCGAACAGGCACTATCTGAGTACAAATCTGAACCCTAACAAAGTTTTCCTGTACTCAGCATCTCTCCTTTCACCTAGGATGCGTGCTGGAGTATTTGCAAAGTTTTTCTTCTCTTTTTTATTAACCTATGCTGGGACTTTTTGGAAATCATTCTGGTTTTAGGTGATAGCATGCATCCTTTTTCTTGCAGAAAGTGTTTTCTAGGCTAAGATCAGCTGCAGAGCAGTTACTTTAGTGACAGGGAAAGAAGAGATATTCGTACCATCTTGGCACCACGTCATTATTATCATGCAAGCAGGTCTCCTTTTTTCTTAACATATAAAGAGAACAATCGAATTTTCCAAGGCAGGACTCTTAATCTCCAGGATCAGATTCTTCACGGCAAGGAGGGGGTGTAAAAGTTTCTCTCTTGCTCTGTCTCTTCATGGCACATGGTCCCAGCTGTATGACTCCGTTCATGAATATGCATGAAATCAGATATGACATTGCCCTGCTCCCATTAATAATCTTGTCATCTGACTTGTGCAGCATTAAGCTTCAGCCCGTGGCTCCTCATAGCGAATGCAGCCTGAAGGAAGGGGAGGGAGGGGAGGGAAAAAAAAAAGGCCATGCCTTTTTTTATTGGGATTAAGTGCTTGAAAATTTTGGCAGGGGGTTGCCAGGAGAGTAAGGGGAGGGAGAGAAAAAGAGAGACACACACAGGGACAGAGAGACGAGAAATCCTCGATGAATGCGTTGGCTTGTTAGAAGCCCAAAGCGGTGGGTGTAATGGTATGCGAGCTGACCTTGAATATAGCCACTGTGGGTTGCCCCAGCTTTTTTGTAAAAGAAGCATTTGCAGCAGAGGTTTGGATTTCAGGCTTTGCAGTCATCAATCATCTCAGCCTATTCTCCTCTTTGACAGCTCTGTACAAGGCCTGACATTTGACACCCAAGACCCCAGGACTTACACAGAGGCACAAGCTGAGGCCCTAGGGAGGAGATAGGGTACCGGGGGAGAAAAAAAATCACAGCACGAGAGACATTTTTGTCTTCTTTTTTTTTTTTTTTTTTAAAGAAGCCAGAAAAGAAGCTACAAAACAAATTGTAACTGTAATAGGAATTGATTTAACAGAAGAACATCACATTTAGTTCTGTTCTCTGCTTTGCACAGTTCATGCTGATAAGGCTGATCTGAAGGGGTGGGAGAAGAAAGGCAGGCTGAGAGGGCTTTGGGGAAGCAAGATGGGGTTCACACCCTTGTTTCTGCATACACTAAGGATGCCAAACTACAAAACTTTTATTCCAATGTAACGCAGGCGACCTGGGCTTGAGATTCCAGTCTGAGCCAAGCCGACTGACCAGTTCCCTGAGACTCATAGACCTGTTGGAGGTCAGAATAGACCTAAACCGGTTGCCCAGACTGAATTTCAGCAGACCTAGTTATGAAATCAAGCATCTGAATTCCAGTTCTGGGTGGACTGGGAGTCTAAAGGGCATGAACAAAAAGCAGATATGACTTGTTAAAGCACTTAAGTGTTTCAGGGTAAACCTTTTTGTCCAAGTCAATGCTTATTGCTCTGATAAGTTTTAACAGTTACAATCTTTTTGACATAGTTTTATAATACTTTGTAATACAAACGTAATAGCATCATTCTGACCCCAGAGACTTAACTTCTTTTGTGAGTCCACTTATTGTTTTTTCATCTTTTTTTTATCTGCACAGTCTCCCATCCCTCACATTCACTTCTAATTAATAACAAGAAAGACTAGTCCTATGGAAAGTTTATGTGATGTTGAACCAGTTTCTCATGAAAGCCATCCATGGTTCCCTGCCTTCTCCTTAGTCATAAAATGAAAGGATTTGGGGGCATGAGAAGGGATTCTGTTGCAGGATGAGATCTGGCACAAGGAAATTCTTTGTGAGTAGGGACAATCACAGATGTGAGAGTAAACAGGCAGGAAAGGACACAGAAAAGTGTATTTTCCTTGATATTTAGCTCTGCAGCGGCGTGTAGCATAGGTGACTATGACTCTCCCCTATAAGACACTTCAGATTCAGCCCAAAAGTGTGCATTTAGTCTGTGAATTTTGCTGATACAGGAGGTGGGGTTAAATACTCGGGATGATTTTCCAGAAATAGCAGAGGGACATGGGATAGTTTATCTGAAAAACTAGCACCCTTCTTCAGGACTTCTCCATAGATTGGTTTTAATCTGTTGCACATTTACTTTTATCTTTCACTCTGAGTATTTACTCCTTGTAAGCCATGATTTCACTGTCTGAGTCAATGTGCGTATCATGTAGTGTCGTTTCCTGCATGGATGACTGAAAGGCATAGAGATAAATGAAAAGGATGAGCACGTCGTTTCTGAAACAAATGTTCAGAGAAGCACTTCCAGAGTATTTAGCAAACTTTTCCTTTCCATAAACAAAACCGCTTGCTCCAATGAACCTTCCTGGAAAAGGGTCACCAATGATGTCAAAGTGAATTAGCAGCTTTTTATGTGAACGAATGTTTGCAAACATTGTTCTGATGTCCTGCTTCAAACTAGTAATTACAGTTGCAGCTCTGCATAAGGAAAACTCAAGCCCACGCTATAGGACACATATTTACTGCCTGCAGGAGTTAGGATGAATATTTTTCCCTCCCCCACCTACGAACCGTGCTAAGTGCTCTGCGGATTTTGAGGGTTGCTTTCCTCTGAAGTATCAGGGTTTAGCCACTGCTGGAGGCACGATACCAAACTTGATGGACCAATAGCCTGATTCAATATGGCAATTCCTCTGCTCCTTGTATTTTTCAAACTGGCTTCTGTGTGCACATGCCCAAGTGGATGATTTATCGCCGACTCTGAGATATGCTCTTGCATAGAAAAAGGCAGGATCAAGCGTATTTGCTGTGTTTGTGTGTGTGTGTGCATATGCGTCCAGAGAGAGACAGATACAAAACGGCCCATCAGTATTGTTCTTTCTCCGCTCTGGATTTAACCCAGTGTGTGACTTTAAGTGGCTGCTTTTTCATTTCCAAGTTTTCATTCAATGCTGCATGCATTTCCAGGCTTTCTACTTTTCCAGTAGCAATTTAGGGTAAGGGAAAGAGTTAGAAGATAAGTATCTGTGCTTTGGATACTTATTTCCTTTGCTTCTTTTCAGGTCCAAGGAAAATCCCACGAACATCTTTCCAGACTCCAAATCTGACACTTGAGTTTCTTTTTTTCTAGTTCTGTACTGAAATGGAGGAATTTGCAATATAAGAAATGAGAAGTCTTAATCTATTTGGAAATCCTTTGATCCATAAAATAAAAGAGGATTGTGGGATTTTTTTTTTCCTCATCTGTAAGTTTTTGAAAAAGATTTAGTTTAGTTTAGCTGAAAAGACCTGAAAACAGAAGTTTCAAAATGTCACCCTGGGTGGAAATCATCATTTTTAAAGCAATGAGTGAGGTGCCATTACAACCCATTGCCATCAATTTATTTTTGTTGCAGAGTTTCATACTCCTCTGTTGTAGAGGTAAAGGCAGAAGCACGCACTGTTGGTTGTTGCACACCCATTAGCAACATCAGGATTGCTACCCAGGCTCTTCCACCCCTAGTTCAATTCGAAAAAGACACAAGGGACCATTCGTTTCTTGAGGCTGTTCAAGAAAGAGGGAACATCTTTCATCTAAAAGTATAAGAAGAAACTATAGGCTGGTTGCAAAAATCCTGGAGAGGAGTCCTTTGTCTTGTTAAGCAGCAATAACTCAATACCTTTCCTTCTTGTTAATTTAATATGCTTCTGATCTGCATCCCGTATCTTCATGTGATTCCTGTATTTTCATGTCCTCCTTGTCTGCAGGATTATTAGGCTCCTGTATTTGTTTATGTAGTCCTTAGTTGTGTACTTTTAAATTTTAGAGTTCAATGTTTAGATGCCTATCAGATCCCTAAATATCCATTGGAAGGTCACAAAGAGGAAGCAGCTGTCATTGTCCATGAGCCTATTTCATGGGTTTATGTCCAGGTCATTAAGATCTTGATGGATTTGCTTTGAGTTTTTAAGTTTGTTTTGAAATCAAAACTCCAGCTAAAGATGTACAGACACGAAAAGGAATGGAAAACAAGAAGTCCAGTGGATTGCAGTTAGCCTCAGATACACTGCACACAAAGAACAGGTGAAAATAATGTATATAGTGCAAATAAAATAAGGGAATGTAAAGAAGGGTATTGCAGTCTGATTCTAAAAAGGCTGCTTTAAAAATATTAATACAAAATGGCAAGAGTTGTCTAGCATTTAGATTTCTTAACTGAGACACAAAAGCTCAGGCAAAACACAAATCAAAGCATAACTTCTTGCCTTCAACAGAATACAATGAGAGCCAATATGTTGTTATGTAGTACATCATAAATAGCGAGGGGTAAACACTGGAGACCAAAAGAAGAAAGGATGGATCATTTTTATTTTACCTCTTTTTTGTTGTTTTTTTTACCGATTCAGTTATATTTTGCTCTATAAAAATGATTATTATTCTCCTCATACCACCACTATTGATGTGAAATTATTACATAACTTAAGTCTGAGGGATCCATTTCAGCAGAGAGGCAGCCTTGTTCTTGGTGCTATAGAGACTGGTGAAAGAAGAGTCTTCACACTGGTGACGAGCACGGAGGCAAGTGTTTGTGAAAACAGATTGATAATTCACCTGCAAACAGACCAATGTGACTTTCCCTTTCATGCCCCCCGAATGTAATAACTGCAGCTGTGTTCATCTTCATTCAAAACATTGCGTCCTTTTCCCTCGCGCATGGGTGGGCACTGCTAAATAGGACATTTTGACTGCTCATATCTGTACCTTGGGGCCTACCAGATCTGAGGGCAATGCAGTGCCTGCTCATTTGACTTGCACAGCTGCAAAGCTTCCAGCACAAATGAAGCTTCCAGCTTCCAGCAGCTACTCCAACGCTTCTGCACGAGGGTTGGATGTGATGGCACATTGCTCAGCTGAAGAGGAAAAACAGAGAGACAACAAACTCCCAGGCCTTAGCGGAGTGAGCCACCCTCCCCAAGCCGACGAGATTAAAGCAATGGATTTTCAAATAGTTCTTCAGAGTAACTAATTTATATGGATATCAAGGATTCAGTTGGAGAATTAAAAAAAAGTAGCTAGGGGAAAATATGATGCTCTCTAAGTCCCAGTGGTACGCCACATTCATTTTACTAGAGAGTTTATTCTTTAGTACTTTCATGGATTGACATGAGGGAGGAATTCGCATGTCAGGACAGATAAAATCTCCCTCCTGCCAAAGGAGTCTATTCAGACATGCATGTTAGTAGGTTGATAACTTATTCTGTATTGCAGAGGACTCAAAGATAGACATTTCTCCTTTTATCTCCATCTCTGCGCTCCCTGCATACTAAAGATACGGGGAAACAGCAAGATACATCTTAACTAGCCCTCTCAGAGAGGAGAGACTTTTTTTAGTCCATGCCAAGAGATGCAAACTTAGAGGAATAACGTGTCACACAGTTTAATAGTAAATATACGAGCAATGCTTATGCGCATAATTTGAGCCCTGTGTGAATATTGTTTAAAATAATACAAACCCTGGACTTTGTGGTTAATTTTTTTCCCAGGAAAAATGCAGAGTGTTGCAATGGTCTGGTTTCATTTTACCCTGCTAAAGGGATAGGAAATAGGTTGAGAAAGATAGGGAACCAGAACAAGTAAAACACATTGATAAATCCACCTTTGACAGATTTTCCAAATAGTAATGGAATCTTTGTGTTTTTCTGGGAGATAGGCCCATTCTCCTTCTAAAGACTGGGAAACTGAGTCAAACAGCTTTATTCCTCCACCAGAGCAGTAGAAGTATGTCTCTTTTTTAAATTGAAATTAAAATTCAGGAATGTTTAGTCTTATGTTTAAACTTATCATCTCCATTTCATATGGTTTTTATTTTCTGGGGCTATCAAACGGCATATATCTAGGGAAACCTGTTATTTAAGAGTATTAAATTATTTGAGTGTAATTCTTAAGGAGGTCTGTTTAGAAAATAGGAGATGAGGATCCTCTGTAGTACAGGTCAGAATGCCTCTGAACTCCCCTGTGGCAGAAGGACTTTTTCTCTCTCTCCTTCTCCTTCCTGTGATGACACTGGAAGAGTGGCCTGTTTCACTGGGCACTGCGGGCCTGAACTTGTGGGTATGAAATAAATCAGTTGTACTAGGAATTTCTCTGAACTTTCTCTTGTCTTTCCAGCTCAGTTACTAAAATCTGATTCTTCTTATTTTTAAGCCGCTCCTCTGTATGTAGATTGAGATTAAAGTGGTTTAGAAAGTGTTATATATAGATGTGTATACATGCCTCAAATATTTGCCTTGATGTATCTTATCTAAACTTCTGCATGTATCTGAATTTCCCAGGCTTGAACAGGGTTTGTGTAAATTGGTGTTGTCTCACTGTCTTTGAGTAAGTTTATTTACGTCAGCACTGGAATTAGTCCCCTGTATTCCAGCCAGAACTTAGCTGCAAGAGTCAAAATAACATGGCTATGTACTGTTTTCCTGCTATCTCCAGCCTCTTTAAAAACAGAAGCCATTAGAAATATTGTGAGAAAGTCATCTTGCAAGGTTTGCTCTCCATTTAAGAGTTTTAGATGGATATCTGGCAAGAATGTGCAGTTCTACCAATCCCCAAACTTCAGAATAGTTTTCTTTGGCTTCAAAGCAATTCATTTTGATTTGCATGCTCTAGCTTTTAGTTTTGAGATCTTGTAATTTCAGAGATCTTCAGACATTTTTTTCTTTTCCCTTACTATTTCCAAGCTGCCTGAATAGAGAAATGTAACAAGAAAAAAACCTTATGAAAATTTCCTCCCACATTTCCCACTACCACCACCACCACCTCGGGAAATGCAGTATATGCTGTGGTATTTCTAGAGAATGCTTTAATTCTGCTAAGGTCCAATCCAACATGTTTCATTTTGGTAGTAAAAAGATTTTTCCAGACAAGACTTAGTAAAATAATGAGTCAGAGGCATAGCCAGACCAAATGGACTATTTGTTTCATATTATTAATGTAGTGTTATTGCTAATAATAGAATAAAATGAACACATCTTCCGATGAATTCTCTGTGTATCACTTAATATGAGTGATAGACTTTAGACAATAGAAGATGACAGCATAGATATTTATACATAAAAAGGTAAGAAAGGAGGTATGATTGGATAATATAGGTGACCTATTCAAATTCAATCATGCTTCATATCAATTCCATAGTTGCTTCCCACTTCCTTCATGGAATATTTTTTCCTATTATTATCTGTGAAGGAATACATTCTTTAAAGTTTTAAGAGTATTTCAGAAAAAGAGGTTTCAGCAAGGTGAGCTCAAAAGTGTGATTTCAATTTTGATTTTTTTTTTTCTATTGGTCTTCCTGTGATTTATGACCATTTCCCATCAGAAAGTTCTCAGCTGCTTTATGTCAACCAAGTTGGGGCACAGTTTCATCCTTATGTAGCACACCTGCTTTGTGTCCCTTGTGAAGGGAGATTAGTCTCTAGCTTTGAGAATATGTTGCCTGTTGGCTATATTCACCATAAAACCAACCAAAAAGTTCTGTATGTTTCTAGGTAGAATTGCTCGGAGATTTGTGAAACGATTTTGATCTTGGATCTGAGCCTGCCATTAAAGTGCTTGACTTTCCTTGACCACTGTAATTTTAGTAAGCTGACCCTTCTCCCTTGCAATTTACACAGTGTTTTTAGCCTAATGCAGAATTTCCCTCTTCTGCAGCTGGGATGAGAATATCCATCATTTCCAGATGTGGACATATGATCCGGGAGGCAATTGAAGGTATTTTGGAATCATATGGTTTGGCTTATGGATTTGGATTGGTCAAGAGAGATTTGCCTGAAATCCATGAGAGATCATGGCACCTCACTGACTCGAGAGGCATTTTAAAATAAAACCTGAAGTTAAATGCATTTTATAGAGAGGCTTAAAACTTCTAAAATATAAATCTAAAATATTTATACCTGGTCTGCAATGGAACAGAAGTTACGACCTCATATGTGAACGTCTAGGATTTGTTTTTTCCTTCCACCAGCCCACCTGGAATGACTTTAGCTTTCAGCTTTACCTCAGGCTGTACCCAGGTTAGCTTCTAGTGACTTACGACTCCATCAATCTGCACAGATATGTGCTGTACTCCTTCAAGGGAAGTAGTTCATCTTCTATATGACTGCATCTCCACCTCTTCCAAAGTTCAAAGAACCCAGGACAATTGCTTATTCAAACGGTCCTCCAATATGTATAGAAGATGTTCTCCCTGCCTTCCCATGTGAGTCGGGACTTTGTGGTGAACTTTGATAGAGGCAAAAACTTTCAGAGTAATCCATCCCCTGTTGAACTAGAGAGACATGTGATGGTAGCGATGAAATATCAGGTGAAATTGCTCAGTACGTTTTAAGGAGCTTTGAACTGGAAATGGATCAATTTAGAGCTTTTTTTTGAAGTCAGAGGAGCACATTTTTTACGATCCATTTCCCATGAACTAACAACTGTTCCCTATCCAGCAGACAGTTTACTTGTAGCTATTTTGACTTGCATTATTCCACTTAATGAAGATAAACATAAGTCAGACACAGGAAAGCCACAGAATGAGTATGAATGGAAAGTGTTCCAAGTATTCAGCCTTTACTAGACAAAATTGGCCAGTAATTCTTTTTGCTTTTCACTGAGGATAAAAATCCCTGAAAGATAATCATCATCATTGTTTGAACTAATACAGCACTTCTATCCAGCAATCTTAGAACACTTCCCAAACATTAACTGGGCTGAGAACAGCCTTGAGATTAGATTCATATTATTTAAAATACCTGTTTCACAGACAGACAAACTTACGGGTCACCTCGAGGTACCATGACTTCCCGTAGATGACAGAGTCAGAAGAGTACAGAAGATTTCCGACTACAATTTCTATGATTTTGGTGACATTGAGAAGGATGCTTAATATTGCTTATTCAAGTTGCTTAAATTACTCATATTACGTCAGCTTTTGGGATGAATATTTTTTCTGCATATGTGCAGTTTTTTTAAAAATTAATTTATTTTCAGTAATTATTTGCATGGCTGTGCACCAGCACATTTCATCCTATAAACAGTTCCTGGTTTTAATGCTCAGGATTGTTAATTGACAGATGATTAGCAACCTGGATCACATTATTTTTTCTTCCTCTCAATTGGATTACTATAACTTTTTTGGAGCCAGAGAAGAAAGAACATCAAATATCCAGTCAACACAAGACAGACTTTGTGGGAATATAGCCACTTCGTTGATAGGAATTTCTATTCCCCAAACCTTTATCTGAACAAAAACTACTTGCCTGTGTGTTTCCATGAAGCAAATAGTAGGATGGCGTAAGAATGGGCGAAACAACCACTGTGAATCAAGATGGGTGCTCACAGGTGCTGTAGTTCACCCTATCTCACTGACTGTACAATGAATAGATGACAGTGAACGTGCGATTAACAGGTGACAGTGAATGGACTTAAGTAGACCAATGCACTGGGAACAAATCAACGCGCTCACAGCTCCTCATGCTTTTTTCATATGCTACTGTCTTCAGTCATCAGATGACTTCTTAGGGCAATTTTATTTATTTATTTATTTATTTGCAGGTCCGTTGTTTAAAAAGTCACCTAGCCTTCTGCTCGTGTTCCACTAATGACAGTAAATAGACTGCGATGTTCACACTGAAATCATTTGCCCAGACAGGCTAAATAGATCGTGCCCTTCCCGAGCCTTGAATCTATATCCCACAAACAGCACCATATGGCTAATTTTGAAGCCAACAGATCAAGTGTTTAATAAAGCAGAGGGTGGGGGAATGAGGAGGAGAAATGCTGTCCATGAAAGTCATTGTTCTGGTGGCCTTCATCTCTTAACCCTTTGTAGTGTGGCCGGGATAAATCTATGAAAAGGAGCTTTAACTAATCAAAGATAAATGTAGGCATCAACAATGTGGGCCAAAGGCAACAAAATGTTATTTGGGTGTTACACTGGGATAATTGTTGGTTTAGAGATACAGTGGGTAGAACACTGATCTGGGGATTAAGGTCTCCAGGTTTTATTCTTGATCTCGTCATACGGACCTCATCGTATTTTCTAACATTGAATATTTCACTTTCCCCTTTTATTTTATCCACACATTCTTATTCTAACGTGTCTGCAGAGCACAACCCTGTTGGTCAGGGCATGTCTTTCAAAAAATATATTTCAGAGTCTGCCTCTAAAATTTATACAAACCTTGACCTGAATTGGGACAAGTAGGTTCTTTGAATTACAACAGCACACATGTTGACATAAAACTGGAATCATTTAATGGGGCAGGTTTCAGTGTTTTAATTAGATAGTTCAAAACTACTTCTTTATTCTTTCACATAAAGTTAGACTTGAAGCAGATAATCAAAATTTATTTATGCATGCACTCAAACAAGACAACATTGTAACTGAGAGAGCTTAAAGCTTTGTGTTTAAAAAAACCCTCCAACAACACTATTTGGGAAATGAAGTCATCTGCAGAAAAAATACCAACACAACAACAAAGCAGTCTTCCAATTCCTGTGTTTTTGGGTTATAGCATGCCATCTTTAGTATTTATTTCCCTAAGAGCTCGCCTTTTTTTAACAGATGTATACTCCTTTCATTGGTGTTTATTTAAAATCCTGCCAATATATCTGAAATCAGCACACAGTGAATGTTGATGCACCACCTTGCCTAATTGACTTAGCTGGAAAATAAACAGTGAAAGGCTATTTTAGCAACAAACTCGTTGATACAGCTACTCATTCCCTACCTTTATCTATGTACCACACAAGTAGAGAAGGACTAGTGCCCGATAGCACAGACACGAGGCTCTTACACATTTACTGCAGTCTCTAGCATTTTAGGGAAAAACTTGGTTTGGGTGTCACTGTCATTCTTTGAATCAGAAGGATAAAATATTTTTCTCTGGGACCTTAAAACCTTGATAGTATCCATAAGATTCCATCAGAACTGTGAAAGCTTATTAAAAGTTTTCATTTAAAACAATAGGTTCCTGAATATTCAGAGTAAATAAGGATTATAAGGCTATTCACGCAATGTGAATAATTTGCTGCTAATAATATTGACACTCAATCTGTCTGCAAAATGTCTCTGTTAGCAAGAAACAATCACGTTAGGAGGTGTTAGGAAGACTTTTCAGTGGAGAGGCAGAATGAGAAGCAATTAAAAACTGATTGGGAAATGTATTTGCAGTTTGATAAAAATTTTCTGCCTTTGTAGCAGGAAATATTAGAAAATAAATAATAATAATATATTATTACAGAGAAGAATGTTTTCTTCTAGTTTTACTTTTTTCTTTTCTATTTTTTTTTTTTTAATTTACGGGTTTATTTACTATAAGAGACCTAACTTGGAACATATTGGCCAAAAAAGGCAGAGAAATAAAATTTCAGTTTCATGTAGGATATGCTCTGTTCACACAGATCTTAGTTCTGACATGATCTTTTGTTCATCTTTTCACCAAATCAAGTGATTATTCCTGGGAAAATATTTAGCAGATGAAAACGACGGTTTTCATTTGTGTTCGATTAGGAACAGATCCGTCTTTTTGAATGAATACTTCGAGGGTTTTGCATTAAAGATTTTCTATCACATATTTCAGAAGTTAATATTTATTTTTGTTAATTTAGCACAAAGGTTACTCCTCTGAAGCTATTTTTGAGATTTTATCCATCATACCAGGGTATTAAATGACTACAGATTTTTGCCATTGATATAAAAGTGTCTTAATGTATTTATGCTACCTATGAGCTTTATTAGAATAGGATTTTTATACCATATCATTAAAAAGAATATAAAAATAATACAATGACAAAATATAGATTTTTCATATGTCTTTGGTCAAGAGAAATTCTTAACATTAAAATAGTAAATCGAGAATAAAATGAAGTAATAAGAGCCATTGGAATAGACTTGATATGAAAGAACTTGATTACGTTGGAACATTTAATGTATTTAAACAACAAGAAAAAAAGTTTTCTGTGTTGCTGATTATGGCTCAGATTCTTTTTACAATCATTTTCTTTGGATTTTATGTTTTACAGCCTTCCCCTGATAAAAATACTAATTTTTAAACTTGTCTTTATATGTACAGACAATTTGGTAGGGTTTTTTTTGGTTGTCTTTTTAGTTCTCCAGTTTGACTTATTCTGGATTTTTCGTACTATCCACTTTCTCACAGACACCATTCATACTATAATATTACTACAGTGAATTAGGAGATTTTTAATGGTCGTTCATGTTTAATACTCTGAGAGAATATGCATTGTCATACGAAATAAAATCCATGTCTTGGAGCGTCATTTCTAAATCATACTGATAATTAGCTACTAATTAATAGCTAATAGTTAGACCTACTGTGTGCATCACACATACCTTAAATAAAAAGGGAAGAATTAGAAGAAAATGAGGAAATTTGTACTCTTAATATCAGTTTTCTGGAGCTAAGAACTGAGACAGCATAGTCAGAGCTCAAAATCTTTCCAAATTTTAAGCTAAGAGGCAGGAAACTCTCGGTTTGAGCTAACAAGACGGATAGAAAGCTTTGCTGAACAGAATGACACTCCTGAACAGCTTAAATTTACGATCATCACATGAGTAAATCTCCCATTGATTTTGAGCTGAAATGGCTCAGAGCTTGTGGCTTCAGAGCCACCTCCTCTGAGCTGAACGGTGCCTCTGAAGATAGACTTGTGCGTGCAACTTGCTTCGAACACTCGGGCATGTTGTGGCCAGATAGGAGAAAATTGGATCACATCAGGAAATGACCAGTGCTAGAGGAGGTTATGAGTTTATTAACCTGATGAATAAAAAAGTAAATATTTGGTGTAAAACCTGTCAGAGATTGCACTTGTAAAACTTCTAATTCAGCTATTTCCTCTTATAGCTGTCAAAATATGTCTGGGATAAGTTAATACAACATTACACATTGCAGAAGCTTTTGCTCTAACGTGAAGTTCAATAATTTTTTTCTAGCAAGTTTTTTCCTTCCTCACCAGCATGTCCCAACAGCAGCCTACCTTTATGTCTGCAGACTGCCTTCTCAACTGTTTATTTGCATAGCTATGAGCTTTGCTCTGTGTTTTCAAAAAGCTTTCAAAATTCTTAAATCCGATTCTTATAAGAATAGCAACCTGATGGGCTGAATGCCACGTGGATAATTACTTATGCACTTAAGGAATGAGTTTTGCTCATGCACTGGAGTCTCATTGGTGTCTCTGCCGCCTGTCTCCACAGTTTAATAGCATTTCTGGAGAAAGCTAGAGAAAGAATTGTGGCCCTGATACAAATTTCAACTCAAGGAGGCAATAAGTAGAAAAGTAAAGCAAATGAGCACCAGGGAAAAGCTACTCCCCACCTTTGCTATGCTCATGTAAGTCAAATGGCCACATTTTGCTATGAAAACTGAAGATATCGGACATTTGCCTGCAACATTTTCAGTACTGAGGAAGAAAAAATAATTGCTAGAGGAGATTTTTTTATTTAAAACTAAGTACATCATATTAAATGGTTCTGTAGTCTCTCCCTTTCTCTCACTTTTTGCCCTCTAGATGAACAAGGATTTATCTCATACATTTCAAAAAAAGTCACCTCTCTGTAACCTACAGTTAATTCGGTCAAGGCTTAGCGTAAATAATCAGTATGGAAAACACCAATTGGCTTTGAAGAGCCCCTGGATTTAGAAGGAATACACTGCTGATGTCTGTGGAACTCCTCTGGGAAGCAAAGAAAGGAGAATGTGTCTTGATTTACATTGCCCTATTTCTCGGATCTGCCAGACTCTCTGCTCTGTCCACTTCACTACCATCAGATGCTGTGAGACAAGCATATGGTGTTTACTTCTCTGACTGACATCTCTCTGGTTTTCCTCACTCCTCGAGAGAATCCTCTCTTGCCAAGTCAATTTGCAAGGGCTTGGATGTAGCCATGGCCCTCTGGTCAGGATCCAAACTATTCCTCATCTTCTCTTGGCAAATGGCAGTAGAGGACAATGTCCCTCCTCCCTACAAAATCAGTGTTTCATGGAGGAAAGCTCGGATCCAAAGAACAGCCTGACCCTGCACGTCCTTCTGTACCTCATTCATTTGGGGCCATACAAAGGTGCAACCTAGACTTTCCAGCAGCAGCTCATGCTGCCCCTGTGAGTGTAGAGGCTGGGAGCTGGAGGGGAGTGTAGCAGCCTGGGTCCCAGGTGAAGGACAGCTAGGAAAGTCTTGCAAAGGGTTGCAGGCAGCCACTGGCACTGCTGCCACAGTTGGTGAAGACTGAGGCGAAGAAATAGTGCCAAGCCAAATATTTGCATTTGCTTTAGGTTATGAAGCTTAAATGGAGCTTGGGTTTGGAGTAGTGTTTATGTTCCAGGGAGTCCCCCTTCCCTTGTCAGACACAAGCTGGACATGTTTTGGGATGAAAATTAAAAGAAAAAAAACTCTGAACTCTTTCAAAATCAACTTCTTGTGCCTTATTCCTTTTCTTTTCATCCTCCTATCTCTTCCCTCCAACACTTTGATGTGGTGGCAATGGCATCTTTATCACTCTTATCAGGTCCCATGTTCTTGGCTGTCCTTTTGAAGTGTGATTTCCTGCGTCGAGTGGTCCAGAAAGGATACTGGGCAACACAGATTTCCTGTCTTTTTTCCTCTGTATCTACAAGTTTGCTTTGCTTTCCTTCCTGTTTTTCTGTTTCGTTTGTTTGTGCTTCCCTTTGCTGTCGGAACCTGCCTCTTTCCCTCAGAGAGGTTCTCCCCCACCCATAGATCATTATCACTCATTTATTATTCTTTACCAACACCTCAGAGTGATCTTCCCTTTTTCCTACTTTGCCTCATCCTTTCTATCCTTCCTTCCTTCTTCTTTCATCTGTTTCTTAAGCTTTTTCCCCCATCTCTGTAGTTTGGACTCGTGTTTTCTGGTCTCTCTAAGATGTTCTTTAGACTTGTCTTAGACCCTTGAGTGAACCGGAGAAAAGCCTTAAAATGAACATGAAGATCTTTTGGGATTTTGCCCAAAGCATGCTGGAGTCAGAAGCGACACTAAGCGACACGATGGACTTGAGGATGAACTCCCTGTTGTTGCATCTCCTCAACATTTGCCAATCTTTCCAGCTCTCTTCTGACGGCAGTTTGCAATCTTAGTCGTGTTATTATTTTGAAGGAAGATCTTCATAGAAAGATTGTTTTTTCTTATTAAGAAAAAAGAGGGCTCTGAAGAGATATTTAGCTTTCATAACCAGTAAATGCAATCCCATTTTTCACTACAGGCTCCAAATCTGTGTTGGGATTTTCCAAATCTATGATGTATGAAATGATTCAGATGGTAAAACATTATTCAGGGGCTTCCCAATTATTCCCACAATACTTATTTGGGAGACTGAATAGTGCTGAGGCTGTTTTCTCTGCGTTTAAGCAGTTTTTTACTTTCCATGGGGAGGCGATTGCTCAGTTAAAAACCCCACAGCCCTGACTTCAGACTTTCTCATGCACCAGTGCTATCTGAGTGCATCCAGGCACAGGAGGAGTGAGGAAAACTTAATTTCAGCCACAATGCTGATATTTGGTAAACGAGTGGTTTTACGGTGCTTCATGCAGCTCTGTTATTTATTTATTTATTCTTACACATCCAGCACAGTGACTTAATGGGTGAGCTGGACTGTTGTATTAACTTCTCTATCCAGCTGGGCACAGATTTGCATCCTGCTGCCACTGGGCAGGATAGGATCTAAGCTTGCTTGCTGGATACGGTGTAGCTCTCGCACCCAGCTGAGCTGTAGCTTACCAGGGGATACTTCCCCTCTCGGAGATACAAATGGCAGCTGCTTTAGGCAATGGGAGATGGCCTTGGCATATCCCTGCTCTGTCAGGGAACATACTGCACTTCGTTCTCACCAGATGCTCATGTTGCGTTATCATCCCATTTTTACTCTAGGAATCGTTGGCTGAAAAAGCACTAGTAAGGCTGAGGGTGAAGTGGATACATATTTTATAACATGAGTTTATTGCAGCCTTTAAAATCTGATCTGAATCAATATCTTCCTATCCTAAGAAGACTTTCTTCCGAACTTTCTGAGTTATTTCATTCCAATAAACTGACGTGCTTAATACCCTGAGTATATCAAGGCTTTGCTTCTTCCTTACCTTTGTAAGAAATAAAAAAGAGTGTACAATTCTGGAAAGTTTTTCTTCTCTTTCATTTAATTATTAGTAAACTATAGAAACACAAGTGCAAGAACAAGAAGGCAAAAAGTGAAAAATAAAATCAGGAAAAAAAGAAACAAATAAAACGGAAGAAAAACTTATGATTTCAGCTTAAATTTCTTCCCTCCTTGGGCAGTTAGCAGAACTGTAAGATAGCACAGTTAGCATGGAAGACATCTGAAAGACTCTCTCTTTTGAACAGGAAGGTGGATTGCCGCCTGCTAAGGGTGTTTTCAGGCAGGGAGTCTTTTCTGTTGTTGTTGTAGCTGTGTAGCAGCGCAAGACAAAAGGGGACATTGCAGTTTTCGAGCTTTCAGGACTGGGGGCTGAGGAGGGAAGGAGAGAAGAGCATGATTGATGGAGTTCTGGTTGGCTTATAAAGGGCAGTCGGGAGTGCAGGGAAATAATCAGGGAAAAGGGCGTCCCGTACTGGCTCTCTCAGAGGGGAGAAATGAATCCTGCACCTCTGCATTATTAAGTTGTCAGGCGGGCTGATGATGAAAATCTGAAGGTCAGGCATAACAAGAAGCACCTTATGGGGGGATCATGACCTTTCTGGAAGTGCTACACTCATGTTTATCTGCACCTAACCCTTATCCACAATTCTTCATTTGATAAGAACATTGGGAGAAGGGACAGGGAAGGGGGGAGGGAGAGGGAAGTCCTC
This sequence comes from Neomorphus geoffroyi, assembly GCA_033558235.1. Taxonomy (NCBI): domain Eukaryota; kingdom Metazoa; phylum Chordata; class Aves; order Cuculiformes; family Neomorphidae; genus Neomorphus; species Neomorphus geoffroyi. The sequence goes on from JAUMJM010000009.1 coordinate 5,691,335, forward strand.
ATCATATGTATAAGCAGTGTGTGAAATTAGGCTTCCTGTGAAACTGATTGTGGATGCTCAATTCACAGTGAAAGATAATAAACCAAAAGGACACACGAGGGATGCAGGCAGAAATTGTTCACTACAGTGGAACTCAATAAAGGGAACAAGAGCTTTCCTAAATGACAAATTTGGTACAGCGGTGCTAAAATCAGGATTCTCCCTGGCACCACTGCAGCAATTTGCTCTCAGCTCTACCACTTTTTATTTACTTTGGAAGTCCTAATAATGTTAGAGAGTGGCTTTTTCATCTATTTATTTATTTATTTCTCCCCAGCAATGTTTATTCTTTAACTGCTTACTTTAAACCGAAGAGTCAAGGTGAAGGACAATGAAATGTTAGATTCCAATTGATTTTTCCTCTTTAGTTTCCATATCAGAAATGAGTATAAATATAAATATATTCCAGGGTTAGATGCCCGTCCTATGTGTGCCTTATTGACTGCTTTAATAAATGTCATGACCCCTTCTGCACGCGTGTGCACACACAAATGCACACACGCTCGCAATCAAATAGGCATTGCTTGGATATAAATACAATAATGATGGCAATCACACGGAAAATATTCCAAACCTAAATCTGCTCTTAGGATGTGCTAATAAGCTTTTTATTTCACCCCAATTTATAGCATCTTGATTTTGCTTTTCAAATCCATGAAGTATTTAAAGCATGACAAAGTACACTTGTGGAAATGTGAAGTCAAACAAGACTTCATAATTATTGCAATATATTCACTTTTCTTGCATAATCCTTTAAATTAGCAATACAATATATCACTTCTACTGCCACTAGAGGCTAATGCACCTCTATTGAAAGCAATGTTAAGGAAAATTATGTCCTACCTTGAGAAGGCACATAACCTTCCAAAATACTAAATGACAGGAGGTTCTGATCCTGTAATTCTTGCATACTCAAGTAGCCTCATTAGCCTTGATTTTCTTACATCAATGCACAATAACCTATTAACTTTAATGGATTTACTAATATACAGCGATGTGAGATCAGAATCAATACTTTTGGGACATCTTGTAAAAGGATTACCAGACCAGCAGGAAAAGAAATGTAACACGCAAACCAATGAATACTTTTATTGGATGAATAGCATGATACTGGAACATATCAACTGCCTTTAAAATGACTCTTTAATGAACAGGTGACACTGAAAAATACTATGTTGTCGATACGGCACATAATGAACCTTCTGTATCACATAAAAATGAAAGAAAGGTTTTCTATTTCTATTGCTTAAGTGATCCAATTTATCTAATTTTATTCTTCTGGCCTTCCATGTGCTTCCTGTGGCTGGGCTTTACAAACCACTTTGGCTATGCCATTAAAAAATGATAATTAATAACGCCTGTGTATTGTGTGGTGACTTTTAGCTTCAAGCCTAGTACTGATCCATGGTAGAGGTTGATAGAACATATTTTTGTGGCAACTAAGGCATGGGAAGTGAAGTGAGGTGTCCAGAGTCACCGAGAATAGCAGTGATGAAGCCAAGGTCATCTGGAATTGAATCTGGTGGCCTTCTTATTTTTAATGTTTTTTTCTTTAGGTAAAACAGTATTTTTTCAGAAGGGTGAAGTAGAATTTGGGTTTTGGGACAGGTTTGGTGGAGTACAGTAAAATGCCTTTGCTGAAATTAATTCTTGTGGAGCAAACAGTTATTTAGGGTGAACAAGGGTTGCAGAAGGCAGATTGCATCTTCGCTCCATTGCAAATCCCTTTTGACTAGCAATATTTGCAGTAGGTTTTGAATGTGAAAGCCCATGGGGGTATAAAAATACACTTTGAAGGTCATTGTGTGGGGAGATTTGCCTCCAAGCAACAAAGTCTATGAACCACTCCTGTTTTCTTCCCAGTGGTGAGTCTCTCAGCATTTCAAGACAAATGGGAAATGCTAGGAGATTGGTCTTTTCACATTACTTGGCCATTCCCAAAACTTGCCTTCCTAATCAAACCTCTACATCCACTGTGACGTGATCGCCACGGGAAAAGAAATTTATCTCAGCTCATGTGTGTTCGCTCAGTAGTGTACTTGTTTTATCTGTATAATGTGAGCCTGCAAGTACAAGCCCAATACAAGGAACTGCACAGAAATTCCACAGCTTTGTCCTGTGAGGCTTTCTTGCATAGATTTCTTCACTCTTTTCTGTAGTGGGAGCTCCAGTTTTTGCTAACCAGCACCTTTTTCCATGAACTTAAGCATCTGTAAGACTTGTGAAGATTTTATTATCTTTTGTGACTTTTTTCCTCTTCTTCTTGTCATCAAAATTGAAACTGATAGATGAAACAGAGAAGCATGAGCTCACAACATGGTTTGTGAGAAATGGAAGCTAACAGATAATCTGTGTAAAAACTGTTGGCCAAGTCAGATTTTCTTACAGATTTCAGAATTGCATTCTTTTACATGTTTATATGAAACATTCTTGTTATTGCTTACCTTATAATACCATACCAGATAGTACTAAAAATCAGCTCTTTTTTTCCCCCTTTATGTTACCAGAATACATTGTAATGTTGATATTACTTTGTAAAGTTTTCACTGCCAAGTATCCATACTGGCAGTATCTTATGAAAAAATTGAAACCAATGAAACAGGATAAGATACTGATGTTAGAAAAACCTACAACCAGCCCGTCCCCAAGCACAAAGAGCTTGATTTTATGCAGTGCTGAGAACAAAAGTAATGAAAAAGGAAGACTACATAATAGTCAGATGTGGCAAGTCCTATGGTAGATAGTGTCACTATCTAGTAAATTATATAAATTTCTGAAAAATCAAGGACAGGACATTTATGTGATTATTTGTAGTGGCTTTGAAGCTCTTTTAAGGATCGTAAAAGTGAGCTCAATTTTTTGTTTAAAGTTAAGGTTTTATGGCCTGTTAGTCAACAAGGCGGACCAAAACATTTTATACTGCCCCCCCAAATAACAGATACTTTTAAAAATAGCTTCTGAGAAAGGAGGGCCACCTACCACTTCCACTGTTGTTTTTCAGCTGCACAAAGCTGCTTTAGTGATGGCTATTTTTACTCTTTTTTCTACAAAGCCTACATCTGAAGGTGCATTAATCTCCTAAACTCAATGCAGATCTCAGAGGGTTGAAAGATGGCACAGGAGATGTCAATTCAGGTGTGGTGCACTCTTCAAAGCACCACAGAAGTCATGGCTGCTTTATAGGGTGGTAGGTGCACACGTCACTGGGCCAAGCTGCGGCTAAAAATGACTTAATAGCAAAACATGTCAGTTTACTAGCAGGCAGTTAGTCCTTCATATGGGCCAGGTGCCTGTTGTGAATAAGAAGAGAGCAACCTGACGGAGGAGACTTCTATTTTCTGACCCATTTCTTTCACAAAGCAAATAAAGAAAAAACTCATCAATTCCTTGTTTCCTTTCCTCACTTGAATTTCTTCACCTCCAGCCTTTCTATGGAAAGAAATAGACTCAGACCAGCCCATTTCTTCACTCTCATAACGTCTTCTGCTGTTGATGGTGTTCACACCTTTGTGGTTACTGCTAGTTTAACTTCTCACGAAGTCAGCAACTGCTGTTTGTATCACGCTGCTTGTTACAAAGGTTTCTTGTACACTGTGGTCTCAGTCCTGGAAACATGTGGCCTTGATTCTCTTTTTGATTGTTTTGTGAGGTACTCAATGCTCTTGAGGCTGCACCTTGAATCCTGTGTTCAGTTTTGGGCCCCTCACTCCAAGAAGGACATTGAGGTGCTGGAGCTTGTCCAGAGAAGGGCAATGGAGCTGGTGAGGGGTCTGGAACACAAGTGTTATGAGAACGACGGAAAGAACTGGGGTTGTTCAGTCTGGAGAAAAGGAGGCTGAGAAGAGACCTTATCTCTCTTTACAGCTACCTGAATGGAGCTTGTAGTCAGGTGGGGTCGGTCTCTTCTCCCAAGTAACAAGGCATATGACAAGAGGATGTGTCCTCAGTTTGCACCAGGGGAAGTTTAAACTGTATATTATGAAAAATTTCTTTACTGAAAGGGTTGTCAAGCACTGGAACAGCTGCCCAGGGAAGTGGTTGAGTCACCATCCCTGGAGATATTTAAAAGACATGTAGATGTGGTGCTTAGGGATATGGTTTAGTGGTGGAGTTGGCAGTGGTAGGTTAAGGGCTGGACTCGATGATCTTAATGGTCTTTTCCAATCTAAATGATTTTACGATTCTATGAATAACTGTGATTTTTTTCCTCATGCCATTTCTGAGATGAAAATTTACTCAGAGCCACAGATCCACTCAGGCGCCATGCTGGGATTAGAATTTGATATCAGTGTCATACCAAGAGTGATATAAATACAAAAGAGAGGGAATCTGTATTAAATACAAGCAGACATAAACAGAGACTACAGCAAAAACTACTTCAAAATCACACCCAGTCCTCCAGAGCTTACTCATTAGAAACCTGTCTGACTTTAGCTTCTGAGAAGCACAACTCTGGAGTTTGTACAATATTGTCTTCTGGAAGAAAATCAGTTGCTGGCCAAACTTAAAGGAATGGAATAGTTTAAGCAGCAGTTTCATTATAGTGATTTTACTGGGCATTATTTTTACTATGGAAAGTCCTTTAAAATTAATTGGAATTGATTGGAGTGGCCTTTGACATATTACTGAAAAAAAATATGGCAAAATACAACCTTTTCCCTCTTACCGCTACGTAGAGGCTTTAACTGGGAAAGCAGTTTACAATGGTGCCCCCATGTAAGGCTTTATTCAAAAGATTTTACGCTTGATAACATCTGAGCCATAGGAGCTGTATGTGGGGTTTAGCATCTTAGCAGCTGCAATTCTTAATCCTGATTCCGTTGCCTCCATATTAAAAGCTCCATGGTCACAGGACACCAGCTTTGGCCGTACTACATTGTCATTCATTCCTCCTCCCCCACACGCGTGCCTGACCATATAGGAAAATGAGTTTACAACCGACTATGCCTATGGGACTCCCGAAGGGATACAATGTGAGAGCCTTTGCTAGTGGTGGATGGTCCTCAAAAGGTTTGAAAGTTTGGTAAGTACATCCTTAACCAAACTCTTTTGACCTTTATTCAGATTTGTTTTTGGAGAAGGGCAAAGGGTTGGGCCAATTCTTGTTTAACCCAACTGGCTTGTCCTTCTGTAGGCTGTAATTAATCACTAAATCGCTGCCATACTTTGTTTTGAAGGCTAGGACCCAGTACAGCAGGGCACTATACTTAACTTCAAGCACACGAGTAATTCTTTAAAGTCAAAGGGATTACTCATGTGCTTAAAGTCAGCTGCGTATTTAAGTAGTTTGCTAGATCGGGCCTTGAGGAGTTACAGAGCATTTATATTTATTGTACAGCAGCACCAAGTTCCTCAGTTTGCCTTTGTACCCCTTTGGTCGTCCTTGTTGCTTGGAAATTTTCTTTACAGCAGCGGTACAAAGAGGGAGAGAAAGGTATAGTTTGGAGCAGACCAAAGTGGGGGACCAAGGACTCGGTTTTCTGGTTTGCGGACTTTTTCAAAAAGAAGTAGGTTCAGAATCTGGCCACTTTCAAAACTAGGAAAGTTTCCTATTTATGTTATTCCTGTTTCGTTTGGACTTAGAGCATGAGTAGCTTATGTTAGGTCATGCATTTAATTTTTAATGTGAAGTTGCTTTGTCACAACCAGAAAAATAAAGACACGTAATAATCAATATCTGAGAGAGCCAATAGAAATCCCTCTGTTTGAATCTTTTCCAACAACTGATTGCGTTTCTTCAAGCCTCATTCTCAGCCTGCTCAAATAGGTAGTGATAGCAGTTTTACATCACTTGAGGATTTGTCTCAGGCCTCGCAATTATGCTTTTTGTATTGTAAAATGCAGAGGGCAGCGAACTGAACTACACAAAAGAACAAAAAGAAGAGATCCTGTGTTTTTTAATGAAACTAAGACTGTCTGAGTGTACATCAAGGGTTTTATTACAGGTTCTACATAATAAAGTAATTGTGTAATTAGTAATACATTTGTCACTCCTTTACTGAGGAAAAAGTAAAACATGTACTGCTTTTGTGTAAATCCTGACAGTGGTGATTTTTTTTCCTGAGAATTATACCATTATATCATAAAAGTGTCAAGGCATGAGTTTACTGTTCCTACTAATATTCTAAAATATTCTCTTAGGCTGACATCTCTGTCAATTAAAATTAAACAAAATTGCATTCTGCCATATACACTTCAAATAGGAAGCTTTCAAGTTTATGGCTGCTCTTTGAATTGATTTTTAAGATGGCATCTGTAAAACTTGGCTAGGACAAGACGAGGTAGGATGTAGTTAAGGTTCAGTCAATTTTAAAAATGTTTTAAAGATCATAAATTGACAACTGAAATAGACTGAACATCCTTGAGATTTTGGGCTGTCAAATATAAATCCAGGGTTTTCTAAAAACTGAGCTCTTGCAAAGTAAGAATTTTATGAAAACGTGTTCTCCCCCCCCCCCCCCCCCCTTGATATTTTTGCAATAAGTTACACAAACAAGAGGGCTTCTGGTGTTGTTTCCAGTTGCTCGGTCTCGCGGGATTTGGAATTTTTCTTCTCCTGGTGTTTCCCACAGAAATAGAGTGAGAACGTGCTTTCTCACGGGACTGTATTTCTCATGGAAAATAATAGGGTTGCCGGCAGCAAACGTTTTCTGCAGTGATACCCTGCCAATAAAGTCTTCAGGGAAATTATTGCCCTCAATAAGATGAAGACTAGTAAATTGGAACCCCCATCCCTACTTCACAAAGATATGTCTTTAGGAAGCTTTCTCCTTCTAATATTCCCTGGAAACTCTGACCCCAAGAAAATGCTTTAGACGGTAATGTTTGGTTTACACTTAGTTTTGTTCCCCAGAATAAAGATGTCAGTTAGTGTGTAAAAATAAAAAAAAGAACAATTTCCCCCTCCATACACCTCGATCAATGTATTTATGTCAGCAAAAGCCCTGGTATAGACACTTTTTCTGAGAAAAGTTATTTTACAGCATAGCTTTATTTTATTCAAGGAACTACTTCACACTATAATAAACAATGGTCCCTTTTGGTGTTAAAAACCTGCATCATCCAAAAGGGAGGCTTCTGACACAGCAAACCCTTGTAGGTATAAACTTGTCAAAGATGTGTTGGATGCATTCTAATATCTGGAAGCCAAGATAAATTTGCCACATTAGGTTTTATTACCTTTTCAAGAAACAGAAAAACATGGCTCTCCAATTCTGTCACAACCTATAATATTGCAGATTAAAGAAAAGGACTGTGTTTATTTAACACACACATTTTTGGAAGACAGTCTCCTGGCCAAAGGGAATTCAAAGTCAAGCAGTGTGCTGTCAGAACTGCAACAGGTCTCTGCGTTTGGAGTGGATAGGAAAATCGGATCATTCTTAGAGAAATGTTTTCTGGAAAGGGTAATAATAAAAATAGAAAGAAGAAGAAGAAAAAAGCAAAACTTCCCCGATGGAAATGTGCACTGAAAGAAATGCAGGTGTTAGCCACGCAGGAGTTCATGTCAAGAGAAATATTTCCCCAGGGTCCCATGAGAGGAAAGGGGAAAGGAGGGGACTCTGGGGTGCCTGACCCAGGGAGTACGGAAAAAAAGCAGAGGCTGGTGACAGAAAGACCTTAATTCATGCACCATGTGCTTGAGTGATGTGTTTACTTTCAACCTTCAAGTCAAATTCAAGCAGCAGCCAAAAACCACAGATCAACACATTTTCAGTACAAAGTGAAAGTAGGGTCATTGGCACCCTCAGTGCTCCGCCAATTTCTGAAACAACATTAAATCCATATTAATACTCACTTTTAGTTAACCGTGTCAAAGGAGATGGTAATTATGGGTAAGTAGGAAGGGTGGGATGAAACTGAGTAATTGCTGCTGAAGGAGGTAACATAAGCACAATTAGTTGGAGGGGTTATTTTTAGTATTGAAGGAGACTTTGGAGCCAGTTCTGTTCTGGTTTAAGTTACCTCTTGCATTGGAATATGCTGGAAAAATACGAGTCTGAAAAATCAGCATCTAACTAAATTAATCTTCATGGTAATAGGGAAATTTACCTTTTTAGGCTACTATTATCATAATTACGCCTTCTGGCAGTCTTTTGGGTATTGTAAAGCAACATGCACCCGCTGAAATTCAGTGGATTTACTCTGGCTTACCTGGCTGAGAACATGGCTCAAAGCCAAACAACTGGGGTGAAGTACATCAAAAAAGACTTCATTTTACCACAGCTTGCAAATCAGTCTACATGCTTCCTCTAACGTTGCTGCCTTCCTGGGTTTGGGGTCTTTGAGGCATCCCACATATTTGCTCTAGACAGGTGGCAACAATGCTAATGGCATCTCATCTAGGAGCGCCTTTGGCTTTTGTTGGGTGTTTGAGAAGGGGCTTTCAAGTCTGACTTTCTCCATGGACTGGAAATTTCTGCTTAGTGCCCTGACTGGCCTGAATGAGACCTATTCTTCAACCGGCCAATATTAGGTGCAGAGGAGGGTAACCACGCTCTTAGTCAGTTCTGGGTCATATTGGGGTTTTAGTCAGTCCATAACAACATATAATTAGAGGGTCATAATTATACCACGTCCTGGTGACTGACATCTGTCATGGCAAGTTTCATTTTCAGATTTTTTAATTAAAAAACATAAATTAATTCCACTACAACAGTGATCTGGCAAATAAATATATTTTCTCAGTCACTCCAGCATAGCCAAAATGGACCAGTGCATAAAGAAAACAACTATGTAAATGTGGGGTTTGGTTTCTTTTTTTTTTTGTCTCACCTTTTCACATTTGTACAAAGGTCTTATTTTAGTTTTGCTTCTGTTGGCTCAGCCATCTGTGCATTTTATTGCCTGTTCTAAGGAACTTTGCAATGTTTTTGTGGAGAGTGATAGGAAAGCACTGTGAAAAAACTGAGTAGATATAAAGCCTTAGAGAAGAGATGTGACACAACAGCCAATTTCTCCATTTGCTCCTCTTGATATTGAGCTGAGCTGGGGAAATGACTTTTAAGTACATAAGGTGACACAATTAATACAGCTGAGTCTTTGTTTAATTTTCAAATAGACAGTCCAGCACTCTGAATTCAAAGGTGCTTGGTTATGGGCTCTCCAGCCCTTTACCTCTAGGTCATCAGTGTCAATACTATCCTAGGTTGTAGCTTGACGATCTATCCTTTGTGAACCATCTACCTGAAAAACGTACACCCTTACTCAGCTTGTGAATTATCTACTGACAAGTTTTAATTTTTACAAATGTCTTCACAATTCAAAATAATTTCACATGTGGTTTGTGTGGTCTGATTTCAGCTTGTGGACTAATCACAGACTATTCACTGTGACTGTTGCTTTGAGTATTTCCTATTCATGACGCCTGATTAAGATGCATAGCTACGTTTCTCTGTCTTCATTGGATGACACTCGTATTGCAAAGAGCTTTCGACTGACCTTCTAACTCTTTTGGTGAAAATATGTGTGCACGAGCGCCCACAAGGCTATACTGCAGCTTTTTTTTTTTTTTGTGGGCAAAATTTCATGCAGATAAGTGTTAGTGAGAAGTGTTTGATAAAGAACAGAAATCATATCAAGAGAGACGTATGAAATTCATTCACACTGATGTTCTGAAATGCTATTTTTGAACTGTTTCTCTAGATCTTTAAGTGAGCGAAAAAAAAGGTTGTGTGAAAACTACCCAAGTGAAATAAATGTTTTCCCTCCATTTCCTAGTGATCACTGGAAATACAGTCACAGCAAACAGCAGCAACTGAACAGCTCTGAAGTGGTCTCCACAACAAAGTCACCGTATACTTGGCATTCAGTGATGCCCTGGCCATATTACTCCTGGGTGTAGCACAGGCTTAACTAGCTGGTAATATATTTAACTTCCTGCACTGTCATTTCAGGTGGAATACTTTTACTAAGGATTGTAATCTCTACATCTATTAACCTTTAACCAATTAATTTCATTTTAATTATTTTTTTTAATTAAAAAAAAAAAGAGAGATACAACCCCAAAATCAGTGCTGCCCAGAGATAAGAACTGACCAAGCCTCATCTTGTAGTTCTAGTGCCAAAGAGACAACAGGGATACGGTCCAGGGCGAAAAATTGGCTCATTTAATTACACCTGCACAGTATTTCAATAGTACGCCTTGGTGAGAGGGGCTTTTAAGAGTAAAGTGCTTTGAAATAAAGCTATTAAATGCATATGGAGACATTGATCGATACACTCAGGTTATGGGGGGGGGGGGAAGGAGGGAGAGGGAAGAAAAAGAAAAGGACTTTTTTCTTCTCTGTAAGAACGGATTTGGAATCTTCAAGGGCATAAGGATGGTAAACGGTTGCTAAAAGTCCAAATTAAGAGGTATTAGTCCATTGTGTGGCAGTCAGTCACATCATATTCGCATTGCTGTTTTCTTGTCGGAGGTTTTGCCTTGATCTACCCTGGACCGCATTGACAAGTCACAATTGAAGCATTCTAAATAATCCACAGTGAAATAAGGCATAGGGTGTCACTCTCTAGGCTACAGAAAGCCTGAGCGCAGTGAAGTTAGAAAGGGTAGCAAAGCCCTTTTCAGTCGCGTTTCTCAGCCGATTAAACTCATTCAGGGCCAGGCTGCTGGAACGAAAACAGAAAGATCACCTCCTGTTCTCCAGTGTTTTGTTGGCAACAGCAGACAGATGTAGAAAAGTAGAAACATTTTTACTATAGCAACAAAGGGGAAAGGGGTGGGAGGCAAATAAAAAAAAAGAAGTTGAAATTTGTGGGCTTGTTGATGTCTCAGGTACTTTGGGACAGTTAAGAGACCTTGTCAGCTCAGACTGGAACTCAAAAGATTCATGTGAAATGACTGCGCAGTGCAAACCTGTGTCCTCATTTCTCCCCGAAATCCTCCACTGGTACAGTAATTAACCATAAGAACAGATTGACACATGGAGATCCAGTTCATTAACATTTTTTTTGTTTGTTTTTTTTTTTTGCTTTTCAGTAAAACCTATTTAAAAGTGATGCTTTCTTTAAGAGCATCCCATCCACCCATGCAGCCACGCTGATGTGACATATTGTGACACAAGATGCCACAGAAAATTAAGCTGAGCTCTCCAACTGAGGACTTGATTTAGCCATACATTCTCCACAAGTCACCATTTAAATTAACTGTTGTAGATGAAAGCTAGGAAAACGATAATTCATCTAGTGTGAGTAGTTGTGCAGAAACGATTTGCTGCTACTGGAAAAATAATCTGGAAAATACATACTTAAATACGATACTTCTCCCTTTCTATGTATAAAGGTAAATAAACTCAGTTGCAAGAAATGCAGCACGTTTTTAAAGGTCACAACAATGATTTTTTTCCTGCTGCCTATTATTTATTTCAATCTTAGTAAATGCAGATTCGCACGTATAAATGTGAAAACATGTGTATGTTCAAAAATCGTTCCCTGTCAATGTAGAAATGCCAGTACATCTAATTTGAGAATAAATGGAAAGGATTTCTGTGCAATGGGGAAAAAAACCAGCCCCAAACTCTCAATTAAAAGAAGCACGGGAACGATTTTGTAACCATGTGATTAGTTAGTAAAACGGGGGACCTGTGTATCAGCCTCTCCTCTGATGAAAATATTCTGTATAAAAGAATAGTTACAACGGTAATACTGAAGAAAGACTTATTCCCTATCAAGACCTGTGGTTAGGGCAGTCATTTCAGTTGTGGTTGACACAGATTTTGCTTCTGTAAAGAAATTGGGAGTGAAAGGATTTATACAAAGTGTTTCTAGCTCCTAAATAAATACGCTGCTGATGAGCACATTCAATTTAAAAGTTAGCCCTCACAAAGCCAAACACTGCCACTGCCTTGGAGTGTTTTGCTCCTTAGAAAATTTGGCCATTAACCTTGGTATTTACATTAGTGTTGAGTCCTTTTGAAGATCAGATTGTGTAGTTAAACATTTCTGGAAAAAATTACTTTAAATTCCTTAATCTCTTAAGATCCACTTCTTTTCCCTGAGATGCTTTTGAAAACCAAAATCAGAACCCCAAATCATTACCCTTGGTGCCAAAGCAGACGAGAAGTGCAGGGCAGGACTTGGCAGTGCCTGTTGGAAGGAGGCAGGGAGGATGCGCAGGGTGGGGTTTCTGCACCAACCTGTCACCATTGGGATAACAAGTTCTGACCCTTTGGAAAGCAGAGATGACTCCCCCGAGGGTGTGTCAAGTGATGTCAAGCACTTCAGCAAGTAAACGACCCTATATCTGAAGCAGTTGAGTGCTTATGGGCAATGACTGGTCCAGAGCTTTTTTGTGAGCTCCTGTCTTTCTGGCCTTAGATCCGAACTTTGATCTAATGGTTCACAGGTCCTAACATTATATCCCTCCTTTTCCAGTCCCCATTTCCCCAAACCTTAGACACTTGCTGGATCTCTTTTGTTCTGCATTTGCAAGAATGGATCTAAAATACCAAGGACCTTTATCCCCGAGTTGTGGGTTTGCCGTACTTTAAAAATTTGTGTAATATATGTTAGGTGACCGTGGATTTTGGCATCATATTGGGTCATCTCAGTGATTTGGCATTGTTTAGACTGCAAAATAACACACAGGGTCAAGAGCAGTCAATATTGGTCCTATAAATTGTTGTCTAGGCTCTCATAAATTGTCCTCCAATTTGTGGTTTGGAAAAGAAAAAAAAAACCACCACCACCAAAAAAAAATCAGCAGTCAGATTTCTTTGCCTCTACAACTGCATCTGTGTTTTTTAGTGAAAAGTGCTGTTTTTCCTAGCAGTCTGTGAGGTGTTTGTGTCCACATTGGGCCAAAGTACTAGGTACCAGGGTGACTTCTAATGTTGTACGGGGAAACGCAAAACTAAATCCCCAGATAGAATTTCAGACAAACAGACATTTTATTTACTTATATTCATCTCTTCTGGAAAAAAAAAAAAAAAGAGGGAGAAAATGGCTTGCTTAATCCCAGTACTAACACAATATTGATTCACATTCATGTTCAGTATTTATTGACGTGCATTGCATACAATGGAGGCTATCAATTAGGCTACTCTGTTGAAGGGAAGGGGCAATCATATTAGAAAACAGATGAAGCTCATAGTTTATATAGTCTTAATTTTATGTAATGTAAACCTTTCAAACCCCGGGCACATGAGAGTGAAAATGCATGTCCTGATGAAAAAAAAGCAAAAAACAAATGGATTTACTCTCCAGCTAATTATTAAGGGTGACTGTCCACAGAGTCACATCATTATTTTCTGCAGTTCTGTAATGAAATCAAACTTATTTTTTTACAAATTGAATTTCTCTGTATTTTACTAACCAACATTAAATATATTTGTGCAATAACTTACTACAAGGTTTTGTTTGGAGTGGGCCAGATATATGAAATTTTAGAAGTGGCGCGTAATCTTGCCATATTCCTCCTGTACGTTTAAGCAGGGGTTCAGCATACTGAACTCCTATTAAAGATCAATGTCAAGCATAATGGCACATGGGCAGTATTCAGGAGACCAAGTCGTTGCATGCAGAAATCAAATATAAAACACTCTCTATTTTGCCCCTTGGAGATTTTATTGCACGGTCACAGCTGGATTTACACTGTATTTAATAAAACATTAGTAGCCACCAGGGATTTAAATATGTAACGTAATTCTTTTTCAGTAAAATAATTCCATAAATCCAAATATGAAGCTTTTTTTTTTCCAAGTGCTGTATGCCCATAATTAAATTAAACCTTATATATGGCTTTTTTCACCATAGAATTTAATGGAAGTAAAACCCATCTGCAAAGTTGATTTTGGATACATATTCACATTTTTTGGAGCTGAAGTAGGTCTAATGGCTAATAAGTTTTGGGGAGAAACAGGGGTGCTGGCTCTCCATCTTGGCTGAACTACTTTTGATACAGACATGTGACAAAATGATAGTGTTACTTTACAGAGGCAGGTGAAGGTATGTCTAATTCTGCACTGAAAAAATTTGCAGAGTTAGTGTCATTTTCCCCTAACTCTGTGGGCCCTACCAGCATCTTGGCCAATAAACTTGACCTTGAGCAGTGACAGGGTGGCCTAGCCACGTTATCCATATATAATCACAGAATCGTTTAGGTTAGAAAAGACCTTTACGGTCATCAAGTCCAACTCTTAACCTGGCACTGCGATCTTCACCTCCAAACCATGTCCCTAAACACCACATCTACACATCTTTTAAATACTTCCAGGGACGGTGACTCAACCACTTCCCTAGGCAACCTGTTCCAACGCTTGACTAAGTATATAATTGTAAAATATATTCTTGTGAGTCTCATTTTCAGCCCTCAGATGTTTTTGGTAAGATGATAACTGGAAAAAAGAGATGTATCTATATTTTATTTAACAAATTTAATATTTAGGAGGCATCTCAAGTGTTTCTGGCTACAGCCATTGTTGGTTGTATCTTCAGTTAGATGAATCGAGTACATTGAGCTACAGATTATTTCCTTGCAGGCATAGTGCTAATCATCCAGAAGAAACAGGCAAAGGGAAAAGGAACAGAAAGACTGCAGGGAAATAAAATAAAGGTATTGTAAAATGAAGCTTGATGAGATATCTCGAGAGGTCTCACTGCAGCTTGCTGAAACAAAAACTCTGAATAGTGACACACAACTATTTTGTTACTTTTTAATGGAAATAAATATAAGGAATAAAGACTGAATGTTCCCAAAGACACATATTCTTGGGTATTAGACAGGGAGCCGTTTTCCAAGTAGAATGAAGTTTCTGGTTTTTAATAGTAACTATTGCTAACTGCGCTAGGAAGTGGAGATGACTCCAACTGGAATTTGACTAGACTATAAAGTTGCCACTTTCATAATTCTGATTGTAAACAGTCAGCAGTCTCTGATGTCACAACTTTTCCATAAACAACAATTTTGGCAGCAAAGTACCCGTGCTGGAGGGTACAGATCTAATGTCTTAGAGGACCTCTGCATCATTTTGTGAAACGCCTGAGATTTTCTCAAATTCTTTTCTTAGAGATCCAGTGGAATTAAATTAGTGATCCAGTCTAGTGCACCTGACTGAGCTTGTGTGGGATAATGATGCCACAACATGAAGGCAGCTGTAGAATTTAAACTCTGTGTGTAGTATGGGTAGAGAAACAAAGACATCTGAAGTGCGAATTCTTAATTCACACTTAATACAAATTCTTTAGCTTTCCTACGCTCACAAACAAAGGTCTATCATCCACCATCCTAAGCTGTGCCTATCTAAGGCAACTTTTTTCCCTTGTACTTCAGATCAGATGCTTCCTACATTGAATAACTGCGCCTCACTGAAACTGGAGATCAGAGAACATCAGTAATATTTCATGAAACCACTTCACTTAGGCTTCTAGTTTATTGAAAACATGTAGATGAAAGTTATAATTGTGCTTTAAATTGTAAAAAAGTCTCGACACTTACAATATGCAGCTTTGTGCTTCTAAAACAGAAGCTATGTTTTCACTTTTTTAACATTTGCTCCACTTTCTTCTATTTACCCCTTTTCTTCTTTCAATTGTTCTTCCTCGCATTGTGCTAGAAAAAAAAGGCAAAAAAAGTATTAAATGTGTTGCAAGTATTTAAAGGTACTGTTTGAAATTGTTCTATTTTTCACTTTTAGTATTTCTCATGAAGCAAGTGTGAAACTTATAGGAAAGAAAAAAATGATATATTTTTGATTGGGAGAGAATGATTGTTTTAAGTAAAAAACATTGAACAGTTTCCCCTTTCTTTGGTCTTATGTTGTTGGATCAGGTGGGAGACTCGTTTCTATTTATTTTTCTGTTTCTTTCAGCCGTAGCTGAAGGTTGAAAAACTTCACTCGAGATGTTCTTGACACCAATCCAGATGAACTTTTAAACACTGGGATGTGCCCCAAGCTTGCATTCAGACAGTGGACTTGTGTTGCCATCCAAGTGGGCTGAAAGGCATTTGCCACAAATGTCTTCAAACATGGATCAGAAACAGATTTCGCTGTTGCTGCGTTTTGATTTATTATTTCGTTTTCTTTTGTCCTAGCAACTCCAAAATAAGACAAGAGTAGCTAAAAAGTCAGTATTTTCTTCTAGCTGCTGGTAAATACTTATCAAATCTCTCTTTGGGGCCAGTGATTTTTCATATGTCTTAGTACACAATGGAATTATTTAATTACTTTTGCTAGCAAGTTTACAGACAAGTATATCCCTATCATACTGCATATCCTCAAATAAGATTATTTACAATCCAATCTAAGGAGTGCTGACTGGTGTCATTGGAAGCTAAAGCTGCATCAGCATTTAAATTTCTACTTTTCTGGGCAAAAACCCAACTGGCTGATTCAATTAAGCTCTTTATGTTATATATTATCCAGAAGTTCACAATCTGAAGAGATTCTCAGAGTCTGAAGCCATGCCTTTATGATTGCAATTTGGTAGCAAGACAATTTCCGAGGACTATTTTACTTGAACTGCAATGAAAATGTCAGGACATAACACACTTTCTGATGTGGGTTTTATGAAAGGCACTCCAAAATCAACCATTATTTCAAGCACAAGCAATAAATAACCTTCATTATTCATTAGAGTGTATATATGCATTTGTGTTTGCAAATATGGTGGTTTCCTCGTGCAAAGAACCCTGTAATCAAAAGACCCTTCACTCATTTAAGGAGGTAACAAATGGGTAGGCAGGAGGTACAGAAAGAGACAGTCTATTTAATCGATAATGGAGATAATCTATAGAGTAGCTGCAATACAAGTAGTCCATCTTCCAGGCATAAACTTCAGATAAGATATAGGATGTGGAAAGATTCATGCAATATTGTGAAGCTACTTTTCATAATAGTCATTTGGACAAATTTTGTTTATGGTTTGTATTGAACAAAAAGAATAGACCTCTCCCATATCACGTAAATCACAGCCCTCCTGAAGGCTGTCCGCAGTGGTGCTCTGCTATTACTATTCACAAGAACATTAACACTGGTGAAAGAGGCTCTGTGAATTTACTGCTATTTACCTGTTCAGATTAGGAGCTAATGCACCTCTGAAAGAGACAACATGATACGCAGCCCCTTGCAACCTCAAACAGCGTGAGAGTGCTAGAAAGCAGCCTCCTCACACAGATGTTATTTGTGTGAGGTGTGTGGTTTTGTTTCTCTTGTAATGAAACTTTGAAGGAAGATCACATTTATGTTCAGTTACTCCTGTTGATGAGTTTCAGATGGGTCAGTCAGAATTTTAGAGTCAAAACCAGAGCTTGGACAATATGCATTGATTTATTGGAGGTGTTTTCCTTTTGAAATTGAAAAATTTGTTCAGCAAGAAAATCAAAAATCTGAATATCTTCCTGGCAATTTAAAAGCATAAATTATGGTTTCTAGAGCTCCTTTGTTTTGATGAATTCAAAGCAATTTTCAACTTCAAGTATTTTTATTTTTAGGGAGTTAAAAGTTAAATTGGAGGAGATTTTGAAAGAAAACAAGGCAAGTGTTCACTGTAAAAAGAGACCAAGATGCTGTTTCTTGTTGTTTCTTGTGCTTTTATGCAGAATGATGTTTGTGTAATGGTTTTGATAAGAGAGGTGATATCAGGAGAAAAACTGTGCCTGGTAGCCTTTTTATAGTTATTTAAGAAAAGAGAAAAAAAGAGGCACCAAACCATGATCACCAACGATTTCAAATGAAGGGTTCAGGATGATGCTGGAAGATCAGATCAAACCAATTAAAGCGGCGGGGAAGGACCCTGGATACCCAGCCCCTGGATAACAGTTCAAAAAGGAGGGGAGGAAGGCTCTCTTTTTCTCTCTCCTGCCTCTTTCTTCTTCCCACTCCTGCTTTTCATCGTGGGGGCACTAATGAACTTTTCAAGTCCCATGAAGACAACCCTCGTATTCTGATTAGTTGCCTTACTTTTAATGAATTGTTTTAATCAAGTTTCAAAGCAGGAACTCTATGCTTCATTGCAGCAGCCCAATGACAATGAGCTGAATGTTACCAAGACAGTGCATCTGATGGACTTTAATGGATTTTATGTGACAGTGTCTGGTGGCCTCATATTAGACATAGCCTTACAACAGAGAACCCATGGGGTTGCACTATGCATTTAATCTATACAAACTGTAAGGATAAGGGAGAGGGAAGCTGGGGAGGGGGAGAGACTCTGAACCCTGAAGACCTTCAAAAGACATGCATTTCATACTAATAAGAAACAGTCTTTGGTCATTTTATTTTTTGCCATAGCAAAGTCCCATTGTGTTTTCTTAGTGAATGCCACGAGTATAATATCTCCAGGGCTTTTTGCAATAACATTCTCAAAACACAAAGTTATCTGGAAAAATTAAGCTCTCAAGGAAATCTTGGCAGCGCTGTAACATTTCCTGGATTTCAGGTAGCGATTCTGAGTTGTGATCTCTTAAGTCCGTAACAATTTGCTGTTTCTAATTTATTGCTTCATTTGTGACTGCTGCTACAGCAAGGTAAATTTATTCTGATTTGCACAACCTAAGTCTTAGCTCTGACAGTGACTAATTATTACCTGAGTTAAAATAATGAAAGTGTCGGAAAGTGTCCGAATGCAATTTGTTAGGAAAACATGTGGCATGCTGTGTTACCCAAGCCCAGAAAAGCCTAAGTGATCAGAAACCATGGAGAATTAAGAATTTTTTCCCCAAAGGTTACAAATCAATGTGGAAAATTTTCAGGGAATTGGAGTGCTCAGGGGCTTCATTCACTGGAATATAAAATGCAGACCATACCTGTGTGATTTTCTGCTTAAGGAGGAAAAGTCACTTTTTCAGAAAGAATCTGAAAGGATATTGTGACGGTGACAGTGTCCAGACAGTTTGCATCAGCTGTAGGTTGATGCTGATCCTGTTTAAAGAAGGCGCTGGAGGAGGATTATTTTGCAGCTCTTCTTTTTGAGAAAAAAAACCCAACCCAAACCCCAAACCAACACACAGAAGAGGAAATCTATTGTAAGGAACTCCAAAAGTATAAGCACTGTTAGCTGATGGAAGGAACACCTTTGCGTTTTTTGCTGGCGCAGGGTCAGTCCTGTGTTTTGTCAATTATAGGCATGTCTTATTTGCAGAACGGCTCAGCTCCAGCTGCGTAAAATGAATCCTGAAATGAAATGGTCAAACGATGTTAATGACTCTGTCTGCTTGCGAAAGTTTCTGAGGAATGCTAGCAGCTCTGGGTTAGGATTAGAAAGCATCTGACAGCTCTGTAGTTCTGCTTGTTCAAATAGCTCTATGCAAGAAGACGGGGTACCAGTAAATGAAAATAATAATACAAAATAACAAACAGCTATCTGAGTGAAATAACAAAGCAATACAAATGATTGGGGGCTTCTTCATTCAGGGCGTTTGTCACTCCTGTGAGCCATTTCAGCCACACTTTAAATTAAATTTATCTTAAACGGGATTTAATTGGGATTTAATAAGACAATTGTTTTATTGTTAAGGACCAATTGGATGTCAACACATAATGTTTCCTAGAGTGATAACTGTACCTTGTAAAGATGCTGGGACTACATAAAGGCTAACAATTTCATGGTCTGTAACAATGTACTTATGTTTAATATTATTTAATACACACCTGTATTTATGGTCTGTATTTCATGCCCTACTACCACATGAATGTCCTGTTGTGTTAAGAAGCTATACAATCTGCATTGCTGTCTATATCAAACACACCTGCCAGACCTCTAGAGAGATATGATTATATTAATTACAATATATTGATTGATTTCCACTTTACATGGACTGTCTGTATTTAATTTAAATATACAATTAAACACGTTGATGACACAATTTGGATTGTTACTGTGATAAATAATTGCTAATTGTGTCATGTTAGATCACATATTTTAAAGCAATGTTTCTCATATGCTAGCAGCAACTGCATGTATAAAATATGCTGAGAATCTATTTTAATTATTCATATTTGTTCATGGCCAGTGCTTTTCTATTTCTCAGGTCTGGAGGGAACAATACATATCTTGACACTTCAAAACAACTGTTGGCATAATTTTCAGGGGAACATGTATACCTTTCACATAGAGTCCACGCATGCTTTTGTGATGATTATATGGAAAATGTAAATGTCAGTATGCCATTCTGTTCTCTGTTTTGCTAATTTCTAATGTGTGTACAATATATCTACAGATTAGGCAATTAAATCGCTAGTCATATTTGTACTAACTATTGCTATTAAAATCTATCAGTAATATAATATTAGTGTCAGTAGTACTGCTATTGTGCAAATACATTAGATTTAATTTGTCATTTTCTATGAAAACAATAAAATTATTTTTGAACCTTCCCTACACTTGTAACAGGATGCACAACTAATTTTCCAAGAATTTTCATTCAAGGGAAAAAAACCCAACAGCATTGTCTTTTCTTGCCTTTACTTGCATTTTGCGTCTGCTTTCTGCAAATAAAATGAAACTTGTACAAGTCAGTTTACCAAGAGAAGTCTCCATGAAAACAGCAATTTAAAAGAAGCCAGGAGAGTATTTGCAAATTATGAATTTGTAAATACAGCATTTATTATTAAAAACCTGGTTCTAAGAGTCGCACTCATTTAATCAAGGAACGGAAACAACTCTGTGTGATTCACACACCCAATAAAAAGTAATCATAAGAGACCCCAGACATATAATTTCTTATCTGTGACTACTCTGAAAAAAATAGCAGCTGTTCAAAGAAAATTCATGTACTGAGAAAGAGGATCGGGTCCAGAGTCTGAAAAGCATCTCAGGAAGACAGACCCTTTTGTCACTGAGGTCACTTGGAAATTTCTGGTTGGGTCGGGTAGCGGGCAGCGTGCTTGACCCCCTCCTCAGGCAGGGGCATGTTGTTGTTTTGCTGCTGTTTGGTACATTTTTTGGAGGAGTGGGGGTTGGGGTGTCATCACACAGTAATTTCCAGTGGCACCAAGCCCATGCCTATCTTTTCCATCCCTGTAGTGCATCCCAGCCCCACAGCTGGATATCCCTCCAGTCAAGTAATTTTTTGTTTGGCATCTCTCTACATTCTGTTGTGGCAACAGTGTGAGTCAGGAACACAGAGTTTTCCTCCCTTTTCTTTTTAAAGATAATCACTGTGATGTCATTTTTATAGGCTTAGGTCCAATACGAGGACCTGTTATGATGCTTGAGGCAAAGGTTGCTCCAAAAGAAGGGAAGGCAAGGGGGAGCCTGAGGCATTGGACATCATATTTCAGCCTGCCCAGGTATGCTGAGTAAAATTTAGGCACTCAAGCCTCCAAGGACTGCATTGCAGAGTTGAATGGGACATTTTCTATCCAGCCCTGCTGTGATTTGGTTCCCAGCTCAGAAGGGATGATGCTCACCTAAAGCAGCAGGCGGTGGCCCGGCATCCTCTGACCCAATGGCCCCAGCGTGCAGGGCAGGACATTCTGCACAGCCCAACAGACAGAGCAGAGAGGGAGCACAGCCTGAAAGGCTGCAAGCAATCTGTGCCAGTAATGAGCAGCCAATTAATTGATTACTGAAAGTATAACTGAATCCTATGCCTCGGAGAAATCTAAAATATAGTAACTGCTTACTTTATTGACAGCATTCATGCCATATTTAGTAGCTGGTATGTAAGAAGTAGCTGGACAATTTTGTTACACTTAATATGTTTCAGAACACAGCATAAAACATGTTTTAACACCATAACATCTATTGAGCAGTACCTCTGGGAACAGGCTTTATTATTAGATTACATTATACAAGATTAGGCTAGTCAATAAGGGATTGCTTTCACACAGCGTGCCATCTGAAATACCTGTTTTCTTTCCTTCTTTCTTTTTTTTTTTTTTCTTTAAATTACTTCAAGACCTTCTTTGTAGGATCTTAGGTACAATATGCCCATGAATCATAAAACTGACAAGCCCCAGGGCTGAATGGTCTCTGTACGGTAGATACGAGGCCTAGAGATAAAGGTGCACTACAGGTATACAGTGACAGGGGCGGATTATAGATAAACAAAAGGCGCAGTTATTAGATGGGAAGTGCCAGGCAGGATTGTACACTGAGAATGCAAATTGTAAGGATTGTGTCGCAGGGACTCGACTTTGCTTGGACTGTCAGGCAACAGGAAAACAAAGACAATAATTCAGCCTGGGTGCGATGCTGGGGTTTT
Source organism: Neomorphus geoffroyi (assembly GCA_033558235.1). Lineage (NCBI taxonomy): Eukaryota > Metazoa > Chordata > Aves > Cuculiformes > Neomorphidae > Neomorphus > Neomorphus geoffroyi. Next base: position 5,713,521 of record JAUMJM010000009.1, read on the forward strand.
TAGATTTGCTTTTTAGCTGCACAGGGGAGAGGGGAAGCAGGAAGGGTTTTAGCCAGGTTTTGGCACCTGGGTAAAGCCGTGGGGAAATTCAGCCTGCTCATAAGGTCAACTTACAATTCCATTTTCTAATCAAAATCATTCTATTTTCTAATCAAATAATTTGCTGATTAGTTAAATCATAATCAGAAAGGCAAAGAACAGGCATATCATGAGATGTCCTGAGTCAGGGCAGCAAACTGATGCTGTGAACCTACTGGAATCTGGTGTCCCGAATCCTCTCCTTGCCATATGAATCTTTCTGGCCTTTGTTCAGAGCGGTGCGGCATCCAGGGGAGCACAGGCTGGTGGAGCCCCACCTGCTCAGGTTGGGGCTGGGGAGAGATTCCAGGGCATTTTTAGGACAACTCAATCCCTGTTCTGGCAGGAGTTCCCAGCTTGTGAGTTTGCCTTTCAGATTTTGGTGCCTGCAGAGTCGTGATGTACTATTTTGGTGTCCAATCCCTTTTTCAACGTATATCTTCTCAATCACATTGCTGAAATACAGTGGGAACCAAACACACTATCTGCTTTTTTCAAGTGATATCCAGTGGTATTCACACACTTCCATGCCTTTAAATTCTTCATTGCGTGCCATGTTGGATCTATTGCAGGGAATTTCTCTCTCTTAGTCCTAAATTAAAAATCTCCACTGAACTACACAGCTGCTGACTACGTTGGTATGAGCAACTTCCATTCAGATTTCCTAGATGGAGAAGACTTGTGGCCTGCTTTGCTGCTCTCACTGGAAATGAATATGAATTGATAGGACTAAATCTAAGAACAGCTTCATTTTTTTGCCTACGAGAATTTTTCTTCTCTTATATAACCAAATTTCCCCACAAGATTGACATTTCAGGAAAGGGGCAGAGGCAGACAGGTGACTACAGATCAAATTGGATTTCTACAACCTTCCATTCTAAAGGTCAACCCTCCACAGTGGGTTTTCAGCCCGCAGTTCCTATCTTGGTTTCAAACACAGGCGAAATACTCCACATGCCAAAGGACCCTTTACTCTTCTTTCTTTTTTCTTTTTTTTAAATATTATTATTTTAGTCTTTTCTTTCCTGGAATTTTTAATAGAAAAAAACCTAATTATGCTGTTGGCTTTGATGGAGGCTTGTAGTTGGCAGGGCAGTGACTTCAGACCAGATACGGCGGGAGAAGGAACTGCAGAAGAGCCCCTCACTTCTCTTGGCATCTCAAACTGACTCAGTTCTGAGAAATGGTGACTGAGAAAAATTCCTAGAAGTAATGACCTGTTGCAACCTTTGAGGGCAATGGAGGATCTTTAACTCGGAAACACAAGCAGGCAAGAAACTCCCAAACTGGAGAGAAACGTGGCTTACTTTGAACGGGATTTGGCAGTGAATTTGATGAAAAAAATAGAGAAATAATTACCTTTTCCCCATGTTGGCCAAGGGTTGCCATGGACACTTCTGACCAAAACAGGGGCTTTGCTGCAGTGTTAGCAAGCTGTCGAATAACCGATTGGGTGTCAGAAATTTACAGCCAGTAATTAACTGATAGGTTTATAATTAAGCAGAGATGCCCCTGAACAGCAACGCTTGGATCTGAATTCTAATTCTGACTTTTTCCAAAAATCAGGGGCCAAAGAGAGTGACAATTTGGGTTCAGTCCCATCTTTTTAATTAAACAATGATTTTTGACAGGAGGGGAATCTCCAGCAGTTAATGACTGACTGCAGGAGTTGAGGGCCTGAGGCAAAGCTGAGGGCTTTTAATCCAGGTGGTCATTAACTGCCTGGGAATGCCTGACCCTGAGGTTAATTGTTTCTATTTTAAATCATGAAAATAATATACACGTATACAGACTCCCTTTTCCTTCTTTTCTGCTGTACACGTGTGTTACAAATATAAATATACTGCTATTTTATGCATTGAAAAAGATGAAAGCTGAGCTGTTGGGATGCTCTTGATGTATTTGCTTAAGAGTTCAGGTACCCAAAACATTCTCTTGGCAATCTGTTCTTTCCATCCAGAAAATCTGACCCACAGCCTGACCAGAAGGGCTGCCTGAGAAAGGCTCTGGGTGGAGGTGTACAAGGAACAGGAGTGCCTAGCTGGGTTTTAAAAAGTATTCATTCTTCCTCTGATTCACAAATCCCCAAATCTTGGGAGCTGATTTAATTTTACTTTAATTTGCTTATTCAATAAAAACTTCCTGCAATTCTGCCCATCCTGGGAGTCAGACAGAAAGCCACTTTTAAAAGCTTTTTGTGCACTTTTAAGCATTGGATCCTTTCTTGTCTTTTAGGGCTGGCTGCTCAGGACAGCGCAGGATCAGCTGCAACAGCAACACTCTTATTTTCAGAGTTAACTCCAGTTTGCACGAAAAAAAGCCATCAGGAATTTAGCACAGCCTGTAAACCCAAGGAAAGCCAGAAGCTCTGAGTAGGTGACATGCAAAGCTGTGGAGCAGGCAAACCCAACAGCCAGCAGATACCTCACCTGAACCCGAAATAATTCCATTGTGGAATTTTAGATATATTCATTTAGATGTATTTTCTTCCCCCAATCCTCCTCTTTCTACCCACCCCGCTTTCCTTTTCTTTTCTTTTCTTTTTTTTTTTTTTCAAAGAGACATATGTCATCATTGCCAGTTCAGTTTCCTGTGTTTAACCCTTGCTATATCTAGCCTGATTACTCCTAATAAAGCTTGACAGTTGGAGGGTTAATCCAACCCTTGGTCTCATGGTTTCTTCTCAGGAAACAATCTGTCCCGGAGAGCTTTCTGGCCTGTTGCAAGGTTATATCCCCCCGGGGTGCCATCAGCGCCAGCCAGGGCTCCTTTCCCATTGTCTGCCAAATGGCCACCAATTAAGTCAACTGTTCCCCAATTAGAATTTTGAGGAATTTATCTTGTTCCTCCTGTGTTGAAACTCCCAAGCAGGGGCAGCTCTTGGAGTCGGTTACAAGGGCTTTTTTTTTTTTTCCTTGTTCCAGAGTGAAAAGGAGGGGGGGGGGGGGAATTAAATAAATAAATAGCAGCTCTTTCCTGTAATCGGAGACTCCTGGGTTTTTCCTGTGGCCCATTCACACAGCTTAATCCTAGGCTATGTGATGAGAACTTGCTAATACTTAAGGGAGGATACTTTATTATTGCTCCATTCACCTGAGCTAGCATGGCTGATTTATTTCCAATCGATGCTGCTCTCAGTAAAAGTTTTCTCTGTGTCATCAGCTATAAATATAATGAGATCTGCTGAATTAAAGCTAGGAAACAATAATTTTAATTTCAATCGGTCGAACAGCCAAATGTGCAGGGTTGTTCTTGGTTTTCCCTTCCCCTCCCCCCTGAAATGGCTTAACTGATTGTTTACAGTTTTTTATTGGTGAATTAAATTCTGGGCTCTGGGTCACCTTTAATATGGGAAATGCAAAGTCTGGCAAAGTTATCAGGATAATATCCTTTAAACTAGACGTACAAAGGCCCCATCGATCCATTCTAGGCAAATAGGACCTTTGGCTTTTTTCCTGACAGAGTGTGTGAAGGTCTTCTTTAGCAAACTCTTTGTGTGCTACCTCAACTGCCCTTACCAGGAGCGAAGCATTTCAGCTGTAGCTCCAAGGGCAGACTGGGCCAGGCCAGGCACGGTGTCACTGTCAATCCGCATGTCTGAATTTGTCTTTCGATGGAAAGACAGAAATTACATTTTTCTGCAAGTTAAGTCTATTTTTTTAAAACTGCTAAGCAAAAGGGAAGAGTCACAATCCGTGACTAGAAAGGGATACATCTCCAGCCTTTCATACGTACCTTTTAGATCTTGGTGCAAAATACAACTTTTCTTCATGACTGGTTTCATTACACGTGGGCCTCCACTGCTGGAGTTGGGGTTCGGATAAACCCAAGGTTTCGGAGTTGGGATTGATAATGGAAACTTACTTTTTCATAAAATAGTCACCTTAGCGTTAACAAACTTTACTGAAACATGGTTTTGGGACCTTGAACATTTTGGTCATGGAGCCACCTTACATACTTTTCCAGTGATCCTTTGCTGTCCTTGGCTACACAATGACTTCCTCCTGGTGCTGCATTAAGCGACGTGATTAAAAATGTAACCAACATCTGTCATGCGTGTGTTGTCTTCTCTTTTTTTTTTTTTTTTTCCCAGAGACAGTCAAATGTTTTGTTTGGAATTGTTTCGGGAAGATTTTTAACTCTCATTTTCACACATTTCCTTCTTATTACTGCAAATAAGGCCGATTCACTCAGCTCACATCTGCTTCTAAGTGTCACCAATTTCCTACAAGTTCAGGAACATGAGGCAAGTTGGAGATAAGGACTGTGGACAAAATTTAGCTGCCAATCCAGTTTTCTCTAGGGTTTATGTATGATTTTATCTGAAGTTGTGAATTTGGCCATCCAGATTTGCATTCAATCAGTACAAAAAAATGGCAGATCTGATCCTACACTGGAGAAATTGCAGAACTTATTCCAAATCTATGCAAATGAAACCGAGACCTTTAGCATCCTTCTTCAGTCCCGTAGTATTCTCCTATTTAAATAAAGGAAAATTGCACTGAGGTGTATGGAAAACTGGGGCCCACAAAACTTTGCAAAACAAGACACAACATAACTGTAGAAAACAGAAATATATAGACATGCTACCCTCAAGGGTGGGAGGTGGAGGAAGTTAGTGAAAAAATATAGCACAGTAATAATATCAAAAGAACAGGACAGCAAATTATAGCTGTCCCTGGTCAGATTTAATTGGGTTTTCCTCAATATAGTGAAGAGTGGTTGAAGAATTTCTTTGCTTGCCATAAAGCTCCCAGCAGTCCCCCCAGACTGCACTCACTTCCAGTCCCATGGAAGAAAGTACATAATCTTTACCCACATTTCAATACCCAGCTCCCACAACAACCAGAAGGAAGCACACACTATTGAAGAGGTTAATTCCCACTGTTAAACTACACTGTGCTTATTGAGAAAATGCAAGTAAGCATTTTAATAGAAAATTTAAAACCCATTGGGCCTGATTCTCCTCACATTGGTTTTAAACTAGTGCCACTCAGTTAAACCTGGATTTTTTTCAGTGTCATCAAAAGGATGATGCACGTCATTCTCCCTTTGTTCCTAAATATGATTTTGCGAAGACGGTTCCTATCAACCTGGGCAACTTAAACTCACTGAAACTCCAAAATACTGGTGCAACTCAAGCACATCTTCCGTGTTTGCCTTGCCCCTCTTGTGTGCCCTTGCACCAGTTCTGAGCAGAGCTTACAAACATGCAAATTGCACGTGGTTATTTTGCCTGCCCATGCAACCCTCAAGTGAAAAAGCAATGCGCCTTTTTACAGATGCAGGTTTTATTTTCCTGTAGCCATGCTCCAGGCAAGTTCTTTGGCATTTTTCATCTCTCCCCAATGGAAAAAGAGAGTGTGGAGGAGGGTAGAGGACCCAACACACAGATGTGGTGAGCACACGGTACTGCAAATGCACCCCGATCCAGTTGCTGCTGTACATGTATGTAAAGGATCCCCTGTTGGGAAATTCTGTCAATAATTTGGCTATGTCAGGAGAAATAAAGGCCTTGATTTTATTTCCTTTCTTAGTCAAGGTGTTTGATTTTGTAATTTCTCTCCTTTATTTTTTTCCTTTGTAAAATGCTTACCTACCATGCTTTGCTTCAAATTAAGACAGGAATCTCCCCATGTTAGCGTGTGTAGATGACCCTCATGTGATAAATAATCAATGCCAATGACCTTCTTTAGCTCTTAGTGATAGCGACTGCACCAAAATGTGTCCCTTAGAGGAGGAGTTCCTAAACTCCTGTTCATGGGGCGTCATGATGGGATCTCTGTATGGGAGCCAGCCTAGTGGTAACTGCTGGGGCACAGAGTTTCCTTCTCTCCTCTTCCCTTTCCAGGCTTTCTGGGTACGTGTCACCTTTAGGGGGAGTCCCAGCACGGCATCCTCCTTGTTGCAGCCCGTGCAAGGACTTTTGCTGTTCAGGGGGCTGATATAGGGCCTATCAGCTCCAGGGTTCTGCACCCCACCAGGGCAAGGCTCTCTATGCTGCCACGCCGGGAGGAAAGGCTGCCATTGCTGCAGCATCAGCAGTGAGCTGGCTGTGTTGAGAAGGGCTACAAATAAAAAGAGCCTTTGTGGCTCTTGCACAAAGGCCTCCTGGTTGCTCTTTAAGAGCTCTGCTTGAACGTGCATTGGTCTGGCTGGCTGCATCACTGCCTCCTTGGCACAGCATTAATGTTCACGAGGGCAACGGAGATGCTCTCAGCAGCAGGAAGAACAACTTAAGCACAGATGTTTGCAAGTGAAGCGGCGCGATGTACCAGTGGTGACACAGCTCTGCTACGACAAATAATTTAGCAGGCCCAAAGAGGGCTTTCTCAGGCCCGTGAACATCATTAACTGTGACAAACAGAAAATTGTTCCCTCGCCAACAGCTTAAGTAGATTTACAAAAAGTGATTTATTTCTGTTCAGTTAGTAACAGTCCCAAAGCATTATATTTATTTATATATATATGTATATAAATTAAAACCCAGAGTTTGGCTCAGTTGCTGTGAGAAAGAAAAAACCTTCCCAACTACTTTGGCAAAAAGTAAGTCTGGCTTTTAACAGGCTTGCTGTGGTCAAGAGCTGTGCCTCTCCCCCGTGTCAAAAGTGATGTTGAATCCTCAGGGGAAGAGACTGAGGCTCCTTTTGGGTGGGTTCAGGACACCTTGCTGTGACTGATGTGGGGTGATGCTGATCTCAGCACACCTCCTCCTGGTCGTGAGAAGAAGTGGAGTCAGTGACATCCGCGTAGGGGGTCAGAAGTTGCTGCCGATCTGATAAAGCAAGAGGTGCCTGATGAACTCCTGGGGAGTCTGATAATTCGCATCAACAGAAGGAAACAGAGAATCTGAAATGATGGAATGAATTAAAGAAAACTCAAACCCATGGCTGCTGTTTCCCGCGTTGTTTGTTACCTCTCACTTCTCACTAGAGTTTCAACACTTTCAAGGCCAAATTTGCTTTATACTTTATTTCTTTATTCTGCTTTTCTATTTACTTCCTCCAAAGCTACAAACTTTTTTTCCCTCCCCCTTCCTATCTCCCCTTCCCCCACCTCGGGGAAGCCAGGTAATCTTTCTCTACGAGATATTTCTTACTTGAAAAAAGAAAGTAGGCAAACAATTCCCCCCTAACCCAGAAGGAGTTAAATAATTAAGCAGAACCACAAAACAAAGCACTTGAATGGATACTTATTTAATTGGAGGTATTTATCCTTTTCTGTTAGATTCTGAGCCAGGGTACAGACTCAAATTCTTTGTTTGTAGAGTTCCTAATACAATATCGCCCATTTTCACCTGCCCCTTTGCCAATGTAGTGGTAAGCATGAAAAAATAAATAAATGTCAATTTTAGACTGACTTTCTTTTCTGTTCTTCCTCTTAAAAAGTACTAAAAGATCACAGAACTCTTCTGATGTTTGGTAACCTAAAAAGAAACATGGTAGAGTACAATTACTACCAAAGCACTATTGTTTTGTGACATTCAATTTATAAGGAAATGTGGGAATCTGCAATCCATTCATGGTAATTTAAATGGATGTTTTGATAGGATTATGTAAGTATATTTGTGTTTGCGTGTGCATGTGTGTGCGTGCATATATGCCATAATTTGTCAAAAGAGGTCACCCCATAAAAGTGAATTTAAACATAATTTTGCATTCTCGGTAAAAGTTCAGAGGCTGAGTTCAGTTTAACCTTGGCTGAGCGGAGCTTTTTCTTCTGATTTTTTCAGTCTGATAAGAAAATTGCTTGTGAAATAAAGACAAACATAGGTTCGCCTGAGAAGGCATTAATAATCCGATCCTTACATGTTTGTATAGAAGACAGGTACAATCCGGTGTTGATTGCTTCTTAGCTTCTCTTTGCTGTCTCAGAAAATCCTGGGAGATAATACCAGGTCATCATAACCGTGCACTGGAGCATTGCGCACCCACAAACAAACCTTGGCAACTCTGAAAGGCACAGCTAGGAACGGTCCATATGTGTGGGACTGATATATACAGATGTGCAAGGGGAATCATCATTGCAATAAATCACTTTTGGCATTTTACAATCCCCATTTGACCATTTTCCCAAACAAATTATTAAAAGTGCATATTACATTAGGTTTTTAAAATTTCATTTTAAATAGAAGACTTATTACAGGATACCTAAAAGATTATTTTATGAGATAAACTTAGGGGTGATTTTTCCAGTCTAGAGTAAATAAGAATCCCATGGAAACTAAGAATTTGGGATACATTCAAACAAACACTGTAAAGTTTTCAGAAATGCCAAGTTCTTTGGAGATTGGTGTGTGTGTGTACAACGTGTTTGTATAGTCAACAATCTCAGAGCAATATGGTTTGTCAGTTATTAATTCTGCTCATTGCAGATGGCTTCATTATGTGTATTTAATTTCAGTACTTAAGCAAACATACAATAGTAGGGCTTACGCACTGTTTTAGGATGCGATGGTTATATATAGTGAGATGAAACAGAAACGAAACGGAAACAACTGATACTGCTTGGGCTGGAGGTAAATTTATATTGATGGCATTAAGCCATTCAGAAGTATCCCTCGACTTGAATAGCCCTAAACCCACCAATTGCTTTGTTTGCTGTATGAGAAGGTACTGATCACTAGAGCCTTAATTTGCCACAGCAGTTAAGTGCTCCAATTCCTCAGCGCAATAATTGCCACATGTTGAGTGTGCAGATGTCTAAACACGTGGGAGCACTTCCCTTTCCTAAAGACAAATGAAGATTTTCATTTTGTTTTGTAAACGTGTCAGGATTTATCACTTAGTCATGTGTCATGCATTAGGGTGTTTATACAATACGGCTTTCCACACCCTGGTTCTGGACTTCTATGATTTCAACAACAAAGCTGGGGAGTAACGGAGGTTTGCCAAACCTTCCCCTTTTAACCCAAACCTTTGGCTGGACTAAAGAGAAGTATGAGCTGAGAGTGCATAATAAATGGTAAATGAGGATACTCCCAAGAGTAAGACAAGTGGGATTCGCCTGATATCTTCAAAGACTGCTTGATAAAGGAGACATCATCTGCAAGACAGGAGGACATTAAAAAAAGAGATGTTAAAAATAAAATTGAAGTAATGATATCCACCAGCAGTAATTGTGTGCATGTCTGTATTGCACTGGCACTGTGTTAAATTTCATCTGTAGCCTCTCCTCAGCCTCCACGTTCCGCCCAAGCGCTAAATATCTGACTTTTCAAGATTTTCTTTCCATATAAACAGCTTCATTTTAAAACAATTTGATTTGAAGTTTGACTATGCAACATCTAATCAGCAACAGGTTCAATGACTGCAATAATATTTCTAAAATAACGGTTCCATAGTGGAAACAGGAATGAGGTGAAGTTGGGAAGTTTGGAAGTGGCTTGGGCACGAAGCCCAAAGTTTACTTCATTTCAGTTTGGTGTTTCAGGCTTATTAATGCTGCAGATATGGAGTTGCTCTCATTAGGACTGAGGTCTAGATTCGAACATTCATACACATAGCAATGGTTTGGGGTCCCAGTCTATGGGCCATCTCTCAGAAAGACTTTGCAAACACGGCCAGAATTAGCTGCTGAGATGTCAAAATAGCCCACTGGTGTTTGTAATGAGCTTTTTTCTTTTTTTTTTAACTGAAAATAAAGATGATAAAAACTGTCCAAGAAGGAAAGTATCTCCTCTGTACTCTGTTACCCTTTCAGGGTCTGATACTCCTTTTTCGTTTGCTGAAGAGGGGGAAAAACCACCAAACCAACAGTTATTTATCTGTTACCAGACAAAGACTGTAAAGAAATCCAAGAAGAGCATCCCAGCACAAAAGCCTGAACTCTTTGACCTCTTCGGCCTCAGGCCTGGACAATTGGCCAAGCTGGGCTTTTTCCTGAGAACTGCCCGAGGGCAAAGGCTGAGAAAAGATGCGCATTGTTTCCCGTACCATCCATTAAATACGAGGGCTGAAAGGCAAAAAGATCTTACCAGGTTATAGCGACTCTGAGAATGCAGCTTGACACTCATTTTCAAGGTAATGTAATAAAGGAAAAAAGTGAGTTGTAGAGATCTTAATTCTTTAAAATTTAAAAGCTAATTTTGTGTCTTTTAGTCAATTTCCTATGCAGGAAGGAAGAATTTATTAACTGACTTCTGATGTTAAATGGAGTGCTAATGGGCAAGTACAACAATTCAACAGGTGCCAAGGAGAAATATAGAGACATTATATCAATATTAATCTTAGAGCCTTGCAAAAGCCATGGTAGGGGGTTTTATCAGGCAGGTTTTGATGGGAACACCCCTGCCATCCCCAAAGTGAAGAGGAAGTTTGAGTCTCCTGCTTAAAGTTTGAGTGTTCGCATTGTGAGGTGTTTTAATGGAAGATAATGATTTTTGTGCCATTGGAAATTGCTGTTTCTTGACAGAGTTTGTCCTGGACCGGGAATGCCTCCTGGAAAACAAGTCTTTGAGCATCTGTGCTCTGTGTGTGCCTCAGACAGAGCAGACAAGGCAGAGATACTGGAGAGCAAAAGCATTTCCAGAATTGGATGCTCAGCTGGAAACCTGAACACCCATTATTAGTCTGGATACAAGTCAAAAGAATAGTTGAACTTGCTAAAAATCTACACAACCGCTATTTTACAGACTGATCTTCTGCCAGTAAACAAATACTGACTCTAATGTACTTCTGATTTTGACCCCTGGGATGAAAATTTTCTGTATAAACACCAGCTGATGAACAGGTCACCTTGTTTTCAAGACAAGACTCTCAGAGTCCCACCCCACACAGCAGGCCCCTGATCCACATAAAAGACTTCAAAATGTCCAGCAATAATTTTCACTGAACAATTTTTTCATTGTTCCAAGCTTTCACATTATTAGTGGGAAGGGATTAGTGGGAAAGGGAAAGTGTTTTGTGTAAACATCTTATTCAGGTGAAAAAAAAAAATAATTCATTTTGATGTTCTCAGGTAGCAAAGTTCCACATTTTACAGAGAGGAGGGTTTAAAAATTTTGAGAAGTATAATTTTAAAAATGACAAAGCAAAACAAAAAGAAAATATTTTGAATTTTCACAGTATAACCCTTTTTTTTTGTCCAGCTGCTCGTATTTTCTGGTTGAAAGTGTGTTTTTTTGAGAACTAAGAACTTTTTAATTCTGCACGAAAATCAGATAAAAAGGAAGATACAGAAATTCCCTCAAAATGGAGTATTATTTGTCTGTTGCTCTGCTTGTTTTCATCTATGAATTAAAAATAACAAATAATGGGAATATTTGGCAGCACTGAAATAATAATAAAAAGAGGGGCTTTTTTATTGGAAACCTTCCCAAGGTTTTTGGTCTTGTGGAATTTACCATCAGCCGTTTTCGCTGCCTAACTCTGTTTTTTAATATTGTTTTTTAAGTAGCAGAAATGACCTTTGGCAAAAGTGTTGCACAAATGGCGTACGTGGAACGAATGCTGCCATCCCCGATACGGCGTAGATAGGCAAGGTGGTATCACAGCATCAGCAGCTCCTGTTCTAAGGAGGGGTTTGCTGTGTGGGAATTTTGGAGCCTGCTGCTGTGCGCAGCCGGAGAACGACCTCTCCTGCTCTCAGCCTTTCATGCTAGGCTTGGTCGAAGCCACTGAGGAGATTTCACCTTCTCCGGGAAGTTCAGAGCCCCCCGGCCTTGCCTCGGTGCTGTTTCGTTCCGAGCTTTGTGCAGGAAGATGCTCTGAGCATCACAGCACCGAGTTGTGGGCGAGTGCAGCCCTTTGCAGAGAAGCAGTAGCCACCCCAACCCTTACCGCTCAGCCCCTTCGGAGAGGGTGTTGCACAACCCGGCTGCATCTCACTCTTACTCTCTCAGGTCCCTTTGCGAGCGGTGTTGCAAACAGCATCTTACTCATTTCAGCGGCGTCCTGCAGGGAAGAAACCTCACACAGCAATCCTGCATAGCTGTGGCCCGAAAAGGAAATAAAAACTGCGCAACGTGGATGACGCAGACCCTGGGGCTGCTTGACACTGGGCTTTCTTTTGCGTGTGTGTGAAAATGGGAACAGGCTTTGTCTCACATGAAGAATTAGTTTCCTGTTCTAATAATAGTAATAGTGATCGCAACAATAATCATAATACTCCCTTTCCCCAATTAAATTAGTATTTTTGGGAGTTCTAGCATCATCTAAACATTCCCCCCACACCTTTGTAAATCAAAAGCGGCCCCAAACAATTCAGCTCAGTTTTATATATGTGGAAAGACACTGAGTGGGTCTGGCAGCATCTCCCATTGCAAGCCCAAAATGTGATTTGAAAACCTGAAAGACAATAAACCCCCTCAAATCAGGGAATACAAGTGCTGGGATGTGAGGGAGTGAGAAGGGGGAGATTTGAACATGCAGCAGTGTTGTTTAGTAAAACTTTATGTAAGAAAAATAATGATGTCTAGTTTTGCAGCAGCTAGATATATTCAATAATTTTTTATTCAAATACAAATATTTATGATACTGAAAAGCTGTTTTCTCTACTCCCTTAAAAATTCCAAACTGTACAACCAGTTCCCATAAATGACTAATCTTATTTTAAATGAACTAATTTTTGGCTAGGTCTTGAGAAAAAAAAAAAAATATTGGATCTGCAACAAAATCCATATTTTCCCCCCACACTGTATCTTAAAAATGCATCCAGACTAACAGCTTGTTTCCAGATGATATTGGATGCTCCTTTTAATTTCCAAAACAGAGTTTCTGAATCGGGTTATGTGACATGCAGATCGGATATAGGTTCTAGAGTTTTACCCCCTCCACTTTCAGGCTGGGGTACCTACACAATTTGCTTGAGGGCTTGTGGAGGAGGGGAAGGAAATGAAGCCAGTTTGCAAAATCTGGGCCTGGGATTTTAAGTGGAAGAGCACAGTCCTTCCCCCCCTATGGCGGGTGGATTTATTGGGTGTCACGATGACACAATGTGTCTATTCGAAGGCGAAGAAAGCCCCCTACTTAACCTTCATCTTTTTGTGTGTGCACGTACCAGAAGGCACCACACTGTTGCTGGAAAGCAAATAATTAGTGACATGTTCTGTAACACCATTGCTATTTAAAGCTAAATCAGTGGGTTAATGCTTCTCGAAAAGTGACATCCGTGAGGGATTCTTGCTCTGGTACCGTTAGTCACTTGGTGGTCTCGGGAGTGACAGGATCAATGCCCTGAGTTTTAAAAGTCTTGGTTGCAACAGCAAAAAAGTGTTTATTGGAGAAATTTGGGGAGATGCAGGTGGAGGGGGGCTCCTATAGGGGCTGGCTCTTTCTCCCTAAAGAGCCCCATGGGGATGCCAGTCCTCAGCCCCTTCGCTAACCTTCACCTCAGCACACACCTTGATGCCGCCCCTCTCCTTGCAGGCTGGTGGGGTAAGGAAAAGCATGTCAGATCGACTTCTGAATCGTAAAATCCCTGAAGGCAGAACCCAGGGCTCCCCAGGCATCTGCACGGCACTAAACACTATGACGGGCTTGAAAGAATGAATCCCAAGAGTTTATAATTACATGCCAGAGATATATAGAGAGACTCTGGTGTTGGTTTTGCTCAAAGAACTGAAGCAAAGCCATTCTTCGTTAGTGCAAAAGGCCTGAATAAAACTCTTTGCATGGGTGAGAATAAAATCCAAAAAGCATCAAGGAAAGAAAAAAAAAGAAAAAGGAAGAAATAAAAGAGTCAAATCACATTTTACTTCTTACCCAGGAGATTGACACAGTAGCTTTTTTTTTTTCCCCTTTCCCATTTTCCATTAAGCTGGTTCTTTAAAACACATCTGAACTTTTCCCATCCTGACGATTCCCACGGACAATTGGCAGAGAATCTAGGACAACTTGCAATACTGGGATTTTTTCCAGGCATGAGTAACTTGTTAAAAAGCCACTATTTCCCTAATACTAACAGTAAACAGAGTTCACATCCACATGAAATCCTCTGTGACCCATTGGGGAAAGTTTTTTGTATATTTATATAGAGAGATATATGAAATAATTTAATTCCTTTATCCATCAAGTACTTGGAACTCAGCATGTCCGTTTATGTTTCACTTATAAAAATAAATATACACATGCATGCCAGGCTAGATTTAAAGGTATCCTTTTCCCCCAGCTGACAGCTCCATGCCTGTAGTTTTATAAGGGAAAGCTTTTGAAAGAACAGTGTTTAAAATAAAGTCATTGAGCCATGTTTTATGTCACGTTGATGAAATATAACTCCATCACACCTGCTGCTCCTACTACTTTGAGCAGTGAGCAACTCTGTTAAAGAATTATTTCCCAAATTACTGAGCATTTAGGAACTTGTGCTTCTGGGAAAATAAAAATTTCAATCAGATATCTGCTGTGTAGATGTATTAAATGTGCAATGATTTCAAAATATGCCCACGTGATCATTACTTTTTAGGACCTATTGATGTTAGCAGGTAGAAATCTAAATACTAAAAGTCTGAAGGACAAATAGTGGTAACATTTCAAGTCCTGCCCATACTGCGTCCCACAGTAACAACGCCCCCCCCACCCGCAACCCCAGTGGGTTCTTGCCTAGGTGTCTCGAAAAAGTTGAAAATATCTAAAAGTCAATATAGTCTATTTCTGACTATTTAATAGTCTAAAACCACCAGGAAGCCATTGCAAAGGGCATGTGAGAGGGCTTGCAAGCTCAGGTTTGCCTATGGCTGCTATATGAGAGGGAATGACTAGAAGTTATCAGCTTGAGCGCAAGTGCCCGTTGGACCTGACTCCCTTTTCAAGTGTAGCCACTAAAATTCGTGCAGAAGTTTGCAGTAGGATCGTGCTCACTGCAGTAACAGGCCCCGTATTTTGAGAGCTGGACAGAGATCAGGAGCCTGTGCACCATTCACAACCCTGGAACCTTACTGCTCAAACCTGTTCTCCAGGCTGTGCCTCCATTTCCCCACAGAACAGAATGAGCAGAATACTTTGAAAACTCTTGAAGCGTAAACCACTTTGAAATTTGTTTCGACTGAATCATAATCATGTAGTCCTGAATCACATGGCCAGAATTTGGTGCTGTGCAGACTTTTCCACGTTTCTGGCTTTTTCCCATCCAAAAAGAGTGCAAAAAGACAAAGCTGTTATTTCTTTCCAGAAAGGGTTTCCAGAACACATTTTTTTTAGAAGAATGGAAAGAAAACACCATAGTTTGGGACTGCTTCCCTCTTGGACGACTTTGTCAACCTCACACTCCCTGCAAGTGAAATTAGGTACATTTTGTATTTTGTGCCCTGATCTAAGCTTTTGACTCTCTCCACAAAACACCATCCTCATTAACAAGAACCATTAAAAAGCCGCTTCCTTCAGGCTAGATCTCCTTGTGGGTAGTGGTTTCTTTGTTTGTTGGCAAAGTGGACACTTTCATTGGGAAAATAGGTCTTAAAAAGGGAATTATTTGGTCAGAAGAGAATTTTGACTTCAATATTTCCATTCACGCTTAATATTTAGTATTGATTTAGGTAGAGAGGGTGGGAGAGGTTGAATATTGACAAGGCCACAGACTAGAATGATTTTCAAATAGCCCAAATCCTCCAGCTTTCCTAACAACCTCTGAATCCATGGGCTGCAAAGCACAGGGCAACAGTGGAGCATTCACAGAGACCGGACAACGGAGGGCAACGCCTAAACCATCCAGGGCCTGAAGATTTCTGCCTCCACCCCCTGCAGAGAGCAGAGAAACCAGGATCTGTGTATTTATTCCATGTGTTCTGCCTTTGCGTCTCTAGGCAGCAAAGTAATTTCCCTTGTCTCGCACAAGAGAAACGCTTTTGGGTTTGTTTTTTGTTTGTTGGAGCCCTTCATTTAGACACATAGGATATTCTGGAAAACTCTGAGGGACTCATAGCACCTTTCAACCAAGTACTTTTGTGTTTTTCTTCAGTGTCTACATGGCAAAATAAATACATGATAGTTCGGTCTTCGCTTCTCTATTTCAGGGACACATTTTGGAAATGATTCCAGAAACAAATCAGTAAAAATCCATGTGGGAATGTACCCTCTGAATTATTCCTACTATGTGCCTATTTAGAAGCAGCAAACTGATCGTTGCCTCTGCATCTGAAAAGTACAACTGAATTCATAGCCAGGCTTCTAGACAGTGTCTGGTGAGAACCCTGTAAACGAAGCCAGTTCCTTCCTTGGAATTATGGTATATGAAATCTCCCATTATGATGGTGATCCGGCAATAAAACAAACCAAAACCAAACAGAATTGGTTCCATCTCTGAAGGCTTAATTCAATACATTTGCTAGAGTTTTATTAGTTCTGGCATAAGGGAAAGTGTTCTGCATTTAAATAGAAGTATGGTAGTTACAGCAACAGGCTGTATTTTTGCTGTTTGGGTGAAACATTTCAGCCTTGCTGGGAATAAGCAAATCGTGTTACCCAGTTCCTCAGGAAGCCGGTGCCAATCTCTAGATTCTTTCAGGTCTTCTCAAAGTACAGCTGAGGCCAAAACCAGTCTTTTCCTATGCAGACACGTTGTGAGTTTTCCTCACCTAATGGATATTCCTTTGACTCAGGAGTTAAGGACCAGGCACAGAAAGTAAAAAGCATTTCACCTATCCTCCCAATCCCCCCTTTTGTGACTAAATCTGGAGAGTAGCTTTGAACCCCTCCTTTCAGCATTAACAGCGTCCTCAACCCTCCGTAAGGTCACATCTGAGGACTTCTGTGAGAAGGAACAGGGAGCTGTTCTGTGGGAGCTTCTTGTATTCTATTCTCATGGAGCTTAAGTAATTTGAAAGGATGAGAAAGTTAGTGTAATGTTTTTCTCTTCGTTTGTGGTGTCTCAAATTATTTTTTATGAAGTTATTTGTACACATTTCGGCACTTCCTGTTTGGGAGCAGACGTGGAGGCTAAAATACCATGAGAAAATCTTCTTATCCTGATGGCAATTTAGATCTGGTTAAAAGGAGGATACACTTAAAGTCCTCGCAGACCTCCTGTTTTTTATCCAAGCTCTCACTGATTTACAGACAGAAGTTGTATTCTGACTGGTGGACCAGATATTTTCTGATTTTCAGACCACATAAATATTGAAAGTTTGGTTCCTAACTGGACTTTGAGGTTTGGAGTTCCACTAGATAATATCTAGCAAATAGAATGTCAACGTGAGATTGATTTCTGTATCAGGCAGATTTTAGGTTGGTCTAATCTGAAAGTAAATCTTGCTTTAGTTTGTAAAAGTGGCATATTCACTTCTATGTTCCATCAATTTATTTACATTTTTTTCCTATATGCTGCAGATGCTGTCAAAAATGTTATTTTTTTTCTCAACAGTTTCTTATGTCACAGACCAGAACCAGGTATATTTTATTTTTGTTGTCTTGGCAAATGAAAGAACGAAGCATCGCCATCAACAGATGCGCCACCCAACAACCTAGTTCTGTCTGGCTTGGTTCTTGGCATCTGTGTGCTATTTCTGTCAAACTCAATCAAACTGAGTGTTAATTTTTGAAGCAAACCCCCTATGATCATTTCACTTGTGATGTAAGACAGATCTAACCTCAAGACTGTCAAAGGCCAGAAGTCAATGACCCAATTTTACATGCCAGGCAGACCCCTATCAGTAGCCAAGGCTTTTCCCGTCCCACATTCCTACTTACGTAGATTATTCACTTTGTGACATTTCTGGTAGATGTCGTTTGCATGAAATAAAGCCCAGCCACAACTATAAGAAGCTTTGCCTATAGCACAACGTGGCAAATAGACCCCAGAGAGTATGTCAGGTAAGTACAACACCTCACCCAGACAGGAATCCAACGTTGCAAAGGGAAACGCTTCCACTGTGCCTCACGCCTTAATGCAGTTGAATGCTGAGAGTTCCCCGTGAAAACCTTTAGTGAGAAATTTGTGCCTGGTTAATGCAGTTATGGAACTTCTCTAATTGCTCACTCACTTGGAATATAAAAGGAGTAATCTGAGTTTTTCAGGACCTTTCCACTCTGATTATCCTGTCGAGCTGGGACAAGATTTTGACCTAGATTTCTGCATTCACCTGAGCTGAACTTGGGATATGATGTTTCGCCAGTGTTGGTCTTTGATTTCTCTTCATTTTTTTCTTTTTTTTTTTTTTTCTCCTGAGGCAACGAATACAAAATCCTACCAGTATAAATCTAGCTTGTGTTTTGCAAAAATAGTAGATAATAACCCAAGTCAATTAGAGAATTCTGGCGGACTGGAAAACAGCCATGCTAAATAAAAAAAATGGGAGGGGAAAGGACAGAGTGGCTTCGTACATTGATAATATCTTCCTACCTTTCTTTTGATCAGCAGGAGCACTGTGTAATGAGGCAGGGGAATGTCTTCTCTCTGGGAAGGCATTTATTCAGAGTTGGTGACAGCATGAAATCTCTGCATATCCCACAACCTCCTCTGCTTTTGCAAACTTAATCTTCCCCCATGCATAAACTGAGTTTGGGGAAACCTTCCTTTTTAGGGCAGCACAAGGTTCACAGCCATCTGTGAACCCTATCTTCAGTGGAAAAAAACGTAGAGAAGATGCAGTGAGATAGCAAAAGATAATAGATTTAGTTATATACAGAGTTATAGTAAATAACTACAGAAAGCTAAAGAAGTTTTAACTGAACTGTGAAACAGGCACTGGCTGAACTCAATTCAAGTTGGTTAAAGAATGGCGAGTTAACAGAATTTCATACTGAAATTCCATCTAAGGTGCAGATCCCATTGAAAGTACTGAAAGGACTCAAGTACCTTATTAATGCATAAAAAAAAGGAAAAGTGAGACTAGGAAATAAGTAATTTGTTCATGTTTTGATTCCTTGCCGAGTCCTATTTTCTGACAAAATTTGTTTAAGCAACGTATTTTTGACAGATTTAACTGCAGTAATGATCCAGACACTGTCAGTCCTTTGCATATTTTGATTTTCTTATTATTGTGTATTCCAAATCCATAGAAACAGAGGTGGTTTGCTTCAGCTGGCTTGCACCCAGAGCCTACAGCATGCGAAAAGTTAAAAGCAGTCAGGCTGTGATGGTAGCTGTGGTTGCTGGTCTCAGAACGCAATTTGAAATGCACAAATCTATTTTTAGAATACTACATTCCTTTTCATAGTTTTTCTTTTCAAACTACAACCTTCATGAAAAGGCTGTGACGTATATTACAGTGACACAGGGATGAAAAAAAATAATATCACATCAGCAGTGAAACAATAATTGTGCTGCCAAACACACAGATATTCCCTAATAACTGCCACGGTCCCGCATGCCCGAAAGAGTGTTTCATCTTAGTCTTCTGGCCTGCTTTTAAACAGAGGGCTTCCCTTAAATCCATCCACTACCTGGCTGTTCACAGCTCTCTGATTCATACCATCCTACGCTGCTGGAGCAAGTGACTCGTGCTGGCAATGTTTTACAGGGTCCCGTAGATGAGGGGCTGTTGCACCACCATGTGCTCTGGTCTTTGTGCTGCTGCTGGTCTTAGGCACAGGAGGACAAGTGGGGCGCCAGGAAGCCAAGTGAAAGACAAACAGGCTCCCCTGTTTGCTTTTCTTGAGGTGGTGCTAGTTATATTTGCTTATTATAGTCAAATAAACACGATGGATGCTCAGGTAATACATGCAAATGCCTGGTGTTCCCCAAGTGAACCCAGCTGCGGCAGGAGATCACCATAAACCACGCTGCCTAGACCTAAAGAGAACATCTATGTAATTAATTGGCGCTTTCAAATAAAAGGAATTTAATGTAAAACTGATAAATCCATTAAATGTGTATTACGACTGCCTTTGCTTTATTCAGGCAAAAGATTTATTCGTGGAACAGTTTGCTATTGCCTGTGCAGTTATCAGTGAATAATGATCTGGTGGTTTCATGACTGAATTCCAGGTAGATAATAAAAACAAAACAAAAGGATTAATGCCTTTTATCTATTTCTCTTCCCTTTCCACGTGCGTGACCCCCTGCAAAGCTGCAGGCATGCAAATAAGAGCAGAGAAATTGGCCTGATGTTGCAGCTCCTGTGTGGCTGTGCATGCCACGTGCTGATGTTTGTAAAGCTGTACTTTATTGCTGTAAGTTCAGAGGAACTGGGTGAACATGCATAGTCCATCAGCGTGAGCTCAAAGTACTCATTTGCCAAGGTGAAATCTTCAAAAAAAAAAAAGCCCAGGACCTCTAAAACCAAGCCCTCAACTGAAACTCTACCGCGTGCCCCACAGCCCCCCCGATACGTTGCTTTTGGGGTCTGCAGTGCTCGTCTCCATACAAAAGCATGTACTATCGGTGCGCGTAAACCTTCGACACATGCTCTTATTTTATCTACCAGTCGTGGGAGCAGCTGGGAGACATTGTGGTTTTCTTTCTTTTTTTTTTTTTTTTTTTTTACCTTTTTTTTCTTTGTTTGCTGCCCTGTCTCTGACTTGGAGGGTCAAATCCATGGCAAGTTCATTTCTGGGCCAACTCTGCCAAATTATATGATGTGAATTAATGTCTACTAGAACTTAGAACAGCAAACTCTGATTTAAGCTCTTAGGTTGAACTTGTCTACAATTGTTGAGGTGAAAGGCCAGTTCATACCCATTAATTAACCTAATCCATCTCAATCTACTTTATTTTATACCTTTTAGGGTTTGTGACTCTAAGAAATATATTTAGATAAAGCAATGCTGTTAAAATCCAGGAACATTGCTAAAGACACTCACCACCCACCACTGGTTTATACTAGAGATCACTACGAGCATTTTTAGATGCTGGGAACTAATTTAATCGTGTATTTGTTAGTTAGTCCCAACACACTGAGCAGTTTTCTACCCAGTAGATTCAAATCAGCATTCCATTAAAGATAGGGTTATTTTTGACTTTTAGTCTGTTCGTAGTAATTTCGTTAATAGACGAGCATTATTGTTAGACTCCACCTGCTTTTTCCTTCCACATCCTCTTACTGTGTTTGTAGTGCTAAAACACATGAAAATGAGGGACTGCAATTACCTTGTGAAATCTGAACCTAAACATGACCCCTAAGTACAGCTTTTAGGGGCTGTTGTGTACGTAGCAGCAGGCAGAGAATATTCAGAAAGATTAGCAAGGTTCAAGCTTTATCTAAAAGCATATGGGAATTTCTTAAGAGGATCTAATCTAAAAATAGGATTAAGACATATTACCAGATGTCTATCCCCTAAATATTCATTTTTAAACTGAAGATATTTAATGACTGAGTAATATTTAATAAGTTATTAGTTGACCGTAGAGGCTTCTGAAATTGAAATTCCTTGGAAATGTCTATCACGATAATAATTAATAAAGATTTTAAAACAGCATCTTCATTGGAATGGTTTTCTGCCACATTATAGAAACCCATTTTTTAAAAGTATGGGCTGTTTCAGATTTTCGGGCTTTTTAAATAATATACAGAGAACAAAAAAATCACGTACTCTGGAACACTGAAATACTTAAAGCTAAGTGGAAATTAGCAGAAACCAGTCATGAGGGGTTTGAGATTTTACTTGTAAGAATTAGATAGGTGTACACTTATTTATCCATTTTTATCTGAATGTTTTCATGCTGGAAAACAGTCCAGAACCACAGAGCAGCAAGTGATATTGAGGCATGATGCACTTAGTGCATTTCGTACGGCTGCGCCTTGCATGTGACCTCTATGTTACAGCATAGAGTCAGACACCTCATTTAAGGTACAGCAGATCTTACTGATCTCAGCATCCAAAAAACCTGCAGCACATCTGAACGAAAACATGTCTCAAAGATTTAAGTTTTCTACGGTCAGATAAATGAAGAAAAGCTGCAATAATGCTAGTGTAGAATTTTCAGCGCAGTCAGAAATGTGGGAGCATGCAGATAAATTCTGATCCATTTTTACGTTTGGATTTCTAGCTCAGATTTTCTCCTATATATCCACACTTGAACCTTGGGTTGTGTTTTCTTTTTTCTGCTAAAAGTTGTGGTAAATCTGAGGGCTGGGCCCAGATGGAGGTTACCTGCTCAAAGTCATGAGGTAAGCCAAAGTCAGAGCTCTCCTGAGATATCTCATGTTTAACTCTGCTATGGGTGCAATCAGTTAAGCTGAGTCAAGAATATCATCCAAGTATGTTTCTTCTGATATTTGGACACATATTTTATAGAAGAAAGGAATAACTGAAGGATATAATAACAGAGATTTTTAAATTGGATTTTCTCCCCTCTTCCCTATTCAAAAAGTCCTAGATAGCTATAATAATAATAATAATAATAATTTTAACCACTTTTACAATTCTTAGACTTCCTCTTGAAACTGAAGGCTACATGTACCCTCAGTAAATTCTAGTTGCATCAGTTGCCTCACCTGGAGAAACGTGGTGCCCTTCAATGGGAAAATAAATCTGGTGTCGGACGAGAGCATAGAGCTTCCTGCTAGGGTGACAGAGGCAAAAATTTTAGATTTATGGTAAACCATGAAACTCCTAATCTTTTCCAGGGTTTCAGCCATTGTCATGACTAAGGAGAAGCCCTGGAAGAGTGGTGATGGGAAGATTAGAGGGGCTGTAGCAGCCTTGTGTTCCTTTCCTCCTCTTTAGACCTACTGGAAGCTGGCACATAAAACCTGAAACACAGACTATGTCTGGGGGGGAAATTTAGCTGATGTGTTTTACAGTTGTTTTTAGTCACTGATAAAGCCAAACACTAGGGAACTAGTTTGTTTGAAGTGTGTGCATGCTCCATTCTGAGCAAGATGGGAATTATCAGTTTGTACTCCAATCAGATAATCACAGTGGAGAATAACTGACAAGTGCGATGTTGATATTTTGGCTGAAAGATGAAGAGGACCTTTTCTTCTTCCCCTTCATGTACCTAAAATTTTGGCTTCTAGCAAATTTGATAATCCAATACACATCCAGATTTTTATTGTGTTTTATTGTATTTTATTTTATTTTTTGTCCAGCCAGAATAATTAGTTATAGGAAAGAAAATACAGTGGAAGCAAACATTCCTGGAGAGAACTTTCCATTCCTTTTTTTTTTTCCTTCATCAGTTGCCAACTGCAGGCTCTGCACTTGGCTTCTCAAGCAGGAAGAGAAAAGAAAAGATAAAAGGAAAAAAAAACATGGGGAAGACACAGCCTCTCATGCTTGAAATATTTTTACTTTCATTGGCGAGAGGTAGAAGACATCAACCTAGGACTGGGCTGAATTCAAACACCACATGGTCTCTGGGTCTCAGTGCCCTCATATTCAGCAATATTTTCCTTCAAACAGATTAGCTAATAACAAAAATGAAGGCCAGTACAGCAATTAATGTGCTAGACCGAATTTGATAAATGTGAATTCAAATCCTTGCTCTTGTTCCTATCTTGTTTGTATATTGCCCCATGTTTGAGAGCAGATGCACAAAGATACTTATAAACCCACATTTACGCTGAAATTACTAATAGGCCATTTTTTTTAGGATGGAACACGTGTACCTGATTTTCAGTGCAGACCTGGCATCTAGTCTCTTGGTACTTTTTTGAGTGTAAATCACCCTTTCCCATACCAGAGCAGTGCTTTAAAGAAAAATAAACTAAAGATTATACAAATATTACAGAAAAAGAGACACAAGTTTAGCATTTCTGAGTGCCAGGTCACATGTTAGAAAGACTTATTCTCCCATGACACAAAACCTCATACCTATGTATATTTATGAAATGTGCAGTAGATGATTATTTTTCTAGGCTACCCTAGTTTGCAGTCAAGGAGCTGAAATGTGGCCATTTGTATAGCCTTTCAACTTTTATAGTCACCTGGAGAGGCAGAGAAGTTTTGCAAAGCACATAATGCATGCTATGTGAGGGAATGGCAGCAGTGATGACTACAGCGATGCTACACACAATGAAGAAGTTTGGTAAGGAAGAAAATTTCTCCCATTCACTGGAAACCTTGAATAATTGAGTTTTCTGTGAGGGATCTTTCTGAAATCGAAAATTGTTCTTAGATTTCACAAGAAATCTCCAAACACAGATCGTTGAGCAGACGCATGAGGAGCGTGAGGAGACTGTCTACATCGGAGACTGTTGGTTGCTTATCAGCCAGGTCCTTTCTAACCCCTTGCAAAGTTTCCTTCACTGATCTTCACAAAGCCACTCTGCTGTCCATTGACCACAGCTGTGACAGAAATGGTTTCACTTGCAGTCCTGCAGCTTTTGATTTCTGATGAATTCGACTCTTTGCTAGGTGCGAGACTCAAATAGCACAAAGTGGGAAGGAGCACTGGCTCATGACTGGGTTACTACTTTGTAAAACAATCCCCTCCTCCAGGGTTAGCAGGTCTGTGTATGTACATATGTGCATACACTCAGAGGGTGAGTCTGATCAAAGCTACCACTTCTTAGCCTGGATCTTCGCACTGATGCAATTTTGTCATGGCTAAGGTGGTGTTATGGTATGGGAAATAAAAGCATAGAATAAAAAGGCTTTATTTGCTCTCCAGATTCCATGCAATTTTGCCTTACACATTCTTTGCTCTGGCTCTCTTCTTTCCATCAGTTGCCAAACTGAAGTTTTGTATCGAGCCATTAAAGAAAAAGTGAAAACAAAACTTTTATTGACATGAACACTTTCCTCTCTCTCTCTCTCTCTCTGCCATTGGGGCCTCAGCTAAAGTGACCTGAGGCTAAATAGGCTCTCAAAGAAAGCTTTCTTGCCAAAGAAATGTCATTGCTGTTAAACAGTACTAATGAATGCATAGATTTAGAACCTTATTTACATTGAAATTTGTTTAGTAAGCCAAGTTAGGTCTGAAAATTGGGACAAACTGTTTCCTCAATAATTTAATAACTCCAAAGACCTCGTCCATTTGGAAAAGGCAGAGCCTTACCATCCACTTACAAATGCAAAGTCACGTTTCCCAAAATTGAATAAAATGCTAATAATACAGCAGATCCACAGATCAGCAAGTAAAGTGGCTTTTAGCTCAGAGTTCAGCTGGAGACAGAGTGAATAACAACAGTCAGCTTACTCAGTCCTAAGCAAAATGGTTTTATTCCATCAATTGCCTGTGTTTCAAGTGTTTTGAAGGGTTCACATTTATTTTCGTAACCTCACTGAATTTGGCACCCTTGCCAGTAGTGTTGGAAGTTTCAAATTGGGAGCTTTTCATTGAAACAGGCCAATTAACTCACTCGGGTCACAATCCCTATATGAACTGCTTTTAATATTGAGCCGTACCACCCCTTTTGTGACAAAAATCCATAAAGCAAAACAAATTAATTCCTTTGAGTGAGTGCTTCCCAGAGGCAAGCGTATATCAGCTGGATAACCAAATACGGGACACTTGGACAAATAAATATAATGTCCCTCCATCACACACTTCCCTCCAAGTTATCACATCTGCTTTGTGGAAACCGTAACAGTTATTTCTTCATTTTATGGATCAGTATTTCTGCAAAATCTGGTTTGGTCTTCTAAGTCAAGTAGCCTTGGTGCAAAGGCTCGAATTTGATCTAGATAGAAATTCCTTTACAGCATGTGAAGTGTAGAAACTTATTTACAGCCTGGGTCTGCGCCGAATTACAGAGTAGTTTTCTGCTCCTGTCCCTTAGAGATAGAACCGCGTTGTCTAGAATAGAGACAGCAATTGCTGTCTAACATGTAAGCTGGAAGTGATTAGGGAATTTATTTGCAGACCAAAGTTGAATACTCCGTATACTACGAAACGTGGAGGGCCCTGGGGTACATAAAGGTACCTGTGCACACCCTATATTCTGTTGTCACGGGTCAGGTTTAAGAAACCTCATCATAGAGGCAGATATCATAGTGGCTCAGATTTTGATGTCAAAGCTTGGACAGTCACCCATCTTCTTGGGGCTTTTGCTTTTTCCACTAAATTACCCTTATTATTCTGAATTCCAGTCCCGCTACTATAATTTAAATTAGTATTTTAAATGGATATAAACAAATGCAATCAGGCCATTATAACTCTTGTCTGGAAAGCAGGGTAGTGGGGAAACAAGAGACATTAGTAATGTCTAAATATTTGAAATATGTCTGAAAAATGATATACTGCTCCTAGCCAACAAACATTTTGTGAAACATGGCAGGTCTCAGTCAGACTAAGAGCCCCCAAACAAATCTACCTTTCTTCACTACAAACTGTAAGGAAACACATTTTTTAATCTGAGCCTCTATCAGAATATGATATTACATGACACTGTAACCTTTTTCCCCTCCAGAAAACCACCCTTTATGAATAAAACATAGGTGACCTTTAAAAACTTAGCAGTTGTACTAGGTGATTGCATATTAACAAGCTTTTTGAGGAACTAGGACAGGCACTGTACGTTTCAGTTAAGGACAGATAATAGAACTATTCAAATAATTTATTATTTTATACAATATAGGGAAATGTAAGAAAACTACTTCAACAAGAGTCTGCTTAAATTTTTGTAAGTATAATTTTACGTGGCTCCCCCCATTCATCTGAATTATACAGTCACTGCTAAATGAAAGACTTCCTTTTAAAGGACAACTCTGATTCTCCTTTGCTTGAAGTTTGTGAACAGCTTTGGTTTGAGGCCACTTGATCGGACAAGTTGCAGTGAGTGCTAGGCATTTTTCATATGCAATCAAAGGTATCTAAGGCTTGCTGTCCTTCCTTTGCCAAGATAAAGGGTTTGGAGACAAGGCTTGAGCTGATCTAAATTGGTAGAAATACTTGGACATCAAGGCACGTACAGCATTATATATGGGTACAGAAGACTCAGTCCTTTGGCCGACTTTCTCTCTCTAAGAAAGGTTCTTGACTTTATTTGAGCATTTCTGTTGAAGCCAAGTGAAGAAAAGAGAGAGTAGGTTCATACCAAAGAGAAAATGTCCACCAAAGGGACCGCTTTGGATATTCGTAACACTTACATATTTGAATAATTACACTAAATCTCATCTTCTTCCATGGGACTTCATTCCAGCTGCTCTCACTAGTTCAGGAGTTATCTAGTTCATAGTTATCTATGGTAGAAATTTAGCGTGCTATTCTGATGTTCTCGGGTCTTGATTTAGTCTTCATATTGGCATCTCTTCTTAATTATGCTTTCCGTACATGGAGACAGAATTGCTCAGCATGCATTTCTCAACATATTTGTTCTACCCTAAGAACAATCCTGTTCTGTTCTTCTACTGAAGGATGTAATGGTCACAAATATCAGTCCCTTGCAAGCAGCCTGTTCCCAACTTTTTAACGGTGAAATAAGAGTAGATATGAAGCAGATTAGCCATTACAGAAATTTAAACGATTATTTTAAAACCCAATAATCATTGTTGAATTTATCAGCTGCAATCCAGGAAAGCTAAATTCAAATGAAAATATTGATAAGCCATGCCTGGTTGCTTATTTTTTTTGCACCATTTCAGGTATAATCGTCTTAAGGTGACTAGATATGACTTCTACCCTTTGCTATACAAACTTCTTCCTTCTGTGTATTAGGACTATATCCTAGCACGGAAGAGAATAAATCACTGACATTTATCATTTTAGTGTTTAGGCTCCTGAGGTTGGCTCAAGAGTTTCCAAGAGGGAAACTTAGGGGTGTTGAGTGTGTGTGACTTTCCCTAGTGTAGCAGAGCACTCGGTGGTTTATCCTTTGAGCTGGTGGGAGGTAGGAAAAGGAAAAATGCTCCACCAGGCCAACCCGATAGGTTCTCTCCATTGTGTCATTACTGTGTTTCAGAGCATCTGTGTTGCTGCCATATGAACTGGATAGGAACACAAAGTAATCAATTTCAGTTGAGAGCAGTAATTTATCACCTTGCCATCTTTTATTACAAGGAAGAGAATCTCTCTCTGTTTCTCTTCTACGTTCTAAACACAAAATCAGGACAATGAAGAGATACCCCCCTCTTGCTCCATCTCTTCCCTCTCCTGATCTGTGTATAAGCCCTTGTAATTAAAATAAATGTTCTGAGAAGCAGAAATGTACATGATCATCCTCCATCATTGCCTGTTAAAGGGCAAGAGCCATGCTGGTTCTCATTGGAAAATACACAGGAAAGGTTCAGATTTTAGGCACTTCTTCATTACTAAGAACTACCTCTTAATGCAAAATCAGCTATTCACCAAACCACGGCAGACAGGGAAAACGAGTACTCTTTAATACTTTCCTATGAAAACAGAAAAAGTCTGTTTTGTTGTTCTTGGCATAAATATGCTCTATCAAGACTAGAACACCCCCCCCATCAGTATGACGGACCCAGGCTTTGAGTGTCTCAAACAGCCTGCACTTTGCAATCTCATAACCAAGAAAGATCCTGAAAGGGAGCGTGAAAGAAGGTCAGAACATCCCTAACGGTATGCATGCATGGTCTTTTGCAGGCAGCTGTGAGCTGACTCTGTATGACTCCCGATGATCGGGATCTGTTGAACTGCCACACCACAGAACCAAGCCCGAACGTGCTGCCAGTCACAGATAGCTGGCTTCTAACTTGTTGATGTTCAATCTATGGGTTGAGCAAGCCCTTACCTGCATGAAAGAGAGTCTATATGGCTTTGGTTTAGCCTTTGTTTTATATTTTGTCCCCGATGCCCCTAAGTTCACAGCACAGTACAAAAAGAAGGAATTCAAATTCCATGGGTTTGCTGGTTTGGTTTTCATTTAACATTTCTCTCAAACCTAAACTTCCCAAATCACCACCTATTTTTAATGTAGCTTTCAAATCATGTCTTCAACCTTCCCAAATGTTTTTCTAGCCTTTCGTGAGGTGAGGCTGCCTATTTTAAGCCAGCTTTTAGGTGCACACATGTACACGTGGATGGATGTTCTTTCAGGACTCTTAGACATAGCTACTAACTGCAGATGCGAGAACTGGAACACAGTGAAACGCCCAATATCCCATCCAAGGTACTAAGTCTTGCCCTTACTTGGTTTTCGTAGTGTCTTTAAATAGTATTTACCTGAAACGTTACTAGTTAAGAGGTTCTACTTGCATTCTCACTATTTTTACTGTCTTTGTTTGCTATTCTTATAGTCTTAGAAGATGTACTGTAGATGTTGAAGACTTTCATCATAATTTTCCTTTGAAAAAACACCCCAGTTTGTGTACACACACGGATACGTATATATATTCTTGCAAACCAACGTTCCTCTACTGTTCCCAATATATCTTTCTAGGCCCCAATTTCCAAACCAAAAACACATTACAGATCTGATGTTTTCCACAGCCTGGTAGCGCATCAATAAACTAAAGATTATTGTGCTTTGTCAGGTTTTATTTTGTAACATTATGGGAAATTCTCTGCTGCTTTGGATGAGTGCATAAACTCTTATTGCTTGACAATTAACAGAACTAGTAATAGAAAATGCAATGTAATTTACCTTAGTACAAGGGATTTTGGTTAACAAAAATTAAACTATTGAACTCTCCTCTCGTAGGAGAAGGACATTGTCTCATTATGTGTGCAATTTTTTTTTTTTTTTGCAGTTAAATAAATAAAAAAACCCATACACAACATCAAGTGGGTGTTGGGCCTTGGGTGGATTTATTATGAAGGCTATGTGGAATTCTTCTAATGTGCTTGCTTTGGAACCGGACAAAATGAACCCTTTGCAAAATAAGCATGCCGTAGCTTTTTCTGTGATACAAGGAGAGTTCACCCAAATAAATAATGTTGAAGGGGGTGTTCCTTTATGTGCTATGTAATTTCTGTGTGCTGGAGATGACTTCTTACCTCTGTTGCTGAATTAAGAAGGTCAGAATTCAAATCTCTCCCTCAGCAACTACATACTACAAGTGATGAGGGCCACCACATTACTCTGAGGACCAGTCAATCTTTTCAGGTTGACCTCCACAGAAGTGACTTGTGTGTTTTTGGTCTCCCTAGTCTAGGAAGGTCATGCTTATTTCTCTTTTCCCTTTCCCTTTCCCTTTCCCTTTCCCTTTCCCTTTCCTTTTCCCTTTCCTTTTTCCTCCTTCTTCCATTCTTTTTTTCTTTTTAATTCCAGGAATAAAAAGGAAATTGAATGTAAGAACGATGAATTTAAGGTTGACTTTTCCCCCATCGACTGGAAATTTTAACCTATTCAAAAGGAAATGACATATAAATGAAGCCATGAGAGAAATCAGGCCAAGGAGTTGGGGTGGGGAGCTGGCATTGAGGGTTCAAAATACAGCATAAGTATCTCTGTTGCTTAGTAAGAACTGAACAAATCCATGGAGAATTCACTTTGGGTAGACTATGGGAATAGGGAGTTTTGTATTCACTGTGTTTCCCTGAGCACATCTAAAAAGCACATCAGTAAAATATACCTCAGCATTGCAAGTTTTATCTTGGTCTCTTGAATAAAAGTTATTTTTTATATTTTAAAAGGCATACTTTGACCCATTGCTAATTTCAGGCCAAAGAAATGATCTAATAAAATTTAAGGCCATAATAATTAATTCTTTATGACCTCCTCACTTTGCGTAGTTTCTTTATAGCGGGACTCAGATATGAGTCTTAAATGAATGAGGGGGAAAGGTTAGTGTTTGCCTGTGCCTGCCTGTCTGCCTATCTGTCCATTAAGGTTCCCATCTAGAAAGTAGATCATGGTGCTCGTGGTCAATTTTCCTTCATTGGCACCAAATCAAAGTCTGATTCAAATACAAGGGTGAGGTTTAGTCTTTGAAAAACTGGAGGGGTCTATTTACTTAGGACATTACCTGTCTATTTTCTACCGCATTTCAGTGGGTTTTATGTTCTCGATCTTGGGGAAAATTTAGATAGTCCCAGCCTAAGTTAAGAGTATTGATCTCTCCTGTAACCATAAGTGTGCACATGGGTGAAAAAGTTGGGGAAGTTTCAACAATGGAACAGCCCAGTTGAAAATGGTCTTTTCTGGGGAACTGGATCTGTTTGAACAGCGGGCTTTGTAAGCAAGGCAATAATAGCCTCACATAGACAGATAATGATGGATGTTATGGAATTGTGAATTGGGGTTTAAAATTGTGCCCTCCTGCCCTCAAACCTCCTTACACATACAAACAAAGCAAAGCAAAGTTTGAGATGGACGCATTAAACTGGATTGGCTGAAAAGCTTTCCTGTTACTGGAGGGGGTAAGCCTGTATCAGATAGTGTTGAAATGGCCTACTTGACCCTTGTCTAACCTTCAGTCCAGAAGGTACAAAGTAGGGCAGAGCTAATCCCAGCAAGTAAGTTTAAGCAAACAGACTAACAATTTACTACCACTCAGAGAATGTCAGAGAAACACTGAAGTTTCTGCCAACACATGATTTTGGAAACAAGAGGCATTTAAAACAGAGATGCTTAACAGGGAGAACATGAAGATCCACTTCAAATCCAGTGAAAGCTCCTCAGACTTAACCAGCACCGAAGAAGACATCTTTGTACTTTTTGTGTGTATGATGGAGCAGACATGATGTGTGACTTCCAGAGTGCAATATAGTGATTCTACAGCAGATTTTCTCCACTCTTATCGTTTTCCAGATTTTCTCCACTCTTATAGTTTTCCTCCACTCCTATGTGTGGAGTTATTGATATTTATGAAGATTTTCTTCTTACACAATGGCTGATGGAGGAGTTATTTTAGGCTGAAAACCTCTGGACACTTCCTACATCACCTTGGAGCATTGAAAACAATGGAATGTGAGTGTTCTTCAAACATAGCCTGCCAGCTGGAAAAGTAAGTTTGTTTTGTCAAGGCCAAACTGTGCTGATGCAAGTTTGATCCATCCATTAGTTACCGGTTAGTTCTGACAATTTATATGGCCTTATCAAGCATAAAAGGTACAATGCAAATCCAGTAGGAAATCATACTCGTTATGCAATGGACTTTGACCCTCAGATATTACTTTTTCACATCACACAGGGTCAAATTACGATGACTACTTTTTTTTTCTTTCAGTAGAATAATGTGTGAGATTATAATTTCTCACTCCTGAACAAAAATTTGTGTGGTTCTGAATATAAATTGTAAACTTGTAGCTGAAGTCAACACCTCAGCTTTGTGGTTGTCAACACTAAAGTCCTCTCAACTTTTAGGGGAATTTTGATCCGATTCCATGACAGGACATTGTGGTTTAGATTCTTTTTTCCTTATATCCAAAAAGACATTGTGATGGCAGAAATAATGTACAATGTGGATAGACACTGACGTGGAGAAATTATGATGTTAGGGCTGTTTGAGAGGTTTTTATCTATTAATTACCTATATTATTTGTCTATGTGATGCAAGTATCACGTTCCTTGTATATTTTCCTTGATATTCCTTACTATAAATTTGCCCTACGAAAATGAACTAGAACTTTGTTAGAAGGCTCATCAAAGCCAGAAACCATTCTGGCTAAGAAATAAACTACTAAAAAGACACTACTGTAAATTACTGGCAAAACCCAAATTGTAGTTATGGATTTCTTTGTTTGCCTTTTTTTTAAAATAGTTTGCTCCAACATGAGAGAGCTCATGAAATACCGCCAGCCTGGGCAGGAATGAGACGACTGAATATTTCCCACTGAAATATACAGTGAGCTCATTAAAAATACAGTCAATTTTTTCAATAGTAAAATCATTTTAAGTTTGCTTATATGGTGCACATAAATCTGAAAGCCTGAATTATTGAGTGTTATTAAGCCTAATGCCTTGAAATCTGCACTATTGTTCTCTCTGCACTTTCAAAGGCAATATTCAGCTACCCACAGTCCCCAGAAAAACACTTTCCTTTTCGAATGTATGCGCTAAAGTCACAGAGACCCTTCCTGAATCACTCAGCCTTTATTCAGTCCTTTCCTGAGCTTTCCTGGGTGGTGGAGCTGAACACCCAGTGTTGAGAAGTGAGGTCAGATTATGAAGACAATCCCAGAGAAAAGCAGAAGAACACAATCAAACCTTAAGGAAACGAGTGGAGTGTGGGAAGTCCAAGAGTCTGAATCTCCTCTTATTTTACTCCTTCTCCCGCTCTGCTTCATGCTGAATCTGCTGTCTTATCTGTTTCTCATTTTTGGTCTGTGATTTTGTTGGCACTAACAGGAATGTTTTTCCATCTCATTCTGGAAGACATGCCGAAGAGCGCACAGAGAGCCCACATGACGATCTTTTAATGGTACATGCGAAAGAATGAGAGATTTAAAAGGAAGAAGGAACATACTTGCAATTAAAATCACATGCTACACCCTGTAAATAGACTTTCACTGAAAGAGCCACATCTCAGGCACATGCTGCAGCAGTTCCTGCACACAGCACTGACTGTCACGAAACTACTTGCTGGTGAAATATTTGCACTTCCTCAAGTTATGTACAGAGGGCACCTTCCTGGGAAGCAGTGGCAGGGGAGAGAACTCAGTGGACTCCCTATCATTTAGGCTCTTTATAGTAAATGAAGGCCAAACCAATCCTAGCTTTTTTTTATTCGGTTGCCAGATTAGTTTTGTAGCATCACATTTCTGAGTTTGTGATGCAGTCTTTCACACTCGTGCTGAGATCTTGCCCACACGCACGGTTGCACGCTCTGTTTCCTTTCCCCGTCCTGCTGATTCCAGTTCAAATCTGTAGCTGAGGACTGGACCCAGCATACACAGTGTGCTTTTGAAGTACACCTGTTTTTAGCTGAAGCGATGAGCTGAAGGCATCGCAATCAGGCAGTTAGGAGCAACACCAGTTCCTTGTATGGCTCAGCTTGTTCCACTCATTACCTCTGTTCCAGGAATGACAAAACCTCATCCCACTGGTGTTAGCTGGTTTTCAGTTGGTATTTATTTCCTTAAAAACCTGGGTAAAACTCCTTCATGTAGCACTGGCAGGCATTTGTTACTCCTCCAGACAGCACAGTAAGCACGAAAGCACGAGTGTGTCCCTGCAAGGCTGGCTGAACCTGTGGACCCACGTGTTAGGACTTCCCATAGTGACTGAATAGCTTTGCAACACGGGGTTTATTTTAACCATATCTTCACTGGGTTTTCCTGGTACAAAGACTTCTCCTAGACCTAATGCTGAAGAAATGATGAATTTTGTTTGTAAAATTAAGGCAATCGTAAGTAACTTTGCCATAATTGGGTTGAGTTTGTAAAGACAGTTTTTTTAAGTGGTCACTGAGATCCTTTATCAACCATAGAATGATCTGGCTTGTGTGTCAGAACACGAACTACTTTGAAGCTTTACATTGTCCGTATAAAAGACAGTAAAAAGGATATTTTCACACTCTTTTTATGAAGTTTAGTAGGTTAGCTGAGGTAAGGTTTAGCATAAGGAACAAATAAATTACTTTCACATGTTGTAGAGAGAATCAGAAATAACACCTCATAGATCTTCCTTCACATTTTTCTTTATCTCCTGTGTCTCAGACCCAAACTTTCAGGTCTCCATCCTTCACTGAGATCTTTATCAATTGGAAAAGTACGCCAGTCCTGAAGCTTTAATGTTAAGCACATTTCCACAAGGAAGTATTGCTTTAACAAGGGTGGAAAATGCTCTCCTTAGAAGAGCAATTATCATTAAAGATTCATTATCAAAAGAATAGTTACCTAAAGCAGAAAAGTATGAACAGTCCCACTGATTCATTCTCCTGACAAAGTGTGACAGCAATCCCAAGATGAATATATTTCAAAGACTAGTACAAATTTGGTCTGTCTGTCTATGCATATAATATGACTATTGCTATATTACCGGATGGAGCACATCTTTAACTGATGCTAACAGGCTGATACCTTTAAAGAAGATATGCTGCATTATACCACGTGGAGACCTGTTCATATATTTTCAACCAGAAGCTGAGTTTTCTCTTTGGTTTTCTATTCCAGGTCATCTTCTCATAGGGGTTAACTTCTTCACCAATGTCTTAGAACTCAAAGTGAGACTTCAACTTCACACCATAGGCTCATGTACTTTCAAACCTTTTGAGATTCAATCACTGTAGGCACATGTAGCACAAACTGGGGTTTGCTTATGTCTTTATCATGAATCTTTTAGTGTCTCCCGCACCACACATAGCACGCAAGCTAGAGATAACCCATGCTCACTTTGTGTATGATAAGCTTTTATTCACTCCCTGGATGAGACTCTGGGAAAACGTATTCTTTCATAAAGGATTTACTCCAAAGCAGATCTTGGAGGAACTACACATTAAGATTTATAGGCTTCTTTAAGATTTTTAATTTAAGAAATAATACATACGCTGAGCTTTTAGAGTATATGTCTGTATACACATATTAAAATCTAATTATACGTAGACATACGTGTATCACCTTTAAACCAGAGATTTAGCAGATTTTAGTAGAAATTGAATCTAGTAGATTGAATGTTTGTTAGTAGTATCATACTAAGTCCAATGTACCTTTAATGTAAAAATAATAACAAAAAGAAATTCCATTTTGCCAAGAAAAACAATATCACAACAATAAGCAACTGTGTTGGCTTTTTCTCATGTCAGAGTTGGGCAGAAATGCCAGACCAAATTATAAAGTTCTTCACCATACACAAAAATAATCAACAAAATCAATGGGAATTTGTTTAAATATAGATTTAATTAAATCCACAGAATCTGGCCAGTTATCGGTAACTTCAGTCAGGATGAGAACCTGAAGGAGACTGTTGAAACTTTCCCATCTCTGCCATTATATAAATGTTATTTTTACTAGGATATCTTCCTTCACCCCCACCCCCCAAGCAGTTCAGAGACAATAAAACACCAGGAATCCCTGAAGAGTGGTAAAACGCTGACATGATTTAAGGAGGAAGACTCTGATAAGAAGATAAAAATCTAATAAACAGAGTCTGGAGGACCTTGGCAAGTCTCAGCTGCTTGCCAGTGTAAGCAAAGCCCCTCCCAAGGAAAACAAAGGGAACCTTAATCTCAAGGACATTCCACTCACAAACCATCTGAAGGAGAAAGTCAAGGCCACGACCTCTGCAGTCTGAAGTTATGAGCATACTGACAAGAAAATATTTGACTTGGTTCAAGAAGCAAAATCAGTCATTGGATTTTTTAATATCTTTTTTCTTCAATAAGAGACAAAATAATGCAGTGCTGTGTTATGTGTAAACGTGTATATATACCCACCTCTTCTCATAGTTGAATGGAAGAGGTATTCACATGCTCATGGTACACGTATATTATTAGTATGAATGATACATACATTGAATCAAACATCTGTGCCCCAAGACTTCCCCAAGACAAATAAGCTAATTGTATATGAGTACTGTATTTTTGACCAGACAAGACACCATGTCAACAGATTAAAATGTTGCCTTTGTGCTTTACTGTAACTTCAGGCCACTTAAAACCTTCTGAGAGATAGCTAGGCTGTAATACTCACTCTCCTGCCCTTCTGTGGACAATTCACTTGTTTATAGCATTGGAAATGAAGATATCAGCAATATTTGGAAAGCCTGGTCCTCAGACTGCCCCCTAGCACTTTTCTGAAATTTCTATTCCAGTTTGAAACGTTGGTAACGTTCAGGTACTAAAGCTACAGAAAAAGATATAAGAACTTCTTAGCTTTGTGGAAGGTGCGGACTTTGCTCTTGGAAGTCATCACTTGTCATTCAAGTTCAAATTTAAGAAGTACAGGTGAACTCCAAATAAGCCCAACACAATAAACTTCTTTGTTTTTCTACCTATTATATTTTACTGCTGGGAATATCTGTGAAAATTTCTTATCTTGGAGAAATTTCTCCTCTGGTGCAGAGGATTAGGACTTGTGTCACAT
This sequence comes from Neomorphus geoffroyi, assembly GCA_033558235.1. NCBI lineage: Eukaryota > Metazoa > Chordata > Aves > Cuculiformes > Neomorphidae > Neomorphus > Neomorphus geoffroyi. The sequence goes on from JAUMJM010000009.1 coordinate 5,750,223, forward strand.
TGCACTTGCTATGAGAAGATCTCCAGCTAAATATTTCATACAGATTTTTAATGCCCCATTTATTTCCAGATGCTAGTACCTTTATTAAGGTTAATTGTACTGCCCTGAAACATGGCTATGAAGCACATTATTCACACACATTGCTGAAGTTGACTAATCCTTCGGGTTCCCTTACCAATAGCTGAAACTTTGACTTCATCACTGAATGCTGTAGTCTTCTTGGACCTCCTTTGTGAGTGGGGACAAGCAGAAACGTTTTGAGGTGCCAAATGACTAAGACAGTGTCAGATAAGAGTAATCCTCTGTGTAGTGAGAAAGTGCCCAGACTGATCCCATCTCTTCTTAGGGGAAAAAAATCCCCAAACATTCCCTGGAGAAGAATAAACATTATTTTTTTGCCAGTGCTCCATCAGAAACTGGGAATTTGAATTTTGAGCTATGAGGGAGTAAGTTGTACAACATAAAGAGAAGCAAGGATGATCTGCTAGAGAGATAAGCCTGACAAGCAGAATTTGGGTTCAGTCTGGATGTAGGCTAGCATCTGTCAGAAGTCTGAACTAATCTGAACTGAACCCTGCCCCTCCAATAACCTGCCTTGTTGTTGTGGCACCTGATGACATTTTCTGCCGTGTTGTGTAATGACTTAAGGGCTGTAATGGGTTGCATGCTGTTAAATGTCATCAAATGCCATGAATCATAAACAATCCTGGTTTCTAAACCAGAGATTAGGGATATTTATGAAGTTTAGTCTCGGTTTGGACTATCCAGACTCTTGAAGTTCAGAGAGCTCCTTTTATTCTTTTTTTTTTTTTTATTGCACAGACTGTTTCCTGCTGCTGTGATTGACCCTGCTGCTAATATACCTAAACTGCAGAGCTTGATGTTAATCCAAAGGAGCTGAACGTCTGAACTGATTGCCTGCTGACAGCCAGTGTAAAACTCAAAAGCATGACTGCAGATATCGAGATTAGATATTGGAGGACAAAAAAAAAAAAAAAAGGATGCAACTGTTTCTTCTGTGTGAAAGCATCAGGAAACAATCCCTATTACCCCATCCTTAAGTGCAATTTCGGGTTTCCGAAACTTTGCTGTGTTACAAACCGTTTATTGATCCTATAAGAATGAAAGCAGATACAACGAAGAAGCCATAAAGAATAAAGATAAAAGAGGAATAAAAGGGACAAGGCACTTACTGTTGTTTGTTATAGTCTTAAAAGGAATTAAGTTAAAGAAGAAAGAAGAATAAAAAAAATAAGCACCATAAAATGTAGTGAGGGGGGACAAAATCCAGCTCTGGCTATAACCGGCTGAATGTACACTGTCACATCACCGTGCTTGTATAGGAAGATGCTCCATGGGACAGTTTGCTAGAACATTTTTGGTTTACTTTATATGGATTTCCTGGAGAAAGGACTGAGGATTAAATTTATATTAAGTGCTGTATTTCTGATCACCTGTGGCTTTACTGAAAGCGATGAGGGAAAGACACACACACACAGAGGCATAAATGTTCTCCAGTGCCATTGAATGACTATTCTGGCCATGCTGTGTTATGGTGTTTGATACTTGTGCACATACCTTTCTGATTGTATTTGGATTTGTTCTTCCTAAAGATTATCTATCTGTAAGTGACACAGATCTCATGTTTTCTACCAGGTCTTCTGATGCTGTTCAAGATAAATGCTCATAAATCTTATTTGAAAGCGCTTTTGATCCAAACGGAAGCACTTGGCTGAAATTGCTAAGAAAGAACCTGGCTAAACTGGTCTGTAGAAGGTCTGATTCTGACCAAGCCTGTTTCTTCAGCTGGAGAACTAACCTTCTTTTTCATTTATTATGGCAAGCAGCACTGACACTGAACGAGTGTAAATATTCATTAATAATGACAAATCATTCTGGAGGCTGCACACAAGCAATAAAGGAAGAGGCTTCTGCATAAGTAAATAAGCAGAAGTTTTGGAAGGTTTAAGACATTTTTCTGGTATTTCCAAAGCAAGTTAATGATGTAAATGTTCCAGCCTCAAGTCCTTTGAACCCATTTGGAAATCCTGAAGGCATCTGCTTCAAACCCAGGGTTAAAAGCAAAGAGTTTGTATTTATATACTGTTCTACCATTGAGCTGAGCTCGTAGAAATGTAGACAACCATCCATCCTTCTTCAACTCTCCTTCCCCAGCACTCCCTAAACTTGTATTAGGAGCTGAGGAAGAAGTCAGAGGTGGTTATTGTGCACAAATCATCTGCTGGCTGAAGTTTTTGGTGGCAGCCAAGAGAGAAGAAGGAAAAAAATTAGAAAAATTTCAATTTCAGGACCATTATTATTTTCATTAATCATAAGAGGCGCTGTCACCCCTGTCCTTATTCTTTAGAGGGAGATCTATTATACGGTCCATTTAGTCCAAGCCATATTACCTCATATGTTTTCCTGGCTGACCAAATAAGACTTAAGAGATAAAACAATTTACTGTTCATTATGATCCGTGTCACTGGAATCAATCTATTAACCTACATTAACTGGATATGTGACGATAGCTCACATACACGCTTCTCTGATTTAAAAAAAAGAAAGCGAGGATAAAGGAGGGGCTGAAAGGAGGGGGTTGGAAAGGGAGAGGGAGAGAGAGGGGAAAGGAAATCAAGGCCCATAAAGTGCAGCAGACGTATAATTTGCCAAGCGAATACAACTTCATTTTCCAGCGGCCACTGCTGCGCCCTCCACATCTTCACGCAGCCCCTGACCTGTGAAGAATTCTAACAAATTGGCTTCTATTGTGAAGCCAAAAGGTGCCATCAATGAAGGGACGGTTCGCTGGTCCTAAAGTATGATGGGAAATCGCAGGCTGGAATAAAGAGCTGCAGTTTTATGAAGTTAACCCGTTGAGGTTAAATCCGAGCGGGGAGGCTGGAGCAGGCTCTTGCCCCTTCCAATGACTTTAATAGAGAGAAAAGGATTTATTCAGATGTGTTGCCCAGGTGCAGGGAAATATCCCTCGCCGAGCCAGGGAGAAAGAGGAGTATTTGCTGGCATGCAGACGAAGCAACTTCTGCTGTGCCACAGTGCGAACTCATTCTCTCTCTTTTGCTCTCTCTTTCGCTCTCCATGCTTGATAGATTGTAAGTGACTAGAGGGAAGAAAGTGAATCGATAGGTGGTCTTCCTGATGCTCGTTTGCACAACAAAATAACTTTTGAGTAAACAACCAATGAGTTAAGGTAGTGCCACTTCTGCACAGCTCCATCAGTCTGTTCACTCTGGATTTTCACTTGCTTATTAAGAGCTCATCTGGGTGCAGGTCCTCTTTCGTTTTAAAACATAACATACTGGGATATTAAAACATAAGCATACTGGGGTCCTGCTGACAGGTGATAACTAGTAGACGTTTCCTTTGTGCTGACTGTCTCAATGCTTTCTGACCCAGTTGTTCTTGCACAGAGAAGGCTATTGAGTGCCCAGGACCTGGCAGGGACTCTACCCTGCTCCCAGTCACTCTGTTTGTGCTCAGGCTCCAGAATCACACCCTGAATGTATTGGAAAGGGGGTGGGAATGGTGTTGGCACCATTTCCAAAGGTGTTTTAAACTGCTTTTGCAAGTACTAATGCGGCAAGCACTAAACTTCTTATTGTTACTTTAGCTGTTTTTAGTTGGATACTGGAAGTACTTTGCTTGCACCAGTGTTCCTCTCTTGGATTGCAGATACCTCACTCTTGTGCAGTTGTTAACCTTGAGTTACTCCTCTTTGTCCTCAACACACAGCCTTTGTGGCCATGACACTGGGTTTCTCTGAAGTGATGGAACACCTTCTATCCTTTGCTGTGCTTGCTGGCTCTGTCCTTGTATGTGCCAGCATGGGCAACCATGAGTATGCAGAGTCTCCAAAGACCTGGCCCATTTCTGTTGGCTCTTGCAGCAGTTGTATCAAATAGAACTCATTTTTTCCTCTCTAGAGGTGAGGTGGCTTTAACACCAGTGACTATTGAGGCAATATTCCCACTCCAGTAACGTCCACCTTAGCCATTCCTTCCAGCCCAGCAAATTACAAATACATAGATAGCTACAAACCCTGTGCCTAGCCCAGGACTTCTGTACAAACAATAAGAAAGGGCTGCAAGGATACATATGGTGATGGTAAGGAATAGTGGAATAAAAACAATATTATGGTTGTGCCTCATAGTTTTTGTTCTCTGCAGTGAGCCGTGCTGCTAGGAACTGGACTAATGTTTTGCAGAGGCTGTCACTGTGCCTTCAGGCAAAAAAAAGAGACTGTAAATTAACAGTCTAAGGGAGAAAAAAGACAAAAAGTCTTGCCAGAGGCCATCCCAGAAACTAAGTGGTAGAGCCAAGGCTAGAATCAAAGCTACCTGCTTTGCCCGTTTGACCACATTTTCCTTAATCTTTTTAATGATCCCATTCATTGCAAAACATAAAAAATTAGATCATAACTTCAGTGGGCTGTGCAGAGTCTGGGAACGTGGTCTTTAACCAGATTGGCTTTTTTGATTCATCCATACCAAGTTGGGTCAGAGACAGGGCCATGGATCTGGCTTCTGCTCAGTCGTGTTTCCTCCTTGGCCATGTGGCCTCCAGCACTTCAGATCTTCATACCTCAGATTTCCCACTTGCAGCATGAGGCTAAAAATACTTCGTTCAAGTCAACGAAACAGTCTGAGATGCTCCTGGAAAACTGCAGGGCATGGAGTTCACTGGGGTCAAAAAATCAGTTACTGACACTGGCTGGATACAGAGTCTTCTAAAAGAAAAGAAGGATTATAGAGGTTACAGAAACTATTTCCTCATCCTCAAAGGCCCATTCTTCATAAAAGAGAAAAAAAAACAACCCTGCATTGAAAACCATGATTTATTCTTAAGACACTTTTGCAAAATCTGTACGAGTCCCTGTGGCGGAACAAACAAGGGAATAAATTTTCCAAGACTGTTAATACAGGACTGAAATACTTCAATTAAAAAGAACTAAACAAAAAACCAGCAAAGTAAAACAATACAGCAAACCAACCTTGTGGCTGTCCTATACTTCAGAATTTTCAAGGGCAGTGCTTGTAACACTCAGTTAAAGGAATTCAAAGTTTATCTCGCCGTAGGTAAAAATCAGGGATAAGTGAGTTAAGCAGACAAGAGGAGTAGCGGATACGCGTCTCTCCTTGAGAGGCTGGAGGTCTAAGAAAAGCAGGGAAATTAATGTACTGGAGGTCTAGTCACAGTTGGCAAAGGAAATACAAGTTGGAAGTGTATTAATGTCATGGTTCCAGACTTTATTCCCTCTCCAGAGCACACACCATTGCGACCTCAAAATCTGAAAATTAAACTGAAAGGAAATGTTTGTTCTTACAAAATAGCAATTAATTACTGGGAATGGAGATATTTAACCAATAAATGATTGCTTAATGGCCCATAGGACCTCTTCTGCAGTTACAAAAACACTGCATGTTGTTAAACAACCAAGGATACCTCCTGAAAATGCCAGGCTTACAAATAGCATGAGGTTTTATTTGCTGCTTGATAAATGTCCATAAACAGATACTCCCTGAGGTGCCCTGGTATAACAGAGCACTGAGGATCAAGGTGTGGTGGAAGAGAGGAAAGGGGGAGTTGAGGTGGAAGAAAATGTGTCTGTCTCTGGTTACGCACCTCCGCAATGACTTACAGCTTGCTCAGTCTGCCTGTCTCTCTGGTGAATTTTATCTTATGATGGGTGTCTCAGTGTTGAGTGAAGGGGAACAGAACCTGTTATTTTCCCCAGAATACAGAAGAAGCTCTTTTGGAAGAGGAATGTCAGTATGACACTATATTTTCAGGCCACCGCAGAAATTATCTGATTGAACATTTTATGGCTGTTTCTCTATTTCTATCAGAAATCCAAGTTTACCGGTAACCACAACTACCTCAGCTTTTCCTGCTGAGTGAAGAAGTAAGTACTGAATGTTAGTACGATACCTCAATTTCTGCAAGCACTTCCAAGCAGTTGTCGTGACTGAGCAGATGGCAAGGTGTGCTACTCAGTACAACATTATAAGATCCAGTGCTTCTGCTGGTCCCAACCATCGCTGCTTAACCCTGGGCATTTCCAGCATGACAACTGCAGTAGGAATTAAGTTAACCCCTGATGCCATATGAACATGGAGACGCAGAGCCTGGAGCAATGACTGCACATGTAACTCATCAGAGTCATTAACAGTGATATAAATTACTTGTGGCATTTGAAAATGAAGAGTGTATGTGAGTGGGTGTATACAGATGTGTGCATGCGTAAACAAAACACCTCATTTCAGAGCTTCCACTGAGATGCTTTTCACTCCTCATTCATCCCAGGACACTGTTAGAGCCTCCTAATTAGAAACATTCTTCATTAGTATTCTCTTCTTCAGCTAATGCTGGCACAGACAAATATCTCAAGATATTTTAGTTTGTCATTTAGGCAGCTGATTTTTGTACTTCTCCCCATTTAAGAATCTAAGCTTTGTGCAAATGTGCTCAAGAAATAGAATAGAATAGAATAGAATAGAATAGAATAGAATAGAATAGAACAGAACAGAATGTCTAAGTTGGATGGGACCTACAATGGTCATCTAGTGCAACTGCCTGACCACTTTAGTGCTAGCAAATCAAAACGCAGGGAATGAAGATCCTTATTTCTTCTTCAGCTGATCCGTAACATAGAGAGACCTTCAAAGGCCATGTGGTTCTTTTGACTGCAACCATAGGCTTACACCTAATGATTTTGCTATATAGTAAAGGAATGGCAGTTAAAGAGCTCAATTTGGTTCTTTTGTAAAGATCCAGTCATTCTACACAAATCAATAGAGTTATCCATAACGTGATTAATAGAAGATTTCTGTCACAGCTATTCGCTAGCGATATATTAGTACAAGTAGATTTGAACAGTGCAAGCAGATTTGACCATTACCAATTGAATTAGTTATTATTTAGTTATCATTTCATTATAGGCAACCAGAATTGATTACTTTTTGACAAACAATGAGGTTTGAGTCTAGTAATACCATTCCACTGCTCAAAGATCCTGCCCTGGGAAGACAACGGAAGAGCAGACAGGTAGGAGGTAGGTGATAGTCACGTAGCCAACTAGGAATTGTTCAGATGCAATGACAAGGACAATATGGGAACATATACAGAACAGAACAGAAAGAAACCCCAACAACTCCCCCCCAAAAACCCAACAACAATCCCAAAATAAAGGCTCAGAAGGCTTTTTTCCTTAGGAAAACATGATAGCATAGAAAGATACAAGAAAGTGACAGCAAGGCTAGCAAAAGAAAGCACTGAGGTTATGATGGGGACAGGAACATGATCAGTCGAGTCCTACACGTGCAAATCAGGTCATGTAGGTGTATGCTAAATAACAGGGCAAGAAGTTATTCTGCCATAAATGCTCCCAACCAACCTTTTATTCTATGGACACAGTGAGAAGAGGTTAACCCCATGGTCAGGTAGCTGCACTGCCTCTTTATCACCTCATTTTGACCAACACTATAGGGCAGAGAACATGTTTCTTCATGACTCCTACACATGACAACTGATGTATGGTGACAGTGACTGCTGTAAAAGACGTGAACCTTTGTTGCTAGAAATTTCTTCTCTTTCCCCCAGCTATATTGTTCAGCTTCTAGCAGAGAAAATGCATATCAGGGAAAGAAAAAGCTGTCTACTGCAAACTCTTTAGAGCAACCCCACAGGAGACATTTGAAGCTCCGATGAGGCATCAGATTCTCAATTACTGAGGCATGCCTTTTAACATGACCAGAAACTGACCTGCGGACATGTTCTCAAGAATATTTGACTTGCCAAGGTCTGCTGGCATCAAGCCTAAATGTTTCACCTTTCTGTGCTCAGGTCTTCCACTTGGCACCAGAAGATGTCATGATGCCTATGTCAGTCCACCTGGACTGCAAACAATGCTTCCATTCACTTCCCAACATTTAATCAGTGACTAGTATCACTGGTATTTTCATTCAGGACTGTTTCCTTTAGCTCTACCTCCAAGTGCCCTGAAACAACCACTGATAACAAGGGAGCAGTTAATTTACTTGCTGTAAAGACTTAACCATACCATATTCTCGGCAGCAGCACAAGGCAGGCAGTTTATAGGGCAGCTCCAATTTGTTGTACCTGCCAATGGGTTGAGCAGATGATAGAGCAGACGACCAATTAACAGAGTCACCCATCTGCTGGCTTGACTTACAGTCTGTGCTTCTTGCTTGCCGCTGCAGCCGAAACTCTTACGGATCTCCTGGCCTAAAAGTCTTGGTCCCTGTCCAGTGGAATTTATTCTGGTGGGAAGTTCACGTTTCTCTTCGTGCTTAGTTGTATTTCAGTATTATCAAGCTTAAATACCTTGCTTCTGTTACAACGGCAAAGCTCTTGGGCATCAATACGCAAGACAGCTGAATGCTGGGCAACAACTTTAAATTGACATCAAAGATGACTTAATGTGTCAAACCTTCTGATGACTCCTCAGGAAGGTCAGAAGGAAACAAAGAGCTAGATTTGTCCTTAGCATACTTTTCTGCTTTTAATAGAGTTATGCCAGGGCCTGAAATGTCCATCAGAAAGGAGGGTTAAGTTGTCTCCAGCTAACGAAGATGAAAAGAATAATTTAATGGAGGTGGGAGCCAGAATGCAGTGCAGGGATGAAAGGACGAGCAGTAACTGAGACTGAATTTAAACAACTCTGGAGAATAAAACGATCCTTTAAAAAAAAAAAGATAATTATGTCTTACAACAATTACCCTGGCTATGAAGCAAAATTAGCATAGTCCTTTCTAATTTAAATGTGTTGAAAGTGCCTGAGCATGACAGCAGAAAATTACAAGGTTTACGACACGGGCTTTGGTTAAAGTGATGGCAATCGGATTATTGTAGCTTTTTGTCTGTTGATAGTAATGATTGCAAAGTTACCTATACATATTAACTATTTAGTTCTAGGAGGCTTTTTGTTTAGGTGGCTAAGATATACCTCTTCTAGACACTCCAAGGCAAAAAGTTCTTGCACAGAAAATACTTCCCAGTCTAAATCATATTTGGTTACATCTGATTCATCAGGCTCTTTTTTTCTAATGTAATTCCATGAACAGGAAGATCACAGATTACGAATTAACTCTATTGTTACAATGGTAAAAATGATAATATCCATTTTTTTAATTACTTCATACTTTTTCTTCAGCTTCCTTGTACAATGTAGTAGTTAGAGGATATTTAGAGTCTGGATCAAAAACATTTTTATTTCTGGATTCAAAGAACCAAGCTTGACCCTATGGAGATGTTTCTCTTCGGTTTCCAAATATTTTTTCAAGGCATGTCTTCGGTTTCCAATATCAAGTCTACCATGCAATTAAGCAGAAGAAGAATTATTAAGAGAGATACATAATCACTAGTAAATAATGATTGGGACTTACACAGTAGCATCAGTTTGGTGGAGGCAAATTAAAACGTGCATAAACTCACCCGGGTTTTGGTCTGGATTGATCATAGACACATAGTACTGTCTATTGCCCACATTTCATTTACATGTGTTTCACCTTAATTACACTATTAACTTTATCACTTTTTACTTTGAGATCTCAAAGCACTAACGGTGTTATAACCAGGGTGTTTATACAAGAGACCCTTTCTTTCCTCTCAGGTACAATAGGCAAAGCAATGTTGGGCAAGACTCACATGCACCAAGTTGGACTAAAAGTACATCCTGGGCAAGAGAAGATGTGCCGTGCAGGGTAGGACACGGTATAGTCCAGTTGCACATTGTACCCCAAAGTTCATCCTACGTTTCCATAAATATTCTGTGGTGGAGTCTGTTCCCACTCCATGTGAAGCCAAACACCACGATTTATATTTGTACTACAAAGGTCAGTTGCTCAAATACTTTCATTTATTAAATTAGCTCTGCAGTAAATTAATATGATTTTCTTAAACAACTTTACAACTTGGGAGGTTTGGGAAACAGAATTGAGCTCAGCTGTTTCCTGTGGAATCTTGTTTTCATAACCTCACTGAATCTTCTCGGCTTGACTTGAAATATATCTATATGCTTATATATATATAGATATAAATTTTGGTGTACACGGAGCAAAAAGCATGTGTACCTTAGAATTTAATTGTAAGTAGAAGTCTACTTGATTAGTGCATAAACTCATTTGCTTTTTGCATTTTGGGGTCTGACATTCAGATCGACTTAGGTTTTTCTCTTCCCAAGTTTAATGAAAGGTTTCTGTCAGTTTCTTTTCTTGGCAGGGTTCTGGGAAAGAAATTCCATGCTATTGAAATGGTGGCTTATTAAATTAACACAATTACATAAAGAAGCTGTGTTATATTTTAAGTAGATCTCTGATAAGATGCTTTGCGCTGAATACTAAAAAGAATTTTTTCTCCCCGTATGCCTGATTCAAATGATTATCAAAGGCACTTATTTTTTGTATGTGACATGTTGTTAAATATGTTAATTTCCTAGAAGCACAGTGTAAGAAGTGCAAGAGCAGCTGTGTAGGACAGTGAGCTTAAAAATTACAAGGCTGAGCTCTTCTCAGGAATTAGTGTGGTCCAATGGGTAGGCAAGTAGCCTGCGATTCCAGACACCTGGGTTCTGCTCCAAAATCTGCTACTGACCTACTATTTTCCACTGGGTAAATCATTTCACCCTTTGCTTTTCTGTTCCTATCCATAAAAAGATCAGGAGTAAAATGATAGTTACCTTAGAAACAGTTTGTATCGTGATAGAACAATAATGTTTGATATGTGGTAATGCCTGAGTAGTAAAAAATTAGCATTATTGACAGATTACCAATGCCTGTTAGAGCCTTTAAATATAAAGAAGAAGTAGCAAGCCTGACTGCATCTAGATACAAACTCATGGTAGAGCTCAAAGACTTGGCAGGTAGAGCCATGGTGGACACATGTTTTGAATGAATAAATGGTTTCAACTTGCATAACAGTTCCATTTGATTTGTGATGATGATGGGCAGGGCTATTTAATTGAAATAATAATTGATCTGATGATATTACCTGCTTGAGTGAAGGATATATGCTGTAAAGGGAACCATGGTGCTGTGGCAGAGAGAGAATCAGATATATCTACAAGCCAAAAGAAAATTAGGATTTGGTTCTGCTGTTAAACCTCTCTGTAAATTTGAGTTATTTGTCCTTTCCCCTTGATACTGTAATAACAGCCCTTTTATTTTAACCTGCAAGAATATACAATGAGTGAGTGCAATCTCAGGCACATTCAGGGAAAAAATTTGAGCCAGTAACGTTGTGTTCCTCCCTAGCAGCTCCTCTGGGTGCACACCGGGAATGAAGGTGCAGCCCTTGCTCCACCACACCGTGTGTTCGCAGCAGGTATTTCTGTCTGTATCTGGACTCAAAGTCTGGACCGCTGATGAGGAAGGTAAGTTTTGAATCTTCAGTTCCATTGTGTTCCTAGGTAGGTCTGTGTGCAAGGCTGTGATTTAGCCCATAAAGATTACTGAGATTTTGTCTATGCATTTCATATCTCTGAAGGATACAGAGTTAGACTGCAATTTTCTTGAGACTTCCCCGATATTATTCCTGCTGTTCCAGACTAGGAGTCTTATTTCATTAATGTCATATTTTACATTCTAGTTTCAGTCCAGAGCAAAGGAACTTGGATGCTCCTTGAAACTGCAGAAGAAAAATACTTGACAAAATGCTGATCAGTCAATTTGTCCAGTTGTCTCACTGTGTGTTACAGGTCCTTCTCTAGTTCCATTATAAATATCTTAAACACGAGGACTTCAATTTCCATTTGGATGCTAAAGTGTACTTGCATTCTTCTTGTTTTCAAAAATGGTTTTCGGATAATCCATTTCTCCATTTCCTTTTCTCCACATTTCTCATCCTTTTCCACCAGGTTTCGTTCTGCTAATGTGAGTACCCCAAGCAAGAAGTAGCATGCGCTGCTCCTCTTCGGTGCCCACTACTCACTGCGATTTCTCCACTGAGCCCCTTTGGTAGTGGAAAGTATTTCTGCCCTTGGAGGAAATGCTCCCTTTCTTCCAGGGTTGGATGATTTTGCTTGAAATATCAATAGTAAAGCAGTGATCAGGACACGGGTCTTGCTACCGTAATTCATATAAAGTCCAATATTATCTCATACTGAGGTCTTTTCATAGAGAAATAGAAATAGAAATCTTAAAGAGGATGTAAATGTGACTATATGCTTTTTAAAAGCCCCTTTGTACCATCATATTGTTATCTAGGTAACTCAGTATAAGTGACTCGCAGGCCAGTAACTTTATGGAGTTTTGCTGTTGCCACATCTGCCTGAAACCTACACCAGAAATCCAGAAACAAAATTAACAGGAGACAAAAAGCATCTCCCCCTTAACCAAAATATTAAGGTGTGGAAGAACTTTCTAGAAATCTGAAGACAAATTATTGGGAAATACATTCCGAAGGCGATTTTTTTTTCTGTTCATTTTATCACTGAGTTTTACGTTTACACTTATTTAAGCTGTCTAGGAAAAGAGGCTCTACATAAAAGACGATTAGTTTTTAAAGCAGTCCAGGGCTGGTTTGGGGGAAGAGTTTTTCGTTTTGTTTTGTTTTGTTTTAACTTGTTGTTGTTGGGGCTGCTGGGGTTTTTTCCCCTTAAATAGAAGACATAAACTGAAGCTTTTAAATAGATGAATGCTGGGAATAAAATTACCAAGGACTTCTTTTTAGAAAGGAAGACAAACCAAGAAAAGAACAAGGAAAAATAATCCGCGTCCTATAGAAGTCATGAAATGATACTGAAATACTGGGCCAGATTCTCAGTGGGTAGAAATCAATATATCTCTGGTGAAGTCCATGAAGCAACATCGCTTTGCACAAGCTGAGGGTCTGATAGCTACATATATATTTTATCTATCTGTATGCAGTGGTACCAAAAAAAAGTGGAAGAAAAGATAAAAGAGCTCTTGAAAGTGAATGAAGTTGATTCTCAAAAAAAAAGTGGGTTTTAGATGTTGAATATTTAATTTGCTGATAAAAGGCCCCTGATTTTCTGCATATAGCCACCACAAATAAAAAAAAAAAAAAAGAAAAAGAAAGGAAAAAAAAAAGAAAGAAAAGAAAGGCACATCTTAAAAGGGAAGCAATGAGCAGAAACTGACCTTTCTGTGAGCAAGCAGATGAGAGAAGGTATTTGGCTAATCCCAGCTGTCGCTGATTGGTCAGACAGAACCGTGTTGAAAATGTCTCCATCTGGGCTAATCTGCTCTCAGTTGGATGAGCTGAGGCCTTCAGAGTTAACCTGACATTTAACAATAATTACCCTTTCGGATGACCCCGGCCCAATCTCCTGCTCTCTTAGAAATCTCTCTTTTTTTGTGTGTGCTCCCAAACCCCTTGACTCTTGTGTTAGAGATAGCTGAAAAGTGATGATACGATAATGAGATACGCTCTCCAAACATACACACACACGTGCGGGTGCACACGCACGTGTGCGTCAGTATGCACGCTATCTCATATTTAAATGTGCAGGGTGTTGTGATTGCTCTTGCACGGTTTATCAGATTCCCGTGGCATGCAGGAGGGGAGGTATTTTAAAAATCAAGGGGCAATAATTTCCCAAATTAAAGAGCACTCGCGCTTGCTTGCTAACCTTTGTGTGAAAGCTCTAAGTTTCTTTCTGGCACTTGGAAGTCTCTTATCTGTGGTGAGGAGAAATGGTGCATGGAAATAGGTTCAGATAGAAAAGTAGAGTTCAGAGGTCGCAAAGGCTAACCGTAGATGAAATGTGGCTATTTCTTTTTACCTGAGGCTGGCTTCATCTTTTCTCTGAAAGGTCATTGCGATAAAACAAAAACACATCTCAGGAGAGGAATCATTTATCTCTGGTCAGGTTCTCCTTTCCATTCTGGTACTTTATTTATTTTTTTTCATCTTTTGACCACATTTCTCCCAGTGTCACCTCCTTCTTGAGTGAAGTGAAGTGCAATTCTGAGTTTTGGGTGTCAGTAGAATTTTGGCCTCATTATATTCATTATCTCTGTTTTAGTTGGAAATCACGTCCAGAAACTTGGATGGTTCCCCAAATGATTTTAATCTGTTGATGATGAGCTGAAAACTTTGAGAAAATAGCCATGCTAATGGAAAAAGAACAAGGACAAGTCTATATGATAGGAAGCTCATTTCCAGTGCCTGATTTATTTCGTATCTCCATTGTGACCATACATAAATCTTGTCTCTACCTCAGTTTCTTTATTTGTCCATCTAAGATTATAATAGTTATTTCACAAAAGTGCTATGAGATTAAATTTAAAGCACCTTGAAATCCTTAAATAGAAGACAATTAAGAAGAACTATATATTTAACATGGTATATCATCTTACATCTTGGGCTGGATCCAATAACTAGCCTTAATTACAATAATTATCCCTCTGATCACAGCCAGAAGCTGGGAGTGAAGGAAATCAGGAAAAATATTTAATCAAAGCCTTAAGCAAAACTTCCTTATGAAATTTTTGTTTGCTCAGTTTCTAAACAGTTCTCAGCTCAAAAGTCAGGTCCACATTTATGTCTTAACTACCACAAAGAAGTTGCATTTGGAATTGTGGTTACGAGGAAGGAGTTTTTCAGTTATTTGCTGCTTAGCTCTTTGTTTTAAGTTAATTTCTTATCAGAAGGATGGATGGATGCCTTCGTATTTATGGGCAAAGTTCCTTTGACTGTGAAACTTCTGGGAATTGTCTGACCTGCAAGTGAAATCCAGTTTTGAATATTTTCATGATCCAAGTGAACAGTCCATTTCACTGAACAATGTTCAAATAGGCATCACTTGGCAAAATCTCTGCTTTTGCTTTTGCCAGCTAAGCAAAGTATGGCTCTACTTAAACCCCCACCCTATGGTGTCTGTGATGCCATGTGGACAAGCTCGAGTTCAGAAACCATCAGTCCAAGATTTCAGTAGTTTTTGCATGTGATACTTCCAGTAATATTCTGGAGTCCCCAGATTAAGTCAGATATTAGATCATCTGTTTTTTAAAACATCATTGTAGCCTTTTGTCTTTTTGCCCTATTCAGAAAAGTACAGAATTCTTCCCTTGTAACACATTAAGAACAGTAATTTCTATTTATTTTTCTTTTTTTTCAAAATAAAGCCTATCCTGGGCTGTTGCCCTCTGGAATCAGGTATAGCTTTCCCTTCATTTGTGAAAAAATAACTCCTTTATTGGAGCTCTGATCACTCTCTCAGCACTCCCACATATTTTCTTAGATTAAGATATGTCTCAGGTCTAGGAGAAAAGATTAACAACTTCTCTATATCCTAAAGAAGAGTCTCTAAAAAAAAAAATAAGGAAAAAAATCGCTGCAATTCTGGATGAAGATGCTGTGTCCTGCAGCAGCCTGTGCTAAAAACTTTCTAGAAAGCTCCAAGCCTCCTTTAGAAAGATCAAAAGCTTTTTTCTCCTCATTTTATATTTCTTCCTGGCTTCAGCTGCTGATAATGTTATGCCCTTTGACGTGCTGAGGTAAGGACATTAGCTGAAACCTTGGCCCTTACTCTGTCATATCAAAGGTGAGCTTTCTACGGAAGAGAATGTGTTTGATTCGGGAGGTATGAAGCAAGCTGACATGGGAGCATCCTCTCACCTGTGTATCTGACAATTTGCTCTACAAAGTAGTTTAATGTAATGCCCAACCAATGTTTCCTACCCTTAGGACTGAAATGCAATTAATTTCTGTGGGGGTTGGTTAGAAAGGTAAAATGCTGAGCTCTTGGTTAACAGCCCAAGCATGCTAGGACAAGCTTCCTTTTTTTTCACCCAGGCTGAGGAAATAATTAAACGTTTCAGGATGATTAACAGATGCCAAAGCTTTTCCTCCGTGATGAGAAAGTGTGCAACTTTATTTTCTGCTACATACCATTCAGCTGTCAAAAAGATAATTCCACAGTGGGCTTAAGCCATAGCAAGTTGTTGTTAAATAGTCTCACTCATTTCTGATCAACCAACTCTACCACTTATAAACAAAAGGAAATATTTTTCAAAAATTAGGGTTCAATGGGAGGCTAGTTGAAGCACCATGAGATCCTATTTAAGGTATGTCCATTTGGATTCTTAAGGTTTATGTACCTGTCCTTTAAGCTGTCTTTGGAATATGTCATCAATTATTACACAGTGAAAACCACACACTCAGAGGTGTATGGACACTGAATACACAAATAGATTCTCTGCCTTGTTCACACTAGGCAATGCTTTGTGCCCTGAATAAACCAATGAGGGGAATGAAATGATAAGTTTTGCTCTTCCTAAGTAAGACGAACACAATTTAATCCTTTGATTTAACACCAAGGGCAAAATTGTCTGTCTTATTCTCAGTGAATGACAGGATTTGAATGGTACCCTCAGCTGAACAGGGGTAGTTTCTAACCCTTATAAGTAAGGGTGTTGGGGTGTTACCCAGACCAAAGGTAACACTCATTCCTTACAGCAATAGAAACCCATCCTGCTTTATTTTATTTAGTTCAGGTCGGTGTTGGATTTAATTAATTCAGATCATCCTCACATCTGAAATAGAATGATAATACCAGTGATACGTAGCAGTGGATTGGCTCCTTTAAGTGTTTACCTCTTTGTCGTGCAGGAGTTGTATTCCTTGACAGAGTAATTGAACCAATGTTTTGCTTCAGCTGATTTCCATCCACAAACTGTTTTGGAGTTCAGAGAAGAGATCACTTTAAACCATTGAATTCTCCAGTTTCACAGTCAATTAGTGATGGCTGCCAATATGGAGGAGGGCAAGGGATATGGGCTGCCCTTGAGAAAATGTCATGCTATGCTGATGTCATAAAATAATAATACTACATAGTAGGCGTCATTACTTTTGCAAGTACATAAAGGCAACCAAGCACCAGAGCTACCTGGCTGTACCGTTTACGCAGGCTGGGTCAGGTGAAACGGTGCCGCTAGAAATGCAAGTTGAGCAGCCCGTGCCATTTGAACAAACTGAAATCTAATACTGCAAGGTCAGAGTTTACAGTGTTAGTCTTACTATTACCCAGTCCTGATTCTCAATCTGTGTAAATTGGCCCAACTGCCTTGAAATCAATAGAGTTACATGAATGCATGGTGTTTTCTCATTTTGTACCCTGTGAGAATCTGGCCAACCATTCCAGTGTACATCATTCAAACAGGGAGATATATATATATATATAGATATATGCCTATTAATAGCTCATTGAGCTACTCCAAACCTTGTAACAGCCTCTGTATTCCCAAGTCCTTAGGAAAACCTGCCTGATCATCATGCAGGCAATAATTAAGTGCCGTAAAACGCAGGCAGGCAGAATCATAAACACAAAATTCTCCGTGCAGAATTTTCTGGGTATTCTCTGCGTAAGATAAAACACATGAACTGATGGTTGCCCCTTGTCTCTTTACCTACTTTTTTTCTGTAACATGATCAAAATAATTAGCTAAATCACGCTCCGACACCTATCAAGCTGCGAAGTGGAATATGTATTTTGGTAAAGAACTGTATGTATCCAGACAGAAGGTAAAGGTGGATCAGTTTCCTCCCTCTCCTCTTTAGTCTTTTTTTTTTTTTTTCTTTTGGTTTAAGTCACCCAGACCTTGTCTTTTCAGTAATGTCATAATCAGCAAGCTGAAGGCAAGGCTGCTGATAATTGTTCTTTATGTTGCTCTTTGTTTAGTATCTGATTCAATACATCTGCGTGGACACCATTCCATCACCTTCTTAGTAACAGAGGTGAAAAAAATCAATGGCAATCAGATTACCTTGTTAACAGAAAGGCTAAAGGGCCAGTGTGTTAAGTTCACAGTGCATCACCTTTCATTTAAAACATCTCACTTCTGGGGTTTCTGTTTTATTTTTTTATTATTTACCCTTTATTATTATTTATAGCACCAAGGGTTCCTCAGTATACCTTGACATAATTGCATTAGTCTTCCCCTAGGTTAGCCTGGACGGCTGTGATATCTTTTCTGAGGGAAGCAATGTTAGTTTTGATAAGGCAGCTCTGTCTGCAGGTCCTTGTTAGTCCATGGTTCATAATAAAACCCAGGAAATTCTGAAAATCTTGTATAATTGCACGTTGGCTAATTTTCTGTTCACCTTCTCCTTTCCCCTTGTTCACTGGGAGAGATGCAAAGGCACAGTGTGACTTTATAAGATGTGCTGGATAGAGTGCCCATAGCGCAGCACCAGCTGTTTATTGAAGAAAACTAGAGATTTTAAGGAAACAGGAAACAAAACCAAACCCAAACCAACAACAAATAATTGCAGGATACAGTGCTTGCACCCTGCGATTCCATAAGCACCATAATTTTAGGATTTAAGAGTATGACTGCAATTTGGACTACAGAATCACTCTGCTGATTGTTTGTAGTTTGTAAACTTGCTGTGTTCCTTTTAAATGACTAAAAAGATTTATTAGAACCATTATTCTGATCAGACATGGCTTGCATGATCACCCTCTGGTTTCCTACATAACTCAGTTGTGTTCCTCTGTGCTCCTCCAAGTCCTTTTTTTATTGCTGTCGGTACGTATGGGTGAGTTCTCTGTCTGAATCAGCCACGTTTCTGAATAAAACAATTCCTGTATATTTGCTAGAGACTCTGGCTGGTTAAATCTGTTGGAATCCTTTCTGAGAGATATAGAGCAGCCCAAACTTTATAAATCAGGCTGGGATATCACAATTTGCTATCATAAATATGAATGAGCAGGGAGTGCCTCTTGCAAAGAACTTGTTGTCTTTGTAACCGTTACATGAGTCATTCTCATGAGCTAAGAAACATCTTAGAGTGCTCTGGAGTCAGGCTTTTTAACAATACTGACTTTTCCATAGTTTGAATAACAAGAACCTAGTATTGTATCTGTTATTTTGTCTGTCTTCCGAAGGTTGTGCTCAGGCGGGTACTTTGTGTACTTCAGCTGGCAAAGAATTATGTCCAGTAAATCCCTGAGGGAAGACGAGAGGATAAAAAAAAGCAGATGACTGATTAAATTCAACAGGGTCTTTATTTTTCATTCCTTGAAAAATATTGTTCGAGTATCTTTTAGCTCTAACTGAATTCCAGGTCGTATTGCGTGGATCTATTAGAGACCTCTTCACCACAGATTCCCACAGCCAGAGTCATTTCAATTAATTAAGTGCTGCAGAGGTTAGTAAAGATTTTAAGTTGTAGAATGAAATTACCTTAAGAGATGGCAAACTCCTTGTGTGTTTCCTCCTCCTTTATTTGTGTTTTCGTTATCAAAAGTATAATTTTGACAATGGATGCAAAGCAACCACATCTCTAACAGGCTGCAGTCGAAGTCCAGTTCTTTGTTTTTAAGGAAAGACACAAATGGAAAGTAATTCAGAAGTAGCTGGAATGAAATGTTCATTTCTGCAAGTTTTGTAAGTGTAAATCTGCAAACCACATATAAGACCATTCAGCGGATTAACTGAATCAAAATAGAAGTGGAAATGGGGACTAATCAGACATTCAGAAGTGAGGAGTGATTTCTGATATCTAGTGCAGGCAAACATCTCCTCTCTGGGATCCCAAGCCAGCAGCATTTATTTGTTCTCAGCTCCGGTTTCGCTGGTATTTTTCCATTAGTGATTTTTGAAGACCTGAGATGTGTTCCCTACCAGAGACAAACATGCTGCATGAAGGTCAGGAGGAAGAATCTGCCAAAGAGAACGTACCCAGGCAGCTTCTGTGCTTAACTCTTCAAGAAGACAGCAGAGAATTTACAGTCTCAGCCTGTTTCAACGTCTCCACAAGCACACACACGATCCCTACACCTCTGATAATTACCAGCCAGCAACAAGATACCCTCTGCTCCCACATAAGGAGGGCTATTTCATATCTGGAGCTTTTAAGTAGAAAAAAAATCCCATCCTTGTTGGGATTTCCGGTTACACCCCTGTGCTGAGGAGTACGACCCGTGTCTGGTTTGAGTGCAGCACAGGGGAAGCAGAAGAGTGGAGACAAAAAGAGGAAGTACAGGTGAAAGTAAGAAAAGCTCTGATCCTGCAAAGCAGAGTCTGTGTGGCTACAAGGATCTGCCCGTGCTGCGTAGTCAGGATCTCAGCTCGGGTGAGCGGGAGGAATGATGGTCATCTGCTGTGTAAACCGGAATAATGCCTCAAAGAATTCTTAGCTCATTACACGGTACTTTTGCAGCTGATACAGAATTTCACACCTGTGGTACACGTTATCCAGCCACCAAAGACAGGAGTGAGGTGTTAAGACATCTATAGAGGCTACAATATCTAAGCTTGGCGCATTTTCTTCACTAGTTTCGTAGAAGTTGTTGCATTGTGGAACACTGGGCTCTTTTGGGAGCCCATGGAGAGAGTTTAGGGTGAATAAAGGGTGCCCTTGCCCTTCCACAACACAGTCTTTCACGAACAGAGTTGGTTTCTCTGTCAGTGAGGCTTTGAAAATAACTTAGGATTTATAAAGTGCCCTGATTGCAACAGCAGCACTGCCCACGGGAGCCTGATTTTCTGGCTCAGGGAACCAGGCCCTCCAGAGGCTCTAAGTGCTTCATGCCAGAAGCCTAGAACAAAAGGATACTTTGCTGTGTGAAAACTATCTCTTCCCACGCATCATGCTTGCTACAATGCAACCTCACAATGGAGAAGTGAGAAATGTGTGCACTTTACTAATTAAAATAAACCACACCAACCTTGGAGGGTTTGCAGGTGTGAGAAAAGCAGCTTGTAGGTGACTCATGTTTCTGATTACACCAGGTGAGTGCTGAAACAACCAGCCAGCTTTTTTTTCTTTCCTTCTTTTGCTTTTCTAACGCTGTTGGCTAAGGAGCTGGAAGCAAAGCCTGTTATGGTGAAAGAAAAATGAGAAAAGTTTCTGTGACACTGAAACTAAGGATGAATGAGATTTAACTCAAAGGATATGGATTAGAGTGGTTTCTCTAATCAGAAAGAAGCAGCTCTTATAGAGGGACAATCTCGTCATGGGACCTGGGTCTCCAAGCAGCTGTAGAGCTGCCTTAAATAGGGCTGTTCAGCAGGGGAAAGAGGATGCTTGATGTTCTCCATTGAAGTGCATGAGCCAATACAATATGAAAATTAGATTTATGGCTCTTGCTGGTTAAGTCTGAGTGTGCACACTCAGGAGATGGTTCTTGCTACTTCTGGGCTGGTGATGGCTGTTGGAGGTCTGTAGCATAGTTCAGTACATATATTGTACCGTGTGTGATGGAGCACAGGGGATGGGCAGCCTCGGTTACTGCAATAGCTGCTTCCAGCCTTGATGCCCAGCCGAGTTCTGTCCTCACTTAGACAATAGCAATTTAGATTTTGACCAAATATTTAGTTTATTATTAAGGCCATATGTTTCTCATAACTATGACTTTTTGTCAGAACCCATGAGCATTAGGGGCTTTTTGTTGAGAATAATGGAAAATTCCCATTGACTAAGATTTCACTATGAGCTGCCACTAACTTAGCTCCATATATCTTCAAGGGTGTGAAGAGGGAGGGTTTTAAATATTTTTAAACAATTCATTTGAAAAGCTTTTTCTTCCCTTTTCTCATTACAACTTGATAGTAAACTAAATAGTTTCATGAAACTTTCTTCTTCAAATTAAAATTAATATGTTTTCATTTTGCAACCGAGCCACAAATCTTTGTATTTTTGGAGCAGAGAAAGTGTCAAAATATATTCACTTAAAAAATACAAACCAAAGCTAAAACCAGAAGAGAGTTGAGGTAGTCTCTATTTGAACAACAACACAAAGATTTGCAGGCTAGTTTAACGATGACTGTGACTGATTTAATTGGAGATCTGTGCAGAAAGAAAGAACAATTCAGAGATTGAGAATTTTCCTTCAGAAAATGGTGATATAGCTATGGAATTTCAGTAGCTGGTGACGATATGCAAGCAGAAAACACTTTATTTCGCAGCTTTGTTGCAATAGTAGGGTAACTAGAAAATACCTTGAAGATTATTACCATCAAGAAGAAGGTGGAAGCTACTTAGTCATTTTTCTCATCATAAGGGCACTTCAACAAGTGTTTAAAAGCTTGTCTCATAGTGTAACCTAGGTATTACGTGCTTCAAATTGGGGCAGTAATCACTCAAGATAATGAGACCTTCACAGAGGCAGTGTGAACCACGGTCCCACAAAAGCCTAATGACACTAGATTTGATTGGGAGACTTAGTTGATGAACCAATAAAATCCCTTTACCATAGGTAGCAATATGGGGGTTAGGGTTTGCCCACAAGTAATTGTTTGATGGTGTAAAGCATTGCAGAGAAAAGCCAAAGTCGTATTTCTGCTCTTGGAGCAGACAGAAATCAGTTTGCTTGCTTTCTTGTTTGGATATTCTATGCATTTAAGAGATTAGATTAATAACAGTCTAAACTGTCTGTGTTGTGGCTGGGCTAATCTTTAAATACGTTATGGCAGAGTAGGCCTGCATCTTAATGTGGGTTTCAGCATAATGGAAATATTCACAAAGTTGAGAAAGCCACAAAACCAACATTGGGATTTATTCGGTCTCAAGAATATGATGCTTTTCTCCCTCCTCTTAAGAGCCGCCGTACACTTGTATTTGGATTACACGACTTTTCAACAGGTGCTATTGTTGCAGATAAAGGGACTCCACACGGCCCGCGTGGGGGCCGTGTTTGACTTGGCACTCTTTCAGACACTGCGTGCCCTTGGAGGATAAGCACAATCTCCACCAAAGAGGATACGTTCTTTGGGGTGGGGGTTTATCTGCACACACCTGTCTGACATGAAGAGCCAAGCACACATACTTGTCTGGCCAGCGCACCAAAAGCAGCTTTAGGGTAGATCCACGGCAAGGTCTGCAGCCTATTCCTTATATTTTCCACGCATTTCTGTTTATAAATTGCTTAAATAAAAGATTCTTCTCTGTACTTGCGCCACTTCTTCTGTTTTCCTGCTGCCTTGTGTATCTTGCCTCTCCCTTCAGCTTATTTCTGGAGAAAAAAATCCCACATTGAAAAGTTATTCTAACAGGGAGTTTCATAGAATGAGCTTTGAGATCATTTATCGAAACACTTCATGAAGTGTAAATACTTTGAGGACATCTTTAGCTTGCTACCCATTGTCTTGTTGCCGTGATGTTTTTCTGGGGGAACTTTTTTCCCATGGTAGGGAGTGACATGTTTGTACTTGGAGTAAATGCAGAAAATAAAATAAAAAATAATAATTCTGTGTATAAAAAAGTAGAAAGTAGAGACACTAAATTTTCCATCTTTTCTCCTCTTATCAGTGTATATGAGCACACTGCTACCTCCTCTGAGCACCAGAAAATGTGTTTATTAGAGCATCTAAGATGTCACCTCCTTCAAGTAGTGGTGATACCAAGACAAGGCAGAAGGTTTCAGCCTGATGGCAATGATTAAAAAAAACCCATGAAAGTTATGAAGATGAACATTAAAGCTTACACAAACGTTGTTTCTGTTGTGGCTTCCCTATTAGCAGCCCACTTGACCTCCATAACAGCCCCCACTCCCTTGACTTAGATGCTCTCTCAAGGGTTTAACACCCTGCTAAAGAGCTCAGTATGCAAGAAGAATGGTATTTCAACTGTCAAAATCCAACAGAGGTTTTTTTTTGCTTATATTTCTGACTTTTTTTTCCTTGTAAGATCCCTAAGTACCCCTGCGTGCGGATGCAGTCTCTGAAGCTGCCATATTGCACAATGTATTATCATGGTAGGTCAGATTAGAGTTGCATTGCCAATACTATTCCAGTAAGAGAGCTGGCATGAAGAAAAGATGACTGAATTAACAGCCAATTGGGACATTTTCTGATCTACTCTTTAGGAACCAAGTCCTCTGAACTTTCCCGTTATCCTTTGGCTTCATCCTTTTAATAGGGACCAAATCTCCATTAACAATTGAACACCGACAATAAGTGCCATCAGGAAAAGGAAATTCAATTTTAGTGGGGGATGACAGCCTTACCTTTTTGCGCTTAATTGGCCGTATTGTCTCCAAAAGTTAATTGGTTACTTAGTCCAGGTAGTTAGTAAAATGTTTAGCTGCATCAAAAAGCCCAGGCTCCTACTGTTAATGGGGCATGAAATGGAATGTTTGATACTGCAAATAAAATCAGTGATATTCAAGGATGTTATGGTAGGTAATGCGTTGAAACTGCCATTTAATGGGTCCTGGAAGATTAGGGTAGTGTCAGCTGGAACCGCCCGGTCTCTTTTCTGACATTGTTAGTTGCCTCTTCATTTACTTAACGGCTGTCTGCACTGATTACATAGGCATAAAACTCCCTACAAAAAAACAACAGAGACACGCTCTATTAGCAGTCCAATTAGAACTATTTGCATATTACAGTTCATTTCTGCTTAAGTGAATCCCTAATACAACTTTAGGAAGAAAAAAATCCTATTGTCATTTAAAAAAAAAAAAAAAGCCAAGAAAAGAAAGGATATGCCTTAAAGGTGATCCCTGCCTCTTCTTTCTCTCTGGACAAATTCAGTAAAGGTCCATAAAAAATAAGAGGTGATGGGGCAGTCTAAATGTAGGAGCTTTCTGTTCCAGCCTTACATGATAATGACTTTTTTAATATACCAGTAAATTCATGCCAACTTTTTAACATGACCATTATGGAGGTTTTTTCCTAGGTTGTTTCCCCTCCCCCCCCCTTTTCTTTTCGTTAAGTTTTCTTTAAAATATCCTAAGGTTGGTGTGAGATCAACCTTCATCTTGAATTTCTTGAGCTTAATAACTCATGTGTCTGAGAAGAGGCCTCGGGAGGAGGCACACTCAATGCTGTGCAGTTCACCTACCCTATTAGAAAATGGTGGTAAACGATCCCCTCTTCTCCAAACCCACTCCCACACCCTTAGAGGCTGTAGCTAATAGGGAGGTAATACAGCCTTTCTGCTCCTCTTGAAAATGCTTCTGCATAAATTTTAACCTGTTGTCAATAGAAAAGCCAATTTGGTAGTGAACTGGGACAGGTGAGAGCAAAGCCCTCAGAACTATCAGAAATTCGGAGAAGTCTTCTCCTGCAGGGCATAAGAGGATTGAGGTGGAAGCGGTGGTGAGTGTTTCCTGGAGCCCTCTTTTTACCCATCTGTAGAACAGGAAGAACAACAGCCATATGGCCAGGTCACCGTGGGACTTTTGCCTAAACGACAGCAGTGCTTTGAGATCTTCAGGCGCAGATGCAATGGCAGCGATTGTGCTCATACGGACAGCAAGTGTGCTTACGGTTTTTGACGCAGTGCCCTTCAGGACTATGAGCTGATTGCTTCTTTTTTTAAAAAAATAACAGTATTACTAGTAATAACAGAAGAAAATAATTTCTAGTCTTCCTTTTAATTTCAAATTTCATGTAGTCTGCTGAGCTTGGTGAATTCAAAGGCTTCTTTTTAAGACGGTAATTACATTTTGTGCAAATGCTTGCCCGCGAAGTGGATAGGCTGTTTCTCCTGTGAAATAAAAATGCCATTTCCCCCTCCCTATTCTGTTAGCACGTTTCCCGGGGCCCCGCTCTCACAAAAACCCGGGAACCGACAACCGGTGAGAAGCTTCTCACCTGCCTCTTGGTTGGCTGGGATATATCTCCGAGGGTCTCCAAGCCGGGCTGTCTGGTCGGAAAAGCTGAGTTGCTTGATTGGTACTTGGATTAGAGGCACCTAGAGGAGCCCAGGGGAGATCTTTGATGTTCAAATGCTAATGTAAATACCGACAGAGTTATTTCCAAAGCTCGCACAGCTCAATTCCTTTTTACATGCAGACCTAATTTCACAGGTCAGCCAACCCACCTCCGCTATTATCTGGATTTAGCGATTAATAGAGGATTTCAGTAGTTGACTGTGACAAATAGTGACTAGGGAAGGGAGGGAGTGAAAAACTGCTCTAAAACATGGAAGATTTTTTAACAGGTCCTTCTCCCCAAATCCATTATTTTTACGCTGACACGTAAACAATGGCAAACAAATCCAGAACCAAGAGAATCTGTCAATGCAAAGAGTGAAATTCTCTATTTATCCCTCCTTCGATTCCTGCCTTGCCCATGAGAAAAGTCACAGTGTGCAATATGTATTGTTTTTATGCCCTGTTGGGTCCTTTGTATCCAGCCTCCCGTTTTATACCTAACACTCATTCACACTTACCAGAGATGAGTATTGTCAGACAAAACTCTGGCACTAAAACTCCCGCTGCCTTCCCAGGCTGGCCAGCCGCAGCGGGCACAACCGGGAGGGGGGACCAGCAGCGGGACGTGGCCCTCTGCCCCCGCAAATACACTCTGCTCCCTGCCAAGAAAATGGCTTTCTGGAAAAGGACTGCCTGCTAATAAAATGGGCCTGAATCAGTAAGCAGTGATTAAGGGTTGGGCAGTGCTTTCTGCTGCTGTTACTTGAATACACGCTTTTCTCTCAGGCATTAAAAATAAAAGCAAAAAATGCTCCAAGTTATTTTAAGGAGTACTCTCGCAGACGAGATGAACGGATGAGAAAAGCGATCCTTGGAAAATATTCATTTTCTCCCTTGTAAAAAAAAGGAATGGCAACCAGAATTGCCTTTTTAAATAAAACATCAGCCCAGGAATGCAAACTCTACTCTGTTTATATTCAACCTCTACTCTGTCTTTTTTTTTTTTTCCTGGTTCAATGTCATGGGTAGTGGAACAGCAATTCACAGAAAACATGGGATAAATCATTAGTTCTAGTTTATTCTACTTTTTATTTACAGCAAGAATTTCTTTACCGCTGAACTGAATTGATTGCCGGCGTGGGACTATTTGATTATTAGTGTGGGATCGCTTGGGCCCTGCAGTAGTCTGTGAGGAAAGGCGGTTTTTGGGTGCAGAGGGATTGTACAAAGGCCTGATCGGCAGTGTGGGAACATGTGGCTCTTTCTAAGGGTTATTCTGCACAGAACGCCAGATTCAGGAAATCACTTTACCTCTTTTTACTTTTTTTAATGTGAATTAGAAGAAACTTTGTCCATTAAAAAAAAAAAGTGCTAGGTTATTATTTACTTGCAAAAAAATTTGATTCAGGTATTTGTTAATCACAGTGACTTTATTTTGCTTCTCTGTCAGTGAGAGGAAGAGTCAGGTTGCCATTTGCACTTTGCATTCATGATTAGATTCCCTTACTGGGATCCCCTCCAGGGATTTCCAATACTGAAACAGGAGGGATTTTTTTTTTACTTTTGTTGGTGTGTGGGTTTTTAACAATATTATTTCTAAAAATCCAAATTTTTGGACTCAAAATATTTCCCAGAGACTTTAAAAAAAAAAAAAGTTCTTCTTTTGCTACCAGCTAGAAATTTGCACCACAAACTCTTGTGATCCTTAGCTGCACGCCGATGGCCAGCAAGCCTGCCAGCCAAGAAACTTGCCTAGTAAAGCGAATATGTGGGCTGAGAAGCTCCAGGGTCAGCTGGAGCTGGGAACTGCAGTGTCACGAGACAAACAGCTTGCACGAATCCTGCAAGTGTACATGTGTGTATTGACACCCATTGGCTTGAACTGAAGTCTGAGGGTAGGTAATTCTATTCTGGTTTTGTGCCTGTCTATTAGCGAAAATCAGAGCCGTTTAGTTATTTTTTAGTGTAACCAAGAGTCATCTTTCTTCAGTCTTTGCCTGTGTGAGACTGGAGTTGCCCCTGAAGCCCTGGCTCTAAAGCAGCCTTGTCCTGACCTGGCATTTAGCAGCAGGATCACGTTACTAATGAGTGCATGTTTGAGCGCAAATAAAATAAATACATTTTGCAAAACTCAAGCCAGTTTCAAATATTCAGGCAGCTGTCTCTGCCAGTCACCTGCCAGTTTATTGCTTCAAATCTTTTCTCTAACTTAAAATCCTCTTAGACCCTGCTCAGGAATAAATGACTTTTGTTGTTCCTTTTTGTTTACTGCTTTGGCTGTACACAAAACCCTTCTTGGAAATCTCTTCTTTCCCAAGTATGGTACTTTGGCACATGAAATTATTTGTCTTTTTTTTTTAAAAAAAAACTACACTGTATAACATTTCCAGTATTTCTGTCCCACTGGAAGGAAAAAATAAAACAACGGGAAAACTGGATTCCTCACTTATTGAAGAACTGGCAGAACAAATCTGTTTATTAAAGAGAACACAAACTTGGGGAAAACGTGATATTTCCAATGAATTTTCATATTTGGGTATATCTTTCAGGACCTTTCACAGTACTGTTTGGGAGAAGGGGGCAAAAAAATTTCAATTAAATAATCTTTTTGATTGTTCTTTTTCCCTTTGCTCTTTTTTTCTGTTTTGTAATGAAAGTTCCCACATTGAGAACACTGCCTTACATCCAGGCTCCTGACCACAGCATGTTCCTTTACTTCCACAGCTGTTGTCCCCTGTAGTAACTTCAGTTCCATTTCTACCTAACAAGCTGTTCTAATATATGTATGTGTGTGCACTTATATAAAGAAATACATTCCTTGCCCTTCATAATTACATTAGGGGTTTCCAAACTTGTTGAAACACAGGCTTATTGTTAATTCCCTGAATTGACTGAGAACAACTGTGTTTTCATGAGCCATCTTAAATCTTTATAATCAAACTGGTGATGGAGACAGTGCTGCCATTGACGACGACGAGTACTCTCTGAACTTTACAGAGCATTTGAGTACATCTTCCAGCCACGCTCGTCTTTTTTTTGCCTTTTTAAGTCACAGTAAAAGCCTATGTTTTCTTCAGTTTTATGAAAACTGCCCCCATGTCCTATGAACTTCTTTTTTGCTCTTTCCTGGGCTTCATCCAGTGCTTCCGTGTGTCTCTGGTAATGCAGTGTCCAGCACACATCACAGAATTACAGGTACACGCAGAGTTTTGGCAGACAAAGCTCTATGAAGCTAACGGTAATTTCATGCACACTCATCCAAAGGCATAATTTGACCCCAAGGAAGCCTGCAGTTAGACATGGACAGCAAGCATTTGATTACCTGTGTGCACCTTTAATTATATCAAGGTGCATGTAATTAAAAATGAAGTGCCTGATTCACTGCTATGTTACTCCACTTCATGCTGGAATAATTGAAATGAGCAGGATTGTGCCCTAGTGGAAGTGGTGTCAAACTGCAGTGAGAGGATTATTCCAGTAAGTTTTGGTAGAGTTGGTGAGTCAGATTCACACCTCACGGGGAGGTTATCTTTCTATATATCTAATAGAAATCCATAGAATGAGCACACACACAAATAGATGATAGGTTTTCATTGATTAACCAGTCTCATGGCCTTTTCAGTGAGAGAAATAATTGGCAGTATTAACTAACAATAAATTGATCCCATTATTTGGTATGGAATATTCTACTGATTTCAAAAGAATGCTTATTAAAGAGGTCAGCTACTTTCTATCAGTGTCATGCATATATAAGTAAGCAGGGTTAGTATATGCCGTCTACGACAATGGCAGGACAAGTCATAAACACAAACAATTCACACACAGCCGGGTCTCCACAGCTCCCGTTTGCCAATTACAGTAATGCTGATGACATATCTAGTTTAACGCACACAGCATTAAAATAATCCCCCCTTTTCTAAGAAAATCTAATTACACCAAGCCCAGGCACTCAATCAAACCCGTTATTCTGTGGCTAAACAGCCCGGTGTTAATGCAATTTGAGGAGATCCAGGCCGTGACTGGGAACGTCATGTATTAACAATATCTAATGGGAGCTCCCGTAGGTAAATGAATATGCTAACAAGCAAGGTCGCTGCTAAATCTAATATCTTTAAGCTGTTTAATTCCAAACAGTCCCTTAATAAATCAATTG
The DNA here is from genome assembly GCA_033558235.1 of Neomorphus geoffroyi. Classification (NCBI taxonomy): domain Eukaryota; kingdom Metazoa; phylum Chordata; class Aves; order Cuculiformes; family Neomorphidae; genus Neomorphus; species Neomorphus geoffroyi. Next base: position 5,779,988 of record JAUMJM010000009.1, read on the forward strand.
ACCGGGAGAACTGATGCCCCTATCAATTATTCAAGAGGGCAAATAAATATTTCAGATGATTTGATAGGAAGGCTAGTGCTGGTCTTATAGAAAGCTTTGCATTTCATTAGCCTCTTGCTAAAAGTTTTATAATGTGTGGAACAGTGGTGGCTTTCCCTAATCTAGAAACTCCAAACGAGAGGAAGGAGAGACTGAGGTATCCTGCTTCAGCCACGTAGTGGCTCAATGACACGAGAAGAAGTGGGAATAATGTCAGGCTTCCTAGTGACAACTTCTCCACCCCAACAAATGATGGGAGGAAAACCAGACCGCATTTTCATTTCTGGAGAATCCAACAGAAAAGTAATCTAAGGAAGCTGAGATTAGTGGTTAATACCATGTGCCATGCTGTCTTTTGTAAATGGAGGAAGTAATTTGTGTTTGCATTGGATTATTTGTATGTTTATGTTAACACTGTGCCATGATTCAGGTTTGCCAAATGCAATTCTGTTGAAGGAAAAGCAGAGTTATTAAAAGAGGTACTGCCTGTAATTGATCTGCATTAAGCAAGTGAAGCTTGCAAAGTGCCTGAGAAACTTGGATGGAAGAAGTCAGGAGTGCAAAATATTATTCTGTAAGAGCAAAGTGTTATCACTGTATCTGAAAAAAATTGCTGATCATTGAAACATGTGGTTTATTATGAAATCAATAAAGATAAAGTTACAAGAGAAAGGGAAAGAAAATGTACCTGACGTTGGAGAACAAAGAGGAAGAGGGAAGTCCCTGAGGAAGCTTCTTGTTTAAGCGTGTATAAATTTGCTTGCCTCTATCCAATCCATTTATACCACTAATACAGATTAAAAGTCAATGATTACTTACATAAGCATTTCAGTTTATGAAAAGAAACCTGTGTCATAAAAAATAATCTATTGTTCTGCAATGTATTGCTAGATCAGCATATGAATCTGTGTCTCCTTGCGATGACAAGTCAAGTTCCTGCCTTAGCACTCCCACCCAAAGTATCTCTTCCATAAAGAGTCCCCTATAGGAACAGAGTGAAGAACTAAGCTTACGGTGCAACTGTGTTGGCACTGAAGTCATCAACACGAAGCCTGAAACCTCCCGCTGAGTCTTACTGGTATGGAGAACATAAAAAATGAGATTCTTGGAACAACTGTGAGCAAGGAGGTTTCTGCATGGTGAGATGCTTATAAGGGAGTGCACAGTCCTCTGTAGTCCCCTCCGTGTGGCCTGAGTTCGTGTGCTAATGAGGAGAGGGACTCAAATCCTGCTGCTTCCAGAATTACAGACTGAAAGACGGCTCCTCCCCACTCATGGAGGCCTGCATAAGGGATTGTCTACAGTGTGAGGGAGAGAAGTTTCTGCTGCAAAAGTCCTGCTGGTAGGAAGGTGGTTTAAAAATTAGATGTAGGGGAAACTTTTAAATAATTTTGGACATGTAAGAAAACACGACGCTTTCAGAAACTTGACTTGGAAAGCATCTGACACCCCAGACTGAGTCCTCAGCAGAAATAGCCTGACTTACGCCTCCTCTAGAACAGGCTCTTGGTTTCTTCTGCATCTTCTCCCTAAATAGCAAGATCCATATAAAAATCACTAAATGAGGATCTTCTACGGCAGCAGTTTTACATTGCAGATTATTCATTGAGGTAAGAAAGAGACATCTCGGCTGCGCAAAATCGTAATTCACAATTTGGCTTTGGTTTATTTTCAGATTCATGACAATGGAGTAGGTTCTCTATATGGCATTGAAGGTAAAATCTGGTCAAGTTTAGAATCAGATTTAGGGGTTTTATTTCATCATTAAGTAATCTTTTTCTTAATCTCAAAATACCATGTTATCATGTGTACGCTAGAGCTGCATCTATGTGCTACAGAAAATTGCATGGCAAAGCGGGATTCCACAGTGTGCATATGGAATATATAAAAGTAGTATAGGATATTAAGACACAGTAGAATTATTAACTAAACATAAAACTTGAATCCTAAAATGCTTTTTTATTTTAAGTCCAGTTTTTACTTGTTAAAAAAAAAACAAACCCTTTGCGAATAGAGTCTTTGCTTTCATGAGAATATATGGTTCACACAAACACATGTAAGAGTGGGTCTACATTTCTGTTTTCAAGAGGAAACACTTTTTAAACCTCTTGCAAAAGCTATTTCTATTTGAGGGGACAGCATCCTTAGCGATTTCTTGGAAAATCAGGAGTAAACCTCTATGGGAAATTGGTGGAAGAATTCTTCTTTTTCCTCTTTTTCTATTTTCCACCAAAATAGGAACTCTCAAAACATTTTCTTTAGTTTCAATTCATGACAGGTCTTTGAGATTCAGCAATTCTTGGGGACATCAAAGGCAGTATCAATGAGGATTTTACGAAGATGTTAGTGCAGAAAATTACATGAAGTTTTTTATTGTATTGAATCTTGTGTGTCTGGATAAGGGCTGCAAATACATGACAATCAAGTCTAGCGGTTATAGAAGTCTTCATGTTTCATTTATGCTGATAATTTTAGACTTCCATGAAAGACAGGGTCTGTACTAGAGAGACTGTCCACTCACATTCTTCTTGCTATGAACTAAATATATGCAAGTATGCTGATCTTTCAGCAAAACTTCCGCTATTACTGGGAGCTGTTTCGAAAACGGCCTCTTACAGAAGTACATGGAGATGCTGTTGACGTCACTTTTGTCCTTTTGTTGCTTTTTCTTTTTTAAGAACAAATATATAGAGAATAATAATGAGAAAGTGTTCATCTAACTCATTCACAAGGTTCTACCTGCCATCCCTTATGCTCAATGAGTATGTGAGGACACTGTTAGGCATATGTGCATGTAAATTACCTCTAACTGCACATCTCTATTATAGGCAATTACACTAATGTGCTGGAATGATACATTTAGTGTCTTCAGAAGATAGAAGCTGGGTGGAGGGCAGACTGATTTGAAGATCAATCTGGATGAAACAATGAATGGTATTTATTTGGCAGACCACTGGGGAGAGCTGGCTAAAACTGCAGAATGAGATAACATTAGCCATTTGATAAGTGAGGCTTGCAATTTAGGAGTCTTATTTGCTTTCAATTTAAAAAAAAATAATGTCTGTGGATTTCTAGGCTAAGATTGGGAACTACTCTCTGTATAATAGCTGTCTCAAGCAGTATGAATCGGTAACCAGGAGAAGTGTCTGATATTTGGAGTTGACCTATCCAGTTTACACCTCTATTCAGATGTCAAAATTTGGGTTCCCTTGCTCATATACGTAAGACAGAGTCCACGCAGTGATTACCTCTAAGCAAGAAAAAGTGATGCCAGAATTGTCTATGTGGTTGCCAGCAAACCTATGAAGTGTCTCCTTTTGGACAAAAGGAATTCAATATGTTTTCTTGCCTGTGCCTTCACCACTGTGAGTTTAAACTCCCGAAATGCTCTTTGCTGAACGACGTCTGTTGGCTAAAAACAAAAAAGCTGAATTCAAAACCACAATATTTTTTGTGGCATTCGTTCCATCCTGGGTGCTTTTCAGTATCGGCAGAATTCAGGTAACTTTGTATTGGTGCTTGAGTCTCAAATGCTTTACTTAGAACTTACGAGATGAAGTTTTTCTCTGCTACAGCTGCTGTCAATACAAAGGACTGAGACATGGAGAGAGTAATTTCTATATTAAAAATACCAGCCAAGACTTTTCCTTCCACAGTAGTACCATGACTATGAGCTGTTTCTGCTGCTTGTTCCTGTTCAAGTCTTGCTCTTATTTGCCATTTGGGAAGAAACAGAGGAAAGTTGTGTGAAATTGCTGATGAGGGTTGAGTGACAGGCCAGGTGACATCACTACCCAATATTGATACCATCAGATGAATTTTCTATTTTTATAATTGTTTTACACATGGCAAGTCTTACAGACTTTTTGTACTATTGTTTTCTATTTCAAATATATGGCAGATTAAAGATTATGATCTGGTAACATAAAATATCTTGATCAGAACAACCTACACAGGTAATTTGTAGAGAAAATAAAGAAAGAGTCCCAGTACAGAAAGTGAGCATGTAAAGCTACTTAATGAAGTGAGGAAAGAGTAAACTGGAAAAAGTAAGCTATCTGGTTGTCTTCTACCTCTAGATTACAAGAAAACATTGCCACTAGTTTCCATGGCAGCTTAAAGAAATCCTGCGCATTGGAACTTAACACAGGACACCCTATGAGTGTTCTGACGGTCAGAAGCCGTGATCGTCATGATGAGCTGTTTAGATTACACAAATGTTTGATAAACCTGACTGCTTGGGAGTGACACAATGAGCACATTTCAGGGGACACTGGCCAGTGTGATCTTCTAGGAGCACAGTGCACAATGCACAAGATGAAACGGTGAAACAACATTGTGTGTAATCGGGGGCTGCAGGGAAAAAGGGAAAGGGTGGATGAAGAGAAAAGAAAGACACCTCTGCTCCTGATGTGGGTAAAAGGCTAAATATATTTAGGTGCTTTATGAAAAACTTAGTAAATTTTATACCAAGGACCTGCTTTTTACGGGATTTGCTTTGCATTCTACAAGCTGCTTTAAGGAGTTTTCGCGTTTTGTATTTGACCACACCATGATAGGATTATTTTCTGATGCTTAATAAATGCAGAAAAGGGATTGGAAGGGCCATGCATGCACACACACGCACACTTACACGCAACTTAGACGTCCAGCAGATAAGTGCAGTATTTTGTTTACAAGCAGATATTACACTGGAAATCCTATTAGCAATCAGACAGTCTGCTTGCTGGATTTAATAAACTTCAACCAAAGGAGTTATTCAAGCTGGCATTTTAACCCCCTAAAGGCTTAGTTTTAAACTGTAAGTGCACCCCTAAGTTCTACCTGCACTGTTTAGTGGAGGCACTGTGTGCACAGGTGGGGTTTTGCTGGTCAAAGTGTTTAAGATCAAGACTGAAATTCATGGAGACTACAGATAGGGTGTTTCTATTGCACTTACATCTGCAACTGAGGGATGCTGGTGCATCTTAAATAATGCCTCATCATCACGAAATCTCCCCCAGCCCTAGTTCTTAGTTCCGTGGAGTTTAGCACTGTGAGAAGGATGGATGGACAAGCAAGGGAGCAAGGGCTCGGATTTGGAAAGGGGATACAGACAGACAGACTCCATCTCCTCAGCATCTCAGCCTGTGTAAGGCTCACTGCACCACCATAGCTTAAAAAGACAACAAGCAGATGGAGAGCAGGGAAGTAGGATGCAACACACAAATTGAAAAGTCGCAGATGTGGTAGACGCATATCCTATTAGTTCTGTCTAGAGTTGGCTGAAAAATTCTAGGGATAAAAATTCAAATCGTTGCTGAAAAACATAGTGTCGAGATATGCAATCTTTTTAACCTCCTTCTAGCTTTACCGTGTGTCATTTAACTCCCCAAAGGACTAAGGATGCACACAGTGAGAGACTGAGGGAAGAAAATGCTTTTAAAAGAACTACAAGGCTTGAATGTATGAATCTTCAATATTTGAGACTGTTCAGGAATTAGCTGGGATTCTTACCTACTAAAACCTGTTGAGTATTTGGGCTCTTAGGTAATGTCTTTGAAGATCCTGAAATCTGTAATCAGATTGGAGATTTTTATCTTTATTATCTTCAGGGATTCATTAAGCTGACTGATAATTTAGGCTCTGGTTGCGAATAAGAAAATTCAGATCTGAATTTTGCTTTGGTCAAGTGTTATCACAGGATCACAAAATCCTGAAATGATGCAATGCCTTAGGTTTTTTTCTTTTACTTTTTAAACAGCTTTTATCTGTCATGAATTTTGAGCTATTAGCAGTGATTACACTCACAGTTTATGACTCTTTCTCAGCTTATTTAAACTCAGCCCTCTCCCAGTCTGCATTTCTGTATGTCTTTTCCTGAGGATGAATCATTTAGCACCACTGCTCTGATTTTCACTCTCCTTCACTCTCTATGAGCAGAGTTTGTTTGACAAATTCTGATCCTTTCTGAGAATACCTGGCTTAGTTTTATAATATTATTTATTTTTATAGCCCAAAGCCCAGCAGGTGAAGAAAAAAATGAAGACAATTTGGTAAATAATGAACACAGGGATGACATATTATTTTCCTGCAATGAGGAGTAAATGCACTTTATTAAGTGACCTTTCCTCTAGTGACTGCCAAGAAACTGGAGATAATAAAGCTCTTACTTGCAGAGGATTTTAGTTGAGAGAGGGTATTGCTTAAAAAAAAAAAGGTCCATTCCTTTATTAAAACCTTGTTGCAGCAACATCAGTGTTGGCCAAAGCATGTTATTGAGACTATTTCTGTTGTGGTTTTGTCTTTCTTTTAATTTATTTGTTCTTGTAAATCCTCTGATTCAATTACTGTTGCAAATGAGAGTTTAATTCCCCACTCTGATACTTTTCTGATTCGCAAATGTTTATCCTGGGTCTTGCTTTACCCTTCCGTGTCTTTTCAGGAGACGTAGCGTGCTTGCTGTGAATTGCACCAGGGCTGATGCGTGCGTGTGAGTGCCAGCTGCCTGTGTTTAGCTATTGATTCCATGTATGATCATAAGCAACTTAATCAGCTTTGTATCTAAAGGGGTTACTGTGACTGATGACCAACAGGAATCTCTCCAGTGGTTTCAGTGTATTAACAGTCTAATCCAAAGTGTCAGGGATGACTGGGAGAGGATGAGAGGCTCTGTACATGTGTAGTGTGCAGGATAATGTCCACTGTGTGTGAAGGTGAGAGAGATGCTGAAGCTCTGGGGCGGGTGATCTCCAGGAAGAGTCATTCCTCTTGTAGGATTGTGCCCAGAGTGATAGCACCATTCGCGCACACCTACAGCCACCATATGTTTGTGTGTTTTAAAGGTTTTATATGGCAGGCAGGAGATACAACTCCACGACAAGCTATTATCTTGCCGGAGGAGGTAGAAAGTATTTGGCCCAGTAACTCTACAACTACTCTTGGCCTTGACAGAATGGATTTTCTTTGTGCACTGTATTTCTCTCCACATGGTAAAATTTAAGGGTATCTTTCAGTGGTATCTTCTGCTCACGAAGCCTACACTCAGGGCTCACAGGTGGGAGTCAATATGAGTTAGTCACTTCTTCTCACAGGGCTAAAAGTGTTCCTTAACCCTCAGTTAGGGATGAACCAGGTCACATATCCGGCTACTTGTCCAGCAGCCAATTCCTGGGTGAAGCCAAACACCAAGTAGAAGTTCTGGTCCACAAACCCTGCATCCAAAGCCACCTTGCTGTAATTGCGCACGGATTAGGGACAAAACCCACACTACAATGTGTGGTCTGAACTCAGACAGTAGCTGCAGGGATATATATGTATTTTAAAGGATATCATATCTCACCTTAAATATGTGTGAATGAAAATGGGGTTGGCTACTGGTGAGGGAGACTGACAGAGGAATCACAACATGAACCCACAAATCCTTCCTGAAAGTGTGTCATGTGCCCCCTCCCCGAGTTACTAAAAGCGTCAAGGAAAAGAAAAAGAAGCAGAGATATAAAATGCAACTAGCACTTTTTAATAGATTTTTCTTCCTTTTCCCCAAAGGGTTCAGCTGCGGAGAAAGAGTGGAACATAATAATCCTTAGCATTTATATAGCACTTTACATTTCCAAAGCTCTGTACAAACATTAACTGATCAATCTTCACAACACCCCTGTGAGTTAGGGATGTATGATTAACCCCATTTTACATTGGGGGAAACCATAACATTTCAGAGCTTGACTTCCCCCACCCCTCTGGAGGTGCACAGTTCTTGCAGATCCCACTAATTTAAACAGGAGTTATCCCTGACACTTCTGAAAATCGGATGCTTCGCGACAGCCTCAGGGCTACATTGCCAGTCTGTGGCTGATGCGCCAAAGGCTCTGTCTTCCCTTTCCCTGCTCTAACTACTGGATGGCCCAAGCTTTTGCACACCTTTGTCTGTCCATTTTCTCAGTAGAGTGGGACCAGTGACTGGAATTTCAAGAAGTAAAACTATACCTGGCTGACACGTCTTCTTGAATATAGTACAATTGTCTTTATTTGGATCCCCTAGGGAAAAGCCTATTATCCCAGTGTCTTTCTTTTTCTTTCTCTAGCTCTCTTTTATTTTTTTTTTTCTTTTCCATACCCTGGCATGATTTAAAATGAAATATAATCCTGTATTGAGTGAAAGCACACAAATACAACGATATGCCTGTTACTTGAAGCTTTTTCTCTCCTTTTCTTTCAATCTTTTCTTGATAATTTTCTGTGTTTTAGAGAAAATGGCAGGTAGAGTAGGGGATTAATGCAAAAATGCATCTTTCTTTTCTTTTTTTTTTCCTAGTGTAGAAATAAATAGATGCCTTTAACATGAAATCTTGGTGTAAATTGTTGAATTGTATTAACTTTTTAATGCTTTCTGAGTTCCCATCCCCTGAGCATGCATTGCCTCTTAAAGCAGAGCTCTGCTTTTGCAAGAGATGGAACTGTATGGCAATGCTGTCATTTTACTTTGCTCCCTATTTTGCTCCTAGCCTTTTATCTCCTGAGCCACAAGTGCTTTCATATTAATTCATCTTGGTTTTCCACCTGGAGAAAAACAATGCATTCACTCGGAGAGGATGCCCAATTGTAGATAAAAGAATTTCTTCTCCCAGGTAATGTCCTACAGGCAGGGATGGTCCCATTTAACAAGCAGCAAGAGTATGATCAGAATGGGAGAAGACTTGAAGAGAGGACCTCAGGTTTCTGCACCAGCTCATGTGGGCTGACTTGGCACAGGTCATATTGAGAATACAAATAAAGATAAAAACCACTGTGAAGATAGTTGCTGGCTACCCCAATGTACATAGCCTTCCTCCCGCCGAGTGCACATTCCTCCTTAAGGATATGGGTTTAGGTACGGTGGAACTCATAGGAGTCACTGTCACTTGCTCTTTGGCATTAGTGTTCACCTCTTTGGTCCTCCTTATTAGCTCAAAGAATATTGAAACTAGTCAGGAAATGGGTTTCTTGGTCTCTTCCATTTAAAATAGGTCTTACAAAGTAAGAAAAAGAGTTCTAAACAAGACTGAGGGAGAGGAGGGATTAGATAATTTTAAGAATTTCCTCAAATGTCATTTCTTTGGGTATTTTGTATGTTTATTCATTATTTATTTACCTGGAAAATGTAGTATTGCTACAGTAACAGCAGGCTTAAGTTTGGGTTGATCCTCTGTTTCTGGAAGAAAATTGCTTCTTCTGCACTGGGAAGTGACCTGTATCCTGTTGCTTTTTATCTGTATTATTGAATCTTCTCATTTGGGAGCTCTGCAAAACAGCTTTTCATTCTGAATGCTAATCAAAAGAGTGTGTTAATTAAATATATTTCTAATGAAACTGGTTTGAAATGAGACATGCAGGCCAGAGTCTGCCCCTTCTGAAGTTAATGAGAGATATTGAGGGGATTGGATTTTTTTTTTTTTGTAGGAGAGCTGGCTATTGATATAGAGATGAGCATTATTGTAATGAACCTTGTAAAATAAGATTATCTTCTGATCTCTGTTGTACCTGAAATTGGCTAAGTCCCTCCAGATTTGCACTGGTAGAAGAAGAGCTCTGAATTTGGCCCCCTACTACTTAAAAATATGTAGTTGCCCTTTAAGATGTAAATCTATTGAAATCCAACCTTAGACATCACCAGGGTCATTCTGCTTATTACTTTATGACATTTCCAGATTAAAGGTGCAGTGGGGGCTCACATTAATTTGCTTTATGTTTGACTAGGAATGCTTCCCATCACTATTAGAGCACACTTCGAGCTCTCTTCATTTTAGAACGCTTGTCAGTCATTCGAGAATGATATGCCCTGTGTCTGGGATGAATAAGCACATCATATATTAGGTAGAGGCTTTTCCTCTGGAGAGGCTCAAGAGAACTGACAACCACTTCCAAGGAAGGTGAAAAACATACTCAAGCCCAGCAGCTGAATGAGGGAGGAGCAGAGAAATATTCTACTGAGACGTTACCTGCTGAGCTGATCGAAAGCATCCAGGCAGTTGCCCTGTGGTGACAGTTTTAAAGACTGATCTGTGGGAATGAGAGGAAATGGGGACCAACATTTCCACATGCACCTCTAGTCTGCTGGACGTGAAAAAGAGGAACATATACAAGTCTATGCAATGCCCTGGGTCCCAGACTACAGAATGCCCTATGGATTTAGAGGAGAGAGAGCAAACTATCCTAAACAGGGCTGGTTTTCTTTTCCGATTCATTTTTCTGGAGTGAAAAATAAATTCTGTCACTTGTTCCACTAATTTCCATCTTGAAATGTTCTGTAGTTCCAGTGTCATTTTTGAAGCTGCCTGCATGTTAAGCCTTAAGGGAGAAAAAGTGATGGTTGTACCATGAGGGTAAGAGTGATAAGGTACTCTGTTGTTTATCAGGTACTAATGTGTAGTATCAGAGTAGCCCTGGCACAGGAAGTATTTGTACTTTCTCTACCAATAGGCAAAACAGCAACCTGGAGTTTTGCAGTTGTTGCTTAACTGGGAGGGGACTTTTGCTGAACACCACTGCAAAATCTCCTTTATGACTCTTTAACCAAGTGACCTCTCGGTGCAGATCTGTAGGTCACAACTCCTGCAAAAACCGGGGGAGAAGGAGCAAAATAAAAGGTATTCTGGCATTTTGAGTTTGAACTTTTGGGGTTCTTTGAACTTGAAGCTCAAAGCCAGTTGTGACTTTGAGCCTTCCTCTAGAAACACAAGGCCTGATGCTGAGAGAGATGAGTGAAAATCTCTTTCCTCAAAGCTTCTGAGTTTTAGGTGCAAACCAGGCATAACCACCTTTAGCTGTGTGCTGAGGCTGGTGGAACTGCCTGTGAACTTGATATGTGTGCTTGTAAATACCTGGCTTCTCTTCCCAAGGAGTTTTGAAGGATTGGGCCCTTCAGTCCAAGGTGATGAATTTCAGACACTTTTTAAAGTCTCCCTTTTTTCACTTACATAGAGTATTTCAAAAAAATACTGATCGGACTGTACATTTGTTTTTGTATAATCAGCATTCATTCTCTGAATGCAGTGTCTGGGAGGAATGTAATGACAACATGGCTAAAATGTCATCAAAAACATGACACTCCTGTGGAGGGGAATTAGAACTGTAATGAACAACACAGAGGCTCTCAAATTTTTTACGCACAATTAACTGTGTGCTAATATGGCTCCTTGCAAAGTATGTCATAAGGACAGTGAGTTCCTGACTGTTCTGTCTGTCACTAGATGTGACCAATCCCTCTCTCCACCTGTTCCTGTTGAGCCTCTCTGAAAGGTATATCAGCCCTTTACAGCTGCAGATCTGCCCACCCAGCAGCTTCTTCTGCTCTCTCTGCTATATTCTCTGGAGATTCTATTTCCTCTGCTATATCTTATACTGAAACATTTCAGAGAGCGGTGTAACCCGGTAAAAACTCACTTTTTCACAAATGGAGTGGGAAAACTGCAGCAACCAATTGACTTTTGCAAGCCCACTTTTAGCTTTTAAATGCTCCATCCTCTCTTACTCTGCCTTCAATGTCCCCAACCTCAGTTATCCATAGAATTATATAGCTTAATTTATAGCTTAATCCATTGCTGGGAGTTTGTCTTTCCTTATATTAACCTATCTATAGATGATCTTGCAGGGATGGCATATGTTGGAGGTAGTCATTTTTAAAGCCGTCTGCAGCTGGTTCTTGTGGGAATGCAGCACCCTGCAACTCATGATTCCTCTTCACTACTAATTATTTCCTATGGCTTTTAATACTGCTCCGAGTCTTAGAATAGCTCTGAATGATGATAGACATATATTATTATTACAGGTTGTATTAAGCAGTCGTAGCTCAAGTTCTAATTACATTACCCTTCAGCCACGGCAGCAGTAACACTTGGTTTGGTTCTTGAGTTTCTAGGAATAATCTCGCCAGTAGTTCTCAGCAAGGTCAGGGAGAAAGGAAATTCTCCTGTCCTTCTTTCCTTGTAGAATCCGAGAGGATATATTATGAAATAGGGACAAAAATCACAAAGAGAGAGGATTAAAATGAGAGGCTCCATGCATTGCATGCTAACAGGGACAGCAGCAGCAGCAACGTGACTCTGCTCCAGGCAGTGCAGGCACCCTGTGGAAAGGGGGTGCTGGGGATTCACGCATGGTCAAGGGGTCTGCGGGTGAATTTTGGGGTGCTTGAGGTTTGGTCCACAGAGCCTCAGGTAACATCAGTGAAGATTTCTAAATCCATCCAGCAGAAACCAGAAGCACAGAACACCTGGTTCTCTGCAGCAGTCCCAACTCCAGCAATTTTTTCCATAAACCTGATTTTTAGGTGGTTGAGTAAAGTCCTATGGAGTGGGATCAATATTGTGTGTACATCTTATTTGGATATTTTTGTTTGAGGAAAAAAATTCTAGTCACCATCATCAGTGAGGAAAGAATGCCATTTGAATGGAAAGATCTCAAAGCCAGGAGTCCCTTAAAAAGTATTTGCATTTTATTATTTTTAGTCAGTGGGTGGGCAAGGTCATCATACTTAAATGACTGTTAATAACAATTCTGATTTGGGCCTGCAACATATTCATTGGTGTTTGGTGGTTGTTTATTAGTCTTAAGAGAAATATTCTTATGATTTAAAAATGGAATAGAAATATGACAGACATTTTTCAAAAAAAAATTTGAAAAAATTCCTGTGGTATTGAAACGACATGTGCAGAACATAAGGATATGATTTGATTTTTTATGTTTGGTTACCCAAATGCCCAAATAAATAAACAGCATAAAAAACAAAAGGACTATTTCTTTGTTCTCAAGTTCCTTTATCTGATAATCTCAAGCAGTATAAATAACTAAGGAAAGGTTTTATTATGTAATACTGCACAGCAATATAGTATTGCTGGTTCTTTGGGACAGGGAGTCTCTCTCCACAGTCCCCAGAACATTTTGGCTACCACTATAAACTTATTACAATCTATTTTTCTGTTGTAGAGTTTTCTTACAGTATCCATAAAAGCCAAGCACCTGATACTAGAATATCTCATTTATATAGCTATTTCCATCCCTCAGCGTATGAATTTTCATGTATATGTCTGCATGTGCTCCAGGTAGTTTACATTTGTCGTGCATGTATCCGTGAAAATCAACACGTATATTTATTAACAATTAAGGATTTTGAATTAAATTCTAAAAATAGCACAATAATCACCTTTAGGGATTAAAAAAACAAAAGAATATGGTTTATCAGCCTGAAAATAGATGAAGAACATTTCCTTACTATGTTAATTAATTGCAGTTGACAAAAAGTAGGATCCTTCACTCAGGCTGCTAATTCCATCCCTCCCTCCCTCTCTCTCTCTCTCTCCCCTCAATTAAACGTATGAGAGTGTCCCCTCCCCTTTTAGAAAGAAGCTTTTAGATTAATCATATTATCTTAAAGTTCCAAATCTCAATGCCTGCGTGACCTTTCTTCCGTTAGAATCCATTATCTTAAACTATCACAATAATCCTGGCTTTAGGGAGGGAGAGCGGGAAGCAGGAATCAAACCTAATAGATGGCAAATAAGATTAATCTATGATCTAAGTGCCGATTACACTTGGCCCTGCCCTTGAAACCCAGGTGTAACCTTGAAATTCACATCCGCTAAGACACTGCAATTGGATTGTGGGTCCCCGAAGGGCTGGAAGGGGCAGCTGGCCAAACTTTACCCGTTATTCCCCAGTGAGACATGAGCTGTCTCGGCCCGCAGCATTCTTACTTGTGGAATTTGGCAGCGGCACAGCTGAATGTTTGTTTTGGGATATTTAGCATTTTTTCAGATAAAATAGTTATTTTCAGGTCCTTAATTTTTGTTTGTCAGAAGAAAGCAGCCAGGGAATGGGTGAACTTTTACCTGGACCTCACAAGAGGAGAAAGCTCTCTTTTCAAAATCTGATAACTCTGCAGAAGAAAACAGAGATATTTTCTTTCTTTATATGCTGACCTATGGACCCTGCCAAAAAAAACCTTCCATGTGAACTTGAGTTTGCAAGGCCCTTGTTTTCAGTCCCAAATACTCTGCGTTCTGAGAAAGGACATCTGTGATAAGATGGAAATTGGCACTGGTAGCTCATGTACTATGGATGAAGCGTGCTCAAAAGAGGCAGACCCAGAGGTAATTTTTCATCAGAGAACTTTTTAAAGCCATTATTAAATCTAGCATAAATTTCCTCCATCGCTGGCAGCTTCAACAGGCAGGGCAGGATTGATTTGGATATGGCAGCTCTATTTATATACAAGGCCACATTTTCAGCTGGGGTAAAACAATGAGAGTTTGCTGACTTGCTTGAACCTTGCCTGAGAGATGTGGTCTAGAGTTGTTGGTAATGTTCAGCTGAAGCCATCTACCCTCCATCATCTCCATTTGGAGGCAACAGCTGATCCTCAGAGCAACAGGGGCCGTAGTTCTGTTCGTACCTGTCCTCAGGCAGCAGTACCCTGGTGGGACAGTGGTGCAAGGGAAGCAGGCTGTGGGAAATGTCAACACGAAGCCCTTCTGGCGACCGGCTGACTCTAAAGCAGTCCTTCAGTAATCTCAGAATTATAGGGGAGAGGAAGAAGAACCAGAAAGCGAGGGGCAACACTGTGTAGCTTTGCGGGTTCAGGGGTTGTCCAAGGGATGAAATTGCTGCAGCTCCCAACAGCAAACCCGCCAGAGGGCTGAGAGTGGCCTGACCTGCCAGGCTCTGCCCATCTCTGGGAGCCACGTTTTAGGAGACATCCAAAGGGTGCGATTCCCTTCAGGGAGCTGCCATGCACAGAGGGTTATTGTTTTGCTGCCTCTTCACTTTGTTTGCTGGCTTGTAAGTGTTGGCTTTCACATATGTTTTAAAACCTTTACTCAGCTAGTATTCCTGCAGCGACAGTATATATATCCTCAGCGTGGCAGGGAATTTGCCACCAGTTCTCTTGCCTGGAAGCTGGTGCGGTGAGACTTGTGGATGCTGTGTAGGTATGTAAATAAAACAGGAGATAACCTGACCCCACTTTTATTTAATTTAGAGAGAAATCAATGGGGAGGGGGGAAGTTACAAAATGGACTGGTCAAATGGACTTTGATCAAAAAGTAAATCTGTTCGCACAAGTATTGATTAGCAACATCACTTCTCTCTCAGTTCTCTTTGTGAGTATATGAATACAGTGTTGAAGGTGCCTGTGGTCCTGGGATTGTGATATTTTAGAAGATTTGTAATGTCATGAAATGCTGGAATATTAATCTACCGAGTTCAATGATCAGTGTAAATATGAATCTAATATTACATTTCTACTAATTTGACAAAAAGCCTCGTAAGGATTTTAATCTTATGGATAATTTCTTTTAAAGATCCTATAGGCTCAGCTCCCAGCTTCAACCTGCATTCACCTAAACCCAGAGAAAATGAAGAGCTGGATACCACCCCATGCCTAGCAGCTGATCTGGGCTGCAAACATTTATGAAC
The DNA here is from genome assembly GCA_033558235.1 of Neomorphus geoffroyi. Taxonomy (NCBI): domain Eukaryota; kingdom Metazoa; phylum Chordata; class Aves; order Cuculiformes; family Neomorphidae; genus Neomorphus; species Neomorphus geoffroyi. The sequence continues at coordinate 5,795,456 of JAUMJM010000009.1, forward strand.
CAACGTCTGGGACACTCTGGGACGCAGGGTGCAAGGCAGAGCATGCAGCCATGCTGGAGGATGATGATGATGGGGAGCCGGGAGGATGCTCAGGTGGCATGATGACACCCAGAGCCAACCAGAACACACAAACTCTTTGTCTTCTGTCCAGAGAGGGTTAACTCACACTTGCAGCAGGCAGCCTCATGCCATTAAGTCAGGGAGAGTAATGAAATTTCATTTAATTTGTCAGGAAGAAAGTGCTAATGTTAAAAGGCATTTAATAAAAAGGGGGAGATTCTTTGAAAGGAAGCCTTTAAGTAATTACTTCAAGTGTCTTAGGCCTACTCACCAGAATATTTACATTAGTGTCTCCCAGCGCCAAAGTGTAATTAAATTAGTGCAGCATTTACATTCCATCCTGTTTTTTTTTTTAGAAGTGTGATTTTATTAACAATTCTCAAAAAAAAGAAAAGCAAGCCTTGATCTAATCAAATCAGGTGTTAGTACTTTTTAATGTTCTCACTGAGGAAACTACTGAGTAAACTGGCTTGGAGAAGGTGAGGAGAGGAGGGAAAGAAAACTTTGTCTCAGTTTTGAGCTCCTGCCCTGGGACCAATGTGGAAAACTCTGGCTAACATTGTATAGATCGTAAAGGTCTCCCGGTAGACCTTGTAGCGCAAGTCTGGCTCTCTTCACAAATCGCGGAGGTGCACATGTGAGAAGGAGATGGAGAGGCAGTGAAGATGGCATCAGATGGAAGAAACAAAGGATAAAGCATGGATGTGAACAGGGTTCAGCATTAGGGGACCGCAAGCTGCAAAATGCTAAAAAATCTGGTTTGCATATTAAGTTACTAGAAAGGGGGTTTTTTTGAAAATATATATGTAACAGTCTTCTAAGGGAGGATAACTTTCCCACCTATTTTCCTTAGCTTTGATGTAACTCTTGCTTTCTGAAAGCAAATTAAAGAAATGACAACAGAAATTCATTAGAGAGAAAAGCTGGGCAAATCATCTTTCTGGCACAAAGGTGGCTCCGTTTGTAACACAGTCACAGAACTGCCAGTGCCAGCACCGGAGGACACCGGAGCTGTATACCAAGAAAGAAAAGCCTATGGAATATTTCATATAACAAAGCAGAACAAAACTAGACTAAATCAAACCATCATTTTGCAAGGGCTGAAATATTTTGCTAAAAGATACATAATTGCATTAAAAACATTAACTCAGGAATTAGTGGACCGTTAGAAATGGTCCTAGTTGGCTGGATGTGGAGAAGGCAACGATTTTTTTGATGTCATTTTGTGTAAGGGCGCGTGTGGTGGCAAATAGCTTGGTTAAGGCTCTTGGGAACAGGCATAAGGAGAGGGTGATTCGGTTGTTCGAGAGTGTGGGGTGGGTGCAAATGAGTAGGAAAATTCTGGATACTACTGTAGTGCTGGAGTGGAGTAAGGCAGACACTGGGGCTGGACCTTCCATGGCAGCTGGTAGTCAAGAGTGAAGGCCAAATTGGGTTGATTTTCCCGTGGCTGCTAGAATAATTCTAATAGTGGGAGAATGGGAGTTTGCGTTGTAGAGAGGGCTTGTTGGATTTTGGAGGTATTTGTGGTTGAGGAGGGTCATGCTGTGCTTAGATTGAGGCCGATATCTCTGATTTGGTAATGAGACAAAGGTGTATCCATCATAGAGTAACTAGTACGTTCTGGTTGTTAAACTCAGCTGGGACTCTATAAGAGACACAAATTCAAGAAATAAAACTGTGCTGCCGAGAAAAAGCTCTTGTGTTTACCATTACCTCTCTAAACATCTGCAGTGGGGGGGGCTGGGATTTAGTGTTAAATCAAAGGGGTTTGCAGGATAACAATAGCTGAGCTATTGGTAGGGGAAGAGCATACATGTGTAACTCCATCCTAGACACAATGATTTCCTCTTCCCCTGGTACACTGGATTCAAAGGCAATTTAAAAACTCAAAGATCCTAGAAAAATATCTGAGTTTGGGGAAACTGTCCAGCATGTCAATGAAATGGTGACAGGCTGACACGTTCAGAAGGAAAAGAGGAAAAAACTGTAAAAGCAGTGCACTCCGCTTCTTCCTGCCAGGGCTCTGATGTTATTTACAACTTTGTAAGTTCTCTCGTATGTATCTGCCCAGTTCAAAGTGGCTTTTTTGTTTTTTCCTGTGCTCCACAGACTTCACACCCTTTGAAGGACAATTGACTAAAGATCTGAAGTTGCTGTTTGAGTCAAGACAAACACATTGCGGTCTCCCCCAGAAAGACCCTGGCAGGGCACAAGCCCAGTTAGGACAACCTGGATGGTGCTACCATGGGCCAGGATGGACATGGATGGGTTGAACTTGCTGTTCACTCAGGAGCCAAGATGGTTAAGAGGAGGATTAAGAGGAGAGAAAGAAATTTAAAAATATTGGTGCATAAAGATGGCCTAAGCCATGGAGATACCTGATCTATCATGCTGCTTCATGTGTCCCATCAAGCCTTTTCCAGTTTAATCTGCGGGCAATCACAGAATCCCACTACATCACATCTACATTGTTCTTACCTTAAAAGACATCAATCTCATCCCCACATTTTACAGTTAATTTTCATATAATTTAAAGATTGGCAAGATGTGTTTTATTTTATACTCTTTTTGATTCACAAGATATTAGGTTTTTGAGCATGGAGATTCATTTGTGGACCAGCAAGCCATACATGGAGTGAAACATTGTGGAATTGCCACCATCGAGCTGTGGTGTGTCTGCATGGTTCATCAGACCTGGTGCTATCAACAGCCACTGTGTTGAAGAGTGCTGAATCCAGTGCCTATCAACACGGGGTTCAAATTGAGCATCCGGAGTTTTCAGAAGGTACAATGTTTCATGCTGTAGCTATTTCGACCACACATTGGTAAGGGAGATGAGATTCAGGGCAAGCAGCACTCTTTTCCTTGTTAGGGCAAAATACATCAGTCCTGCAAAAGGGCTCTGTGGTCCAGAAAAAATGGAACTTGCTGAATATTGAAAACTTCTGAGAAGATGCACTTTTCCTCTAGATGCCTGAGCAGGAGCTAATCTCTCTCAGAGATCTGATCCTGTCTCCTAAAACCACATATTTTTATGGTAGAACAACTGTTGTTGCTTCTGTTGTGATGATCTGGGTGAAAAGTTTGGTAACAGAGAGGGAGGCTTTAAAAAAAGCAAAAGGCAAAAAACCTCCCCCAAAATTCCTCCCAAAACCCACTCACTAAAAAAACCCCTTCTGCTCTGGCCTTCCAGAGACATAAAACTTCTAGTGCTTTTTTAATGCAATTAAAACAAATACTGACGTTATTTATAGCTAAATTACTGGCAAGAAAAACAACTAATGACCAAACCCCACATTTGTACCATTAAAAAAAAAAAAAAAAGAAAGAAAATCCTAAAGGGAATGATTTGCAAGGATGTGGTTAAACCTATTTATACCCTGGGTTCTATTTGTTTTACAGCCAGCGGTGCACGAACAACATGAAAGGTTATCTTTGACAAGGTTTTAGCTATTATTTTCTTCCAGTGAAATGGTATTTCTTGAGAAAAAAAGGTCTTCAGAACAAAATAACAATAAATCCTGATTTAGATACATAAAGCTGCCATCGATATCACATAATATCAGTGTTCTTTCTCACTCGATACAGGCGTTTTTAAGATAAATGGTAAAACTGAACTGGAAATCCATCTGGCCAGCTGCCTGATCTAATGAATAACCCCACTTTGGCTCCTGCAATGTAAGCAGAAAGAGTTCTCTCCCGGCCGCTTTCGTCTGTCATGAATCTACAAGACAGCCGACATAATATCTGGGCGACAACAGCGTGCTAACAGTGCAGTGACTTCCATTTTCTTTGCTTTCTATTGATTTTCACTTAATAACTGGCGAAATACTAAACGTCCGCCCTGAGTACCTAATAAATCCTGCCTGAGCTTTTTATTGAGGAGAATTTAATAAAAACAACCATTGCGGCTGAGGGATTTTTCTTCTGGACAGAACACGGTGAGGGGTGGGTGCTGTGTGTGTATGGGGGGAGAGACATTTGAATTTTCTATTTTTATACTGGTTTTTTTGTAAAAGATCTCCCCCCCTTCTCCTCGCTGCCCTCTTGAGGACGCGACACCGTTTCTTCCAAAGGGACTCAGCTACTTCACCTTGTGTTTTGTTTTCTCCTGATCCACAAATGGCCACAGCACGCATGCATTGCCAGGAGACCGATAAGAAAAGGGACATTTGCAGAAGGAAGGCACTTCCATCAGTCCATCCTACACCCCCCCACTTACTTCTTCATTCCGATTTCCATGTTGTTAATTGTTATGAAAGCTTCCTAATTGCCAACTGCGGGGGCTGTCAGAATCCTACAGCAACACGCTTTTTATTGTCCCATTTTACAGCTATTTTATGTTTGACACTTGACACGCAGGCGTGAAGATCCCCTGTCGGATTGGTTGGCTACTGTAACAATATGGCATTTTTAAGTTATACGAAGTGTTAAATCTGCATCCAGTTAGAAACAAAACAAAACAGAGCCCGGTGGTTTATAAGTTGACAATTAATCCTAGTTGTTAGCTTGGGAAAGAAAAAAACGAACTGGAAAAAACAAAGTAAAAGACCAAACCCCTGCTTTCTCTTGCTATCCAGCAAGCACGTAAGGGTGTATAGATAAGTTGTTACATATGTTATATGCAGTTTTCCTTGCTGAAGATGAATCAGGAGAGACGGGGACACCGCTCCTAAGCACAACGTATTCTTTTCCTCCATAACCTCCCGGAACAGCTCTCTTTTTTTGCCAATAAACTCCGTTGAGTTCCTATTATACAAAGCTGCTCTTTTAAAGCATTTGACAGTTTTTATTTTAATTGACACAGAGGCAGTTTCAAAGTCATTGGGTTTAATGAACAATCATCTTAGCATTTGCCTGCTCAAATCCTCTTATTCCCAGCAGTTCACAGTAAAGTTTATTCTAACGGTTGAAATTAAAAAAGGAGAGAGAGGCAAGTAGAAATGTTGAGGAGCTTATATAAAAATCTGCGAATCTCAAGTTTTGTGCAGTGCTGTTATGAAAACTACTCAGCCATGCAAAGCAATAAGAGGTTTAATTACTCATTGGTAGTCCCTCTGCTGCTCCTGATGTGGCGTGTGGTGTTGCAGAGGCCTGGGAGAGATAATTGAGGCATACGGGTGGAGTGTAGCCCTGTTGTGGCAGCTCATCTATTTTTTTTCTTTTATTTTCGTATGTGCCACTTCTTCGTTTCTCCTGAGAGGTGGAAAGATCAACAGTTCAGCACGGAGAAGTATCCTGTAGATGACCCCGATTTGAAGCATGCAAGGACCTTGCAAGGGAGGAGGAGGATATCTCATCGTGGTCTGACAAATCCACGCTGATTCAATCCAGCGGCTGCAAAAGGCAGCGTAAGCATGAAACCTCTGAACCTCCAAAACAAAGATCTGTTTTCATGTTTGGTTTAATCTATCCAATCTAGGCATTACTGGGCTCATGTGGCCAAGGATTTAATGGCTTGTAATAGGCGTAACACCAGTGACAGCTATGGCTTTTCCCTTCTGCAGGGTATTACGGGGTGAAGAGCAGGACATGGTTATTGAACCTGAACCAAGCCCGGACCCTTAAAACCACGTGGAGAGAATACTCAAACCCAGGAATTCTTGAATTTATCTCTAATTTAGTGTTCATTTAAAGGCTAACTAATTCATGAACCACCTCCATTGCATAACTTCATGTGGCAACTGCGTGAGAGTAAGAAACTACTCGAACTTTTTCCTCTGGTTTATTACTATATGTTAATGACATTCAGCAGCTGGAAGAAAAATCGATGTTCCAGCAGGGTATGATCAAATTGTTCTCCATAGCTGACCAGCCAGTAATTCGTTTACTACCTGTCGTTAGATCTTGGAAACCTCTTTGCTAGACTAAAATCTTTTTACAGTTTTTAGCAAATGGATAAAACAAGAAGAAATTTTATCACTATCTAAATGGAGTAATAGAGTGACAGGACATATTTGCATTCTGAATAGATTAGCTGGTCTTTTAAATATTTATTTGTGTCTATTTTCAAAGTCCCCGATCCACTGAAATTTTCCAAACACTTCTGATTTGACAGACTGGGAAATCTGTCTGCAGCTCCAATTATACTTGAAAAGATACATATAAATGATTTGACAAGTTAAAAATTAGCAGCAAGTTCTATACCTAGCAAGGTTTTGTAAGCAGCAGTTCATAATTCATGATACTTCACTCTAAAGTTCATGTGGATTCTGTATGTGTGGGATCCTTTAATTGGTAAGCATAAAGGTGTATTGCTATTCACCTAATGTATTCTATTGCTCAACAAAAGGTTGTTGTAGTGAGCTCTGATTGTGACAAATGATTTACTATTAGGAACATTCTGTAATTATTGTTCGGTGGTACCACAGACCGATACATCATTAACATGATAGACGACCTTTTATATCAGCAAAAATAACTAAATTAATAAAAATGGCTTCATTCCAAACCCTGTCAGAAAGCCAATACTCGAAACAATCAAGTAACAGTGATACCTGAAAAGACTAGAGTTATATTTTTGTTAAACAGATCTTATTGTTTGTGTAATAACATTGACGTGCTGCAGAATAGGGGGCTGAATTTTCAGCTACTGTGAATCAATAATCTAATTAATTCTATTTGTGTGGAGACACACCACTCCACATCTGTCAAGGGTATGATATGTTGGATTTTATTGTCCTGCTAAAAGCAACACTGTAAATGAAGTATTAGAAAACTTTTTTTCTCTTGAAGAGTTCTGGGAACTGATGCTCAGACATGTTGGTTCTTCAAACAGATTCTGCCCTCAATTAAATGCTCACAAATCCAGTGTGACTCTCCTAAATTAAATACTTCCTTCAAATTTACATTTACATCATTCTAGTTAGGAAAGGCCAGAATCCAGTCTTTTAACTGTTAAAATTAGGAATTTAGAAAAACACCTTAAGGACAGATTTTATTTTCTTTTTTCCTGCCAATGAGTCTAAGCTCAAGATCATGAATTCTTTGTTATCCACTAAGCTGTATTCACTTTATAAGTTGGTTTTTTTTGACTACTTGACAAATGAGCACAGTTTCTGGTAGAAAATAGTGAACCATCAGCTCTGGAGACTGGGGTGCTTTGCAGAATACAGATAACTTGAGGATGATGCCATTTACTCTCTTCATTTAAATTCCTATCAGTTGCAGCTAATTTTCATGAGGAAGATAATGATCTTTTGGGAAGTGGCATGGATCCTGCGTGCTATCTCCCTGTGCCCACCAAGGAGTCAGAAAGGACTAACAAACACAGATACTACTGCTAAGGGAAGGGTTGGTGTCTACAGAGCACTTCTACTCATGAGTTTCTGTCACTCCTTTGTTTGTAACATCTCTCATTCTCTCTCTTCAGTATGGGACAGCCCCCATACTGGCAAGGCAGGAGGAAAAGCCATGTTGAGAATGGTGCTGCAGCAATCCCTGCCGTAACCACAGCTGAATACACCACTCTGGATTATTCCTATATTATTTTTTCTTTTATTCAGACCTCTTGTATACCCGTCCTCTAACTCCATCTCTTCTTCCTCCTTTTGTCATTCCACCAACTTGTTCAGTCCCAAGGTACCTCACCAAAAAAATTGCATAGGTGCGTTGAACTCAGTGTCACGTCTCTCTTTTCTCCTGTTCTTATTGAAGCATAAATTCCTTTGTCAGAGACTATTCTGCATACAGAAGTTTCACACCTGGATTTCTCAGTTGTCTGTGTAGACAAGACAATGGTAAATATGGCAAACAAGTATTAGGTGACGGGATCACAAAATGTTTCATGGTACCTGATTTGGTTTGCTTCACCGTAATAAAATTGCAGGGTGTTTTTCCAGTGACACATGCTGAAAGAAGACACTCCTCCCCACCCCCCATTTATGTACCAATCATTTTCTTATAATAAGCAAGGAACAAGATTTTGGGACTTCCCTCCTTCAGCAGCTGTGTTACTAACTCACTGTGTAACCTTCAGCAAATCCCTTTATTGCATCTCCGTAAAATATTGGTAATGAATTTACGTTTTGTAAAGTGCCGGGAGATCCACAGATGAAAAGCACTGTATAAGCTAAGTATTATTAATGTGATTCACTCAGTGAAATGAAATCTCTGTTGAGCAAAATACTGTTCTGTAAAATTTATATTTAAAGTTACATATTTTACAGTACCAAGAGAATGAAGGTTGTGTCACTGTTTCCAACATATAAACTATATTTAGTAATTTATTCCTTGGCTTCTTTCTAAGTAAAAGAAAACAGCTTGATGTTTAAAAATAACATTTTGTAGGCTTGACGTACATAATTTGAACTGGAATATTTTTTAAACAATTATTTAAAAAGAATAAAAAATCTCTTTCTGTTCATATAGAATAAGTTTTAATTCTTGCATGGGCCATATGTATGAAGTTTATCCATTTAGCTTGAGTAGTTATTTTGGTTTCATCTGAATATTGCTATAGAAAAATGTTTCTGATGTCAACCGTTTCTGTATTCTCTTTTAATGCATAATGTTTTACTGTTGCATCCTGTGAAATAGTGGGGCAGTGTTTGAATACTGGACAGTTCAGTTTCATAGCAAAACCTATTTTTACTACTGAGATGGGCTAAGTAACAAAAGGTTATACAAACTGCATTAACGTAGGGAAGTATATTTGACTCTTAAAAACCTTTTGATTTTATTAACTGATATTACCTATGACATCTTCAAGGAAATTTGTTCAAACATCTGAGTTTAAACCCAATAGTCTTTTTTTTTTATCTTTTTTTTTTTTTTCTTTTATAAGAAAGGGAGGACTCATTCCTGATCTCTCATAATTCATTTTCAAACATGTTTTTGTACAAAGGAGCTTTTGGTTCTCAGTGACTACTGCCAGGAACACAGCCCAGCTTTTTTGTCTTGAATCAATTAATCAATTTTCACTGTTACTGGAGCTCAGGGAAGGAAGAAAATGCTTTTATAGAACGTTAACAGAGGATGTAACTAGTCAAGAAGATATGAATCTGGATTCCATCTTAAGCGAAATGTTGATATGATTCTGAAAAAAACCCCAAGAAGTTTGTTGAAGGATTGGGCATAAGACTCTACCCATTTGTTTTCTTGACTCCTATTTGTCTTCATCATACCATGAGACAATAACGTGGGACTCAAAAGTACCCTTTTATAGGAGTTCAAACTAAACAGACTCTTCTTTTGAGTTCCAGCATCTGAAGTACAAGTCTAAGCTCCTACCACCTGACCTTTTTTTGTTTCTTCCATTAAATATGAGTTGTTATCTATAGAAATCTGTTTGACTCACTATCATATCCAAACTCCCTTTGAGGAGCTTGAAGAGGCACTGAAAGACTTGCCCAGGTATTTTCTTCACTTTACAAAACTAGAGGTCTTGATGCATGTGATGCCCTAAATTATTGCGAATGTCTAGCCACTAGACACCGGCATCACAAAAAGGCTGGAGGCTATAGTTCACCTGGCAAAGCATAACTCTGAACTGGAAATAGAACCTACACCAAATTGTAAACGTAAACCCAACTGATTGAGGAGATTAAGCAATGTTTTGTAAAGAAAAAACACACAATGGCCCCTGGAGCCATGGCCCTGTTTGTAGAGAGATGATGGTGCTACCATGAACCTTCTTTGTAGCAAGGTCTGTAGCTGCTTTGAATTCCAATGTAATGTGATGTACTGTAATGTAACGTAATATGATATAATACATTATAATATCAGGAAGTTAGGAAGTATCAGAAGATTTCAACACAAGAAGCAACTGCAAGAAAAGGCTATCTTCATTGCGTGTGCGTTTCCTTGCGATGTTACATGGAGATATTAAATAAACCCTATGAATGATTTTCAGTTTTTTGATAGGTCCTTGTTTTCCAGACTTCAGACTCAAAGTTATATTCTTTATCCAGTTAATCTAGATCAAGGCTAGACTTCTTCCTAGCAATCAGCAGTGACTCTTTGAAATTGTTTTCAAAGCCGAATGTTGGCTGGAACTATTTTAGGCCTTGCCTTTGCTACCTTGGCCCTATCTGAAAGGAAGAAGTTTGCCCTTGAAAGAGAGTTAAACTGCTATGATTCACTGTCTTGGAAGAATTGCAGGATGCTGACTGCCCGAAGTGGTGCCTCCCACTGGACCAGTGCAAGTTTCCTTCCTTCTTGTCTGAACAAGCCATTAAGAAGTTAGTCAGTTCCCTAAAGGTTACTTCCAAGGAATCTCCAAAAAGGAAATACCCAGCCCTGGAAAGGTAATTTACCTAGACAGGATTTGAAATGCAAGGTTCTCAGCTGAGGGAGAAAGTCCTACATCCCATCTGGCTGTGGGAATACAACTTCACAAGCTTTTCATCCCTTGAGCCAACAACTGCAGACGTTCCACTGGGAGATGACCTACAAAATCCAAAGCACTTGGAGATCCATCTATTGTTGCATCTGGCCTGTTAGAGCCAGAAATATGCCATCTCAGTGTTCTTGGAGAAAGAGTGGCAGAGCAGCATCCTCAGTTTCAGAATGGTTTGAATCCTCATCTGTGTGTGATGTCTCCTGAACAGAAGCTATTTCTGTCTTGGTGGAGGCACGAGTGGAAGGAAATGCCTTCTACTGGTCTTTAGGGACTAGTTGTAATTAGTTTCCTTTTTCTTTGGGAACAGATCCCCAGCTGGGTTGAAATGGCATTTCAGAAGAGCTACTCTTGTGAGGAACCAGCTCTAATGCCTGCTGCACTGGTGGAGACGATTGCTAAGAAACCAGACTCAAGGCCAATGTATTCTACCCAACAGATGCTACTTGAAACCAGAGGCACTGCTGGACTTAAGAAAACACACATAATATCTGCTTTTCAGGATAAGCAATGCACTTTGAAGGACCTCCAGCTAGTTAAACTGTTTGTCCGAAGTTTTTGATTTTATTCGTTCTATATTTTCAGAGTGCAGTTTACTCCTGTGGGAAATGCACTGGAAAGGAACCTATGAGGGACTGGAGCGACTGCATGGAAATGTGCGAAAGTGAACTGGGAGCTCTGGAGCAGTTTCTTGGAAGCAGGAACATCCTCACTCCTGTGCTTCTTGTCCTCCAAGGCATTTTTTAGAAAACAAATGATGGCTGTAGGAAGATACAGCACTGTGAGTACCAGACTGGTCTGAGAGCATCAACCCCTTAGGCAAATGAGAAAAGCTTTTAGTAGATAACAAATGAATACTGTTTTAATCCTTAATCAAGTTGGCTTTGGCTTGTAGAAAGACTTCTATATAAAATATAACTCTTCCTATCACTTGTCTCCTTCCCCCCTCCTTCTATGCACTCAACTGCCCAGGCAAAAATGTTGAAGATGTCTTCATTAAAAGAACCCAACAATCACAAACAAACAACATCCCCCGCAGCACCTTCGGAATATTGGTATATCGAAAGCCCCTAACAACTGTGTGAACATATTTTCAACACCTGTTCAGTACTTAGCCAGATGCCTCTTTATTTCAAGGTTTGTGAGTACTTACCTGCTTGTTCAATGTAGTGGGTTTAAAATGTGCAAAAAGATGCAGCAGGAAGAATTTGTGGAAGTTTCTTATCACAGTCTGTCTTTTGAATCCTGAAAGTGAAACTTTGTGGATCAGATAGACAAGTTTCTTCCTTTTCGTTTTCGCTCGTATGCTTCTCTCCATGCCTCAGTTTCCCCTTCTAAGAAAAAAGCTTCTGTTTTAGACTTTGAACTTTACAGTGACCTGCGGATACAGCACAGTGCTTTACACTGTACTACAATTTCCAAATAAAGAACTGCCCTTCTACACGATAGACAAGCTGGACAGTAGCTACAATGAGGAAATGACTTTTTGGGTGGGGAGAAAGGACAACTTCTTCTTTCGTCTGGCCACTGATGCTTTATCCGTTATACTGTTCTCATGATTCAGGTCTATTTGCCACATAAAGTTTTAAAAGGACACTTCCTTTCTTGGGTGTAACTTTGATATGGATATATATAAACGCAACAGAATTTTGTTAAGCCTGAAACATGCTTTTTGCAGAACTTTAATTTTTGATGTTAAAGATATAGCTGTCTCTTGCAGCACAACAGGCCTCAGACTTTCACAGCTCCAAGACATAGATGTCTGATTACTTAAGCTCTATTTGAAATTAAATTCCAGCCTCAGGGGCATTTTGATAATAAATTCATTTAGGGAAGAAGTTTCTTTCACAGACACAAAAATCCTCTACAGCCACGTTCCATGCCAATACATCCACAGAGAAAATTTTAGGGTACTTTCCCCACATTTCTCCTTCCTGTATTCTTTCCTATGGTTTTGACTACCTGACTCACCACTTCTTTTGGCAGGTACTGCCCTCCTGCACTTGACTCAGCTTTATTGCACTTCCAAGTTTTCCTGAAGCTAAGCACGTCTATTTTGCTTCATTAAATTAACGTTTCAAGATGCCACCAGCCTGCAAACACATCTGAGCTTCCTTTCCCCTCCTAATCCTGCCTTGTATTCATAGCAAAGTCACCTTGATGGCTGTTTATTGCTTCTCCTCAGGTTCTTATTTGGGGGGAATAGAGAGATGAACTAGTAATCATGCTGAAAGTGAGGTTCACAGAGTGGTTGTTGACTGAATCCATGCGCTCAGAGGCCACTAGCCAAACCAGCTCTGGGCATGCGGAGGGATGGGGACCAGGAGGGTGAGAGCGATCTTGTGGATGGGTGGTGGAGTTGGACTGAGCCCTGGCCACAAGCCGATATATGGAATGTGTAGAAGGAGAAGGAATTTCCCAAGCAGTAGTGAATTTGCTTCCTTGCAGAGAGGAAGGTAAATAGAATTCTAAAATTGAGGCTGAAAGAAGTGAGTAGGTTTCAGCTGGCTTTAGTTTCCCCCCAGGAATCATTTCTGATGCTGTGTTTTTGTCCCTAACAAATTTAGATCATATTTTCCTGTTGCTGTATTTCAGCCTTCATTTGATACCAGACTACGGTGGCTTATAGCAGTGATGGAAATGAATGTTGAATTCCCAAGGACTTTACTGGGGTCGCTGTATCCAACACTTAGGAAAACACATTGAAAAGGGGACTAAGGATTATTATTCCCATTTTATGGATACGGTGTCATATTATTGCAGACATCAAAAGGAAGGATTGTCTTGCACACAATTCTTGTCCATAGGAAACCGAGGAGGGAAGTGGAAATCTCAAGAGAAAGAATATTCCAGCAAATTTGCAGATAAGCACTTCATTTTCTTTGGTTTGCCTTACCTTGATTTCTACTTTTTTCCTCCCGCTAAGCTTGACTAGGAAGAAGGAAAAGAGAGAACAATGACGAAGGACCTGCAGAAATTTCGCTTGTAGCCAAATTCTGCTATCACCTACTTCTTGGGAAATCTTGCTTACAGGGACTGGATTCTAGGACTGCATTTGCATTCAATGATAACGATTTTCTTTTAGTCCAGCTTGGATAACCGCAAAGATAGTGCCCAGCTGCAACTCTGGTGAAGGGAGAGTACAAAATAGATTACACTTCTAAGATGAGTGGTGCAGTGGGAAGGCAAAATGCTCAAGAAAAATCCACACTTTTAGAGCCCAAACAAGGACTTTAGATTATGCAGGTTAAAATAACTCCTTTGCTATGCCTTGTATCCATTATTATTATCACTTCCAAGTGGGGTACTTTTTTATTTTTTAACACGTAAAGCTTTAAAAAAATAGCCCCGATCTTTAGATAGAATTGAATGTTCTGTGACTTTAAATGAAAGCTCCACTGTTGTTGGGCAAATAAATTTAAACCACTTAACATGGCAGAGAAGGTCAGGCAAGCTTATTATAGTGATCATAGCGTTACAGCTATTGCGATTGACCGCTGCTCTTTGGAATCACCAATAATCAGAGGCCGCAAGCTGTGTTTGCAGAGAAAGGTCATCATTCATTTTTTTCGAAGCATTAATATCTTTTGTTTGTTTGGCTCAACATGAAACAAGAATCGATAGAGGTAATTCACAGAGCAATTAGCCCCTCATCTGTCAAACGGTGTCTGGGTATATTTAACAAAAAGACCTTTGGAAAGGTTTAAAAAGGAGGAAAGTGCCTGTACAATCAACAATTTATACTTTCTACATGACACATTGTGTATGTATCTGTGAAGAGAAGGGACCTTGGGACTAAAAAAATATACATAAAACATGCTGTAAATCTGTACTTAGGCTTTGAAAACCCACAGTGAGACAAACTGTTAACTGACTTGGAAAAGTTTTCCATGCTGTTCTTAGAGAAGATGAAAAATTTCTACCGGAGGCTTAGGGAAAAAGTTAGACAGCTGTTCAAAAACTTGTCAGATTAATTACATGAAAGGGAATGGGGCAGCATAAAACATAAGAGGGCAAAGACAGGGGCAAAAGGTGCCTTGCAGACCGTGCTCCTACAGTTTAGGGTGCTATGAGTCCCCCTTTTCCCCCAGAGGTTTTGGTTTTTTTCTTATGGGGACACTTAGGAGAGTTAAGGAAAACTGAGAAAAAGTGCAGAAATCAGAAATTAAATTCTTGTTCTGTTATGTTTATTAAAGCTTTATACAAGCACCGATGAAACCTTGAATTTAAGAGAGCAAACTGGGAGAATAAAGCTAGAGTAAATGAAGGGCACTTTATTTCTAAATGAGAGTATCTAACAGGGGTTTTAATATACGGTAAGAGTTAGCTGTGTAGTGCCTGTGTTTGGAGGCAGAAGACTGGCAAAGAGCATATGGGCTGTGAGTGTATTTCAGATGTATCATAAAAGGTTTGGAGGTTGTCCCAGAAGTTCAGATGCTTATTCCAGATAAAATTTGGCCATGTCAGCATCTTAAGAATAAGACTCTGGACTTTGTTAGATGAGTAATTGTACAGTAAGTTTTCCTTTCTTTTTTGACTCAATGTTGAAGTTCTATATCATATTAGAAAGCTTAGAGCTAGTGAAAATTAAGATGTCTTCCAAAATCCCAGACTCCAGTTAAAGCAAATTTTAGAAGTCCTATCAGAAAGTTTTCCATACTTTCGTGTTGGCAGTGATTTTCATATCTTATGCTGTGGCATCAAGTTTTTTTATTTATTTATTAATTCATTCATTTATTCACTTATTTATTTAGCTATCTTCAGGACCCAGAAGGTTCTGCAGAGCCCACCCATTGACACTGGGAATTTTGCTTAATTGGAGCCTGTAAAATTTTGGACCTTTGCTGTTATAAACCTACGCAGGTGTTCGCTGTAGTCACTCAGTTCACTTAAGTAGGTTTGTAGCAGTAGACTCCACATCAGGGTCTTCAGGTGTGGACAGAAAATGTGTTAATCCCTGCTTCCTAACTATGTCATGTTCCCAGTGTGTTCTATAAAGCATCAGCCGTATTTCATTATCAAAGGCACCAAAACATCTGATGAAAACGCAAGAGAAGATGGTTCTTGGTCACTGCTGATGCTTTAAAGTATTATTCTAGCTGTTGTCTGAGATCTAAACCTGACTCTTTTTCCATAATTTTGATTTGGCCTTTTTTTTAACCTGAAGCATTTGCTGAAATTATATGAATTTTTTTCCTTCGTAGGTGGTAATTTTAATTTAAATGGGGAGACTTTCTTTGTGACCTCAAAAAGCCTACCAGCGATCAGCGTGACTTTTATCATACATTGTAAAACTAATATAAAAAATTTAAAGGTCCTAGAAAAAAATTTAGAAGAAATTTAACAGTCAGCTTGCTGCTTGCAAGATCTTAATTTCTTAATTGTCAAAATGTAATATATATATTGAATGAAATTATATCTTAAACGAATTTTATTTCCTTTCTCAACATTTTCCTAACAGGCTGATGTCCCTGTCAAATCTCTAGTACTGGAGCATTAGTTCACAACTGGTTTCTTTGTTTTCTTTTTGGTTTAGATATTACTATAAGTTCCCAGTGCCAGTTCTGGGCTTTACTGAGAACAAATATAAGAAAACCTTTTCCTTACTACATACACACTTCTAGATCTAAGGCATCCAAACTACTATAAGTTAAACAGTCATTGAATTTTTTACTGATGTTTCACTGATTCTTAACATTTTTTTATTTACAATGCTGGGCAGATAGTTTGAGAAACTTCATGAAAAACAGCTTTCAGATTCTGGTCTGAGCGTAATCGGTGGCCTGTGACATTACAGCAGGTGGTCTTCAAAGTTCTATTATCATTGTGGTCTAAGTTCTGTTATCTTTTTTGTGTTTTTTTTCAATTACAAGTTTGATTAACTATGCTTGGTGGTTCATGATGAATTTGGAGTGCTGACAATGCTCTGTTTGCCCCCAAAGTGTGAGAACCAGTGCTCCAGAAGAGAATTATATTCCTTTCTCTTTTGATAATAGTAAGTAAAATACTTGCTGGCTCTTCTGTGATTTTTCTGTGATTTTATGAATCTATTCTTAGATTTAGCTAGATGGATAGGCTGCTGGGGACTGTGCTACTCTGTTATTGTCACTGAGGTAGGATAGTCCATCAGCAAAACACCTCTTAAATATCAGTCCTGGCTACTCTCCAGAGAAAACCAAGACATGCTATTGAACAACACTTAGGACCAAATCTTTCTTCCTCCTCTGCCACCACTAAGCAAATTCGTTAAAGGTCTTGGCCTGTATTTAAAATAACATGAGCTTAAAGAACTTGCTAGTGTTTCATCTTAGAAGACATTAAGTGTTAGAGGAAAAGCCAAAAAAAAGTGTTGGCAGACTTCTCATCCAAGAAGTTCAAAGATGGTGTTGATACCTAAATGTCCAATCTGTCCTTACACATCTGTTTGCCAGGCAACTTGTCTCAGGATTTGGGCAGAGTTTTCAAAGGAGCAAATGGCAGCGAGATGCCTGACTACAATTTTTGCCTTTGAAAAATCTACCTTCTTGTCTACAATGACATTTCCCTGAAAATTTACCATCAGCAGTAAGAATAAATGGTTTTGACAATCACTCAACAACTGCAAGCAATTAGAATCATCTAGATCTACACTGACTCTACATGCCATGGCATTTAAAGTACCGGCAGTCAGTTTGTTAGCACTCCAAATGGTGAGCACAATCTCTGTCTCTATCTGTGAAACATTTCCAGGTAAGTCAGTTACGAATAATTGCTATTCCAAACAAAGTTAAAAAAGAGTTGGAAATGCTTGTGCCTTTCACAATAAAGGGGAAATATTGCATAGAAAGTCAGCAAGAGCCTAAGAATCTCAAGAGAAAAAGGCAAAGCTTATTTGGTGGATTTACTGTAGCACTTTTTCATATTACAGCAAGTTAGAACTGGAAATGAATGAGTTTAGGGCATGCTGTCTCTCAAAAAAAAGGAACAAAGCACTAATTGGTGTTTGGCATCAAGTTTTTTTATATTTATGACTGCCTTTCTTCAAAATCTGACTTCCTATTCATGTGCAGGTTTCCTTAAACAGTTTTGAACTAAACAATTAAACTTTCATTCATGGATATAATCTAATAGGAAGGAATTCTTCTGTCACATTCTTTTAGGCTCCTGATATTTCAAGTTAGTTTTACAGATCTTTTATGAAAATGAAGTCCTGTAGAACAGTGATGCTCAAAATGAACCCACACAATGTCCCTACGTGGGAGAAGGTAGCAATTCCTTTTTGCGGTGACTTTGGCAGCTGGCGTTTTCTTAGCTGAGAGCAACATTTCTTGGAAACGAAAGGGATATTTATCTCTGTTTTGTGAAGGCCCAGGGTACACCTGTTCTTTATCTCAAGGACCTACCCAAGGGTAACTTCAAGACTTGCCTGGTTTTCCAGACTGTTGGCAAATCTTCAAATTTAACCTCAGGAAGAGTCAAGGGTGTCCTCCAGAGGATATGTGTCCCATCCTACTCAACAAGCATAGCAGCTGGAAGTTAGTTTCCAGCCATGTGCTGGACCACAGCACATACTGCAAGTGCTGTCTGCAAGGACTCATAAAATATCCAAAGCTTAAGAAATGTGAATGCTTTCTCCTTGAGGACAGTAAATTCTGAAGGAAAGAGCTAACAAAGAGTAGAGATAAAAGGAGTTCGGCTCAGATGACACGGAAGGTGCATCACAGAGGCAGAAAATGAACCAAATTCCAAGACAGGGAAAATTGCCACATTTTTCTTAGAAGTTGTGTAAATAAAGTCTCTGTTGAAGCTGAAATATCTCCCTAAATTATTTCAGCTTCAAAAGAGTGTATTTGACTTAAAAGTTTCCTGTTAGCTGGGTCGTTAACATAAAGCCAAGTCCTGAAATCCTTTATTCATGTGAAAAGAGCAAAAAAATGTGGAATGGTTACTACAGCGAACTCAATAGATATCGAATGGAGAGATGTACCTGGAACTAATCTCAGACCTGAATTGGAAGAAAGGCATGTGTGCTTTCTACTGGAGCCGTATCACGTGATTCTGTCCTGCTGTTAGTGTGGAAGTGGTTATACAGATCACTTTTGGAGCCTTCATAGTGCTTTACAGAAGTTACACCAATCTGGATCTGGATATTGCAGAATTTTTGAGGACCTCCACACAATGAGTTTTGGGCCACAGTTAAACCTGTTCAATAGAGAAAGCATTTTCTGAAAGAGTCCTGTAGACATATTTTGATTGGATTTTCAAAAGCATCTTAGTGAACTATACATTCTCAGAGACCTGTGAGCGCCGTTAAGAACACCATCCTTTGAGATCAGGATTTAAGGAAACATTCATGATGACATGAAGGATAAAGTCCTTGTAAAAATTATAGCAGCATCAAGTCTTCTTTTCCTTTGACTGAATTGACAGCCCCTTCTCCCAAGCCAGGATAGAATCCAGTGTGCCTGGGTTTCAGTTTTGCTATCTACAATTGAATGCAAAATTAACATGGTTTGGTTTGGGTTTTGTTTTGTCTTTTTTTCTGGAGTACAGGCCTCCTAGAAGAAAACTGTTGGTATACCTACATTTAGCAGACTTGTGCTTGAGAATCTGTCGTTCTGCTCTCACACTTCTTACCTTTATTACCAACTACTTGTATCTCATGGGGAGTCATAGTTTATGTGGTTTCTGTTAATAAGTCTTTTCAGGTACTCTCACAGGGTTCCAGTACTCAAACGTTACTGAAGAATGGCCTGAATGTCACATTTGTAAGTGGAACTGGGTTCTTAGTTCCTATCTTCCAAAAATTTCATGAAATATTTTTTCGAGGGCACCATCTCATTCTATATCAGACTATTGATTTTACGTAGACTTGGTGACTGCTGGAACCTTCATAGAGACATCTTCTGACACTGCTCCATGTACGCGTGGTCTCAATACATTCCTCAGTCCTGCTCCCAATCCCACGGAAACATCATATCTACTTTGATATTTAATCCATGTGCTTTCAGTAGGGATCTTGTGACAAACTGTTCTTTCACAAATACCTCAAAGTGAAACGTACTTTGGGTGGGGAAGGAAACAGTTATAACTTAAATGAAAGCAAAATTAGGGACCTGCTAATAAAATTAGATTTTCTTGACACTTTTAGTCAATGCAAAAATAATTGTCGGAATATAAAAGGTTTTTTATGGTCAATTATTCTTGTCTTAGTAAGTATCTATAATCATAACCTCCTCTGAATAGGTAATAATCCTCAGCAGGGAGAAGAGAAACTTCCCTGCAGGACCATAAGGAAGGTAAAATGTTATCACATGCATGCATAAAATATATTAATATTGAGATGGTGCCAGTCCTAAGGTCAGATGGTTAGACATCTTTTGTTCCCCAGAAAATACACTATTCCACCTTATTGGACTGCTGACATCCAATTGATCTGCATTATTGCTCTTTGGCAAGTGTATGTGCACCTAAATGTTTCTGATAATAGGTGTTACAGCATTAGGTAAAAGCTTCCTTGAAGTCTCAAGCAATATCAAAGCAGTATAAATTGTAGAATAGGAAAGATGAAGATGACACTGGAAAGCTTTGGATGAGATGTATTTTGCATTTAGAAAGACAACTGAAAATGTTAAGACAAAAAGAGGGTAAAAATGCTATCCTCTCATCTTTTTGGCAAATGCCCTTAAAGTCTTACAAATGACCTCTTAGCAGAAATGAGTTTCTCTTGGGTTTCAAATGCTGTTTATTACCTGGGAAAGAGATGAGGAGGAAAAAACAACAGAAAAGACTGACAAATTATTCTTATTTGAATGCAAAATTCTTGCCATCAGCAGTGTAGCGAGAACGTGCTGTGCGTGTCAGCTGGATATTGATTGACATGTTCATGTTCTTCACAAAGTCCTTCACTGAGTAAGAAGTACCAAGAGCTTTTCTGGAGAAAATACTCCTGGAATCTGAATTGAGTGATGTCACTATCCCACACATTGTGCCGGGGAAATCCAGATTACTCCTGGTAATGAAAGGGGAAAGGGAAGCCTGTTCTGTAAATAGGGAGCTTGAACCCAGATTCTCTGGCCACCACCCAAATGTCTCTCAGTACAAATGGGCTCATCTGATCTCTCCAGTCAATTTTCTTCTGGAAAGTAGCCAGTGGGCCTAGTTCATGACCCAGTGATGTCATTATAATTCATTTTCGCTCACCACCAAGCCTTCTGAACTTTCCATTTTACAATGGGTCTTTTTAATAAAGAAGGCAATCATGAATAGAATTCATAAGCACTCCTAATGATTTATAATCTTTTTTTTTTATCTTTAAAACGGACAATCCTGCCTTCTCTGTCAAAACTGCTTAGGGAGGTTTATTTCTTCTGTCATAAAACACAGTATACATTTTATAGGTTAAATGAATGCTATTGCCACCCATTTGAAAATGGGAGCTCCTGCAAATATAAAAAGTCCTCTTCTCGTTCAACAGAATAAAGTTGCTGCAATAAAGAGGTAGTTAATGTATCGATGGGTCTCTGATTATGGCAAAAGTGTGGAGGCTTTCACTGGAGTGACTTGAGCACTTCGCCATCACCATCGATGAGATATTGCAGCTCTCGGGGCATGGTATGAGTGTGCCAGAGGAGACTTGAACAGCTGTGGCATGTTTAACCTGCAGCCTCTACCTGCACAAACAGGACCTTGCTGAACTTGGCTTCTGCGCCCTCCCGAAGCCTTGCCTCATTGAACTCGTTTAACCCCTCCCAGCTAAAATAAACTTTCCTGAGATTACTTCACTTATCCTCGGCATGGATCTTTTCACCCCTGGGTTGTAGGAGCTGAGTGGATGATCAATGCATTTGCAGCCTGCACTGTAATTTAACTTGCTGTGTCTGACAGGAGATGTGGAATTGCTAAAGAGAGGCTTTACTTGTAATCTTCTTATCATCTTATCCTGGAGTGTTTGTGAAGGGGGAGGCCTTTCCAGGAGAGACTCGGAGTTGAGGGTTAATGCTGAGAAAGAGAAATTGCCCTATAGTGCGTCTGACTTGGTGACCTGATAAAAGATGCTCTGGACAGCTCATGAACTCTAGCCTCTAACTACACACTGCGCGCAGGCTTTCCTGCACTAACAGCACTTGCCTTCCTTTCATAAGCTCATTAAGGAAAGTCACTGGCTGTAAATATGATGGGGGGAAAAAAAAAAGCAAATCTTTTCTCCCTTTCTCTCTTTCTCGCTCTCATTTCTGATGCTATTTCAGATCTTCTCGACTGAACAATAATTAGCAAAAGTCTTGCGTGATTAATGGAAATGAGATGAATGGCTCAACGGTGCTATGAACTGGAAAGAGGCAAGGATCATTGGCACAAAGGGAAAAGGTGCAGAAAGTCAGGAACTAAAGGATCCTGGAAAGAGAATCCGTGTTTGGAAATGGAAGGAGTGGAAATAAAGACTAAAGAGAATAAAAGGAGTGAAAATAGGAGCAGAAATTGAGAGGAACCTGAAGGCAATGAAAGGAAATAAATACCCATTGGGAACTGAAAAATGTGAGGAAATTCAGGCATCTGGATAAGAGCTAAGAATTACTGGCTTCTAACTGGAGCTGTGCAATGGATTTGTTCAACAGCCTTAGCTAAATGGCTTCTTTGAGGAGTAAGCAAAAGGAAGGGAATGATTCTGCCAAGTTCCCATTACCATCTGTGGAAATCTTTCTGTTTCCTTTACTAAGGGCTGAATCAAGCCCTAGGAGAAAGGATGCAAGGGGGCCAACAGAAGAAACTGCAGAGACAGCTAGTTAAAGTAAAAAGGGAAGGAGAAGTGGGATTTTAGGATTAATCAAGAAGCTAATGGGGAGCAGTGACAAGCCATGAAAACCAGTTTTTGTAACATAACATCCTGCAGACATAAATGAAATGTCTTAAAGCTTTCACATGCAGTCATACTGTAAAGTTGATAATCCTACAGAAGCGCATGGAATTAATTAAAACTCCTTTAAAGGGCTATTAAGGGGAATTCCAACTTCTTTACTGTCTGAGTGCTGTTTCACACAGTTGTTATTGATTAGACTTGAGTTGTAAAGTGGTTTGTAAGAATTAGGGAAGGGCAAATGGTTTAGAAATAGACACGGTGGGTGTTCAGACTGGAGCAGACTGAACTCAAATAGTTATGGCTACTGTATTATTAGATACTTCTCTCAGTTGAGAAGGAAAGAGGAAAAAAAGCTTGCTTGGGCGAACCTCAGAGAAGGTTTCCAGTAAGGCTTTTCCCACATCTGAGAAATTTTTGGTAGGAGGGAGTAGTCAGATCTCAAGTCTGGAGAGCTTTGTTGGATGTGAGCTACATTCAATGTATGTGGCCCATCAAACCATAGGTGCCTGTGATAGGAAATGTACTCCTAGGTGAGTCTACTTCTGATCCTAGTCTTATTCTATTTTTATTAGTACCAGATTTCATGTAGAATTCACTCACAGCCTCAATGCGATGAGCTCTTAAAAAAGGAGTTTTTACCTCTAAGTGGAGAGGGAGGGATCGAAATCTAAGGTAAATACCTAGCTGCTTCTGTGGGCATGTTTACATAAAATAAAATAAAATAAAATAAAATGAAATAAAATAAAATAAAATAAAATACTAGTAAACATGAGACAATTGACATACACTGCCCGCAACTTGCCTTGTACTGACCTGGCCATTCTCTTCCCTGTGCCTTTGGCTTCAAGTTGAGCTGCTGAAATGCATTCCCTACACCGAGAGGAACTATAAGTAACAACTCTCATGAGTTAAATCCCCTCTCCTTTGCTCATATAAATACAGCAAACTTTTGTACTAGATACTCGTTTTCCCTCTTTTCTATGCTAGGAACATGTGATTGTGCAAAGAGTGCTTTGGGTCGAATCCATCTCACAGCCATTAGAGACAACTTTCATTAATACAATTCATGGAATTATGAGGGGGTTTTTTAAGCCAATTTGGTAGTTTGCTCCTCCATTATTAGAAAATTTTTCCAGTTGTTCTAATTTCCAGCCTTAGAGTACAAAAGGTTAGTGTACAGGCTTTTGTTACTAGTTCAGTATTGCCTCTTTGGTTATAGAACTCTTCATTCATACCAGTTTCTATGTGTTGAATTTACAGAGTGATTACACCCCTTCTCAAGCAACATTTTGCTAGATTAAACAAGCCGTACCCCCTTTGTCCTCTTGGAAAACTGTCTTTCCAGCAGGATTTGAATTAAATAGAGATGTCTGTACACTACGTCTTAAGTCTCTTAGAGTAGGTGTAAATGTGCACTCTTGGGGAAGCAGCCAGTCTACTTTCCATTCTCTGAAAATATAGAACAGATGCACAGGTTCTCTTCTGGGGTCACATTTTGCATCCAAGCTTGGGTGGTGCCCAGCGTTGAACTTCATCTTTAACTCTGGTACAGCAGGTGATACACAAATATAGAATCCAAGGCAGAGGAATGGAGCAGCTGACCTGCATGTGACTGCAAGGAAGAAGTAAATTGGGAGTAGTGGGAAATACTGTGATCTGTCAGTCTGATTACCAACCCACACTTCTCTATGCATTTCAGCCACCACAATCGCTGCAATCCGTCTTGTAGCGTAACCCTAACCTTGTTATCTTCCAACGTCTTGGGTCTGGAGGTACTCAGAGAACGTTTCTCTTTCTGGCTTCCCATAACAAGACCTGTTCTTTTCTTCCCCTTCACTCATCTTATTTCACAAAAGATCCTTAAATATATCTAGAGTTTGCAAAGCTACCAGTTTTTTGCTTTACAAGTATTTATGTTGCAAACAAAAAAACCTGATGCTAAAATCTCACCATTCCTGTTGGCGAAAACTGAAATAATTGCTCAGAGGAAGAAACTGTGAAAATTCACAGTTTTATTCTGGGACTGAATTTTGACCATTTTTGCAGTGTATGTGTTTTTTATGTGTGTGCCTGCATTCAAAAGGCCTGGAGGAAACACACCTCTTATTTAGCAGAAAGTCATGAAAAAGATTTAGATAAACTGACCAAATCCGCTTTAATTTTCCGAAATCTGATTATTTTGTCCTTTGCTGCCAGGTGGTGAAAAGCGTGAAACTTGAAGTCTTGGCTTTAGGGACTCTGGGTACTGGAGTCGTTGGTGTCTGCTGACTGTCTTTGTTATCACCAACAGCAGGGTTCTCTATTTGTCAAATAAGACCATAGTTACCTATTTCCTTGTAGCGGTTATCTGTTACTAACTGCACTTCTTGGTGAAACGGGGCAGCCGAACACAGGAAGTGCACCTTTACATGAGGAAAAGCTTTCTCAGCGCTGGAACAGACTGCCCAGGAAGGTTGTGGAGTCTCCTTCTCTGGAGATATTCAAAACTTATCTGAACAATTTGCTATGAAACCTGCTCTGCAGGGAGGGTTGGACTGGATGAACTCCAGAGGGCCCTTCCTATCCCAGCTGTTCTGTGATTCGGTGAAATATTTTGATAGCCTTGACAGAAGACCATTGATTGAGCAGAGTTATTGGAAGTTAATCTTCTACCATCCATCTACTTAATATATAACAAGCGTGCCATTCAACTGAGAGGATTTTGCCACAGACTTCAATAAGGAAATATAGTGGACCTTGAGTTTTCCCAAATGACCAAGCAGTTCCCACTGCCTCGCTTCCTCTTGACAAATGCTTTAATCTTCTGGGAGTTGGGGTTTTTTTTTAAACTTTTTTTTCTTATTTTGTTTTCACTTTACAGCTGAAACTATGAAAGGAACTTATTTTAAAGGCAAGCTAGAGTCAAAAAACCACTATTTTTTTCCATGGCAATTTTAGTTACTCCTCATTTAAGAGGAAAATGGAAACTCTCCCTCTCCAGGAGAGCAATCTGGTAGCATTGTCAGAGCACAGTAGCATTCCAAAGACAAAATCACCCAAAGAAGGAACTACAAAATTAATGTAATCTAGTGCATCAGGGAGTACTTGCTTGATGTTTTCCACTCCTGTCAGGCCTAATAGAGAGTTTTTTACCTGTATTTGCCTATTCAACATACCACCCCTCAGCCAATTTTGGAAATTATATCTGATTTATGGCTTTCATTCTGGCAAGTGTCACCTCAACCTGTCAATTATCCCTCAAAGCAAATGCTAAGTGAATGCTAGATGGGTAAAATTAATAAAGGAAACCTTTACTTTTAAAAAAAAGATGAACATATAGGCTCATGAAATGGGTAATTCAGCCAAGCTTTGACTCAGTTGCTGCTCATGATATTTTTCAATGAGATGGAGAAGTAGTTATAAAAGAATAATAACACAAAGGACAAGGAGTCTGGTGGGGAGGGACATAGGTTTTTTTAATTCCTCCTCTGTAGAGCTGCTCGGGCTGCCTCCTGCCTCCATCTCCTGAGGTTTCGTTGGGTCTGTATAATACCTTTAAGTCACCTGGAAATATATAAACCCTCTTATTTGCTGTCAACCTTACCCAAAGCACACTCAATGCAGAGTAAAGAAATGTGACCAGTTTTCATGATGTGCTTTGTGTTGCACTTCCACCCACAGAAATATGTGTAGGCAAGCCACAGGAAGAGGCACTGTCCCGTTCTTGTTCTCTTTCCTTTTGCCCATTTGTGTTGTGAAGAAGACAGTAATGATTTGTAGGGAAAATTAGGGACCAGCCAGTACACAACGCATCAGAAGATGTTGTGGTGAATTCCACACTTATTTGGAACCATAAATTGTTGAGAAATGAGTGAAAGACTTAATGTTCTACTACATACAATTTTATAAGCTTCCATGCGAATGTAAAGCCAGTGAAATGATGTTTTTAATCAAACAAAATAGTAAAGTATTAACATTTGAGGACTTTTTTATTTATAATTTTCTCCCCCCAAAATGTATCTCTTACATCAGAAAAGAAATAAATGAACACACACACACACATATATATATGTACAGACGCCGATATTTACTACATTTTCACTTCAAAGTGTCATACAACTCCCTTTATTAGCTGTAAAATCTTTTTATTCATAGCTATGTGAAATAGATTACTGAAGGTGTCAGTCTCTGGACCAAGCAAACTCCAGTGATCTTCCTGATTTTTCAGGGCTGAGTCCAACTTTATGACCTTCAGAGTCGGGTGTTAGATTTACATTATCAGGCTTTTTTTTTGACCTTCGGGAAACCTGGATCACAGATGTGAAAGGACCCAGATGGCCTGAGTTCCAGAGGTGCTGAACACCAGCAACGCAAATGGAATCTTAATAGGAATAGGGACAGTTCAGCACTTGTCATTTTCAGATTGAAGATTTCCTTGATCTATGTGAAGCTGAGTTGTATTTCTTTTTTATTTGACCTGTTCATCAGGTCAAATTACCTTTGCATAATTAAGTATATTTTAGTTCCTTCAATTTAGGCTAAGAAATACCTCTCTTTCAGATACCACTGGATAAGAATTCACATGAACCAGGGGGAAAAAAAAAAAGGAAGAAAGAAAACCTGTTCTAGTTTCATTTCTCAGCAGGGAAAGCACTGACTATTCAACTGGTCCATCTGCCTGGGAGAAGCCTCCACATAGCTCTCCCTGCATGACAGAATCCTTATGTTACTCCATTTGGATCAATAAATTCTCATTTGGGGGCCAGCAAGGCCCTGTGAAAAGTGTGGTTCAAATTAACCGGGTCCTGCTGCAATACTAAACCAAGTGTCTCTGCATCTGAATGTTTATACTGTGTCCATCTGTGTTAGAAATTTCTTATTTGGGGCCTGGCTATGTCACAATTGCGTCATCTCCCTTAAAGGGAGGAGGGAAAAAAAAGAGAAGTCTGGTTGGGTGTCAGAAATCTATATAATTAAAAGGCAAGGGCACGGTGTTCAACGACAGAACGGTGAAATGCCCGGTTTTTTTCTACAGCCTCAGGCCATTGAACCACAAATAAATCCCATTTTAATGAAAGAAATCTTATTTTGTCTACAAAAATCTAAAAGTCCAGGAACATAATGAGTGTATAGAGAAATTCACATCATCCTGGTGTGCAGAGGTTTGCCTGCACACCCTTATATAATTATACACAGACCGCTTATGTACCTTTACCACAGGCAGCTGGAGAGAAACGAGCAACAGTTCTACAGTCAAAGAGAGTCAAGAACCACAGGCTGTACATTTTTATGTGACTGTTACTCTGAACAACCTCCTTTAATTTTCCATTCTTTCATTTTAACAAAAGCTTGAACACTTCTCCATTGATTCGCCTATTCCACAGAGAGACAGAGAGAGAGAGGCAGGGAGTAAGTGAGGGGTGGGGGTTGATTTCCAATATTATGTAAAACATTTGGTTTCATGAAGCAAGCTGGAAAAGGGGATGAAAAAAAACCCTTTAGGAAAATAGTTTTCCATTGAAATTGGTGTATAAAGTAGGTCCCAGAGGGAATATGTTTTCTCAAAGCTAAATTTTTAAACTCTTTCTACACTTCCCATGCCACTTGTCAGCAGAGAAATGAAAGGCAAAAAAAATAACCCTTGGGGTTTTGCAGCTTTGCACATTGAAGAAATGAGGGATCACTCAATGGTTATCAGAATACAGCATTTCTTGTAGGGGAAGAATCTGGCATCCTTCAGACTGTTTCTCACTTGTGGACATACCAACTGGAAATATTAATTTAGGGTGACATTACTTCTGCAGTTTTGCAGGAGTTCTGCGTTGCTTTGCTTTCTTTCCAATAGCAGCTGTCCTCCTCAGGCCATCTTACGGGCATGTATTTTGCATGTATCAAAGTCATAGCTAGTCATTTGCAGCACAACAGAAGCCACCCTGCTTGCGCCGATGCGGAGGACTCCAGCCACTCAGACAATTGTAACAATATGAAGCCATTAACCCAGGCTACTAGATTGGCACAGGGCAAGCACTCCAAAATTACTGTATCTGGGTCTGAGTCACACTAAAATAAAGAAACAGCTCTAGGGAAGATGGAAAACAACGCTGGCAATGCTGCTAGAACATCACACATCTCCTCAGAAGGACAAGTTTACAGTTCTCATTGTTAAACTTGACAGCCCTCTTCTCTAAAGCCAAAGATTTAATACGATGCTAACAGTTCTGAAACAGAAGGCATAAAAATACGCCAGTGTTATTACTATTACCTTTGCAAACACGTAGACTGCTGTGCAAGAATGGTTGTGTAAAATCAGATACTCACCCTGCGCAGATGTATCTCTCCCTCCTAGAGAATAATTCTTTAAACATCAAGGAGAGAGCAGGTGAGCGCTCGTAACACCCATAAGAACATTTTGCTTCATACAAATCTGTAAGACAGCCTTTTGAATCAGGGGGTTCGGCTTTGATTAAATCCTCCGGCTCTCAGGCCAACTACAATTTTTGCACAATTTCCTCTCAAAGTTACAAATTAGTCAAAGGTCTCTTACAACACAGCACAGATTTGTGGACGGGTTTGCACAATGTGTTTTGTGAATTCTTCGCCTCAATATGTGTGTACTTGGATTGAAGAGCATAACTGATAAATCAATAGGATCAGATATGACCTATCATTAATAGTTATATTAAGAAATTTCTGGTTGCGTTGAATATTGTGGTGAAACATTACTTTCTCTACTTTTTCTCAGGCTATTCCCTTTCCTTTTCTTTATTTTTCTTTTTCTATTTCAGAGGTGTTTGTTTCTCTATATGTATGTACAAATTAAAAAATCAAAATGTTACTCATAAAATAAAATATTAAACAATTCAATTTACCTCTGTGATAGAATTGCATTATATTTTTTCCTATATGAACAAAAATACAAGACCTCTAAACTGACAATTTCCAGCCATCATATTGACACCTAGTTTTTGAAGTTTTTTTGAGGACTTTTTTGAGGCTTTTTGAGCCTTTTTGAGGACTTTCTGAGGGAAGCTGCAAGAGATGTGACAAACAAATAGATGTTACTGACACATCATCACACCATACAAATAAATTTGCCAAGACTGAAAGTAAAACCAACTGTATTATTTACTAGTCTTAATTATTGCCTCAGAAGGGTGGTAGCCAATCAGTCAAAACATGGCGAAAAGATTTCCATCCCTCTTCCTGCAACAGCTCTCCTTTTGTAGGCAGTCAGTAATGCAGTGTTACATGTTGTCCTATTTCACAGGATGTTTTAGTGATCGTGGTGGTGGAGGGGGTATCCAGGATATCTTGGGACCACTGCGCGCGTGCTTGATTCACCAGTAAGCGCCAGATCTCTGCTGAACTACATCACGCTATTCTAGCACCGTGGTTGGGGTTGGCGGTGTTTGAGTGCTTGCTATTGGAAATGCTGCTTTGTAAACAAGTGGGTATGTCAGCCTGGACACATATTCTATATGTCTGGGACTTCCTCCTGTGTAGCCGGGGCCAATCTCTGGGCAAAACGCTGCCTTGAGAGTCTTGCATGCAGTTTCCAGGGAGCGGAGACAGAGTTGTGTCACTGAAAAATTTTGGCTTATAACAGGCATTATTGACTTCTGTAAAGCCCTGCTTAGAGTGGAAGAACACGAACAGACCATGTTTCAAAGCGCAACAGTGTGAAAGTAGCGTTTCCTTTTATTTAGGATGTTTGCCTTGACTGATGCTGGTGGGGAATGTTATGGGCCATGTTGTGTGGAGATTTTGCTCTCCAACACCAAAGTTAGTTGAGAAACTTTATCTCAAATTTCCCTCCAAAATACGTATGAAAGAATCGGTGGTTTCCTGCCGGCTATAAGCTAGGATGAATCGAGAGCAGGTATTCGCATGTTACTGAGCTGCCCGTTTGCGAATAGGGGGGCCGTGTTTTCATAGGCCATGTTTCATAGGCAGCATGTGTTCAATAAAACGTTTGTACACTTGCCAGAAATCGGGCTGCCAGAGTGATTTTCATGGATTGTGTCAGCAAATGTTATTAGCAAATTGTGTAGTTAACCTGGTGTAAGACTTTTATTACTGCTGGGTGTACTTACATATCAAAAATCTTCTGATCCCCGCCCACTCTAACCCTTCGGCAAAGAGAATCTGTAGGGTTTTTTAAGAGAGCGTGTTTACAGCTAACTAGTATTGTTCCTAATCCTGTAAAGTCTATGTATGAGAGAACCCCATCAATTTCAGTCTTAATTAGTTTTGGCAATTAGTTCTCCTGGAAGGGACCATGATCAAGGTACAGGAGGCTTCTCAGTGTATTATTCCTCTTCAGAAATGAGCCTTTCCCTGGCTGTGTGAACCTTTGGAGGCATGAAAACAAAAAATAAGCAATGTAAGTCACTACGGATATTGCCAACCTGACTGAGCAAGAAGTTGTGCTGCAGGAAGGCATGGTGAGAAAACTGTTAGGATACAAAGGAGTAATCTGTGGGTATTTTATCTACAGGGAATTAGAACAAAAAAGCTATGCGCTTCGTCAAAGGCTCCATGACTAGAGACTGAATCTTTTCTTATTTAGTTAGTAATCACTGATTCAGAAGAAAAGACAGGGAAAATGTATAGAATTTTCTCACAAGATATATAAATATATTATCATTGCTATTTCAGATTAAGTTAAATTATCAGTTTTTATTGAATTTTATTAATTAAATGAAAGTTTGTTCTCCTACTGCATTGTAAATTATTTAAATCTCAAAGTAGCTTAACTTTCCCAGTTATCTATTAGACAGTCATCTTGGCCAAGGAAGACAAGAGGACAGATGACTTTTCCTGAATTAGAAATGTAGGTACTGAACTCGGGACCTGAGCTTGTAGTGCATCCTTTACAGAAGCTGCTTGACTTTGCTGTGCCTTCTTTCCTTATCTGTTAAAAAAAGTTGGTCGTGAGGATTCCCGTCTTCCCTGAACTGTCATGGTCAAGAGCTGTGTGAAGAGACATCTCCTTACACAATGGCAATCACAACATATTCCTGCATATGATTAAAACCTCTCAGATATACGGAAAATAAACAGTGAAGTCTGCTCCGGGTTTGGAACAAGTGCAAACACATGATGTGGGGTCTGATGAAAGGAGCTGAAATAATTATTTCCTTTCATCTTAATGTTGAGCTCTGTATTCAAGAGCATTAGATACTGAATGCTGCTGCGCACCTGGAAATATTCTGGAGACACTTTATTCTAGCATGTCCAGTATAAATACATAGACAAAACCACCTGGGGTTTTTTTGTGTTTCTTTTAACAAGCCCACAGAATATGCTGGAGAAACAGAGAAATATTATCTGTTCAGATATTTTACCTCTTGACCTTGATTGGTTTTATTTCTTGGTGTCCTGACGCCAGAGGGCTTTAGGATAGGTCACTGAGATGAGAAAGAAGGATTTAGTACAATATCTGATCCAAGCTAGGTACATGATAGGGTATATGTCTTTTTAAACTGCCCTCTTTGTAAAACTCACGGTGCTGGGAGGTTTGTATAATTTAATTTAGATAATATTGGGAAGTTGTTTTATTGAGCTCTTGGTAAATTTCCTTGAAATCAAGTTGGTCTGTGCAGAAGGCTTTGGGTCCAATGCATCAGACACCTATGCACACACTTAAGCTCAAGTGAACGAGCCAGCATCTTTATAAGTTTAATTTCAATAGTATTTCTTAATTATTTCTTACCATTGAAAAAATTTATTAAAGGTAACAGGTGTATTAGCACTTCACTGCACAAGGGAATAATACTGATGTCATTCACAAATCATGCCACAACAGGGAAATCTGTCTTGGTTTAGGGGTTAAATTTGAATCAGTCATTTTAGCCATGAAGCAGGTCAGGAAGGTTTAATTACAGAGTCTGGCCATAGGTGATATAGTAACTTTCTGAGTCAGGAATGAATACTTCCATTTGGGTTGTGTGTATCAAGGGGAGAGGAGCCCCTGGCATGTGGTGCTGATTGGCCTGAGGGCTGTGTGCAGCTACTTACTGTGCTGGTTGCCTTTAAAAATAGACAGTAGAAAAACATTTTCCACTCACAGGTCAAGCAATGACCAAGGAGCTGGATACAGGATACAAAGAAGAACTGGGAAGAGAATATTCCTAAGTTATTCCTAGCTCTTCATTCTACAGTATTGGCCCAAGGTGTCTCTCAGATCTTCCTGATGGGAAAGTACTTGGATTTTCCATCAGGCTTGAGTAGGAAATGGTTAATGCCATCATCACCGAGAACTGCAGCGTATGTGGAATAAAAGCTAGGCACTCTGCCGATCAGCCACCAAGAACATGTTCTGTGTTAGACATTTAATCATGTTACTGCTCCCAAGGCCATCGGAGCCAATTTAATCAAATTGTATCATGGACGTGGTGTTATTGTTTTTAATGCCTATTAGGAAAATAAAAGTTAGCACTTATTAAATGAGGATCCTCTTGCACGTTGATTGCCTTGCTAATTCCTTGCTGATAAACCCTTGTTTTATCTTCAGAGAGAAGGATTTTTGTCAAGTTTCTCAGCAAAGGCCAGCGTGCTGCAGGGGCTCAGACATCAGCTGCACATAGGAAATGAAAAATAAAAATAGAACCTTGTTCTCCTCTTGCTTGTACCAATACCAAGTCAGAACAAGTACAATAAAGTCAATGGAGTTATTTCAGTGTAAAATGAATGAATGTCAGTGTGACTGAGAGAGGAAGAGGGACATCCAACCATTTTTTCTGGCAAGAGCTGTATTATCTCTGTTGCAAGAAGGTGAGTAAAACATAGCAGAGAGACAGACAAAGAAACAAAATGTGATAGAGTCGAATTTTGAAGGTGGCACATTTACCTGCTAAAAATCACCTGGTGGCTTTCAGCAGAGAAAATGGGTTTTAGCAGGATAGTGATACGGGGCGGTGTGGGTGGAGGGTGGGGAGGTACATATATCTCTCGAGAAACCGGGTACTGATCTGATCGGAGAAAAAAAGGTGTTGCATTTGGTTTGAGGCGTAGGTGACTGGAACCAATTCTTGTCATTCCTCCATGTTGATGTGTGATGGATTGTTGAAGCGCTATTAAATATATGAGTTGAATTCATGAAGTTTATGTCTTGGGCATGCCACGGCACTCATAGCAATATGAGCCATGTTTAATGATAAAGGAAAGAAAGACGATCCAAATACTAATTAATCATCACTGGAGATCAAGATAAAGTACTTCGCTTCTCAGCGTCAATTGGCTGAATGAATGAGGCAGATCCTGGGCTTCAATTGGTAAATGAATGGGGCAGATCCTGCGCTTTTTTGGAAGCTTCAGTTAAAAAGCCACTGCTGAGACAGGGAACCTGTTTTGGGGAGCCATTGCTTTGTTCCATTAAGGCGGATCCTCTGTTGTTGTATAAAGTGCTTTGGCAACGGCACAAACAAGATACACCACACTTTCAGTGTTTGCCATTACAGGAGTAGTAATTGCAGTGATACTTGAGGGAATGGTATTTTTCTTCCTTTCTTCCTGAATCTAATTTGAAGTTGAAAGAAGGTTTCTGGAATAGTAACAAAGCAACAGTAACCACTGGTTCTATTCAGCTTACACCCAAATAAAATGGTTCATTTCAGCTAAGCACAATATCATGCAATGCTGGTTAGTTTAAGTGCTTTGTTTAGAGGGTTGTTTTTTGCTTAAAAAAATTATACAGATACTGCTGAATGAGCAGTTAGGAAACACATGTTTCCGAACTGCAGTTACAAGTATTGTAAAATATGATTGATACCATATGCTTTCATTCTTTTCTTTTCTGCTTTTTAAAATGTAAATTAAAATTTGGAAAAGGGTTTAAACTATTTTTATATTTAAAAATTAATAATAATAATTAAAAAACGTTCTGAGACATGTGGTACCAGACGTTATTGCTCTGCTCTGCCACTAAAGAGACCCAGCTTTGATTCTGTGTGGAACATTTGACTCCCTGGGGCTGGAGGCTGCTCTATCAGCCAGCTGGTGGCCGAGTATTTGAGCCAACTCCACCAATTAGTTGAGTCCTCCCATCCGGTGGCTGGACTTGTTCAGTGTATGTCTTGCACATTTTTTGCAGCTGAGATGTGTATCAGGACCCTTCTAATTAATGTGTGGCTGTTCTGCCAGGCTTACCAGAGGTTCTAAGGAAAGCATGGTTTTCTTGGAAAACAGTGTGCAAACATGCCATGGAGGCACGAAATAGTTACGTGGTCATTTCCATTGATATGGTCAAGTAAGGAAGATGTCGCTATGGGACAACCTGTAGAAGGATCTCTGGTAGTCAAAAAGTCAACAGAGTTTTAAAGGTGTAATAAAACAAAGATTAGCAGCTTTTTTTCCAAGAAGACTGGAAGAATTAGTGAGAACATTAAATCAAGCCCAAATATGGTCAATATTTTTAATGCTTTAGCGTTCAGACTCCTTGGATATGCCTTCAGAAACAACTCCATCTAGTTGTAATGAATCCTTGCATGATCTCTGTGAGCTCCAAACCTCATTTAAGAGCTGTAGTGACACTGAATTGAACACGAGGAAGATGTAGATTTCACAGCATGGAAGTAAACAAAGGCTACAGCTGTGTTTCAGTGATATCGAACATCCAGCTTTAGGACTCTAGGACCAACTGTAAAACTCTGTCACTGCAAAGTTCTTACATAATTTTTTCCTCGCTGTCTGGAGTTTGTTGAAAAAACAGATGTAACAGCTTAACTCTGCCCTGCCAAGCTTTTTGCCAGTGCAGATATTGTCTGTTCATGCCACTTTCACTTTAAGCCAGATCAGATATTGTCTGTCTAGACACATCCAGTGTAAATCTGGCATAAATGCCATGTTGTACGACCTGGATAGTTTGACAGAGATGGGGTGGTGTATCTGCCCAATCTGAATTAAGCTGTTACTGTTAGCTCAGAAACATACTACCACTGACAGCAGGATGACGGTCAGCTTTTGAAATGCACAGAAACTTGGCCTCCTCCTCCTTCTGTCAAAATCTGATATTAATAGGGGAAATTCTCTTAAAAGCTAGTGGTATAAATACAAATGTAAATCTTATCTTTGCCTTGTTATTTTAATATTTCATTTCCTTCTTTATGTATGAATCCAGCAACTCTATTATTGCCAACTGTCAGAGGCATGTGGGAAAAAGGAGGTGGTGGGAACAAAGTAGTTGTATTCATTAGGACAGTGGGAACCATGGAAATGGACCCTTTTTCTACAGCTTTGTTGGAGTACTGCTGTATCCTGCTACGTTACCTTTGGTATATTGATGTCAGCAAGGCAATCTCATGTTAAGGTACTCAAAAAAAGGGGGGATACAGTGGGCTGTGAGTTTAAAATTTTAAGGAGGAACACTTCTCACATCTATTTTATTCCATCTGTAATTCCCTGTTATTATTATCATTATTTTCTACTTCAAAGGAAATACTGTGGAGTAAATAAACACAATCCTTTTGAAAAGTTTCCCTTGATTAGATGCTTTTGTAGATCAACATTGAAATAAGTTAGCTTATGCTAAATGTTATTTATATGCTGTTTCCTTCAAATTTCTTGGTAGTTGGCTGTGGACTGCACTCATTGTGAAGTCGTTGTCTTTTCTCCATGTATTCTTGAAGAGTCATCTTGTTCTGAGAGCGCTTAATATTGCCAGAGCAATAAAACACAAACCAAATGTACGCTGCTGGGAAAAATATCCAGGAGCATCCTGGGGATGCTCCCTTCCCGGACCATGCTTCTGGTACTGAGGAGGGATATGGACAGCATCCATGCACTAGGCTGTCAGAGAGGAATGTTCTCATCCTTGTGGGCAGTGAAGAGCTGGGGCTTGATGGAAACCTCTCCTCATCCTCCCTCCACCCCATTCTTCCACCCCCTCATTTCTCTCTGCGAGCTCTTTGTCTTTGTTTATGCTTTAGGTGACAAGACACAAACCAGGAATGGGAACGGGGGTGAGCAAAGCTGAGTTTACAGGGCTGTGCAGGAAGCAGCGGGCTCTGATTCCAGGACATGCGTTTGGCATTTTGCAATATACCGCCTCTTCATCCTATGCTCTGTGTGGATTCCAAGGGGATGACTCATCCTAACAAGGGAGTCCATGGATTCTTTAATGCTAAGCATTTACTCTGCAAAATGTGAGAGACGAGTAGAGCTCTACTTCTTTCTGAGATCCATGAAGGATTCCCTCCTCCTTCAACCCCCCCCACCTCGTCCTGCATATTTGAGACAGAGTCTTTCCTATGAGAAACTTTGTGTTTATGACATAATCCCATGGTTTTCAACCCAACTTCTTCGGCATTTTTCCCCCCTCCCTCTCTTCTCACAATTCACAAGCTGTGTGAGATTACCAGTACAATTAAAGCCACGGGAAAAGGAAAAAACTGGGTATAAGGCCTTGATAACCCTTTCAGGGTCATTTGCCAATAGGGAATGGGGGTCAGACACAAATTCCAATTTTAGTGTCAGTGACAAGCAGTTATAATCAAAGGAACACAGGAAAACAGATATGTGATCTGAAATCATCTATAGCCAGAAGTGTTTATCTAGAAATGCTACTCTCTGGCAAGATGTCTATCTTCTCCTTTTTGCATATATTTCTCTTTTGGAGAATAGTCCTTATCTAGCATCTAACTTCTTTCACAGTCCTAGTTTGGAAAGGTCTCACTGGTCACACGTACCTTTGCCTAGAAAGGAAGGAGGCTGATTACATATTTTTCTTAACTGGCGAGTGGTTTGTCGAGAACAATGCAAAATATAATTATAGAGTTGCTTTCAAAGGCGAAGATAAATGAAGCTGTTGCAGGAATAGGGGTAAATGTGGAAAGGTTCGTTGCCCACTCAGTGGTGAAAGAAATAATTTTGTGATCAAAAGGAAACCCAACATAAAGTTGTTAGGGATGGGCGTTATGCATATTTGCTCAGAGCCAGGGCTGGGGTTCTGAAGTGCTGAGTGAAGAACACCTCTAGCTTTGACCAAACTTAACTTTGAACATGGAGAAGAGGATTTGAAATCAGACTCTGAGAGATCTGGGAGCTAGAATCAACATATGATTTTTTTTTTTTTAATTTGATTTTCTTTTTAGAGGCAGTAAAGCTTCTTCTAATAAATCATTTACATTCAAGAAATCAGGTCAGAAGTACGAGCTGATTCAAGCTGCCTGTAGGTAACAGGACTTTCTCTGCTGATGCCACCCAACACAGAATATTCCTGGTTCTCTTTTCTGGCCAGAAGATATAGCAGACTGAGACAGCAGCTGGGAGAAAGAGCTCTGAGGTTTGTCTCATAGAAAAACATGGGGACTGTTAACTTTTAGAGAAGGCGTCTGTGGATTTACCCTGAGTGGAGTTAGCCCTAAGCTTTGTGAGTCTACAGTATTTCAATTCTGGGGTTATTTTACATCTGGACTTTCCATTCTGGTCTACTTGTAACCTAGATATTTGTCAAGGAGCTAAACACATGAAAACAGAGATTCTAATGAACTGTAGGCCTTTCTTTTGATTAATTTGTGCTGGAAATATAGTGAAATTAATTGTATTGTCTTCCCCTGCCTGTATGGAATTTCCCCTTACTGTCTGTGGCCATCATTAGGAAGTGCACATTCATGCAATAATTTACAACCAACAACGAAACCAAAATAAGCATAGGAAAAAAATATCATTTTTTTTCCAAGTGATTTGGTCTTTTCCTCTAGCCCATCCACTTTTCTTAATTTAGAACAATTCTTAGCTTAAGGAAAGCCAATTTGTTTACCTGTCTTCAGTCTCCCATCATTAAAATAATAATGATAAATACTGATGTCTGTGGCGCATTTATATACTGAACAAAGCTTCGGTGCTGTTCATTGAGCAGAATACTTGAGATAAAAGCAGGAATACCACAAACTGCTTTTTAAAGACTTGTTCACTTTTGATCAGGATGAGTGAGAAGAAATCGGGTTACATACAGCTAGCTCATCATTGACTTGAGACTATCTGGCAGCATGGGGCAAAGGTAGGGATGTGACAAAACACACACTAGGAGAACTGTGAAGTCTTGGTCCTGAGCAGTCCACTTGGCTGAGTCAACTGTGTCTGTCTGTAGGTGGAGAATAGTGCCATTATATCACTTTGACTTTTACTACATTCTGTATTTCCAATGATGCGTAAGCTTACCTTTTCCCTACAGATTAATGATGCTGTAGACAAGAGCAGAGGAAGGACCGACCAGCTAACCAAAAGTCAAAATGCTGGTCCAAGTGAACTGCTTTAGAAGACTCAGATGCTGAGTTAAACTACAGGGCAGCTACAGTGAGAGAAATTTTTATATGAAAGTTGTACAGCTGATGTGTGTTTAGGAAGAGAGAAACCTCAGTCAGCTCAAGCCAAGAGCAGAATCAAGCCATCTCCTGTCTTACAACTGCAGGCAAAATATTCTGAAGGAAAACTTACAGATATTTGGGTATCAAATTTAAAAAAACCCAAATAGTGGGTCAGTCAAAGACCTTGCCATGGGACATCTGGGCCGTTTTGATAGCTATGTTTCTTGCTTTGTAAAAACATCATGGGATTTTCCAAAGTTGTTAAAAACTTAGGGGAACACAGATGGCAAGATGGGGGGTTTCTCTCTCTTTCTCTTTGTCAGTACTCTACAGGAGTGTGAAAAGTCATATGAACATTATCTTTACCTCCCATAGACCCAATATAACTCATTTTTGTATGGCTCTGTCACACGATGTCATGCTACCCTCAAAGCAACAATGTGGAGAAACATGCTGGAGCTTGGAGGACCTTCAAAGTGTATCCAGCCCTCCGTGGTCTGAGAACAGGTCTGCAGTTCTCACAGATGGCAGTGTTTATCACTCTGCCTTTGGCACCTGGAAAAGCAGCACAGCAGGTACCATCAGGGTTTGTTCATAAACTGGTGGCTTTACCATGTATTTTAAGCACTAACCATGTTTTTGTTATATGCAAGGTCCATTAATAACAACATGCTTTATGAAACCGTTTCCAGCATAATATAGTATTTGTGTTTTCAGTTTCATGAAAGCAACATATTTGTGGTTTCTCAGAGGGTTTTGTCCAGGTTCTCAGCTGTTAATGACTGGCATAGTGTCACGGACTTCAGCAGAGCTTTGATGACTTACAGAGAATCTGACCTCATATACAAGGATCTAACACTAGTGATAAAAGCCTAATCCCATCTCTTGGGAGTTAACAAATTTATTTATCCCTAGAAAAAGACAACAGTCAACAGATGAGCAAATTCCTTTGCCATCAGTATTTCTGAGGATACTTCTGTATTCCTGGACACAGATATGTCCCACCATGATTGAAGTTAGCTGGATGGGAGCCACTGTGGTCAGAAAACAAACACAGATTTTAAGTGAACAACTGAAAAGCCCAAGGCATTACCTCTAACATAGCACCACACGTGTGCCATTTTGAAAAGCCATGAAAGATTCATGCTGAGGTTAATGTGCCATTCATTATAATTAAAGAATTCCTGTTTATGCTTCTTACTTTGATGCTGCTTTTTAGTCATTAACGTTGTGGGTGACAGAAGCTCACTGTAGACTCAATGCCTTTAGCTGTTGAATCTCCATTGAAAGAGAAGGTGAAGAGCTGTTGGGCTGCGGACGAGTGTCATTTAGTATTGCTGAGGACAGTCTGACACTGGTTTTGTGGGAAATATTAAAACCGAAGAAAGAAAATGCTCAGGATCTAGCCTGTTCAGGTAAATCCATATAAACTTTCACTATATTGTATGAACTCTGGAAAGTGTCCAGCCAGCTTGGACTATACACATTTTTCTGTGTACCCTCAGTTATAAGTGATGAATGAAGGAATTTCAGTCACCACTTTCTTTCAGATACTTGCCCTTCCACCAAAACAAATGTCTGCTGCACTGTGAAAGATAGCTCGTAGGCTGAAACCATCTCCGAAGAGTGAAGTCCTGTTTTAAGAGGTGATGAACACCTATCTGTGATATCTCTGAGATGTTCAGCAACTCTGAAAATCTGTTCTTGAGGTGCTTTCATTGAGCTTTATCCAAGAAATGAGAACTGCTTTGCTATCTGGGTCTTTGATCCATTCTGTCCATACATCATCTGCAATTGGCTAAAGGAGGGAATGAGAGAAAAATGAATTGAAAGGCTATTTTCTTCTGACTCAGTAGGAAATATCACCAGAATAGTAAAACCAGAATCACAGAATAGTTGAGGTGTGTTTTTCCTGTTGTGGTGGTGCTCACCCATGGTCTATTTGGGTACAGTATTTGAACATGCAGAGCAGGCCCTCACAAACTTCATATGCTTTTTCTTCAGGGTC
Organism: Neomorphus geoffroyi; assembly: GCA_033558235.1. Lineage (NCBI taxonomy): Eukaryota > Metazoa > Chordata > Aves > Cuculiformes > Neomorphidae > Neomorphus > Neomorphus geoffroyi. Next base: position 5,835,988 of record JAUMJM010000009.1, read on the forward strand.
CAGCCCAATCTGTTCCTTTCAGCTGCCAAGCAGCACGTCCCTGCTCAGCCACTGTATGGCTTTATTTGATGAGTTAATGTCTGTGTTGAGAGATCTCCTTGGAAATCAGCAGGATGCTAAAGATAGCCAATACCATGTAAATCAAACCTAAAATAAATGTGCTTCTTCTCACCACTGAGGAGATGATCCACGGAGAAGATAGATCATCTAGCCCTGAATTTCTCTCCCTCTCTGAATTGTGAGTCTACAATAGCCATTTGTCCACCAGAAGGATGAAGAAGTCAGGCTGCAGGCTGCCAGTACTTAAAGGCAGCGGTTTCGCTGTTTGATATGTTTGGCCATGGTAGGATTTATATCTTCAGTCAATGGGATTCTGAACCAAGTGCAGCTGCATCCTTCTTGCTAAATTTCTTTTCCAGGAAGAGCCTGAGCATGAGGGTCAGGGACAACCAGGAGAGCAAACAGACACAGGCTTCAAGTGAGAATAGCTGATTAGGATCATACATGCAACGTGTTCCTCAGAGACAATATGTTACCCGTGCAACCGAAAACCTGCTGCTGCATGGCAGGAAGCCTATTTACACCTATACAGCTGCGGAGCAGAGAAAGAAGTAGAGTCTCAGGGGAATAAGTTACAATATGCAAGTAATTCATGTCATCTTTCGACTTCAGGGCATCTACGGCCCTGGCCTGACTCTTGGGCCCGGACTATGACTGAAACGCTTGGCACAGAAATGCGTACACCAGTAAATGATATTTATGTGAGATGGTCCCCTCAAATCCGTATGTGTTCCCTCTTCTGAGCAGGAGGTCATTGTGGAAAGACAGAGATGAGAAACGGAAGCCCCATCAGCTTCAGTTTGATGGTCTGTATGCATTTAAATTTGGTTCCTTTATTCAGAGATGAAGTAAAGTGACACAGCGATACACAGTACAGGGCTTACAGAGCTGTCATTTTCACCCAGTATTGGCATGAAAGAGGAGCATAGCTGCTATAAAGACTGTTGGATTGCTCAAAGTTTTAAGACTGACCATTAAGCAACTGACCCTTTTGGCATGGTGTAGTTACCTGAAGATGGTGACAAAGAACTCAGCCTTGTTCTGCCTCAGCTTCTCTCTAGAATAGAAGCTGCATAATAAACCTTATCTACCTTTTCAGATGGATTTGAGACATTTAAACAAAAAGGAATAGACTACACTTAATGGTTTTTGAAAATAAACACTGAGCTGAGCTGAGGGACTTCTTACTAGTGGATGTTTTAATGGAGTGCAAGGAAGACAGATAAAATTCATGGAAAAATCTTGTTAAATACTTAGAAATTATGAGGCATGGCTGAGTGGTATGATATACTTTTGGCTAAGCAACAGCTCTTACCATAATTTGAGCTAGGGTTTTGGTTTGGTTCAGTGTGGCCATCCTTATATCAATGCAGTTCCTGTCTGTCATAAAAAACATGCACATATGCTGTTTGCTAAGTGCTACACACAGAGACAATCAATTCCTATCTATTCATGCAAGGTGGTGAGCTTGTTCTTGTTCCAGCTCCCAGCACATAACGAAGGGCAAGCCGGTCTCTACCCATCCTTCGCTCCCGCAGCTGCTTCTGTGGGTGGGAGAGGCAAACCACAGCTCCCGCTGGAAACAAAAATGCTGGAAACTCCCTGAATTGAAACTTTTCTTCCTTCCCTGGCAACAAATTACTCATGTACAGCCAAATCCCACACTTACCATCACTGGAATTTGATATTTCATAAAAGAAAAGAAGGGAGATTTCAAATGCTGCATCAGGATGACCTCTAGGTATGATTTTGAAGTTTCGGTTGTTATGTTTATTAAAACAGTAACAATAAAAACAAGGATAAGAAATGAACTTAATTGTCGCTTGTTTTTAATCCTAAACTCAGCTCAATGCAATCTAATCTGTGATGTCACTGTGGTAACCCCACAAGCAGCTGTGATGTCACACAGCATCATGTTTTCAAGCTTCAGTAAGGGAATTAATAAGAAAGATGCCATCCGGAGAAAGAAATCCGTTTTTCTTGCAGAACTTCTTAGTGCAACACCAAAGCAAAGAGAACCTAAGTGTGCAATTATTTCTCTAGAGTCTGGGTTTTTTTAAGGATTTTTTACCACCAGATATCAAGAGATCTTTCTGGGCTGCTTGGGAGAAGCTCCAGAACTTCAAGGGGCTCTAAGTTACTTTCCTTACAGAATTATTCAGTGCTATGCACAGACGTGCAAAATCAGTGAAATACTGGGTGTTGCACCATTATTTAATTCTGGGATTTTTTTGTTTCAGAGTAATAAGGACTTCAGACATGATTACGGTCATTTCAATGAAAATAAGAAGAGCATGAGAAATCAAAGAACATTTTATAGTGTAAATAAGCAGCTGTGGAATCATTAAAGGGATACAAATGTTGAAAAAAGAGACAAGTTTATGAACTAAATGTTTAATGGAAGCGGGCTGGGAAAGAGTTTAGCTGTCCTTCTAGAAAACAAAAATTAATTTGCTTTGGCCAAATTAAAATTAATTAAAATTATGCAATGTTGCCCTTGTGTTAATTTTAACGGTGAGGTTGTTGTGATTTAAGGCTACAATTAGTTCTAGTGTTTGAAAGAGAAGCACTGTAATCGAGACAGGACATTTTAATAATCCTGGTTATAAACATTTAATACATCATCTTTAGGGACTCACAAACACATTGTAATTAACTTTTACAACTGAAATAAATCAGATTGCATTAGCATATTGCAAAGGAAAAAATCATTTGCATGATTGAAAACAGCTTCAGAAAATTATGTATAACAGGCTTCATGTAAACATCAATGCAAGCTAGTCTCAAACTTTTACCAAGATTTTTTTTTCTAGGTTATTTTTAGTACAGTTAGAAAACCACTCACATTTCTTTTCCCTTGTTAAACCTCTCCCTGCATCAGGAATGTCACTCACTCTACCTTGTACTTTTTCATACCAGTAATAAACGTGTACATGACCAAGGTCAACGAATAGCATAAAACACAAGATTAAGGTCCTGATCCTGCAAGCACTTAAGATGTGTGAATAACTTTGCTCATGTAGAAGCTCTGTTGACTACGTTGAGCCTTCTGATATGAATAAAGTTATGCTTCAGTGTCTTTAGGGTTATGGTCCTAATCACCCATCTCCAATCTTCACCAAAGAAAGAAAAAATAAAATGTACTGGGGGAAAAAAAACCCAAACCATAAACAGGATTTGAACTTTAAAATCACCAAAAGAAAAGGAGAAAATATGAAAACAACCAAAGATCAAATAGGAAACTGGCTTCAAGTTTATTTCATTTATTGCAGATGAAAAGGAAATGATTAACCTTTTGCCCAGACATCCAGATCCACCTGCTTCCAGGGAGCTTTGGTACAGATCATGTGAAAAATTCATGCTTATAGTCATCATTCTAACCCTGAGTGTTAATCTGGACAAAACCTGTGTTCCTCGGAGCTCAGAATTTCCAACAGCAATATTAAAAATTTGGGGGAAGTTCTGTATGAGATTTCCTGAGTTAAGATCTCTGTCAGATAATACAGGATCAGAGTCACTTATTGAAACCAAGCAAAAACAACAAGAATGTAAAAATGTCTCTTACATAGTCCATAAATAATGCCTCCACTGCATGGATTTGAATTTTCCTTCTTGAGAGCATGCTGTATTTTGATCTAAGCTTGTGTTTACTATTTAAGACATACGAATGATGGTCAGGTGTGAACTTGAGAATGGGTTTAAATCGTACTTGTTTGGAAGTGCAGCCAGCTCCAGGGATGGCAGAGTAGAAGTGGGTGTGGGTCGCGCTAACACTTGCCCCTAAAGCAAGACTAGAGGCAGAAAAATGTAGAAAGGGGCAACAGACAACTTCAGGGGAAGATGAAGATGGGACACTGAAAAAAAAGAGCTTATAAGTGAAAGAAGTTGGAGGTGAGAGAACAGAGGGAAGAGAAGTTTCTGATCAAACCATTAAAAAAATATAAATTATAAGGAGTTTAAAAAATTGAACAGTGAAAGAAAGATATCTTCAGTTGGTCCACTGGTAATCTCTGCACCGTCTGGAGTTCAGTCCCTACAGGATGAACATTCCTTTTGTCTTTCATTGAGAAAGGTCTGAAATTCATTTTCAGTGGCAGAAGTATCTGGTGATCTCTGAACACTTTTCTTGTTCTCCATTTAATTATTTTTTTTTAAACGTGAAACTGAGAAGCTTTGGAGTTATTTCAGGCATGAAGAGAGGAAAGGAAATGAACAAAACTTTTAAATTTTTTGCCCCAAAGACCAGGGGGAAAAAGCTTTTTCTCCTGAGGCCACAGAGTATTGATTCAAAGGAGAAGTAAGTTAATTAACACAAGTAGTGAAGCCTCCTGCATAATTAACAAGACATTTACCTAAAATCAATAATCTAATTGCCACACCTACCGTACATGGGGGACAATGTTTATCCTATTGGGAAAGACTCATTTATATCTGCGTGTTAACATGGTGATTCGTGGTTTGTTTAAGAGCCTAACCTGATCTGTAAAGTGATAATTTATTGAACAATCAATTAAACTTTTTAACCTTGCAAATATAAACAGGTAATGAATAGCCACAAACTTATTTCCATATGCAAGTTCATACATTGCAGGGATTTTCATGCAGTTCAGATTATTTTTCATCCGTCCACTCTGAGATTTAGTGGAGAAGAATGAGAGAGGTGTAATTTCTCTTTGAGAGGCATTCAGCAGCATTCCTGGATTTTGGTCCTGTGTTTATATTCCTTAATTTCAAGTTGATTTTGAAGTACTCTCGCAGCTTCCTTATCCTTGATGGTTGAAAAGAGAGAACTGGGTAACATGGAGGGTCCTTTTCTGGGGAAAACAGATCGTGTCATCTAGACCTAGAGCTGGGCAAAAGTATGACAACCCAAAGAGCTGTAGGGTTGATCTCCCTACAGTGAAAAAGGACGGCCCAGAAGACCAGCACACTGTGGCTCCACCATTGTGTGGTTTTTTGTCTCAGCACCCTGTGACAAGGAGGAGGAAGAGAAGACAGTGTGCTGAGGGTCAAAGCTTGCATCTCTATCTGAAAGGTCGAGTCCACTGAAAGCTGTTAAAATCTGTTGTCTGAAATTGTTTAGGCTCCTTTCAAAAGTCCTGTATCTCATCCTGCAAGTGCAAAATTGGGCTTGAAGATATCCCAAGAACTAATTGCCTCCTGAGTTTTCAAGTACATGCCCCAGCTTGTGTTCAAATGGCATGGAGCCCAGCACTGAGGTGTCACGTTGTTTTAAATTATATTTTGATGTGTTGATGTTTTCTAGTCTTACCCAGATTTTGATGATGTGGAGAAACAAAAGATAAAGTAAAAAATAAACTTAATCGTTTTTAAGACTTATCTGGGATTCACAGCAATGCTGTTTTTTTCAGAGAGGAGCTCTGAGTTTGGCTTGAAGCTGTGTTTCTTTTGATGCTATCTTGCAAGACCCAAACCAGCTCTTTGGTCCACACCAGGAAATCACTGGGATAATTCGACACACCAGTAGCATAAGTGATTGAAAATCCATAGCACCTAATAATACTTGCTAGAGCGTGCATAAGAGTTTATAAATTGAACAATAAGTGTATCTTTGAATTCTTGGAACCTTTCAACATTTACAGGCACTGCTGTGAAAGAGAGATTTGAACCTGTCAGTCACCATGAATTTTCCTGTCCTTAGTATCTCACAGCCATGGGCTGTGGCTTAGCAGAAGTCTTGGAGGTATCAACTCTCAAAATCCCAGGTCATGTGTGAAAAAAACCCCCACCCTGAATAAATCTAACTGAACTAAAATGCCTTAAACTTCCCTGTCAGTAACTAGAGCTTGGTAATGAAATTTTTTACTTCAATACATTTCAATAAAATTAAGACTAACAGAGTCAATGAAATTTGTCACAGGACTGAAAAGAGAAACTTTGTATGTGCAGTAGACAGGGACCAAAACATTGTGTGACTTTTCCACCCGGTAATGCCCCACAAGTGATGTCTTACCTGGACTGCAGGATTTTGTGTGTTTATGAAATCATTTAGGGATTAGGTGAAGAAAAGCAATGAAGGCTGGATGACTTACATACACATAGAGATAATTTTCAGTATTATTATGCTTGCTACCTAAACTGAGATAACAATGAACTATGAAATATAATGTTCTTAAAATTGATTTTTCAGTAAGATGGGTCCTGTCTTAAAAGCCTCCACACTTTTAAGTAATTCTTTAGAAATTTTTACAAATTACACTCCTTCTTTTGCATGTCTTTTAAATCCGTCAACTTTAATGTTACGAATTGAAGAATTAAAAAATTTGGAATGTCTTTTCTTTTCCTCCTAGTATGGCTATATCGACTCTCTTACTGTTATGAAGGACCTTGTTTTTTCAGTCTGTTTTCCATGCTGTACACTAGATAGAAAGTTCCTATGGTCTGTAGCCCATCTGCTCTCTCAGTTGGCTTGCAGCTGAGTGAGTGTCTTTGATAAAAAGTGACATTTTGGAATATCAGTAGAACTAAGTGATACTGGTACCAAAGATACAGCAATAAGTGAGTAGTCATGATGAGTGGCTGAAGTATGAGACTAGAGTCCAAGATATTTTTTTTATAGCTCTGCCTCTGGGATTATGTGATTTCAGGTTTCTTTTAAACCAGATTTTGTGGAGTATTCATGAATTTTTTAGTCCCTCATTTTGACCAAGTGCCACAAACGATTTTGGTGGAAACACACAAGTTAAAAAAACCGCAAAAATATGAAAGCAGTAGAAAGCTTATTATTCTTTTCCCTAACCTCGAAGCACCTTGGTTCCCCCACCCATTCATAGGGAAACAGCAGTGCTGTTCATAAGTTACGCGTAACACGCAGCAGTTACTTAAGGTCCAAACTGTTCAGAAGTGCTGTGAACTTCCCCTTCATACCCCAGTCACCGAATTTTGTTGGGTCAGACCTTTCTTCTGGGAAACTGGAAAGCTTTTTTGGGTTTTATTATCTGTGTACCATCAAGATGATGTAGAAATTTTTGGTCTGGACTAGCATGGCTGTGATCAGCCACGTTATCCAACAGTGACTTTTGTGAATCACACCAGGGCTGGGGTCCACCTGCACTCTCAGCAGGAGTTTAGCCTGAGTTGGATGAAATCACAAACAAAAGAGATGCAGCACTGGAAAGCCTTGAAAAGAGCTTGATGCTGTTGTGATTTCAATGTTGCTACATGGACACTGCAAGATAACAGTGCAAAGAAAAAGATCTGGACTTTCTTATCTGGGGAGCTAGGAGGGGCTCCTGCATAAGTGTCATGTAATTATGTGTAATTATATCCCTCCTTGTATTATCAATGATATATGCTCTTCCTAATGATCTACGTATTATCAGCATTTCCTCTAAGCCTTCTCATATGTTTACTTCGCATTCTATCTTTAACCCCTTGTGGATTCCTCGCCCCCTCCTACCTTGCCATCCTCACCCCACTGACCCCTGTGACAAGAGCAGGGTTGGGTTAGTTGGACTTTGTAGGTGCGCAAAAAAAAGGGAAAAGAAATCCTAGCTAATGTTTTCAAATTAGCACAGCTCCAACTCTGGAGATTCTCATTAGTTGTTGGCTGAGATTTATCAGCTCTCATTTGCCTAATATGGAGCCTAACTTTAGGCGCCTGGCCCTTTCAGTGGGGGGTAAGAGAGAATAGGAAAGGGTCTTTTGTCATTGCCATGTGGGCTCACTAATTTGCTCTGCCTAATAAAATTACAAATGAACACAGCTTTGCTCATGTTGCCTTTATAGGTTATAATAACCTTGGTACCCCATAACCTCCCGCTAGCTGAATTAATCAGATCATATTAATATTTCTTCTTACTTTCTTTTAACTGGTTCTTCTCTTAATTAAAGGGGCCAAAGATGTAAACAGGGTAGGTGACTAGAAACATGGCGTCAGGTTATAAACAAGGCTCATTAAAAAGATGGATGTGCCAGCAGACTGCGAAAATTGCTTACTCCGCAAGCGTACATTTTGTAATTTCCTGACGACTAAAAGGACTAATACCAGATCCTGCTTTGCTTCCCTAGCCCCCACCCTTTTCTTTTTAAAGCGTGTATAAAAGATGATAATTTTTGTAAGCTGGGGGAACACAGAAGAGTTCATTCATCAGCTGGGATAAGGGCCATTTGTATTATAACCTTTTTTGCCCCTTCAAAAGATCAGGATGCAAAATGTGATGTTATTATAACAATAATATGTGAAAGAAATCAATCTGAAAACAGAATATTTTGGAAGGGATGGGCAATTATAGCCAGAAAACAGATTTATTATTAATATTACATTTATTTTCTACTATAATTAATATTACAACTTTATTCAGTTGTGTATTTCAAAAGCTGAAATCAAAAGCGATTATGTCTGTGCACAGCTTAGAGTTGGCAGGATCTGCACTAATAGAGACAAGTGGTATATGCTGCTCATGCTTGCAACACCCTCCCCAAGCACACAAATGCTTCTGCTGTCTTCCAGATGGAAAGCTAGGTAGCGTACCTGCTAGAGTTGGTAAGAGAATCCAACAATTGATATTTTTCAAGTTATGTATGAACTTCATATCAAAAGACTATCCAGTTATCTTACATAAATAATTTATGTTTTCACTCATTAGTAACTTCAATCCCCTTAATATTGAAAGTTGGTCTTGTAATATGTAATATTAAATTCAGCTCCAGTACAATAACCACTGAATAAAGCAGTGCACAGTTTTCTTTCTTCCAGTGATTATTAGTAGGAAAGCCCAAACCCCTGATTTTTCTATCTCCCTTTATCCCTTTTCGAGAAGAAGGAAAGTCATTCTGACAGGATGATGCACAGCATGACCAGGAAAGACCTCTCTCCTTCATGAATAAATTAGAGATGAAAGTTTCACTGATCCCCTTGCATTTTTATGGAGGGACCTCATCCTAATTTACCTAAATGCTTTGAACAAAACGAAAGAAAAATGTAAGCGGCGAAGGTGAAAAGGTTAAAATCTGTGTTTAAATGGAAGGGCATTTTAACAAGAAGGCTACATGGGCTACCTACGTGTGATTGGGTTATCTTATCTTATTTTTAAGTTTAAGCATTTGAGTGGATAAATCACAACACAGTGTGATTTTTTTTCCCTGTAGTAATAATCAGGTTTTGAATTATAAAGTCTCTGTCACTGTGTTCATTCTGCACCTATGAGTGCCTAATCTGAATTTGATTGATATCAGTGAATGTTTTATGATATTATTTAATTAATAATAATAAAAATCTGAAAAGTCTGTGATTCATTAACTTTATTTGAACTATAGAACAATAGATTTCAGCCTTTAGGGTGTTTTCTCTGTTATTTAAAATTCCTATAGATTTAAGAGGAAGAAATTGCCTTTCCAGTAGGTAATTTTGAATCTGTTTTTTAATCCAAAGTAGAGGATTCTACAAGTTACTTAAACCAGATCTTTAGGAAAACATTAATTCCCTGAAGTTGTTCAGGTGAACTTCTAGAGAAGTGCTTCAAAATCCTGTGAAAGCTAATATTTTCATCCCTATTATATTCTCCAGCAGTTTCCTTATAAGCTAATATATTTTTATGAGTATCACTTAGGAATAATTAAAAGACAAAAAAAAAAGATACTCACATTTTCACATCAGTTATTATAGTCTTATTCAGAAATTTAATGGCTTTGGAAGATGTTATTCCAAGCCCAGGTGTACTTTTTTCAGTTTAGTGTCTTCTTTCCACTGGAGCTTTAAGCTGGGTTCAAATTCCACAGGGCAGAGCAAGTTGGACATTTGTCTGGGAATGACAGGCTTTGTTTGTTTTGTTGTGATTCAAAGCCTTCTGGATGCTTATTAAAAAAAAAGAAAACACTCATTTGGCACTTTGTAAGGGCTCCAAATCCATTTTGCCCATCCTGTATGTGAGAAAATCACCTGCGTAAAGTGAAGAATATATTCTGCAAAGTACTCCAGGATTTACGAGACAGAACCAACACTGGACCATTTGTTGAGATAAAACCTGTCGATCTACATGGATCTATTTCTGCATGACTTCTGATTTTTTATCTCTTTAAGCATAAAAACTCCAATCTTTGCTCAGGTTTCTAAACAATGCAGGCAAAATGCAGTTTTTCAGTAATTACAGAGAGGGCTCCTGGCATGGTGGAGAAGGTCATGGTGACACCCAGGCTGATACGGGGACTTACAAGGTGTTCGCTATCATTGTTGTCCTGTTGTCTTGCTTGTCCCAAACTAAATGTCTAACATGTAGACAACTGCATCTGGGCCACAGAAGTTCTGGTCTACAAACCAGATGTTGTAATTGCCACTAAAACCAGCCCTGGATAACGCCTGAAGTTTTCCAGGTCTGTCATAATTTCAGAACCTCCATCGGTTTGAAATGTAGAGTAGGTTCAGCTGCAGATTTCTAAGCCACCCTATGTATTTAGAAAATGAATTCCACTTTTCATATCACCTAAAAATCTGGTTCAGTTCCCTCAAAATCTGCAGAAGATTTATGTCTAAACTAAACTTCACAGTTTGAACCGAAATGATGGCAATTATATTAAAAAGCAAATGAAATCATGATATATGTCCAAAATTTTGGAAGAAAAAGTATGATTTGATGCAAAGTTCCAGTTATATCTGTAGATGTGACATTGCATTGTAAATTAAGGATGCAATTTCCCTCCCAATTTGAGTCACCAAATGTGTGTAAGACCTAAAAAACCCATTAACCCTCTGTGTGCCTTAGTTTCCCTACCTGTTGTCTCAGGATAATACTGATTATTTGTCTTTGTGTTACGTTTGGGCATTTCTTTATGGCAAAAAAAGTTTATGTATGGTGAGGGATTCTTGCCTTTTCTTTGCTTCTTCAGCTTTCCATGAAGAAATACAACTCTGTTTTGATGCTGCCAGCTCCAAACCAAACATTGCAAAAATAATTAGAGGGGAGAGAGTAAGAAAAGTGGCTTTATGGTTTTGTTTTTTTTTTTAAAAAGATTGAGCAGTTCCAAAAACTTCAATCCTTCAAGTGCTTTTTCTAATTGGGGTCAGTATTTATACGAAGCAGAAAACACATCCTAGTAAATATGGCTTGAAAGTCAAGCTATAGTAACACACACACCGCCCCCCCCCCCCCCCCTGCACATCAATTAGATGTATGCATTTCTGTGGAAGATAAACGCTCCCCCTGCTTCCCAAGGACACAGCCAGGCCACGTGTGTGCGTGTGTGTGTGTTTTTTTGAAGGCTGACAAGGCATCTCCACCATTTCCTCGTTTCGAGGACTGCCCACAGACCACCGCACTGGCCCCCCTCTCTGAAATGTTATTATTCTGTCGTGAGCCCTTCTTCGGTCAGGATGTTACTTCATTTCCACCTTTTGTCTCAGGTTGAATGTGAATGATGCTCTTTCAGCAATATACAGTCGCTTGAGCTCCCCGCTGCAGCCTTACATAAATATACAACACCCGTCTCGGCCTATAACTCACTTCAGGCCTGGAAAAATAGTGACTTCCTTTATTGGCCAGATTCTTTCGCAATTCCCAACAGCTGTATGTTTTCACCTCCGAGGATCCTTATCTTCAAGTTTCCATTTGTCTCAGCACTATTCCAGTGGATTGCCAATAAAAATGATTCCCATTTTTATAACCCCTGAGAATGCAGGGAGCAAGCTTTCCAGAAAACAACCCACTATTTTTTAGCAGAAAATAAAAAAAAAAAAAAAAAAGGCTCCCACAACTTACCAGAAGGCAGGATTTAGCCTTCACAGAAATATTTGAAAGTGTGAAACTTCCCGAGCAATCATCGCGACTCTGCAGAGATGGGAACGGAGACTTCCAGCAATCTCTAAAGCCGTTCAATCAAGGACTCTTAATTTTCCATTTGAGCAAGAGGAACGGCTGCAAATGGAACATTTATTAACACATGCACCTCACACACACAAAGAGCTATATTTACAAAGAATTAAACTTGAGAGCATGAAATAGCCTTGTAACCATATGACAAAGATACACTTAAAGAGATGTAAACACTAGGTGCAGGGAAATTTGCCAGGTTAGAGTCAGCTGTATCACTCTGTTTTATTACTATACAACTGTTTACTGAGAAAAGACAGATGATTGCTGATATACTTTGCGTGTTATCATAAGGGCTTGCTTGGGAGCTCTTTGAGACTGACAATTGCTACAGCCCTATGCAAAAAAACCTGGCCTGGGGAGTTGTTTTTCTTTTAATTCTTCTCTGTCCATCATTCCAAAACATTAACAATTCTTTTAGAAAAACAAACTGGCAAAGCATCCTGAGTGTTTTGTATCACTCTCGTGAGACTCTCACTAAAGAAGTTTAAATTATTCCTTCTTTTTCTTACAGGGTTATTGGTTTTGTTTCTTTCAAGGAGAATTTTTGCAAAGTGTGTCGCTTGTCTGGACTATTTAAGTCCCAAGTTCAGGCATCCCTTCCCTGCTCAAATCTTGGAATAGGAAATATCTGTACAATAGTTCTCAGCTCAAATTCTGCTGCTAACAGCTCCTAAGCCGTGGTTCCTAAGAGGAAGTGGTGTTTCTGTGTCTCCCTGGAAATGTGCAAAGCTGCTATTGGGTTGCCCTAACGTGAGTTTGAGGGAACCCAAAAGGGAAGCCACATGTGCCTCCCTCTCCTGCTTCATCTCCATGGCTAAGAAAAGGAGTTCCGGGTACCTCAGAGAACAGGTTTAGAGTATATTATGCTTTCTTTGTCTTTAGGAGAGATACAGTGCCAGGGCTGCCCTGAAAGGCAGCCTTCAGCAATACTCTGCACTATTTTCAAGAGCGGATCTCTGAACTGGGGAGCAGAATGTGAGGAGGAAAGAGTTATGCATGCTGGTGGAGCTATTTGCCCCCCACCCTTCCATCTCCCCTGCTGCAGACATCTGCACAACCCAGAATTCAAGCCCTAGTTCATCCCACTTCAGATACCCAAAGCACTCAAGTTATGAATCAAATCACTCCAGTCTTCCTCTGTCGTCAACAGAGAGAGTGAGAGGGACGTTCAGAAGGGCCAAATCATCGCTTAGAATCTCTTCAGGCTGGGATGGACCCAAACTCTGCTGTCTGCTGTCTCTGAACCAAAATCCCACCAACTCGTCTCCCTCTTCACCATCTCTTTTCTCTTGCTTACACCAAGAATTTTGACCTTTTCTTAGGTTCAAGTGTTTTGCCATGTCTCGCCTCGGGACAGAAGGGGAAGGGTTCTTTCCTTGTGGATTCCTGATCTAAAGGAATTATTGCAGGGTGGGTTTTTTTTAAAGCCTTGGAAAGGGGATTTGAAGCTATTGTATTTATCTGACCGTTATGAGCACTGTAAAACATGCTGTTTCACATTGTAACATAAGCTCTTTTTTAAAGTATACCCAGAGTATTTGTAATTGTTATCAGGCCCAGATGTATCCGAGTGTCAGCATGAAGCACTGAGAGTTGGCTCAGATGTACAGAATGTAATTAGCTCAAAGCCCTGTGCGCTTAGTTTGTAGTGGAAGCACAGACTGATAATAAAACCAAAAAAAATGAAAGTGGCAAAGGTTAAAATCTATTGTTCACAGTGCTAAAGCTGTTCTGGGGGAAGCCAGTGCCGTCTGCTGCAGTGTCGGAGTGCTCAGACTCCAAACGAGATCAGAAGTGAGCCGGTGACAAAGGTTAGTTCAAAATAGGTGATGATAGACTAACACTAAATTGACATTATTCTCACAGTAGTGGCGCAGATATTTGGTCTATCTAGTCTGGTATCCTGCCTCTGACTTGCGCCAGTCCCTCATGTGTCCGGAGGAAGAATAGCATATGATCCACACACCCACTTCCCACTGAGCTTCCAGAGACTTGTGAAATCCCAGATGTGGTGGGAGCGTGGTGATGGTACAAATGGTTCCCGAGCTGCATGGGAACCGTCTATTCACTGATGTACTCATGTACATGGCTGCCAACTTGCTTAGCTCGGGATTTTTTTTGTGTGTTGTTTTTATCATACCCAGGAAAAATCTGATTTTCTGATAGGCACTTGCTGAGAACACAGGGACGTTCCTCATCTCCACCTACTGCTGCCCTCTACTGAGTGGGAGCAGAAACACGTGTCCGGGTTTCCAGGGCCCAGCTCTGCCTAAATTAAAACCAGCCTCCTCTTGCTTGAGTGACTTTGAAGCAAGTGGATTTGATCTCTATCCCTCCAGCCACTGTGACATTTCCAAAGGCAGTTGTGTGCACTATGATGACAAGCATGACTTTCCAAGGTGGCTACTGGCTTGTTAAAATACAGACGCTTTCTGGGCTGATTGTTGTTAAGGAGACAAGTCTTAGCACTTGCAAAAAGCTCTGGTAGTTACACTGCTCTGCTCCCATATAATGCGTAGAGGTGTGGGTGTATTTAAATTTAGATGTCTGCAGTTGCATCACATTCACAAATGCAACAATATCTAATAATGTTAATATTGCACAGGCACATACCAGTTCACAACAGGAAATTCAAATCTGAGGGTGACACGCTGATCTCAACCCCCTCTGTTTAGAAAAAATAAGTCAGAACAGCTTGAGTGAAGGACAGAGTGTCACAGCCTTAACTTGAACATTTCCTGGCTTTTGTTGGTTTGTTTCATAGCCTTCACATTCCTTAAACACAGGTTTGTTTGATTTTAATTTCCTTTTCTTGGTTAAAAGAATGAAGAAACATGTTTGAGGGGTGCCCTGAGCATGATTTCTTTTCACAGCCACAGCTGAAATTTCCTATGTTTGTTTTTTCTTTTATAATGTTTAGTGTTAAAGACGAACTTCTGGCGAGGTGATGCAGCCAGCTAGAAAGCGTTAGTTTTGAGACAAGAAGGACCTTCTCAGGGCTGTACTGGTCATCCAGCGCTCAGTGGATTTTGGTTCATGTTCTTCTGTCTCAGGCCCTGCTGAGGGCCCTCAGTCAAGCTGTTGCCTATTAGACTCTGCATGGGGATTGTGGTGTTGCAGTATCTAATTTGGTGGAATTTCTTTCTTGGGTGGTTAAAAAAGCACAAGAGAAGGGTCAGCTTGACTCGGTCAGACTGAAAGCAAGTCCAGTTCTCTTAATTTATTTTACAACTTTCACACTGAAGTGCAGAGGTTCTGCTGTCTTAAAGCCTGTCTTCTTCAGAGCTTGTCAACCTTAGACCTTGCTTCACAGCTCAGATCCTCCATCCACAGCCCTTTCCCAGTCTTGTATTGTAGGATAATATAAAAATAAAAAGTTCCGCTAAGCGAGATCCTCCTTTTGACTTTCAAATTGCTGTTATCACTCCACTTTATCTCTCCTACTCACTCCTTTTTTTTTTTTCTAAATGGATTTCTGTAGGGGTACAAGAGGCTTTGTCATTATCCTCTTTATATTTGCCCACGTAGAGCTACCACTTGCAACAGTATTTCAAGAATTCGCCTTACTTCCATGATGTTATTTTTGTTGTGACCCTTCTAAGCCATTTACACAGGATCATTCATGGACTTTCTGTTTCACTGGATTATGAAAAGAGACCCAGAAAGCTAAGAAAGGATTGCAGAGCCATCAAGAAATGGGCATGATAAAAAAGAGCGAGAGAAGTGAAGGGGAGGGATATTTTCCGTGACATTGGCTCCTTGCATTGGTGCTCATGAGAAGAACAGTTTCTGAAAGACTCTTAGTCCACAGCCTGGATGCAAAGCTCAGCGAAGGTTACGAAATCACATTAGTGAGTGCAGTAAAATAAGCCTACTGGATGCTCCAAATGGGTTATCAATAGCAGTGAAAGGGCAGAGATGAGGGGAAAATGGCAGCTTTGGAATGACTTCGAGAGCTTCTCAGAAAGGGAATAGTCCCCACCCACTCTGTTCCCCCTCTCCTGGGATTTTGCAGGCTCTCACACCTCCAATTACTCATTAATTTTTTCCCCTCTAGCCTCAGTTCTGCAAAGTCAACATGGCTTATGAAAATCAAGTTGTATTCTGTATACTTAATACATCATCTCTAAGAATAATCATTTTGGAATCTGAACTTGTTTCTGTTATCTGGTTCAGCTTGACAATGATTTATGAAGCAGGAAACAAGACAGCTTCATTTTCATAAGGCAGCCTGAACCTTCTGGACAAGGAAGAGCTCTGAAAGTTGTTTTGACTAGTAAACTGAAACAAACATGACACAAAAGTCAATACAACTGCAACATCAGCCTCTCATTTTACAGAGTAACTTTCCGCGGCTCGAGCAAGCTGACAGTCAAAATGTTGTGATATTCGATAACATTCTGCATCTTCGCTAATTACAACTGCAGGGTACTCGCCGTGATGGACATTTTAGATGCAAACGAAATACATGGCAGCCGTTCACAAAGCACGTCTGGGTAGCAGTTAAAAGGACACTGTCATCGCATTTGGCTTGCATTTATTCCCGTAGATAGAGATATTAGGCATTACATTTGAACATTAATCCGGACTTCTATTAGCCCTCTGAAAATATAAATAAACTGACTTATGTGAATCTGTACATGTTTATTTGGTGATGTGTGTGTTGAAATACACGTGATTGATTCTTTGGAGTTTGATTCTGTATTTGCTGCTGTTATGCAGTACTGAGAAACTCAAAGATATAATTCCCATGAAGATCTTTGAAAGAGCCTTACAGTTTTAGTTCAAGTAGACTCTCCACTCATTGCTAGTAATATAAACCATATGGCATATGCCAGAGACAATGCAGAGTTATATATATATCTGCTTTTTAGCTTATTGCAGCTCCTTTTAATGTGTGATAAGTAATACAGATAGTACAAATGTTTCCATATTAGATTAATTTATTTTGAGCCTTTCCTTAATGATTTATAAGACAAACTAACACAGTGAACATGGTCGAAAACGTGTAACGGGGCAAACTTAAAATTTTTGAGTTATTTAAAATGTCAGTAGAAAAGATTTATTTTATATTATGTCTAAACAGACGACCACAAAGTGAAGTTGGTCTATCCACTAACATTTTGCAGACGTAATTGAAATATTTTGAAGTGTATTTTGGAAGATTTTTTAAAAATTGATTTTAGCTGTCTGGGTTGCTATTATTGTTATAGGTAATTCTTTAGAGAAATGTGTTATATTTTTTATTTGATGGTATTCAGTCAAAGTTTGCCTTTCATCTAGGTTAAACTGGTGCTAAATCGATCCAGATTTTGAAACAACGTATTTAGAAAATAGAACCACGATTGCTGAGGAAAATCTATTAAATAATATGATCAGTCAATTTTATGCAAAACGTGTCTGTTCCAACATTTCTTGAAATCAGGCATCAGTAGACCCCTAAACAGAGACTAGAAGGTACTGCAGCATTTTGCAGTCCTTGAGAAAGAGGGCAATGGGCAGGAATTGCTTGTTTATTCGTTTACTTGCTTTATCATGAGGAGGGCTTCCAAGAAAGCAAAGCTGGGCTGTGCGAGGCCTTTTTCTGTGTTCTCGCTGGAGCAATCAGGAGTAGCTCCACTCTAAATCCGTATGACTGGGAGGTCAGAAACATGTCCAGAATTGCTCTTCGCGCTACCCATCCGCCTCCCTAGAGCACTTCTTATTTGTATTCTTTAGCTGTGAGCTTGCATGTAGCTCTGCTGATTTTTACAAGGCATGGTTCATGGTATAATATCACGTATGGGGGCCGACGTACCCAGGAGCGCTGTGATAGCTGCATGGGCTGACAGAGGACATGTGTGTAAGTCTGGGGAGCCAGTGGGGATTGGACTCGTTGGTGCTCTTGGGGTATAATGTATCTTTGCTTCTCTTCCTCCCTCCAAATGTCATTTTTCCTGCCCTTTTATCTTTTTCAGATCAGTAAAACCAAGAGCTCAGGACATTTGGAGAATATTTGATTTTTGAACCTTTACAGTTAAGTCAGTCAAATGTGGGCTAAAAGGCACTGATCTTTTAGTCCCAGCATCGGTACGGAAGTGTATTGTGTGCTTGACTTTAACAGTCTTCCAAGATATAAAGCCATTTGACTGAGGTCATACTTAAGATAATAAAATTCTCTTTGATGAGGTTCATTTACATATTTGTTTTCCTTGCCTGAGCCCATTTTTTTGTATAGATTTAGTGCAGTTGTTTACAACGCTGGAATTTTTATGATTAAGGTCATCCATGAGAATATTTACAACATCAGGAATAAACATGACTCCTATTTAAGAAGCATATCCTGCTCCCAAATGAGATCCAAGCCCGGCTTATAATGTCATGCATTTGCAGAGCACTTAATAAATGTTTATTTTCAAATACAATTATAAACAATTCTTGCATTGTTGTGGTAGGACACAGACTTTACATCTCTTGACATTAGCACAGTAGATATCCATTAGGCAATATATGCCTCTTTTAGAGGTAGAGTGACCTCCAACCCTGTCTGCAGAGGGCAACCCTTTGCTTTGTGACACCCTGGCTTGCAAAGGATGCTTTCACTCATATCTCAAAGGGTCTAAGAAAATGCTCTAAATAAACAAATACATGCATACATCTTGGATATTTAAAAGAAATTAAAGTTAGCGTACCAGCTCCAAGGCCACATTACCTGCTGAGAATGATGAATTTTGGGGTGATGTGGCACGTGGTCAGTTGAAATAGCAACTATACAATGAATGTTTTCAAAAGAGTGACCAAGAACTGGGGTTTGTTTTGTTTGTTTTGTTGTGATTTCCAGCTCACGGCTCCTACCCCACAGACATTCTAGCAGCAGACCTCTCTTCTTAGAGGGGCAGAGAAGAAAAAAATAAAAAACAATGGGGAGATGTAACACGTGCACTGTAATTAGATGAGGAAGCCATTAATTATGATGTTTCCAATATCCTCTAAAAGGGTTGCCCACCCCTAACTACATATTTATACATATTTACTTGTTAATCAATAAAGGAAAATGGCTACATTATTTTGATTAAAACATCAACCAAATGTGTGGCAATAAAATCAAATTTCAGGGGGAAGGTAAAAAAAAAAAGGAAGGAAGAGAGAGAGAGAATGAGAGAGATAGCTATGTATGCTTTCCTCCAGACCATGATATATGATATTTTCAGGCTGCTAGGAGAGCAGACACATTAAGAAAATAGTGCTAATGATATTAAAGTACTTTACAAGGCTTGTTACTAAGCGCTGACAAACCTGTCAAGTGTATAATGTAGGAGGCTATTGTAGCGTTCTCAGAAAACCATACCTCTGCCCCATTTCAGTGCAATCTCCTAATAATGGAGCTGCTATAAATTCTAGCCAGCAATGGGACAGACTCCTGGCTTCTCACCCCAATGTGAAGACATGATAAATATAAAAGAAAATGGCTGTCAGTTTTGGCGCCCGAACCTTATTACAAAGTCTTAATCTTACTGGCCTCAGCACCTTTTATCACCGCCTTGTTATGAGCTGATGGCTTTTTTATTTGCTGGGAGATGGAGGATGTGTCATTTGATGTCCTTTTATGTAGCCACTGCTCTGTCCTCTCATGGAAAAAAAAAATCTTTTTTATATGTTTATTACAGTAACCGATTAAATGCAAGGTTCATGCTGTGTTTGGTGCAGGCATCCGCCTGGATGATTTTTGCAGAAACTTGGATCAGATAGACATATGTGGAGTTATTAAGGATGTAGGCACAATGGAATTTTATTTTTATTTCCCAGCTCCCGGAACGTTGGTATCATTGTTGGTGTTATTATTTATTATTATATTTTGGTTTGTTTTCCTCATGGATTTTTTCCCTCTTTCCAAGGTCAGAAAGAAACCGTAAGTCCTGGCTCATTCTCTTCCATTCTTTTCCCCTTTCTCTCTCTCTCTGCCTTTCTTTTTGTAAGTGTCAGCCACAAAGATGATGGGCCTGTAAACAAAGTTTGACTCAAAACTCAGCTCAGGTTCAATCAGTTTGAACTTTAAGATGAGATATCTCACAATTATCTAAATATTATTCCTAAACCTCACAGCTGACTTCCTGTCTTCTTTGTTTATGGCAAACAAAAGACTGAACTCCACTTGAAACAATGACCCTGTCAGAGCCCTTATCCCCCCAAGAACTGCAGCAAAGTGCCAGCATCAGGTACTTAACTCAAGATGACATTGATGGGTTGCTTTCAAGCTGTGGCCAGAGACTCCATCACTTGTTCTTATCCTCAGTTTGAAGATGGGGTGGCCTACTTTGCTGCAGCAGAGGAGTCGCCTCCCTCGGATTTTGTCTGCCAGATGGTGACCAGACTCTGAGCAGGGCTGGACCCATTAGCTGAGCTCCCCATCTAGCGGCTGCCAGAATGAGGGGGCTGGGGGGGCCGGCAGGCATGAGCTGAAGCAGGATCTGTCACCCTCCAAAGGTGAAAGGTAAACCAGGGAAGAGGGCAAAAAGGAAAAGAAAAAAAAAAGAGAGAGAAAAAGAATAATTTTTCCAACCATGTATCAGGGAAGGGAAATTTGATTTCTGTGAGAGTCAACCTGGGCACCTCTGTATCGTACATTGACTTTCCCAAGACCCCAACACCAGCTGCAGGTATTCACAGCTCATGAGGGCAGAGGGTGTATGTGCACACAAACGCACACAATCATCCCAAGCTCTGTAAGACAGAAATGCCCAGAGAAATATGCAAAATTTGCACACAGTCTCCTGTAACTACTCCTGTTTACTATAAAGGCTCCGAGAGGCAATGGCCATATTTAACTGATCATCACACAGGCACATTGTCAAGGAAGATCTTTGTGAAATGTAATTTGAAATCCAAATGGATTTAGGAGGCAATGCAGTAGGAACAAGAAATACTAAGTAGTTTAAAGACATCTCTAAGTTGCCTCAGCAGGTCAGTGGCAGACCCACTTGAGTTTGAGATTCACCTGAGCCAAACGGGCTGCTCTCCTTCTACTTGTATTAGAAGACTTTTCATGCAGAGAGTGATAGATAGATACCAGATATATAGATACTGCACTTAGATACTGACAGTGGAGGGGTAATGGGTCCAAATTACTCCTGGAGAGGTGCTGGCTGGACACAAAAGAAAATGTTTTCACAATAAGAACAACTAGCCATTGGAATAATCTCCCCGGGGAAGTGATGGATTCCCCAACATTGGACACTTTGAAGATTCAACTGAGCTGGATACTGGGCCATCTTGTCTAGACAGTGCTTTTGCTGAGGAAGTTTGGACTCCATGATCCTTGATGTCACTTTCAACCTGGTATTCTCTGATTCTATGCTATATGATTAGAGGTTTGGTTTTAGCTTACAGCTCGCAACCTACTAGGTTTCTATGAGCTGAATGCAGTTAGCCAGATGGAGACCCTACAGATTATAGGAAAAATCTGAGCCTGAGCTCACATGGTATTAGACCAGAAAATGTGCCTCTCTCCCTCCCCCTTGCTCAGTCCTTTCCTGGCTCATTTCAGTATGAGCTCCCACCATCCTGGAGATCACGCTCAGTCATCCATCAGAAGTTTGGTCAGTTTTTCTGAATAATGAGCTGTATATATAGTCCAGGGAGGAACATAGCTGGGAGGTTAAGGAGTAGGCCTTACAGTGAAAGGGGTTTTCTCTCCCTTACCAGTTGCTGGGCATGTGTTTTATTGGTGTTGCTAAAGGGGAAGGGTAGGACAGCCACAGCTTCTTAAGCTTGTTTCTGTGAATATATATCTTGGTGATGAACATACTAGAACAAGCACTGTGTAAGAGGAATGAATGGTTTGGCCAAGGGTATGCAAGGATATGCTAAGTTTCCTACAATTACATTTATCTCCCACAACGCCACTCTGAATCTCCTTCTATCCCGAGGAAAAGATGTTTCAATATCCCTTATTCTGGTTTATCATCCTGTTGTTAATATGCAGCTGAAGTAAACCAAAATGGTCCTTAATACATCCTGAGGTATTAGCTTGTTGCATGTCTTTGGAAGTGTGTTTGCACTTTAAAAGCAACCTTCAGGGTGAGAGAGCACAGGAACAGTGTGATAGTTACTGTAATAAGGCACTTGTGGTTTGCTACAGCACAAGGGGAAGAAAAACAATTGATGAAAAACTCAATAGGATGGGAAAGGCAAATTGCTTGGCTGGAGATTTAATTAAAAAGGAAACAGCCCTCCCCATTTAAAGGTCGGTTTGCACCCCTTAAATTACAAAAAAGAACTCGGGGCTGAAATCAACACGCAATGCATGTTAATAAGAGAGAGCAGCAGGCTGCGGGACTGATCCAGCTCTTCTCAGGCAGGGCTAGCAGGCTGTGAGACATGGTCAGTGCGTGCCAACTATCACTGGGACCTGACTCCTAGTGAAAGCTATGCGTTGGCTACTAGAGAAGCTGCCTGCAGCAGATGTGATGCTAACTTGGACCATGTGAAACATACAGAACGAAATACAATGTGGCTTAGGTCTCTGCCATTTTCCAGCTCCTCCTCAATAGCCCTTTATATATTACTGTTGGCTTTGTGCAGCACTTTCAGTGCCACGAATGCGTGTCTCCCATAGGAGAACCTGATGAAGGTTATCCATTGTCACCCAGTGTTACACTGGGATGTCAGGACACCTTGAATGAACGGTTTACATGAGATGCTGCTGCTTCTAAGTGCATCCTCGGAAAAACTGCCATTGCCCTTTGCTGAGAAAGTTAACATCATAAAGTGAAGGCTGCCTCCGACCAAATGGGAATGACATTGCAGATTAAGGGCTCTTTAAATTATGCATTTAGTTCAGACTCCCGGGGAGACAGTATATGAGATAAAGCCAGCAGACTTACTCTGCACTGTGGCTTTTGAACCAAAGACATTTTTAAAATATTTTTCCAAAGAAACTTCTGTAGAGGTAAAAAACCCCCCTATCCAACAACAACAAATCCAAAACAACAAAACCCTTAGTCATATCTTTAAGCATCCGTGTTATTCAAATGAAGAAAAAAGAGAGAAGTTGAGAAATGGGAAAGAGTATTTCTCAGGGCTTTAGCAGGATAGTGACAATATCCCAGTTTTAATGATAGGATTTTGATTTATGTTGAAATTCCAGTTAGCAGAACTAGGATTATGTTTCCCAAACATTTATTAGATTGAAAACTCTCTTATTTGCTTTCCAGGCTGATCCCTCCCATCAACTCAATGTCCCTGGCAACACTGAAGTATTCAGGACACCATCACAGTTTGTACCTGCTGAGACAGATTTGAGCCAAAACTGACTTGGTTCCCCTGTTTGCATGCAGCTCTGTAACCTGTAACTTCCTGCCTTCATTTAGCAGAGTTTAAATTGCAAATTCATGTTTCTTAAAAATGCTGTAACATCATAAGTGGGACAGTTTTATGACAGCTCTGAATTACCAGACAATACTGACACATGCCGCGTGCACTTACTTTGCCTACCAGTTATGGCTGTATTTATCTGCCCATATGTCACTCTGTGTCTAACGCATCTATTTACCACGTTGAGATGGATATTCCAAAATTGAGGGCTCTTAGAGCATCCTTTGGAATTAAAAAAAAAAAAAAAGCTTGTTCCTCAGATAATTTATTTTATAGATGATAATTCTGCCTTTTTAGGGATTTTGCATTCATCTGTGTAGAGTTCCTTTATTTCTAGATGACACTGATTTGGAACTCTTCCCTGACAGGCAAAATGGGCCGGGTCTTCATTTTTTTGATGGTAAAACACAGAAATGGCACTCACAGCGTCTCTAGGTGAATCTGGGTTGACTTATGCAGAAGATATACCCCCTTGGCTGGTGGATAGACATAAGAATCCAAAATGAACCTCCACTGAAGATTTGTCAGCCTTTCTCATCCTCTTTCCCTCCTCCACAGACTCACACATACAACCCAAAATGTTGTGAGCCTCCCTGTCCTGCTTTCATGCAGCCAGCTGGCACCAACCAGCTACGTTTCTGGTGAAACACACAAGTTTCCAGCACAAAGCCACTGGTGCCCAGGAGAGACAGGCAGCTGGGGGAGAGATGTTCAGTCCACAGTTCCACATAGTCATCGCAGCCAAAGCAGTTTTAATAAGCTCTGAAGATCCTCCTGGATAGTTTGTCCAAACTGGAAAATGCAATTGACTGGTAGCTCTACTCTCTTTGAGGCGACAAAACCTGGCTTTCAATTTATGTGGGGGTTTCAATGTGGTTTTGTGGCTTTAGTTGTATTTCTAAAGAGCAGGCAGTAAAAGTTCAAAAAAACTTATAAGATTGTCAAATTTGCAGAAGATAAATATATATATGGTAAGCATGCACACATATGTGGAGAGAGGGAAAAGAAAAGAGGCTCAGAAAGAAAGAAAGCGTACATATATTTAGATGTATGTATATTATATATAGATAAATATGCATTTTTTCAGGATCTTTAGCCAGATGTGTGATCTGTGTGTGACTCACTGGCATTCTTCACATTTTGACTCTTAATTGTTTTGAGCCAGAATTAGGGTGATCTTTATTCATCAAAAAGAAACCAAAATGTTGTGTCCAAATACACCAACAGATACGACTCCCTGTGATTCAAACCCCGCATGAGTTTTCGCCTGAGCTGGAGTCACCTATACTCTAAAGGAATAATTTCTGCTATCATAGAAGTGTTGTCACTCTGTGCATTGAAGCACAGAAATGCTTCACAGTAAGCCAGGCCCAGGTCTGTAAAGTACCATGTCCAACAGAGATCACCCGGGAGAAGTTTGATTAGTGGATTATTCAGACTTCATCTGAAGTTTTTCCTCTGAATCTTTGTCTTGCAGGAAGTTCCATAGGTCATTAACACCTACAAGCTGATTCACCTCTGCTCCTGCCACGCAAATCCATCACATTTGTTATTTGGATGCAATTCAGTGATTCTGAGGACTGCTCCTCCTTCAATCTGCTGCTGCTTTCTTGCACATTTAGAAGCATCCCATTGGAGAAGGTCTGGAAGCCAGGTATTCACCAGATTTGACTGCTCACAAGAGCTCAGAAAGAGTGAGACAACCTCCTTCCACAGATAAGGAGAAATCTGACTTTTTCTCCTCCACTTACTAGACAGACAGGAAAATTACTCCTTCGAGGTAGAGCAAGAGCAATTGCACTATCCCCTTAATCAGTACTTGCAGCATATCAAGCTCATCATCTTGATGGTAATAGCTGTTTGACAAGTCAGGATAGAAGTGATAGTCTTCTGAAAATGAGATAACAATCCAGTTTAAAAAAGGAACCAAAAGAAAAGAATGGAAAAAAAAAAAAAAAAGAAAAAAAGACATGACCCACTCTAAGGTGTCTTTTAATTTAATTTCATCCAAGGATAACATTTTGCCCAAAAATGTCTTTTGTGAGTCACGTATGGTATTTCAATCTGTCATCTTGTATTGACCTGGCTAACATGGAAATATACTGCACTGAGCTTTTGTCAAGCTTACCAGCTTGGTCTAAAATTTGATGGTTTCTTTTTTAGACCATAACTGTGCTATCTGCTTCCACTTTCTTCTCTCACACACAGAGAGCTCAAAATGGAAAATTCAGCCAAATGCAAAAAGAAACAGCATGATCTGGCTCACAGCTCTGCAGAAGTACAGGCAAAATTGAATTGTACTGTTTTACTGAAAGTAAAGACCTAGAGTCAAGCAAATGCTACCTCAGAAAAGGAAAAGGGAAATGGCTGCAGCTGCAGAGGAATGAAAACAGTCAGGCAGAGCAGCAACAGGGAAACATTCCATTCCCACTGTTATAACAATTCTAACTATTTTATTTTAGCAACAATTAATTTTAGTAAGTTATTTACGAACTTTCACATGAGTAAACTGCAGGAAACAGTTTATGTATTGATATGTTGCAATATAATTATTTCACTTTATCCTGCAGCTGAGTCGGTAGTGAAAATAAGTTCAGTCTTGATTGATTTGGAGAAGAGGAATCATTTGGGCAGTTGCTGGTCTTTAAATACTGAAGTGTCTCTGTGAACTTACCTTCCAAATTAAATATTTCTAATGTTAAAGTTAGTTCTCTGGGAGCCTTCTCTACTGGTTATTTTTTAGGTAATAAAAATAATAAATTAAAATTAAAAAATACTGAATTAAAATACCGACGCTTGCCTATGAGTATTCCTCACAGTGAACTTGTTTCCTGGAAACAGAAGGGGAGAATATACGATCAAAGAAAAGGTATTTAAAAATAAATATATCTCCATACAACCTTATTTTAACGTTTCATCTCCTCTAGTATTTTGACTGCTCTGCTTGTTGCTTCCCATACTTCTGTGATCAGTCTCTCTACGCTGTTAAAACTGTGACTACAGAACACTATTCCAGAACTCAGCAAATCCTGAGAAATTCAGTGTTAGCCTATTTCAGCAGTGGGATCAGTGATTCGTTACTAGGAAAAAAAAAAACCAACAATCCCCCCTGCTTCGAAAGAAAACCAACAAAAACCAGGCAAGTGAAATCAATGTAAAAACAAGGGTTGGTTTTTAAGCTGGAAAAGGACTGTTTCGTGGGAGCCACGCTACACAATATATAATCTTAGAAACTGTGCCAAATGGACACAAGAGCAGGGAGCAGAGAATGACCGGCATGTGTTCTTACAGTGCGTTCAGCAGATTAAAGGCTTACCTGAGATTTATCAGAAAGACAGTCCTAAAGAAATGAAGCTGGGATTTTCATGAGCATGACCTTCCTAGCAAGGTTTCCTGCATTTTCAACATCTACAAGGAATAGGATCTTTTAAATCTGTTGTTAAAATCTATAGTATCACCAAGGTAGTTTATACCTTTTAGTTCTCCTGCGCATCGTCTTGATCTAGGAATGCCCTTTATCTTCAGCTCTTTGCCCTAGCAGGGCTTTCCGATCCTATCCAAAGTCCTATAAATGCACAGGACTCCATTTGTTGTTGAGAAGACCTTGTAATCCAAACAGATCAGACAAGGTAAAAAGTGAAATGGAATCACATTAAGAAATAATGATTTGTCCATGCTCTTAAAGAACTCCTTGGCATTGAAGTAATCCCAGCTCTCTGCCCGAGGCCTCGCTGTCAGCTAGCCAAACAGATACGGAAAGACTAATAAAAATCAGTCAATATTTAGATGGTGCCATTGTATCTTATTATTTAATGAAACTGAGCAAGGAAGTAGGCAAGCAGATGCAATGCATCTCAAGATCTCTATTTCAGCAGAATCCTTCCTTTATGAAGATTAAGAGGGAGGCATTGAGGCAAGGAGCACTTTTTTCACTGTCTGATAACACTCAAGCCAAAATGTTTTGAACAACGCTAATTGCCCCTTGGATTTCTACGTTGCTTTATGACAGATCAACTATTGCCACAGATATTTCATTTCTTCCTGGAAGAACGTTTTACACTGGCCACCTGTTGGTCCTCCATCTCTATTTTATTTTCCTGCCCTCTGGTTCATCTCTGTTTTCAGCAGCGTGTGGCAAGTTCTTTAGCCTGATCAATAGTCTCGATGTAGTGAGGTGGGAGTTTTACCGCATGACAGCCTGTCTCTATCCAACAGAAGAGCATCCCCTTAGCAGGTTGTCTGCTCAGAGTAAAGAGGTTATCTCTGAACACAGGTAACCGGCTGCTGAAAGCCGTTTAGAAGATTTTTGGAGAAGAGGTGGTCACAGGCACGCAAGGTCTCTAACCCACGTTCCACCCCGGTAACACGAGAAACTCTGTAACTTATATCATTCTGAGTAATGGGCTCCATCACACGCAATTCACCTTCCTTCTTTTTTATTCTTTTTTTTCCCCCCCTTTTTCAGCTGGCTTTGTTGTTTGTGTGGTGTCAGTAGGAATGTGCTTGGAGCAGAGTTATATGGCATCATTTGGAGAAACATTGCGTTAATAACCAGAGTTCAAGGGCAAAGGATATAAACGGAGCAAATTACAAGTCTGAGCAGATATATGGCTTTTGCTAAAAGGGACACAGGCTGCTACTTTTATTTACTGGGTGCTGGAGTGCTTGTAAAAAGGTGCAAGAAAACACGAATACATTTTAAAATGATACTTTGTAGTTTAGAAAAGCAATGCAAATTTTCAATCCAGAGAAAAGGATTGTTGGGGGGGACACACACACATTACCTACTCTAGCAATCTTTTAAACCTACAACACCCAAATGTCAGCATAATTCAGATGTTTCAGATCCAACTTTGCCCTGGCTGAAATTTGGAGGTATTAAAGCGGACGTTGACACTAGAAGAATGGCAAGTTCAGAGCAACCATTCATCTAACCTTAGCTGTAATTAAGTTCCTGCTTTGAATGGCTCAATTCACGCCCTCCATCCTCTGGGTTCAGCCACCACCTCTCTGCTGTCTCCGGATTAGGTGGCGAACCTCTTGCCTTTGTGACTCAGCAAAACCCCCAAACTCCAGTCCCTGGAGGGATCAAAGTCTGCTAAAAGGTTGGGGAGTTTCAGGCAAACTCTGCCATCCTGTTACAGGGTGGGATTGTTTCATTTCACAGCCTGTAATACGATTTCGTGTACTGCTATTGACTGTAGCAATAACTAACTGGAGCATTTTGTTTATCAGATTTTCAGAGGCTGCAGATTCATCACTGTTTTTATTTCATTTTTCTTAAGTGTTTCATAATTTATTTTTTCCAAAATCCAAGACACTACTGAAATTCATTTTTCCACTATTGCTAGACATACATTACTGCTGATTACCAGGCAAGATATATAATGCAGTCTATAAATAATAATCTGTGTTGAAAGGATATCCAAAATAAAATCTTTCCTATTCCAAATTCTTTGACTCTCTATTTTTTTAAATCAACTCATTCTTCAACCATTGTTTTTACAGCTTGTTCTACAAGTGTGCAAAGAGGAAAAAAAATATTAAAACCCAAACATTTTAAAACATGAATTTTCTGAAAACATCTGGTCTCCCTCCTCTGTCAGAATGCCACAGAAAATATTTCATTTAGCAAATTGCAGGTGATTTTTAAACACACAAAAGCTAAAAAAGTAACGAGGAAGATTTATTCCCATCTAAGAAAAGTTTTATGATGCAAAAATGAATGCAAAAATGCATACGTAGAGCATTAAAAAAAATAGGAAAATTGTAATATTTGTGGGGAAAAAGAATGCTAGAGGAATGTTTGGTTTCACTTTATTCACCAAAAAGACCAAACTTTTCTTCTTTTTGCTGCTTGCAGTTTACAAGGCACTTTCTTGCTTGCTGGATTGCGAGACTACATTTTTACACAAAACAGGATCTATTATGATTTTAATGCCATACAATATAACAACAGATGTGCACGTTTGAATCAGATATAAGTAAGAAAAGCAGAAACTGACTATTTAAGTATGCAATTCTGAAGGGTTTGGGTTTTGGTTTTTTAATACGCTGTGCGCTGCTCACAGCAGAGATCACAGTTTAACTCACAGATCGGTAGAGCTATATTTTATAACCAGTGTAAGCACTTGGGCTTTTGGAGGGTCTGTGAGCTGATTCCAGCAGTAGCACAAGCCGAGCCGCACTCTGAAAGCAGACTCTTTCACTTCTCTGCAACACGAAGCCTATCCAGTTTCCCATATGACATATTCTTTTCTCCCACGGGGACATAATAGAAACTAATCTTCAACATCTAAACATTCAGAGTCGAGTCCTTTTGTTAAGTCTTTTTATTCATTTCATTTGGTGCCGGTACAGCGCTGAGCCCACGTGTATTTACATACACGAAGAACCCCGCTGCTCCGAACTCTCCGCTCAGAAGACAGGGCAATTAATCATTCCCAAATCCTCCCGCCGTGCGCGCGGCAGCTCCGACAGCAAGCATAACCAATCAGCCAGGGCAGGTGGGACGCGGACCGGCAGGAAAGCCTTGCACCCTGACCTGGCACCGGTGTGCTCTCTTCCTTTCCCTCTCTCATTGCTGAGTAAGAATAACACCATTAACAGTGTCCTTGTAATCAGCTAAACATATTAAAGTCAGGAAAGGACAGGTATTCCTTTTGTGATTTGGGGAGGTCGCGGTTTCTCTCTTTGTCGTGGTTTCTGAGATAGGAGCGTGGGACACAGCTGAAATCCAGCCCGCAAGGTAGGAGAAGCAGGTGATTCTGTGCTGCAGTTTTCCATTTGTCAATTGAATTTGCCTCGGTGGTCATGTGTTGCCTTTTGTAAATCAAACCCATCTGAGAGCCAGCAAGATGCTTTGGTGACAAAATATTTACCGAGGAATGACCTGGTTAATTGCACTTCCCAGCTAAAATGCTAAGATCCACCTGACTGCGTCAGCTACTCTAAGAGCTTTATCCAAGTACCTTTTTCCTGCCATAGACAGTACACACATCGCCACTGAAACTCTCACTACTTCTGCCCCCCGCTTTTTCTGCCCCTACTCGATGTTTGCTTTCTTACCTGTCTTCCCTGATGTGTCGTCGTATTTTCATCATCTGTTTTTCTCAATCTCTCGACTTAAATTCGTGCCTCACTTAAATTTTCTTTGATTTTCTTTTAGTGTCTGTCTGTCCATTTAGCCCGTGGATGGCAGGGCATCATCACTGACACAGTGTTTTTCCCCTGTAACAGACACAGTTGTAGTCAGGGAGATAGGGAAGTCAATGGAAAGACACCCATGGACACAACTGAGCTCAGGTTTAAGCCTATAAATTTGCTTCTGAAGTTGTCTCAAAGTAAATTATAGAGATTATTGAAAAGAGCTCAATGAAAGCTGCAAAAGTCAATTGTTAATAATATCTGGAATATTAATTCTCCAGAAGTGAAACTTCTTGGTCAGACTTTCCTGGAGAGTCTGATCTTTCTCTTCTAAACCTGACAGGTACTCTTTTTTTTTTTTTGTATGAGATGTTTTTAAAGTTTCTATTTACAGCTCCTGGTGAGGCTTGCCCTTCACCTGCATTGTACTACGAGCATCTGTGATTTTGTCATTACACATTCTGCAGATTATGATGTGCCAGGACAGAGATAGTAGAATTTGGAGCTGAATTATATTTCTGAACAATCTTAACTGGTTTTAATTAATACGGTAGCAAAATAAGCCATTTTGTGCATATGTAAATTGTAAATGACTTCCTTTTTAAAAAATTAATTATGATACTAGAGATGTATTTGTTCCATGGTATAGTGTAAATCTACCTGGCATTTTGAAGAAAAAGCTCACTGGCAGAGATACATGCTGCCAATTGACCAATTATGAGTTTCCTAATGAAATTTCAAAAATATACTTATTATATACTTATTATATACTTATTATATACTTACTTATTATCTGCTGAATAGCTTAATAGTTTACAAAACTTTCCAAATGTTTTGAAGAAGAAAAACAAACAAAACTATGAGGTACAACTGAGAATTCTAGCTCCAATTCTTTTGTATTCTATGGGACAAAAATACTCTCAAATCAAGAAAACAGCTTGGAGATAGGAGGAAAGTATTACTTGAGTACTGATAAACTGCATTGTTCTGCACCTTCCTTTCCAGGAAGGACAGCCAACTGTCTTCCTTATCTCTAATTACACCCAAGACATGGCCATTCTCCTAGGCAGAAATTAGGCAGTGTACAGAAAACTTGACAAAGCCAGTTTTTTGAGAAGGGGGAGAAAGGGAAAAGCTCAAAGCATTCCCTGTCTGCCTGAAATGATGATGTCTGCGTCCCTGCAGAGGACACACTCATTTTGGTGAGCACCAGCTTACCTAAGATAGCCTATTGATTTCAAATCAATACTAGTTTCAAGGTCAAAGAAGGTTTAGGCAATGATCTCCAGGAGTGGAATGTACACACACTCTGGGCCAAAATAATTATTGATGGAAATCCAGAGAGTTGGACCCATCAACCCTTCACCAGCTGCGCCCATGCAAAAGCAAAAGGGAAAGGGAAACAACACCAGTAAGGGGTAGAGCTCTTGCTAATGATTATTCTCACTCCCTATAGCAATGAGCGTCTGCTTCAAAAAAAAAAGAGCAGGGGGAGAAAAAAAAAAAGGCCTTTTTTGGCATAGAAATCGCTTATCTCTAGAGTGCAAATCATAAATCATTCACAAAGATAGTAGTGACTCCAGCCTTTGAGTGTTACTTTGTTAACAGCTCAAACTGGTACAAACCAAAAGGAAGAGAAATTAACATTTGAACCATATTGTTTCTGAAGTGCTGGGAGAGCCCTTGCGAGCTTTGGCTCTGCCTTCGTGATGTAACTCCTGGCACAGGATGAGTTACTCATGAACTCTGGTTCTCCTAGTGCAGTCTCAGAGCCTTGCTTGGAGGATGATACTGTGCAATCTGTCTACTTTTAAACCAAAATTGGGAATGAAAAACATTCCTCTGTCTCTCTCGGCACTTCTTTCAATTAGCATTTTTTCCTTTAGTATGGATCCCCTGAGTTTTGCATCCCTGTGTTCTACATTTTTGATTGCATGCAAATTTCTTTATTAAAAAAAGTGAATGTGCTTTTGATGCTAGCCTTCCAGTAATTATTACTTGCTTCCCAGATAAATAAATATTTGATCAATTGCTTTGGTAGTCTGATCATAAATTGTCTTTCAGGCATTACTTCGGAATACTAGAATATTATTTAATTCTAATTTCTAAAGGACATTGCCAGCTTGAAATCCACTAATTTTTAATACCTTAAAAGTACCACACATAAACCACCAAATTACAGGCCTCCCTCTGTTATTGAAGAATTCACATTTTCATTACCCTTTTAAGACGAAAAGTTTTGTGATAGTTCTGGTTTTTTTTTTAGTTTCCCTATACTGTGAAATGAGACTCGGAGACGGTGGAACTTAGTGGCTGGAGCAGAAACTGTAGAGTGAGCTATACAAAGCACAAGGGATTCAAACTTGAAAAAAATAAAGGAAAATACACTTTTCCTGCTAATTCTTTTGAGTTACAATAACCTTACTTACATTTTAATAAGGTTTATATAAAATCAAGCTGATTTTTAAGTTGACTTGCCTTAAAATCTATACATATGGCAAAAGAGAGGGAGAAAATCTGAAGTTTTCATCAAGGCTCAGAAACAGCCTTTAGGTTTTGATCCTCCTGCCAATGAATTCAAAACCGCTGCCAGATTCCCACGTGGGAGTCGGCTCCTTCAGAAGTAACAGCAGCAACAAACCTCGTCACAGTCTGTACCCACCACAACACTCCTCCCTGCCAGACCTCCGAACTTTTGTAAAAGTGCAGCTTATTATGTAGGGTTTTGAGGCAGAGGTGGTGGGTTTCTGACTTATTGTGCTCTTCACCTTCAAGATAGATAGTCTGTTCTTTGCTGAGACAACCTGGCCTTTTGCAGACATTGATCACCTATCTCCAGGCCAGCCAAGGTAGACATCTTTGCTCATGAAATGATGCCCTGCCCCAGGCACCAGAGAAAAATTCAGTTTTCAACTCCAAGTATATAAGACAGCAGAACTCCTCCACAATTAGGATGATGGGTGTTATTATTTTATGTTTATTAAGCAAGCTCCAGCCTCTGCTTTCCAGTCTTAGCTTTTACTTACAGTAATCAATTTTTCAGTATAACAGGCTGTAACTGTTAGCCAGATATTGAGCCTTCATGGTGCTTAGACATAGCGTGTTACTGCGAAGCATCTTCCCCATACTTCTCAGACAGATGGGTAATAATACTATACATTAATACCTCCACATTGGTTGATGTGTGTTTGACCACAGCGCTAGCATAATTATTTTTCCTCAGTAAAAGCTATTAGAGATCTATTTGGTAGGTTTTACGATCAATAGCTCCTGTGATATTTGTGTAGCAGGCCCAGAATAATCAATTGAAGGTCATATAAAGTAAATTACCATCCTCCTATAACGATTCTTTTTTCTAGATGAGAATGGGTTTTATTATTTCATCAGGAGAGCCCTCAAAATGTGTGCTTTTTTTTTCATGAAAGAGAGAAATGAATGTTGTGGGTGTATTTTGAAACATGGTATTAATGTCTATTATCTAAATTTATATTACTTGATTATTGAATTAGTGGATGCCAACATGTGGAATAATTTTATATGTTTGGTGACACAAGAAATAGTCAGTTGTGAGGATATCCTGGCTGGCACATCATTGCAGGTGACTTAGCTAAAGCCATTTCTCAGTAGATTTAACACTGGTCAAGGCATTGCCCTGGATGCAGAGGTTCACTGGTTGGTCACAGATCTATGGTACCAAGCCCTGGAGTGGTAATTTTCACCACGTAGCTCTGTCAATTTGTTTCCTCCACCCCCTAACACAAACACTACTGTACATAAAAACACAGCCCAGTCTTCACCCTTCTTTGAGTTGCAATGTGCTGGAAGTGAGGAGGCAATATTTGCAGTGTGGGAGATCCCCAAGAGCTACCACCTCCTTGCTCACCAATGAGATGGCGACTTCAGTGGATACTCCTGACCTTGGCCACCCAACAAGGATAAGGCTGTTTTGGAGATGGAAACACAATTGCACAAACATGCTTTTCCTTTCCAATGGACTACATGTGTGGTCACAGTCAGTTGGATGAATTTTAATTTCCAACTGACTCCCATCACACATGAGATAAGCTGGAGCTCATAAACATAGCAGTCATACAATTTATCCTCCTATTTAGCACTAAAAGATGACTATGGGACATTTTGTCCTTTCCAGTCTGAAAAGCTCTGTATTCCTAAATGTAGTCCCTGGAAGGTTTCTGCCTTCCTCAGGAAGAAAATTGGTGCTACTATTTTCAGGAAGGCACTAGCTTCATTGCAAAAAGTGCTACATACCCTCACGTGGCCCTCATCACCATCCTATTTGAGCAACTTATTGTGATTAATTGAATCACTTCTCCTAAAAAAATGCATGAAGTAGAAAAGCATTGTATGAGTGCTGGAAAGAGGTGAGTGAAGGATGTTTAAATGAACAGTTTCCACTGAGTAGTGTTGATTCATCAAAACTATTTATTAAAAAATGCAATCAAGAAAAATTAGGGCCGGGGAAACTGAGGCACGAGGGAGTTAAAATCAATTTCTTGATTTTATATGGAATGTTTGTGGTTGAAAGAGGCACTGAGCAAAATCTTTTACAGCCTACAGCTGGGTATTTCATTCACTGAACCAGCCCTCCTTTCCAGGAAAAGGAAGTCACATTTCAAATTAACTATAGTGAAAAGACCCTGAGTCCCTTGCAAAAGGCTGCCCAGAAGCTATTTAATGTGAATAATTTTAATCTTTTTCCTTTTTTTCGGGCCATAACTCATTGATAAATATTAACACACAAACAGCCACAACCGGAAAAATAGAAGGAATATAAAGTACAACAGTTGGAAAAAGGACAGAGCCCCAGGAACAGATGACAGTCCTAGGCTGAGCAGATTTGAATACCCACTCATCTGCCTTACCTGCCATCATTTACAAAACTGTGGAAACAGAGAGTCTGTTCCTCAGCCAGGTGGGAACAAGTGAGTCAGTCTCGCATCTTAATGTTGCAGAGATTAAGACAGAGTACGAGAAACTTGTAGCTCCTTGGCCGGTTGCAGATGTTCTCTCAAGACAGCTCAAGATATGACTCTGTGCCTCAGTTTCCCTAGCTGTAGAAGGAGTGTAAAAATACCCTGAAGAAAGAAAAACCATCATGCCTTCCTAGAGTGCAGTGTCAGCATCCATCTGTCCCCATTTAGAAGCACAGCTTCTCAGAAAGAACAATGGAAATCCCGAGCAGCTGAGCTCCAGGGTCCTCCAGTTGCACAGCAAAACTCATTACAATATCCCTGTGTTTGTTTCCAGCTGCATGGCCAAGTGGACCCAAGGGCAACCTAACAGAGAGGAAAAAGGCCTAACATAACATCAAAGCGGCTACAAATCCGGGTGGATTGCCATTTCATCAGTGGTGTATGACATCACTTTCCACATGACATCAGTCAATGACCCTCTTCCCCTCCACCCCCCCTCCTCAATTTCTTTTTAAAAAGATGATGGAGCTGCTTGAAGTTGAGCAGAAGTTGGGAGGGAGGGAACAAACCCACACTCTATATCCCTTTAGCTGAATGCAACCCAATGTGCTACACAAACAATATTAACCAAAACAAAGCTAGCAGGAAACGTTTGCACACAGCATCTGTTATGATCACATAACCACCAGACAGATGTTTAATCCCAACTGCTAACATAAGATCATTTGTATGTTTGAAGAGGGAGAGATCCCATTTGGGTTCTTTCCCTTTTATTTATTTCTTTCCTAAAGGGGAAAAAATAATAAAGGGAGGGTGATTTTCTCAGCTGTGGGAAGCAATTTTGTTTTGTTATTGCTCTCTTTCTCCCCACTTTCACCATCAGCTGCTGAAAGGAAAGGAGTGGTTGCAGCCTCTCGCAAAGAAGAGAGCTTGAAAACTGTGTGGTCTGGTAGTTGAGCGCCACACGATCCTTTTCCAGCTTAAGGGACCAGAGCTCGGTTTCTCAGAAGGCTCATTAAATAATTCTGGTCCAATGAGGCAAAAGGGGAGGCCACACATGAAACAAGTTTGGTGGTCTCAGCCAAGTTGCCGGGGAGCTGCACCGCGGTTTCCCAGCACCACCCCGGATTCCCTCCGCCCCTGGAAATTTCATCTACAAAAGTGAAAACAAACTCATTAGCTCTACGTAGCTCTGCAAAGGTCACAAAAAGATGTCAGCGTTTTGTGTGGCCTTTTTTCCCATTTAGCAAACAGCCAGACACCTACAAAGGGAAAAGAAGGTTTCAGCTCTTCAACTGTGCTGAGGGATTATTTTACTTTTAATGATACCGAGAGGATTCAATGGAGATTTATGCAGATAGGAGAGATTATTAATAACACATTGCACTTCTATAGCACCTTCCATTCAGGGTTTCTCAAAGAACTTTCCAATCTGGAATGAATTGGTCTTTACACGCCCCTGGTGAGTGGAGTAACTGTCATTAGATTAAGAGGTAACTACTGCAGTAATGAAAAATCAACTGAGGTATAAAATGTAAGCGGGATACCAGGCAGAGCCGATCAAGGCCTTGCTCTTCCACAGATTTCCTATATGACGTAGGGAAGTCACCGAGTTTCTCACAGTTTTAGTCCCCAGAGAGTGAAACAAGTCCTTTATTTTCCTCATGGCAAAGGGGGACTGTGGTTTGGGGTTTGTTTCGAAGGAGGCATGACATATGATGGCCGATTTAGTACGTAGCGCTTAAAGAGGTGATACGGAAACTGAGGCACAAATGTGAGAGATGACATATTTCTACTTCCAATCACTACCATAGTAGGAAAGAAAACTTCAATTTCTTTCCTACTCGCTGTCTCCCACTTCACAAATGTGGAAGACCCGTGAATGATAATAAGGAAAGTGAATCACTTCCAGCACTTTAATATTCTTCTGCTGTTGCAGAGTATCAGCTATAGGATTAGAAGGGAAAATAAAAGCCAAAGTTTCCCAAGGCTGGAAAATAATAGATTTACTGAACATTATTAAGGTAAATAGCAGTAAGCCAGAGAAGGAGTAGATTCCTGAAAGCAGAATGAAAAAGGAGGGAAAGTGAAAAAGAAAGAGCATAGGCAATTAAAAT
The DNA here is from genome assembly GCA_033558235.1 of Neomorphus geoffroyi. Taxonomy (NCBI): domain Eukaryota; kingdom Metazoa; phylum Chordata; class Aves; order Cuculiformes; family Neomorphidae; genus Neomorphus; species Neomorphus geoffroyi. The sequence goes on from JAUMJM010000009.1 coordinate 5,873,425, forward strand.
AAGAAGGGGTTAACAATTTTGAGGCCTTTTGCTGTGTGTGTGTGTTCGCACTGTGCACAGCAGAAATGCATTCACCTATGACATCCTTTGGCAAAAAAAAAAGGAAAAAAGAGAGAGGAAAAAAAAAAAGGCAACATCCCACAGTGAGGACAGTTGTCCCTACAGATTAGGAATATCCATCTTAATGTGCAACTTCCCCTGCACGGGTCAAAATTGCCAACAGCTTTAATGGGAGAAAATGCTCTGTTGACTGATTCATTTCCACGTTTTGTTCCTGCTGCTAGACGGGATATCCTGTAAGGTGGTGAAAAGGGAGGGAAAGCCGGCACTATATCAGTTTATGATTGACCATTATTATTATTATTGTTGTTGGGATTTTTTTTTTTTGCACTGTTTTAAAGTTTGGTATTACATTTGTCTACTGCAATTCTCGTAATTTTTTTTTTTCTTGGAGAGGTAACAAATCATATCTTCGGGCCTGAACAGAGACACCCCAGCTTTGGCAGACAATAATAGTGATATATTAAGAAACTCTGCCCTGGATCTCTCTGCAATCTTCTTCCTGCTTTTCCCATAGATATTTTACAGTCTCAACAGTGCCTTCAGATATTTAGGTGGATGCACGTTCTATGGTAGGGTAACTGCTGTCCGAGTGCTTTATACATCCCTCCTGTGCTGGGTCACAGGGACAGAAGGGGAACGTCCAGGCATTGTAATAATGAGGAGAGAAGTCCAAGCAGGCTGTAGTCCACAGAGCTGCACGATTGTGTTAGCTCAGTACCCACCCGAGAGAGCATACCCCTCCCAGCCTCTGTTGGGGCATTGTTGCTGCAGGTGAGGAAGGGGAATTCATCCTTCGCTTAATGTTAGCAGCTATTCCTGCAGGGCCACAAGCCCCAGCCCCAGCCCTGGTGAGGGTCAGATAAAGCTGTTCTGGTACATGTAATTTTACATACTGGACAGGCTGCTTTGCCATGAAGGTTGTCTCACAAACATCGTTCCTCTGTTACGGTGCTGTTTGTTGGGTTGTCCCTGTCTTGCAGATAACACTGTTGCGTTCCTATACGCATTAACTCCAGCTGATCTTGCCAGTTGCATAGTAGAGGTGAAAGTGACACTTTAGGTCACACATCCAGAGTGTCCCAATGTCTGCTTTACACTTCTGAGCATTTTCTTTCCCTATGGAGGCCTGAGTAGGATCCTGCTGTTACCAGTCAGGTAGGACTAATCACCCGAGAATGCTGTCAACTAGTGGAGGGCCTACAAGAGACTAATAGCTCATTTGATACAGTAATCTGATTCTGAAAGCAAATTGTTCTACATACTGTGACCCCAGGAAAGAAAAAAATTACTTTAGTGGGTAGGTATGACTGTGTCATGAGGGGAAATAAATAATGTTGACTAAAAAGCAACAAAAGCTTATGAGAAGTGAGAAAGTACTGGAAGAAGCCCTTGTCTAGGGAAGGCATCTTCAAACACATACAAGACAACTGTAAAGAGGAAAGAACATGGAAGAATGATACCATGGTATAATGTCATAAATTTAATTTACACCAGAGGAGCATTCTAACAGTAA